>CM053793.1:733015007-734420007 GCA_028749045.1 Cupressus sempervirens
CCATCCCCTACTTTCAATCTCTCTCCCCCATCCCATACTCTCTCTTTGCCACCTCTACTCTCTCTCTCTCACTCTTCCTCTCTCTTGCATCTTGTACTCTCTTTGCCACCCCTACTCTCTCACATTTCCTCTATCTCCCATCCTATACTCTCTCTGCCACCCCTACTCTTTCTCACTTCCTCTCTCCCCTCTCCCATCCCCTACTTTCTCTCTATCTCTCTCACACACACAAATAGCCATTCCCTCGCCCCACCCCCACTAGCTCTCTCTTGGTTTTGGTTTGCAATTTAGGTCTCAATAGTGTGTGCGCACTACCTCAAATTCACTAGCATTTTAATAGTGTGTGCGCGCTATAGGGCGCACACGCTATTCAAAGCTTTGCATTAAAACCAAGCCTAAGGCTTGGTTTTGCCTTGGAGATCCAACCCAAAGGTTTGGAGTTTATAAACAGGTATGAGACGTGTTTTCTAGCAAACATACAAAAAATGATTGATTTTTCTTGTGTGCTCCCTTCAAGATTCCTCGTGGTTGGGTATCGATAAGATCATGTTACATAACATTATAGGTCTTTGTGTTAGCTATCTAACCATATAATTTATTTTTAATTTGAACTATTTTAAGTCTTTCATCTATAATTTCTTTTGAATGTATGTTCATTTTTTGTCAGAAACCACCATGTACTAATTGGGCTGTAGATTTTAGCTCATTCATTGAATTTTGTAACAACTTAGTTTTTTAGAAACTAGACTCCATTCTACACACTTTGAAAAAAAGAAGTTTTGATTTTAGATTAGTTTTCAATCATTTCTAGGGGGAGCACATAGATATTTCACGTTTTTGGGATGGGTCTAATTTAAAAATTCATTAAAAAAAATACACATTATAAAATTACCCAAAAAATCTGGGATAAACTACATAGTGTTAGGTAACTTTTGACCGGAGCGATTAAAGAATTTCAAAAAAAAAGTTAAAATTTTAGGGGGGCCACACTTTGTACTATGTTATGTTTTTTTGGAATAAATAGTACCACTTTTTGTGGCCCCCTTTTTTGAGGACCTAAAACTAAAACATTTTGAAAAAAATTAGTATTTTAGAAACTAGATTCAAAGGACTACAACTTTTTTTTTTGTCATATCTTAAAATTTTGAGCGTAACTATCTTCAAATTCTTGTTGAAGTCTAGAATTTTTTGATTTCAGGAAAAAGGTGTCAACTTATACCCCCCTTTTGGCACCACAACTTGGTGCACTTACCCTGAGGTGAAAGGGATAGCTATGGAAATGAAGGCCAATGGTCAATTTGAGCTTTTGACCCCTAGACCCATTGCAGTGGTAGGACCTACTAAAGAGGACATAGTTGCTCAAACAAGTTTGTAGACACCTAATGTGCCTTATGCAGCAGTTGCACAATAATAAACCCCAAGGAACCTAGTGAAGGCTAAAGAAACCTCAATTGCAAGAAATCCTACAAAGCTTGAAAGGACCAAAACTCTTCCTAAAAAAAGAGTGAAATAGACTATGACTAGCCCAAGAAAAAAGAGAAGAACCTTGTAGATTAGCTCATCTAAATCAAAAGAAGAAATTGGTGATAGACCAATTGAGCCAGCTGATCAAGAACCAAAGACATCGGCATGATGAAAAGCATGGAAGCCAAAGGTAGAGAATCTAAACATGCAATTCATTAATGCCAATAATTTTGTATAGTTGAATACATACTATGATTTGTATAATAATATGGATAGGAGACAGCTAGAAAATATTGTAGTTAGAAACATGATTATCAAAGATAAGAGATTTGATAGTATAAGAGGTTAGATACCCAAAGACTTATATAATAGATTGAGAAATAGAAAGAGAAAATTTGTAGAAGAAGACAAACAAATAAGAATGAATATGGTGAGAAATTTATGTTTTGTAAATAATGAGGAAGAAATAAAAAAAAATTTGAAAGGTATAGCACCATTGTTGAGACATAAAAAGAGATCCATTCTCCTCATGGGAGTAAATTATGAAGAAGTTAATAAGGAAAATCAAGAGGCTATAGTTTCATACATGTCTATGTTTCCTAAAGAAAGTGCATAGCCAGAGGAGTCAAGCCAGACACCTAAGAAGTGTGTGTGCAGACAAAGGAAGCTAGTCCTACAGCATGCAATCCTCCTCACAGTTTTGAACCAATAGCTACACCAAGTTCTTCACCACATATTACCATTGGTAGTGAATCTATACAAATAGATAAAACTAAGGTGATAGTTGACAAAATAGAGGATCCATTAAAGGATTTTGGTACAAGCATTGTTGGCAATATTGTTGATGATAGTAGCTCATCAGATGAAGCAGAAGAAAAGGATCAGGACCCAAAGGAAGAAGAAGCACCTTCTACAAATAAAATTGAGTCTAGTAGTAAAGTAGCTACTTCAAATGTACCCTTGACACCAGTAGCAGTAACACCATCCACACCACCAACTCAAGCATTAGTTGTAGCACAATCAGATGTAGAAGATGAAGCACAAAGTCTCTGATCTTCTTTGAGTAAATTTATCTAGAAGAAGAAATCAGTCAATTCAATTGAGAAGGCTTTGACCTTAGTTTTTAATAGAATAGAGAAAGTAGTAAGCCCTATTGATACCCTTACAGATATTCAATAGTGCACAGCAATTTTGTGTAAAGCTTTTGATGATGCGTTCACAACACTCACAAATGTGGCTACAATTCAAGAAAAAATAGAGCATGATAGTAAACTTCTTAATACCATGTGCACTAATATGAGAAATGATAATAGAAAATTTGAATATATGTATTAAAGCATTGAGATAGTGAATAGAGGAAGGAAAATAGGCTTATGCAAAGGGCAACTTGGCATATAATTATCTTCAAGAATTCGATGATCGGATTAGATAAAAGGTGACTAAGCTTCAAATGAACACTGAGAACTTTTTGAAGCAAAATCAAAAGATGGATACCATTGAGCCCTCAATACAGATACTTCATGTTAGCATCAAGGACTTACAAGTAGAAAAGGAGAAATCTCTAAAGAGATTCACTCTCCTAAGAGAACACTTTTTCCCACAAGTAACATTGCTAGAGAATCAACTAGAGGAATGTTTGTCAGCAAAATCTTTTTATGACAAGTTTATGGCTACAAACTTGAACACAACAGAATTGGTTGCATATGCTCTATGTGAGCTTATCAATGTGTCTGATGCACTACAAGAAAGTTGGAAGAAACATTTTGTGCAATTAAAAACAAACTTCAATGATTGCTTTTCCAAGTTTTGATGTAGCTACTAGATTTTGACAGTCTCTTTTTGATACCTTTGTCATTGATGTCAAAGGGGGAGATATATGGAAAATTTTAATTGTAAGGGAGAGCAATAAGTTGTAATAGGAAGTTATAAGGGATGTAATCTTTTTCATAGCATGAATACAAATGTTTTTAATTATATTATGGTTATTTGTTTTGATTGGTATGACATCATGTTTGGGACTTAGCCAATTTTCCCAAAATGTTGCCATCAATGTCAAAGGGGGAGATTGTTGGCAATATGTCTAATCAATCAGATATGATAAGTTATGGTTGTCATTTATGGAAACATATTTGTTTTGCAAATTAGTCTTGCTCATTTGTGAAGAAAATTGTTTAAGTGTCAAATAGTGTTACAACAGCAAAACAGTTTTGACGATAACAGAATATTCCATTGGAAAATTCTCTTCCATAGTTAACCAAAGATGTAGGACATCATAATGATGACATATACCAGTGAAAATGTTTGTATGATCAACCAAGTTTGAGTTATGAAGGAATTAGTAACGTGGTGTTGATTCAGCACAGAACAGAGCATGTTAGAAAATTGTGTTAAATGACTTGATTTATTATTTTAATTATTATTTCTTGATTTATTATTTAATGATGTTATGTTAGTTGACTAAGGAAGAATTTAACAATATGCTTGGTATAAGTAAAAAATTTCATTGTGACGTTAATAGAGATGAAGTAGATGATGATAATGATGTGTGATCAGTGATTATGAAGTTGATATGATCTTGTGAAATGCGAGTAACAAGTGAATGTGACATTGTGATATATGATGGAAAGCATTCTTATGCTAGATATGATGAAAATTAAGTTTTGTGTATTCACTCTTGTATGAAGAATTGTCAATAAAAAAATTTGCAAAGTACAACAAGTATCTCAAAATTGTATGTATACTTATTTCCTAAAGATCTTATTGTAGAACAGTGGGCTGTTCTTGCACATCCTAATAGGATTGAAGTAAATCCTAATAGGATTGAGGCTTCTAACAAGGTCTAGTCTCCTAATAGGGACTTGAGACACTATACTTTCTTCCTAGACTCCTAATAGGGTCAATATCCTTAACTGAATTATTTATATAGTGAATCATCTAGTGGGTTTCATCCCCAATGGGGTTTTCCCTTGGCCAAGGTTTCCCTAGTTAACAAAATATGGTGTTATGATCTATCTTTGTGTATGGTTGTTTATATTGTTCAGCATTACTGGTTTACTTTCTTATGCATGTGGTAAAGTAATTAATAATATCTAGTTGTGGGCAAAAATATTAAAAATATTGATTCACCCTCCCCCCTCTCAGTTTTATCTATTTCTAATAGTTATGTTGTCATCAATGTGAAAAAGGAAGATTGTTGGAAACAATTGATCAATTGTTTATTTTCATTAATGTTACACAAAACATCATATCATTGACAATCAATGCATGTTGAGCTCACTTGAGCATTGAAGATAGTTTCTTGTGTCTATCGAGTATTCCAAAGTTTGCCTAGTTTATAAGATAGTGTCTACCAAGTTCACTCAGGCGAAAAAGGAAAGTTTGTAGATGTTGAGTGTCAACCAAGCTCATTCAGTTAATAAAGAAAATGTTGGATGAAACTAGTGCTAACCAAGCTCACTTGATTACTAAACAAACATTCTAGATATGTAGTGTTAATCGATTTCACTTGGTTAACATAGGAAAATTGCTTTGAGTTAGTATCTACCGAGCAATTGCTAGAATTGAGATTTTTAATCAAAAATTCAATTACACTAGAAATGATGTCATTTCATTGTTACCTTCTAACCATTTTAGCAGTGATCTAAATCTCTTAATAGAGTTGGATTAGCAGCTATTTGTAAATCCTTTAACAAGGTGGCATTTCTATTTAAGTGCCTAAACACCTCTAACAAGGACATTTCTAATAGTGTCATTAAATCCTCCACTAGGATCACACCTAATAGTGTGTTTTGTAACATTTAATAGGGTTGACTCCTAATAGGGCTCACTTCAGAAGAGTGAAAATTAGTAACTAGTTGCAATTGGTGGTTTTTCTCAAATTGGGTTTCCATGTTAAATATTTGTTTCAATTGTGTTCATGCTATTTCTTTTATGTGTATGCAACTAATATAAAACAATATTAACCATAGATAATATATTAATATTTTCGTGTTAAGCATTTGTCGAGTTATTTCAATGTTTATCGAGTTACAACATTTTGCCTGTGTGTTTGTGGAGTTATAACAAAGTTCAATTTTCTCAGAGTTTTGATTTGTTTTAAAATCTAAGGGATCTGAGATTTATTTTTGTGGTAACTAATTCACCCCTCCCCTCTCACCTACTCCTCTTATATTTCCAAAAGTAAGGATGTTCTTGGCTTATGCAATAAATAAGAAGTTCAAGGTTTATCAAATGGATGTCAAATCAGCCTTCCTCAATGGAGAACTTGAAGAAGAGGTATATATGGAGTAGCTTGAAGGTTTTCCTTTATCAAAAGACAAAGAGATGGTATACAAACTAAAGAAACTCTGTATGGTCTAGAGAAAGCACCTAGAACCTGATATGCAAGATTAGACAGTTATTTGGCAAAGCTTGGATTTGCTAAAGGTACAATAGATAGTAACTTGTATTTGAAAGAAGTTGAGAATGATTTGCTTGTAATAGTAATATTTGTTGATGACATCATTTTTGGACGTAATGATGAAGCAAGTGATAATTTTGGTGAACAAATGAAGAATGAGTTGGAAATGAGCATGATAGGAGAAATGAAGTTTTTCCTAGGATTGTAGATTATGTAGAATAGTGATGGTATTTTCATTTCACAAGATAAGTACTTTAAAGACTTGTTGAAAAGGTTTGGTTTAGAAAGTTGTAAACCTATTGGTACACCTATGATAACTGATCACAAGTTATCCAACAAAGATGAGACACCTGTAGCAGAGTAGAAGAGGTATAGATCTATGATTAGATGTTTGCAATATCTGACTCACACCAAACAAGATATAGAAAATGTAGTTGGGATTGTAGCTAGATTTCAAGCTAATCCTAAGTAGCATCATTTTACAATAGTAAAGAGAATATTTAGATATTTTAAAGGAACATCTAACTAAGGAATTTGGTATGATAGATCGAGTGATTTCCCTCTATGTGCATATACTAATGTGGATTAGGCAGGCAGTACGGATGATAGAAAAGAACTTGTGGAGGAGCATTCTTTCTTGGAGAAAGATTGGTTTCTTGGCTAAGAAAGAAGCAAGATTACATTTGTCAAAGTACATATGAGGTAGAATATGTTGTAGCAACAAGTAACTGTAATCAAGTTATGTTGATAAAGAAAATGTTGGAGGATATCATAATTGAGTTTGAAGAACCTATTATCATTTATTGTGATAACATAAGTATAGTGAGTATGTCTAATAATCTTGTATTATATTCTAATACTAAGCATATATCTATTAAGTATCATGTGCTAAGAGAGAAAGAAATAGAAAAGAAAATCATATTGGAGTATGTGAGTACTAAATATCAAATTACAAATATCTTTACATTTGAGTACTTGAGAGGTATGCTTGGGTTTATGCCCCTAACTACTTTTGAGTAGATGATGCAATAAATGCATCAGTCTAGTGGTATAGAACACTATTGTTAGATTGGATTGAATTTTTATGCTTTCTGTATGGGGAAGTATTTGTGACAAGAAAAGTTATTAATGACTCTTGGTATTTGGTTTTGAATAGCATCTTTTGACACTCAAGTTATTTTAAGAATTGGAGCAGCATATTAGCAATTGGTATTTAACAATCAATATGTTGTAACATTGAGGCCTTTGACATTGATGTCAATGGGGGAGAGAATATGCATGAAAAAAATCTCCTAAGAAATGGGGACAAGAACTTCTAAGTATGAATGGGGGAGAGATATCTCTTTAGGGGGATTTAGAAAGATTCATGTAAGGAAGCAGGAATATGCACCTAATGTATTTTTAGTTGTTTATTGTGAAGTGAACAATTGTTGTCAATCCAAAAGAAGAAGAAGTAGGAGTATGCACCTATTTTGTTGAGACTTTTTAGCTTGTGGATACCTAATATTGGTCAGCAACAACAACATAACACTATTTGGTATTCTTGGAACTTAGACGGTTTTTCATCTATGTTGCCATTGATGCCAAAGGGGGAGATTGTTAGAGCTGTGGTTTCATAATGAATGCCCCATTTCTAATAGAAATGGGGACCCCCTACTTTATTTTTTAGCTTTCTAGTTCCCTACTTCGGGGTCTAAGTCTTTTTTAAGATTTTCCCTAGCGTTTTTGTCTAATTTGGGTCTCTATCTAAAAATCTAGATGCTGAAAACCATGTTTCTAAAGGAGAAAATCAGATTTGCATATAAATGTTAGAAATAGAGATTACTGAGAAGGGAGGGTGAATTAGTAATCTACAAAATTTAGTCACCAACTCAATATTATGTCTTGCTTTAAACCATGCATAACAAAGCAATAAACTAATGTTGAATAGTAACAATAGAAATGCATAAAGATAACTCATAACACCATATTTTGTTAACTAGGGAAACCCTGGCCAAGGGAAAACCCTGATGGGGATGATACCCACTAAATAATATACTGATATATATGTTCCTTGCTAGAGAATGGACCCTATTAGGAGTCAATGAAAAAATTTAGTATAAGCAATCCCTATTATGAGACTTTGAATCCCTGTTAGGAGATTCCAATCCTGTTAGGAGTTGTGCCAACCTTCTTAGGAGTTTTAGTACAATGTATGAAAGAAGAACCCACTGCCCAAAAATGCAATTTCAACTACAAGAAGAGCTCACTAGTCAAACAATTAATTTACTATTATTTTTCTTCCTTGTCTAATCTCTAATCTTCACCTCCATCTCTGATCACCAAATAAATCATACAAAACTTTGCATATAATGATTTTATAAAAATTTGCTCACTTAGCATAACTTCAAAAGCACATACAAGCACATTGCTTCCTCATAATATCAAGATAGCACCCTTCTTATTGCAAGAAGTCTTTTACATAAATACCATGCCTTTACATAAATTATTGTTGGGTAGGCTAGGACCACAATTCAATTTTTCAAGTTAGAGTAAACATCTAGGATGTCAACTCTAATTGGACAAGTAATTGTTTTGTAAACGAAACAATTCTTTCCTTCAATTTTGTTGTCCTGCATTATCAAAACATGATGATATATGTATCATACCGTTCATACAAACTTCCAAGGTCACACACATCATCACCAACATGTATACTATCTCCATGTAACTTTTCTTGTCATAATATGACTTCTACAACATGTTATAAACAAAACAATACACTGTTGTAAACCAAATTCTATACTTAGACAATTTTTTGATAACTAAACACTAAGTATCTTTATTTCTAATGTTTCCTATCAACATGTACATTATGTGTTTCCATTAATGACAAAAATTTCATATCACAATTAGCCAATTTTCAACAATAAAAGGGCACACTAATGCACATAGCGCACCTCACCAAGTGCGCTAGTTTGCTAGTCATAAGAAAAAATACATTCCTCTTGGAAATGTGTAGTTGTGCACCTACACAGTTGTGCACCTCCAATAGGTACACTAAATCTTGGGACCCTCACCCCTCTCCTCCTCATTCTTTCCTCCAGCTCTCAACTACGGCACCTCCACACCCTGCAAGGTGGACCTCTTCACTCCATTTCCTATGGACAAAACAAAAACATGTTAATGAACACAAGGGAAGGTGCACACAGTGTGCAAATTTCTTTTGCAAAACCTTAAACTAAAACATAAAGTTAACACAAAACATCACCTAGTGATAGGTGTGTAGGTGCACACCTATTCAAGGTGCACACATGTGCACCTTTCAAAAGACAAGCTTCATACAAATATGGGAA
Organism: Cupressus sempervirens; assembly: GCA_028749045.1. Classification (NCBI taxonomy): domain Eukaryota; kingdom Viridiplantae; phylum Streptophyta; class Pinopsida; order Cupressales; family Cupressaceae; genus Cupressus; species Cupressus sempervirens. The sequence continues at coordinate 733,024,206 of CM053793.1, forward strand.
AGGGTGTGCCATGAGGTCTGCTAGGTATGCACCCTTGGTGTTGAAAGTTTTGCTACGAGAAGAAGCACGCCTAGCACACCTCTAAGGAGCATCAGTTGCACTCTTTTTTCCCTATCAGGGTTAGAAATATGGTTTTTCAATTTTTTTTAGCAGTTTTAAGGTTTTACGTTTTGGGTCTTTTCTTTTTTGGTCATAATTAGGGTTTGTTTAGGGTTTATTTTTAGCCTTCTGGACTAATGTTTACTTCTTTTTGTAGGTAAAAAGACATCCTCAACTTGTCAGGGTCATAACTTTTGACCTAGAGCTCAAAATTTAGAGTCGTTTACACTGTTTGAAAGAAGAACTAAAAATCTAATTATAGTCCCTAAAATAGTTAGCCTTCAACTACCCCATTTTAGGGATTGATGAGGGTTTCAACTTGAAAGTTTGAATAGAAGACCTCCAAAAAATCTAGTTTAAAAGACCTATGAAAAACTTGTAAAAATGTATGAAAAAGTTTCAAACATTTCATCAATTTGGATAAATTTGGAGCACTTGGTCTCTGACCGAGAAGGATCAAGAAGTTGGAGAGAAGAAAGAATCAACTAATTTACACTGAATATCAAGGATACAAAGGTTGGATACATGAACTAGAATAGGTTCTTCATCTTATACAACTATTTATAATAAGATTTAACATAGGTGCCTTAGGATTTTAGAAGTCAAAGGAGTTCAGGACTATGAAATTTTTTGTCTATAAATAGGGTATAAATCATCAAAAGGATCAAAGTAAGTACACAAAAGTGATCTAAAACCTCATTTGAGAAAAACCCAAAAACCATTTTCAAAACTAAGAACTTTGATTTTTTGGCAAATTGAGCTTTCGAGTTGCACAATTGCGCAAGGTGTGCAGGTGTGCCTCTTCCGAGGTGTGCCAGAAGTTTTTGAAGAAGTTAAAGTTATTCTAATATTTAACTTATAGTTCCAAATTCAAAGCTTTCCATGCACCAAAAATGCATTCTAATGGCAGTTTAACTCTTGCAAACATCAGGTGAAGATGGAGCTTCTATTTTTGGCAGTCCCAGACACTCATACATCATCTAATGGCTTTCTTCTCATTTTCTCATGATTTCTTTGTTTTAAGACATGTAAAGGCCCATGCATCCATTTAATAATATAAATAAGGATAGAGTCCCACTCAGCACCTGTTAGAGAGTTGGTTTGTACATAAATAGATTTATTTTATTATTTTAGAAGCATATGTTTGCATAAAGAGATCTCTCACTCTCAACAAAAATTGAGGAGATGATTTCTTATAAATTCAAGAATGTAATATGTATTCAATGCCACCATTATTTTCATACATTAATATATGCTATTGGTGCTTGCATTTGGAGTTTAGTGATTCTTGCCTGAGTGTGTTATATTTTGCGAATGTATGTTCGTGAAGTGTAATTGAGCCAATAGTTTTATTGCATTGTTATGGTTGTGCAATCTTTTAATTCTAGTGTTTTCCATTGGTCTACAAATTCTTTTGACATACTTAGTTTGAGAAGAGATCACCATATTGTCCCTACATAGCTTTTTGTCTCACATTAGCACACTTTCCATGGCCTTGCAATTTGATGAAAAGTGAAACATATTATGGTTATTGAATTCCCATTGATGATTGCATCAGTGGAATTAAGGAAGTGCTACTCCTATTATCATTAGTTACGCACTAATCTTTTCAAAGGATAAACTTGTAGACATGTTGTTTTCATGGCTTATGTTCGTTAAGATTTTACTTTCATGTTATTTGCTTCAACTTCTTGTTACCCTACCTTCATTATTTTCTTTTACAAACACTTGGTCAATTTAGGAATTCATAGAGTTGCATTGTTAGATTGTGTTCATCATAAAAAGAGAAAAATAGAAAAATAGAAAAAAATATTTCTTTTTGTGTGTTTTATTCTTTTGAAATAGCAAGCAGATTCTACATCTTATCCATTTTTTTTCAAACCAGCAAAGGCCTCCTCATGAACACTCACATTTATCTTCAACTGAGTGGATTCCAGTAGGTCACAAGATTGCCTGAAACTTTGAGTTAATCCCAAATCAACTTTTCAAGAGAGGAGTTCAAAAGGATTCATGTCATTAAGCATCATGCAAAATGACAACTCAATAGTTAGCATGAATTCTGATGATACTACTTTGGGGGAGTATCCTAAGCATTGGAGAGTATTGACATGTTGCACTCATGACTATTTTTGTCATTGATGTCAACATAGCATGGTTTCTATAAAGACTGGCTGAGTGGTAGACATAGATCTTAATGGTACGAACAATGTGTTGATTGTCTAATGATGTACAATCATGGACATGTTCTACACTATATCCTGATGACATGATCAAGTGCATAAAGTCTAAGTTGAAGATGTATGGAAGTTGTACCTAATTTACAGATAGTAGTTCAAAGACAGAGTATTGGGAAAGAAATTCCTAATGATTGTTCGCTACATTACATTTGAGATGTAGTAAAAAGATGTGCAATTAGGAAGTGATAGAGGATAGTCTATTGGTGATGGCAATGAGTGTGCAAGCCCTAATATCACATGTGTGAAGTTTTTTATAGACTATGAGCTGATAGTGCTATTGTAATTGTAATTAATTAATTATCTTATTATAATTAATTGGGAAAGCCTCAAGGCCAACTTAAGGAATTATTTTCAAGATATGTTATAAAGGAAAGATTTTTTCCTTGTTTGTAAAGTGTGTGATCATAGTATCAAGTGAAAATTACAAAAAGGAGTAGAGTGGTTGAGGAATATGAGTAAGCGATCCAAGAGAATTATTGGATGCAAGTTTTGTGATCTGGTTACAAGATCAGAAGGAGAAAAGTTTCAGTTGAAAAGATAGAAGAAGAGGAAGGAAGTACATTTCATTTCTATTATTTTGCAAGGAATAATATAGAGATCATTTGGAAAAAGGTTCATTGGTATTTCCCTTAAATTTGTTTGGGTAATGGGTCCATATGTCTTCCACGACTCCTAATAGAGTTGGCACAACCCCTAATAGGGTTGGAATCTCCTAATAGGGATTCAAAGTCTCTTAAAAGGGACTCATATGTATTGAATGTATTCATAGATTCCTAATAAGTTCCATCCTCTAACAAGGAATATTTATATTAGTGCATCATCTTGTGGGTACCATCCCCACTGAGATTTTCCCTCTGATAAAGGGTTTCTATAGTTAACATATCTAGTGTTATTGTATATGAGTATCTTGTTGTGGGTTCTAATTATATTTCTTATATGGTTAACGTTCAATAAGATTGATAATTGTGATATTAGTTGGATAATTGATTCACCTCACCCCCAATTATATTGGTGGACTATATATTCTAACAAAGAGAGCCAAACTTACAAGATGTATTCTTTTATTTCCTTATTGTTCCAAGGTTCTTTGCGAGTTGTATCAATTGCAACTTGGCCAAATCATGGTTGTGGTTCTTTTTGACCAACCTGTATCTCATGTTGACAACTACACATGGACCAATGTTGAGTTGGCTTGACTAATAAAACTTATGAGCAATCACATGAACTACAAACTTGATCATTGGATCCTCAATCATGTTGATTGACATACCTTGACCATTTGACTCTGAATTTGTGAGTTTTTTTATCACATCCCTTTCTTGACAATGAATTTTCTTTACTCAATCCAAAATAGGGTGATCAATCATGTGATGAATGATAGACATTGTGATCTTGACTGGCCCATTCTCCAATGATAACTTCATGTCATGTACCCTGCTTAGCAAAATCTTTATGCTTTCAACCTTGAATACCTTTGGAAATTCTAGGCACAAGTTAACCCTTTTCTCAGCCATGACCTTCTTTTCATTCTTCAACATTCCATTTTCACACAACCTTTCATAGGCATTCCTCAACTCAAAATTGCCTCTCTCTAATCTTACACATATAACATGATTTGACATCATGAACCATATTGACTTTAGGTAGAATCATAGATAAATCTCCTGACAAATTGCTAGTTAATGCAATATAAGGATATGTCCTAAACTTAGGTAGAGGATGTTGGAGTTCTTTCTTATAAAGAACATATTAGGTGGATTTGAACTTGATACCAGGAAACAAAGATAGGGACAAGCCTAAGGATGAGCTAAATCCTATGTTAAGCAAGGCTAAATCTTAGTTCTGGACCAATTAACAAATTCATCAGGAGTCACTTCACTTTAGGCTTTGCTAAGCCAAGGCAGGAAATCTTAAGGGATTTATCTTATTAACTTGATAGTTTTCTATTCAAGACTACCCCTTATAGTAGAAATGGTTAATATCTTCTATGATTTGCTAATAAATGTCTTGATTACAGTAGCAAACTACAACCACAAAAAGAAATAGTAAATAAGCTATGACCCACACTTTTATCTCTTCAATAAATAAAAAGGGAAATTGATATTCATTTAAAGTTTTGATATCTCAGCATAACTCGGGTATGTGACAATAGAGGATATGCAATCTCTAAGTTGACCAGTCCCTTATCCATTGGGCATCAACTGAACCTTAAGATACACATGGAAATCTAAATTATACTCCTATATTTAGAAATATGATCTATCTATTTGACTTGCAAATAGACATTAGTCTTTATAACAACTCTCATACTTATGGTGAAATCCTCCCAATGTAACTTGCAACCTTGTCAATGTAAACAAGCATTTACATGGATCTTTGTTCCAGTAGAAAATTCATCCTGACATACAACCTTAAGGGATTGCAACTGAGTTCAAGCTATTCATTCTCAAACAGAAAACATTACAGATAATAGAAGAAGGAGATTTAAATTGGAATGAAACTAAGAATGTTAAGCTCTTGCATTAATTTGCTTGAAACCAATACATCATTTGTATGTTAACACTCAAAAAATACACAATGAATGACTATATAATATGAAATGCCTGACAAGAAATACACTACTACTGTTCATAATAGAACACTGAGAAAATTGGTATCACAGTAATGGGAAAGGATTTCAACCAGACTAGAACCACAAAGTAGTTACACTGTAATGAAAAGTATCCAAAAACTGGAACCCTTACAAAGAGTAGAATAGGAAGATATATAGGAGAGAAGATATTTCAAAATCTAGAAGGTGAATTTGGCATGTGTTCCCTTTGAAATAATCTTCAATCTGAAGTTGCTGAAGTTGAAGTTCCTCATCTACCTGAAATTGGAAACATAAATGATGCCAAAATATCTTATATATCCCCACTAAAGAAATCAACCAAATATCTCATGGAGAAATATTAGAATTCATCATAATCTATACTGAAGCTTTAAAATTTGATCTTTTCTTGTCACTTCTTCCTTTGTCGAGAAATTCAACATGTGTTGTTGCCAAAAAACATAATTGCTCCCAACTGCAACAAAGACAATCAAATCACTCTCAAATATGATCCATTTAACTCTTGCGTGGATCAAATAGCAAGTACTTGCTATAAATATGGATCATTTTAATCCATGGGACATTTAACTCTTGCGTGGACCTCCTTCAACACTATGGTATTAAGCAGTAGTCATGATGTTGTCTTAAAACATGGGGGACTTCCTCCACGTAAAAGCTCTATTATTCCTTTTGTCGTGGGTTGCAGCAATAATCTAGCCTTCTCCTTTGCATAGGCAACTTCCTCTCTTTTTGGCGTGGACATGGAGCTGGGTGGAAGCTCACTATTTCAATCTAGCATCCCCCTTTGAAAAAATGTGGATCTCCTACTCATCCTCCTCTGCATGAGATTTCTTGCAGGCTGTGGACTTCTACCCCATGTCATCCCCTGCTGCTATGAAAATGGAGACCCAATGGTTTTGGATGCTCTCCTACATGGCATGAACCCTTCTTCCAATGCATAGGTGGCTCCATTTTTTGTAGCTATGAGTGTTGCCTTTTCCATGAGCTTTGGATGATGGCAAGCTCTACCCCATTATGTGTGAATGGCTTCACACTTTCTTGCAGTGGTGCTTCTGCCCTTTAGACTGTAGCTTCTCTCATACTTTGGATGTGAAATGATGTGGTGGCCTCCATCTATATGCAATGACATCTTCCTTGGATGTGGATGTAAAGTTGCTTTGTTTTGTGGTGTGAATGCCCTCTAAAGCTGTCATGGGTCTCTAACATGGGGCTTTGCCTCTTCATAAGCCGCAGTTTATGCATGGATGTGGGTTTCCTTATACTTTTATGGATTTCAATGTTGATATCCATTTTCATGTGTGGTCTTTACTTCATTGCCTCCTGCCAAAAAAAAATGTGAGTCATCCTTCTTTATAAACCATGGGTGACCCGTGTTGCATTTGCTTCAAAGTGTGGGCAGCTACTTCCTCTCCTTTTTTTCTATCATGGATAGCCTTTTCTATGCACATGGAGATCACCTTTGACATGGACACATCCTTTTATGCAGCTTCTTCCCAACAAGTATAGATGTGGGGTGCCCTTCTATAAACTGCCCCACCCATTATATCTCTTTAACATCAAACTCCCCTCCTCAGATACTGCAAATGGAGATATACTTTGCTTGCCCCCATTTTATTCCCTAATCATGGACTATTGGTGCCCATAAGACTCTTTATTTATCTTTATGTCAACATCATTATGCATCTCCACAATGAGAGATTTATGCATTTAAAAATATTCGACATTCTCTAACTTTCGACATGAAGTTAGAATAGAATCCATTCGTATTTACCCTGTTATTCATTTTGAACATTGTACATTCAGGCAAAAGGCCCCTTGCACCTATTGGACTCTTTTATAATTCACAAATTTTTCAATCCAACATATTTATTGAACTCAAATAATTCCAATGCATATGATGAAATATTACAATCAACTAAAATCATTATCATTTCTTCCTTAAAATCTTCAACTTGCACACAATCTTTATTAGTCTGATGGAATTAGTCAGACCGCAAAGTGGGTCCGGCTAAATTTTTTTTTTTTTTGAACAACTGATATTGTAAACTAATTCACCGATCATTTTGAACTGACTAAAATCAAATTTGAGTGCTAAATCATCATTAAAACCTTATTTTATCATTGTTCTTTAAATTGTGATTTGCTAACAGGAAGGCTTGATAGCCAGCTTTAAAAATTGACATAAACAACTAGCTAGGCTCTGAAACATTGGACTTTTGTTCTCTTTGACATACTTAACAAGCCTACCAAATCTTGTCACATGATGACATTAGGGTCAAAAGATATTGACCCCCAAAGTTGCCTACTTAAAATCACCTGCAAATAAACATGTCAGAAAACTGAAAAGTGTGTTTGGAAATGGCTTCAAAAACTAGGTAAATGAACACTTGAGGATCTGGAAACTAGGGCATTGGTCTATTTTCATGAGGAGAAAATAATTCTAGGAATTGGTTTCATGATGAATCATGGGGCACATTTGGCAAGCATGCAAAGAGGGCTACCTAGATTTGCAGGACAGTGAACATCAATAAAATAGTATTTTTTGCAAATGGAAAGGCCCTAGAAAGTGTGCAGAAGGATTCATCAAGACTTGAAAATTGGCATACTTGTATTTTTGGAGTAGAATTTAGGGGAACAAACCATTCAATCCAAGCAATCATGGGCTCAAAGATATGACACCTCGAATGGGGCACCCGATCAATCTGCACTTCTGATTACCAGTGAAACCTTATAAATTGCAAACAAAATCACGTTTGAAAACTGATAAAAAAGATTCATCATAAGCTCAAAACTAGAGCATAGAAATTCTTTGACCCCTAGAATATTATGCAATAGGAATTTTCTTATTTGGATCAACTATCAAAAATTATAACTTGTCAAACAGGGCTACCTGAAATTATGAACAATATGCAAATTTATGAAAATAGTAAATTGCCAACTTTGAGGGGTTCAAAACCTAGTCAAATGAATTTGAAATGACTTGAAACTTGGAACATAGGTTATTTTTTATGCATATTAAAACTCCCCAAAGAAGAAAGTGATGGATCTTAACCAGGTATGAGATATTCAAAGGCAAACTAGGCTATTGAACACTATTTGACACTTGGGTAGAAAATGTAGAATTGAAAACTACTCAAAATGGGACTTCGCAGAATAGTTCATAATGTCATTTTATCATTAAAAAATACATATGTGGGCTGAATGAAGGGTGTTAGAAACATAAAACACCACTTAGGCTTTAAAATGACAGTCGGTACTTACGCATGAAAAACATTCGTAGGGGCTTAAAGAACTCAAAATTTGGAATATATATTCAAAATAGGAATGGAATTTTGAGTGCCAACAGAGGACATGGATCATTACAAACAATTTGTGCATTCCTATCCTTCAATGCCTCCTCCTTCTTACTTGGACATGCATATGATATCATTATTGGAATCTAGGATCAAACGACTTTACAAATTCATAACTTGATTCAAAACACTTTTTACAACTTACTAATAAAGGAAATGGAATGCACTTGGATCTCTTTGCACTTTGCACAAATCGGTTTGTAAATTGCCTTAGTTCTTCATTCTAAAAACTTGATAACCTAATGAATCATAATGAATTTCAAAATTAACCATATAGCATCAAATGGTCAATTTTTGGCTTCTATTAAATGCTTCGTAAGATATTAGGTATGCACTAGGTACATTACAACTATCTCACCTCATTTACTAAAACTCAGCGCACACACAACCTTCAACATTGCTTAGTCAGTATAGAAACTTGGTTAATGCTACCATTCAAAAACTAGCACTCGATCTCTACCAAATTTTCAACTTGGTATCACAATTCATCTTGAACTCAAACATTAACATCTATCCTTGTGCATCTTCAATAATGCTGATTTGGACTTTCATGCATGTATTATTAGGACCAGTTATATGATATAGCAATTCAAATCATAGTTCCATACATACCTTTTTCATTTAGTTTGAGGTGGCGGGATCATCTAATCTATTTGATTCGGTGATCACAACTTCTTTTTTTGAACTATTTCCTTCATCTAACTTCTTTCTCCATGTTTGAATCATTTCACTCCTTACTTTTTTATTATTGACCTTTTCCTTTCCATTTTTTACCTCAGTATTTGGTCAAAATTGCCTCTCTCTAATCTTGCACATATAACACAATCTGACATCATGAACAATATTGAATCTAGGTAGAATCATAGATAAATCTCCTGACAAATTGCTAGTTAACTCAATATCAATGTATGTCCTAAACTTAAGTGGAGGACATGCATCATTACAAACAATTTGTGCATTCCTATCCTCCAATGCCTCTTTCTTCTCACTTGCAGATGCATATGATATCATTGTTGCAATCTAAGGTTTTCAAATTCAAATGACTTCACAAATTTATAACTTGGTTAAAAACATTTTTTCCAACTTATTGGTTAAGGCAATGACATATACTTTGATATCTTTGCACTTTGCACAAATTGCTTTGTAAATTGCCTTAGTTCTTCGCTCTAAAAACTTGGTAACCTAGTGAATCATAATGAATTTAAAAATTAACTATATAGCTTCAAATAGTCAAATTTTGGCTTCTATTAAATGTGCCATAAGATATTAGGTATGCACTAGGTGCATTACAATTGCCTTGGCTCACTTACTAAAACTCGGCACACACACAACCTTCAGCATTGCTCAGTCAGTATAGAAACTTTCTTAACACTAACATTCAAAAACTAGCACTCGATCTCTACCAAATTTTCAACTTGGAAGCACAATTAATCTTCAACTCAAACATTAACATCTATCCTTGTGCATATTCAATAATTCTGATTTGGGTTTTCATGCATGTAGTATTAGGACCTATTGTATGATATAGCAATTCAAATCATAGTTCCATACATACCTTTTCATTTAGTTTAAGGTAGGGGAATCAACTGATCTATTAGATGTGGTGATAACTTTTCTATTTGAACTATTTCCTTCATCTGACTTATTTCTCCATTTTTTATTCATTTCACTCCTTACCTTTTTATTATTGACCTTTTCCTTTTGGTTGGTTACCTCAGTATTTGGTGCTAGTGCTCAGTTCATACAATTCTTGCTTAGATAACTGACCTTCTGACAATTGAAACATATTATTCCAAAGTTCCTCCAATTACCAAATCTTCCTCTAAGATCTATACTAGCACAATTTGTTATAATATCTCCATACCACAATATTGATAGTTTACCCTGATATTGTAATCCCAATTTATGTCATTACCTTTCTTAGGGGCTTTGCCTTGAGCTTTAGGTGTCCAATTTTTTTTTTGTCTTAGATCTAAAATCTTGTGTCTTATATTCATACTTGTGACATGTCTAACAGTAACCTTCAAATATAGAAGTAGTTGGTGCTTTATTGACCTTCAGTCTACACTAATGTGCTTGATGACCTTATTTGTTGCAATTAAAGCAACAACCATTGAATTTAGGTTTAGAATTTGACATACTAATCTTGTTCCTAAAAAAAATATGTGTGGCCTAGTTTTCCACAATGACAACATGTAGGCTTCTTTTTCTTTGGATTTGTATTCATATTCTTGTGCTCTCCTTGCATTGATGATTCTCTCTACTTGACACCTGATGGGATCTTGATATAGCCTAGTCCAAAGGTGTTGTTTGGTCTCCTTGGTACATTCATCTATTCATTCATAAATCTTGTAGCCTCTTTATATTTTTTCAACCTATCACAAAATACCATTTTAGCTTTCAACTCATTTTCCAATCTATCATTCTTAGATTTAATATTTGTAATCTCTATCTCCTTTCCTGCAATCTATGATTTGTACTTAGCAACTGATTGAACATATCAAACTAATTATGTGTCAGATTTTGTACTTCATTAATTCTTTCATCAAGTCTTGTAACTACCTATCTCTTATCTTCATTGGCTATTATTTTTTCATCTTCAACCTTTTCTTTATCTTCCTCAACCCTTTTTTTGCCTAGTCGCCTCACATAGCCTAATTGCTTGGTGTTGATCTCAAATTGGTTTTGACAATTGAGAGTCAACACACTTAAGACACTTACTAAGTTCATATTAAAATAAGTAATATATGCCAAGTATGATATGTAAATATAGACTATGTTGAGTTGCAATGAGTGCCAACTCACTCATGTGTCAAGTCACTCAAGTGCCAAGTAGACAATACATGTCAAGTGATTCAAGTGCTGAGCAAACAATAGATGTCGACAAATTCAAATGTCGAGTCAAAGATAGAATTTTAGTATGTGCCGACCATTAGTAACCTTAAGTTCTGAGTATCATAGATTAGACATATTTATTTGTGATTGCATAAACAACTATGTAAACTATTTTTCAGCTGACCTAAGGATAGAATACGATCTTTTGAAGATAAGGATGAATCTGTATGTAGATTTCCTAAGTAATTACATGCAACCAATCAAAAAAGGGGAAAGGATTAAGCGGCAAAAAGGATGAATCTTAGTTGTAGATTCATACCTAACCCTAAGTCTTCTAGTCTTCTTAAGGAGGACCTAACCTTAAATTTTATTAAGAGTGAGTGTGTAAGGAATTGAAGGAAGAAATAGTGAAGTTTGCATGGAGAATTAGAAGTTGTAAGAGAGTGAATTACAGAATCAGTTTGAGAAGAACAAAGGATAGAGGATACAGCATTGACAAATCAGATCAAAGATCATCAAGAAGGACACATTATGGATTTGATCTTTAATCAGGCTACTAGAGCTAATCACAGGATCTATACTGAAACATCCTAATAGGTGATTTTAGTTGAATCTAGTAGGTGGAGTAGTCTTAACTGGTGCAGGAGCACGTCTGCGACAAGAAGATAACATGCAACATTATTTATGCAGAATTATATTGTAACAGGAAGTTTGGTGGAAATAGGAAGACAACCTGCAATATGACTAAAATGCAGGGCACAAAGCAAATATCAAAAAGTTTTGAGTTTAAAATCTAAAATTTGAAATTTTTGTGTGTGTGAGTTTAGAGTTTTATGTTTTAAAATAAATGTCCTTTTTTTGTGTGGTGGAAATTTTTAGGTGGCATTCTTATAAGCCTACCCAACATTATCCACTTAGGACTTAGTATGAGTTTATTTTAGATTATTTTGGGTGTGTTAAAGGTTTCTAATTTTTGAAAATGTTTATGAGAAAAATCAAATGGAAGAAAATGATGAATATTCCTAAAGCACCATGTGTAGGCATTCAAAATGTAACCGCCACAAGAAAGCTATGATGGATTTTTGGGAGTTACATTAGAAGGTGAATATTCCTAAAGCACCATGTGTAGGCATTCAAAATGTAACCACCACAAGAAAGCTATGATGGATTTTTGGGAGTTACATTAGAAGGTTTTTCAAAAAAGAGAAAGAGTGCATATTGAAAAGGAGATTTTTGAAGAGAGATTTTTGGAGAGAGATTTTTATCTAGGATAAAGTGAATAGAATGAAGTTCTTGAGTTTTCCTGTGATTTTCTTAAGTTTCTAGTGTTGTATGGATGTGATTGTGTAGTATTCTACATACATTTTTTCTGTTTGTATTTAGATCAACAATTTGGAAGAAATCTAAAAATTATATCTTAATAGTTTAATATTTTCTTATTTTTCATTTCTTATCAGCCGGATCTCTCTGTTGTTTTGAGAGTGGTCTTTGCATGGTGATTTTCTAAAGGTTCTAAAATCCCTCTGCATCATTAACAAACTATTGTAAATCCTTTAATAGGGTGACATTCTAAGTGGACATTTTTAACTTTAGCCAGGAACCCCTCTAATAGGGTGTTGAAATCCTCTAACAAGGTGGGATTTAACAGTCCTTGTAAGCCTTTAACAGGGTAGGCCTTTCACAGTGCAGATCATGTCTCATGGTCAAATCATTGTAACCTTAATTGGTGACACTTTATTGCTGCAGCAATGAAAAATTGTGGGTGTCATTCTCACCCCAGTTTTACCTTCTCATTTGGAGGGTTTTTGGATAATTATATTAGGTGTCAAATGTGTGATGTATTATGTGTTTACAAGTTTTAGATGTATGTGCTTAGCATGTTATTTCAAGTTTATCTATTGAATGCATGAGATGGATGAGTGGTTAAAAGTTTTATGGGTTCATGTTTTAAACTAATGATTCACCCCAATTTACCTTTCCTACTTTTAATTCCATCAATTGGTATCACAGATAAGTTGTCAAAAGAAGAAGCTTTGCAACTCAGAGGAAAGATCTTGAAATGGAAGTCTATGAGTTGAAAAAGACCACTAAAAACTAGGAGATTGAGATACATCTCATACTACATCAACTGAATGAAGCTAGAGATTCTTTGAAGAGTTCCCTAAAGAGAAGGAAAGAGATTGCTATAGAAGAAAATGACACACAATATAAAGAGATTGACACCACAAAGCTATTTACAGAAGGTAACTCCAATGAATTCAATGTAGAAATTGAAAATCTAATAGAAAAGAACATAGCACAAGCTAAAGAGATCAGAAATCTCAAGTTGGAGTATGAATCACAAGCTATACTATTGTGTGAGGTGCCTAAAAGAAAGAAGAAAGCTATAGAAGACAAGGCCATGATTGAAGAAGACAAAAGAATTTTGGCAAATAGATTGGAAGAAAAGTTAACAGAGTTGTCCAGGATCTCAAATATGCAATTGGATACCTTAATCCAAATGATGAATGCTCATCATGAGTTGAATTTCAAGGACATTGAAATAATCACTTTGAAGTTACAGAATGAACAATTGCAAATTGACCTAAAAAGAGAAAAGGAATTTACTGAAAGTTTCAACAAGTCAAATGAACTCATCAAGTACTTTCAAAAACTGTTGAAATCCCCTAGATCTAGTAGAGATACATCAGGATTGGGCTGCATGAGCACTAAAGAAGGAGAATAATACAAAGCTACTGAGGAAAGGAACAATAAAGATAAGAACTCTAAACCTACTTGTCATCATTGTGGTAAGAAAGTACATATAACTCATGGTTACAGGAGCAAGAATGCAAATCAAAATGCTAAGCCTAAGCACATGACTCATTGTCACAAGTGCAACAAACAAGGTCATCAAGCACATGAATGTAGAACTAGAACCATGCATACATTAAAATTTGAAGGACATTGCTACAATTGTCAAAAGTACAGACATACAGTCTTTGAATGTAGATCTAAGACCACATGTTCATCAAGCAAGCCAACAAAGGTAAGAAGTTATGAGAACTCCTATAACTCGGATTACAATACAAGATATAGCTATCACTATTGTCAGGATTATGGACATATACCTAAAAACTACATTAGGACTCACTTCAGTGGTAAGTAAAAGAGATGGTTGAGTCAAACCACATGTTTTAGCTGTCACAAGACAGGTCACATCAGTAAGCATTGTCCAACTAGGTCTAAGGCACCAAGTTGTGAATTTGATAAAGGTAAAGGCAAGGAAGATGTTGAACACATTAGGAATGAGATGAACAAGACATGGAAGAAGAAAGACATTGGTAGTACATAATATAGAGAAGGGATGACTTCACCCAATGGGTCAAGTGGTGACACTTCATCAAACTAAGCAGATAAGAGGTATGTGGGACTGATACTTAAAGTGTGTTACATTATACATTAGTTCCAAAAGAAATTAGCACTGAAATGATTATATTAGCATGAATTAAGATGCAAGAATTTGTGGAAAATTCAAGCTTAAATATTCAAGTTTTCATGTTGTTACCAAGTATGAAAAGTCTTCTATGTATGTCGAGTAAAAAACTAGTTAATGTTGAGTTGCTAATCAAAGACAGTTAGAGCTAAGTCTATAGTAGCTATCAAGTAAAGGAAGACTCTATAGATGCTAAATGGAATAGTAATTGTGTTGATGTTGAATCTTACAGTTGTAAATGACCAAGCATTAATTGCAAATTTCTATAGGGTATAAGGTTGATTAACCCATTTTTCATCATTATGAATTCAAAATGAAAAAAAGTAGAGTGAAAAAGCATTTCACAAACTAGTTTGAAGCATTTGCAAGGATTCTAGTGACAATCAAGCACCAATTTTATCAAATTTTAAAGGTATTCTTCATAAGTTGAGTTGCGTAGTTTAAATATGATAAACCCTAGTTTGATAAAATTGCCTCTAGCTCAAAGAATAAAAAGGAGAAAGAATCTTTTGAGGTTCAGTTAGTTAGCAATGAGGTCAAACAACCCAATTTCAAGGCCATCCCAGACATTGCTTATAAACAAGATCCATCAGGCACATTATCCATGATTCTACCTAAAGTCATAATGGTACAAGATGTGAGAAAATGTTATAACTGCAAAGTAGGAGGCATAGGCGATATGGAAATGAGACAAGCATATGACAAATTCTACAAAAATAGAGTCTTGAAGGAAAAATTTAAGATTGTGGAGAGAAAGGGTTTGACCCATGCCCTAGATTTCCCCATGGTTTTCAAGATTGAATGGATAAGAATAGTTCTAAGAAGAATTCATGATGGATTTCTATGGTTAGAGGGTGCACCTATCAAGATATCAAAAAGGATTTTTCATAGGGTTACTAGTTATCCAATCCTAGATCGGCCAAAGACCCTACATAGTGACTCCAAAGAGGCTATTGAGAAGAACATAGGTGCTAAATGGAACAAGTGTGGAATGACCATAGATACCACTACAGATCCTTTACTTGATTTTATTGTCAAGGTTATTTCCCATAAGTTCTATCAGTCAAGTAGGTTAAACAGTTACAAAATTGTCAAGAAATATCACACCTATGATCTTGCAAAACTTCAATTGCAACAAATAAATGAAAACCTAGGTGCCATCAGAAAGACAAAAAGTGCGCAATGTAAGTTTGGATCAATACTTGTGTGCATATTATTCTATGTACAAAATAAATTCCCATCTTTTGTCAAAGTTGGATGGAAGACCAACAGATCGATGGTTATCCAAATCAATGAATATATTGAGCAAATGGGAGAGAATTTTGAGTCAGTTATGATAAGCTACTTTGAAGATTTCAAGAAGTCCATGAAGCAGACATTAACGATACCTATTTCCTTAGTAGAACAACACTACAATGACATATGTTTCCTCATGGACATTGATAACACATAAATTCAGGTAACAATATCCAGGGTTAGATGGTTGAGACCCCTAAGCTATGAGATTAATGTTGATGAAGCCTCAGCTGCCATTACTGTACTCCTAGCAGAAGAGATTGACAAAACAACCAAGATATTTGGAAACTATGATGAAATGAAGTCTAAAGTTGAAATGGAGCTGAAGATAGCTTCTACATTAAAGAAGAAAGACAAACTGGTAAGGAAAATCAAGGCTCAATTTGGTTTTGAGGAAGAAGAAGATGAAGAAGAGAATGAAGAAGAAGAAGAAGAGGTACAAGATCAAGAACCTCTAGCTTTGACCCGAGGCTTTGGTGAGGACCAAGAAGAAGAAGGTGTTGGGGAAGAGGAAATCAAAGAAGTACCAGCTCAGTTAGCACCAAAGAAGAGAAAGGGAAAGGCTCAACCTGTGGCCAAATCAAAAATAAAGAAAACTATGAAGCCCAGCATAGAAAAGCCAACAGTAGCAACAACCAAGGCAAGTTCAAGGGCTGCTACTCAAAAGGCCAAAGAGTAAGAAAAAGAGAAAACAAAGGCTATTGAGCAAGAGGGCCCAGTGCAAAATAAACAAAGGAGAAAGTACATTACACAACCTGAAATTGATGATGAAAAGACAGAGTCTGAAGATACACATCAATTTAGAGTGGTAAGTCATACATATGAATTTGATCTTGAAAATATCTATGATAATATTAAGGATAATGCAAATATGACAGGTTTAAAGAATATTGATTTTAGAAAACTTGATAGAATAGAGAAAAATCTGATTGAAGAATCAATTTATGCAATGATATCTAAGTTCAAGAATACTCCACTTGAACTAGACAATACAATGCCAAAGGAGTTGTATACAATTGTTGAAAATAAGTAGCATTACTACCTAAACCTGGAGAAACAAATAAGGAAATCAACACTAGCCCAGGTAATGCCAAATTTAACAAAAGGTCAAACTGTCAAGGAAAATAAGAAGTATGGTAACAAATTTGCACCAAAATATAGAGCATTTAGCATACTTTAGAATAATATTGAGGATGTTGTGAAGAAATCCACTCAAATGTGGAAGTTAATATATGGCTTGACAATAGTTAAACAAGGAGAAGAGGATCCCTTTGAGGGAAGAAACAATGGAGAAGAAGAGGAAGACAAGGAAGATGAAGCAATAAGAGGAAAAGATGATGCTACTGTGGAGGAGACACAAAAGAAGACAAATGAGACGGCTACAACTAAAGAGCAGAGTGTGCAAGACACACAAATGTCAAGCATGAGCCCTCCACATGGCACAAGCATGCCTACAAATACTATAATTGTAAAGGATGTTCCTAATAGCTCAACTCAGAACATCAACCCCTTAACTACAGAAGACCTGAAGAAGATCCTTGACCAATCCACACTACAAGGGGTGAACCCACAATAATGGGTTCCACTTTATTGGGACGAACAAAATGGAAAAAAATTTCAAAACATGAAATTGGGTTTATCATATGTTTGCTATGAACATACTAAATATGTTCATTGTGGACATATATTAAAACAATGTTCATTGCGAACATACCAATATATAATTTCATATGTTTGTTGCGAACATATGTAATTAATCTGTTCGTAGCAAACATATGAAACATCGATTTCTAGCATTTAAAAATGTCATTTTTACCCTTTCTTGTCATTTTTTACAGCATTAACTGTTCACTCAAGCGTTGGAGCAACGTGTGCTCTCTGTCAGCGTCATCTTGTCATTTTCCTTCAGATTCTCATCTTCAGGTATGTCTATATATTATTATTTTAATTTTTTTTAGTTTTTAATGTTTTCAAAGCATATTTTAATGTTAATTTAATATTTTTATTGTTTATTTATATTAAACTTAATTATATTAATTTAGAAAATATTATATAAAAAAACATTAAAAACCAAATTTAGAAAATATTATAAAAAACATTAATTTAAAACAAAATTAGAAAACATTAGAAAAAATATTAGAAAAACATTAGAAAATTTATAATAATATAAATTTTAGAAAACAAATTTAGAAAAACATTAGAAAAAGAATTAGAAAAACATTATTAAATTTATAATAATATAAAATTTAGAAAAAAAAAATTTTAATTAGAAAAATGTTATTAAATTTATAATAACATAAATTTAAGAAAACAAATTTAGAAAAACATTAGAAAAAACATTAGAAATATATTAGAAAATTTATAATAATATAAAATTTAGAAAACAAATTTAGAAAAACATTAGAAAAAATATTAGAAAAACATTTTAAAAAAATTAGAAATTTTTTAATAATATAATGTATTAGAAAACAAATTTAAAAAAACATTAGAAAAAACATTACATTTAAATATTAGAAAAACATTAGAAAATATATTTTAAAAATAATAATTTAGAATTTTATATTAGAAAACTACGAGAAAATAAATTAGGATTTAAACATTAGAAAATATTTTTAAAAACATTAGTCTTGAAAATTAGAAAACATTAGAAAAATATTTAAAAATATTTAAAAAATAATAGTGTACAAAATAAAATTTAGAAAAATATTTTCAATATTCATATAAATTTATTAATGTTAATGTACATGTTATTGATTTTTTAATACATCTTAATCTTTTATGTTTATGTATATGTTTTATTCATGTTTCTGCATATGTTATTCATCTTAATGCCTTATTCATGTTTATGTGTATGTTATTCATCTTTATGCACCTTAATCTAAACTATGTAATTAACTATATTTAATGGCATACATCTTAAGGGGAGATCCTAAATTATACACAAGAATGTAGATTAAAATATACATATTTTATTTCATAGATATATGTATATATGTTAATGTTAAATGTAGACATGTATGTTTTCAATATTCATGTTTATGTATATGTCAAATTCAACTTAATGTCTTAATCTTAGAAGTGTAATTAAATGACATGTCTTAAGGGTCTAGATCCTAAATTATACATGTAAGAATGCAGATTAAAATGTATTTTTTATTTTGAACATAGATGTATGTATATTTGTTCATGGTTAAAAGTAGGTCCATGTACATGTTTTCAATAAATTCACATTTTTATATGTACTTTGGTTAACTATTGATCATAATTTGTCTTATAACTAAGTGTAATTAACTATATTTAATGACATGTCTTAAGGGGAGATCCTCAATTATACATAAGAATGTAGATTAATGTATATTTTATTTCATAAATGTATAATTAAATATGTTCAAGTTAAATATAGACACATGTATGTTTTCAATATTCATGTTTATGTATATGTTATTATTTTTAATGCCTTAATCTAAGTATATAATTAACTATATAATTCAATGACATGTCTTAAGGGGAGATCCTAAATTATAAATATATAAGAATGTAGATTAATTTGCATAGGTAAGAATATAGCATACATACATACATAAGAACATTTAACTTAGAACGTGTATGACCTAAAGAATACATGACATTTAATTAATAAAAGTTAATTATAAGAACATAACTTGATTATATACAAACATAAAGAATGTACATCATATAATCTAACATGTAAAGATTATATATTACTTAAATTTTAATTCTTATACCTTAATGCTAAACAATAGTCTAAATACTAAACCTGTTCATAATCCTAACTGCAAAACCCTAATCATAAATTATAACCCCTAATCTTAGATGCTCAACCATAACTCCTAAATCTCAATTTGAACCATAGACCTAAATGATAAACCCCAACATTAAATAGTAAATCATAATTTACTTGATCCTAACTTTAATTATAAATATTAAAACTGTGTTTTAAAACCATAATCCAAAATCTTATCCCTAATACAAATCCTAACCCTCTAACTATACTTCTAACAACATGATGTAAACCCATACCCTAACTCTCTAGCAATACTTCTAACAATGATGTAAACCCATAACCTAGAACCCTAATCATAAATCATAAATCATAAATGTTAAACCATGACCCTAAATACTAAACCCTAATCTTTATACACTAAGATCCTAAAATGTTAAAATTAAATGCTAAACTCTAATTCTAAAAGCTATACACTAATTTTAAGTACTAAACCATAATTCTAACCCTAATCATAAATGGTAAGCCCCAACCCTTATCCTAAATTATAAGCCCTAATCATAATCCCGTCCATAAATTTTAACCCTGATACAAGCCATAACCCTAAAAATAATACTACTAACAATGTCAACTCATATCCTAACCCTATAAATAATACTAATAGAAATGTAAACCCATACCCTAACCCTAATCATAACTATAACCCTAAATCCTAAATGTCAAAGCCTAATACTAACCCTAATTGATAGACTATAATTTGTACTCCTAACCTCTGACCATGATCCTAACCCTAATCGTGGTCTTAATCCTAAATCATAGCCCTAACCATAATCCTAACTCTAACCCTAAACCTTAACTAAAATATTTATCCAAACCCTAACCCTAACCTTGATCTTAAAATTTAATTTCTAAACCCTTATTATAAACATTGATAATTTACCCTAAATCATAATCTTGAACCAAATCATAAACTTCATATGCTAAACCTTTATTCCAAATTCTTAACCATGGACCTTAATATTAACCCCTAAATAATGCTAAATTATACTCGTATAAACCCTAACAATGTCATAAGGTCCTAAATCTTACCCTAAAATTGAGCCTAATTATAACCCTTACACTAAAACCCTATTTTAAAACCTAATTTAAGCCTAACTTACATAAAATTAAAACAAGTTGACCTAATCCTAAATTATAACCTAAACTTGAACATCTATATGAAAATTTGGAGATACATGGTTAAAAAATTAGTATGATAAAAAATTGAGTGCACATGCATTTTTTATTTCATAAATCTAAATTATAATTTACAACATCTTTAATCAAATGATACTATTTTCACTTATTTGAAAACAACACATATTAAAATACATTATTATATATTACGACATTGTGCTATTTCTATTTAAGGAAAATATAGAAAATCTAGCTAATTAATTTAACACATTTTTAATTAATAATAAGTAAATATATTATTGAACTTTCTTATTATATGATTGAAAGTTTATTTTGAATAAATTATTGTTAAATGAAATATAGGAAATCTAAGTTTACTTATATTATTTACTTATTATTAATTAAAAATGTGTTAAATTAGCTAGATTTTCTATATTTTCCTTATAGAAATAATGTGCAATGTCATAATATATAATAATGTATTTTACGTGTACCTGGTAGACTTAGCTAATTTTTAATTAATAATAAGTAAATATATATGGCTAATTTAACACATTTTCATGTTTGAAAGTTTATCTTGAATAAATTATTGTTAAATGAAATATAGAAAATCTAAGTTTACTTATATTATTTACTTATTATAATTACCTATTATTAATTAAAAATGTGTCAAATAAGCTAGATTTTATATATTTTCTTATATAGAAATAACATGCAATGTCATAATATATAATAAGGAATTTTAAGTGTACAATAGACTCAACTAATTTTTAATTAATAATAAAAATATATATAGTTAATTTAACACATTTTCATGTTTGAAAGTTTATTTTGAATAAATTATTGTTAAATGAAATATAGAAAATCTTTTCAAAATGTGTCATAATATCAAGATAAACTTAGAAGACATTCTCGTGAGAAATGGATTCATGCAAATCACTACTCTTGAAACATGGATCAATGAGATTGACTCATAAACTATATGATAAATTCCTTATAGAAATAACACAATGGACCATAATATATTAATGTATTTTAATCTAGAAAACTTGAATCAAGGTCTCATATAAGTTTCAATGTTTTGAATTGCACTTCTTAGAAAATTATAAAAACATATTACTTAAATATCTAATAAGATGAACCCTTTATATTTCTTATACAATTAGTAATCAAAACTTACAAAATAGGAAAACTATTATATATATATATATATATATATATATATATATATATATATATATATATATATATATATATATATATATATATATATATATATATATATATATATATATAAGAATTTAACTACTCCAAATATTTGATCTAGGGGATAAAATAAGATCTAATTTATCCTTAGATCATGTTAGATTATTTTATATATTTTTTAATTGATGGTTTATGGACAAATGTGTTCAAATTTATAATTAATTACACAGTTAAAGACTAAATTTAGAAGGATTCACATGTGATCAACCTTTGTGACACCACACGTGATGTCTCAACAAAATGAATTTACTTAAATTATTGCATGTATGTATGTATGTATGTATGTATATGTATGTATGTATGTCTCTAACTCTAAAGTTCTCATGTATGTATGTATATGCATTCAATCATATATATTTAAATTTTATCAAACCATATATGTACATGTTACAGATTATCTAGACATGTGTGATGTACGTTCAATTACATGTATAATCTTTAATTAAAAATAAAAAATTATGCGTATAGTAGACAGTTTAGCTCTTGATAAATTTCTACAGATATGGCTTCACACAATTAGCTTGTTGCGGCTCTTGGTGCGGCACCTAATGCAGTTCCTATTGCGGCTCCTACTGTGACATAGGTTGATGTGGTTCCTATTGCAGTGCCTAATGCAGTTCTTGTTCAGGCTCCTCGTGTAGCTCGTCATGTTGCTTGTGGTGGGGCTCATGTTGCAGCTTGTGGTGGGGCTCATGGTGTACCTTGACGTAGGGCTCATCATGCAGCTCATGTTCTGGCTCCTGGTGCAGCTCCAAGTGATGTAGGCTCTGTCGTGGCTCCTAGTGCGGCTCCTATTCTAGGTTAGGCTACACCTGTAGCTCTTGGTGGAGGTCCTATTGCACCACCTCCACATAGATATCGATGCTTATTTTCATTTTTAGAGCAAGAGGTTGCTAGACTACAACAATCTATATTGTCCTCTGATGATGGTCTTTATAGAGACATATGTGCTACAATATGTAGGAGATTACAAGATCTGACAGCTAGATTTAGAGCTCACCATTCATTTACTCCTAACATATTAGCTTCCATAGCTAGTGAGCTTAAGGCTGAGATTTTAGGAGATGCATCTTTTGATGATGTCAAGAGGGTGGCCCCCAAAGACATCATTAAAAGAGAGCTCTTTCTAGGATATGAGGGAGCACAAAGTAGGGTGAGAGGCTACCGAGTCACATGATGCAGAGATCCTGTTATTGCTAGCATGATCTATCCTCAATTTTTAGCTACACATGATCGTTATCCTAATAATGACTGAGTACCTCTTTATTTTGCACAGCATTTGTATGTTGAATTCCATGTGGGGCTCAATGTCAACTAATTGGATATTCCTAATTATTGAGGATAGGAGTGTGGTCAGATTGCAGATCGTGACCAGTATCGCAATGCACATCATCTACCACCTCCAGATGTCAGACAGTTTGTTGGATAGAGACTACCTCCTGTGACTCCAGCACATGTGCCTATTGTAGATAGAGTTTTCATTGCTTCCTAGAGGGGAGCAATTGACACTATTGGACACATTGCATCTATGGCCACTAGTATCACATCTAATTCTATTGGTCATTATATTCATAGTCAACATCCTCGTCCAACTGGTTGACCATCTTCTGAGGCATCTAGTAGCACTTTAGGCACCTCCTTTGATGATGCATATAGAGCTGTTGGGCTACACTTACCTAGTGATGTTTGTGGTCTTTCAGGACATCAGACATAGGATTTGGCACTATATTTTTTGGAGGATATGTTGCACATTATCAATTATATTTTTGATACATAGGGGATTCTAGCTCACTCAGTGATGGATGTTGTTAGACAACATCAAAGCCTCGACGTAGTTCCACAGAAATAGGTTGCCACACTAGTGACAGACAATACACTTGTGCATAGCTCATAGCTTTTGGCACCAGGCTCACATCACTCTACAGATGACTTGCACATACGAGTTGGAGATGTCTAGATCACAGTTGAGGGTCTTGATGATTTTAGTGAGCAGTTGTGAGGCCTGTCTAAGATTGATACTAGTTTGAGCTTGGGTATTTCATTGTACATGGACCTATTGTTTGGCTGACCTAGCAGCACTGATTTTACACCATTACCTGGCTAGTTACATAGTCCACTTCACTTAGATTTACTAGCAGTTGGACATGGTGTTGAGGGTGGTTCAATAGGTGTTAGAGTTTTAGGCTCAGATGCATCAATAGATGATACGATGGAGTTTGTTCATAATCCTCCACCTTTGGAGACCCAAGTACATATATATGAAATTTAAAAATACAAATTTATTAAAAAATTTAGTTCATATATATATATATATATATATATATATATATATATATATATATATATATATATATATATATATATATATATATATATATATATATATATATATATATATATATATATATATATATATATATAATATCTTTAACTATAATAAATCATGCAGGCACAAGTTGTTGAGCACATGGTTACATGTAGTGTTGGTTCAGGGCATCATGTACGTGAGAGAGATGATTCTATTGAGGCACCCGATAGTGCTCAAGTACTTGAGTTTTAAATAGTTTTTTTAAAGTTATTTAAATGTTTCAAACTAGATATATATCTATATTTATGCAAGTCCATATTTAATTTGAATGTACATGTATATGTGTATGTATATGTTTAGATAGAACTCCAATGTATGTATATGTATATATATTTTTAGGGCTCGGTTGATATGCCTTGATGAGAGGATGTACAAGAGACTCAATCAGAGGATCATTCTGTTCATATGTGTCTTGAGGGGTCCCTCTAGTAGTAGATCTTTATATATTTTTGATGCATTTATATATTGGAGACAATTTACATACACATATGTCTATTTTAGTACCTTGATGACATACATGTATACATATGTTTCACTATTTATTTGATTATTGAGTACTTTAGTAGTTAGATGGTCACATGTATATATGACTTTTTATATTTTGCTAAGTACATGTGTATTTATTTTAGATTTACAGTTTACATATGTATGCATTTCAATTGTAGAGATAGATTAGATCTGTAGATGTTTATTCTTGAGATGTGTATATGTGTATTTTTTTTGTATTATAGCTATAGAACATGATCTTGAGACACGTACATGTATATATACATGTGTGTTATTTTTTTTACAGTACTTATAGTAGAACATTCTTCATCAATAAGAATATAGCTTTTAAAGTTTAGATTTTATTGTCATCATTATAAAATAATCAAATTAACTTCTTTAAATACAAGTACTTCAATAGTTAAATATTCAAAGAAGTTCCAAATTGATCTATGAACCTAATTCAAAATTTTGAAAAAGAATAATAATTTAAATAGGGTGATTGAATTGAATTAATAGAGGTGCTTAAAAATACTAAATTAACCCAAAAGATTTAGATTATAAATTTAAAACATTATATGTAATGCCCCGCCAAGGGATCCAAAGAATTAACCTAGAATTTCACTAAGTTTAGTAGCAATTTTTTTTTTGAAAGTAAACACCACATATAACTAATGCACAATAATGGAAGCAATAGTAATGTCCATCTGAAAGTAAAGATAACATACATAACAGATTACATTCTTTAAGATCCCTTGACGTTGAATTACATACATGAATCCATCTAGTACAACATCCACATGAAACAGTAATGATCAGTCCAATGTTTATACATTACATTTCAAATGCTCATTAATCCTCTGTACATGTCATAGGGTATGACAAGCTCAAAAGAATATACATACATAGAATAAGGTACATCCTCCTATTCTAATCCACGATACATCAAAGTAGAGTTAATCACATGATACACATGATACATCATCATAGAAAACATATACATCCATCATAAAGATCAAACATAATAAACTAAGTGCACAGTTCCTCCCAACCATTAATAGCATCATTAGACCATCGTGGATCCTAGCCATCCCGCTGTGCATAACATTCCAAATTATCGAAGAGATCATCGGTATTACATAGTAGGAATGTCACTCCTAACATATACAACATCATGTGTAGAAAGTAATCTAACATTAGATAACAACATCTAACATATGCTAATCATTAATGAAAAGGATACATATCCACCATCATGAAGGATGCATCAGCCACGATGTCTCAATGAAACTCAAAATGATAAGAGTGGAAAATACACTACCACCCGACCGTGTGGTACCTAAGTGGTCCACTCCCACCGTGCTAAGGAGATAATCTCAAGTCCCAAACAGACTATCAAAACTACATAGCACAAATCTCTATAAGTCTAGGAATCCTAAAAGTATACTAACTCAAAGGTTCCAAACACAAAATCCGACATCTAATCCCAGAGGCACACAATGACATGTAGGAACCTACTATGCAAGCAAAAAAGTGTCATCGCAATTATCACGTACAAGTTACCCTGACAGTTAGCTAAACTCCACGGGTCCATACTTATTTCATGTAGCCACTAGTATCCTCTAATACTGATGATGCATACTACGGAATGCAAGGTCACAACCATGCGTCTCACTACTCCCATCCTAGCCTGTACAAGCACTCAAGGCATGGGCGAGAAAAAAACTCTTATCTTTTTAGGTTCATTCAGTTAGTATTAGGTGTGAATGTTATCACTTATTAATCCAACTTACAATGAGTTACTCTGGCAGCCTCTTAGGGCCCCGGCCCCCATTGCAAGCCACTTCCCATCACTACATGCAGATATCCTACCCTAATGCTCATGGAATCATAAAACACAAAATCACAAAAGATAATCCATAATAAAATCATCAAATATTCATAAAAGCATCAATTCCCCATGAGCAAACATCCATAGAAAATCATGAACACAACAGCTCTCTATTGGCAACTGAAGTATCATTGATAATCAAAGTATCCAATGGTTCTCAATAACCAAAATATATCTCAATCAAACTGATCGAAGACTCCAAAAATGGTTGAGTCAAACATGTCACATCATGTGAAATGTCCCTTTACTGATTTTGCATGATATTTCCAACCTCAAATCAGATCTTTAAAATCAAACAACTAATATTACAAAGATCTGCCAATTTCCCAATAAAACCCAAATCGGGTATGTCCAAATTAGTGCCAAAAAATTTCACAACTTCACAAATTATTAATAAATCTGAGAATGGACATTTTTACAGAAATTTCAGCAGCATAACAACCTACAAAATGACATTTCCAGATTTGTATAGCCTTTACATAACAGCTCACAAATGTAGGACAAAACTATGCTCAATCGGGCTCCCGAAATTAACACAAAAAGCCCAAAAACACAACAAAAACACTCATAAACTATCTCAGAAGTTTAATCATGACCCAATACATATATTCAGCTCTATTTTAACATCTTAAAGTCTAAAATATAGTAGCAACCCAAACTGATATGAAACACTCAACTGAAAACACCAAACTCAAACCAAAAACAACCCCGAAAACCCACAAATCGGCACTATTCAGCACAAAGGCAAACTCTGTATGAGCATGCACATGGAATGGCTTCAAACTCTCATCCTTATCCTTCTTGGAAACCTACAAATTCCCATTCTTGGGTCTCCTTCTCCACAGGTTTGGCAGCCTCTGAAGAACAACAAGACAATTAGCAAAAATCA
Organism: Cupressus sempervirens; assembly: GCA_028749045.1. Classification (NCBI taxonomy): domain Eukaryota; kingdom Viridiplantae; phylum Streptophyta; class Pinopsida; order Cupressales; family Cupressaceae; genus Cupressus; species Cupressus sempervirens. The sequence continues at coordinate 733,051,930 of CM053793.1, forward strand.
AGTTCTAGAATGAGGCCAAAATGCCTCCAAACCCCTTAAATGAGGGCATAACCCTAACTCATGTCCAAGAGGGGTTAATAAAACATATTTTAATAATAATTTTTATTTATTAGTCCATTAGCTTCCAAATATTATCCCCTTTTTTTGAAACTTCACCTTTTGGGGCCTACCTGCCTTAGCAAAGATTATTATTTTTAATTATTTGAAAAGGGGACATGACAAGTCCTCCCCTTCCAAATATTTCTTGTCCTCAAGCAATGGTTGAACAATAAACCAATCAATCCACCTGGATCCCAAATGTAGTCATGAACTATACTAATGTCAATTAACACAAGCTCCTGCAATATCCTCTGCAATATAACTAAGAGGAAACCATAATCAAACTGACAATTACTGCTCAACCAAACTCCAAAGTCACAACTTCCACAGTCAGAAACCCACGAGAAACAAACTCTTAGAACATAAAAACCCAAGTAAAGTGGATAAATCAAACTGCCAACACAGTAAATACCATTAACACATCCCACTAGCCTATACGGAATGTACAATCCAACTTTGCAACAATGGTGAATGCTCCCGAATGAAATTGTACCATGTATGGAGAATCCACACACTGTACAACTCCTGCAGTCAACACAACTCTACAAATCATTGGCCACTATCTCATAACCATAACTCCCATGCACCCCTGATGGTGAAAAGCCATCACAAGATAAACAACAAGAAATGGAACCCAAACTAAATTTTCCTGCCATCAACTCCTCAACACAAGGATCAAATGCTAACTGATGTACATACCCTACAATATAATGTTGATAAAAAAAACCAACCTTAGTCAACAACTCACTATGAACAAGTGATACAACCCACTGTGACTGATCACCAGCTAAGTCAGGAGATGTCATAGCCAAAGGAGTAAAATCAATAACAACACCCACTGAAGCATCACTCCAAAACTCCTGCTCTAAGTCATGTATTATCAAGCTGTCAACTGCAGAACCTATCACCATGTCATTCCCATCACATCTCTCATCCCAAGGTGTCAAACTATCCCATAACTGATGATAAGCACTGGGAACCAAAGTACATATCTGTATCATCATCTCATCAACATGGTCATCAAAGGTGAATTGATGAGCATACCTCACAATGTAATGTTGATAGAATGAGCCAATCTTAGTCAATGGCTCAGACTGCAATCCAGATGTAACTAACTGCAATTGATCACTAACCAAGTTGGAACTGACTACTACCTCTGAAGATATCACCAAGGGAGGAGTATTACTAGCAAGAACCATGCCAACTGCCGGCTCACCAACATCACACATGGTCTTTGATACAACATCTCTAATTTTTGTTCCATTAGTACTAGAGGTCACCACCATGTCAGGCATACCACAACAATCTGCTGCAGCACCCAACTCAACTGAACCTGACTTTAGTGGGGATGAACCTGATATGCCAATGTTAGTATCAAGGATGGATGCATCCCCATCTCCACTGTCTTTGACAATCTTGACCATGGACATCCTTAGATCACTAGACACCACAGCTTGTGATTGTATAGAATCTGGTAAAGACTGTAGTTGCTGTAAGTCCATAGTCACCTTAGCCAAATGAAACTGTGACTCCTTGAAAGCCAACTATGTACTCTCAAGAATCTCAGAAGTCACCTCAAGTTGCTAAGTAAGCTCACTCACCTCATCTTCCTTGGCCAATAATGCATCATATGTTGTACTCCCCCACTCCATAAGATAATCTCTGTCGACTACCAACTGCATATAATTCTATCTCAAAATCCGAATAGCCTCCCATAAAGAGTGGATCTCTGTCAAGGAAAGATAACTGCCTTCCTGCTCATCACTAGTAGGAGAACCCCATCCATAAACTACTAACAACTGACGAGCAGCATCGAAATGTTGGAAAGTGATAGCAATGTCTCAGTCACTAACTCTCAACTGATTAGACACATGATGGAATTGGCTTGACTGTCTCCTACAAACCTCCTCTGATGCACTGTCTAAAGGAGTATCCTCAAAGTTACTAGTCTCTAGAGTATTACCATCCATATCCTGTGAATCAACCCTAAAGCTCATATCAACATACAGAGTATCAAAAATTGTAGCACTGCTGTCCAACTACTCTGTACCCAAGGAAACTAAGTCTTCAAAACTGCCCACTGCATCCTCCTGGATGTCATCAATGCCAATATGATCCTGGGACTCATCTGTACACACTGCCAAATATGAAAGATCATCAACACATTCCAGCAAGTATGGTCAACTCAATATAAGAACAAAGCCCAACACCAGTGTATAAAAACTAATACCAACATCGAACAAGCTGCTAGCACAAGAAAAGAGAACACCATGCAATCTGCTAATCAAATCCATGATAGCACCCAAACAAACACTGCTACCAAAAAGTGTTAAAGATCTCCAGTCAACTGAATCCCAAATGCCAATATAACAATCTTGAGTCCATATCTGTAAACTAGAATTAGCTGGTAACTCAAGCAAAATATTCACTTGAGTAATATGACCAATACCAACTAACTCCACATACCTATCATGATGAGATAATGAAGTCACAATACTGTCTTTGTTCACTTTTAGTTGGCTGGACAAATCATGTGAAGTACTACCAATCTCAACCTCATGTGACAAAGCATCTAATGTGCCTGGTACTCTTTCTCAGCAAAGTCATGAATGCTCAATGTCTGCTCATCTCTACCAAGTATCTCACCATCATGCACAACAACATCCTCATAATCATCATATGAACCCACTACGCTGTAGTCACTACCTGTTGTAACTATACCATCCTGAATACCTGTGATATCACCTTTTAATGACCTATATACAATTGTCTCAATTTGAGTATCAAGTTGACCATTACTATCAATCTGCGTAATATCCTTTCTCACTACCTCCTATGGTGGAGTAGAATCTGAGACCTCTTCCTGGCTATAAGCTAGTTTCTCAAACTCCTCATGCAAGTTCTTGGTAATTGTGTCATCTGCCCTATGAGAAAATCTACCAAATAGAAATCCAGTCAACTTATCCACCTTAGTTGGGTTGGACAACATGTCATTCATTATACGGTGGTGCTCAACCAACTGTTCAAACATGTCATGGCTTATTTTCTTAAGTTTATCTTGAATGTCTAAATAACCATCCTTTCTACTGTTTTGACTCTGGATATCAATTGTCCAAGATCGTGTCCTCTAAGACTCTGTGCTATACCTGTCCATTCTGGATAAAGTAGAGTGTAACTCCAATAGGTTATAACTTCTTCAAACACCAAGAACTAACATGCAATTGATTATAAGTAGCATGCAACCATAGATTTTCACATGCAGCTAATTAGAAGCAACATGCAACCACCAAATTCACCAGAAACTAACATGCAAATGATTAGAAGTAGCATGCGACCATAGATTTTGACATGCATCTAATTAGAAGCAACATGCAACCACCAAATTCACCAAGAACTAACATGCAAATGATTAGAAATAGCATGCAACCATAAATTTTGACATGCAAGATTTGGGTAGTTGTCAAAACTGACATGCAAACTTCTACAAACCCTCAAGCTGGCAAGATCATAGCTCTGATACCACTGAAATGTAACTTTACTGATTTTGCATGATATTTCCAGCCTCAAATCAGATCTTTAAAATCAAACAACCAATATTACAAAGATCTACCAATTTCTCAATAAAACCCAAATCGGGTATGTCCAAATTTGTGCCAAAAAATTTCAACACTTCACAAATTATTAATAAATCTGAGAATGGACATTTCTACAGAAATTTCAGCAGCATAACAGCCTACAAAATAAAATTTCCAAATTTGTATAGCCTATACACAACAGCTCACAAATGTAGGACAAAACTATGCTCAATCGGGCTCCCGAAATTAACACAAAAATACCCGAAAACACCACAAAAACACTCATAAACTATCTCAAAAGTTTAATCATGACCCAATACATATATTCAGCTCTATTTTAACATCTTAAAGTCTGAAATACAGCAGCAACCCAAACTGATATGAAACACTCAACTGAAAACACCAAACTCAAACCAAAAACAATCCCGAAAACTCACAAATCGGCACTATTCAGCACAAAGGCAAACTCTGTATGAGCATGCACATGGAATGGCTTCAAACTCCCATCCTTAGCCTTCCTAGAAACCTACAAACTCCCATTCTTGGGTCTCCTTCTCCACAGGTTTGGCAGCCTTTGAAGAACAACAAAAAAATTAGCAAAAATCAAGTTCTAGAATGAGGCCAAAATGCCTCCAAACCCCTTAAATGAGGGCATAACCCTAACTCATGTCCAAGAGGGGTTAATAAAAAATATTTTAATAATAATTTTCATTTATTAGTCCATTAGCTTCCAAAGATTATCCCCTTTTATTGAAACTTCACCTTTTTGGGCCTGCCTGCCTTAGCAAAGATTATTATTTTTAATTATTTGAAAAGGGGACATGACATCATGACATCATCAAGAATAAGTCTACATCTCAGTCCCATCATGGTGACTAGACAATGACCAAGGTTAACTAATCGATGACCAAAATAATGGTTAAGTCAAGTATCTCATACATAAGAATCTCAACTATAACAATCAATAATTACAAACAATACATAGAGCATTCCATCACATAACTATGGTTGGGTTTATAAAGATCGAGATTAAAACATCATCATGTCATCACAATCACATAACCCCCAAGCCTCTGGTAGACATCCTATACTGGTCAACACTAGTCAACCCAAAATCCAAAACAATAGCATAAAGAATACACAATGCAAACACATGTTTTGGTTTTGCCAAATTTACAATTTGAATTTAAATGCAAAAGTCTCAGTTTACGTTCCCAATTCAATTATCAAGTGGAGAAACTCCACGTTTAACCTAGCCCAAGTGTTTTCGTAAAAATTTCTACCATTAAACTCACTTTTCTAGATGTTCTAAATGTCTCTTATATTTCCATTTAGACCCCCATCATTTTAAAAAAAATACTAATTGAAATTCTTTCCATATTCATCTTTCCAAATTAAAGATTATATTGAATCTATATTGCTCACCATCATAAAATATCTTGTATTAAAGAATTCCTCTTTAAATTCCAAACATCAAATAATATATCAATTATTTATTAATAATTATATATATATATATATATACTTATATATATATAAATATATATATATATACATATATATATATATAAATATATATATATATACATATATATATATATATAAATACATATACATATATAATTATCATAACAATATTTATAAAAAAATGAATTACATAACATAAACGAAATTCATTAAAATGAATTTATAAAACAATGTATAATCAAATCACCCATTATAAAAATACAATGCGGGCTATATAAAAAACACGCCGCCGTAACGCGGGCAACCTGCGAGCCGCCGGTACCCTGCAGTCGCGCAGTTACTCTACGTTTGCAAACCTGCAACGTACGATGGTCGGGGTTGGGATACTCCATCCCGCCCTCATATGCATATGTATATTTTTAAAGAAACTTTTTTTTAATAACATTTCCCAAATGCAATCGCAATGCATTTTAATGAGTTTTTACTGCGATAATTCGCTCAACTTTCCAATCAATTAAATATATATATATATATACATATGTATGTATATACATATATATATGTATATATATATGTGTATATATATATAAATATACGCGGAACTTTATACAATATATATTTATATGCGAAAATGCAGATCTGAATTATATATATATTTTTTCACAAAGAATATATATATATAATTTTATGAGTTTCCTATAAATATTTACTTTCTAAATTTTCTCAATAATTTCCTAATGAATTTTGGTTACAATTCAACCCTAGCCCCCCATATTCTTTTCAGATTTATGCATATAAAGATTCTCAAATAAATTTTAACTACCCATATTGAGAATGCACAATAATTATGAAACTCCTCAGAAAACATATGGAAGACACGAAGAAGATAGGGAATGCATGATGCGGAAATAGCATAAGTAAAATCACAAGAATCTACTCGAATTCTGATGCTAATTCGCTCTTCCTCAAAAACCCACAGAGCAAGCTCCTCCCTTCTTCAGAGTTCTCGACTCCTCCAATGCTCCAATTTGTACTCCAACTGCTATGTCTAAGCTTCTAAGAATGTCTGAATATAAAGAGCTTTCAGGAAACATCTAGAATGCTTCTAAAAATAGCTGGAAGGTGTCACCAACTAAGCATGGGTCTTTTCCAACCTTCAAGATGAGACATAGGGTTGTAGACACCATGTGCTTAATTAATGCACTAACCCCCGTGTTGTTGACACTTGAGAAGTAGAAAGGTGCATTAATTTCCTAGCAAGCTTATAACTCCAATTTACTTTTTATATAATTTCTATTTAAATATTTATAACTTTTATTTTAATTTTTATAACTTTTATTATTATTATTTATTTATTACTTTATTATTATTTTATTATTATTATTAATTTTAATTTTTAATTTTCTTTTATTTAATTCATTTTTTCCTCAATAATTCACATTTAATTAATTACAATCAAAATATCAAATAACATGATATTTTATATTAATTTTCTCAAATAATTAATTTATTAATTAAATCTATTTATTAAGACTTAATTAATAGAAAATTCACCATAGACCTCCAAGATAAAATATGAAAACTCATCATAGAGAAAATCACTCAAAATCAGTCTAAAGGGTTAAAAATCATGAATTATGTCATCCGACACATTCGATGGGTATAATATCCAGATACTTGTCCTACCTCACTAGGACAATTGGCTTAAAGGTTTGGGATTTGGACTTGAGAATTTATCTCCCTTCTCTTATCATTGAGATAGTATAATAGGGTACACTCATCTTGGAAATTCAAGAAAGTCGATACCCGATACTTACAACCTGCAAAAAAACCCATGCATGTACATACAATATATAATGCTAAGCTAAATGGTAGGAAGTGGTGCATCGTGTAGATCCCGACTAAGCAGGTGACTACGACTCCCTTCCTTAACCATATTAGAAACGCCATACAATATGAAAACACGCACACCATACACATGCAAGTATGGGGTAAGTATCCATAATAAAACACATAAGATAATAAACCATCCATATAATCGTCAATAATAACTGAAAACAATATAATGATCATCATGTATGCATGAAACGTAAAGTCTGAGTGATCTCATCATATAACCACTGAATCCATAACATGATGTCTGATAGTGTCAAAACAATACCACTAATCCATCAACATAAAACTAGTCCATCATAGTCTGATAATAATAGCAACAATATATCCAGAAAAGATATGAACGAGGGTAGGCACTACATCCACCCCCCCTTGGGTTAGGCTTGCTCTTGGAAGCCTACAAACAAGTAGGGATATAACTCCCTCAATCTAGCTGCATCCTCCCAAGTAGTTGAAGAATCATCAGTAGGGTCCCATTGGACCCTTACCTGCTCGATGGTTCAACCCCTGAGGGTCAACTCCCGCTGCTCCAGAACACAAAATGGCTCCAAAGCCAACTTCCCATCCTCTACCTGCAACGCATTCCAATCAAGAACATGTACAATATCAAGAATATACTGCCGAAGTACTGAAACATGGAAAACATCATGAATGCGAGCTAGGTTGGGCGGTAGAGCAAGGCGGTAAGCAACCAGGCCAATCCTCTCTAGAATCTATAATGGTCCCACAAAGCAAGGTGCTAGCTTAGAACCCTTTCCATATCGGATTGGACTCTTTCATGGACACACTCTCAAGAAAACCTTATCTCCATAGCAAACTGCTTATCAATCCTATGAGCATCGGCATACTTCTTCTGCCTATCCTGTGCTGTAGTCAAGTGCTCATGGATATGCACTACTTGTTGCTCCATATCACGAAGCATCTCAGGACCCAATAAGATGCGATCCTCAGGACTATCCCAACTCAATGGTGTACGACAAGGATGTCCATATAATGCCTGAAATGGTGCCATGCCAATAGAACTATAATACCCATTGTTGTAAGCAAACTCCACTAGGTAGAGATAATCCTCCCAATGTGTCTACCTATCCGTCACATACATCTGTAACATATCCTCAAAAACTTGATTCACCCTCTCTATCTAACCATCAGTCTCTGGATGATATGCCGAACTGAAGTTTAACTGCGCTCCAAGCTCATGCTGCAGCGATCTCCAAAATGCAGATGTGAATATAGGATCCCTGTCAGAAATGATCTTTCTAGGAATACCATGTAATCTCACAATATGATGCATAAAGACATTAGCTACAGAAGTTTATGTGTAGGAAGACCTAATCGGTGAAAAATGTGCCACCTTAGTCAATCGATCAACGGTGACCATGATAGCATCATAACGACGGACAATCATAGGTAATCCTACTATAAAATCCATGGAGATGATATCCCACTTCCAAGAAGGAATGAGATTAGGCTACAAAAGTCCAGCCGGGTGTTGATGTTCTACCTTAACTCTCTAGCACTCAAGGCACCTAGCCACAAAATCAGCAATATCTCACTTCATCCTAGACCAAAAGAACAAACATTTCAAATCAGCATGCATCTTCTTGACACCTGGATGTGTTGAGTAAGGTGTACGATGGGCTTCTGCTAGTATCAAGGTGCGAAGCTCATCTAAAAATGGAACATAAATCCTTCCCAAATGTCTCAAAAGACCATCTGACTCTCGAACAAAACTTGCAAACTTACCTTCCAAAGATCTTCCTGAATCAATCTCTCTACACACTTCTTGATACCAAGAATCCATAGGAAGTGCCTAAAGAATCCGACTCCTCAAATCCACACTAAGGGTCATCGATGACACCACATGTCTCCTGTGACTCAAAGCATCTGCCACCACATTCTCCTTACCCTGAATGTACTTAACCTCAAAATCATACTCACATAGAAACTCCATCCATTGCCTCTGGTGAGCATTCAAATTAGGTTGAGTAAAAATGTACTGAAGACTATGATGATCGCTATGTAACTCAAATTTGTGCCCCAACAAGAAATGTCTCCACCTTGTCAAAGCATGAACTACTACTGCTAACTCAAGATCATGCGTAGGATAATTTAACTCATGATCCTTGAGCTTGTGTGATTCATACGCAATCACCCATCCATTCTGCATCAACACTGCCCCAATCCCTTCAAGAGAAGCATTTGTACATACCATGAAATCACCTTCTGAATTAGGTACAGCTAGAATCGGTGCACTGGAGAAAAGTTCCTTGAGCTTTTGAAAAGCTTCCTCACATTTCTTTGTCCATAGGAACTTCTTTCCTTTCCTTTGAAGAGAAGTGATAGGATGTGCTATCCTAGAGAAGTTCTAGACAAATCTGTGATAATAACCAGCTAAACCCATGAAGCTACAAATTTTTGACACATTAGTCGATGTCGGCCAATCTATTATCGCCTGAATCTTTGTAGGATCCACTGAAATACCATCACCTGAAATAACATGCCCTAAATACTAAATATCTGATTTGAAGAATTCGCATTTGGTTGCATTAGCATAAAGTTGATTGTCCCTCAAACACTACAATACCAATTGCAGGTGTTCCTCATGCTCCTTCTGAGTCTTAGAATATCAATATATCATCAAGAAACACCAGTAAAAACTTTCCAAATAAGATCAGAACACACCATTCATCAAACTCATGAAAACTGATGGAGCATTAGTCAACCCAAAAGGTACCGCTATGAACTCATAATGCCCATAGCACGTTCGAAAAGTGGTCTTGTGAATATCTACTTCCTTAATGCGAAGCTGGTGGTATCCTAACTTAAGATCAATCTTGGAGAATATTGTAGCTCCCTTGATCTGATCGAATAAGTCATCCATCCTAGGCAAAGGATACCTATTCTTAATAGTCACCTTATTCAACTATCTATAGTCAATACAAAGGCACAAAGAACCGTCTTTCTTCTTCACAAAGAGCACTAGAGCTCCCCATGGTGATACACTAGGTCGAATGCTCCCTTTGGCCAGAAGTTCCTCTAGCTGAAGACGTAGCTCACCCAATTCCTATGTCATCATGCGATAAGGAGCTTTAGAGATAGGCTTCGCTCCAGGAATCAAATCAGTACTAAAGTCAATGTCCCTCTTTGGAGGCATGCCTAGAATCTCACTTGGAAAGACATCTGCATACTCCTGCAAAATTGGGTGATCTAAAGTCTCCCTCATGGGATCTTCTCCATCAAGGTCATTTACCATAATAGAAAATATCTAACATCCCTTATGGAAACTTCACTTCAATTGCATAGCAGAAATCATCCGCAGAGATATAGGCCTCGGTATCCCAACTATCTGCACATCATTCCCTTGATCATCTTGGCACATAATAATCTTCTTCCTACAATCTATACTGGCTCTATGAGATCCAAGCCAGTCCATTCCTAAAACCACATCATAGGAACCAAGGGGTATGACTCAAAGATCCACTGCCGTATCAAAGCTTCCTAAGCTAAGCCCACACTTATGAACTACAAAATATGTGGAGACCTTAGTGCCTGAGGCTAGTTCCACTTGCCAACCACAATCTTGCTTCACCCCATCCAGCTTACACTTAGAAACTATAGATGTGAAATAAATGAATCTATAGCTCCTGAATCAAACAATACTGAAAGAGATATACCTCTTATAGCACCTGTGGTCTCAACCACTATTCCCTGATGATCTGCCTGACGCTTATCAACTACTGCAAAGACTCTATGAGCTCTACCTGCATCACCAACTGTAGGCTCTGAAATGGTAGGTTTAGGTCCTGAAAACTGAGGTGCTCGCTGAGGACACTGTGCTGCATAATGTCCAATCTGACCACATGAAAAAAATTCTATATTTCTTCCAGAACCTCTTCCCATAGGTGGTACATTTGATTGCTGACGACTGTTCCTGCTCACAAAAGACTGGCTACTCTAAGCTGGCTGATTGGACTAATTTTGTTTATTGCGTTGAGCATTGCAGTTGTTCTTGGTGTTAGAACCTTTGCCACCGCCTTGAGCTTGAGAATTTGAGCCCTTTTGTTGTTGTGTCTGCTGATACTGCTACTGATATTGTTTGCCCTTAGAGAAAGAAAACTTCTTGTTACCACCTGAATTGTAGTTGCTTTTAGATCCTAATGCTGTTGGTGCTCCTACAAAACCACCTTCACCAAGGTTGACACTTTTCTCAACAAGGATAGCTCGATGCACCGCATCCTTGAGGGTTTTTGGCTCAAATACCTTAACTCCCCCAATAATATGATTATTCAAACCCCTAATAAAATGTTGTGTCAATTGAGTTGAATTTTTACTGAACCCTGAAAAAGACATGAGCTCATAAAACTTATGCTCATACTCGGTCATTGACAAAGTGTACTATCTGAGATTATGAAATTCATCAGCCCTTTGTTGTTTCTATTCCTCTGGTAGGAATCGTTTACGAAAACTCTCTAGGAATAACTCCCATGTAACACTGCTCATATCGATTCCCAACTTCTTCTCCTCTATCGTCCACCAAGTGGCCCCAAAATTCTCTAGATTAGTGATCACAAATCTTGCCTTAACATTGATGTCGAACTCCTGCATGGCAAAAATCATGTCGAGAGAAATAAGCCACTGCTCGGCCACATGACCAGAACCTTGCCCATTGAAAGGCTTAACCTTGGATCTTGAAAGATCCTTCATCTGAGTGTACACAATGGACCTCTGACGTTCCTTCTGAGGACTTCTAGATCTGGGTTTATGCTCTTGTTCTGTCTGATGCACTTTGGGTTGTTCTTGAACAGGAGGTAGACATTCTAGAATAGTCTGCATCATCTGTCTCAAACCGACCTCTTCAAACTTAGCTTGGTCCTCTCTACGGCTCTCTTCCTGCTACCTACTAGAGTGCTCTTCCCTGCTCTCTACATGAGCCGATCCCTCATGGGCAGACTCATGGACACTGATAGCTCTGCCACGACCATGGCCTCTACCATGGCCTCTAACAGAAGACCTAGTCCTAGATACCATCCTACAATAGTACAAGGTACTAAGTTCAATTCTATGTTTAGGTTTAAGAAAAATTTCCAGTTTTGAAACTAAATGTTTGAAGTATGAAAAATATTCAAGTAACAGTTTGAGTTCTATTTCAGTTCACCTAGATCAAGTTTGGAAATTTACACTTAATAGTTCAAAGTTCTAGTTATTCCAAAGTACCCAAAGCTCCCAATGTAGAAACTTGGGCTCTGATACCAAATGTAATGCCCCGCCAAGGGATCTAAAGAATTAACCTATAATTTCACTAAGTTTAGTAGCAATTTTTTTTTTTGAAAGGAAAACACCACGTATAGCTAATGCACAATAACGGAAGTAATAGTAATGTTCATCTGAAAGTAAACATAACATACATAACTGATTACATTCTTTAAGATCCCTTAACATTGAATTACATACATGAATCCATCTAGTACAACATCCACATGAAACAATAATGATAAGTCCAATGTTTATACATAACATTTCAAATGCTCATTCATCCTCTGTACATGTCATAGGGTATGACAAGCTCAAAAGAATATACATACATAGAATAAGGTACATCCTCCTATTCTAATCCATGATACATCAAAGTAGAGTTAATCACATGATACACATGATACATCATCATAGAAAACATATACATCCATCATAAAGATCAAACATAATAAACTAAGTGCACGATTCCTCCCAACCGTTAATAGCATCATTAGACCATCGTGGATCCTAGCCATCCCTTCATGCGTAACATTCCAAATTATCAAAGAGATCATCAATATTACATAGTAGGAATGTCACTCCTAACATATACAACATCATATGTAGAAAGTAATCTAACATAAGATAACAACATCAAACATATGCTAATCATCAATGAAAAAGGATACATATCCACCATCATGAAGGACGCATCAACCACGATGTCTCAATGAAACTCAAAATGATAAGAGTGGAAAATACACTACCACCCGACCGTGTAGTACCTAAGTGGTCCACTCCCACCGTGCTAAGGAGATAATCTCAAGTCCCAAACAGGCTATCAAAACTACATAGCACAAATCTTTATAAGTCCAGGAATCCTAAAAGTATACTAACTCAAAGGTTCTAAACACAAAATCTGACATCTAATCCCAGAGGCACACAATGACATGTAGGAACCTACTATGCAAGCAGGAAAGTGTCATCGCAATTATCACGTACAAGTTACCCTGGCAGTTAGCTAAACTCCATAGGTCCATACTAATTTCATGCGGCCACTAGTATCCTCTCATACTAATGAGGCATACTACGGAATGCAAGGTCACAACCATGCATCTCACTACTCCCATCCTAGCCTGTACAAGCACTCAAGGCATGGGTGAGAAAAAAACTCTTATCTTTTTAGGTTCATTCAGTTAGTATTAGGTGTGAATGTTATCACTTATTGATCCAACTTATGATGAGTTACCCTAGCAGCCTCTTAGGGCCCCGGCCCCCATTGCAAGCCACTTCCCATCACTACATGCAAATATCCTACCCTAATGCTCATGGAATCATAAATCACAAAATCACAAATGATAATCCATAATAAAATCATCAAGCATGCATAAAAGCATCAATTCCCCATGAGCAAACATCCATAGAAAATCATGAACACAACAGCTCTTTATTGGCAACTGAAGTATCACTGATAATCAAAGTATCCAATGGTTCTCAATAACCAAAATATATCTCAATCAAACTGATCGAAGACTCCAAAAATGGTTGATTCAAACATGTCACATCATGACATCATCAAGAATAAATCTACATCTCAGTCCCATCATGGTGACTAGACAATGACCAAGGTTAACTGATCGATGACCAAAATAATGGTTAAGTCAAGTATCTCATACATAAGAATCTCAACTATAACAATCAATAATAACAAACAATACATAGAGCATTCCATCACATAACCATGGTTGGGTTTATAAAGATTGAGATTAAAACATCACCATGTCATCACAATCACATAACCCCCAAGCCTCTGGTAGACATCCTATACTGGTCAACACTAGTCAACCCAAAACCCAAAACAATAGCATAAAGAATACACAATGCAAACACATGTTTTGGTTTTGCCAAATTTACAATTTGAATTTAAATGCAAAAGTCTCGGTTTACATTCCCAATTCAATTATCAAGTGGAGAAACTTCACGTTTAACCTAGCCCAAGTGTTTTCGTAAAAGTTTCTACCATTAAACTCAGTTTTCTAGATGTTCGAAATGTCTCTTATATTTCCATTTAGACCCCCATCATTTTTAAAAAAAATACTAATTGAAATTCTTTCCATATTCATCTTTCCAAATTAAAGATTATATTGAATCTATAATGCTCACCATTGTAAAATATCTTGTATTAAAGAGTTCTTCTTTAAATTCCAAACATCAAATAATATATCAATTATTTATTAATAATATATATATATACTTATATATATATATATATACAATATAATTATCATAACAATATTTATAAAAAAATGAATTACATAACATAAACGAAATTCATTAAAATGAATTTATAAAACAATGTATAATCAAACCACACATTATAAAAATACAATGCAGGCTATATAAAAAATGCGTCGCCGTAACGCGGGCAACCTGCGAGCCGCAGGTACCTTGCGGTCGCACAGGTACTCTGCGTCTGCAGACCTGCAGCGTACGCTAGTCGGGGTTGGGATACTCCATCCCGCCCTCATATGCATATGTATATTTTTAAAAGAAACATTTTTTTTAATAATGTTTCCCAAACGCAATCGCAATGCATTTTAATTAGTTTTTACTGCGATAATTTGCTCGTCTTTCCAATTAATTAAATATATATATATATACATATGTATGTATATACATATATATGTGTATGTATATATATATGTGTGTGTATATATATATAAATATACGAAGAACTTTATACAGTATATACTTATATGCGAAAATGCAGATTTGAATTATATATATATTTTTTCACAAAGAATATATATATAATTTTATGAGTTTCCTATAAATATTTACTTTCTAAATTTTTGCAATATTTTCCTAATGAATTTTGGTTACAATTCAACCCTAGCCCCCTGTATTCTTTTCAGATTTATGCATATAAAGATTCTCAAATAAATTTTAACTACCCATATTGAGAATGCACAATAATTATGAAACTCCTCAGAAAACATATGGAAGACACGAAGAAGACAGGGAATGCATGATGCAGAAATAGCATAAGTAAAATCACAAGAATCTACTCAAATTTTGATGCTAATTCGCTCTTCCTCAAAAACCCGTAGAGCAAGCTCCTCCCTTCTTCAGAGTTCTCGACTCCTCCAATGCTCCAATTTGCACTCCAACCGCTATGTCTAAGCTTCTAAGAATGCCCGAATATAAAGAGCTTTCAGGAAACATCTAGAATGCTTCTAGAAATAGCTGGAAGGTGTCACCAACTAAGCATAGGTCTTTTCCAACCTTCAAGATGAGCCATAGGGTTGTAGACACCATGTGCTTAATTGATGCACTAACCCCCATGTTGTTGACACTTGAGAAGTAGAAAGGTGTGTTAATTCCCATGCAAGCTTATAACTCCAATTTACTTTTTATATAATTTCTATTTAAATATTTATAACTTTTATTTTAATTTTTATAACTTTTATTATTAATATTTATTTATTACTTTATTATTATTTTATTATTATTATTAATTTTAATTTCTAATTTTCTTTTATTTAATTCATTTTTTCCTCAATAATTCACATTTAATTAATTACAATCAAAATATCAAATAACATGATATTTTATATTAATTTTCTCAAATAATTAATTTATTAATTAAATCTATTTATTAAGACTTAATTAATAGAAAATTCACCATAGACCTCCAAGATAAAATATGAAAACCCATCATAGAGCAAATCACTCAAAATCAGTCTAAAGGGTTAAAAATCACGAATTATGTCATCCGACACATTCGGTGGGTAAAATATCTAGATACTTGTCCTACCTCACTAGGACAATTGGCTTAAAGGTTTGGGATTTGGACTTGAGAATTTATCTCCCTTCTCTTATCATTGAGATAGTATAATAGGGTACGCTCATCTTGGCAATTTAGGGAAGTCGATACCCGGTACCTGCAACCTGCAGAAAAACCCATGCATGTACATACAATATATAATGCTAAGCTAAATAGACAATGACAGGAAGTGGTGCATCGTGTAGATCCCGACTAAGCAGGTGACTACGACTCCCTTCCTTAACCACATCAGAAATGCCATACAGTATGAAAACACGCACACCATACACATGCAAGTATGGGGTAAGTATCCATAATAAGACACATAAGATAATAAACCATCCATCTAATCGTCAATAATAACTGAAAACAATATAATGATCACCATGTATGCATGAAACGTAAAGTCTAAGTGATCTCATCATATAACCACTGAATCCATAACATAATGTCTGATAGTGTCAAAACAATACCACTAATCTATTAACATAAAACTAGTCCATCATAGTTTGATAATAATAGCACCAATATATCCAGAAAAGATGTGAATGAGGGTAGGCACTACATTATATTTAATTGTAATCATTATATGAAATAAACAATTAGAAGGACTAAAGATACATAAATTTGGTAAATCAATTAGTACCTGAATAAAGATACAAATTTTTTATATCAATTAGTAGAAAGTTAGAAAGATACATATTTCTTAAATTATCAATTACTAACCCGCTAAAGATAATATTAGTTTTATGTGGATAAAAATATGTTAATTAGGTAAGCCAATACATTATTTTAGAAAACTTTTACAAAATATAATATTTAAAAGCATATTAATTTAAACTAATTTAAAGTTTAAGAGTATGACCGTAGATGTAATAAAGTTCTAATATTAAACTATATAGTTTTTTAATAAACTAACATTTGATAACTATGAACTTATAATCTCACAATCTTAAAAACACATTTAATTCACTTATGAAATTCAATAGTTTGAAAAAAAGTTGATAAGTGAATTTAAATTATTAAATTCATCCAGGTACAATTAATTTATTTTTATTTTTATTTTTTGGCAAAAATGGACGAGTCACTGGATATATTTAATATACTAATAAAAATTGGTTCAAGAGCTCAACAGGGAAAGAACCAAAAAGAAAACCCAGCATCGTTGCCATATTTACAATTGACTTAACATCAATACTTACAATCTGGCTGTATTAATGAACAACCTATCAAACTTCAAAAAAAATTGAATTTAACAAAAATTCATCACATAGCAGCCATGATGGACTCAAAATCAGTCAAAACAAGAATTTCAACATTCTAAAAAACATGCCAGAAGTGAGGAGAAGAAAGCCTAGCAAGACATAAAGATACCACTATGCTCTCTTTCATCCATATCTTCACTGGGAGCAGCCATTGCAGAACAATCCCATCTTGAATCTGGACGTGATGCAGGGGCAACATCCTAACCCAAGCTTGGGCCCTCAACAACAATAATGTCCCAACTGAACTCAGGCCCTCAACAGCAGCATTTGAAGGCATGTCCCAACCACTAGGTATAGTGACATCTGGGTGCAGAGGATGAGTGGTTTCTACTGAGGCAAGCTGACCGAGACCAAGTTCTTTGGAAGCCAAGAACAAACAGGCATCATGTTCATTGACCAAAATTATATAGTTTTTTAATAAACTAATGATAATTAAGAACTTATGATCATACAATTAAAAACACATTTAATTCAAGATGAAATTCAATAGTTTGAAAAAAAATTGATATTTAAGAATTGTCACATATTAAATTATTTTTGATACATATCTATAGATAATGATTGTGTAAGTTCGAACGAACTTAGCCTATTTTTATCAAGTTTTTAAATTATTAATTTCATCCATGTACAATTAATCTATTATTAAATTATATATTTTTTAACAAACTAATGATAATTAAGAATTTATGATCGTACAATTAAAAACACATTTAATTCAAGATGAAATTCAATAGTTTGAAAAGAAGTTGATATTTAAGAATTGTAACATATTAAAATATTTTTGATACATATCTATAGATAATAATTGTGTAACTTCAAACTAACTTAGCCTATTTATATTAAGTTTCTAAATTATTAAATTCATCCATGGTACAATTAATATTATTAATTTATATAGTTTTTTAATAAACTAATGATAACTAAGACTATGATTGTACAGTTAAAAACATATTTAATTCAAGATGAAATTCAATAGTTTGAAAAGAGGTTGATATTCAAATTATTATAAAATAAATCTCAAATGTCCGTTCAACCATGATGTACACTTATAACATGTAATATCTTCTCATGATCTTCACTATCTAATCTCCACTTGTGACATGCACGCTTAACTTTGATTGGATGTAGACAAATTCCGGTAGCAATGACAAGGTGGTTGTATTGTGAAACCTTGTTGTTAGGTTGATAATCAACAAAGTGTATTCTATGTTGGAGTATTTTGTCTTGCTTCAAATATGTTCCCTCTATCACAACAGAACCTGTGTCTCAAATTTAAGTATTTTAAAATTTGATAAATATAAAGTTACTTATATATATATATATATATATATATATATATATATATATATATATATATATATATATATATATATATATATATATATATATATATATATATATATATATATATATATATATTTATTTATTTATTTATTTATTCATTCATATAAAGTTACCTATGGGGAACAACATTCCATCACTTTCTTCAAGGTCATATATCTTTGTCCTCTCTGCAATACATTGCAATAAATAATAATTGACACCTTCATAATTTCTAGGCTTAGCAATCACTAGAAAGATATCTCTTGCATAACAAGTATACACATGTATGTGTACAATACATATATAACACAATTCAAATTGATAATTAAATAACACTTGTTCAAATTAATTTTTATGATACCCACTTTTACCAATCCAGAGATATGATCATAATCATCAGAAATCAATGGGATATCATCAAAATTTTCATCATCTTTATGAAATGTATCAGTAACATCAAGTGGTACTGAAATCCATGCATTCTTATATCCACGTGCTTGATTGATGCATTCTTCATAATCTTCATCAATGCAACTATCACAAAAACATGAATATTCTCTTGTCTTCAATGTCCAATTACAATTATTTATACTCATGACTGAATGTAAGGAATGTGTTTTTTCTATCCTCTTGCAACCATACATGTTTTTTCTATTAACACTTGAAAGTTCATTAAATTGAAAATATGGTCAAATTAAATTTAAACTTCAATGAATTGAAAAATAAAACTTAACAATAAAATTTTATAGCTTAATTGCATAAAAATTAAACAGATGTACACATACATACTTGTTATCTCATAAAAGACTCTATATGGTACCTTTTGACTTGTCGTTGATGATGTCCCGACCTCGTCTAATGCAAAATGTCTCTTACACCATTCAACAACATCATGTGCATCATTTACATGAACTCCCTAATAATTCATTTGATACTTTCGTAGACCATGTTCGATGCAAGCTTCAACACCATCATGTTCACCTTTTCCATGACCACTCTCAAAGAAATTTCATATGTGTTTTATATCCTCATTGCGATGATATCTACATAATGCATAAAATGGTCTAGATGATTTGAATTGTGTGGCACATCCATCAGACCAAACATAATGTTTATCAACATTTATGCTTCTTTTTTTCAAATAAGAAAAGAAGATATTGAAGCAATGTTCGACATAGTGAATGTCATGTTCTTTATCATCACTAATATAGAAATGATATTCCTTTTTAATTACATGTGCTTGAACTGTACTTTGAACACCATCCAAATCTAATTGTGCATGTCTATAAAAAACATGTACCATAATAGTGACATGCTTAGAAAAGTAATAATCTGATTGAATTGCTTTCTAATGAACAAAGGAATAGTTCTCTACAAAATCAACAATTGATACAATCATTCCAAGTGGAAAATTATCTCTTAAAGTTTGAAACTATTGTGCTTGCCACTTTACAAAAAATGCATGATGAATATAAGGTTAAATCAAATTCTTAAATCTGTTCATAAATGTTACAATAGGTAACTCCTCTTCAACATATTCCAACCTTTTTGTCTCTTTTCCCAACTTTGTTTCATTCTTGACATACTTGTAACTTTTGTAATTCAATTTTTTTGTTGCATCAATATTTTCAATTTTCAAAGGAAATAGAGCCAATTCACCACATGTTTCACATAATCCTTTGATGCAATTTATTTGACCAATTAGATCATCTATTTTGTCACATAGAATGGATGATATAAACTCACTTCTCCTACTAGGAGGAGTAGCATGAAAACCATATGTGTGTTCCACAAACTTTTGAAATACCTAATAGTGGAGATCAAACTCAATAGGATGATGACAACAACATGTTTCAAACACTTTGTTTGACCTCACAAAGTATGGCTTCAATTTTTCAAACAACATTTGCCCAAATTTTTTATTAGGATGTTCACTACAAAATGACACATATAACTTGTGTTGTGCCCAACTTATGTTTTGTATTATGTTCATATTGACCAGATGCAATCCTATGCCTGATAACATCTCTACTATTTGATGAAGGATGAGTGTTATCAATCCAAAATGATATAAATAAATTTTTTAATGACTCTTCAATCCTATCAGAATGAGGTGCTCTACACATGATTGCCCAATTTCCCTCCATAGAACTATCATCCATAATTAATCTTCTCTTAACATATTTTCTCATTGTTTTCCTACTAAAACCCATTTAAGACAAAATTGAAGATATTTTTCTATTTTGGGTCATTTTTTTATTTCCAATAGACATCAACATCACTTTTCTTGCCACAGACTTATCTTTAGTTTGAGATTATTTTCTTATGTTTCTCAAACCTTGTTTAACATTTTCAATCAGATTAGTTTGCATGCTAGAAAATCTTCTCTTCTTTGATGTTGTATCTACACCTAACAATTTTAATGCCTCTTGCAACTTCTTTTGTGTAAGCAAAAGTGAAAGTAACTGAGCTTGTTCAATTTTTTCAGTGTTATCAAATTGAGTCATAATTTCTCTTATCTTCTTATTCATTGACCTTTTCTTAGAAAAACTTAATGGTTTAGTAGTAGCTGCAAGTCTTCTCAATTTATCCACATCCATTTTAAGTACATGATCTAATTTTTTTGGAGAAATAGCATTCTTTACAGATTGGGCAATATTTAGGAGTTCATGCATACCAATTCCTGCACCTGATCCCAACCCTTCTTTGACTTGTATTATTAAAATTTCTATAGGGAGTGATCTTGAGCCTTCTCCAACATCCATTGTTTGAGATTCTGGAGGGAAAGATTCTGACCCTTCTCCGACTTCTATTATTTGAACCTCTGTAGGGAGTGATCTTGAGCCTTCTTCAAAATTCATTGTTTGAGATTTTGTAGGGAGTGTTCCTAACCTCTCTCCCATATGCACTTCTTCTAATTTTGTTGAGCCTTTTTCAACATTTTCTTCACCTTGTTTAATTTGATGATAACGTGTCGCAGTCTTCTAAAGATTTCTTTGTTCTGCTTCATCAGATCTCTTTCTTGCATATTTGCTTTGCCTTCCTTTCTTGTTTCCCATTATAAAATCAACAACAAAAAAAATTTACGCCTTGTCTCAAGATAAATTTTGCACAATAATCATATAAAAATTTTGTTATACGAATTTGCTTGTCGTTGTCACTATTTTTAAACTGCTTGTCAAAAGCTGACACCAAGTTTTTTGTTTTTTTTACATGTTCATGTGAACACAATAAAATAGATATGTTCACACGAACATATCTTGTTAAATTTTTTGTGGCCAAGAAATTATAACCCATATGTTTGCATTGAACACTTGTTCACTATGAACATATTTTATATGTTTGTTACGAATGTCCAAAACTAAGAAAATTTTGCCCATTGTTTATATTTTTTTTTTGCTCTTTTGACACCCATAATTGTAGAAGAATGATCTCCTATTGTAAAATAAAAAAGTTTAAAATGTGCTTCTTGGAGCAAGCTTTCCAACGACTATAATTTTAATACATATTATAATCATTAAGACTTTCAAATATGAGTTTAACTCATCATAGGCTCATTACCGATTGAACATCAAATGACTTCAACACTTTGGAAAAATTAGTAAATTAGGTCCAAAAAAATTTGAAAAATAAGTAGGAAATAGCTTATTGAGATAGCTTTCTATTCAAAAAAAAAGGTTTACGATAAATTGACTTCAAATTATCTGTGTCAAAATGAATGTGTGTCTAAATTACGATACGTGTCACTTCATAAACTATACAATATTCAACCAAAATGAATCAAACCAAATGCATCCTCTTGATATTGAAGTTCATTATCATTTCTAGAAACAAAGTTATGTGTGTCAAACAGACAGTCACTCTTTTAAAATATTGAATTTTATTATGTACCACTTTTCAGAGGAGATGAAAAAATTGACATAAATAAAAAAAAATTAGATTAAAAAATATAATTACAAAGTAGGAAAAGAGTACTAATAATCACTAGTTTATGTCATCTCGAAATTATTTATAGTTTTAGAGATATAGTCACCCGAATGTGAGGTTTGTTGCAAAAATATTGATTTTAGCGTCAAAATTGGCCAAAAAGTGGAACCCATTATTGTGGGATCACCCCAAGCCAAATTGTGTGAGAATCTAGTGTTGGTCAGTGTTGGTGAACTTCAGAAGGTAGTAGCTGGTCAACATTACAAGGGATAAGGTGAATACACAAGAACCACCTTCTACTATCCCTTCAGCTACTAGTGCTCAACCTTTTATGAAAACATCAGAAGATACATCAACAAAGGATGACACAAATGTAAAAACTGATAAAGTTGAACAAAAGCAAGCAAAAGAAGAGAAGACTATAGAAGAAAAAATAGGACAGAAAGATATATATACACCTACAACACAGACACAAGGTTCAAGTCATACAATAGTAATTGATTAAGGTAGATCTAAAGAAAAGGACATACCAAAGGAGAAGGAGCAAGAGGACGCTCAAGCATTGGTAACATTACCAACATCTGGCACTCCTACAAAAGTACTAAAGCTTTACCATTGCAAATTTCAGCACTAAGCTCTAGTTCATCCAAGGTTGCAAAGGTAATTAACTATCAAGATGTAACTCTAAATGAAGAAATAGTGATACCTAAATATGATTATGCAACCATTACTTTGAAACAAATAGGCTGAATGCAACAAGTCTTAGAAAAGAAGAAAAATCAAGAAAAATTCAAAAAGGAGTATAAACAGAGGCAAGCATTGCATGAAATAAAAGACATTTTCTTAGATGCTTTCAGTTTGCCTACACCTAAAGAATCAAATCCAGTATTAGAACAACTATCAGATATTATGGATCAAGTGAATAATGAAGACCAAGATACAAATGCAAAACTTATGGAATGGTTAGAAAGAAAATTCCAAGGGAAAGTCAATAAGAAAATATATGGTGCTATAGCACTCGCACAAGTACAATTGGCTACAAAAATTGAGATAGTGAAGAAGGTAATTGAAAACATATTCTCATTGTATACAAAATTGTGTGATCCCACACTCTTCACACAAGAAACAAGCCATAAAATTCTGAGTCTAGAGAGAAAATTGAAACTCTTAGGTATGCACCTACCTCAAAATCTAGCTCAAAGTGAGAAGAACTTTCATTCATTACTTCAATCACAACCTCAACTAGTTGTGCTAATAGTAGATGAAGCTAATATAAGAGCCAAGTTGATTAACATTCAAGCCTCCCTAACCCCTCAGATGGAGATACTCCACAAGGAACTAGGATATGCAAAGACTTTGATGAAGAATGATTCAAACCTTTTTGCATCTGATGGACTAGTTCACCTTGCAGCAGAGATAGAAATCCAAGTAAATGGTGTTTTGTGGTGATGAAAAAAAAATTGGGTCATGGTCAATGTATGGCCGACATCTTGTAACCCTAAAGAAGCATAAAAATACTTGTATAAAAGGGCTCAAGGTTAGGAATTGTTTCATTATGGTGATGTGAAAATTGGTTCCTCCAGTGGTATTGAGTTGTAAGGGATTACAGATTGTAATCAGCTTGTAATCATTAGATCATAATAATATTAGACTTTTTGTTTGGTGGACATAGCCTAGGGATTTGGTGAGCCACATTAAATCTTGGTGCCCTGTGTTCTTTTTTGTGTAATCTATTATTCTCTGTTATTGGGTATATTTGCATGTAATTGTTATTTATGTCTGTTGTTTAATCCTAACAAGTGGTATCAAAGTGAGGTTTTTTTTTCAATTATCCTCTGTAGGAAAGTCTCACGGTTGAGTGGGAGTCTCAAAATCCAGTAGTAATGATGGTAGACAAGGATAAGCTAAGGATTGACAGGTTTAATGGGCAAAACTTCTAGTTATGGAAGATGCAAATGGAAGACTATCTTTATCAAAAGGATTTATGGATGTTGTTAGAAGGCAAAGTCAAGAATCAGGAATCTATGTCAAATGATGAATGGGATATTTTGGACAGAAAGACACTTGGAAGCATTTGATTATGCCTAGCACCATTAGTGGCATTCAATATTACAAAAGCAAAGACAACAAAAGAGTTGATGAAAACCCTAGTGACACTCTATGAAAAGCCCTCGGCTTCAAACAAGGTATTTCTTATGAAGTGTTTATTTAATATGAAAATGGCATAAGGTAGATATGTTGTAGATCATTTAAATGAGTTTAATACTATTACTATTCAGTTATCTTCTGTGGGTATCAATTTTGAAGAAGAAATTAGGGCTCTCTTGATTTTGTGTTCTTTGCCTAAAAGCTGGAATGGCTTGGTAATGGTTGTGAGTAATTCTATTCCTAGATCTAGTATCCTAAAATATGATGTGATCAATGTTATTTTGAGTGAGGAAACTTGTAGAAAATCCTTACATGGATCTACATCATGAAGTTCTTTGAATGCACAAAGTAGGGGTAGAACGATTGAGAGAGGAAGTAATTTTGGAAATCATGGGAAATCAAGAGGAAAATCAAAGGGAAGGAGGTCTCAATCAAAAGGACTGAACAACTGCTGGTACTATGGGAAACTAGGTCATAAAAAGAATGATTACTAGGATTGAAAAAAATGAAGGAGATAAACTAGATGGAGACAAGGAGGCAAATGCGGTAAGTAACAAATCCGAAGAGGATGCTTTGCTTCTATCTTTAGAAAGTGTTGATGATTCATGGGTTTTAGATTCTGGCTCTTCATTTCATGCTACACCTCATAGAGGTTATTTCATTGATTATGTCCAAGGGAATTTTGAGCTTGTTTCTTTGGGAGATAATGAACCCTATCAAATTGTTGGAAATAGGAAAAAGTAAGATTAAGTTGTAGAATGGAAATCATTGGCTATTACATGAGATAAGACATGTTCCAAGGCTTACTAGGAATTTAATTTCAGCAAGGCAACTTGATGATGAGGGTTGCGTAGTTACTTTTAATGATAAAAATTGGAAGGTTTCAAAAGGTTCCCTTGTAGTAGAAAAAGGTGTGAAAGTAGGCACCTTATATCTTTGTATAGGTCATTTTGTTCCCTCTACTTTAATTATTTCAAAGAAAAGTGAATGTTTAAGGACAATTGCTACAATTGAGCATGGAGAACAAATAGCTGATGTAGATTTTGATGCAACATTGTGGCACAACAAACTTGGGCACATGAGTGAGAAAGGTATGAAAGTACTTCATTCAAAGAAATTTTTATCAGGTCTGAAATGTGTTAATATGAATTTATGTGAAACTTGTACGTATAGAAAAAAAAAAGAGTGAGTTTTGTAAAGACTGGGAAGGAAAACAAAAAGGAGAAATTAGAGCTTGTGCATACAAATGTATGGGGACCATCTCAAGTATCTTCCCTTAGTGGCTCTCATTATTATGTTACATTTATTGATGACACAACTAGAAAAGTATGGGTTTATTTCCTTAGACAAAAATTTGATGTATTTCAAACCTTTAAGAAATGGAAATGCTTGGTTGAAAATGAGACTGGTAAGAAATTAAAATGTCTTGAATGTGATAAAGGTGGTGAGTATTGCAATTGTGAATTTGAAGATTATTGCTCCATTAATGGTATTCATAGATAAAAAACTATTCCAAGGACTGCATAGGATAATGGAGTGGCTGAATGCATGAACAGGACTATAATGGAGTGTGCAAGGAGCATGAGGTTACATGTTGGGTTGCCCTTATACATGTGGGTAGAGGCTATCAATACTACTATATATTTGATTAATAGAGGTCCTTCTACTCCTTTGGTCTACGGTATTCTAGAGGAAGCATGGACTGGTAAGAAGGTGATTTATTCTTTTCTCAAAACTTTCAACTATGAAGCATTTTCTCGCATAGATTTTGAAAATAGAACCAAGCTAGAAGCTAAGTCAAAGAAATGTGTATTTTTTGGATATGGCATTAATGAATTTGGTTATAAGATTTTGGATTTTGAAAATCATAAAATTTTAAGAAGTGGGGATGTCATATTCAATAAGAAAGTGTTGTACAAAGATCTGTTGCAGCAACATGAGAAGAAAGAAGATAATTATGTAGTGTTGGATGATACTCCAAAAGTTGATGTTTCGGCCATTCCTCATGATGTGCAACAACTGCAATAACAAATATCACACACATCGATGAACGTTAGACAGTCAACAAGGAAAATTAGACCTCCAAAAAGATTCTCTCCCTCTTTATATTCAATTTTACTTACTGATGCTAGTGAACTTGAATGTTAAGATGAAGTTGTGTAGGTGGATACTAAGATTCAGTGGGAGTCTGCAATGAAAGATGAAATGGACTCTTTGTTGAAGAATAAGGCATGGGATTTATGCAAGTTGTCTGCATGTAAAAGAGCTTTATACAATAAGTGGGTTTACAATTTGAAAGAAGAGGAAGGAGGTATGAAAAGATTTAAAGCTAGGTTAGTTGTGAAAGAATTTGCACAGAAAAAGGGCATTGATTTTGATTAGATATTTTCTCCTGATGTTAAGATGACTTCTATCTGTAATTTTTAAGTCTTATGGCTATTGAAGATTTGCATTTGGAGAAGCTTGATGTTAAAAAAACCTTCCTCCATGGTGATTTGGATGAAGAGATATATATGGCTCAACCACACAGATTTGTGGTCAAAGGTAAGGAGAACTTAGTGTGTAAATTGAAGAAAAGATTATATGGATTAAAGCAAGCACCTTGGCAATTGTATCTAAAATTTGACAATTTTAGGCATGAGCATGGATACAATAGATTCCATTTAGATCATTATGTTTATTTTAAGACATTGGATGATGACAACTACATTATTTTATGTTTATATGTTGATGATATGCTTGTAGCTAGGTCTAACATGTATCACATTAAGTGGCTGAAATGCCAATTAGCACATGCATTTTCTATGAAAGATTTTGCAGGCAGCAAAACAAATCCTAGGTATGAAGATTTGTAGAGATAGGAAAAATAGAAAATTGATGCTATCTCAGGCTGATTATGTTGGGAAGGTGTTGCAACATTTCTCTATGGATCGAATGTTAAAGCTGTTAGCACAACTTTTACTTGGTCATTTGAAGTTGACTAAGGAGATGTGTCCTAAGACACAAGAAGAGGAGGATAAGACGTCCAAGGTACCCTATGCTTCATCTATAGGAAGCTTGATGTATGTTATGGTATGTACTAGGCCAAATATTGCACATGTAGTGGGAGTCATTAGTAGGTATATGAGTCATCCAGGAATTGAACATTGGAATGTCGTCAAATGGATTCTTAGATATTTCAAAGGAACATATAATAAGTGTTTACACTTTGGGGGCTCTACTACTGATTTACAGGGCTATGTTGACTTAGATTTGGTAGGGGATATTGATACTAGGTGGAGTCTACAGGTTATGTCTTTACTCTTGGTGGGGCAGTCGTGAGCTGGGTTTCTAGGTTACAGAAGGTTAATGCTTTATTCACTATAGAGGTAAAGTATGTAGTTGCTATAGAGGTAGCCAAGGAGATGGTATGGCTTCAGTTCTTCTTGGAAGAATTGGGACACCCTTAGAGGGATGATTATTTTTTTAGAGATAGTCAAGTACCATTCATCTTGCAAAGAATTCAGCTCTGCATTCAAAGACCAAACACATACAGTTGTAGTACCATTTCATTGGGTTAGTTTTGGAGGATGGATATTTAAAGCTAGATAAGATACATACAAATGACAATCCAGCAAATATGTTTACAAAAGTAGTAATAATGGAGAAATTGAACTCCTCTTCTACTTCAATTGGTCTTCTAGACTAAACATGAATAAAAGAACAGCAGAGTCTAGGGTGGTTTGATCTAGTGGGAGCCCCATGTGGTAGTGGTATAGCTATAGGATCAGTCTCCAAGTGGGAGATTGTTGTTTAGTGTGGAGCCTGATCAGTCCCCAAGTGGAAGATTATTAGTTTTTGGTGACTAATCAGGAAAGTATTGTACATACTTCATAAATTAGTTTGTGGCCAACGTATGGCCAACATATGGCCGACATGTTGTAACCCTAAAGTGGCATAAAAATACTTGTATTAAAGTGCTTAGGGTTAGGGATTGTTTCATTGTGGTGATGTGAAAATTAGTTCTTATAGCGGTATTAAGTTGTAAGGGATTATGGATTGTAATCAGGTTGTAATCACTGGATCATAATAATATCAGACTTTTTGTTTGGTGGGCATAGCCTAGGGATTGGCTCAACCACATTAAATCTTGGTGCCTTATGTTCATTTCTATGTAATCTATTATTTTTTGTTATTGGTTATATTTACATGTAATTGTTATTTTTGTCTATGGTTTAATCCTAACAATAAAGTCACTAGATGTTTAATGTGATAATTGGGATGCTACTCTGAAAATAGTAATGGAGGTCCATAATTCTTTCTTGGAAAAATACACCATCACTATATAAACCCTTTAACATAAGTGTCAAAAAGGGGGAAATAAATAAGCAAGGGGGAGATGAGATAGATGTGCAAAGAGGGAGATAGATAGAAAGGGAGAGATAAAGGTAAACCACAGGGGGAGAAAACAAAAAGGGTGCAAATAAAGCATATCAAACAAAGAGTATTAGCATATTTGAAGACAAAGAGTATCAGCAAGAGACACACTTACTCAGAATGGAGAACAATTTTTTGGATAATATAGGCACATTAACTCAGGGGAAGTTATAATAGAATTTTGAAACTTTTGAATTTTTTTATAGAAGCCAAGCTGTGAATATATTATACTTGAGAAGGTTAGATTGATTATGTAAAGTTAAGTGTTTTTGACACTCATGTCAAAGGGGGAGATTGTTTATCTCATATTGGTTTTGACAATTGAGTGTCAACACACTTAAGACATTCACTAAGTTCATATTGAACTGATTAATATATGTTGAGTATGATATGTAAATATAGACTATGCCGAGTTGCAATGAGTGTTGATTCACTCATGTGCCGAGCCACTCAAGTGCCGAGTAGACAATACATGCTGAGTGATTCAAGTGCCAAGAAAATAGTAGATGCTGAGCAATTCAAATGACAACTTATTCATTCATGGTATTGTTCCTCTCAAATATATCTACTATTGCTTCATAAAATTCACTGGAACTTCCTTCATCATATAGTTCTTCTATAGTCTCTTCTTGATATTGGGTGTCATTATATTGTGTAGCCATCTCCTTCCTTTTCTTCAAGGATTTCCTTAATGCTTCCTTTGTTTCCTTAACTCTCTTAAATGCAAGCCTAATATCTATCTTTTGGTTATCAATGATCTTTCCTAGTTTGTAGTCTTCCATTTTCAAGATCTTTTACTCCCAAGTGGTTAGACTTCTATCAAGAGTACATAACTTTTATACCAATTAATGTAAATCTAATAGGGAAAGTGTTATATTGAGAGGAAGGGGGTGAATTGGGATCTACAAAACTTCTTTCACTTCACACATGAAACATATTTGATATCACCACATAAAATATTAGTTAAACATCCATCTCATATCAATGAAATCAATCACATCAACATAATATCAGATCTACCTTCTAGCTACATAAATATAAACTCATAAACATGTCACATATTAACACTTAGATTTGGTTATGCAAAAACCCTCCAAGGTGAAGGTAAAACTATGGTGGGGATGACACCCACAAAATCATCACTACTGCATCAATAAAGTGTGTCTATTAAGGCTACAATGTTGGATCACTTCTAGTGATCTACCCTATGAGGGGCATGCCCTAATAACGACTAAAAGAATTCATAGGTTCTACCTTGGTTAAAGGATTTTACATCGCAATGAAGTGAATACTGTGTTACAAGATTTACATAAGTATGTTAAAGCTACTTTGTTAAGAGATTAAAACTCTAAAACATTTTTAAAAATGTTTAGTTTATGATCCTTCACTTAGCACTATATGATTAATAAAATATCTCCTCTATGTAATAAAATATCACATGACTATGATAGATCTCTTGTAAATCTTCTCAAAAATCTTCAATGGACTGCTTGGTCTCTATACTTTGGTTCACCTCAAAAACTTTTCTTTTCACCTATTCACACACATACTTCTCATCCATACTAAATTAGGTCATAGACCCTTCTTAAATAGATGATTGGGTGAACCTTCTAGATCTAAATCAATGATCTAAAATCAATCCTTTTATTATTTGGTCCTTGCATTTTTTTGATTGGTGGATAGTCATGCATAGGGATTAATGATCTCCCTTTGAATGCATAATCACCTCCTTAATCCTCAAAACATGCTTCAACCTCGATAAAATGGTTAACATAAGATTCAATGTCATTCCAAGCAAAAATGTTAAATTGTGTTACTTGACACTTAGATTACATTGGTGCTTGACATATATTGTTTCTTCATATTGTCCCTTAGCCTTAACTATACTCAACATGAACTGATAACTCGATCTCTATATCATTTAGCATCCACTAAAATCTAACTAATTTAGCATTCATTATATCAATTGACATCCATTTGAGTACTTAGTGACCATTACCTTACTTGATAGTAGTTATTTCTCATCCTATGACTTGGAATATGTACAAGTCTTCATTCCTTGGCTTGGCCTGTACATGATGACTCGATCATAGTGATCAATGAATAATAATGCCTTGTGAATGATTATGTATTTGAAACTAATAGGAAACATGGCTTAGGGATCGATAAAAACAACACATCCATAGAGATGAAATCTCACCTACAATTACCCTACAAAAAAAACTAAGTCATTTATGAAAAATTAGTTCAGCAATATTCATGTTGAAAGATTGTATTGTATTATTTTTCACTACCTAATAATGACTACTAAAGATCAAATACTGAGTACAAGCCCTGTTGAGAAAATTTGTCTCAACCTTGCAAGCTTTTTCCATAAAATTCCAATAATTTGTTGGTGGTAGTTTTCCACTTGTTAATGCCTTGGAAAAGAGCGTATAAAATGCCAAAATGTGTCCTATCCATATTAGAATATAGGAGGGTCATTTTTAGACCATAGATAAATTATTTTATGTATTTTATGGGAGTCTAAACTAGGGGACAAAATTATGGACGGGATTACTATCTTAACTTGGTTGTTTTTCCTATCTTCAAATTACAAATGTCAAGAATGGGAAACATGTGACAATTTAGTTTTGCCCATGGTTTTGCGAAACCCCAAATGGTTTCTAGGTTTTAAAATCACTATATGAGGAAGGCTTGGGGAGGAGTTTTATCATTGAATTTTTTTTGCAATACTTGGTACTAGAATGAGTCTCTTCGAGTTCAAAGTTATGGTGATGCTTCTGTAAGAACTCACATTGCAAGTGTATCATAATCTTTCTAGTTTGATAATATATTGTGTGTATTAGAGGGTGGGGGCTTTCTCTTGAAAGGGTTTCCCCATGATAATCACTGAGTTTTGTATTTATTGTGATGTTTCATTTATGCACTTTTATTCAAGTCCATTGAGATCTCTCTAACACTTGGTTAAAATTTTCATAATCATCCTCTCAAGATTAGAGTAGGAAGTGATTCCACATACCTTTGCTTCCTTATAAGTGGTATGAGAGCCTGGCCAATTTTGGTTCTATTTGTTGGGTATAGGTTTTTTGAGTTAATCAAGGTTTGAGTGGGAGCTTGTGTAGAGGTTTTTATTTCTATATTATAGGATTGAAAAGATTGCAAGCATATTGGGGATGATTGATGTAGAGAATTTTTCTGGCACAAACTTGGAGATGTGGAAGTTAAAGATAGAAGATATGTTGATTATTCAAGGTCAATGGGATCTGATTGATGAGAATAACAAAAGACTCATAGATCTGACTTTAGTTATAGTATGATGTGATATATAGAAAAGCTAAAGGTATCACTAGATTGTGTCTTGCAGACTCAATTTTTATAAATATACATGAAGAATCTATTGCAAAGAAGCTATGTAAGAAGGTAAGTGAAATATATCAAGAAAAATCACTTGTGAACAAAATTTTCTTGAGGAAGAGACTATATTCCTTGACAATGGAAGATGGTGGATGAATTTCTAAGCATCTAGAAAGCTTTACTATTTTGCTAACTAATTTGACCTTAGTTGGGGTGCCAATGGATGAAGAAGAAAGGTGCCATATATTTCTCTTCATTGTTAGACTCATGCGACAACCGTGTGATGTCTATAGGGAGCAATGTAGTCATCTTGAAGATGGAGGATGTTGTTGGTTCTCTTCTTTTTGAGGAGATGAAAAGGAAGGTATCTCTAAATGCCAAAGAATCTTTGAGTGTTCAAAGAAGACCAAAATTAAGAGGCAATAACAGAAAGCATCATGGCCATTCAAAGTCCAAGAATAAGGGGAGATCAAAATCTCCTTGTAAGTCCAAGGTTATCTATTGGAACTACAAAAAAATTTGTCCCTTTTGAAAGGACTACAAAGAGGAAAGAAGAAGAATGAGAAGTAAGAGTTTGATTATGAGTCTAAGAAGGAAGATGGATATGTTTTTATCATATCCTTGGCCACTCATGCAAGTGATAATGCATGGTTGATAGACTTAGGTGCATCTTTTCACATACTCCTAATAGAAACTAGTTTAGTAAGTGTAAAAATTTTGATGGTGGTAACATGTATTTGGGTGATAACTCAATTCTTGATATCATTAGTTGTGGAGCTATTCATTTGAAATTTTCTAATGGTAGAATTAGAAGATTTGGTGGTGTCTTGCATATCTTAGGATTAGAAAGAAATTTTTTATCTATTAGCAAACTAATAGATGTAGGTGTGCATACACAATTTTCTAAAGCACGTGTGAAATTGCTAAGAGGTGTTATGGAAATAGCGAGAGGAAGAAAATCGGTTGCATTGTACCAGCTTGATGCATGCACTTTTGAGTGAAATAGCACTTCTAATAAGATTGTGACAATGTATTCTTCGCTAGAAAAGGGCAGGGTTTCTACTTCAATAGATGGTCATGGCTTTTGGGTACCCAAGGGTTCTCTATCTATCAAGTCAAATTTGTCCATGGAGAAGACTTTGTTATGGTACCAGAGACTTGGCCACATAGGTGAGAAGGTTTTATGGACCTTGAAAAATTAAAACCTTTTTGATGGGTTAAATGACTAGAATCTTGAGTTTGATTTTTGTGAGCATTGTATCTATGGTAAACAAAACCACATTTAGTTTTACTCAAGTTCTCATAAGTCTTTATGCATTTTGGATCTATTCCATTCGGATGTATTTGGTCCAATTGATGTTCCTTCTATTGGTATATTAGTTTATTGTGTTTCTTTCATTGATTATTTCATTAGAAGAACATGGGTTTATTTTCTTAGGAATAAAGATGAAGTTTTCAATCTTTTCAAAGAATTCAAAGCAATTATTGAGCTATAGAAATGAAAGAAGATAATGTGTTTGAGTATTAATAATGGTGGGGTGAATTTTTCTCTAATAATTTTGATACATTTTGTAAAGATTGTGGTATTAAAATACATAACAAAACTCCATATTATTTGCAACATAATGAAGTTGTAGAAAGAATGAACATAACCTTGATGGAGAAGGCTAGGAGTATGCTAAGTGGAGTTGGACTAGAACAAAATTAATGGGTTGAAGTTGTAGCCACATCCTATTTCCTTATAAATACATCTCTTACATTAGCTCTTTTTCATAAGACACCAAAGGAAGCATGTTCAAGTCACAAGCCTTCATTGAGACATCTGAGAGTGTTTTGTTGCGACACATATGTTCATGTGCCAAAGGATAAGTGGATAGAATTCGATAACAAAGTTGTCAAATGTATTTTCATCAGTTACATTTATGGTGTGAAAAGATAAAAGCTTAGGGATCTTGTTGAAAAAAGGTATTTTATTCTAGAAGTATTATTTTTAGAGAAACTAAGCCTTCTTCTGTTAGAGTGTAGTTGAAACAAACAAATATGTGATTCAACTTCTTGGTACACCTGAGAAAGCTAAATCAAGGCCCTTAGAAAGACAAGAAGTTGAGGAGATATCTAAAAGTCTAGAATCATCATTAGAAGAGGTAGAACTTGAACATGAACCTAAACCTAAACTAAATCTCGTACAAAGTTTTAGTAGATGGAGAAAAGAACCACAAATCTATGGATATTCTCTTGTGATTATAGGTGTATATCTAATTTGAATGCTAACATTGATAAACCAAGATCTGTAGAAGAAGCTCTTGGCATGAATTATTTTGAGTCCTAGAAAATAGCCATGGATGAAGAGATGGAAGCTCTTAAGAGGAATGAGACATGGGACATTATACCATTTCCTAGAAGATAGAAGCCTGTTGAATGTAAATAGTGTTCAAAAGGAAGATGGGTTCATATGGAAGCATTACGAAGTATAAAGAAAATTTAGTTGCATAAGGTTACTCCCAAGTTGTAGAAGTTTATTTATCATGAAATTTCTTCCTCCTTTAGAAAAAAAACATCAATTCTATTTTACTTTTTATTGAATCAAATTATGATATGCAAATTAAGCATATGAATGTGAAGACATCTTTCCTTCATGGAGATTTGGAGGAAGAAATTTATATGACACAACCATAGCACTATATGGTGAAATTTTGATGTAGTGCAAAGTAGGAGAATCCCCAAAGGAGATGTCGTAGCCCCCAAAAAAAACCATACAGTAGAAGATAAACAAAAATGCAAAATTTGATACCAAATCACAACTCTTTATTCATAAAATAACCAATTACATGCAATATGTTGAGCTGTAAGGCCTTCCCAGTTATGGAAAAATAAAAAGCAAGTAATAGTTATACAAGATCCCTCAAGATCCAATCAAAACCCTAGATATTCTAGATCCACATTCTCATAGAAACCTCCAAGGAAGATCTAAACTGGTGCTCACAAGCCCACCATGCAATCTCATGTTTTCCCAAGCCTCAACTACTAACCCTTATCAAATTCACTCCTCTACCACATAATGTTCTCCAAGATGGATGAATAATGACTAAAGACTCCAAAATACCACCTACTTATACCCAACTAAACCATAAGTCATCCCAATAAACTACAAATTAAATAACCCTTCCATTAAATACATGTAGAGCCACAAGTCAGCCTCCAACATAAATTAAATGCCAAATACCTTTAAAGGATTACAACACTTATTAAATACATCAAAAATAGTTAACCAAGACCCAAATAGGTCCACACAACTCCACCAAATCCCTCCAACATGAAGGATGGACAACTACCCTAGGATGCTCCTGCATCAAACTCCCCAAGTGCAAAAAGATGTTCTCAATAATTAGAAGAACATCTTTTAGGATTCAACATATAAATCCCAAAATGGTTCTTCACATACATGTCCTCTAAGTCTTCAACTTGTACACTCTTTCCCTTGTTCTACTTCTTCTTCTTCACATCCATCCTCGATGTTCTATAGGTTTTCTATCCATACTAATCTCTAACCATTTTAGAATATGATATCTCAACTCAGCTACCAATACTTAGGTTCCTTCTACTAACCTCTTCATTCTATAAAGGAATCAGGGGGTGCTTCTTGTCACCTTTCACAATTTTAAACACATTCTTGATGCAATCATGCACAACCTTGCAATCATAAAAAAAATGTCTACCAAGAAACAAATGACAATTGTTCATGTCCATAATATCATATAACACTTGATCCTTATGTTGCCCAATCTAGAAATCAACAAGACACTGCTCCCTCACTTCCAAAGCATGCTCACCTTGCAACCAGCAAATCCTATAAGGATAAGAATGCCTCTTTCTTCTCAAACCAAGTTTTCAAACCATCTCCTTAGCAACAAGCTTATCAGTACTACCACCATCTACAATCATATTGCAGACTTTACCACCAGACTTACAATGAGTCCTGAAAAAATTACTCCTCTTACAAAATTCCAATGTCCTTTGACCAACCAATACTTGTCAAGATAGAAAACTCTCTCCTTGCTCAATTTCATGGTCTTCAACCTCATTCACAACAATAACTCTTTTGTCACCAACCTTCTGCAAATGCTCATAAGCTCTATGTCCTTCTTTATGACATCTAAAACAAGTACCCTTAAACTCACCTCTACCTATCCTTCTTTTCAGATCAAAAGGTTCTGGTTCATCTTTTGTACTTGGTTTAGCCTTTGCTAAGTAGTCTTGCTTCTCCTTCCCTCAAAAACTACCTTGATTCTTCCCAATTAGTTTATCTTCTTCTCTCAAAGCATATTGATAAGCATCTTCAACTAAAGAAATATTCAACATACCAACCTCATCCTAAATATAGAATCTCAAACCATTAATATATAGAGCTACCTTCTCCTTTGACAATTCTCTATACCCAGACTAAATAGTCAACTTGTAAAACTCCTCGGTATAATATTTCATAGTCATATCCTTTTGTTTCAAATTTTGCAACCTCTTAAACAAATCAAGTTCATAATTAGCAGGAATGAACTTAACGTACAAGTTAGTTACCATCAACTTCCATCTAGTGATCTTTATTTCACCTTTCTCCTCTCTATCTCTTTGTAGCTCCTTCCACCAAAGAGTAGTATGTCCCTTCATCTTATTTTTTTTCCAGCCTTACTCTGAGTGGATCTTCAATATCCTCTAACTCATAGTAGTCTTCCAATTCACTAATCCAATCAATCAGGTCTTTAGGATTCAAAGTACCTCAGAAATTAGAAACCTCTATCTTATGCTTCAACTTCAACTGAGATTCAAGTCTAGAAAACTGACCATCCCTATTTCCCACTGGTCTCTTTACATGGTCAGTTCTATCCTCACCATTCAATCTAGCAACTTCAAAGTCTTCAGCAACTTCCTCATAACTATCTTCAGTACTCACATGTTGAGATACAACACCTATAGCACTTATAATTTCACCCTTGTGAGCATCATCTAGATTCAATGAGTGCTAAGTGTTCCATTTATTCTCATGAGAGATGGATTCATGTTGAATCACTACTCATAAAACATGGGTCAATGAGTTTGACTCAAAAATCACATAGATAAATCCTGATAGCAATAGCACACTTTGACTTGCTATGGAAATTATCTCCTACTTATCAATCACATCACTCATCTTTAGTGTCATCTCAGATTTGAAACTAGCTTTAACCTCCTCTATTTTAGATTTAAAATTTGATTTGACCTTCTCTATGATCCTTTTCACTAAGTTCATCAATTGCCCCAGGGTCCAATCTTCTTGAAGGCATCTTCTAATATTTTCACAAACCCTCCATAATAAATCCATAAATCTAGAAGATCAATCAACTCCACAAGATCAACCTTCTCTTCTAGCTTCCACACAAATCCTAGTGCAAATTGCATCAACTTTATTATTTGGTATACACACTTAGGAACAACCTTCACTCTGATACCACTTGATGTAGTGCAAGGTAGGAGAATCACCAAAGGAGATGTCCTAGCCCCTAGTAAATAACTATACAATGGAAGATAAGAAACAATGCAAAATTTTGATACCAAATCACAACTCTTTATTCATAAAATAATTGATTACATGCAATGTGTCAAGCTATAATGCCTTCTCAATTATGACCAAATACAAAACAAGTAATTGTTGAAATTCAGTCAAGTTTGTTAGTAGTGACAACACTTATTCAGATTCTATATACAGTGTTTGCCAAGCACTACAGTTCAAACTAAGTAGTCTAGTATTTGATAAGCTTTATGGTTTCTACTGAGTTAACAGCTTAAATCAAGCAAGGCCAGTGTTAACTGAGTTGAATGGAGAATAGTGTCTACTGAGTATAGTCATGGTAAACAGGCAATGCAGTTTATCCCAAGTTACACAGTATCTACTGAGTTACCAGTGAATACCAAGTTTGAAACTATATTGAAGTGATTAGTATGGATTGAGCTTCTACTTCTACCAAGTGCATGATGATGTCGAGTAATGCTAGTGGATGTTGTGTATCAAAACTTCACCAAGTCAATTTTCAAAACCCGAGTATCTACATTTGGGTCGACTTTGTAATATTGTTGTTAACTTGTGCAATGGTTGACTTTGTAATTGGATTGATATATATAATATATAATTTCCTTAGATGACACACATCAGATAATGTGAATGGAATGTAAGCACACAAATGTGAATCAGCAACAGAGTAAAGTGTATTGTAAGGCCATATTAGGAGTAGTAGAGTTATATTTATCACATAGAGGCAATCAGTACTTCAAATGATCTCAATCAAAAATTCAATTGTAAATTAGAGATCTACTATTTCATCCTAATAGGTGAATCAACTTCAAATCCTTTCACAAGGTAGACTTAATAGTCTTTTCTTAAATCTCTTTACTGAGTGCATACTTCATTTTATGCTTGTAAAACCTCTAACAAGGTGGACCTAGCAGTCCTAATTGCTCCTAACAAGGTAGATCATTAGAAATGATCAATGTAAGCCTTAACTAGCCAACTTTATGCTACAGTATTGAAGTTTTGTTGGTATTATTCCCACCCTAGTTTTACTTTCTATTTGGAATGTTTTTCGATCACCAAATATTGTGTTCATGGTGTCTTATGTTTCTCAATTTTTCTTGCATGCAATAGAATAGATTTATTAATATTAATGCAATTAAGTTCTAAATTTGTTAAAAGGTTTTGAGGTTACTAATTTAACCCTCCCCTATCAATAACCTAGCTAGTCCTAAATATTTCTAACAATTGATATTAGAGCATTGTGGTTCTCAAGATAAAGTTTGACAGCTTAAGCAAAGATCAAGGACAATGAAGATATTCATACTTGACAAAGCTATTGATAATGAGAAGTTAGATATATAAATGGTCATAGCTCAAATCAAGATAGAAAAAGAGCATCTTTCCTAATCTCTAAAAAGAAGGAAGGAACCTACAAATCAAATGAATGACCACTAGTATATTGAAGATTTTCTTGCTTCAAGCGGTTCAGATGAAGCAAATGATGCAATCAAAGAATTCCTAGAAAATAATGGTTCCTTGCAAGAAAACATAAGAAAATTGAAAAGAGAACAAGAAATTCAATCAATAAGATTGTGTGAAATCTGAGAATAGAGAAATAAGAAAAAAGAAGACTTGGATGTAAGGAACAATGAAATTCAAAATTAATCCCTTTTAGCAAGAAAATCTTATTGATCAACTCTCCAATGCAAATGAAGAAATCATGAATCTGAGATCTGAAAATGAAAGGTTAAGGAATGACTTGAACTTCAAAAGACAAATCAATGAAAGCTTAAGGAATGACTTAAACTCTGAAAGGAAAATCAATGAAAGGATGAAAATTGATCTAATTTTTGAAAAGCAACTCAATGAAAGAATAATGAAATTCAAAGAAAACATGGATCAACCAAATCAGCAAAATAAGTAGAATCTTTATAGGCAAAAGGGTAAAGTAGGAATTGGATACAAAGAAGAAGGAAAATCCTCCAAAAAAGGTACACAAAAGAAACAAAAACCTACCTACCATTACTATGGTAAGATAGGTCATACATTAAACAAATGTTGGAGTAATGCAAAAGCAAAATTCAATGGAAAATGCTACAATTGCAGTCAGCATGGTCATAAAGCTAATGAATGTAAAGAAAAACCAAAGTTTGAGGGCAAGTGTCAGAAATGCAAGAAACAAGGACACAAGGCATCTAAATGCAGATCCAAGTCATTCAATCTAGCTAAACAATTTGTAAAGGCAATATTCTGTTGGGACTACAACACTTGGTGTAGATGTCATTACTGTGGAGAATATGGACACATTAGCATGAATTGTGTTAAACATCACATGAGAAGAAAGGATACCACCATAAGATGTTACACATGTATCAAACTTGGTCATATAGCTAAGAATTGCATGAATATAGGTAGAATTAAAGATGAAAAAAAGAAAAAGTAGATAGCATCAAGAAGTAGGTGAGATAGCAATGGATTCCTAAATCTACTAAGCAAACTAGTTCAAGCAATGATAGTCATGTCACTCAAGAAGTGAGTGACTCCACCATTTCCAATTAAGTTCTTAAGAAAGAACTAGAACTATGTTTTCAAGGTCACATCTTAAATAGTTGCAATTGAAAGGAAACAAAGATTCATATTGGTATTCAAGATACAAAAGAATTGTCGATAAGATTGGTAATAGTTATCACCAAATTGACTTCTCTATCGAGCAAGGTTGGGTCATGGACTCTACCAAGAAAAGTCAAGAGTAACATGGTTATGTTTGGTTGCCGAGTTACAAGCTTTCACTGAGCAATCCATACAAATAGTGGATGACAGGCTGTCACACACGATGCCATCACGACTCCTACCATACCAAGCATTAATGGGAAGTTTTATCAAAAGGGTAGGAAATCAACTTTATTTTCACCAAGAATTCAAAATATTACGAACAGATTGATTTGCAGTGCATCCAAGTGACTTTGAGTAGAATTTGAAGTGAAGTTCATTCAAAAAATTTCTCAGCTTACTAACTTATCATGGTATCTAGTAGCAACAGCAAGGCATAGAAAGGTTTTGAAATTTTGGTGTGAGGTGTTGAATGGAAAACCCCTAACTTCAAACTTGTGCCAGCAATCTCCAAAACCCTCAACCCGAATGGAGCTCAGTGATAGATCCCACCTAAGGTACTTCTCATAAATGATATCTAAACTCATTTTAAATGTGTAATTCAAGATATAGGAACCCTTGAAATGGATAATGCCCTAAGTGAACTTTGTGTGAATGGAATTCTCAAACCTGAGCACAAACATTTGGAAGAGAAAGGTTTAACTCACATTCCTCACCTGCCTTAGAATTTTCAAATCAAGTGGATTAGATATATCCTAAGCTAAGTTCATAATGGTCAAATGTGGTTAGAGCAACTAGTTTTGATCACCAAGAAAATGATACATTGCATGATTGGTCTCCCCATGCTCACCAAAGATAAAACCATTAAAACCCTAGGTCAAGATGAGTTAAAAAAGAAAACCCTAGCTAAATGGGATGGTAGAGGAATGAAAATTAGCAATTTAATTGATACAAAACTATAATTTGGCATTCATGTGATAGCACACAAGATTTATAGTTCGATTCGAATCAATAGTGTGTCATGCAAAGAAATTGACTTAGCTTTTAAGGTTGTGAAGAAAAATCTATCATATGACTTAGCAGATTTGTTGTTGAAGCGATTGAACAAAAACATGGAAAGCATTAGAACTTCAAAGAATAACCCATGCAAATTTGGTTCATTGTTGACATGTTTGTTTTTCTATGTTCAAAAGTTTTTCCCTTCTAGAGGTATGATTATATGGAGAAAAAACATGCCATTTTTATATCAGATTCATGAATATAATGCTAAAATGGGTGAAAATTTTGTCAGTATCATGGATAACTATTTTGAAGCCTTCAAAGAAAAGATGAATAACAAATTCAAGATACCAAAGGAGATAGTTGAAGTCTATAAGGATGATTTTTGCTTCATGGTAGATAATGATAGAGTCTACATCCAGGCAGTAAGGCCCAGAGTTGTGTGGGTAAAACCTCCTCCATATGAGGTTAACATTGATGAGGCTAAGGAAATCATTGAAGCCTTGGTAAATGAGCCTGTAGATCCAAAGGCACCTTATTTTGGACCTTATGATGAGGCAAAAGCAAGAATTGAACTTGAAATCAAGCTTCCATAGGCGATAAACAAAGGCAAGAGGAGGATAATAAAATTGAGAATAGAAAGCACCCCTCTTATGTTAACCAAAGGTAAAGGAGAAGATGTGGAAGAATTAGAGAATGAAGAGGAATCAAAAAAGGAAGAAGATCCACTAAGGAAGAAAGGCAAGGTGATTATCACCAAGCCACCAAAGCCATCCACTGCAATATTTACAAGGAGATCTGGGAAAAAGCAGGAAAAGAAAGCAATGATGTAATCTTCAACTGACCTCCTCTTACATTTCAAGAAAGGCTAAAGATAATAAGAGAAGGTGCTAGAATGAAAAAAATGTAAGCACTCAAGTATGATAAAAGGACTCTAGTAGAGCAGAAAGAAGTTGAAAATCTGGTCATGGACAAGATAGGCAGATGAAAATTCTCTCCAAACCAACTAGCATCACAGGTCCCTGTAGTTTTGTTAGATAAGATCAAGGTTAGATGGGAGAATACCAAGTAGACTATCAAAGACATTTTTGCAAAAACATTCAAATAGTTGGTACCCAACTTGACTGATGTAGAGGTAAATAAGGCATTAAAAGGCAATGAGAACAAAATGACTTTAAAGTTCAACACTTGTCTAGTTTTGATCAAAGATATAGAGTATGTTGTGAAGAATGCTACAATCGTATAGAAAAATGTATTCAATATTCAAAAATTGAGTGAATATCCTATTAAAATCAAAGATGATGGTGATGATAGTGACAAGGATGAAGACAATGATGAAGACTCTACTCAATTTGTCACAATTGATGCAGATGAATATCAGGAGCTAATTTTTACCACATATATTTTTTCTCATGTCCTAGGATGGTTCAGTCATTAGTCTTTTCTTAATCCTAAAGTTCAACTTGAAGTTTCATCTGACTTCAACTTCAAGTTTGAGTTTGCATCAGTCTTCCATGTGTTGAAGTCCACTTCTTATCCTTGACTTGGTCTTGGTGAAGTCAAAGTTGAAGTTGAAACTCGATCAACCCAAACTTCAACTTCAACTTCGATGTAGATTTGGTATACTGATGCTTTGTTTTCATGTAGGTTTCCAATCTTCAAGCCAAAAAGCAAGGTGGGTCCCAATAAAACACTTCCCAAGGCAGGTGGGATAATAAATAATAACTTTAAGGTGGTACATGTTCAGATACGGCAAGATTTGGTGAAAGAGAAATTTTGTCATTTCATGGTGACATGGAGTGACAGTATGCATGCGAATTTGATGGGAATTTAAAACAAATTATTCAGAGGGTCTTTTCCAATGCATGGTGCATGAATAAGTGATTATTGCATTTACTTGCCACATCTTTCCTATGATTTTCTTTGTAATTCATCCCTTAAATGCATTTGTTTTACCTTTTTCCCACTCATTTTTCCATTTGCAAAGAAATTCCAATGTCGTTGAGTAGGAAGAACGAATTGTAGGCTGTAGCTCTATCAAACTATAAGTGTATTGCCATAACCCTCTACGATTTCATTTCTACTTGCTTTGTGTTGAAGTAATTCAATTTGTATCTTTTCAAACCTATCTTTCAAGTAGCAAGTCATGACATTATTTCATCCTAAAATTCCCAAGTTTGAAAAGCCATGTTTTCTTAGTTCTTTGCCTAAAATTTGTGATACATTTCTGGTTAATAAAAAATTATTCGCTGTCATTGAGAGAACCAGAAACACCCAGTCATGTGCCATTTATCAAAATC
Organism: Cupressus sempervirens; assembly: GCA_028749045.1. Lineage (NCBI taxonomy): Eukaryota > Viridiplantae > Streptophyta > Pinopsida > Cupressales > Cupressaceae > Cupressus > Cupressus sempervirens. The sequence continues at coordinate 733,095,909 of CM053793.1, forward strand.
TAGCTAATAGTGGGTTATTAGAAGCTACCATATTTCCTACTGCAATCACATGCCCAAAACTTGTTATCAAATGTGTAAACCACTATGACCTGGACACTAGGTGCATCAAGAAAGTTTTAGGAGAGGCAACAGTTAGGATAAATAGAACCAGTGTCTATTCAGCCTTTAGAATCCCCCACAAAGAGCCCTATAAGCCATGGAAATTTGAAGAAGTAGAGCACCTATATGTCAAAAGAAAAAGTGGCTATGATAGTAAGGTAGCCCAATCCTGGCTCCTAAAACTTGTAGAGGTGGGTTCAAGGTTGCCAAAACCTTTAACTATCAAGCATTTCATAAAGAAAATTTTAGACATTTTACTCCTACTAAATAGGATTAAGGGAAATGAGCATGCATTTCATTGGGAGTCTTGGATGTATTTCTTCATCCAAAATATTGTTGAAGGGAGTAAGTTCATTGACTGGGCCGACCTAATTGTTGAGAATTTGCACAAAGTTTTAATAGTTGTCAATAACTCTAGTCCATTTTTCTTATCTTCCTATTTGATTTATATCCTAGCAGCATCTAAAGAATGGGAAAATCTCCCACATGCAACTTTGGACCAATGAAATGCCCATTTACCAGTATTACAGTGATCTTTAGGAGGCTGTGTTATGTAAGGAGTTTAGAAGGGTAAATGATGTCTTTCTAGAAAGGTTGGTCTTTGAACTTCAAGGTCATGAAAATGATAAGCTATCTAAAGAAGCCATGCAAGTTGTAAAAATCTATGGCTACTTTTATATTCAATTTCCCAAGTTCACATATATCAGGATGGGTGGCTTTTCTGGTGAATCGTTGAAGTTACCTTGTTACTGTTTAGACTCTATAGTTTTATCTAAAATAAGTAGACAATTCTTCTATGTGGTAGAGTCTTTTGAGATTCCTAAGAGGTCTTCTTCTGTATTTTTCCCTATTGAAATTGGACATTATAGATGCCCCAGCTTAAAGCAAGCTATTTTAGCAAAGGAATCATTGGCTCGTCTATGCTTTAAACCCTTCTCTCAGGAAGATTTTGATTATATAGGTTTTGTCAGAAATAATGTTAAAAATGCAGTCTCTCTTGTTCACACTTCACAGTTAGAAGATTATTGGGTGAATTGCCTTAATGAATTTGAAGTAAGGAAAAAGATGTGGTCATGCCTAACTGTTAAACAAATCATTATGTTCAACATGAAACTTGATACATGAGGGCTGAAGGAGTTGGATTATAATGAGGTGCTTGATCCATTCTACATTGACCAAATAGAGTTCATACCCATTCTCGAAATCGATTGGGGAAGGAGAGAAGAAGATGATGTGTTCTCTCACACAAAGGATGTGCTAGCTAGAACTTCAAATTAGATAAAATCAAAAATTATTACCACTTCTAACCTTTTTAGGAAGTTTTCAAAAAGCAAAAGTAAAAAGGCTCCCAAAAAGTAAAAAGAGATAACTAGTCAAGATATTCATGATCCTATTACAGGTCCGGTTGAAGTTGAAGTTGAAGCAGTTCCAGAGCCACTTCAACTTCAACTTCAAGAGGGTACTCCTAAGACAAAGCGAGTGACCCATTCAAGCACAAGGAAGTTGTCATCCACCAAAAGCAAGATTACCATAATAGTTGATCTCGAGGTTGTAGAAGAACTACCTATGGCAGACAGTGTACCTAAACCTCAGAACTTGCCAGTAAATACTAAGGGCCAAGAAAGTAATCTTGCCTTAGCCAAATTCTCCCCTCCTACCAACAAAGAATAGGTCACACCTAAATAGTTGGAAACTTCTATGGAGAAGAAGAGGAGCATGGTTCCTCTTTCTATGCCAATCGATGATTTAGTCAGTAAGTGTCTAGGAAAAACACCTAAGGTGAAGAAGGCAAGGACAAAAGCAAGGATCAACTTTGATAAGAATTATAGGCATTGGTTAGCTAAGATAGCTACACCACCAGATGGAAGCTGACACGAGTCCCTGGCTCCTCAAGACTACCAAATAACAAAAGTTGATCTAGGAAAAGGAAACCGTGAGGTGGATATGGAATTCTTTGAAGCCTCTAATAAAAAGATTGTGCACAAAGTATGGAAAGATGGACAAGACAAATAAAAAATGAAGGAAAATATCAAGAACATGGTGCAATATATTAATGCTATCCTTCATCATGAAACATATAGGTCACCTGGATAAGGCTTCAAAAGAAATATTAACTATTACTAAAAAGGTGGAAATGAGCAATGAAGGATATGAGAAGGAGAGAAATAATTGGGCAAAGGTAGTGATATCGTTAGAAGACGTCTAGGAATTTGGATTGTAGAAATTCCAAGCCAAATATCGTGTGGAAAGTTTAGATGAAAAAGCCTTGTATGTTATCAAGGACTACATTGAATGGTGAAATGAAGTGCTAAAACAAGGGGTGACAAAAATTAAAGAAACATTGTAGGAACTTAAGGTCATACCCTAGATAATTCAAGGTGACTTGAAGACGTTTGTCAAGAAGTTCACAGGTAAGGAGGATGACTTCGTTGCCCAATTTGAAGAGGTAATCAGGGAGGTTCAGAAAAAGTTCCAAGAACTTCAGGACAAGAAGGCACCAACTAAGCAATATTTTTCTAATGTAGCAGATACTGAAGCCACGCTAATCATTAATTTGAAGCACTTAGAAATGCATGAAGAGAAAATAGTTGAGTTGAAGAAAGAAAAGGAAATCTGGAAGCAGTTATTTGCCTAAATTGGTCTACCACATCGTTCTATAATCTCAACCTTTTCAACTACCTATGAAACATGGAAAGTGGCAAGAAACATGTTTAGTGGAGACAATGCTACCTGATTGAAAGAAGCGGTTACACATAGTTGCTTAGTTGTTCTTTTTTTTTTCATTTTGCTTTTCTTTCTTTTTGGTTAATAGTTATGTTAACCAAGAGACTATCTTACTCCTGGTGGGGTAATTTTGGAAACTTTCCAACCCCATGCCTATAAATATGTAATAACTAGTATGGCATAGGGTTAATTTCCAGTAGATTGATAGACAAAACTATTTTTGTTTGTGGTTTAATTTCAAGTTTTAGAAGTAGCATTTTAGAACTTTGCAAATATGAAGAAAACTCTACAGTTTGATTTTGGTTAAAGGCTTTGTAAGGTAGATATTGTTATCTACTTGTTTAAATCAGTATTTCTAAAGAAGTTATTTATGCAAAAATCTCTTAACTGTGTTTGTTATTGATTCTAAAGTTGTCAATTCAAAACTTCGGATGCTATGAGAAGTTAGTTTTATTAAATCTGCCTACTCAATTGTTTAATTTGCAGTTATGTGGATAATCTTGATAATTAAAATCGAGTGGTTCTTTAGCATAAATTTTTTTTTGTATTGATGAGATAGAATAATTTGATTCAACATTGTCAGCAAATTGTATTCTGAAAAGATATTTCTATTGAGTTTAAAGATCAAAAAATCTTTATTTGCAATAAAGGTAGTTGCACCTATTTGTATTGAAGAAACTTTAAGTAGAGAATTCCTAAGCCCTATATAGGAATTCATTTGTTAGTATACTTTTTCTCTATTTTGCATATAAAATCATATGAGAAAAACTGTTTACTAACAGTTTTTGGCGACTCTACTGGGGAAGACTAAAATGGTTTTGCCTCATCATGAAATTTTCCTAGTACTTCAACTAGACTTAGGGTTTGATAGTACTCAAGAGGACATTATTTTAGATCAGAGTGCACAAGCTTGGAAACTCAGAACAAGCCTAGAATAGTTTACAAAAGTTAATCAAGTGCTTGAAAGAGAAGATGAAAGGGCAGAACTCATTAGAGGTGTATCAATTGCTAACGAAGAAGTGTTTGTTGATAGACTAATCCCAAGGCCATTCTAAGTGTTGAATCTTAGTATATATTATGATAAACTGGCTAGTAAAAAGTATACTCAAAGTGAAGAAAGGAAGAGGTCTATTGATGAGTCTTATGAATTTGTAAAGAGCCTTAATTTCACCCCTAATCTCTCCAAGAAGCAAAAGAAGTATGTCAAGAGTAAAAGTAGGCCAACATCACCTATGAAATCAACCCCTGTAACTATAAGCCTTCAAGCCCTAATCTTACTAGGGACATTAATACCTTCTCATTTCATTGCATCAAGAATGGCTACTAACTTGTGGGGTGCACAAGTAGGTCCTTGGCTATTGGAGGTAACCTACATCCACTTCCTAAAGGTGCTAGAGAAGTGTTGCCCAAATTTTATGGTGATGGAAAGAAATCAACTGATGAACATCTCAATGCTTTTAATACTTCATGTAGATGTGGTTGTGAGGCTATTTATACAAACCTTAATTGATGATGCTGCTAACTGGTTTCATCATCTCCCACAAGGGTCCATTACCAACTAGAATCATATGAAGATAGATTTAAATCCACCAATGATGAACATACCTTGCTACTTCAATTAACCCAGTTAAAAAAAGAAGTACATGAGCCCATGAGAGATTTTGTAGCAAAATTTAATAAGATAATTCACAAAATTCCTACTGCCAAGGTACCCAATGATGAAAATTGTAAAGGATTCTTTGTTAATGCAATGCCTCCAAACATTAGCTTTCACTTAAGGAGAAATAGAGTAGCATATGTTGAAGCTACCCAAAGACTAGAAATTGAACTAGAAGATGACCTTTTAGCTATAGGAAAATGGAAAAAAGAGATGCAAAATTCTGAATCTCAACCATCTCCCTCAGAAAAATCAGACCTGTTGGTTCAAAAGCTCATTAATGATGTGATGACTATTAAGAAGCAACTCCATAAAATGAATACTCATTACCAAGATATTCCAAGAAAATATCCAAGGCAAAGTAGTTTTCAGGGAAAATAGCTTATATTACCCTCAAATCAACAAAAATTACAAATTGAAGCTCCACCTAGCAAGAATAACATGTATATTTTCCATCTTACCAATGATCATGAAGGAAGTACTTGTCCTAAGAATGTAAGAAATCAGTAACTTGAAGCTGAAAAGGTGGCTATAAGTAATGTAATAATAGAGGAAGAAGCTTCTGAGGAACTTGGTGACTCTGTAAGCTATTACCTTGAGTATGAATCTAATTCTGACAAGGGGTAGTGACATCCTATTAACCTTAGAAGAGGCTTCATGTTCGGTGTTGACCTGAGGGCAAAGAGCTGCAATAGTTGATGTTCATGTTAAAAATAGTACAAATCCTACTCAGGAAAAGGAACTAAAGTCAAAGGGAGAGAATGAGGGTAATTCATCACCTATTTTAACAACTACTCCTCAAATCTTGAAAAGGGCTGATTTTGATTCTACATTTGACATTGTTGAGTTTTGTAAAGCATCAAGGATACAAATTTCTCTTGCAAAATATTTGAGAATGAATCCTGGAGAACTTAATAAATTGATTGAATATGTTAATCAATCATCTCCTGGCATAGCAGCTAAACAGATCAATGAAGTCAAGGCCTCGGGAGACAATGAAAGAGTTTCCCAACAAAAGAAGGAATCTTCCAAGGGTAAGAAATTTGAGACACAAACATCTAATAAATAGGAAGAGATAATCCAACAAGACAAAGTTAGTCCTAAACCTTCCTATAATCACAAACCTGATCCATTCTATGTCTCCCTCTTTCTCCATGGTTTTAAGCTAAGCAACTACATCATAGATTTGGGTGACTCTGATAATATAATGCCAACAACAGTAGCAAAAGCTCTAGATCTTCCTTTAACTAAAACATTTGGCAAATTTTATTCCATGGATTCCAAGTAAGTACCTTTAATAGGTCAAATTAAAGATTCCCAAGTGTCTTTATCTTCTTACCCTCAAAAAAGAATTAAGCTCACCATCCTAGTAGCAAGCATTCCTACAAGCTATGGTATGCTTCTTAGCCAGACTTTCTGTCAAGACATGGTAGGGAAAATTAAAATGGATTGGTCCCAAGCTATTATACCTATGGGGAAGGAGAAAATAACCTTGTTACCTAAAGCCAAATCCAAATATACAGTATTTCCATTCGATGAGCCCAAATCTCAAATCCTTTATCAAGAGATTGATTTTGCTAACTATTTGATCTTGTCTAACAATGAGAAAACATGTGACGAATCAGCAGTAGAAGACTCACTATGGACTCTTGAGTTTGATGGAAGTTGTTGTTCAAATGGATATGGGTCTGGTGTAGTACTGATATCACCTAATGGTCAAAAATTCCCTTCTTCTGATAAACTTGCCTTTGAAAACACTAATAATACAACAAAATATGATGCTTTACTTCTATTTATAGAAGAAGCCAAGAGGAGAAATATTAAACTGCTAAAAGAAAAAGGAGATGCTGAATTAATAGTGAAACAAGTTAAAGACATCTTTTCAATGAAGAATCAAAGGTTAAAACACTATAGAAATTGTGTATGGGACGAGATTGAAGGTTTTGATGCTTTTGCAATTGAAGCAATCCCTTGAGAACAGAATGATAAGGTAGACTCCTTGGCAGTATCAACTTCTTTTTTGATTCCCCATCCTAATTTCATAAATAGAAAGTATTCAGTGGAGATTGTTCACAGGCTAAGTGTCCCTAATAATAAAAATTCAAGGCAAGTATTTAAAGATGATGCTCACATTAATGCTTTTTTGCAAAGTATTGATAAGTTTTCCACTAATTATTATGAGGGATCAGAATCTAAATGTAGATAATTTTTTCCTAATCTCACTGACAAAAAATCTAGTGATGTGTTGTAGGTAAAAGGAAATGTAATACCTAAAGGCCTAGTTGAGCTTGAGAAACTATTTGATAGGAGGGATGCTTTTCTAGCTCAAGACATACCTCTTTAAGATGAATCAAATGGTGAGTATGAAAAAGTCAATTTAGGCAACAGACATGATCCAAAAATCATCAACTTAGGAACTTGTTGCAAGGAGGAAGAGAAAGCAAGGTTTATCAAATTGCTCACAGAGTGCATTGATGTCTTTGTTTGGTCCTATGAAGATCTTAAGACCTTTCGTGGTGGAAAATTCAAACACCATATTATTTTGAAACCAGGTACTTCTCCTTTTAGGCAAAAATTTAGAACATATAATCCAAAAGTTTCTGATGCAATATTTAAGGAGATAGATAAGATGCTTAAAGTTCACATTATCTTTCCAATTCATCATTCCACATGGGTGGCAAACATAGTACCAGTCAAAAAGAAGAATGGAGAGATAAGGATTTGTGTTGATTTTAGAAACCTTAATCAAGCAAGTTTGAAAGGTAATTTTTCTTTGCCAATAATGGATCAAATTCTTCAAATAGTTGTTGGTTCAGAAATGATGACATTCCTAGATGGTTTCTTAGGTTATAATCAGATAGAAGTTGTTGAACAAGATCAACAGAAAATAACATTTACAACACCATGGGGCACCTTTTCCTAAAAAATAATGTCTTTTGGCTTAATAAATGCTAGTGCCACCTTTTAGTGAGCTATGAATTCAACTTTTGGTAACTTACTGGATAGGTGTATCATGGTGTATCTTGGTGATATGATAGTGTTTTGCATAAGGCAAAAAAAGTGCCTGAAAGACCTAATTAAGGAAGGTGCTCAAAAAATGTAGGGAACATGGAATTTCTTTGAATCCTAAGAAATCATTTTCTTCTGTAATAGAGGGAAAGTTACTTGGGCACATGGTCTCAAAAGAAGGAATCAAAATTGACCTAGAGAGGGTAAAAGCTATTCAGCAACTATGCCTTCCTATCAATCATAATGGTTTTAAATCTTTTTTTGGACAGATCAATTTCCTAAGAAAATTTATACCTAATTTTGTAGAGATCGTCAAACCTATGGCCAAATTGCTCAGTGAAAAGAAAAAATTTTAATGGGATGAACTAGCATCTAAAGCATTCAAAGAGGTAAAGGAGGCTATTTCTAAAGCTCCAATGTTTTTTCATCCTAATTTCAAAAAATATTTTATAATGTACTGCTATGCATTAGAACATACCATCTCAGGAATATTGCTTCAAAAAAATGACCAACGAGAAGAGATGCATATCTCTTTTATGAGTGTTCCATTGAAGAAACATGAGCTAAATTACTCCTTGTCTTAAAAACAAGCCTTTTTTGTTGTGAAAGCAGTGAAATAATTTCGTACTATATTTTGCATTCACATTTTGTAGTTTATGTGCCATCCACTACAGTCAAGAGTATCCTCACATAGCAAGATGTAGTAGTCAATAATCGAGCAACATGGGTAGCAAGAGTGCAAGAATTTTATTTGGATATTTGACCAGCTAAATTGGTTTGAGGGCAAGGATTGTGTAAACCTATTGCAAAAAGAGAAATAGAAGAACCTTATCCCAATTGTTTATTTGTTGGCTTGAAAGATGAGTGTTTTTTTGACATAGCTTATTTCTTGACATATGGAAGATGTCCTAATCATTTAAAAGGAAAGGACTGAAGGACTCTTCAACTCAAGGCAGACAAGTTTGTGATCATTGATGATATCTTGTACAAAAGAGGTCTAGATGGTATGTTTTTAAGGTGTGTTGATACTAACCAATAGGAAAAATTACTGAAAACCTTCCATGATGGAGCCTATGGTGGTCATTTTTCATCAACAGTGACAACTTTTAAAATTTTGAGAAGTGGATACTATTGGCTAGGTATGTCTAAAGCTTCCTATCATTGGGTAAGAAATTGTAAGAAATGTAAATTGTTTTCTAGGAAACCACAATCAGCTGCTCTCCCTCTAAAACCTATGATTATATAAGAACCCTTTCAACAGTGGGGATTGGATTTTATAGGGCCTATTAATCCAAATTTGATTGTAGGACATACACACATCCTTACTACTACTAATTATTTTACTAAATGGGTTGAGGCAGTTCCTGTTAAAGCAACATCACAGGTAGTGTGTAAATTCTTGACAGAAAATATTTTGACCTTTTTTGGTACTCCCAACAAAATAGTGACTGATAATGCACAAAAATTTTCATCTCAGGAAATTCAATTGTATTGTTATGATCATGCTATCCAGTTGTCTCATGCTTTAGATTATTTCTCTCAAGGCAATGGATAGGCAAAGTCCACAAATAAAAACTTGGTGAATATTATGAAAAAGCTGGTAGATGAAAAGGGAAAAGATTGGCACAAGAAGTTATATGAAGTAGTTTGGGCTGATAGAACTTCTCCCAAAAAATCCATCGGCATGACACCTTTTGAACTAGTGAATGGAGTTGAAGCACAATTGTCCCTGCCTTTAGAGCTAGCTACACTAAATTTGTAAAAAGCAATTGAAGATAAAATGTTTCAGTCTTCCATTGAAAAGAGAATATTGTACCTCCAAAAAATAGAAGAAGAAAGAAGAGAGTTGGTGGATCATATCACTAATAATCAAGCAAGGGTCAAAAGAGTTTTTGACCAAAAGGAAAGGCCACGAAGATTCATGAAAGGAGATCAGGTATTGTTGTGGGACAAGAGGAAGGAACCTAAAGGAGCCCACACCAAATTTGAGAGCTTATGGAAAGACCCATTTGTAATATCTAAGGAACTGGGTTCAAATGCCTTCAAGCTACAATACCTTAATGGAGATGATCTTCCCCTATCCTATAATGGGCAAGACCACAAACTGTACCAATTTTGAGTCTATTGTCTATGTCATTGTAAATACCACCTTTTGTGTTTTTCTCTTTTCTTGCTTCATTCTTTGTGTTGTATTTTTCTTCTTCTTTTTGAGTTGGTCTGCAAAGCCAAAGTTCCTAGGTTCATCAATGATCCTTCTAGTCTCATTCCCCAGCTCGAGCCGATTGTTACTACATATATTTTTTATCATGTCCTGGGATGGTTCAGTCTTCAGTCCTTTCTTAATCCTAAAATTGAACTTGAAGTTTTTTCTGACTTGAAGTTCAAGTTCAAGCTCACATCAGTTTTCCATGTGTTGAAGTCCACTTCGTATCCTTGAGTTGGTCTTGGTGAAGTCAAAGTTGAAGTTGAAGCCTGATCAACCCAAACTTCAACTTCAACTTCGATGTCGATTTGGTATACTGATGCTTTGTTTTCATGCAGGTTTCCAATATTCGAGCCAAAAAGTAAGGCGGGTCCCAATAAAAAAACTTCCCAAGGCAGGGAAGATAATAAATATGAACTTTAAGGTGGTATGTATTCAGATACAACAAGATTTTTTGAAAGGGAAAATTTGTCATTTCATGATGACATGGAGTGACAGTATGCATGCAAATTTGATGGGCATTTAAAACAAATTGCTTAGAGGGTCTTTTCCAATGCATGGCACATGAATAAGTAATTATTGCATTTACCTGCCATATCTATCCTACAATTTCCTTTGTAAATCATTCCTTAAATGCATTCATTTTACCTTTTTCCCACTTATTTTTCCATTTGTAAAGAAATTCTGGCATGTTGAGTAGGGAGAACAAATTGCAAGCTATAGCTCTATCAAACTATAAGTGTGTTGCCATAACCCTCTGCAATTTCATTTGTGCTTGCTTTGTTTTGAAGTAATTCAATTTTTTAAACCTATCTTTCAAGTAGCAAGTAATGATGTTATTTCATCCTAAAATGCCCAAGTTTGAAAAGCCATGTTTGCTTAGTTCTTTGCCTAAAATACATGATATGTTTCTAGTTAATAAAAACTTATCTGATGTCATTGAGAGAACTAGAAACACCCAATCAAGTCCCATTTATCAAAAGCTAGCTAATAGTGGGTTATTGGAAGCTTTCGCCTTTCCTACTACAATCATGTGTCCAAAACTTGTTATCGAATGTGCAAACCATTATGACCTGGACAATTAGTGCATCAAGAAAGTTTCACGAGAGGTAATAGTTAGGATTAATAGAACCAGTCTCTATTTAGCCTTTAGAATCCCCCACAAAGAGCCCTATAAGCCATGGCCATTTGAAGAAGCAGAGTGCCTATATGTCGAAAGAAAAAGTAGCTATGATAGTAAGATAGCCCAATCCTAGCTCTTGAAACCTGCAAAAAGGGGTTCAAGGTTGCCAAAACCTTTCACTATCGAGCATTTCATAAAGGAAATTTTAGACATTGTACTCCTACTAAATAGGATTAAGGGAAATGAGCATGCATTTCATTGGGAGTCTTGGATGTATTTCTTCATCCAAAAGATTGTTGAAGGAAGTAAGTTCAATGAATGGGCTAAACTAATTGCTGAGAATTTGCACAAAGGTTTAATAGTTGTCAACAACTCTAGTCCATTTTTCTTATCTTCCTATTTGATTTATATCCTAAAAGCATCTAAAGAATAGGAAAATCTCCCACATGCACCTTGGACCGATGAAATGCCCACAGTAATCTTCAGGAGGTTGTGTTATGTAAGGAGTTGAGAAGGGTAAATGATGTCTTTCTAGGAAGGTTGGTCTTTGAACTTCAAGGTCATGAAAATGATAGGTTTTCTGAAGAAGCCATATAAGTTGTACAAATCTATGGTTGCTTTTATATTCAATTTCCAAGGTTCACATATATCAAGATGGGTGGCTTTTCTGGTCAACCATTGAAGTTACCTCAGTACTATTTAGACTATATAGTTTTATTAAAAATATGCAGACAATTTATCTCTGTGGTAGAGTCTTTTGAGATTCCTAAGAGGTCTTCTTCTATATTTTTCCCTATTGAAATTTCACATTATAGATATCGCAGCCTAAAACAAGCTATGTTAGGAAAGGAATCATCTACTCATCTATACTTTAAACCCTTCTCCTCTTGGGAAGATTTTGATTATACAGGTTTTTGTCAGAAATAATGTTAAAAGTGCAGTCTCTCTTGTTCACACTCTACAGTTGGAAGACTATTGGGCGAATTGCCTTAAAGAATTTCAAGTAAGGAAAAGGTTGTGGTCACGCCTAACTATTAAACAAATCATTACGTTCAATGTGGATCTTGATACATGTGGGCTGAAGGAGGGGGATTCTGAATAGGTGCTTGATCCATTTTACATCGACCAGATTGAGTGCATGTATGTTCCTGAAAATGACTAGGGAAGAAGAGAAGAAGATGATGTTTTCTCTCACACTAAAGATGTGCTAGCTAGAACTGCAAATTGGATAAAATAAAAAACTATTACCACTTCTGACACTTCTAGGAAGTTTTCAAAATGTAAAAGTAAAAAGGCTCGCAAAAAGAAAAAAGAGATCACTAATCAAGATATTAATGATCCTATTGCAGGTCTGGTTGAAGTTGAAGTTGAAGCAGTTCCAAAGCCACTTCAAGTTCAAGTTCAAGAGGGTATGCCTAAGACAAATCGGGTGACCCATTCAAGTATGAGGAAGATGTCAACCATCAAAAGAAAGAGTACCATAATAGTTGATCTTGAGGTTATAGAAGAACTACCTATGGCAGACAGTGTACCTAAACCTTAGAACTTGCCAGTAAATACTAAGGACCAAGAAAGTAATCTTGCCTTAGCCAAATTCTCCCCTACTACTAACAAAGAAATGCTCACACCTAAATGGTTGGAAACTTCTATGGAGAAGAAGAGAAGCATGGTTCCTCTTTCTATGCCAATCAATGATTTAGTTAGTAAGTGTTTGGAAAAAGTACCTAAGGTGAAGAAGGCAAGGACTAAAGCAAGGATCAACTTTGATAAGAATTCTTGGCATTGGTTAGCTAAGATAGATACACCACCATATGGAAGCTGACACAAGTCCATGGCTCCTCAAGACTACCAGATAACAAAAGTTGATCTAGGAAAAGGAAATTGTGAGGTAGATATGGAATTCTTCGAAGCCTCTAATAAAAATATTACACACAAAGTATGGAAAGATGGATAGGACAAACAAGAAATGAAGGAAAATATCAAGAACATGGCACAATATATTAATGCTATCCTTCATCGTGAAGCAAAATCAATCAGCAAGATGTCAGTAATCATCGATGTGTCCTCTGCAACTAACCAAATATCTCTTGAGAACCTGCACAAATGTAAAGCAGTTGCAAAAATAGTAGGAGAATGAGTGCACGGTGTCCTAGATGACACTGTGAAACATATAGGTCACCTGGATAAGGCTTTGAAAGAAATATTAACCATTACTAAAAAGGTGGAAATGAGCAATGAAGGATGTGAGAAGGAGAGAAATAATTGGGAAAAGTTAGTGATATGGTTAGAAGACGTCCAAGAATTTGGATTGCAAAAATTTGAGGTCGAATGTTATGTGGCAGGTTTAGATGAAAAAGCCTTGTATGTTATCAAGGACTATATTGAATGGAAAAATGAAGTGCTACTACAAGGGGTGACTAAAATTAAAGAAACATTGTAGGAACTTAAGGTCATACACTAGATAATTCAAGGTGACCTTAAGAGGTTTGTCAAGCAGTTCACAAGTAAGGATGATGACTCTGTTGCCGAATCTGAAGAGGTAATCAAGGAGGTTTAGAAAAAGTTCCAAGAACTTCAGGACAAGAAGACACCAACTAAGCAAGATTTTTCTAATGTAGCACATATTGAAGCCATGCTAATCATTAATCTGGAGCATTTAGAAATTCATGAAGAGAAAATAGTTGAGTTGAAGAAAGAAAAGGAAATTTGGAAGCAGCAGTTTGCCTACATTGGTCTACAACATCAATCCATCATCTCAACCTTTTTGACTACCTATGAAATGTGGAAATCAGCAAGAAACATGGCCAGTGGAGATGGTTCTACCTGATTGAAAGAAGTGGTTATGCATCGTTTCTTAGTTGTTCTTTTTTTTTTGTCATTTTTCTTTTCTTGCTTTCTAGTTAATAGTTATGTTAACCAAGAGACTATCTTACTCTTGGCGGGGTAATTTTGGCAATTGTCCAGCCCTATGCTTATAAATATGTAATAACTAGTATAGCATAGGGTTAATCTCTAGTAGACTGATAGAAAAAACTATTTTTGTTTATGGTTTAATTTCAAGTTTTGAAGTAGTATTTTAGAACTTTGCAAATACAAAGAAAACTCTGGAATTTGATTTTGGTTAAAGGCTTTGTAAGTAGATACTATTATCTGCTTGTTTAAATTAGTATTTCTAAAGATACTATATATGAAAAAAGATCTTAGTTGTGTTTGTTATTTATTTTGAAGTTGTCAATTCAAAACTTGGGATGCTGTGAGAAGTTAGTTTTATTAAATTTGTCTGCTCGATTGTTTAATTTTTAGTTATGTGGATAATCTTGATAATTAAAATCAAGTGGTTCTTCAGCATAAAAGTTTGTTTTTTATTGATGAGATAGAATAAGTTGATTCAACCTTGTCAGGAAATTGTATTCTAAAAAGATCTTTCTATTGAGTTTAAAGATCAAAAAATCTTTATTTGTAATAAAGGTAGCTGCACCTATTTGTATTGAAGTAACTTTAAGCAAAGAATTCCTAAGTCCTATATAGGAATTCATTTTTTGGTATACATTTTTCTCTATTTTGCATATAAAATCATATGAGAAAAACTATATATTAACACTAATGAAGGATGATGAAGAAGAAAAAGAGGAAGAAGCTACAAAAGAAGCCAAGCAAGAAGAAGAAGAGATAGACCCAGTCAAGATAGTTGTGACTGTCATACCCTCACTTCCTTACTCTCCAGTAAAACTTGCAACATCATCAAGCTTGAAGATAGCTTCAACAGATTTGATTGTAATAACCATTGATACATCAAATGTTGAATCACTTCCTGCTACCTCTTAGCTTAGCACATAACTGATAGAAGTGTCTACCACTTCATCTATAGAGTTGCAGCATCCTTCAGCTACTGGGTCAGCTTCAGCAATGGATACAGAATGTTCTACAATTTTAAGCTCTTTAGCAATAAGTATAGTTTTGGATTCTATATTTTTTGCAACCTTAGTTGTGCATACTCCTATAAGTACCTCAGTTGTGCATACTCCTGTAAGTGCTTCAGTTATAAATACTTCTGTCAGTACTTCACTTGAGAATATTTCAATTTTGAAAAGTTTGGTAAAAACATCAATTTTGGATTTTTTAAGTATTCTAGTCAGTATTCCACTAGTAGGGACTGTACAAATTTTCACTGCTAGTCCTACTATTTCCTCTATGGTTTCTATTCTAAATTCTAAAACATTAACTTCAAGGACAATTAAACCAAAGATTCAACCAAGACTTTTGATTAGTGGAAAGAGAATAGATGAAGATATAGATATAGATGAGGAAATTGAAATTCCAAATGGGACTTTGATAATATCTCTATGGATCAAATGCATATAGTTGCTCATCTTCTCCAAAAGAAGGCAAAGCAGAAGAAACTCAAAGAAGAGAGAGACAAAGACTATAAGATTATTGAGGATGCAAAGAACATTTTGACTGAAACTATAGGTGTTGAAGTTGATACTTCTCAACACATTTTGTTACAATTAGAAGAGGTAGTCAGTAAATTCAATGAAGATTCCAGTGGTCAAGATAAATTGATTGAGAAAGAAGAAAAGAAATTTGATAACAAAGTGCTTGAGCACATTGCTTAGCAAATAGCTATCCAGTAGGTAGAGCTTTCTTCAATTTTGACAAGTCTTGAAACCTCTTACACAAATGTAACATCACTTTTTGCAAAGTTATGCGATATTACCAAATATACTAAGGAAATAAAGAGCAAATTGAATAAAATTGATGAAGATCTGATGACTAGTGCAAAGTAGTTGCAACATAACCCCAGTTCAAGCTCTGCACATCATATGAAGATCAAATTCTTATTAGATATGCAGGTAGAATTGTTGAGAGAGGAAGCAAGGATCTGGTCTACACTAATAGATATTCAGATAATGATCCTTCCCATCATGGATATAATGCAGAAGCACATTGTCTATTCCAAAACATTGATCCATCACAATAATTTCTCAATTGCAGATCACATGATTGAACTTTCTACAGAAGTGCAATTTGCTCCACAAACATGAAAGGTTTTGCAAAACAACTAGGATAAGAACTTAACTCTCATTCTTAAGGTAAATTCTAATTTTCTCTCACATTTCGGTGTCTTCATATAAATTGATTGTGTATAAATCTTTGGAATTATTGTCAAAAAGGGGGAGAGATATTTATGTATAATTAAGGGAGAGAGATATTTGTAAATACCAAGAGAGAAAGATACCATACTGGAAGATACACTTAGTATGTCAATATGCTTGACATGATATGTACATTGTATGGGGGAGAATCATGCAAAGAAAATATATAACAGAGTTACAAAGACAAATTTTGAAAAATCTCAAAAATTAGCATGCCATACTGTTGTTGTAAATAAGTATTTACTTATTACACTTACTTAAGTTTTACTTAGGTTAATGCATTATTTAATTATTTTGCATTATTTTATTATTATTTTAGGTGAGACACTTAGGAGTTTGTGTACTCTCATTGAGTTACACAACTCTAATTATGCACACGGTGTCTACAACACAGGAGTATGCATCATTCACTGAGTTGTCATGTTGACAACATAGTTATCCACACTCCTCATTTAGCACATGTTGTCTACACCACTGATTTGTGTGCTACACCATTGTAGGCTTATCCTCACGTCATCACACTTAATCCCATGCTTAATGGAGGATAACCCATATCTAGTGCACATGTGCCTAGTTGTATGACATATCATGATGCTGACTTCTATGCATTCTAGAAGCTCTCCTGAGGCCTTTATATTCAAGCACTCCTAGTAAACTCTCAACCAGTTATTGAATGAATATCATCATTCTGATCATACTTTGTCTATTTTAGTCTACTGTGTGCTTGTGTTGAGTTCTTTAGTTCTTGGGTGAATTCTGGCCTAAGCCAAATTCTTACATGGTATCAAAGTGTTTGAACTTGCAAAATGCAAGATTATCCAATTATAGTCACAAAATATGTAAATTTTGAACAATCCATACACCAAAACCAAAAACTAGCTGCACCACTAAAAAAATTAGAAAATTTTACCCAATTTTAAAAAAAATTGCGCCTGATTTGGAGTCCAGATGTGTGAGTTATGGCCTCTTGAAGTTGAATTGCAAAAACCAAAATCAATTTGGAGAGGGGTTGCATCAGCAAAATATGGGGTTAAATTTGACAGTCATATGACCATCACAGTAGTTGTATATGGCCCTAAAATGATGGTCAGACGACCATCAATTTTAGGCTCAAAATATGATGATGTCAGCACAAAATTTTGCCCTCTATTGATGTGGTAAGGTTCAATTGGGTCTATTTTCTGCATAACTAGAATGAAGTGTTGGACAAGTTTCTAGGCTTCAAGACTCATGTAGAACGAAAATCCAAGAAAGCCATCAAAGTACTCTGAATGGACAATGGAAACATGGATGTGAACAAAAGACTTAAGGACTTTTTCTGACATGAGGGAATTGATCTTCAGACTCCTCCAGCATTCAGTCCGCATAAGACAGATGTTGCAATTTTGAGGATTCGAACTCTCAAGTCTATGGCAAGTTGGATGATTCATGCCAAGTCTCTCGATCCATCATTAGAAGTTGAAGCAATCTCTAGTGCCACTCACATTCTTAATCGTTCTCCTCATCCAACCTTAGATAGAAAAACTCCTTTTGAGGCATGGTGCAGCAGAAAACCTATTGTGACACACTTCAGAGTCTTCGGTTGTCCTGCATGGGCAAAGACATCTTCTAGGGGATGCAAGGCACAATCATCTTGACCTTGTACTTTCATTGGTTATGAAGATAGAGTGAAGGCATACACACTTCTAAATCTTGAGACACATCAGATGTTTGTAGAGAAGGATGTACATTTTGAGGAAAGTTCACCAAGCTTGTCCTCTACTCCTCTTCTCACATCAGACAGTGTGGAAACTGATAGTGATTTCAGCGATAGTGCTTCAACAGATTTAGACACATGGAGTTCTATCGACAGATGTAGTGAGAGGTCACTTCATCAGGTCAATCCACATGCATACATTGCCACAATGATAGGTCTTGAATAGCAAGGTACATCCAGTCTTCCAGATATAGGTTTAGTGACAAATTTGGGGGATAGTATTCATGATCTACCTATTCTTCTTGATGCAAAATTACCTTCTTCAATTGTCATGAGGGTTCCAATTTTCATTCTCTACATGATCAATTGTCCCAGGTTGAAGTGATTGTGGATACTTATGATTAGCAATTGCAGCAGGGTTCTTCATCAGTTGCAGAGATAGACAATTCTTTGGGATAGGTTCTTTAGCCAGTTGAGTAGGTTTCAGAGACACCACTTATTCATGGGATTATTTACACACATAGTGGAAGCGTCTCATGTGTACCCTTGGTATTGTTTCTTCCTAAGGGAAGGAACACCATTCTGTAGTCTTGGATCAACTTCTTCATTGGAGCAGTCACTTTTTAGCATTCTTCATTGTTGGGGGGGAACCCATCCTATCTCTCTTCCTCTTCTCATCATTCTCTTATGTATCTACTAGATCAATGTTGTAATGGGGGGGTCTTGATTACTCCATCCATCCATGCATCCCTATTTATCTCTCTTTTTGGGGGAGGTTTTTTCCCATGAGGTTTTCCCTCTTTCCCCGCTTTATGGGAGATAGCATATCATTATGTACATGGGTACCTAACATGGCCTAGTACCCGGGACCCATATTGTATTTCATCCTAGATTTCATAAGCTTAAGGGCATTCCCCTAAATTGCACTCAAGGGGGGGTGTTGGTGTAAATAAATATTTACTTATTACACTTACTTAAGTTTTACTTAGGTTAATGCATTATTTTATTATTTTGCATTATTTTATTATTATTTTAGGTGAGACACTTAGGAGTTTGTGTACTCTCATTGAGTTATGCAACTCTAATTATGCACATGGTGTCTACAACACAAGAGTATGCATCATTCACTGAGTTGTCATGTTGATAACACAGTTATCCGCACTCCTCATTTAGCACATGTTGTCTACACCACTGATTTGTGTGCTACACCATTGTAGGCTTATCCTCACATCACTGCACTTAATCCTGTGCTTAATGGAGGATAACCCATATCTAGTGGACATGTGCCTGGTTGTATGACATATCATACGCTGACTTCTATGCATTCTAAAAGCTCTCCAGAGGCCTTTATATGCAGGCACTCCTAGTGTACTCTCAACCAACTATTGAATGAATTTCATCATACTGATCATACTCTATCTATTTCGGTCTACTGTGTGCTTGTGTTGAGATCTTTAGTTCTTGGGTGAATTTTGGCCTAAGCCAAATTCTTACACATACCAAGCTAAGTATCACAATATATTGTACATAAACTTTGGCAGATAAGTGTTTTTTTCACTAATGCCAAAGGGGGAGATTGTTGATATTCAGTAAAGTTTGTTATTAGTGACAACACTTATTCAGATTATGTATATAGTGTTTGCCAAGCACTACAGTTCAAACTGAGTATTTTAGTGTTTATCGAGCTTTACAGTTTTTACCAAGTTAATAACTTAAGTCAAGTGAGGCAAGTGTTAACCGAGTTGAATGGAGAATAGTGTCCACTGAGTACAGTCATGGTAAATAGGGAATGCAGTGTATACTAAGCTACATAGTATCTACCGAGTCACCAGTGAATACCGAGTTTGAAACTATGTTGAATTGATTAGTATGGACCAAGCTTCTACTTCTACTAAGTGTGTGATAATGTTGAGTAATGACAGTGAATGCCATGTATCAGAACTTCACCAAGTTAGTTTTCAGAACCCGAGTATCTACATTTGGGCTGACTTTGTAGTATTGGTGTTAACTCTTGTAATGGCTGACTTTGTAATTGGATTGATATATATAATATATCATTTCCTTAGATGATACACATGAGATAATATGAATGGAATGTAAGCACGTGAATGTGAATTAGAAAGAAAGTAAAGTGTATTGTAAGGCCATATCAGGAGAAGCAAAATTATATTTATATCATAGGGGTGATCAGTATTTCAAAGGATCTCAATCAGCAATTCAGTTGTAAGTTAGAGATCTATTGTTTCATCCTAACAAGTGAATCAGCTTCAAATCCTTTCACAAGGTAGACTTAACAGTCTTTTCTTAAATCTCTTTACTAAGTGCATACTTCATTGTATGTTTTTTAAACCTCTAACAAGGTGGACCTAGTAGTCCTAATTGCTCCTAATAGGGTAGATCATCAGAAGTGATCAATGTAAGCCTTAACTAGCCAACTTTATGCTACACTATTAAAGTTTTGTGGGTATCATCCCCACCCCAGTTTTTCTTTCTATTTGGAAGGTTTCTAGGTCACCAAATATTGTGTTCATGGTGTCTTATGTTTCTCAATTTCTCATGCATGCAGTAGATCAAATTTATTAATATTAATGCAATTAAGTTCTAAATTTTTTAAAAGATTTTGAGGTTACTGATTCACCCCTCCCCTCTCAGTAACCTAGCTAGTCCTGAATATTTCCAACAGTAATAGTTTTGCAAGATCCCTCAAGATCTAATCCAAACCCTAGCTAGTCTAGATCTACACTCTAGTAGAAACTTCCAAGGAAGATCTAAACTGGTGCTCGCAAACCCACCAAGCAATATCCTTATTTCCTAAGCCTCAGCTACTAGCCCTTCTCAAAATTAGCTCCTCTAACATGTCATCTTCTCCAAGATGTATTAATAATGACTAAAGACTCCATAATACCTCCTACTTATGTTAGAAATAATAGTCCACCAATATAACTGAGAGGGGGGGTGAATCAATTATATGACAATTTAAAACATTTGTCCTCTTAAACAATCTTGACCTTTCAACCAAAGTAAACAATCATAAAGAGATGCACATAAACAATTACACTAGATATGTTGACTAGGGAAACCCTTGATCAAAGGGAAAACCCCGGTGGGAATGATGCCCATAAAATGATGTACTAATATGAATATTCCTTGTTAGAGGATGGACCCTGTTAGGATTCTATTACAACACTTAGTACAAAGGGTCCCTGTTAGGAGACTTTGAATCCTTGTTAGGAGATTCCAACCCTGTTAGGAGTTGTGGAAGGCAGTTGAACCCACTATCCAAATAGCTTTAGTATCAAATCAATGAACCCATTGTCCAATTGACCTCAGTACTATTCCTTTTAGAATAATAGATGTGTAACAAGCTTTTACTTCTACCTCTATCTAGTATGTCAGACTCCTTCACCTTCAGATCATGAAAATTAGACCTGGAACTCTAAACTCAATAACAATAACCCTTAAGGTCACTTACAGACATAGGTAGGTTACTTTTCTTTTGTATCACTTTGTTGCTCAGTAATTTACAAGTCTTCTCTACTCTCTATATGTAAAACTCACAAAATGTCTTTCCTTTATACCATGCTCAATAATAAATCCTTGAGTCAGCTTTCCACATGTTAATTAAATGAAATAAACATTGAATTAATGTTTTTAGATCATACAAATACACAAACTTTCACACATGTGACTTCCATACATGCACACTCTCTAATGTCATCAATAGTCAGTATACTATCTCTAGTTAATTGTGCCACCCTTCACTACAATTGTAATGAATTATAGCAATCATACAATAGGAACTACTTTCCTAATACTTTGTTTCCATACAATTCTCTATAGATTAATCATATCTTCCATACATTGTTGCATTAGGTTCTACACACTTGCCCTTGTAACAAATATACATTGTGGTATGCGTCGGTAACTACACATCATTAGACAAGTAATATAATTTTCTCAATACAAAAATCATAGTTTACTACTCTATTAGTCTTTTACAAACTTATTATAGGATTTCATCAATGACAAACACAGTCATGAAAACATCAAATCAATGTTCTGTAATGCTCCCCCATAGCATCAGTATTCATGCTAACGATCTTCCACTTTGGCATTGATGGCAACATAGATGAAAAACATCTAAGTTCCAAAAATACCATCATGTTCTACTTTCCTCTCAATTGAACATTTTTCATGTTACTATCTCCCCTATTGACATCAATGTCAAAGATAATACACAATTGGTTCAATTGCTTGAACCAACAATAATTTATCAGCGAGACCACAAGTCGTTCTATTGCTTTATAACAATTGTATATAGATCCAAAATCAACTCAAGTGTCTAAAGACATTGTTGCGTACCAATTACCAATTATCAAGAATCCTTTGTTGAATTTGTTCATCACAGATACTCCCCCATTGGCAAAGCATCAGCACTTAGTCCAATCTAATAATGGTGCTATGTACCCTCGACTAATGCACTTTTGCATCTTCTATTCAGAAGCAGATAGGGGTATAACCCCAAGCATACCTCTTGGATACTCAAATGTGTCCTTTCGTAAGGCCTTTGTTAAAATGTTTGTAATCTTTTCCTTAATATTAATATATTCCAGTCTAATTTCTTTCTCTAAAACTTTCTCTCTTAACACATGATACTTTATAGAGATGTGCTTAGTCTTAGAATGTAAAATAGGATTCTTAGACATGCTTTCTGTACTTGTGTTATCATAGTAAATAATAAAAGGTTCTTTGACTGTAATTCCAATTTCCTTCATCATCTACTTCATCCATATAACTTGATTACAGTTGTTTGTTGCAACCTATTCTGCCTCTACAGTACTTTGTGAAGTGTGATCTTGTTTGTTGTTCAGCCAAGAAACTAGCCTTCCACCAATAAAGAATGCTCCTCCATTGGTGCTTTTTCTATCATCCATATCTCTAGCCCAATCAGCATCAGTATAAGTGAAAATGGTAAAATCATAACTTCTTTCATACCAAATGCCATAATCAGGTGTCCCTTTTAGATATCTGAATATCCTTTTTACAACTACGTAGTGATATTCTTTAGGATCGGCCTAAAATCTTGCCACAATTCCAATCCCATTAGCTATATCTGGTCTATTATGAGTCAAATACTGCAATCCTCCAATTATAGATCTATGCTTCTTTTGTTCAATAGTAGTTGTCTCATCCTTTCTTGATAACTTGTGACTAGTTACCATAGGAGTTGCAATAGGTTTACAATTTTCTAGTCCAAATATTTTTCAGGAAATCTTTCAAATACTTGGTCTCAAAAATAAAGATAAATTCTTTGTTTTGAACAATTTGCAATCCTAAGAAAAATTTCATTTCTCCTATCATGCTCATCTTAGATTCATTCTTCATATCTTCTGAGAATTTGTTACTGGCTTCATCATTTGCTCCAAAAATGATATCATTTACAAATATAATGATTATCAACAAACCATTTTCTATTTCTTTTAAGTATAAGTTGTTATCTATTGTTCCTTTAGAAAATGCAAGTTTTGTTATGTATTTATCCAACCTTGCATATCAAGTTCTAGGTGCTTTCTTTAATCCATACAAGGCTTTCTTTAATCTACAAACCATATCCTTCTCTACTAACAAAGGAAAACCTTCTTGTTGCTCAATGTAAACTTCTTCTTCAAGTTCTTTGTTCAAGAATTTTGACTTAACATCCATGTAATATACTATGAAATATTTATTTGCTACATATGCCAAGAACAATCTGACTGGTTCCATTCTTGCTACAAGTGCATATGTTTCCTCATAATCGATTCCTTCTTGCTGAGAGTAGCCTTTGCATACTAGTCTTTCTTTGTTTCTTATTATTTCTCCTTGTTCATTCATTTTATTTTTGAAAACCCATTTTGTGCCAATCACATTTTTTTCCTTGGGTCTAGGAACTAATTCCCATGTGTCATTTTTTATTATCTATTGAAGTTCTTACTCCATTTCTTTTATCCAATGATCATCCTTGATTTCTTCATCTATGCTTTTTGGTTCTACTTGAGATATTAGGCATAGTTCTTCATTGATTCTACTCCTTGTCATTACTCTTTTTTCTTTACTTCCTATTATCTGATTAGCAGGATGATTTCTTATCACATTCTTATTTGGGGTAGGAGTTGTTGCTTCAACTCTTATTTCAGGTACTATACTCTGTTCTTCTCTTACTTCTCCAGTTTGCACATTGTTCTACAAGTTATTGTTAGTCTTGAGAAATAATTCATTACATTTGTTGGTCATCCTAGAATAGTTATCTTCATTAGAGTTATAATCCATCATCTTCTCTTTAGTGCTAAACTTTTAATCTACTCTCACATTTGTGCACTCTACTATAGTTTTTGTTCTATAGTTGAAACATTTGTAAGCTTTACTTTTTAATAAATAGCCAAGAAACATTCCTTCATTGCTCCTTGGATCAAACTTACCGATATCATTATCTCTTTTGATGTAGCATTTGCTTCCAAATATTTGACTGATGGTAAGTAACCAAACCATAACTTATAAGGTATTTTCTCCATACCTTTTCTAATCTATACTCTATTTAGTGTGTACACTACTATGTGACTGCTTCTCTCCAAAAAGTCTTTGGTACATTATTCTCAAATAACATAGCTCTTGCTACTTCAATAATTGATTTGTTTCTTCTTTCAATAATCCCATTCTACTAATGTGAATGAGGTGAAGATAGTTGTCTCCTGATTCCATGTTCTTCATAGTAGATATTAATTTCTTTAGAAGTGAAATATCCTCCTCTATTAGGTCTTAAGCTCTTGATTTTAACTCTAGATTCATTCCCTACTATGTTCTTGAATATCCTAAATTTTTGAAATGCCTCTGAGTTTTCTTTAAGAAAATCTACCCACATCATCCTCGTAAAATCATCAACAAAAATCATAAAATACCTCTCTTCATATAATCCTCTTGTTCTTGTGGGACCACTCAAATTTGTATGTGTATTGCATAAAATTGTAACCAAGATTATGCAAACCTCAAACTATGAACATAACAATGGAAAGTATGTTTGGTATGCTCTTAGGAACACAACAATGGATGAATCTCTTGGATGTGTGAATGAAAATGGAATATGTACCTAGACTAGATGATATGAGAAATCAAAATGACAGAATGATGATGCAATGATAAGAAATTCTAATGATACTTAATGGATGACAATGACTTCTAATGACTCCTAACCTAGCCGAGCTTCTGAGTTGAAACATTTGTAAGCTTTACTTTTTAATAAATAGCCAAGAAACATTCCTTCATTGCTCCTTGGATCAAACTTACCGATATCATTATCTCTTTTGATGTAGCATTTGCTTCCAAATATTTGACTGATGGTAAGTAACCAAACCATAACTTATAAGGTATTTTCTCCATACCTTTTCTAATCTATACTCTATTTAGTGTGTACACTACTATGTGACTACTTCTCTCCAAAAAGTCTTTGGTACATTATTCTCAAATAACATAGCTCTTGCTACTTCAATAATTGATTTGTTTCTTCTTTCAATAATCCCATTCTACTAATGTGAATGAGGTGAAGATAGTTGTCTCCTGATTCCATGTTCTTCATAGTAGATATTAATTTCTTTAGAAGTGAAATATCCTCCTCTATTAGGTCTTAAGCTCTTGATTTTAACTCTAGATTCATTCTCTACTCTGTTCTTGAATATCCTAAATTTTTGAAATGCCTCTGAGTTTTCTTTAAGAAAATCTACCCACATCATCCTCGTAAAATCATCAACAAAAATCATAAAATATCTCTCTTCATATAATCCTCTTGTTCTTGTGGGACCACTCAAATTTGTATGTGTATTGCATAAAATTGTAACCAAGATTACGCAAACCTCAAACTATGAACATAACAATGGAAAGTATGTTTGGTATGCTCTTAGGAACACAACAATGGATGAATCTCTTGGATGTGTGAATGAAAATGGAATATGTACCTAGACTAGATGATATGAGAAATCAAAATGACAGAATGATGATGCAATGATAAGAAATTCTAATGATACTTAATGGATGACAATGACTTCTAATGACTCCTAACCCAGCCGAGCTTCTGCCTCTGCTTCTTGCTTCTAGCGAAAGCTTGAGACAAGACATATATTTAAAGTGGATGGAGGAAGCATCTAGAATGTGCTTAGAAACCACAAGGAAATAAGGATAAGGATTGACAACTAAGCACAAGAGATAAGGATAAGAATTGACAACTAAGCACCTTAT
The DNA here is from genome assembly GCA_028749045.1 of Cupressus sempervirens. NCBI lineage: Eukaryota > Viridiplantae > Streptophyta > Pinopsida > Cupressales > Cupressaceae > Cupressus > Cupressus sempervirens. The sequence continues at coordinate 733,121,838 of CM053793.1, forward strand.
CTCACATTCTAGATAGATGGATAAGACTGATGAGATGGCATGTGTGTATAGAAGATTCCTATGGTGTAGACAACATGTGCTTAAAAGATATATGGACCCATGTGATGACAACCCATATGAATGCACATACTTCTAGGCGATTTGGATAAAGATTAAATTAAATGAAATTTAATTTAATCAAGGTCTAGAAGAATTAATGGGAATATGGAGGATTTTAAATAAATAAAATTTATTTAAAAAAGAATATGTGGAGAATCATGTGTTAATTTAAATTAACACATTAGAGCTAGGAGTATTTAAATTAAATTTAAATACTTAGGCAAAAATGAACCTATTTAATTAAAATAATTTAATTAAATAAGTAGAGGAATGTGACCATTATTAATTAAATTAATATAGTCATTTGGGACGATTTTTGATGTCTACATTTTGCCCCTCTTTGATGTGATGTCGGCACGACATCATATCAAAGAAAATACAGGTTGCCCCAAAGAAGATAGGAGAGGACTGGTGACAACGACAAAGGAGAAGGGTGATGGAAAATGATAATCTAAATGCAACTTAACTACATGAATGTGAGAGATTCAATTGTGTTCATATGGAGAGCAAACCTTATTTTAATATTGCAAGATGAGTTATGCACCAAATGCTATAGAAGCATAGATGACAAGATTCCTTTGTGTGTATTAGACTCTTAACACGATGGATGTAGGTTTCAGAGTCATGAGAGAAAAAATGACATATACGCACCGGGGAGGTCTGGGCACACCCAAAGTCTTTTAAAGGAGCTTGGTGGAAAGTGTGCTAACCCGTTGCCCCCAGTGAGCAATGCATTAACATAATTTGAAAATTACATAGATGAAAATAGATCATATTGAAAAATAACATGTGTAATCAGGATAAGCCGTTCAAATGATACCAGGATATGGAAGATCGAGGCACACTGGGGGAGGCTATCACTGACACACAAAGATAAAATTAAAAAAAAGACATTATGACTAAGTAGTCATTCAATTCACCATGCTTGCCATGAACCTAATAAATTTATTAAATTTGTTAAGCCTATGTAGGAAGGATTCATCCTGTAAGGCAAAAACTGATTGATTGATTGAATTGAAATGAGATATTTGTGATTGGCTGCTGGCAATGACAGTAAAAGGAATGATGTTCTCAAATCATTGAGTCTAAATGTGAATTTGTGTAAGCTTGTTTGCAATCACTATTTGATGAGGTTGGTTTTATGGATGGAAACTCAGTGTGGTGAGAATATGGATAAGATAAGATAAGATAATGGATGAATTGAATTGGAATGGAATGGAAGGAATCGATTATGAAAATAATAAATATTCTGTTAGAGGAAAATGTGTTGAATGGAAGACTAGAAATTTGATCAAGGTAGATGCAAATAGAATGAAGGAATTGATTATGGAAATGATGTGAATGAAGTGATTGGAAGAAGAGAATATGATGAAATTAGAGGATAAATGAATTGATTGAATAGATTGAGAGTCTTGGATTGAATTTGATATGAATGAATAGATAGAATGGATAGAAATGAATTGATTAAATGATTGGGGAATAAAATGAATTGAATGTGGAAGATTTGGATTGAATTTGATATGAATGAATGAATAGAAGTGAATGAATGTGGAATAGAATGAATTGAGACCAATGACAAGGGAGAGCCACGGTATTTGTAAATGGATAGGAAGGTTGGGTAGATATATGAATGGAGGAATAATATGGATGACCAATGGATATAGTGTCAGACAATGGGGAACTAAGAACCATATTTCAAAGGAGTGACCAACAATGCCCCATTCCAAGGATATTAAAATGGAAGGAAATAATGGTGGGGAAGGATTACATGAAAATGGACGGATAATGTGAAAGCTCGCATATGGAGGAAGAAAAGGCATGTGCTCCTCTTAAGCATGTATGAGCATTTTTGTTGTTGTGCCTCTAGTATTAATTATGAGCATGGGTATGAAAGTGGAATGAAGGAAGGCATGAAAAAGGGATAATGATACGAAGGATATGAAAGAGGGATAATTATATGAAGGATATGGATGGAAAAGGGATAATGATATGAAGGATATGAAGGAAATGTGTGATAAGAAGTGGATGAAATGAAAGGGATAACTAAGATCAAGGGTATATGGAAGAAGGATAGACATGCGTAAGATTATGGATGGAAAAGATATGAAAAGAGGATGGGAATATGTACGCATATGGATGGAAAATGGATGCATGAACATGAATGTGACAAGGACTATGGAATGTAAGATAGGGATAACATGTCAAGATCAAACATATAGAAGAATGTAGGAAGTATATAGGATAATGAATGGATAATGGACAAATGAACATGAACATGACAAGGACTATAGGATAAGGATGTCAAGATCAAATACATGTAAGAATTATGGGAATATGTAGGAAAGGATATGGAAGGTACTTATGGATGGAACTTGCCCCTAGTGTAGAGTGCAAGTGGAAAAAGGGAAGCTAATGGATAGATAAGTGAAAGTGGAAGACAATGGATACATAGTAGGAAAAATGAAGGGAGGACTCAAGAATCTAGGTATATGGATGTATCCCTTGATATTTATGCTTCTTTAATTTGTTTATTATTATTTTTATTTTCAAGGAATTGTTGGTATTTTCTCGTAGATGTTGATAGGGTAAGGAAAAGAATGCTAAAGTGAATTGGGGAATAGAAGACAATGACCTATGAAAAAGTTTGGATTAAGGGAGTTGAATAGGTAGGAGGAAGACATGGTTGATGGATACTAGGTTGGAAGACTTGTGAAGGAAGTGGAAAGATCTTCATTGGCACACACCTTGAAGGGTGGTGGAAAGGAGTAAATTGTGAAGGATGTGTAGGAGAAAGTTGGAATTTTGGGATGTAGGGACCCAAAATGGATGAAGGAGATGATAGAGTTGGGATGGCGGATTTGGGTGTATAAGGACCCAAAATGGATTTGGAAAATGGAGGTTGGGAGAATTTATGAAGGAGGGAGGCCTTTGGATTAGCAGAATTGGATGTCATTTGGAATCTTTCTTTGAGATTCATTGTTACATTAAGTAGCTTTGGTATCCACATAACTTTTGCACTTTTGATTTTTAGCCTTTGTGGCTTTTTAATTGCATTTTGGATCTGATTTTTCTTTTCTTGGACATGTCGCTTAGATGGGACATGTTGATCCTTATGCTTTTGTGGATTTTTGACTTTGTTTTCTTTTTCTTTGGCATCCAATTTGCTTCCATTAGCCATGGTATGGGTGCATGAAGGTAAATAAGATGGAGAACATATGGAAGGTGAATGTTGGAAGGAATTCAAGGACATGCGCCTTTGTTGATCTTTACTAGGACTATGAGGGGATAAATTTAAAAACGTGGATAAGGTAGAAGGATGTATATAAGGACCTAATATGGAAGGAAGGGAAGAAGAGTTTGATGATGGAACATAAGGACCTAGAATGGATGGACTATAAGAACCTAGAATGGATGGACTATAAGGACCTAAAATGGACTTGGAAGATGAAGGAGGAGAAGTTTTAGGTGTGGAAGGAAGATTTTTGGAATTGGAAAAAGTGGAAGGTGTACCAACATCTTGAGGAATTATTTTTTTAAGGGGATACTTAGTATTCTCAACACAAGATGTGAGTCTAGGTGTATGGGGTTCATGAGGAGATTGGATAGGTGTAATAGGATCATGTGACGGAGTAGGGTTATGAGGGGGATCATGAGGAGTAATAGGATCATGAGATGGAGAGGGATCGTGAAATATGGATGAAGGGGTGCATTGATCTTGATTTGGAAGAGTATCATTGAGTGGAATGAGTGGATTGTGAGATGGAATAGATTCATGAGATGGAATGGAGGAAGTGGAACTATGAGATGGAGTACTTTGATCTTGACATGAAAGAATATCATATAGCTCAAGGAGTGGATCATGAAATGGACTAGAATCATATGAGGACGTGGAAGGAATGGAATCATGTGGTGAAAGAAGATCATATAGCATGGTAAGTGGATCATCGTATGTGGGCGTGGAGGAAATGGAATCATGAGATGGAGTAATTGGATCTTGACATAGAGGAGTATTAGTGAATGGAGTGGAAGAAACTTTTTCATGAAGGGGAATATCTATGGATGCTAATGTTGGAGATGGAATGGAATTGGTAATGTGCATGGTAGGTGTAATGTCTTGATCTTGATTAGGAGGGGAATCAGAAGATGGACTAGGAGGGATGGATGAATGTTGAGGGATAGTGGAATGATGGGATGGAGAAGTGCTCAGATCTAGAGGAGAAGGGGAATCAATAACATCATGCTTTGAAGGAAGGTCTTGAGATGGAACTGGAGGTATGGCTTTAGGTGATTGGCTCACATTATGCTAAATTTTCAATCTAGCCAAAAGTGATGTGAAATACCCCTGACAAGGTGGGGATGACATTGTTGGAGGCTTAGGAGATGATGTTGTTGGAGGATTAGGGGATGATGTAGTTGGAGGACTAGAGGATAATGTTATTATAGGATTAGGATTTTGTGGAGGTGGAATTATGGATAAAGGATTTAGATTAGGTTCATAGTAAGGGGGATTACATGGAGGATTAGGTTTTGATGGGACATGAGAACTAATGCCTTTGAAATATGAGAGATAATTCTTCATTTCCTCCATTTTATTGGCAAGTGTATTTACGTCTCAGGCATTGTGTGGGCCATGAATGGAATTGTATGGAGGGATATGAGAGCTAGAAAATGAAGGACACATAGCAAAGAAAATGACCTTTTCCTGCGAACTTATTTTGCCCAAGAGTGTATTCTTTAGTTCCTCAATTCCTATGGCGAGGTCATTTATGATGGAGGAATTATATTGGCTATGGATGGAATTGTCTACATATGAAGGATAAGGAGATAGATTTCCCTTGTCAAAGGTAAGAGAATGATGAACATGAGATAGATTAGAATTGAAGTGTTGAGAAGGAATTTGATATGGAGGAGGTACGAGACCATGTTGTTGTGCAATATTGTCAATCATTGAAAGAAGCAGATTTGAATCCATGGATGCAAGATGAAAAATGATGAAAAGATTTGAAGGGGAAATATGAACTTGGAATTAGGAGCTTTGTGCTGATTGGACTTTGATTTGATTTGATTTGAAATTGATTGCACTTGATATGATTTGATTTGATTAAATTTGAATTGATTTAATATTGATTTGGTTTGGATGAGGGTTCGATTTGATTTGATAAGAACCCTATGATAGTGCAAACAAAGTGAATGTTTGATTTGAATGAAAGTCCAATGATAAAATAATGCTCCTATGTCCGAAGTAGAATATGTGATGTCAAATTGAAATAGAAGAAGACGTGAATGAAGTTTTTGAAAGATTGATTATGACTTGGATGACTGAATTTGACAAGGAATTGGATTAGAAGAATGCTGATTTGAAGGATCGAATTAAGAATGCATGATGAGCTTGACTAGGGAAATTGAATATGAATAATGATGTATCATGACTAAGATGAAGATTAGGAACGTGATTAAATGACAAGGAAATGATTTGGATAAATAAAGAAGATGAAGATGTCAAGTAACGTTTCGAATGATGAAGAAGATATGTAAGAGGGAACGATGTCTTGGATGGAAGGAATATGTGACGTGAAATGATTTGGAATGATGATTAAGAAGAGGTGGTTTTTTTTTTTTTTTAAATGTTTTTTTTTTAAATTTTTGAACTTTTATGATTTTTTTTTTTTTTTTGAATTTTTAGGTTTAAGATGCAAAAGCAAACAATGAAATCTGTACAATACAAATGTGTTTCAAACACTCCAAACACACCAACAGTCCTATAAGGTTGAACTAGGCTGTACAAGGCTCAACTAGGGGGCATCCTCGATATATGCAAGGTACGTGAGGCTCGAATCTGTAAATGAAAGGAAATACTACAACACAGCCGAGGGGAGACGGTAACCCAATCTCCTCCTTCACTTCCCAAAGGTATAAAGTTCTTTGGGGCTTAGCCAAGAGTGACAATATTACACTTCCAAGAGAGGTGTCTTTCGATTCACCTCTTGATTCTTATACTCCACCAGAACGCTGGAGTTGATGTCGTCCCAAGGGGTGATGAAATCCCCAAGCAGGCCTCCTAGAAAAATAAAAACAAGTCCACTCATTTCTTGTGCACCCAAGATCACCCAAAGGCACGAGGGGAGAGAATACGTAAGTGGACCTGGGGTTTAAAAGACACACATTCGTTGCCAAAGAAATTTTAAGTTTTCTAATCTAATTGAAGACACACATGATTAAAATGTACAATGTTCGTTCAATGTTGTAAAAATCAGGCACACGAAAAGAAATTTATTTTTTTTTAGTTTTTTTGAATGTTTTGGCTAAAAGAAAAATAAAAATAAAGATCTAAATGCCTTTATGCACAAAATAAATTTGATTCTAAATAAAAGGCCTATTTGAAGGAAATAAAAAGAAAATTTTTTTTTAATTTTTTTAATTTTGATTTTTTTTTTTTTAATTTTTTTTTTTTAAATTTTTTTATTGTTTTAATTTTTAATTTTTATTTTTTTTCACGAAGAAATGGTTTTGAGATGCCTATTTATTAATTCACACTTGGCCAAAATCAAAACTAAGAGATCATAAATTGTAATAGAAAGAAAAAACATAAATTCACAATTACTGATCACATTTAGCACGAGAGAAAAGGATGGGGCATTTGAATCCACGATTTCGAGATCTTGTCGGAAATCCCAAGCGATCTGAGAGAGACATGTCCATACAAATCAATAGATATGATACATCAAACATAAGAACTTACTGAGAGTTAAAAAGAGAAACAATCAGCCCCGGCACTCGTTCAGTAGAAGCTCGCAGGAGGCCAGAATCTAGATCCAGCAAAACCAACACAGACACCATTGGGCCACATGAAGTCAGAAGAAGAGTGTTACCAGGGCGTGCAAATTGGTGGCGAAATCGAAAACAAGAAACGGGTCAATGAGCAGGGGCATTGATTCATTGATCGATTGATAGATTGATCCTTTAGAAAGATGCATCGGAGTCCCTGAGAGAGTGGAGGGGAAAGAGGGGAAGCAGTTCGGGCTCGGAACCCTGGGGTGTGTGAAGCGGCAAGGGGTACAAATAGAAGCCCTTTTTGACAATGGCCTTGTCCTCCTTAGTGAGTGAGAAGGAGGAGGCGAAGGTTGTGGAGGTAACAGCGGTGGCTACGGGTGGTTCGGGTGCCAGCGGCGGCGAGCGACCGCGAGCAAAAGAAATAGGCAGTGGCGACACCAACAGGCTGCGGCTGCGGGAGAAAATAGCGCCGCGGGGAGGAAACGTAACCCGCTGGAATCCAGTGGTCGGAGGTGGCGGCTGGAGTTAGCACCCAGGGGCGGAGCGACGTGATCGGCAGTGAGGGGCGCGAAGGTGAGGCCGCGGTGACGACGGTGTGCAAGGGAGAGGGAGGACACGAAGAGCATAGGGTGCGGCTCCAGGATGCGGGTGGAGCCGCTGGCGGAGGCGGCGGTGCCAGGAAGAAGAGGGAGCCGCTGGGAAGGCGGCTCGGGCAATTGAAATTCGAAATTTTTTTTTTTATTTTTTTTATTTTTTTTAATTTTTTTTTAAATTTTTTTTTTATATTTATATTTTTAATAAACACACCCTCCTTATATTTTTTTTAAAATTGTTTTCTCCCCTCCCCATTAATATGCACTAACAAAAAGAAAATAACCCCCCTATTATATGCACAAAAATAAAATAAAATAACCCCCCTATCTCACTTTTTTTTTTTTTTAATAACATAAATGGCATAAAGAAAAATGAAGAAAACCTACCCCAAGCCCCTATATTTTTTTTTTTTACCCAACAAAGAAGAACAAAATATAGGGTACTCACCTCATGCACTCCAAAGATGGTGACGGACCTCGTGGCTTGATTAGACGCTCCTTACGCAAGTTAATCTCCAACCGCAAGCCTCCAACCTTAGCTTGAACAAATTTGAACCCGTGAAGTGGGCTCCCACCGGGCGTGCCAAAATGTATTGCATAAAATTGTAACCAAGATTATGCAAACCTCAAACTATGAACATAACAATGGAAAGTATGTTTGGTATGCTCTTAGGAACACAAAAATGGATGAACCTCTTGGATGTGTGAATGCAAATGGAATATGTACCTAGACTAGATGATATGAGAAATCAAAATGACAGAATGATGATGCAATGATAAGAAATTCTAATGATACTTAATGGATGACAATGACTTCTAATGACTCCTAACCCAGCCGAGCTTCCGCCTTTGCTTCTTGCTTCTAGCGAAAGCTTGAGACAAGACATCTATTTAAAATGGATGGAGGAAGCATCTAGAATGTGCTTAGAAACCACTAGGAAATAAGGATAAGGATTGACAACTAAGCACAGGAGATAAGGATAAGAATTGACAACTAAGCACCTTATCTCACATTCTAGATAGATGGATAAGACTGGTGAGATGGCATGTGTGTATAGAAGATTCCTATGGTGTAGACAACATGTGCTTAAAAGATATATGGACCCATGTGATGACAACCCATATGAATGCACATACTTCTAGGCAATTTGGATAAAGATTAAATTAAATGAAATTTAATTTAATCAAGGTCTAGAAGAATTAATGGGAATATGGAGGATTTTAAATAAATAAAATTTATTTAAAAAAGAATATGTGGAGAATCATGTGTTAATTTAAATTAACACATTAGAGCTAGGAGTATTTAAATTAAATTTAAATACTTAGGCAAAAATGAACCTATTTAATTAAAATAATTTAATTAAATAAGTAGAGGAATGTGACCATTATTAATTAAATTAATATAGTCATTTGGGACGATTTTTGATGTCTACAGTATGAATCAAATCTAGCTTTTGTGTAGTACCAAACTGCTTGCTAAGAAATGAACCTTTCTTTGGCTTTGCCAATATAAATTCCTTACAAATAATGTCAGTGGACTTAGTGATCTTAGGTAAATCTATCACAACAAGTGTATTACTAGCTTTCATAACATTATCAAAGTTTCTGTGACAAAATCTTCCATGCCATAACCAACTGTTGTCAACTTTAGGTACTAAACATGTTATTTTAGTGGTGTTTAACTAAAATACATTACCTCTAGTTCTTGTGCCAAGACCAAGAAATTTTCCTTTCTTGTCCTTGATGATGCATGTATCATTACCAAATTGTAATTGGTAACCTTTGTCCATAAGCTATCCAACACTTAACAAGCTATCTTTCAGTCCACCAACAAAATAAACATCATCAATATTTGTTTTACCACCAAGTTAGATAGATCCAATTCTTGTAATGTGTCAGGTTGCATTGTTCCCTACTCCGAAAATTCCTCCATCATGGCTTATGAATTTGACAAATTTTCTCATATCACCAGTCATGTGATGTGAACAACCACTATTAATGATCCAATATTTCCTTTCAACTTGTGAAATCAATGCACTTTCTTCTCTGATCTATCTATCAAGATCATTCTCCTTTATAGCTAGCAATCCTAATTCAAATTCACTTTTGTTTTGATCAGATTCTTCTTCTTCTTTTTCATTAGCATATAAAAAAAATTTAGGTCTTCTAGATTTGAATCTTCCCTTATACTTCCTTTCTCTTTTAGGACACTTAGATGCATAATGACCAAATTTGTTACATGTCCAACATTTAAAGATATTCTTACCATCTTTCTCTATTTCTGCAAGAAGAGCCACTCCTTCCTAGATCTTTTCCTCAATAGACTTTTTGTTGCTAGCAATGTCTCCTTGTACTAAATGTTGTCTCAACTTTTTCTAATTCTCCAGATTGTTTCAAATTGAATTCTTCAGCTACCAATCTACCAAGCAATGTTTCTTTGGTGAAATTAGTAGTATAGGGTATCATCACTTGAATCATCTATCTTACTATCTTGAAATGTGGTGTTAGACTTTTCAAGATCTTCCATATTACTTCATCATTAGATTTCTTTCCTCTAAGAGATGTGATTTCTGCAACAATCTCAGATATTCTACCAATACAGCTTCTTATAGATTCATCTTCCATTCTAGCATCTTGGAATGCAAAATGTAGATTTTGTAATCTAACTCTTTTTGCATGTGTATCACCCTCATACTTAGCTTCTAAGGTTTTCCAAATTTCATGAGATGTTTTGAGTTGTTTTACCTGGCTATAGTCACTTTTAGGTAGAGCTGACAATATTGCTTGTCTTGCCCTTATGTTGCACGTAAATACTTCTCTTTTTCCTTGGTACAACTTTCAAGATTATCTTCTTCCACAATGTTTTTAGATGCCTTGGTTACAATCCAATATCCTAGACCCATGCACAAAATATGAGTCTTCATTTATCCTTTCAGTTGTCATAATTTATGCCATCAAATCTTAGACTTTCCTTTATGAACATGTTCACCATGGATCTCCCAAATTTGTTAAACTTTTTCTTTAAGGACCTAATGCTCTAATACCAATTGTTAGAAACAATAGTCCACCAATATAACTAAGAGGAGGGGTGAATCATTTATATGAAAATGCAAAACATTTTTCCTCTTAAAAAATCTTGACCATTCAACCAAAGTAAACAACAATCATAAAGAGATGCACATAAACAATTACACTAGATATGTTGACTAGGGAAACCCTAATCAAAGGGAAAACCCTGGTGGGAATGATGCCCACAAAATGATGTACTAATATGAATATTCCTTGTTAGAGGACAGACCCTATTAGAAGTCTATTACAACATTTAGTACAATGAGTCCCTATTAGGAGACTTTGAATCCTGTTAGGAGATTCCAACCCTGTTAGGAGTTATGGAAGGCAATTGAACCCACTGTCCAAATAGCTTCAGGATTAGATTAATGAACCCACTGTCTAATTGACCTCTGTACTATTCCTTTTAGAATAATAGATGTGTAACAAGCTTTTACATCTTCCTCTATCTAGTTCATCAAACTCCTTTACCTTTAGATCATGCAATCAAATCTAGAATTCTAAACTCAGTAATAATAACTCTTAAGGTCACTTACACACATAGGTAGGTTACTCTACTTTTGTATCGCTTTGCTACTTAGTAATTTGCAAGTCCTCTCTACTCTCTATATGTAAAACATAGAAAATGTCTCTATTGTATACCATGCTCAAAAATAAATTCTTGGGTCAGCTTTCCACATGTTAATTAAATGAAATACACATTTAATTAATGTTGTTGGCTCATAGTTATACACAAACTTTTACACGTGTGACTTCTATATATGTGCACTCTCTGGCATCATCAATGGTTATTATATTATCTCCACTTAACTATGCAACCCTTCACTACAATTGTAATGAATTGTAGCAATCATACAATAGGAACTGCTTCCCTAATACTCTGTTTCCATACTGTTCTTTATAGATCAACCATATCTTCCGTACATTGTTACATTAGGTTCTGTGCACTTTCCCTTGTAACAAATACACACTGTAGTATGCACTGGTAACTATGCATTGTCAGATAAGTAATATAATGTTCTCAATACAAAAATCACAACCTGCTACTCTATTAGTCTTTTACAAACTTATTACTATGTTGTCATCAATGACAAACATAGTCATGAAAATGACACATCAATGTTCTATAATGCTCCCCCATAGTATCAGCATTCATGCTAATGCTAATGCTCCTCCATCAAAGCTAAAGGTCATTTGGTCTATAAGTTGAATAAATCATTGTATGGTTTAAAATAAGATCCTAGGATGTGGTACCGTTAGTTTGATACATACATGTTGAATTTGGGATTTGTGCAATCTAACTCTGATCACCATATATAGTTCAAGTTTGATGGTGGTCATTTCCTGGTTATCACCTTATATGTTGATGACATGTTTTTTATTGGAAAAGAAAAATATTTGATTACAAAATTAAAATCTTAGCTCTCAAAAAGGTTTGAAATGAAAGATCTTGGTGCAGTAAGGCACATTCTGGGAATGGAGATTATAAGAGATGGACAAAATAGAAGCTTTGGCTAGGCCAAAGTAAGTATGTTACAACTATTCTTAGAAGATTCAACATGCAAGATTCTAGACCAGTGAGTGTTCCTATTATTATGGGAACAAAGCTTTCTAGCTCATAGTATCATATATCCCCATTGGAGATGGAAGATGTGAGTAGAGTACCATACCTGAGTGTTTTTGGAAGTTTGATGTATGCTATGGTTTGTAAAAGACTAGACATTTTCCAAGTAGTGGGAGTACTTTCTAGTTACATATCTAATTAAGGAAGAGCACAATGGGATATAGTGAAAAGAGTTTTAAGATACTTTTGAGGTTCCTTAGAGTACTCTATATGTTTCCATGGAATAGGAAATGAGCATTCCTTGGATATTCAAGGCTATGTGGATTTAGACTAGATTGGTGATTTTGATAGAAGAAGATCCACCAATGCATATCTATTTACATTATTTAGTGGTGAAATTATTTGGATGAGTAAGCGACAGGTTGTGGTTGCTTTTTCCACTACAAAGGTAGAGTATATGGCCACTACTCATGCCTGAAAGGAAGCCATCTAGCTAAAAAGATTGTGTTTAGATATATAGTTCAAATAGCGTGTAGTGACACTTTATAGTGACAATCAAAGTGTTATCTTCCTATGAAAGAACCCAACTTTTTATTCTATGACCATGCACATTGATGTACATAATCATTTTGTGAGAGATATAGTCGAGGATGGCAAGGTGAAACTAGAGAAGGTAGAATGTAATGTTGCACCTAAAGATCCTTAGAACACAAGGATAAAACATGCACTGAATAATTTTTTCGTAGGATAATTTTCTTAACAACAACATAAAGTAATGAAGTGCAAGAGTGAAGCATCAACACAAGGTGATGAGAATAGGGAACATGACAAGACTCACATGTTCACCTACACCAACAAAAGTCTTACAAACACTTCCAAAGATCTCCAAGCTCAAAATTTTAACTCAAAAACCAACACCACATGAATCATGAGAATATTCCAAGGGTATGTTCTCATTCAATCCCAAAGTAAAAGCTCCTAGTATGGTTAGACATACAAGTCCATATCCACTAAACATATCATAATCAAGAATCACAAGCAGAGTCCAACAATAGTCATGCGAAAGATGAGGGCTCAAAGTTACCACCACTCATCTACTAGACACCATGCTGAAAGATAAATATTGGCTCCTAAAATTTGACTCCTGAAGCCCTGAAAATTGGCTAAGTCTAAATTTCTAAAGCCCTAAAATTTCCTAGAATCTTTATCTTAACTCGGAGAGGTTTGTGTTGGAATATTTTTAGAATAATTTGGGGGGGAGGGGGGATGAATCAATTATTCAAGGTCTAGATGAATAAAAACTCTTCATAGCCTAGTGAACCTATAAAACATTTATCTTCATGCATGCATTCATAAGATTATGCAATCACTTAAAACTTGTAGGTCACTATCAAATCAACTTGTAGACATGTAAACATGAAACATAACAGATTCATCAATACACTTGATACAATGATTTACGTGGAAACCCAATTTGGAAAAAACCACCAATAACATGCTACTCTTTTTCACTCTTCTAAAGTGATGCCCTATGAAAGGACAACCCTGTTAAAGGTTACAATACACACTATTAAATGTGACTCTATTAAAGGATTTTAATCACCTTGTTAGAAGTGAGCCTTCTTAGAGGACTTTAGACCATTCACTTGGAATATCACTCAGTTAAAGGATTTACAAATGATTGTTATGTCTATTGGTGTAAATAAGTATTCATTGTTTTCACTTTACTTAAATTTACTTAGGTCAATGAATTATTTTATTATTTATTAGTTTGACACCTAAGAGTTTGTGTACTCTTATGAGTTTTCTTGTTGATAACACTAGAGTAAGGAACTCTAATTTAGCACCTGGTGTCTATAACACTAGATTTTGCATAATTAACTAAGTTGTCATGTTGACAACACATTTATTAGCACTCTTATTTTATCACATGGTGTCTACAACATAATTTTATATGCTACCCCTTTGTAGGCTTATCCTCTCATCATCGCACTAACTCCAATACTTAATGGAGGATAATCCACTCTTGGTGGACATGTGCTTGGTTGTAAGACTTATCAGTGTGCTAACTCCTAGACATTCTAGAAGCATTCTAGAAGCCTTTATATTTAGGCATTCCTACTGTATATGTACATGACATTACATCAATTCATTTTGATATTGTTATTCTAATCATACTTTGGTCTATTATGTGTTTGTGCTTGAGTTCCTTCATCTTGGATGATCTTTTCCTAAGGAAAATTCTTACATGGTAACAGAGATGAGGGAATTTCTCTTCACATATCTATTTGAGACCATTTTCTTGCTTCACCTCTTGGAGGACCCTGACCTAGATCCTTAGTATCATAGTCATTGGGAGCGTCTAGAGCCAAAATGAACCTTGCAATTGCATCTAGAAGATCGATTCGATGAAATTTGACTATAAATTTTCCTACCCTAGGCCATAGTAAAATTTGAGGCAATTGTTTTTGCAAATTGGCACCTAAAGGCCTGATTTGCAAATCTAGTATGATCATTTATTAGATTTGTTTAATTTATTTTTAGATCAGTGGTATTTTCTCTGCAATTTCTGTTAGATTTTTTCTACATTTTTTGTAGCAACTTTTCGAAAAAAAAATTTAGGCCGTTAGGCCTACAGAGAATTTTTTTTTGTAGGAACTGAGTGGTGAAACCCCGGCCCCTATAGGGAACATTCCCTATTATTTCAAAATATTCCTTATGTCTAAGGTGAACTACACAATGGCTGGCAACACCACACATATCTAGCATAAACTCGACAAGTTCCTCACAACCCAGTGGCCAAATTTCTAACCACTATCTAGCAACATTTCAGCCACTTCACCAATACTAGCAGGCTCCTTGAATTTTTTCTAACACAGTGGCATCTTGCTTTTAAACATAGTTTCCATTCACAAAAGGGTCAATGTGGGACTAAAAGGCCCACAAACCCCACCGACAACTTGCACTACACTGTTGGTAGTTGTTCAACTTGTCTCTAGCCATCATTTTCTAATTTGTGATGACTAGTAGTAGTTTTGCAACCCACTTTCTACCAACATTTAGAAATTCGACACCATCTTCTGAACCACCAACACTGTTCTCTACTTTCGTCAATGACTATTTCTTGGCTCTCGGTGAACTTCATGGACTCTTGTTGGTAGCATAGTCATCATCACATAGTACATGGACCCTTTTTCCCATGTCACAACATGGATAGACCCATCATTTGCCACCTCAACTTCCTCCATGGACAGTCAGTGATAGCCAAACAATACCCTCCACGTCAGCACCCCCTACAGCCTGAAACATTAATCGAACAATGGCTAGACACATGTACAGACCGTACACCCCTATGGCCCTTCCATGTCATCCACACCCATACAACTTTTGTACGAATCTATACAGAGACACATTAGCAACTATACCTACCATGTCATCAGGTGACCTTTTTCACTGATGTTAGTATTTTACTATGCTAAATTTGACAACCATTTAACTGTCATTCATAGGTCCAATTAAACTACTGTGATGGCCATTTTATTACCAAATTTAACCTTGCAATTGACTGCCCAAACCTCTCTCCACTTGTAGTTTTGATTTGACAGTCCAACTTTGGGAGGCCATAACTCAGTCATCTGGACTCCAAATTAGGTGCAATTTTTTTGATTTTGGATAAAATTTCCTGAACTTTTTAGTGGTGATGTTGTTTTCTAGTTTTGGTACATGGATTTATAAGAAATTTCATTTTTTGGTGACTATACCTATCCAATCCTGCATTTTGCAACTTCAAACACTTCGTACGGGCTCATCTGGACATATTTTTAGGTTTCATTTTTTTTAAAGTGCTTAATTTTTTATCTTCTATCCAGATCTACAATCAAATTATAGGCTTGTGTGGACAAAAATATCACTTTTAGAATTAGATCCTTTTCTGCATTGTATTGCTTTGATTACTTTTCAAAATTGTTGTACATCTGAGCTACAATGCTTAGTACCAAATTTGAATCTCAAAAGGCAGTTGTTGTTAGAGTAAATAATTATTTATTTATTTATTATTTATTCTATTTAATTATTTATTTATTTATTATTTAGTAGTTAATAGTTGTAGTGATGAGTTGTTGACAACATGGGAGTTTATTCCCTTTTAGCATGTTCCACCTTTCTATGGAAGAGTGCTTAGTTGTCAACCTTATCTTCTACCTCCTTCCAGCTTGTTCTATAAGCTTCCTTGAGGCCTTTATAAGTGGTCTCTCTCTCATTGTAAATTCATCCATTAACATAGCAATTTTATTTTTCCTATTGTGAAATATTTTCTCTTGCTTTGTTTCCTTCAAGCTCTTACTCATTAGGTTTCTTTTTGGCAAGCTATTTGCATTGCAAGTGATCTTGGTGACTACAAAGTTGGATTTCATCAACTCCTACATGGTATCAGAGCCTCCCTATTACTTCTTGTTTGAAAGATTTTTTTGAAGCCATGATTCGGAGACACAAACCCTAGTTTGTTTGTGATTTTTTCTTCAATCAAGAATAAGAGCATTTTTTCAGTATTTGGAGAAAAAGGAGAGAGAGGGTTTGGCATAACAGATTTGATATTTTTTGGGCTTTTTTTTTTTTTGGGAGGTGCGACGTTGGTGATTCAAAAAAAATAACTACAGAGGTGATTTTCAAACAGTGATATCTCCCTCATACAGACTCATTTTTTGGAGCAATATTTTTAGTTTTGGGGTAGGATTTCATGATCTACACATTGGTGCAGGTGGTTTGAGATCTATGTTCTTGAATTTTTTTGCAACTCGCAATTCCCAATTTTTCCCACTTTAAATGCTTAGTACGAGCTCATCTGGACACATAACCAGGTTCAATTTTTTTTTAAAGTGTATATTTTTGGTCTACTTTCCAGATCTGCAATTAGATTAGAAGTTCTATAGACATAAATACTACTTTCAAAAATAGGCCCTAATTTGGCTATTGTAATCACACTAAGTAAAGAGTGCCCAATTTATACATTGTGGGGGGGAGCATTTTCTTTTCTGTAATTTAATTTAGAATAAGACCCTTCTACTTCCATCTTCTTCTCTCTCAATGGTGGATCCATCTATGACCTATCTCATGCCACACAACTATCACACCTGGAAGACACAAATGATAAGGCTTCTCATGTCAAGAGGCTTATGGTCATGTTTGGATGAGAATCAACTTGTTCTCACATGCCTGTTTGAGGTTCTTCAGCATAGGAACAAAATGGATGAGGCCATGGGATTGATTACACTAAACATTTCACATAGTCTGCTATTTCACTTGGATGGTTTGACTACTCCTTGGGTTTATTGGCTCAAATTTTCAACTTTTTTTAGCATAGTGATTGAATTCCAAGCATTGTAGCTTGATGTAGAGTTGACTTCTTTGACACCTGATAGCTTTCCCACCATTGAGGACTTCTTGATGAAATTCAAATCTTTGCATACACTTTTCAAAGATGTGGAAAAACTAAGACAGATAATGAGTGTATCTTTTTTATACTCTCAAAGTATAGGGGATAGTATCGGATCTTCTCTTCTACTTTCTACTCCACTATGGTTGCCTTGGGTGAAAAACATAGGATGTCTTCATTTGAGATATTTTTTGATCGGTTAACTTGTGAACAGTCCAAGATCAATTAGATGGATTCACTTTCAGGTTCACAGTTGCAGGCATTGCTTGTCAAGGATACGCAGGAGCAGAAATCGAAGCAAATATCAGATCCCTCTTCTACTGGTTCATCATCTTCTAAGAAGAAGGAGAAAAAGAAGACTCAGACTCCTACCTATTCCTATTATCAAAAAGGATCTCATGATGAGGCACATTGTTTTTAGAAGAGATTTGATGGCTATGAGAAACAAATTGTAGATTTGCAAGCTCTTCTTCAGAAGAACATTGTTTCTTCTCCATCCTCTTCTACCTCAAAGGGATCTACCTTTCAATATTCTTCCACATATTTTCCATCTACATTTCATCTTGGAAGGGTCATGCATTATAGGCTACCATTGCATCTCCTTCACAGGTTCCTTGGATACTAGATTCAAGTGCTTCTCACCATATGACATCTTCTCAAGGTGTATTCTCTACTTTTGAGGCTTCTCCTATTCCTCATGTTCTCATGGGGAATAACACTGCACTACCAATCTGTGGGAAAGGTTTAGTTCACATCCAGGATAGTATATTCAATGATGTATTGTATGTTCCATCTTTGTTTGCCAACCTTCTCTCAATTTTTCAAATTACACGTAGTGGAGCAAGGAAGACAGTTGAGTTTACTGCTGATTTAGTCTTCATTCAAGATCGTGTAATAGGAGGTCTTATTGCTATAGGAGCAGTTGATCCTTCCACTCATCTCTACACCTTCTCGCACTTTGGTCCACCATCTCCATTATTGGAGCACACTTCTTCTCTTTCATAGGAGCATCATGTGGTGAAGTCAGGATACTTGAACCTTTGTCTTATTCTTGAGATCCCTGTTTTGACTACCACACCACATCCAGTTGAGGGCTTTTCTCTTCTACAAGATTCTTCTTCTACTTTACCTAATCCTCCAGCTCCATTCATTGAGCCTCCAAGTCCACTTGGTGTGGATACTACAGAGGACATTCATGATAGTGTCATCACACCTGCCTTGGTGATTCCCTTTTAGGATCCTCATACTTTATCCTTTAGGCATTAGCTAAGCCTTCTAGTTTCCCCTCTCATTCAGAGGTTCCCTTATTATGTGCCTTTGTTCCTTCCACATTGGATATTCATTGGTCCATCATTCTAGGGGGATTTGGTGACTATTCTCATGGGAGGGCTAGTTATACTTATGGTTTTGAGAGAGTCTCTTGAAACATTTTCGATGGAAGTTGTCCTTGGGGGGTGTTGTTGAGGCCTTCCTTCCTTCCTTCACTTCATATTTTTTTCAGCATGTTTTTTACCTCTTTTTGGGGGAAGGTTTTTCCCATGAGGTTTTCCTTCTTTCCTCATTTTTAGAGGTTGCATTTCTTTCCATTGTACATGGGTACCTAACATGGCCTTGTTGCTGAGACCCATTCTACATTTTCTCTTTTTTTTTTGTGAGCTTAAGGCATTCCCCTAAGTTGCACTTAAGGGGGGGTGTTAGAGTAAATAATTAATTATTTATTCTATTTACTTAAGCAACCTCAGGTTAATGTATTTATTTAATATTTAGTAGTTACTAGTTGTAGTGATGAGTTATTGACAACATGGGAGTTTGTCCCCTTCTAACATGTTCCAGCTTTTTGTGGAAGAGTGCTTAGTTATCAACCTTATCTTCTACCTCCTTCTAGCTTGTTCTAGAAGCTTCCTTGAGGCCTTTATAAGTGGTCTCTCTCTCATTGTAAATTCATCCATTCACATAGCAATTTTATTTTTCCTATTGTGAAATATTTTCTCTTGTTTTGTTTCCTTAAAGCTCTTGCTCCTTAGGTTTCTCTTCGGCAAGCAATTTGCACTATAGGTGATCTTGGCAACTACGGAGTTGGATTTCATCAACTCCTATAGTTGTAAATAGAAAAATTAGAAGTTCACTTTGTCCATTTTGATAAATGACCTATTGTAAATGCACTACATATAAAGTGTCAAAAGCATCTTTTTTGGGAAGGTCTTCTAATTGAGTGAATAGGGGGGTGTCTCTTGTTTTTTTTGTATCTATCTTGTGCTCTTTTAATTTTCTACATCATGGGTTCACCTAGAGCTCCACTTCTAACTTCACATAATTATACTACATGGAAAGATATTTTATGGAGTAGATTAATGGAAAAAGGTTTAAATCTATATGGTGATGGTATAATTACCAAACCCACTGATGCTACAGCACTAGTTGATTGGAAAATTAAAGATAATCAGGCTTTAGGAATTATTAGGAATTGTGTTCATAGAGATCTCTTCTTCCACATTTCTAGCTTTAAGGAAGCCAAGGCTGTTTGGGACAAACTTGAAGGGTTGTATGGTAAGGTGGATGAGGAAAAGGGATACCAAATTGAGGATGATCTACTTCTCTTGGATCCTAAGAATTTTGATAGAATTCAATATTAGATCAACAAAGCCAATGAATTGAGAGCGCTACTTAAAGTTTGTAATAATCCCATGAAGGATGATAGATTGATTCATCATATCTTAAAGAGGCTACCTTCAGAGTATGCATCTTTTGTTTCTAGTTACAACACTCACAGGTTGACCATTGAAAGTGCCTTAGGTAAGCCTACATTTGATGCATTTGCAGAAATGTTGATGTTGGAACAAACCAAGTTGATAGATATGGGACTTCTCGAGTCATCAAAGACCAAAGCATTGGTGGCTACTAATGAGAACCAATCAACTCAACAAGGAAAAAGTTCTACCAACAACAACAAGAAGCAATGGAAGAAAAAATCAAAATCAGAGACACAACAATCTTCCTCCTCACAAAAATAAAATTCTTCTTCCAACAAGAAGGGAAACAATGATAAGAAGGATAAACTATCTTGTGCATATTTCAAGAAACTAAATCATGATGAGCATCATTGCAAGAATAAGAGAATAGATGAGTTGGAAACCTTACTTAGGAAGAACAAAATCAATGTGCCAAATGCTTCCAAGGATTCAATTCAACCCACTTCAAAGGGAAAAGGGCAAGCACTTATGGCAGGTTCAATTTCTTCAAGGGAATGGATTCTTGAATCAAGTGCCTCATATCACATGGGTTCTTCAAAAGGAGACCTTTCTTCACTCAAGTAGTCTAAGGTACCACACATCTTTGTACAAGATGATACAAAAATGGAAGTTGAAGGGAAAGGACAAGTGGAGATGGAAAATGGAGAGTTCAAAGAAGTTCTCTATGTTCGTAACCTTAGCACCAATATTCTTTCAATCTACCAAATCACTCACTATGGAGATGATAACAAAGTTTAGTTCCTTCCTGATTCAGTAATGGTGTGTAATCTTAAAGATGATTCATTGGTTGTAGTGGGTAAATCCAATCATCACAAAAGGCTTTATTCTTTCTCCCACTTTGTGCCTAAGTCTCCTTAACATGCCTTGTTGACTCAATCTCATTCACAAAGAAAATTATGGCATGATCAGTATGGACATGTTACCTTCTGCTACCTTCATCAACTTTGCTCCAACAATATGGTCAAAAGTCTACCTACAATCAATAAGAGAATATTGATAAAGGGAAGTCTTGGAGAGCACTAGTCGCTCTTGAGTTGGTTCACATAGTTTTAGTAGGTCCTTTTGCAGTAACATCAGTTAGCAAGCGTTGCTACATCCTCACTTTCATTGATGACTTTTATGCTACACATGGGTCTACTTTCTTGATCACAAGAATGAAGTGTTTGATAAGTTTCTAGCCTTCAAGATTCATGGTGAAAAGAAATCAAGGAAAGCCATCAAGTGTCTTTGTATGGAAAATGACAGTAGTTATGTGAACTCAAGACTTAGAGACTTTTTTGAACTTGAGGGTATCAATCTTTAGAATCTATCTGCAAAAGACAAGTGTTGCAAAAATGAGGATTAGAACTCTTAAGTCAATTGCAAACTGCATGATTCAAGCCAAGTCTCTTGATCCATCACTTGAAGTCAAAGCTATCAGTAGCACCAATCACATACTTAATAGATCTCCTCATAATGCCTTAGATGGAAAGACTCCTTTTGAGGCATGGTGCAGTAGGAAACTAGTTGTGAAACACTTTAGAGTCTTTGGTTGTCTAGCATGGGCAAACATATCTTCCAGGGAAAGCAAGGCACCACCACTAAGGCCTTGTACTTTCATCGAATATAAAGACAGTTTTAAGGCATATAGACTTATGGATCCTGAGACTCATGAGATTTTTATAGAGAAGAATGTTCACTTTGAGAAAAGTTCACCTAGATTATCCTCTAATCCTCTCCATACTTCATACATTGTGGAAACTAATAGTGACAACAGTGATAGTGATTCAATTGATTTAGATATGTGGGATCCTATTGAGAGATATAGGACAAGGTCACAGCATTAGCACATTCCACATGCATACATTTCTATAGTGATAGGTCCATGTAGTTCAGTACACTTGGGTACACCTTGTCTTCTGATTCTAGCATCAGGGGATGACTACATAACAGATATTTTAGGTTTGTTTGCGGATTCATACATAGAAAATTTGGGAGATATCATTGATGATATACATCTTCTCTTTGATGAAGAAGATCCTTCTTCAGATGTTGCAAGGGCTCACTCTAAGCCTCTTGTCCACTCTTTTATATGATCAATCTTTCTAGGTTGATATGATCATGGATACTTATGTACAGTAGTTGTAGGAGGTCTCTTTATCATTTGAGGAGACGGTTGGTTCTTTGGGATATGTTCTACATCCATCCTTCCTAGGTCTAACATTATTCTTTTTAGCAGTATTGGAAGGGGCGATAGTTAGTATCAACATAGAGATAGTTGAGCACATTTTAGGGGCAATCATGGATCAGCTTCTACATTGGAGCAGCTATCATCACTGATAGCCAATCTACATTATTTTTATTTATTTTTTGTGGGGGGGGGGGGGGGGGGGGGGGGGGACTACCTTGTCTCCTTTCTTCTTCTCTCTTGTGGGGGGGACCTTTCCTCTATTGGGATTATGTTCTTCTCATACTTCTCTATTGTATATACTTGATGTATGTCGTAATGGGGGGTCTTGACTACTCAATCCATCCATGCATCTTTTTTTTTAGTCTCTCTTTTTGGGGGAGGGTTTTTTTCCATGAGGTTTTCCCTCTTTCTTTGCTTTATGAGAGATTTCATTGCATTTTTTACATGGGTACCTAACATGGCCTAGTAGCCAGGACCCTTCATGCATTTTCATCCTAGCTTTCATAAGCTTAAGTACATTCCCCTAAGTTGCACTTAAGGGGGATGTTGGTGTAAATAATAATTCACTATTTACACTTTACTTAAGTTTACTTAGGTCAATGCATTATTTTATTATTTATTAGTTTGACACCTAGGACTTTGCATACTCTTATGAGTTGTCTTGTTGACAGCACCAGTGTAAGCAACTCTAATTCAACACATGGTGTGTACAACACTGGAGTTTGCATAATTAAATGAGTTATCATGTTGACAACATAGTTATTAGCACTATTATTTTAGCACATGGTCTCTACAATATAATTTTACATGCTACACCTTTGTAGGCTTATCCTCTCATCATTGCATTAACTCCTATGCTTAATAGAGGATAATCCATTCCTGGTGGACATGTGCTTGGTTCTAAGACTTATCAGTGTCCTAACTTCTAGACATTCTAGAATCATTTCAAAGGCCTTTATATTTAGGTACTCCTAGTGTGTATGTACATGACATTACGTCAATTCATATTGATATTGTTATTACAATCATACTTTGGTCTATTCTATGCTTGTGCTTGAGTTCCTTGATCTTTAGTGATTTTATGCTAAGGCAAATTCTTACAAGGTCAACCTTAATCCAAAGGATTTACCCTAAACTAATACAATTATTACAGAGTAATAGTAAGGATTGATCTGATAACTTACAACTCCATTTGTAGATTATAGATGTTTGTTTCAGTCCTCCATTCTACTTGTGCTTCACATATTTCAAATCTGATAGGTTGTTCACCCTTCAAGAATTCATACCCTTAAGCCTTCTTTCTTAACATGAAAATGCAGACTCTTCTCTTAGGTCACTTGATGAAGCAAAGCTCTTGACTCCTTGTCTTCCTTAGGTTCTTGCACATAACAAACTTTTCTCCTAACTAGCCATTCCTATAGATAGGAAATTAAGATCTTTTTCCGCTCATTCTAGTCCATCGTCCAATTTAGAGTTAGGATAGATTAGGTAGGATACAATGAATCTACTCCTTATTTCATATCTCTTCTAGAAACTTTTCCTTGAATTCTCTTTGAATTTTCCTAAAAATGGTTTACCTTGAATTTCATGTCACCATCTCATCAACCTTATCTTCTACCTAGTTCACACATTCCAAGAAAATAAACTTGTCAGCTTAGATTCATCGAGTTCATAATCTTTTAAATAATGTAGCCACTTAGCATTATCTAGCTTCTAATGTGTGGCACATACTATGTTGCTTGACTTCCATTATAAAATAACTCGACAGGAACTAAAGTTTATTGGTACTTGGCATCAACTAAACTTTACTTGACATCCATTAATTTTCCTAGCATACACTAGAATAAAAAAATTTCTCAGCTCTAACTAATTTTCTACTTGGCTTGCACTAACTTTTCTCAGCACCTACTATCCACTCAATCAAACTTGGAAAACAAACTTTTTGTAACTTGTTCTTTTAAAATTTCTTAGTGTAACCAACCTTTGTAACCTTAAGTAGAGTATCAATGCATCATGTAATCATTTTCTTAACTGATTCTTGTACTCCTTTACATAATCATAACCCAACCTTGATCTCTAGGTGCTATTGTTACATCTTTTGATCAAATCCTTTTTATCAATCAAAAAATTGATAGTATGCAAATCATATAAGTAGTTGTCTTACCAGCAAATAGCAAGTTTGACATCAATGACAAAACAATGATTGAAGAATATTGATCATACTTGTATCAATTTGTTCTCAATGATCTCCCTCTTTAATAGTGATATTCAATCTAGTTTCAACGGTTTGGAACCTATCTCAAATGAATTTCCACATATATTAAAATATATCTTAAGTCTTATACTTAATGATATATTTTAAACCCCATAGAACATATGTTGAACTAGGAAGGAGTGCAACTCTAAAGGTTACTCAAAACACCAATCAACTCTCAACCAAAAAAAGTCCAAAGATACTTGGTGTTTGCCTAAGAAAGTTTTTGCAAGAAAACTAGTCAAAACTTTACAATAGCCAAGAGATATTTCTCACTATAGCTAGGTGATACTTTTCATTATAGCTAGACAATACTTTCCAATATGGCAAGGCAATATTTCTTAACATGGCCATGCGATACTTCTCCATTATCATATTATATTTTGCACTACTAGGGTGCAATACTTTCTAGTATCGTATGATATTTCTCCTTAAGGCATACAATACTCTTCCAGTATCCCCCAATGTTGAACCACTATCACCCAAGATTGAAAAAAAAACTTGATGAAAATTCAGCAGGAAAAAAGAGTTAGAACCTTAAAACTAAGGAGTACGAGATCTAGTATTATTGAGGCATGGACACTTGAACACATGAGTACAAGATACCATGCATTAGGAAGGAGAAAACATCTATCCATCCAAACCATAATAACATATGGAAGAACATGCAGAAAGAAACATCATAATGTGCATACATGGTTCATAAACCAAACATCATATGAAGGAAAAAATAGAAATATCTAAGCACCAACACAACAAAAACTCATGTGTGATTCCTCTCAATAATAATAGCATCATGAGACCTCAAAGGCCCTAGTCATCCCCTGCATGTAACATCCCAAACTACCAACTAGATAGTCAGAGTTGTCTTATGAGGGAGTTACTACTACAAATGTAACTAACATCATAAGAACCAGATGATCTAACTGTTGGATACGATTGTTAATTGTGTATTGTCTTTCATGTTACACAAATGTCATATCAGTCATTAGACAAAGTCTACCGAGCTCAAATGATCAACAAAGCAATTTATAGTGTCTACCAAATGTTCCTAAAATATTACTCAATAAAGTCAGTTCTTACCGAGCTCACTCAAGCATCAAAGGATTTTGTAATAGAAAGTTGGTATTAACCGAGCTCCCAAGGTTAACAGAGAAAAGTTAATATTCACCGAGCTCACTAAGGCATCAAAGGATTTTGTAACAAAAAGTTAGTATTAACCAAGCTCCCAAGGTTAACAAAGAAAAGTTAATATTTATTGAGCTCACTCAGGCATCAAAGGATTTTGTAACAAAAAGTTAGTGTTAACCGAGCTCCCAAGGTTAACAAAGAAAAGTTAATATCTACCAAGCTCACTCAATTATCAAAGGAAATGTGGCAGAGATTTAGCTTCTACCGAGCTCACAAGGTCAGTAAAGGAAGGTCAGTGCTAACCAAGTTCACTCAGTCTCCAAAGGATTTTTGCAGGGTTTGTATTGTTTATCGAGCGTCACTTGGTTAACATTAGAAAACCATTCTGGAGTAGTGGTCACCGAGCTGGGTCAGCCAACGAAGGATTTTATTGTTTTGGTATTAAGTTTAATTGTTTCATGCAACTGACTAATGTAATGATTTTTTCAATTTTTGTAACTTATATTTTTGCCAACTTGATAATATGGAAGGTATATATTTAGATGTTCAAGTTGTGAATTAAAGTGTGAGTGAAATATATGGATGAGGATAAGCTAATATTGAGCAAATTCTGATGAAGGATTAGATATCCTAGAGAAGCTGCAAAGTTGTATTCGATCAGTAAGGATCTAGTGAAGCCTAACAAAGATCTATAATCAGCAAAAGATAAGTTGCATATCATTTAGGTCACCTCATTGTTGCTTTCTAATCATTGTAACAGTGAATCTAGAATCTCTTAACAGAGTTGGTTTAGCAGCCATTTTGCAAATCCTCTAACAAAGTGACAATTTAGTTGAATTGTTCTAAAGACCTCTAACCAGGCCACTCCTAACAAGGTCACACCTAACAGTGTGCATTGTAACCTTTAAGAGGGTTGGCTCCTAACGGGGCTTACTTCAGAAGAGTGAAAATTGGTGACTAGTTACTTGGTGGTTTTTCCCATATTGGGTTTCCATGTTAAATCTGGTGTCTCTTGTGTTCATTTATTTAACCTTTGCATGCACATTAATAACAATGAAAGATAGATGATCAGTAATTAGTTAACCTACCCAAGTTACAGTATTCCTACACTATTTATCGAGTATCAGTAGTAAGTAAGTATTATAGACATCTAAGGGATTTTTGGAATTGTTTTTTTGTGGTAATTGATTCACCCCTCCCCTCTCAGTTACTTCATCTATATTTCCAACACTAACATGCTAATCCAACCAAACAAAGATACTCCAATTAGTAATGAACCAAATCATCTAATCATATTCCATAACATCGTAATAAAGGAATGCATCAAATGAAAGCTAACATCATCTAAAAATGCTATCTGTATATTTCAATGACAGCATAAATCACAAGGAAATAGACTCCAAAAAACCCAAAATACCAAGTGAACATAAAGCATCGGTCGCAAGTAGAAATAGATCATCTTTGTACATCCGTCCTAAGAAGTGGTGAAGGTAGATACACCTCTTGACCAAATGGAACCCATAGATCAACTCCTATAGTACTAATGGAGATAATGATCCAACCACAAACACAAATAAAGCAAACATTCATGGCTAATAGTCTCACTAGAAAGTAAAGATGACTGAAACTAGATCATGAGACAATGCAAGTACAATAGGTCCTGGTCATACACTCAATGGGTAACTATGTAGGGACTCGCCTAAAGGGTAAATTGATTAGCATTAGGAAGTATAAGCTAAATATGATGTGGTTCAACTTCCAAATGGAAGGCTTTCACACTGTGTACTTTTATTATCTTTAATTTATTACCCACTAATTTATTTAGTTATAACTTGTTTGAACCTTTTCAAGCCAACCCTTTGGGCACAATAGTCACCAAGTTGCGAGAGAGAATCCCCCTCCATGCTACCCTACCCTACCCATACTCATCCAATGATGATTCCTTGTAGGCATGTATATTCCTAACCCAACCCCAAATAAACATAACTCCACCAAAATACAACTAGGAGTTTGGGGCTCACAAGTCACCTGACAAATGCATGTACACGTGCTCGTGTGTCAGTGCACCACCATCGCGAAGATCATAAAACCAAGGTTTGGATGAGAACACAAGAAAAATAAAACTCAACCTAATACAAGCTTGGGAAGATAGATTATACATGAATCAAAAAGGACAATAAAACCATACATCATAAACTCACTCAACCAGCCTTCATCTAGGAGTATGGATTCTACATGAATGCCAATGATGCAGCCAAACCACACACCATGAAATCACTCAATTGGTCTTAATCTGGGAGTATGAATTATATATGAATCCTAACATCTATGAAATAGCAATAAGGGTTTGATCAGTATAATAACACTAGATATGAAATCTCTCAACTCAATACAAAGTTAGGAGTATAGATGTGGTACATATCCCAATGCAAACATAATGATGCATCAATGGTCAAATTGACATCCTATGATAATATAAATCCATGACCAACACAGTGCCAAGAAAACTTGAGAAAACTAGGTGACACACAAATCAAGGAAAAAACCTCAAAACTTTAAACTTTAAAATTGAAACCCAATTGGTCCTATGGCACAAAAGCCACGAAAAATCCAATAAAATTTGGGTTTGGAGTCCATATGCAAAAACAACCAGCATAACAGTGCAAAACTCTGAACCCCCACCCCAAAAATAGGGAAATACTCATACTCGCCCAACTAGGTAGAGCTAGTACACAGAAATAGAGAGGAACACTAGTTCTCAACTTCCTAATAGATGACTACCAAAGACAGAAGTAGAAATAGAGCTGAAATAGTAAAATGAGAGAGCCCTACCTTGTAGCCAAAAGGGTGAAACAAGAATTTGAACCATAAAAAATAAAATCCATAGATGTAGCTAAAAATTGTGCCAATCCAAGGTCTCCCAAAGCTAGATCCAACGAGACTAATCTCACACTCGTAGCTCCTACAATGAACAACATAGTAATTCCTTATGAAGAGGATTTTGGGTTTTACTCTCAAACTTTCTAATTCAAAAGTGAGAAGTGAGGAATAAAATTCCTTTTTGGATACTTATTCACTTTTTGAGTGAATAAAGAATTAGGGTAAATAACTAGGTCACCTAGTTAAACCCTAAAACAACCCAAATGAAAATAGGCTATTCTAAGTAATTGGAATTCAACTACGACAAAGCTAGTAGGAATTAAATTAAATAAATAAAGTCCAAAATTCCCTTAAACCAAAAATCACAAAATTCCTTAATAACTTTCATGACAAATGTGAACCTCTAAATGTACAGACATGCTCACAGGTCGAATCACATAATGCAAAAGACTCCAGATTTATTAAATCACTGGAGGATTTAATTTAAACAATTAAATAGGATACATCAACCATACAGGGATGACATTGGCTAGATATGAATAGTTGAATCACTAACTCCATGTGCCACTACAAGGGACATAAATCATGTACACTAAAACACACAATCAAGTTCAATTACATATAATAACATAGCTAAAGAAACAAATGCATTAAATAACCTAATTTAACCATTTATTTAATTATACTTAAATAATCCATTTACATCACTCACTTTCACATAAAGCATCACAAAACAAGAATGAAGTAAATAACCATAGCATTAAATCTAACATATAAATGTAATCAAAGGATATGTCCAAAAATCAAATAACAAGATACCATCATAAAATATATTGTCATCTCAAGAAGGCATCATCATGCAGATATGATCAACTAACAACATAGTAGTCTAACATGGACAATTCATTTCAAATTATTTAAGCATTTAATAATGGTTGTTTAAACAATATAAAAAGATACTTAAAATACATAATTGAACATGGTCAATTACATGACTAACCATTACTATAGGAACCCAGTCCAGTGTAGCAGGATAATAACACGCACTGCAATATCTACACATGTCTTAGGGTAATCATGGAACAATAGCATGATACCACATCAATCTTGGTAACTAGTGGCACAAACTTTAGTGAAAGTATCTAACACATCATAATCTCATAAATCAGCCATAAGCATGATCAAAGAAACTAATACAATAACATAAATACAATCACTGCAAGGGTGAAGACTACTCGTGGTCCCAATCATGATCACTTCCCAAGGAATGATCATCAAGGTTGCATCTATTAGGATGACTTACAAAATTCAAATGGGAGAGGCATTGCATCATCTCCCCCCTCCCCCAAAGACTAGGCTTACTCCTGGAAGCCTGCAATCCAAGAATAGAAACCAAACACACCAAGTGAAAAAATTAAAATTGAGCAATAGGAATGACTCATTGACCTCTCCACAAGTCAAACCCAAATCACTCCAACATTCACAAACCTTCTCATCAACCCCCAAATAGGTCAACCACAAGAGAATAGGTATCACACTAAAACAAGATCCTCCAACAAGGAACTTCCTATGCGCTAGGAAATCCCATCTAGCCATAAAGTCAACAATACAAGGTAAGGAAAAGGCCACTCTACCTCATCCATAGGTGCCCAACTACAACATGCACCTACCACTTGACCACAAAACAAGGTCAAAACACTACGCACTTCCAACAAGAGTTGGAATCATGGGTAATAACCATCCCAAAATTTCCAAGAATACTATCATGCCATACATGAGAATCCTTGAATCCACATAAACTCACCCTTTGAACATAGAGGATGATAGTTTACCAACAAAATTGCACACTCCAAAAGGATACTCACCACTGCTAACCACCAAGCATAGGAGCATGTAGTTTCTATAATACAAAAGCTCAACTATCATTGTGAACTAGGGTTACATAGCCCAACCAGACAAGGTATCACCTTTCCACAAGGTTGCAAAGAATTCCATTAGTGGACAAAATCATGTAATAACTTCATACCAACACATAAGATGGTAACATGTGTCCCATAATACCATGTCCCTCCAGTAACATGCTAGGAAAACTACACTAAACCTACTGTTAAACTCAATCTCTAGCCTCAAGTCAATTGTAAATGAGAAACTTGACTGAGACAATCCTCTTAAAGATATAAGATTAAGGAGGAAGAAACTATAGAGTATTAGGGCTGAGAGGAAGTTGCTTTCAATTTCAACACTAAATCAGCCCAAGACACATTAGGGGAAATACTCACGATTCTACCAACATCAAAATACTCACTCAATACAACTAAGCTAGTGGCATAACCATGCTAGCCTACTTTCTAAAGAGAGGAAAGGATACAAAGATGCAGAAAATTTAACATCCAAAAGGAGGATCTAGACTCACCAAAAGGACTAAGTCACTCCCAAATAACAAGGGCAACATCAACCTCAAGCAAGGAACACTCACAGCCTACACTTCACCTCAAAAAGGTGGATTGGTGTTACAAGGAACACACAACCTCAAGAACAAATCCCAACTAAGTACCTAGTAGATTATAAAGGATATTAACTCCTCTGATAAGAATACCATGAAGGGTTTAACTTCTCCAATAGCCAAAAATATGATTGATCATGATTGAATTGGCCTCTACTCAATAAAGGGTACTCATAACATCATTATGCATCTCTTGAAGTGCGAAAGAGGTTTTGGTTGTTCCCTAGGAAACATTTTGCATTAGAAAATTCTTGCATGAGTTTTCTCACACAACCAAGTGAGATAGTGCAATGTAACAGGTGAGAAAATGTATGACCACTTGTTTCTCGCACCAAATTTCAAAACAACACAAAAATTGCCTTCACACCAAAGGCCATAACTTTCATGTCCAAACCACAATTGAATCCATTCAAAAAGTGTCAAAAAGATCTCAATGAGGACTAAAAAATGATGGAGTTAAGAGAGTTTTGAGAACTAAGAGCTAAGTCACCAGTCAAGATAAACACAAAGGCACAATCAAATAGTCTTGATTACAAAGACAAGCAACAGATGAAATGTTCGGACAACCAAGGAGCACACATGCCCAAATTGACATAAGACATGAAATGAAGGGTAATTCACACACTAAAACTATCATTACTTCTCTTTATTCATTTCATTAGTTAACCATAACACAAGCATTAATGCACAATGAAACTAAAAGGTTTTTGAAGCAAGGGTTCAAGAATCACTAACCATAAAACAAGTACATATCTTTTCAATTCCTTTCGAGAATAACATTATGTTTAATTCATCATTTAAACCATCCAATTACATTTAAAACTTTACATCTATCAAAAATACATCATTTTTTCTCTATGATATTATCCCTTGTACATACTACTAAAGGTTCAAGATGAATGTGATAGTGTCACAACACAAGACTGGGCAACAATAAAACACATATAGAATAGTCACCAAGAGAAAGAATTAAAAGCCCAAATGGGGAAATTTTCAACTCCAATAGTAAGTCACAAAAGATCTCATTTCAACAATAAGTCACATGTGACCACAACCACAAAGAGAGAGATAGAGAAAATTTGATGACTATTCCAAGAAAGGAAAATACTAAAAATCAATGATAGCCCAACAACATGAGGAAAGTACCTCCGACCAAATAAAATAAGGCATCAATAAAATCAAATTCATGTGATGACTAATAATAGTCACACAAGAGGGATAAATCACCACATAATTCTAAGTAATACATCATCCTAGTAGTGTAAAAGAACACACTCACACTTATCAAGCAGTAAACCATCAATAACCTCATGCATATGCAGACTATAATAATTTT
Organism: Cupressus sempervirens; assembly: GCA_028749045.1. Taxonomy (NCBI): domain Eukaryota; kingdom Viridiplantae; phylum Streptophyta; class Pinopsida; order Cupressales; family Cupressaceae; genus Cupressus; species Cupressus sempervirens. The sequence goes on from CM053793.1 coordinate 733,154,389, forward strand.
CTTAATTATTTTCCATGCAATGCAACATTTAGATATCCATAAATTTTAATAGAATCTCCATAATCTTAAGAAGTAATAAATTTGGGGACATAATTCATTAACCCAAAGGATCTAATGCAAAACCTACTCCTTTGCAATGATTCATGATAAACACTTATTTCTCAATGAAAGGAAACATTTCATTACAAAATTGAAATAATAGAGAATCACAAATAAGATTTTTTTATTTACTTACAATACAAGAATACAAGGAAAATAATGCACCTTAATCCACAAGGAGAAACAAAAGAGGCACTCATAGCCAAAACATGGATATCAATTAGTGGCTCCATCCAAAGGATCACACAAACAACCAGACATGCTAAGGCATGTCAATTCTGTCTACTTAGCTAGGAAGACTCACTTCCTTCTCCTCACACTGTTCTAGTTGCATCTACTAGACATCACAAGTAGATACCCAAGTAACAAAGATCATGAGTCCTCAAGAAGAACTCACACTCACAAAAACACATCATCAACCATATAGGCAACATATACACATAGATCCCAATGTTTGAACATGGGCTCTGATACCACATGTAATGCCCAACTCAAAGATCCTTAGAACACAAGGATAAAACATGTACTAAATAATTTTTTCTTAAGATAAGTTACTTAACAACAACATAAAGTAACCAAGTGCAAGAGTGAAGCATCAACACAAGGTGATGAGAATAGGGAACATGGAAAGACTCACATGTTCACCTACACTAATGGGAGTCTTACAAACACTTCCAAAGATATCCAATCTTAAAATTGCAACTCACAATCCAACACCACACAAATCATGAGAATATGACAAGGGGATGTTCTTGTTCAATCCCAAAGTAAAAGCTCCTAGCATGGTTAGACATACAAGTCCATATACACTAGACATATCATAATAAGAATCACAAGAAAAGTCCAAAAATGGTCATACAAAAGATAAGGGCTCAATGTTACCACCACTCATCTACTAGAAACCATGTTGAAAGATAAATATTGGCTCCTAAAATTTGGCTAAGCCTAAACTCTTGAAGCCCTAAAAATTGGCTAAGTCTTTATTTTTGAAGCCCTAAAATTTCCTAGAATATTTATCTTAACTCGGAGAGGTTTGTAACCTATCTCAAATAAATAATCAAATATATTAAAATATATCTTAAGTAAATATACTTCAACTTATACTTAAACGATTTATTTTAAACCCCATAGAACATCTATTGAACTAGGAAGAAGTGCAACCCTAAAGGGTACTCAAAACACCAATCAACTCTCAACCGAAAAGTCCAGAGATACCTATTGTTTGCCCAAGTAGGTTTTTGCAAGAAAACTAGGTGACACTTTACAACAACCAGGTTATATTTCTCACTATAGCCTAGTGATACTTTTCACTATAGCCAAGTGATACTTCTTAGTATGGCTAGGTGATAGTTCTCAGTATGGCCATGTGATACTTCACCAGTATCATATGATATTTTACACTACTATGGTGTGATACTTTCTGTATCATCTTTCTCCTTGAGGCATGTTATACTCTTCCAATATCACCTAATGCTAAACCATTGTTGCCTAGGATTGAAAAGAAATAACTCAAAAAACATTCAAAAGGGAAAAAAATTTAGAACCTCCACACCAGGAAGTACCAGACCCACTATAATCAAGGCTTGGACACTCGAACACATGAAATGCAAGACACCATGCAACAAGAAGGAGAAAACATCTATCCATCCAAACCATAATAGCATATGAAAGAAGATGTGGAAAGCAACATCACAATGTACATACATGGTTCATAAACCAAACATCATATGAAGGAAAAACATAAATATCTAAGCACCAACATAACAAAAACACGTGCACGGTTCCTCCCAACCATAATAGCATCATGAGACCTTAAAGGCCCTAGCCATCCCACGCGTGTAACATCCCAAACTACCAACTAGATAGTTAGATCTATCTTATGAGCAAGTTACTACTACAAATATAACTAACATCATAAGAACTAGAAGATCTAACATGCTAATCCAACCAAGCAACGATGCTCAAACTAGTAGTGAACCAAATCATCTAACCATATGCCATAACATCATAATAAAGGAATGTGTCAAATGAAAGATAACATCATCTAAAAATGATATCCATACATTTCAATGAAAGCATAAATCACAAGGAAACATACTCTAGAAAACCCAAAATACCAAGTGAACATCAAGCATCAATCTAAACTAGAAATAGACCATCTCTATAGATCGATCCCTGGTATTAGTGAAGGTAGCTATGCCTCCCAACCATGTGGAACCCATAGGTCTACTCTCGTTGTGCTGATGGAGGTAATGATCCAACCACAAACACACATAAAGAAAATGTCTATGGCTAACACTCATGCCAGATAGTAAAGATGATTGAAACAAGATCATGAGACAATGTAAGTACAATAGGTCCTTGTTAGACACTTAATGGGTAACTATGTAGGGACTCACCTGAAGGGTAAATTGCTTGGCATCAAGAAGCCCAAGCTAAATATCATGTAGCTCAACTTCCCAATAGAAGGCTCTCACACTGTGTCCTTTTATTATCTTAAATTTATTACCTAGTAATTTATTTAGTTATCACTTGTTAGAACTTCTTCATGCCAACTTGTTAGCAAGAATGTTGATGATATTACATTGGGGGAGTACCCTAAGCATTGGAGAGTATTTCAATATGTTGCATTCATGACTATATTTATCATTAATGTCAACATAGCAGTAATTCTATAAAGACTGGAAGAATTGTAGTCAGTAATCTTATGATGCACAGAAGATGATGAAGTTTGTGACATTGTTTAGATGACGTGGTTAAAATGACTAAGTCTAAGTCAATGGTATATGGAAGTTACACTTGATTTACTAGAAGTAGTGCAAAAAAAGACCATTGGAAAATAGAGCTCTGATGATCTATCACTATCTTTCATTTGAGATGTAATGAAGAGATGCGCAATTACATAGTGACAGAGGACAATCCTGTGGTGACACTGGCATGTGCACAAGATGTGGTTTCACATGTGTGAAGTTTTGTATAGACTATGACCCAACAGTGCTACTGTAATTGTGAATTAATTAACTATCTTGTTTTAATTAATTGGGAAAGCCTCAAGGTTGACTCAAGGAATTATTATGAAGATGTAGTATAAAGGAAACTTGTTTTCCTTTCTTGTGATGATAACTTGGATTAGAGGACCAAGTGGGACATGAAGTATTAGTGCACAATGCAAAAAGGAGCAAAATCATACTAAATACAAGTAAGTGGTCATTGGATGCGCAATATGAGATTTGGTTATAAGATCTGAAGGAGCTGAAGTCTGATTGACAAGAAAGAGATAAAGGAAATAAGTACATTTAAGTTCTATTATTTTACAAAGAATAATATAGAGATCATTTGGAAAGTGAGTTCATTGATCTTAACCTTGAAGTTGTTTGGACAGTGGGTCCAGCTATCTTCCACAACTCCTAACAGGGTTGGAATCTTCTAATAGGGATTCAAACTCTCCTAACAAGGACTCATATGTACTAAATTTTGTAATAGACTCCTAACAGTGTCTATCCTCTAACAAGGAATATTTATATTAGTACATCATCTTGTGGGTAACATCCTCACTAGGGTTTTCCCTTTGATCAAGGGTTTCCCCAATTAATATATTTGGTGTTATTTGTGTATGAGTAACTTGTTATGGTTTTAGTTTATATTACACACATGGTTAAGTTTGTTTAAGGTTAATGATTGTAATGATAGTTGGTTAACTGATTCACCCCCCCCCCCCCCCCCCCCCCCCCAAGTTATGGATTATAACAATCGGTATCAGAGCATTAGGTCCTTAAAGATAAGGCTTAACAACTTTGGGAGATCAATGGAGAATATGCTTAGGAAGGATAGTCCAAGATTCAATGGGGCCAACTATGATAGTTGGAAGGAAAAGATGAAGACTCGTCTCTTATGTATGGGTCTGAGATATTGGCTCTTAGCAAAATCTAAGAAGACAATTATTGAAGAATCAAAGCTTGAGGAATGTAGTGAGGGAGAAAGAGATATGTTCATGTGTAACATGAGAGCTCAAGAAGCCCTACTATTAGCTCTTCTAGAGAATGAATGCAATCAGGTAAAGACATTTCAAACTTCTTATGAAATTTGGAAAGCATTAGAAATTACCTTTGAAGGTGATGATCATGCAAAAAGAATGAGATTGCAAAATTGGATTTGTAAATTTCAAGATGCTAAGATTATGGAAGATGAATATGTGAGAAGTTATGTAGGAATAATATCATAAATTATTGTAAGAATCGGGTCTCTTGGTGGAACTATAGAAGATGATGAAGTTATATGGAAGATCTTGAAAAGTTTAGCACCACCATACAAGCAAACAACTTAGATGATTTAGCTAGTAATGCCCTACACCAATGATTTCACAAAGAAAACATTGCTTGGAAGATTAAAATTTGTAAAAGTAGAAATGGGACAGTCTAGAGAATTAGCCAGAGTTAGACATCTTTTAGTGCTCTGAACATTTGACATAATCTATAAAGAAGTGCAAACACAATAAGAGACTTTGCCAGTAGTAGTAGATCTGAAGAAGATAATAAGATCGAAGAAGCAATGGCCCTTCTAGTAAGAAGAGAGAAATATGGTAAGAAAATATAAATGTTGGACTTGTAATGAATATGATTATTATGCATCTAAATGTCTTAAAAGAGAGAAAAAAATTAGAGGAAAATTTAAGTCTATAGGAGATAAGGATCAAAATTGTTTATATGCCAATGAGGATAAAGAATCTGATGAAATAGGTCAAAATGAAAGTGATAATGAATTAGGATTTGTGGCTATCAAGGAAGATGATCTTGATAGAGAAATTAGAGAGGAAAGAGCTCTAGTTACCCAAGTTGAGAAGAAGTCAGATTCGATAATTGATAGTGGATGGTCACCTCACATGACTGGTGATATGAACAAATTTGTTAATTTAAGAAATCATGATGGAGGTATTGTTAGAGTTGGTAACAATGTAGCCTATCATATTACAGGGATCAGATCTATTACTCTTGATGGTAAAACTAACACTGATGATTCTTTACTTTGTTAATGGTTTGAAACATAATTTGTTAAGTATTGGATAGTTGGTAGACAAGGGATATCTATTGCAGTTCACAAAGAAGACTTGCATTATCAAAGACAAAGATGGTAAGTTGATTGGTACTAGAACTAGATCCAGAGGTAATGTATTTTAGTTGAATCCTACTAAAATAACATGTTTGGTTGCAAAGGTTAACAACAGTTGGTTATGGCATAGAAGGTTCTATCATATAAGCTCTGATAATATTGTGAAAGTTAGCAGTACATTTGTAGTGAGAGATATATCTAAGATTATTAAGCCTACTAATGTTAAATGCAAGGAATGTATTTTGGCTAAGTAGAGGAAAGTATCTTTTTCTAGCAAGAAGTTCTCTACTATAGAGAAAGTCAAGATTATTCACATAGATCTAAGTGGTCCTGAGAGAACTAGAGGATTCTATTGTGAAATGTACTTTATGATTTTTGTTGATGATTTCACTAGGATGATGTGGGTAGCATTTCTTAAAGAGAAGTCTAAAGCTTTTAAGAAATTTAAGAATAGAATTGAAATATAGTGTCAAGATTAAATATTTAAGATCAGATAGAGGAGAGTTCACCTCTAGAGAGCTCTATTACTTAATTTTAAGTCATCTTAAAATTCAAATCTGAAATTCAAATTTATACTTGAAGTTGCTTAAAAAATACTTTTCATTTGATATTGCAAAAGAATATAATTGTCCTTGTATTATTCATTTTTTGAATATACAACTGATATTTAGAAAAGAGTAGAATAAATTGAAGTGTTGAAAGTAAAATATCTCGCACAAGTTGTGAGTTTAACTACTACCTTTCATACATATTTAGAATATGAAAAAATAATACATATGAAGGTAGGGTTAGAGGTAACCAGTCATTGCCTTTTCAACTTTTGATTGGTTAAGTGATCCATGATGTTGTTCCTAGTCCAACTCCTTATCCACCAAGTTCTTATCTTCATTTTACTGTATAAGGAAAAAAGTGAGGTTAGATCTTGAAAGATTTAAGCAATGACTGAATATCTATAACTAGTCATCCTACACATGTACTTTCTTTCCATATTTTGAATACATATCAAAGATAGTAAAGTACATTTTCAGTGCTCAAGTGAGGAAAAGAAAAAAATATATTTTTTAAAGGATGTATTATTTTTGATATGAAACCTTTCATTGTAATCAAATGAAGCTTGTAGGAATATGTACTAAAGAAAATTATAAGTCACAAAAAGTGGTTTATGGGTGTCACAAGCCCATGCTCGAACCTCATAATTGATCTTTATATATTTACTGGGATTACATCTATTTTATGATATAAGAGAATAACTTGCTACAAGATACAAGAAAGAATATAGAGAGTAATACAATGGTTATAGATAATGATAAGAGGGAAAATGCAGAATGAAGAACACATTCAAAAAATGACTATCAAAAATGCTATAGGAAAGAATAATGAAATGAAATTTTATTGTTGTTGTTATTATATAGTATTCATACTGAAAAGGAACTATAAATGACAGAAGTTGCAGCAATAGAATGAGTTTTAGTAAGTACATTTCACATAAATCAGTAATGGTATTCTGAGATCCTTGAAGTTAAATAGCAAAATGAAAAGAATCTAATAGAATTTGTTGTCATACATCATACATAAGAGCTGCAAAAATGTAGTTATAAGATTAAGGATAGAGGAAGGAAATCTATAGCAAACATATTACAAATAAAATCCTTATATAAATCATTTTCAAAGATTGATAGCTACACCAAAAGAGTTTAACCTGCAAGTTTCCATTAATGGTGTTCTCTAAAAACCTTCAAATAGAAGTCATAAAATGATAACAAATACATTTTAGACAATATTTGTAATTGATAACAAACAAGGCTATCAATAGAAGATATGTGAAATGTGAAATACCCTCAACGTCCAAAGCTGCTAGAATAACAAAAAGTATGTATAAAGGAAAAATAAAAACAACAAAAGCATAAATACACTTTTATTTATGAGGGTGTACAATGAATACAAAAAAATATCAAACCCATATTGCTAAAACAACAGGGTCAAAAATGTAAAGCAAATGATAGGGTCCTCTTCAAATATGATATCCAAGCCAGAAATAAAATAGATTATATCATGGTAGCAAAAAAACAACAACAAATTCCAAGTTGGACATCTTCCCAAAGAAAGCCAATTGCAAGCCAAAAGTCAATAGAAACTCATGCCAAATACGAAGGTAATCATTCATGGTATCATACCTTGGTTATAGGAAGCCCAACAATGGTGACTTAAATAGTAAAACACAAATAAATATATGTGCTCAACAAAACTATAGAAAGGTTGCCATGAGTTTCTATAGAAATGCCAAAGTAGCAGGCATGCTAGAGTTAGAAGAAGAGCTCCAGACTTCGAGCAACTACCACATGCAGAAATCCTCAACCATGGTGTCATATTCAACCATTAAACTCTAGTTGTACTTGCCCAAGTTAGAAAATATCAGCACCCATAGGCATAAAACCATGGAGAAATAGGAAACCAATCAAAAATTAGCAAGCCATGGCTGCATAAACAACTTGACAACTTTAGATTTGAAGACATGATTGAGAGAAATCAAAGGATGGTGTTTAATAAAACTAGTCGTAGTTTGCAATCACATATTTCTCCTTGAAGCTAGCAAAGCAAAACTCATAGATCTCCAATAGCCACAGCTTCAAATATGGTAAGCAAATGTATATGCCCAACAGATAAAAAAAACAGTGAAATATCATGGTTCCAGCATTAGTTTCGAATATGGCGGTTTAAGAAAGACTTTCAAATAGAAAGTAATGAATACTTTCAACAAAGAATCCTTGCATCAAACAATAAATCCAAATGGTGACTCGAAATGAATTTCAGCAAGTATCAAACAAATGATATTACTTCTCTAATATGGTGGCTTCAACTTCTAAAGATCCAATCACAGAAAATGGTGGCAACAAGAGAAAGTTCTCATTGCAGCTACAACTGAAACCAAATGCCTTCAAACCCTAGTTGAATTTCTTATCAAAGCTCTCCAAATCTAATACATTTACAAAATGAGAAGACTTTAGGGTTTTGTAAAATGATGTAGTTTAGTCCTTTATTATTTTTCATAAGTTTTCAAATCCACTCCCTCCAAAACTTTTCCAAGCCAATGATTATAAGTTAATATTTTATTTGTCAATTTTACATGTCATAGCTTATGGATAGGTTTATTAATCATTTTGATAAACCTTCTCTTTATTTTTCTTCAAGTCTAAATTGTAAAAGGAAAATATTAATGATATTGTTATAAATCATTAGTATTTTCCTATTCTTTATGCAAAGATAGAGGTGATAGATTTATTCATAGATATAAGTGACATGTGTTTAAAAATACTAAGTCTTAGGAATTATTGTTTCAAAGACTTAGTACTATCATTTAAAGTCATGGAGAGATTATCTCGAGGATTTTGAGTCATTTCAAGACTATGGATCGAATCTTAACCTTGTCTTGGTGGTTTGAGTGTCTTTATGACCTTTTTGAGTATTTTAGGGCAGTTAAGCATGAGTCATAGGTTTCATTATGATTTAGTGGAGTTCATAAGGTAGTGAATCATCATTTTCAGTGGTTATGACTCCTTTTTCAGAGGTATTTTTCATGGATTTGACCCTAAGGGGTTTGTATTTAGTATTTTAAACTCTAATTTTGGAGAGAGTTCTGATTATGCAAAGGAGGCTTATGTGACATTTGTTTTGTCTTTAGCATTTTTTTTTGTGCAAAACTTTGTAACTCATTTTGGAAAGATCAAATACAAGTGATAGTGGCTGAGTTTATGTCATCTGAATCCATTTTAGTGTCTTCTCTTCTTTCTATAATTTTGTGTGTATTTTTAGGTGATTTGATAAAGACAACTAGTAAATCATCATTTTTCCATGTTGCTTTGTCTCACATAAGCACCTAGTTGTAGAAAAGTATGTTTGTTTGTAGGTTGTAGTTCATGTTTTAAAATATGAAATTCATAGGAGAGGAATCTATTTTCCTCCTTATGCTAATTCATTTTTAGACTTTATTACAAAATATTTATGCAAGCCTATACAGAAAAGAAGTGTTTTGTAATCATTCAAATATGTTAGTAATCCCTCATAGTTACTAGTATTTGAATTTTCATATCATATTTTGGTGTATCACCTAGTTCTCTAATTTAGAGTTTAAAATCTTAGGTTCATTTCAGTAACTTCTATTCCTTTTCCCCACAAGTTCATGTTAGTTTTTTGGAGTTATTAGTTTTTATCCAATAGGAACTAGCCTAGAATCTAAAGGTTTCATTTCTTGTTATGCATTTCCCACATGCATAAATGAATTCCATGTTAGGCAAGGTTGTTAAACTTATTTAGTTTAATAGGGTGCAAATTTTAGCCTTACAAGTTCAACATGTTCTATGGAGAGAATGGAATCAAAAGACAGTTATCTTCACCTAGAACACCTAAATAGAATGGGATTGCTAAAAGAAGGAACAAGTCAGTAGCAAAAGTAGAAAAAGTGATGTTATTTAAGAATGATGTCTCAAAGACATTTTGGAGAGAAGAAGTTAACACTACAGTATATACGCTGAACAGAGTACAAATTAGAAAAGGTATGAGCAAAGATGAGATATTTATCTCACAAACTAGGTATCTAAAAGACTTGTTGAAAAAAATTGGTTTAGAAAGTTGCAAACCTTGTTGGTACACCCATGGTAACTAGTCACAAGTTATCTACTAAAGATGGGACATCTACACTTGAGCAAATAAAGTATAGATCTATGATTGGAGGATTGCAATATCTAACTCACACCAGACTAGATATAGAAAATGCAGTTGGGATTGCAGCAAGATTTCAAGTTGATCCTAAAGAGTATCATAATGCAACAGTAAAGAGGATATTCAAATATTTGAAGGGTACATCTAATTATGGAATTTGGTATGATAGATCAAGTGACTTTACCTTGTGTGCATATACTGATGTAGATTGGGTGGGCAGTATGAATGACAGAAAGAACACCAATGGTGGAGCATTCTTTCTTGGAGGAAGATTAGTTTCTTGGTTGAGCAAGAAACAAGACTGTATATCTCAGAGTACAATTGAGGCAGAGTATGTTGCAACAACAAATAACTGGAATCAAATTATGTGGATGAGACAAATGTTGAAGGATATTGGGATTAAGTTTACAGAACCTGTTATCATTTATTGTTAAGAATCTAGTATTGCATTTTAAGAAAAAGTACATATCCATTAAGTATCATATTTTGAGAGAGAAGGCAACAGAGAAGGAAATAAGATTGGAATATGTAAGTACTAAATATTAGATTGTAGATATCTTTATGAAGCCTTTGCCTAAGTATAATTTTGAGTATCTAAGAGTTATGTTATGGGTTATGCCCTTGCCTACTTTAGAGTAGATGATGCAGTGAGTGCATTAGTCTAGTGGTAGAGAGCAATATGATTAGACTAGACTGAATGTTGATACTTCCTATATGGGGGAGTATCTGGTATGTACCAAGTCATTGAGTACTCTTGGTATTTGATAGTTTGTATTGAATAGTGTCTTTGGACACTTGAGTTGATTAAAGAGTTAGAAGGAGTATATTATAACAATTGGTATTTTGTACTTGTATTGACGCATTGATGTCAATGGGGGAGAAGAATATATGCATGAAAAACATCTCCTAAAAACATATCCTAGGCAATGGGGAGAGAAAATGTGAGAGAAGCACCTATTGAGTTGTCAATGGGGGAGTGTTATCTCTTTCTAGGGAGATTTCAAAAGATTCATGTAAGTGCGTAGAAGCATATGTGAGTGCACAAAAGAATATATAAGTGCGCAGGAGGATATCTCTATGAGAAAGATATGAAGCCAAAAAAGTGTTGGAAGTTTTTTACCGTAAACAACTCATGACAAAAGCCAAAGGATTTTAGATTGATAAAGAGGATTGAGAAGATGATTGTAGCAGTAACAGAGTATAGTTTGGTATTCATGGGACTTAGATGTTTTTCATCTATGTTTCCATCAATGCCAAAGAGGGAGATTGTTAGCATGAATGTTGATGATACTAAATTGTGGGAGTATCCTAAGCATTGGAGAGTATTAATATGTTGCATTCATGACTCCATTTGTCATTGATGGCAACATAGAAGTAATTATGTAAAGACTAGAAGAATAACAGTCAGTAATCTTATGATGCATAGAAGGTGAGGAATTTTTAGATGATGTGTAGCAAAGGACATGTTTCTAAGGTTGTCCTGATGACATGGTTAAGAGGACTAAGTCTAAGTTGATGGTATACAAAAGTTACACTTAATTTATTGAAAGTAGTGCAGAAAGAGAGCATTGGGAAATAGAGTTATGATGATCTATCACTATCTTTCATCTAAGATGTAATGAAGAGATGCGTAGTTACACAGTGATAGAGGACAACTGTGTGGTGACACCAGCATGTGTGCAAGATGTGGTTTCACATGTGTGAAGTTATGTGTAGACTATGAGCTGACAATGCTATTGTAATTGTGAATTAATTATTTTATTTTAATTAAATGGGAAAGCCTTAAAGCCGACTCAAGGATTTATTATGAAGATACTATATAAAGGAAAGTTGTTTTCCTTTCTTATAATGAAAACTTGGATTAGAGGACCAAGTCAGATGTGAAGTATTAGTGTGTAGTGTGAAAAGGAGCAAAATACATACTGAATACATGTAAGCAATCCAAGGGGTCATTGGATGTGTAGTATGAGATTTGGTTACAACATCTGAAGGAGTAGAAGTACGATTAATAGGACAGAGATAGAGGAAAGAAGTGCATTTTAGTTTTATTATTCTTCAAGGAATAATGCAGAGATCATTTGGACAGTGGGTTCATTGATCTTAACCTTGAAGCTATTTGGATAGTGGGTCTAGTTCTCTTCCACAACTCCTAACAGGGTTGGCACAACTCTTAATAGGGTTGGAATCTCTTAATAGGGATTCAAAGTCTCCTAATAGGGACTGATATGTACTAAATTTTGTAACAAACTCCTAATAGGGTCTATCCTCTAACAAGGAATATTTATATTAGGACATCATCTTATGGGTAACATCCCCACCAAGATTTTCCCTCTGATCAAGGGTTTCCCTATTTAACATATCTGGTGTTAATTATGTATGAGTATCTTGTTGTGGTTTCAATTTATATTACTCACATGGTTAAGTTTGTTTAAGGTTAATAATTGTGATGATAGTTGGTTAACTGATTCACCCCCCCCCCCCCTCTAGTTATGTCAGTGGACTATATATTCTAACACAACCCTCTGGGCATAATAGTCACCAGGTTGTGAGAGAGAAGCCCCCTCCATGCTACCCTACCCTACCTACACTCATCAAACAATGAGTGCCCATAGGCATGCATATTCCCAACCCAACCCCAAATGAACATAACCCCATCAAAATATAATTGGGAGTTCAGGGCTTGTAAGTCACCTAACAACTACATGCACACATACTCGTGTGTGGGTGCACCACCATCACGAAGATCATAAAACCAAGGTTTGGATGAGAACACAAGCAAAATAACACTCAACTAAATACAAGCTCAGAAGGATAGATTCTACACAAATCACAAAGGATAATAAAACCATACATCATGAACCTGCTCAATTGCCTTCAATCCAAGAGTATGGATTCTACATAAATCCCAATGATGCTACCAAACCACACACTATGAACTCACTCAATCGGCCTCAATTTGGGAGTATGGATTCTACACAAATCCTAGCATCCATGAAATAAGAACAAGGGTTTGATCAAAATAATAACACTAGATATGAAATCACTCAATTGAACACAAAGTTGGGACTACATATGTGACACACATCCCAATGCAAATATAAAGATGTAATAATGATTAGATTGAAATCCTATGGATAATCTAAATCCATGACCAACACCATGCCAAGAAAACCCAAGAAAAGTAGGTGGCATGCAAATCAAGGAAAAAACCTTCAAACTTAAAATTTTCAAAATTAAAATCCAATTGCTCTTAGAGAACAGATGCCACAAAAATCCATTAAAATCTAAGTTTGGAGTTTGTATGAAAAAATGACCAACATAACAGTGCAAAACCCCAAACCCCAATCCTGAAAAATAAGGAAATGCTCATAGCCACCCAATTGGGTAGAGCTAGCATATAGAAATAGAGGGGAATACTAGTTCTCAACCTCCTAACATATAACTACCAAAGATGGAAGCAAAAATGGAGCCGAAACAACAAAATGAGAGAGCTCTACCTCATATCCAAAAGGGAACAATAGGAATTTGAACCTTAAAAGAATTCCCCAAAAGTAGCCAAAAATTGTGGCAATCCAAGGTCTCCTCATGCTGGATCCAATGAGACCGATCACACCATGATCCCACACCTGTAGCTCCTACAGCGAACAGAACAATAATTCCTTATGAAGAGGATTTTGGGGTTTACTTTCAAACTTTCTAATTCAAAAGTGAGAAGTGAGGAATAAAATTCATTTTGGATACTTATTCACTTTTCGAGTGAATAAAGAATTAGGGTAAATAACTAGATCACCTAGTTAAACCCTAAAATAGCCCAAACAAAAATAGGCTATTCCAAGTAGTTGGAATTCAACTACAACAAAGCTCTTAGGAATTAAATTAAATAAATAAAGCCCAAAATTCCCTTAAACCAAAAATCACAGAATTCCTTAATAACTTTTGTGACAAATGTGAACCTCTAAATGTACAAACATGATCACAGGTCTAATCACATAATGCAAATGAATTTGGATTTATTAAATCACTAGAGGATTTAATTTAAACAATTAATTAGGATACATCGACTATATAGGGATAACATTGGCTAGATATGAACAGCTGAATCACTAACTCCATGTGCTAATGCCAAGGACATAAATCATCCACACTAAAATACGTGATCAAGTGTAATTGCATTTAATAACATAGCCAAAGCAATAAATGCATTAAATAACCTAATTTAACCATTTCTTTAATTATACCAAAACAATCCATTTACATCACTCACTTTCACATAAAGCATCATAAAGAAAGAATGTAGTAAATAACCATAGAATTAAATCCAACATATAAATGTAATCAAAGGATATATCCAAATACTGGATAATACATACCATAATAAAACATATTGTCATCTCAAGAAGGCATCATCATGTAGATATGATCAACTAACAATATAGTAATCTAACATGGACAATTCATTTCAAATTATTTAAGCATTTGATAATGGTTTTTTAAACAACATAAAAAGGCACTTAAAACACATAAGTAAACATGGTCAAATACATGACTAACTACTATTGTAGGAACCTAGTCTAGTGTAGCGGGATAATAATACACACGTCTCAAGGTAATCACAAAGCAACATCATGATAACACATCAATCCGAGTAACTACTAGCACAAACCTTAGTGAAACCATCTAACACATCATAATATCATAAATCAACCATAAGCATAATCAAAGAAACTGATACAGTAACATGAATCCAATCACCTCAAGGGTGTAGACCACTCATGGTCCCAATCATGATCACTTCCCAAGGAAAGATCATCAAGGTTACATCCATTAGGATGACTTACATAAATCAAATGGGAGAGGCAATACATAGAAACTTTGACAAATTTTGTTGAAGCATTAACTAATCTTGTGACCATAGAGAAGTTAAGATGGTGTCCAGAGTCTATGGGCATCTTGACCCATATCAATTAAGTCCATGATACTTTGGATCCCCTTTCTCTTGCAAGGTGTTCAACAAGTGGGAAAATATTGAGAACATGTGTCTCAACCTTGCAAGTTTGTTGCAAGCTTTTTCTAGAAAATTCCAACAATTTGTTGGTTTTAGTTTTTCACTTGTTTATGCCTTCGAAAATAGTGAATAAAATTACAAAAGTTCCCTATCCATAGTAGAATATAGGAGGGCTATTTTTAGAGCGTAGATAACTTATTTTATGTCTTTTTTAGGGGTATAAACTAGGGGACAAAATTATGGATGAGATTACTATTTAACTTGGTTGTTTTTCCCATCTTGGAATTATAAATGTCAGGAATGGGCAACATTTGGCATGGTAGTTTTTCCCATAGTTTTGTAAAACTAAAAGTGGTTTTCAGGTTGTAAAATCACTATATAGGGAGGACTTGGGGAGAAGTTTGATCATTGAGTTTTGTTTGCAAGAATGGGTACTAGAAGGAGTCTCTCCAAGTTCAAAGTTGTGGTGATGCTCCTGTAAAAACTTGCATTGCAAGTATATTGTAATCTTCCTGAGTTGATAATACATGTGGGCTTTAGAGTTTGGGGTTTTTCTTTGAGAAGGGTTTACCCATGATAATCACTGAGTTATGTGTTTATCGTGATGTTTCATTTATGCACTTTTATTTGTCCATTAAAATCTCTATAATAGTTAGTTGAAATTTGCATAATTGTGCTCTCAAGATTAATTTATGAAGTGATTTTGCATACCTTTTCTTCCTTACAAGATCTTCCAGATCAGGTCGCTATGCACTCTTATTTCGCCAAATGATACATTTCACCAATAAATAGAGCAAGAAAGGGAGAAATACAATGTTTAGTAGCTACAAAGTACAAGCTCTTCTAGATCAGGTCACTACACACTCTCCTTTAGCCAAATTGCTCATTTCACCACTATATAGAGAAAGAAAGGGATAAATACAAGGTTTACTAGATGTCTCAAGAAAAATGAAGGTGTTATCATACCATGTTAATGCCTCCTCAAAATTTACAAAAACATTATTTCAAAATTGTTAGAATGATTTTCAGAAGAAACATTTTTTAGGCGACTAACAAAAGTAAGGCAATATGCAATAGTACACAAAGTTTTTCTTGAGAATGATGAGATCCCAAATGTAAAGATCCAATATTTACAACAATATAATTGTTCCAAATACAACACATTGAAGGAGACAAAGGTAGCATAAAAAATATTTCCTATGTATGGAAAAATATTGTTGTAATATTCATATTAACAAGCTTGTATATTTTTGGCTTCTTTATTACCTAATAGTTACTACTACTAGTCAAATACTAATTTGAATCTCTTACATATCAAACCAAAAAAAAAAGGGAAATACTAGAGTTACTTTGGACACATGTTGTCAGCTTGTTCTTCCATTTATATGAAGGACAAACATAAGGTGGATTCGCCAAGCATTGTTGAGGACTTCATCTTGGTCGAGGAACCTTCATCCTTTCTTGAGAAAATAGAAGTTGAAATTATGGAAGACTGTCCTAGTAGTAAGAAATTTGAGGAGGACTAGAGGGAAGATAAGATGGAAGAAATTGTTAAGACACCTGGAGGAAGGAGTAGAGATGGAGGAATACCCATTTACGAGAGAGATTGATGACCTTTTCAAATCCTTAGTAGTGAGAGAACCTAACACTAACCAGTTGTTGAAGGAGGGTGAAATTGGTCCCCTTGAGATGGCCACCCAGGGTGTGATAACTTCAGGTAAGGATAATTTAGGAGGCCAAGTGATTTCAACAGTGTGACTGCTGGTGTCCTTGAGCTCAACCACTAGGAAATAGACCATGGTGTTGGTAACACCTGTAAAGAAACCAATACCAGATATGGGGGTAGGGGGAGTTCTAAAATAGGGAGATCTGATGATTTGAGCCAATGGGGGATGTTTACCCAAAAGAGGCTAAAATTGGGGTCTCTGAAGGAGGTTGTGGCTAAGGCCATGAGAAGCTTTGAGGAGGTTGGGGGAATTTTGGCCCTCTTGGCCCCACCCTCCCCTCAATTGAGGGTTACGAGAGAATGGGAGTACCCCAAGAGGAAAACTAGGGGGCAAGAAACTAGATGTGGTGGTAAAAATTATCAAAGGCCACCCAAATAGTAGAACAACTAGGACTAAACAGGCAATAAGGGAAGTGGCCAGTGGAAGACAACTTACACTGGAGACAATCAAGTAAGGTAAAAAATGATCTTTGAATGTTAGGGGGTTGAACAATGCCTAGAAACATTATGCTCTTACACACTATATTCTAGTGGAAAAGATTGATTGTATCCTCATCCAAGAAACAAGGATGATAGACCAAAATTTTACTAAGGTGGCTAAGAAGCTCTAGCCTAGTGTGGGTTTCTTCCATTCAAAAGCTGACCAGGCCTCAAGGGGCCTTTATATCATGTGGAACTCCAATGTCTTGATAGGTAGGGAAGTCCTTAGAGAGAAGAACTTTACAGTTTCTAAGTTTAGTAATGATAGAATGGTGTGGACTCTGGTAAACATTTACGCCTCGAATACCAAGGTGGGAAGAGGTGAACTATGGGATAGGATTAGAAGAGAGATGGGAGTTCTAGAAAAAGAGTCTTATGTGTATGGAGACTTTAACACCCCCTTATACCCCTTGAAAAAGCTTGGGGGGATAACTGACTTCTCAAAAAGTACGTAGAACCTCTTGGAGTTCATAAACACTAATGACCTACTAGATGTGGACCTACAAGGAAATCCTTTTAATTGGTCCAACAATAGTAAGGGTTAGGACTTGATTCAGGTTAGGTTGGACCGGCTACTTGTCTCAGGAGACTGGCCCCACATCATCCCATCCTCCTTGGTGAATCTCTCAAGGACTATTTTAGACCACTCCCTGATCTTTTTTAATTGGGTGAATGATTTGGTGAGTGGAACTAAACCCTTTAGGTATGAAATTATGTGGCACTCTCACCCAGACTTCAAAAATAAAGTGGAAGAATGGTGGAATATAAGAGTGGATAGGATGGCTATGTTTTGCTCGACACAGAAACTAGATAATATAAGAAATAATGTCAGGGAATGGGCTAAAAAATCCTTTGGGATGTGTTTAAAATAAAGTGAGATGTTGAGGAGGAGCTCAAAAGGCTACAAACTACCATGGCAGCAAGGGATGACATTGAAGCAACCACACTAGAGGAAGAGATCTACAGGGGGAAGTGGAAGGAAACTAATCTCAAGGAGGAGATTTTCTAGAAGCAAAGGTCTCTTATTGCTTGGTTGACTGAAGGCAACACAAACACTTCTTTTTTCCATAGATCTACTTCAAAACATAAAAAAATGCAATGCTATCACCTCCCTAGTAGAGGATGGTGGAAGGACTTTGTCAGAGTAGGAGGAAATGGGTAAGCATGCTATGGACTTCTTCACGAAAGATTATAAAAAAGAGGACAAAATGTGCAACAACGTAATAAGGAAAAGTATGCTCAATAATATTCCAAAAGTGTTGTAGCCAGAGGAAAATGATAAGTTAAAGGAGAAAGTATTGGAAGAGGAAGTGAAGAATGTTGTTTTCTCTATGAAAGCCTTCAAGGCCCTAGGCCCAGATGGATTCCTGCCAACCTTCTTCCAACATTTTTGGGAATTGATTAAAAATGAGCTAATTTGGGCCATTAGTGACATCATTAGAACTAGGAAATTTCTAAAAGGGATCAATTAAACCTTCTTAGTTCTTGTACCAAAAACTCAATCCCCCAAATATTTAAGTGATTTTAGGTCTATCAGCCTATGCAATACCATTTATAAAGTTTTTTTGAAGGTGTTGGTCAATAGGATTAAACCCTTCCTAGATAAGGTTATTGGGAGCCCCCATAAGGGGTTCATCCCAGGTCAACATATTCTAGATGTTGTGATTTCCACCCATGAGATCATCCACTCCATGTAGAAAAGTAAAATGTCGGTCATGGTTCTAAAATTGGACATATCTAAAGCTTATGATAGAGTCAATTGGACCTTCCTTTATGAAGTTCTAGAGCAAGTTGGGTTCGAAAGGGATATTGTGAACCCAATAAAACTATAGTGGAAACTACTCAATTTGAGGTTTTGCTCAATGGGAACTATTAGCCCTCATTTTCAATAGCCCTTTTTTCCCAAGTTATATCACCAAATTGTCCAAACCTTTGAGCAAATTGAGTTAGTCACAGCATGTTTTCATCCCCTGGCGAAAACTATATTTTGGGAATTATTAATTAATGCTAGCTACCTAGGTTTTCTCTAAGATTTTCATGATTATGCTTTACCCTAACCATAACATTGTTTTTAGGCTTGCCACATTTCTTTTTAATTTTTAAATACCTAAGAGTGGCACTTTACTTTATATCTTTTATCTTCTGATAAAGGCTCTTTTGTTTTAAATATGCGACCATGTGACTATGGTTAGTTGCATGGTCGAAGACCCTAATCAAACTACACCAATGAAGAGTGTGACCCAATGAAGTTAGGATTTCCCTTTGATCTCTAAGTCATAGTGGGTCAATGGTAAAGTCTTTTCCAAAATGCAACCAAGTGAGGTAGTTAAGGTTACCTTAATATCTTGGTCACCTTAAAAGTGTTTTATCAAAGTGTGGATGTGATTGGGAGATTGGTTTGATCACTCGATTGGGCATTTGGTTAATAAAGGTCTATGGTTAACCATGAAATGGTGAAAGGTTGAAAGAAATTTTGAATCACATGGTCGCAATGTTAGCTAACTAGTAAAAGAAGTCAATAGCAACCTCGCGATCATTGTTATAAAAGATACAATATTGTTTGTTTGCCCAATCGCATCACCGAAAGGGATAAGGATTGTTTACTTAGCGATCTAGAAAAGATGTTTAGAAGGGTTTGATGGCTTGGTTGCATAGTTGGTAAAAATAAAAGGAAGTTTGACCACAACCATATGATGCAGTAAAAGTTGAAGCTAAATGTAAGAGTTGCTAGGTCACAAGAGCAAAGTTTTAAAAATGCTTAACCATGTGATGTCGCAACTTCATGATTTGAAGGTGATCTTAGGGTCACTAATGTTAGGTTTTGATGCTAACATAAGGTGGAAACTCTACGATTGAAGCAAAATAAAGGATCAGAAGCTATGGTCGCTTGATCACATGGTTTGTTGACAACAATAGAGAACAATCTACGAAGCAAAATAAAAAGGTAAGATGTTGCAGTCACCAGGTTGCAAGGAGGAAATAATAAGTGAAAATTGACTGTTAGAAACTCCATTATGATTTTAGAGATTATGTCCTGTCAAAAGATCCATAAAAGAATTAAATGGTTGGTTATACATGGTGTGCATCTACACTTTTGCAAATTTTAAGATTTCCCATGCACATCAACATTAAGATACATAAATGCCCCTCTAAATTTTTATCTCTGTTAAAAGGTTGATGTAACCAATTCCTCAATTACATTATTTTTTTAAAGTCAAAAATAAGAATTTGAGCACCAAAAATTTGCAACAATTTTCAAAGTTCTCAAAGCCAGTATTGACAGATAATTGTTCCAAACTCTTTAGTAACAGAGATAATGGCACAAGAGGAAGAAAAGATGATAGCACAAGTTGATGTGGAAGGATCTTCACAAGCCATATAGAAAGAAAAGCCAAAATTGGCAACTTTATATGCAAAAGAGTGGGTGTATTTTCTCACGGGGTCCTCACATGCTCAAACTCTAAATGCGCATGTCTTCAAAGATGTATACTCCTTCTGTAAGGATGCCATTGTGCTTGAGACTAATGAGAATGAGTTATTCTAGTATTTTTAACAAAATAGATATGCAAATTCTCCAAATTGTAACCCATGGATCAAAAATATGGAAAAATTAATAATGACAGAGGTGATAATTAATGTAGATTTGGTGAAAGCACTAAGTCTTATAATCCGACTACCAAGGCCTTTCACAGAAAAGATATGAGTGTCCTCTGCAGATTGGATGGAGAGACCTTTGCTAAAGTTTTTGACCTAGGAGGGCCCCTCATGAAGAAAATTATGAAAGAAAAAATGAATGAAACCTTCAAGAATTCCAAAAATTTCTACACTGGAATTGACATGAGGAGGCACATTCCTAAATCAAGGAAAGAAAAGGGAGAGTTTCCCAAGAAGGTAGGGGAACTAATCCCATTAGAATTCTTCTACAAAGATTTCAGATACACCATCTTTGGGATGGAGAAGGTACTAGGAGTTGATAGTACCATGAATGCCCTAGGTTATGTGTATATCACAGCTTTGGATATCCAGGATCCAAATCATAATGTTTGTTATGATTTTGTGGAATACATCATTGATAAAATGCATGAGGAAATTGAGGCAACACAGAAGGGGGACATGGGAAACTTCAGGTTTTTCCATTATTCTTTGTTGATTCATATCATCTTTTTCAAGAACATAGGGCACATCAGTCCAAACTTCATCGAGGCTACTGAGGAGAATGGAGAAACCTTGACTATGCAATTATGGACTCACTTCTAGAAAAGTTTTTATCGCTATGCTAGTACTATTACTTTCTATAATGATTTTGTATTTCTAATAATGAATATGTTAATAGATATAAATGAAAGAATACCTAGAGGGGTAAGAATGTTAATTAGACCATCTACCTACCCAAATAAGGATAAGGTACTTAGCCATGATTGGGCTAGTTTGTTTTTAATTGAAAACTTTTCAATTATAAGAGTGTCTGGTTGCCTCACCCTCCCCATGTATTACCTAGGTGTGTCCATGAAAGACTAGGCTAGTTAGAATTCTTCTAGAAATTAGTAATGATGAACAAAGAGTATCTAGGCCCTACTATTAGGAAGAGCTATTTTGTAGTAGGAAACACTAAAATAGGTGATTTTCTAATAAGAAAAGATGCCATAGAAGAAATAGATCAGTGTTTAGCTGAGTCCAAACTTCCCTCTACCCCAACTAGGACCTATGATCTAAATGATTTGGTGAGGACTACTCTTAAAAAAATGAGGAAATGCACCATTCCTAGCAGCAAACCAATTTAGGAAGAATATTGCATCATGAACTGCCCATAAAAAAAGGTATGTAGGGAGAGCACTCTGAATTGGAAAAGGATAATGAAGATAGAAGAAGTTGTTGAAGGATGCTATAATTGTAGATGTTGAAGATGATCAACCAGAAAGCTCTTCGTGGGGTCAAGGAAGAAAGAAATAGAATATGATTCATATCCATGAGAAGGTCAAAGGAAAGGCAATGCAAATTATACCTTAGGGATAAATGTTCTTTGATACAGTTAGACACAATTTTGTAATCAAATAGGCAAATGAGCATGAAAAAATCCCCAACATGATTGAATTACAAATCCAAATGTTGGAAGAGAGAATAATCCAGGCTGAAGTGTTCACTAAGGATGACCAATTTGTAAATTTTGATGAATTTAAGTCATTCCTTTATAAGGTAAAATGGAATAAACTTTCCCTACAATTGCAACCTAGGGATTCACTTGAGAAAATTATAACACTAGTATAAAGGTTACAAGATTATGATCCCAACAGTGAGAATCCCATAGTTGAGGAGGCAAGAGAATTAGTGACAATAAGTGGAATTTTTCTCTTTCCTAGTTGGGAACTTAGTTCCTCTTTTATGTTGGATCAGATAAGGAAACAAGAAAGATCAATTTCTTTCAAAGAAACTAATATCACTGGTGAGTTGTAAGGCTCTGGATTCAACATAGACAAAAAAACCATGGCAATTTAGAGCATGGCTCCAGATGATAATAAACCAACTGTTATGGAAATAAAGGAGTCCCCCTAGGGAAATGTGATTTTTTGCAATGTTTCTACTATATCCAGTGACCAAATCCGCAATTTGGTGAGTATAAAATCATTAATGGGGAAGAGCAAAATGGATACATTTCAAGAACAATTATACCCAACCTATAGTATATCCATTGATGGAAGGAAAAAACACAAAGAGCATTTGAAGAGGGCTTATTTCTTGGAAAATAAAATTGCTAACATGGAAGAATAAATAAGGAGTCTAAGGGTTGTAACTAGACCTGTTACAAAGGTAAAGGATAGTGAAATTCATACTAAAGTTGAGATTGCAATTGTAGGGGAGGCTTAACATATGGATACTAATGAATGGGATGGCTAAGGATGTGTAGATAAAGGCAATGCAGAATCTCCTCATTCACAAAATTGGTGCCATACAAATTCTTTCACAAATTGTGTACAATAGCTACATAAGCCTGCAGGGAACTGAATACCAATGCTTAGAAGCATTAGACCTTTTATCCCCTCTATTCACAACTTGGGGTCCCTATGCTCAATTCTTCGATAATTTGGTCCCTCTACTACCCCCAAAAAAGGATTTACCCAAGTTGGTAATTATTAATACCGGAAAGATGATAAATAGGGTAAGGGAGTTGCATGGTTTCTTCATAGGAAAGTTGCAATTAATCCAAGGAAAAATGAAGTTGATTGCTATGGGAATACCAAATTTCACTCCTGGTATAATAAATAGCAATGGAGATCTTAAGGAACGATAGGAATGGTCTTCTTCTTTTGAAGATATTTTGAGGCATCCAAGGTTTTGGCATATTCTAATAGTGAGACTAATATAAATGTTGTCTATTATTTAGTTGATTTTATTTTTAGAATTGAATCAGATGTGAGTAAATTCTCTGGAGAGGTGAAAGCTTTCACTGATGCTACTTGGTTGGAAGTAGAATCAGATTTAGTTATTTAGAAATTGATTGCAAACATCAAGGCTCTACCATCCTTGGAGGATGATTAGATAGAGACAACTATGAATCTCAAATGAGAAGACAGAAGGAGATAGAAGAGAACACAACAGCTAAAGCAAAGGCTCTTGCCATAAATGACATCTACTTTATGCACCCACTTTCTTGTCTATTCTCCAACTACAACAAATGTATTAATGTAACTTTTAAAAAGGTTTTTTGCTCTTTTTTTTTACCAGATAGTTTTAACACCTAGCCTCCCATCTGATCCTTGTTGCAATCATCTATATAAGGATTCCCAAGATGTGGAGTTGAGGTCAAGAGTCTATAGAAATTTTCATGTTTTATGCCTCTTTTTGCAATCCGTCCAATTTTGGTAATTTTCTGAATGTAATCAGTTTTGTATACTTTAGAATATAGTAAATATCAAATATCAATTGTCAAGTTCTGAGTTATTTTTGAGTCTTTGTTAGCATTGTAAATTTTTTCAAAGGAAATCAATACAAGAAGGAAATTCTCTCTCTCTCTCTATATATATATATATATATATATATATATATATATATATATGTCTTTGA
Organism: Cupressus sempervirens; assembly: GCA_028749045.1. Lineage (NCBI taxonomy): Eukaryota > Viridiplantae > Streptophyta > Pinopsida > Cupressales > Cupressaceae > Cupressus > Cupressus sempervirens. The sequence goes on from CM053793.1 coordinate 733,178,580, forward strand.
TTTTTGTCTCCTTCTTTATATATCTTTGATCTTGAGATTGAAATGAACAAGTTCCTTTTAGTTTAATTTAGTTTGAATGAATTGTGTATCTCTTACTGATTGTTGTTAATTCAAAAAATTAAGTAATTATTTTCCATAAGTGATTAGGTTTAGGGTTTATAAGAAGGATACAATAAGAATGAAACTCAGAGCTTACTATTGACAGATTTATTTACAAGTTGACTAAATAGGTTTAAGTTGCTGATCTTGACTCTATATAACAATGGATAAGACACTGGTCATTAATTTTTAAGCTTCAAACTAATGATTCATATAGTTGTTGAATAAACAAATTATAAACAATTAATTTACCATTTTATGTAATGATGAACTAGAAGTGTTGGTCACTACTTGTTTGCTTTTCCTTTTTTTTTAAATTATAGTTAGTTACTATGATTAGGAAGTTCATAAGAAAATCATAGAAGAACATTGACCATTTATCCTATAGGGGATAGTCCTAAAGAGAAGAATATCAAGTAAATAAGATCAATCCCTAAGGTTTTCTCACCTTGGCCCTACAGAGCCTAAAGTGAAGTGAGTCCTGAGGACTCTATTAATGTTGGCCCAAAACTAAGATTTAGCCCTACTGAATATAGGATTTAACTAATCCTTAGGCTTGTCAATGTCTTACATTTTTCCTAGTATTAGGTTTAAACCCATTTGATATGTTCCTTAGTGACAAGAACTCCAACAAAATGGCGACTCTATTGGGGAGTTCTATGAAAAATATTGTCATATCTACTAGTACCTTGTCGACAGAGTAATGTTTCTATTACCTAGTGTGTAATCTTCAAGATTTATTAGTTTGACCCATTGTGTCATTTATGTCTCTGAGTTCTCTTGCATTATCTTAAGCCCATATTAAAACTTTTTCCCTTAAAAAGGTTGGCGACTCAAATCTTAGGTTTTGTAGCTAGTGCTATAAATATATCAAATAATCCTAACTAATGACATATAAGAAGAAAAATACATTTGCTTTCACAAAGGACCACCCATAAATACCACTATACACAGAATTACCACCTGGGGTAGAAAGAATCAAAATAAGAAAAGAGTGGATCCTAATCCTACTTGGATCCCTAGGGGTAGTGTGTCAGCCCACTCACAATATAACCCTATGGCTGAAAAAGAGCCACCTTCCAAAAGTTCTAAATCTAAACATACCATTCTGCTAGGGGAAACATTCATCACTCCCTTTAGAGAGGATAGGGTATTTCATGATAAAAATGTGTCTCCTATAGGAGATGTCCCTTATAAACCAAATTTAGTGAATGAAATGAACCACAATTGGGTTTTTAGAGAAAATGTGGATACCAATTTTAGTCCTAGATAGGGACCATATGTGGCAAATCTTATAGATTTGGATGACTAGCAAGCTTTGATGCCACCACTATAGATCCTAAAGATTTGTTCCTAGAATTGATCCATCAAAGGGTTACAAAAGAACAGGCCAAATGCATTCATTTGGAAAAAGAGAAAGAACCAATTACTTTGAATACCCTTATTGAAAGTGAGGAGAATGGCTTCCGTACAAGAGCAAAACAAAAAAGCTATAGGAAAAATCTTCCAAACTACACTCAGATGTTTATGGAGATGTAGAAGTTCTAAGGTCCAAGGTCCAAGAGGAGGAACTCCATTTTGAAGAGAAGGGCCTGTTATTGCACAGGTTCAACCTTATAGACCTATTGAACCTGGTCTTGTAGATCTGACTGTGAAAAATAATGATAAGGGAAGAAAAATGTTGTTGGAGTACAAATCAATGAACCCTAGGTTTTTCCTATTAATTCTATAAACCTTATCATGTCTAAGATTGGCCTAGATCTAGAAAAGGCTAAGAAAGAAAGGGGAGATTTGGTAAAAGAACTTGAGAAATTAGAAAATGAAGCTCATGCGGCTAAAACTGAAAGAAAGATATAATTTATCAAAGGTAACTCTGCTTTAGCATCCTACCCTGGCCCATCTTCATAGGTTATCCTACCTATTCCCACTTCTAGAGCTGCAACAACTAACCAAAATGTATCTCAGTCAGCCCTTACCATTTCTACTATCACTAGCCAAATCCCAGTTATTCAGCAAGCCCAACCACTACAAATCCCTATCCAAAGTCTAGTTGTTGGAGCAAGCACATCTAATGCCACTATCCCTCAAAGAAGAACCAATTATTTAGAATAATATATGCAAATGTCCTTTATGGTTATTCTCAATTTTCCCCACCCTATCTCTAATGACCCGAGAGATAAGGTTGTCAAATTCTCAGGCAATAATGCCATAACTAGTGAAGAGCACTTGAGAAAATTCATTGATATGCTCAATGACTATGAGGTGGAGCATGAAGATGTAGTGATGAACTTGTTTGTTCATTCACTAACATAGGATGCAAGGGACTAGTTTAGAAGGCTACCTGATAATAGTACCAGCTCATGGAATGACTTGGAGAGACTATTCAAGGAACAATATGGTGATAAGACTAATGTTAGTTTCATGCTAAATGAATTTAATAACATCAAGGAAAACCCTAATGAGTCCACATTTGACTTTAATGTGAGATTTTAGAAAGGGATGTATAAATTGTTCCAAGTCATGAGGCTAGGTGAGGATGTATGTCTAGGGATAAAAATCCTAGAACTTTGAGGGAGGCTTATATAATGGTTGTCAATATTTAGAAAAATAGAAGGGCTTTTGGTAAATTGGGAAGAAGGGATGACCCAAAGCTTTTTAATCCAAAAGGAAACAAAAAGGATGGTGAGAGGCTTGTAGTAGGTAAGAAGCTTGAAGAAGATACAATGGGGAAAGTTCTAAGCTTGTTAAAGAAAATGAATCCACTAACCCACCAAGAAATCAAGCCAAATACTGTTGAGAAGGCCTTATACTACACTATGGAAGGATGTGAAGCCCATCCCAAATCCTACTTAGAGCAGCAAAGAAAAAGACACACTAGATCCATTACAAAGAAATACTATGAACATGTTTGATGATATGCCATGGTGTATTATATGTCAATCCTCTCACTCCTCTGAATATTGTGTAGTTGCTCAATCTTTTGCAACAAATCAGCAAGCTCAAAATGGAGAAGAAGAAGAAGAAGAAGATCATGAGGATGTGACATGAAATATGGTGAATCTTTGTGACGAGATGGAGGAATCTAACATTGAGGAATCCAAGATTGATGTTGTGACCAAAAAAAAGTATATTAGATGCATCATTAATAGGTATTTTTAGATGATGAAGATCATGATGATAGCACTATATGTAGAGTATTGCTAGGTATCACATGCTCAAACTCTAAATGCCCATGTCTTCAAAGATGTACACTCCTTCTACAAGGATGTCATTGTGCCTAAGACTAATGATAATGAATTATTTTGGTATTTTTAGCATATTAGGTATGCAAATTCTCCAAACTATACCCTAGAGGTGATAATTGATGTTGATTTGGTGAAAGCACTGATTAAATCTTATAATCTGACTTCCAAGGCCTTTCACAGAAAAGATATGAGCGTCCTCTGCAAATTGGATAGAGAGACTTTTACTGAAGTTTTTGACCTAGGAGGGCTCCTCATGAAGAAAATTGAGAAAGAAAAAATGAATGAAACCTTCAAGAATTTCAAAAAAATTTACACTAGAACTGTCATGAGGAGGCACGTTCCTAAATTAAAGAAAGAAAAGGGAGAGTTTCCCAAGAAGGCAGGGAAACTAATGCCATTAGAATTCTTCTACAAATATTTTAGATACACCATCTTTGGGATTGAGAAGGTACTAAGAGTCGATGGTACCATGAATGCCCTAAATATGTGTATATCATAGCTTCAGATATCTAGGATCCAAATCATAATGTTTGTTATGATTTTATGGAATACATCATTGATAGAATGCATGACGAAATTGAGGCAACTCAGAAGTTAGACATGGGAAAATTCAAGTTTTTCCATTATTCATTGTTGATGTGTACCATCATTTTTAAGAACATAGGGCACATCAATCTAGACTTCATTGAGGCTACTGAGGAGAATGGAGAAACGTTGACTATGCAATTATGGACTTGCTTCTGGCAAAGGTTTTATCCCTATGTTAGTACTATTGCTTTCTATAATGATTTTGTATTTCTAATAATGAATATGTTAATAGATATAAATGAAAGAATACCTAGAGGGTTAAGAATGTTAATAGACCATCTACCTACCCAAATGAGGATAACGTACTTAGCCATGATTGGGCTAGTTTGTTTTTATTTGAAAACTTTTCAATTATAAGAGTGTTCAGTTGTCCTCACCCTTCCCATGTATTACCTAGATATGTCCCTAAAAGACTAGGCTAGTTAGAATTCTTCTAGCAATTACTAATGATGAATAGAGAGTATTTAGGCCCTAATATTAGGAAAGGCTCTTTTTTAGCTAGAAACACGAAACTAGGTGATTTTTTGATAGGAAAAGATGTCATAGAAGAAATAGATCAGTGTTTAATTGAATTCAAACTTCCCTCTACCCTAGCTAGGACCTATGATTCAAATGATTTGGTGAGGATTGCTTTTAAATAGATGAGGAAATACACCCTTCCTAGCAAAAAACCAATCTGGGAAGAAGATTCCATCATGAACTGCCTACAAACAAAGGTGTGTAGGGAGAGGATTTTGAATTGGAAAAGGATAATGAATATAGAAGAAGCCATAAAGGCTATAGACCCATCATTCAAGGGTTTCCATCATGATGTTCCATACCTTGATAGATACAATAAGTTCCTATAAAATTTTGATGAGCTAATGACTCAAGTCCCTGCAAAATTCAGAGATAGAGCAGAAATGCCACCACCTCAATAGGAGGATGTTATAACTGTAGAGGTTGAAGATGATCAACTAGAAAGGTCTTCATGGGCTCAAGGAAGAAAGAACTAGAAGATGATTCATATCCCTTATAAGGTTAGAGGAAAGGCAGTGCAAATTATGCTTTAGGGATCAAAATTCTTTGATACAATTAGACACAATTTTCTAATCAATCAGGCAGGTGAGCATGTAAAACTCCCAACATAATTGAATTGAAAATCCAAATGTTGGATGAAAGAATAATTCGGGCTGAAGATTTCACTAAGGATGACCAATTTGTAAATTCTGATGAATTTAAGTCATTCCTTTATAAGGTAAAATAGAATGAACTTGCCTTGCAATTGCAACCTAGGGATTCACCTAAGAAAATTGCAACACTAATACAAAGGTTGCAAGATTATGATCCCAACAGTGAGAATCTCAGAGTTGAGGACGCAAGATAATTAGTGACAAGAAGTGGAATTATGCTCTTTCTGAGTTGGGAACTTAGTTCCTCTTTTATGTTGGATTAAATAAGGAAACAAGAAATATTAGTTTCTTTTGAAGAAATTCATATCACTGGTGAAGGATCTGGATTCAACATAGACAACAAAACAATGGAAATTTGGAGCATGACTCTAGATGAAAATAAACCTAACTATTATGGAAATAAAGGAGTCCCCCTAGGGAAATGTGATTTTTTGGAATGTTTATATTGTATCCAGTGACCAAATCCACAATTTGGTGAATATAACATCATTAATGGAGAAGAGAAAAATGGATACATTGCAAGAACAATTATACACAACCTACAGTATATCCATTGATGCAAGGAAAAAATACAAAGAGCATTTGAAGAGGACTTATGTCCTGGAAGAGAAAACTGTTGACATGGAAGAAGAAATAAGGAGTTTAAGGGTTGTAACTAGACCTATTATAGAGGTAAGGATAGTGAAATTTAGACTAAAGCTAAGATTGTAGTTGTAGGGGAGGCCCAACATATGGATATTGATGAATGGGATGGTGCTAACAAGGTGGAGATAAAGACAATGTAGAATCTCCTCATGCACAAAATTGGAGCCATACAAATTCTTTCACAAATTGTGCAAAACAACTACATAAGCCTATAGGGAGTTGAATACCAATGCTTAGAGGCATTAGACCTTTTATCCCCTCTATTTACAACTTGGGGGCCATATGCTCAGTTCTTCGATAATTTGGTCCCTCTACTACCCCTGGAAAATGGATTTACCCAAGCTTGTGATCATTAATACCAAGAAGATGACGAATAGGGTAAGGGAGTTGCATGGTTTCTTCACAGAAACTTGCAATTAATCCAAGGCAAAATGAGGTTGATTGTTGTGGGAATACCAAATTTCATTCCTAGTATAATAAATAGCAATAGAAATTTTAAGGAATGTAGGAATGGTCTTCTTCTTTTGAAGATATTTTGAGGCATCCAAGGTTTTTGGCATATTCTAATAATGAGACTGATATAAATGTTGTATATGATTTAGTTGATTTTCTTTTTAGAATTGAATCAGATATGAGTAAAGTCTCTAAAGAGGTGAAGGCTATTACTGATTCTAAGTGGAGTAAATGCATCGAAGAGTTAAATGTAGTAAGTGATGATACTTGGCCAAAAGTAGAATTAGATTTAGTTATCTGGGAATTGATTGCAAACATCAAGGCTCTACCATCCTAGGATGATTAGATAGAGAAAACTATGAATATGCTATGAGAAGATAGAAGGAGATAGAAGAGGACACAACAATTAAAGAAAAGGCTCCTACCATAAATAACATCTACTTTATGCACCCACTTTCCTGTCTATTCTCCAACTACAACAGATGTATTAATGTAACTTTTAAAAAGGTTTTTTGCTTTTTGTTTTGATCGGATAATTTTGACACCTGCCCTCCCATCTGAAGCTTGTTGCAATCCTGTATATAAGGATTCCTAAGATGTGGAGTTAAGATCAAGAGTCTGTAGAAATTTTCATGTTTTATGCCCCTTTTTACAGTCTGTCTAGTTTTGGTAATTATTTGGATATAATCAATTTTGTATACTCTAGAATATAGTAAATATCAAATATCATTTGTCAAGTTCTAAGTTATTTTTGAGTCTCTATCAGTCTTGTAATTTTTTATAAAGGAAATGCTCTATATATCTGTGTCTTTGAGTTTTGTCTCCTTCTTTATATATCTTTGATCTTGAGATTGAAATGAACAAGTTCCTTTCAGTTTAATTTAGTTTGAATGAATTGTGTATCTCTTAATGATTGTTGTTAATTAAAAGAATTAAGTAATCGCTTTCTATAAGTGATAAAGTTTAGGGTTTATAAGAAGGATATGATAAGAATGAAAATCAGAGCTTACTGTTGACAAATTTAGTTAGAAGTTGACTAAATAGGTCTAAGTTGTTGATCTTGACTCTATATAACAATGGATAAGACACTGGTCATTAATTTTTAAGTTACAAGCTGATGATTCATATAGTTGTTGAATAAAAAAATCATAAAAAATCAACTTAGCATTTTATGTGATGATGAACTAGAAGTGTTGGTTGCTACTTGTTTGCTTTTCTTTTCCTTTTAATTATAATTAGCTACTGTGATTAGGAAGTTTATAAGAAAATCATAGAAGAACACTGACCATTTGTGCTATAGGGAATAGTCTTGAAGAGAAGAATATCAAGTAAATCAGATCAATCCCTAAGGTTTTCCTGCCTTGGCTTTGTAGAGCCTAAAGTGAAGTGAGTCCTAGGGACTCTATTAATGTTGGCCCAAAACTAAGACTTAGCCCTATGAATATAGGATTTAGCTTATCCTTAGGCTTGTCTATGTCTTATGCTTCCTGATATTAGGTTTAAACCCATTTGATAGGTTCCTTACCAACAAGAACTCCAACAAGACCCCCTAGGGAAACTTTGAGGTGGGTCGAGATTTAAGACAGGGAGACCCTCTTTCCCCCTACCTCTTTATCATGGTGGCTGAGTTGTTAGGGAGAGCAATCTACAGATTGGCTATGTCGAAAGACTTGAAAGGTATTCAACCAACTACCACACTAATTCTTGAGGTTATCCAAAAATTTGTGGATGATACCTTCCTCTTCAATGAGTTATCAATATAGGAAGCTAAAACATGGAGGAACCTCCTCTCCAACTATGAGAATTGCTTAGGTCAACAAATTAATCTACCTAAAAGCAAGACATATATTTTTAACACCCCTGAGGTTTTGTAGGTGAAGATCAAAAATATCCTTGGTTGTCAATTGGAGAACCTCCCAGGCACATACCCCAGGCTCCCTCTAACCATGAAAGAGGTCTCAACCAACTATTGGAACATTGTCCTGGAGAGAATACAAAAGAAGCTTGTTGGGTGGAAGGGCAAGTTGCTTAGTAATGCAGGAAAACTACAACTCCTAGGTGCAACGCTCCAGTGAATTCCCATCTAATTTCTCTCAATTTTCAAGATCAGTCGGCACATGGTAGACAAACTCAAAAGAGTGCAAAGGAGCTTCCTTGGGTTTGGCACGGAGGAGAAGAATAAATGGAATCTAGTGAATTGGGAGACTATGTGCAAACCGAAGGATAAAGGGGGGCTAGGTATAAGAGGAATGTCCGATATGAATAAGGCTTTACTCACAAAAGTGGGGTGGAGACTGGTAGAAAATGAAACCAGTTGAGGAAGAATTATGAAGGCTAAGTACCTTGCCAACACTCACTTTCGATATAACCTCCTCAATAATGATTTGCCTAGTAGGTCTAAGATCTGGAATAACATCCTCAAAAATAAGGCCCTTCTAAGAAAAGGTGTGAGATGGTTGGTTGGGAATGGGAAAAGAATCAAATTCTGGGAGAATAACTAGATGGGGGGAAACCTCTCAGTTACAAAAAATTTAGTGGCCTTCAAGAACTTCCAAAAAGAATGATGGGGATGAGGGTGTTGGACTATATTGATGATCATGGGAAATGGAAAGAATTATCCACTTTAGATATACCAAATAGTGAGGACTCCCTAATCAAAGAGCTAGAGGATCTAATCTGCCACTATGTACTTCCTATGCATGATTAGAAGGATGAGGTGGTATGGGACAGGTAGATGAATGGTTGGTTCTCGATCAAGTCTACCTACCATCTCATCTTTGAAAATTATCAGACCACAATAAGCTAGAGAAAGATTTGGATTAGTCAGTTATTACCAAAAGTGAACTTATTTTGGTGGATGATGATGCATGGCAAAATCCACAACTAATAACCTTCAAAGGTGAGGCTTACCAATCACTAATAGATGTTATCTATTCAAGAAGGAAAAGGAATGCCTAACACACCTCTTTCTGGGGTGCCACTATACCCTTAAGGTCTGGTCCTACATCTAGAAAAAATTCCTAATTGTTTAGGTCATGAATAGAGGAATGGAGCAATTCATGGAGAATTGGAGCTGCCCATTCTACCATCCCCACTTCAAAATTCTTTGGACTCTCCTCCCTCACATGTTTGCTGGGGCATTTGGAAGGAAAGAAACAATAGGGTCTTTCATGAGGAGGAGAGGGGTGAAGAGATAGTGGGAGAGATTCTGGGCAAGCTCATAACTATGAATGTTATGGCTACTAAAGTAAGATTACCATAGGAACCCCTGAGTAGGAAAGAGGAGGATATTGCTGAGACATGGAATATTCTTCCCAATTTCCATAATTTTGACAACTTGAAGGTGGTTGCTAGAAGAAATATGTGTTGGAACCCCCCTAGTGGCCCTACTTTCAAACTGAATTTCAATGGGGCAGCACATAAGGGGCTTACGACAGTGGGTGGCTTGTTGCAAGACAAAAAAGGTGATGTGTGGTTGCCTACTTAGGAAGTTTAGGTCAAGGAAGCAATAATGTGGTAGAAGCCACTACCTTACCATAGGGGCTCAAAATTTTAGTGAAAATCAAGGTTAGAAGAGTTTCCATTGAGGGGGACTCTAAACTCATCATTGATTTAGTTCAGGGTCAGGTGCAACCTAGTTGGACACTGAGGCACATCCTGGGGGACATATGGCATTATCTTACAAAATTGGACCAATATGATTTACAACACACTTACAAGGAAGGTAATGTGGTGGAAGACACCTTTGTTGGGTGTGGTTTTGATTTTGTGAACATTAAAAGTTGGAGGGGTATGGAATCACTACCTAAGAATGTGCATTCCCTCATTTGTAGGGAAAAGACCCAACTAAATCTGGTTGGATGACTCTCCAAATTTGGAAAATGAATATTTTTGGTAGTATTTCTATTATTATGATAGCTAAGGTTGCCATTATGTTGACAAGATGACTCACAAAGGAAATAGTACCGATTGCATCATTAAAAGGCACATACAAGGTGAATTAATTAACAATACAAGCTTTAAAATTAATGCCATTATTGTGTGGTGTTATGGCATGATCAAGGGAAAAGTTCACATTAATACCAGGGCCATATCATTATGGTATTACATGCAAAATCCTTATACTCCCTATAATGATACCACTAACTGGCCTATACATTATATTCATAGGCTAGTGAAGAACAAAAAATGAAAGCTTTTATCCACCGGTTGTTCTATTTTTAGGCCTGTCTTGGCGATTTTTTGGGTGCAAATGAGAATTACTGAGATTGTGGAAGGAGATTTGGTTGAGGAGAAAGTTGCCATCGGTGGGGACCTAAATAGATTGGAGCCCACAAAATTGGAGGACTTCTCAAAGAGGCAGGCCACTTGGATTATGCTTAAGGAAGGAGGGTTTATCCCCTACAAGGAGGCCATGGCAGGGTATGATGAAAATAGTTTGCAACAGTTTATCGCTACCTAAAAGGATAGGCGAGTGACCATTAATGGCATTTCTTTTTAGGTGAATGAAGAATCTATTGCTATGGCGACGAGTTTAGAGATGAAGGGAAGGAAATGGTAGAAAATCATGACAGTGGAAGATGAGGTGAGCTTGTCCAATTTCTTCAAAGACAATGAGGCGCCTGACTAGTACCAGGGAGGATTTAGAAGAGACAAACTTCTAGAGTCCTAGGATGACGTCTATTTGATGATAATGAAGTATTTGATGCTGGAGAGTAGGCACAGTGTGTATTATTTTTATAATTTCCCTCTGCTTAACCATTTTTAAAATAGAAAATTTTCTAGTATTCCTTTCTTCTTATTGCATGTCCTTAAGGAGACTATCATTAATGTTAGAGAAAAGGAAAAAAAGGGGGAAATTTCACCATTCTCCACCAACGAATCATGTTCTGCCTCTTCTAGTTTCACTTGGCCCTCTGCCCTCCTTATGTGATTGTCATTGATAACATCCTCCAATTTGCCCCCGCCACCCCGCCCCCGACCCCAACCCCCCACCCCTCGCCCCCCACCCATGTTTGGAATTTACTAGTGGTAGCCAAGACTCCACTTCTTAGCCCTCTCCTAGCCAAATCCCTACTAAGGGAAGGAAAAAAAAAATTCTAACCCTTGAGTTGGAGCCCAATAAAAGAATTAAAATGGACAAGAGGGTGGAGGTTGAAATTGGTAACTCTTATGAGGAAATTTGTGGGAGTAGAAGAAAGTTGGGAATAACTGCTAAGTCTCGAGGTCAATATAAACAAATGGTCAGTCGCTCTCAAGAAGAGGAGGATGATACCAACTCTGAGGAGAGTGACAAGAATTCAGTGGGTAGTACAGATAAGGGGAAAGAGGAGATAGATAAAGATGTCAAGAAATGAGATGATACCCTTGATGGTACTTGAGATTTTGAGGCAAACAACACTATTAGGGACCCCTCCCCTGACCCCACACATGTCTCTTCCACCATCACCCTACCTTCCCTTGTCAACCAAGAGCACCACAATATCACCAATGCCTCCCCCGACACTATTTCCTCCCTGGTTGGTAAAGAGGGCCAAGAGAACCTGAAGGGCCATGCTAACATTTTTGATGTGCAGGTTAAGTGAAACCCCCTGGAGAATTGTAATAAGACCCTAAAGCTAGAAACCAAGGAGAATGAACCTATTATCCACAAGGAACACAAGGAGTTAATGGGCAGGTGCATGATGGTGGAAGAGGGATTCAACCTTTTCTCCAAGTTGACTCTCAAAGTGACGCACGCGATGGCTACCACTCTTCAGTTGTTGGCTAATAACTCGAAGGAGGAGAACCTTGGAAAGGAGGACACAAAGCTTCTTTATAGCTTCATTGATGATGACTAGTCCAAGGTTCTCATGGATGGGAAGGGAAATAAAAAGGAGGCTAGTTAATGACTTTTTGGTTTTTTTGGTACCCTTTCGATCTCTCCCCATCTATTGTTGATGGTTTTTTTTTTTAATGTTGAACTTGTTTATGAGTGGTAGATGGTATGATGTGATGACCACCTATAGGAAATTTGTTAACTTAAACTCTGCTAGTTTTAAAAGTAGGAATACTAGTAACTCTATATTCTTGTATACTATTTTTGATATGAACCACTAGAGGGACTATTTGGTTGGATGTTGGTTGCCAGCTAATTTTGTGTTGGTTGCTAGTAGGTTTTTGATGGTTTTTCCACCATTGTTGTAAAGGGCTAGCCCCCTAGTTTTTGGTTGATTTTTTATCAAAAACATATAATGTCATGTCCAAATATTATAATTTTAAAATTGCATTCCAATTACAAATGCAAATCCGAAATGTTGATATAAAAATTTCCAACACAATCACTTCCATAAATTGGTGCTACTATATCATCAATTCTATTAAAAAATAAAGAATAGCCCAACACACATGACAAATATTTTATATTTAAAAATTAATGTTCATTAGTTCAATCATGAAAATATTTTCAAAGGGATTAAAACTTTTAATAATTTAACAATTATTAACATAATCACATCCAAAGTTGTCTAGGCTTTCCACCTCAAGTGCTAATTGAATTTTTATATAAACCTCTACAATAGTATCATTTTTAAAAAGCACAAATGAAAAATTATTTTATTATTCTATATTTATACAATCTAATAAATAGATTAAAATTATCAAATAGAATAAAAATTGAACCAAAACCTCTATAAAATATACTTTTTAATTTTTAAGTTATTTTTGAATGATCCCATAAATGTCTTCAATCTTTTAATTGTGGTTAAAATTTAGAACTTGTACTTCAAATCTTGTACTCTAAAACTAAATAAATGATACCTATTTTTTTTTTTTTGGAATAACTAGGACATTCCTCTTCAATCTTTTAATACTAGCTAAAATCCAAAACTAGTCCTTCAAATTTATACTTCTCTTAAATGAATAATTTCTAAACAAATTCGGTATAAAACACCTCCAAAAAGAATTGGGTATGAGTCTATGGTTGACTCCATGTTAGCATCAAATTTTTTAAAAAATTCTCCACTTTTAAATAACATGGAAGACAGAGATGACAGGAACATTACATGTAAAAATAGTGTTAATTGCAATTGGAGAGATGGAAACAAAGTAAGGTTGAGTAAAAAATTACAACCATAATCACATCACTGACATGGTGATGTTGATAGAAGAAGATCTACCAATGCATATGTGTTTACATTATTTAGTGGTGAAATTAGTTGGATGAGTAAGCGACAGACTGTGGTCGATTTGTCCACTACAAAGGCAAAGTATATGGCTACTACTCATGCTTACTAGGAAGCCATCTAGCTAAAGAGATTATGTTTAGATATAGAGTTCAAATAGGGTGCAGTGACAATTTATAGTGATAGTTAAAGTGTTATCTGCCTAGCAAAGAACCCATCTTTTCATGCCATGATCAAGCACATTAATGTACATAATAATTTTGTGAGAGATATAGTCAAGGATGGCAAGGTGAAATTGGAGAACGTAGAAACTTTGACGAATGTTGTTGAAGCATTAACCAAGCTCGTGATCATAGAGAAGTTCAGATGGTGGTCAGAGTCTAGAGGCCTCTCGACCCCTAGTAATTAAGTCCATGATACTTTGGATCCCCTAGCTCTTGTAAGGTGTTCGACAAGTGGGAAAATGTTGAGAACATGTGTCTCAAACTTGCAAGTTTGTTGCAAGATTTTTCTAGAAAAATTCCAATAATTTGTTGGTGGTAATTTTCCACTTGTTTATGCCTTGGAAAAGAGCGTATAAAATACCAAAAGGTGCCTTGTCCATTGTAGAATATAGTAGGGCCATTTTTAGAGCATAGATAACTTATCTTATGTCTTTTGTGGGGGTCTAAACTAGGGGACAAAATTATGGATGAGATTACTATTTTAACTTGGTTATTTTTCCCATCTTGGAAAAATGTCAAGAATGGGCAACATTTGGCATGGTAGTCTTGTCCATAGTTTTGTAATGCAAGATTGGGTGCTAGGAGTCTCTCCAAGTTCAAAGTTGTGGTGATGCTCCTATAAAAACTTGCATTGCAAGTGTATTGTAATCTTCCTTAGTTGATAATACATTACGTGGGTTTTGGAGGTTGGAGTTTTTCTCCCAAAAGGGTTTACCCATGATAATCACCGATTTATGTGTTCATTGTGATGCTTCATTTATGCACTTTTATTTGTCCATTAAAATCTCTATAATAGTTAGTTGAAATTTGCATAATTGTCCTCTCAAGATTAGCGTAGGAAGCAATTTTTCATACCTTTGCTTCCTTACATGCTCTTCCATATCAGGTCACTATGTAGTCTCATTTGGCCAAGTGACTCATTTCAGCAATATATAGAGCAAGAAATGGATAAATACAATGTTTACTAGCTACCAAGTACAAGCTCTTCTATATCAGGTCACTATACACTCTCCTTTAGTCAAATTGCTCCATTCACCACTATACAGAGAAAGAAAGGGAGAAATACAAGGTTTACTAGATGTCTCAAGAAAAATAAAGGTATATTATCATAGCATGTTAATGCCTCCTCAAAATTTACAAATACATTATGTCATGCCCAAAAATTTGCAAGACAAAACACAACCAACAAATTTTTTTTTAAAAAGGTGAACTGAGGATGATATATATACATATATATATATATATATATATATATATATATATATATATATATATATATATATATATATATATATATATATAGTGCACTCAAATTATTATTCTTTGAATATTTATAAGGTTATGTTAAGACTTAGAAAATCAACTATGTCTACTATCTTTCATCGAGATTGGTTATATATAAAAGTTCATGTTCTAACTACAAGATATTATATATAATTAATAACATATCCATGTTATAATATACTAAAGATGACTATTAGTAATTTAGTCGACCACTTTCCTATAACATACTAACCATCTTACTAATTTGTAACTATCAAAGGGTGAACTCACCTATTTGTTCTCTCAACTTGCAAAAATTAATCGAACTTACTAGGTACTAACCACGTCCTTCTACTAACCTCCCCAAATAATGTTCCCACTTTTCCAACTTAACTAAATTTCATAGTCTCAAAACTCCTTAATAACTATTAAATATGAATACTAACATTTATTTAATAGACCCTCACTAATCTATTACCCAATTTTATAACCCTTTCTCACTTTGATTAATTGATTTATTCCTAATTCCCAACCCCCAAGCTCGCACCCATCACTTTATCATTTATTTTATAAAAAAAGCCATTTATGTCTCACCCATATCTACTAATCCATCCTAACTCCCCTCTTTTCTAACACATAAATATGAAATGATAAAATAAAATAACTAGGACCACCATCATTTCCTATTACCTTATCCTACTATCCTAACACCTACCTACCCACCTTAGGTTATCCCATTCCCTAGGTGCCAAACTTTCTAAGTGGGTGCACCTTCCTTAGCGCTAAAGGTGGAGATGCCTAAAATATGTTTTTGCTAACTATGTCAGCACAAAGACCAAGCCTCCTTACTTCCATATGTGTCCAAGTCTTTCAAAATGGTATGGGACCACAACATGTATTGAACAACACTTTTCTCCCTTTTCAAGAAAACATGGGCACCTAAGGAGGAGGGTTCTGACTTATGTCAGACCCATGGTCAACTCAATACTTTATTTACATGCACCCAAAAAGGTTGACAAGAGGGAAAGCGCCTATGTATTCATATTATATGAGTGATTACAGTTTCTTTTTCTTTTTATTATTATTTTTGTTTATTTTGTTAGTAGTGTCAAGCCTTGTTTTATGTTATACAAGAAGACACTTAATTCTCACGTGCCTACACCCAAGGATATATATGTATTTTGTTTAAATCAGAGTTTTGATGTGAGCTTGACATGGTTTAGGTACTTAGGTTAGTATATTATTATGTTTTTTTTTTTTTAGCTCTAAAGTGGTTATTTATTTTAATTGTATCTTATAAAGAAGATTTTGGGGATATGCTCTCTGAATAAAATATTGGTCTGTAATAGGCATCAACACATTTTATTTGTCCTCATACAAATTCTAGAGAAATAAAGTGCACCTACAACTAACCTTTTTTTATAGATTTTTAAGCTAAGTCATATAGGGAGTTATTTTCTTTCACTTCAACTATGAAGATAAGGTATTTTTTTGGTGATGAAATTGATGTTATCCTTTATTCTAAATAACCTTAGGGATTTAATTGATGCAAAATAATTCAAAGGTTAACACTTCAATGTACAAGTTCTATTTTAAACGTTTCTTATAGGATGATTATTATCATATATGAGAGGAAACAACTACTCATAGAACCGATGAATTCAAGGATGATTAAGATCCTATATGGAAGCATTATTCAAGAGAGACAAATGAATTCTTTACATGCATACTTGTGTACAAATACAATATTGGAACCTTTTGTTCATGTTTCACAAATCACATAACAAGAACTTTGCAATGCTCTCATTCACCCTACCTTGGAAATGAAATGTGTAACACTAACTTTCTAACATGAAATTTCTACATAGTTTAGCTATGGATTGAATACACCAATCTACCTATGTACAATATATTAATCTCCTATCTGCAACATGAATTTTCCAAAATGATAAATATTACTTCACTTGATAATTTCCAAAAAATGATGTACATCGCTTACATTAACCATTTCTTTCTTCTCATACAAAAATGAAGATACCATATTCACAATACCAACTACATGCATATCATAGCCCATATTCTACATCTTCACATTCCCTTTACATTTCAGAAAATACAATAAGGAGGATTTGACCCTCTTAACCCATAAAAAAATAACATAAAAAGGATGAACTCATCATAATCCTTGGTTCTTCCACATTGCCAAAGGGTGAGACCCTAATCTCTCCATAAGATCTACTTTCTCAAGGACCTACAAAACAACACAAAACTTGGAACCATGGAGGTTCACCTCCCATCCTAGGCTTTATGAAGCCACCCACCGAGTAGGGGAAACAAGATTCAAACCGGATTTCATTCAAATCTTACAAATGCATAAACATCACATTACAACACTTGAAAAATCCCATCCCAAGGGTATTTCACAAGGGTTCACCAATGGAACCTTGAACATAGGGTGAAGGTGTGCTTTTAAAATGGAGACTTGCCATATTAAACAATATCTGCAATAAACATTTTTCATGCCCTTTCGGGGATTTCAAAAATCAGCAAATTACATGCCCTTTTAGGGCTTTCGCAATCATCCTCCAAACACACTACCATCAATTGTAGCTTCTTTGGAGCCCATACTCCAAAAACTTCTTTTCTACACCAAACTTCCCTTATCACCCCCAGCAAGATATGAATGATTATGGCATACAATGGAGCCCGTACTCCAAGGTTCTCAAATACATTTTCAAGCCCAAGTAAGCCCTTCACCGTGGACTTTTCTTCCCTTTCCAAAAGGGTGAGTGAAGCCCTCACACCCATAACAACACTCACACACAAAATCATGGAAAATCTAAAGCAAGAAAACAATGAAAATCCAAAATTCATACTCATCACAACACAACACAACATGATATAATATGATACCACACATTTTCCTTACAATGGCATTCTCACTACCTACATTCACATGAAGGCAATACCAAGATTTAACTTCGAAATGGAAGAAATTAACTACATGGCAAGAAACACCAACCTTGAATTCCTTTGCAAAATGGAAATGAAAGCTTGTAGAAGAGCTCCCTCCAAGCTTCCAAACCCTAAGTGTCTCTAAAGTTAGAGAGTGGGTGAACACCCCACTAGTTTGTCCAAGACTCTCTAAAAAGGCTTTCGCACTAACTATTTTGGCAAAAACACCCAGCCACTTTCTCTTACAAATTTGTCTCCCCCTAAGTTGCTATTTTTGACTTAGTGGAAACATGGGGAAGAACTCATGTGACAACTCAATGTTGGAATTCTTTTAGAATAACTAAGAGGGGGGGTGAATCAGTTATTCAAGGTCCAGATGTCCAAATAAAACTTTTATAATTTAGTGAACCCATAAAACTTTATTTGCCATGCATGCATTCATTGTGTGTAAACCAAAACTGATATGTTACTGTTAAACTAATATGCAGAAATGTAAAGTATAAAATGCAACACATCCATCAATACACATGACATAATGATTTAACGTGGAAACCCAATTTGGAAAAAACCACTAGTAACATGCTACTCCTTTCTCACTCTTCTAAAGTGATGCCTTGTTAACAACACTCACACCCATAACAACACTCACACACAAAATCATGGAAAATATAAAGCAAGAAAACAATGAAAATCCAAACTTCATACTCATCACAACACAACACAACATGATACAATATGATACCACACATTTTCCTTACAATGGCATTCTCACTACCTACATTCACATGAAGGCAATACCAAGATTTAACTTCGAAATGGAAGAAATTAACTACATGGCAAGAAACACCAACCTTGAATTCCTTTGCAAAATGGAAATGAAAGGTTGTAGAAGAGCTCCCTCCAAGCTTCCAAACCCTAAGTGTCTCTAAAGTTAAAGAGTGGGTGAACACCCCACTAGTTTGTCCAAGACTCTCTAAAAAGGCTTTCGCACTAACTATTTTGGCAAAAACACCCAGCCACTTTCTCTTACAAACTTGTCTCCCCCTAAGTTGCTATTTTTGACTTAGTGGAAACATGGGGAAGAACTCATGTGACAACTCAATGTTGGAATTCTTTTAGAATAACTGAGAGGGGGGGTGAATCAGTTATTCAAGGTCTAGATGTCCAAATAAAACTTTTATAATTTAGTGAACCCATAAAACTTTATTTGCCATGCATGCATTCATTGTGTGTAAACCAAAACTGATATGTTACTGTTAAACTAATATGCAGAAATGTAAAGTATAAAATGCAACACATCCATCAATACACATGACATAATGATTTAACGTGGAAACCCAATTTGGAAAAAACCACTAGTAACATGCTACTCCTTTCTCACTCTTCTAAAGTGATGCCTTGTTAAAGGCCAACTCTGTTAAAAGTTACAACACACACTATTAAATGTGACCCAGTTAAGGGACTTCGATCACCTTGTTAAAAGTGAGCCTTGTTAGAGGACTTTAGGTCATTCACTTGGAGTGCCACCCTGTTAAAGGATTTTCTAATGACTATTAAGTCAACCTTTCTCCAAAGGATTTACCCTGATTTGATACAATTGTTAGAGTGTAACAGTAGAGTTTGATCTGATGCAACTTACAACCTTACTTGCGGATTACAGATCACTATTTTGTCCTCAACTCTGCTTGGCTTCCAATCTTTGCAGTTCTGATAGCTTGTTCACCCTTCAAGCATTTATCTTCATCAAGCCTTCTTGCTTAGTTTTCACCATTATAGACTTCTTCACTTACATCACTTGATGAAGCAAACCCTTCTTCCTTCTCCTTGTTGGATTTTTCGCATCCAAAAAATTTCTAACCTCTCTCTCAAAAACTTTCCTTCATGACCAAGCATCCCTAGATATAGGGAATTAGAACTCTTTTTTCTGCTCATTATCCATCTCAACAATTAGGGTTTTCGATGGATTAGGTAGGATACAATGTATCTACCCCATACATTGTCTTTTCTAAAAACTTCTCCTAAAATCCATTTGAATTCACCTCCAAAATGGTTTACATAAGATTTTGTGCCTCCAACTCATCAATCTTATCTTCCTCCTGATTCACAAGTTCCAAGAAAATAAACTTCTCAGCTTTTATTTGGTGAATCTTTGATCTTTTTCATAATGCAGCAGTTCAACATCATCAATTTATTGATGCTCGGCACACGTTGTGTTACTCAACATCTACTGTAATCACTCGACATCAACTAGATTTTACTCGTGCTCGGCACATGCTGAAAATCACTCGACATCTACTAACTTGCTTGGCACCTGTTAGTTTGCTCGACATCCACTAGAAAATACTTTTACTCGGCTCCAACTGGCTTTTTGCTCGGCTTGCACTGTCTTTGCTCAACACCTTCTATCATCTTGGTCAAGCTTAGCAAATGATCTTTACTCAACCTTTTTCATCTAAACTTTCTAAGTGTAGCCAAACATTTTGTAATTCTCAACTAGATCATCAATAGATTATGTTATCACTGTCTTAATTGATTCTTACACTTCAATACATAATCATAACTCAACCTTTCCACTAGGTGCTTTTGTTACATCTTGTTGATAAAATCCTCTTCATCAATCAAATAAGTGACAGTGCTTGAAACATATAAGCAATTGTCTTACCAACATATAGTAGGTTTGACATTAGTGACAAAACAATGATTGAAAACACTTCTTACAACAATATTCTTAACTCAAATGATCTTTTCAATCATATATCAACATTCAATTTTCGAATTGGTGGAAGAATGCATGGGTAAAGGCCCCCCCTAGGCTACCTAGGCATTAACATGGTCAAAATTAGGTCCCTAGCATGTTATACTATCATATGGGTAGCTTATTTTCACACAAAAGGCACTTTAGGACCACCTAATGACCCTTCAAAACCCCAGTCAAGTCAAATTTCGAATTTCTTTTAATTGTGACTCATCCTATCCCTTGTCAAGTGGGTTTACTTAGTCATTAACAAGATAATTAGTTTTAGGGTAAAGTGCTACCATGACCAAAACCCTATGTGACATGTTATTAACACACAAAAATCTACAAGTGTCAAGTGACACATAAAAGCACATTCCACATCATCATGACATGCCCCTAATGCATCTTTGAGATTAACAATTTCACACACAAGAAAAGTTACATTTATGAAATAAAATACATCACAATGAGGCTTTTGAATCTTCCAAAGATTTGCCTTGGCCAAATCATGTTCACATATGTTTGGAACTTGTTTCCCCCAAAAATTTCTATGGTTCCACTTCCTGCACACTAAACTCAAGCATTAGTAGTCCAAGGAGGTCATATAAACTACATATCATAAATGCATAAGGACATAAATGTTACATAATTCAATGGAATTCCTTTACTTAATCATTTCAATATAACATTCAAAATGTTAAAATATCAAAATCTGCACATCACATTAATATCAAATCAAAAGATCAACTGCATTTTGAATCACATCATAATTCATTTCTTATCATAATGATGAAATGTTGAATATTTATTATTAAATCAGCCAACATGAAGATTAGTTCGAAATACATATTTTAGGTCAAAATTATTAGAATTTATCTTAACTAATATCCCTTAATTCAATTAAATAAAGTTTGGTTGCTAAAATTATCCCACTATCATTATGAGATAATACGTTATAAAGTGTATCAATTACTTCAGGTAACTATATGTTTGCATAGTCATGTCACATAGTTTTCAGATTCCAACATAGAATAAATCAATTTTACTTTATTGGTCCATAAAATCTTTCCTTATAATTACCAAGATATCCACCTAATTGACTTATTGCACATCCTATCGAGTTCTACCATGTAGACATTTATCCAAATTTGATAACAATTTTCATCTTAGGATTAATATTATTCACAAGAGCGGGAGTTGATTCATCTTTCCATAATAACCATCTAATTCAATTATCTTAATAGGCCATAAAATATCATGAACCCATTGATGTAGTTTCTAAGTTATGTCATCTCAAGCCTTTATTCCACAGGTCTTAGCTTATCGACCTAGTGTAATTTTGAATAGGGTACTTAGTACGTCAATAACTAAAATATATACATCAGTCTAACTGAGTTTTAGGTTCATTATAGATAAGGAACATGTTAACCATGACATACTTAGATCCCAAAACCTTTTTACCATCGTTTTGTCATGAGGTGTATGGTAAAAATATATAATTCACATTCTAATACACCAGAGATAGAAACAAACATTTCCTCCCTTACATTTTCTAGCTCTAACCATGTTTGTGTTAATAATATTTATAATAGGGTACTAGGGGAGGGGCCTTACACATTATTTCAAAATTCTTAGAATGATTTTTAGAAGAAACGTTTTTAAGGCAACTGACAAAAGTAAGGCAATATACAATAATACACAAAGATTTTCTTGAGAATGACGAGATACCAAATGCAATGATCCAATGTTTACAACAAGTTACTCGTTCCAAATACAACGCATTGAAGGAGACAAAGGTAGCATAAAAAAGGTTTCCTAGGTATGGAAAAATATTGTCATAGTATTCATACTAACAAGCTTGTATATTTTTGGCTTCTTTATTACCTAATAGTTACTGCTACTAATCAAATACTAATTTGAGTCTCCTGCATGTCAAATACAAAAAATAAAAATAAAAATACTAGAGTTATACTTTGTACCTTTAGAAAGCGAGGTCTATATCCTTTACACTTAAATGTCTACCACAAACTTACAAAAACAAAAATTATAATTAAATTTATTTATTTTCAATGTAGGTATAATTTAGTCACACAACTTACAAAAAAAGGAAACACCACAAATTGAAAGAAGATAGCTCTCCCAAAATTCAACATTATTCAACATGGTTGTAACACCTCACAAATCTCCCAAAATGAAAAGAGTACAAGGTATAGTTTGCTTCTTGAACAAAAATTGGTATATTTCGCAATCAAAATAATGTCTATTTAATATTTACATATGCCTAATTCCTAATATTTTATATTCATTTTCAAAAATAGGATAATTTGAACAAGACAGAGAAAAAGAAGGCATTACCAAACATGATAAAAAATCTTGCTTCTCATTGGTGGAATAAATGGATTCAAGTTTCAAAAGTTGACTCTATCATGAACAAACCATCAAAGTTATTCACAAATAAGGATGCAAAACTAAACATTGACTACTAAAATATCTCCTACAATTATAGTTCACCAAGTCATTTGCCATGAACAAATTCTTGTCTTACTACAAATCAATTGATGGAGTAATCCTCATGCACAAGGGAAATATCCCCGAGGACAAAAACCTTTTCTTTTATACCTAAATTAGGCATTGAATTATCTTTACAATCTTCATAATTAATCCTTCATCCAAGCTATGCACCCTGAAGAAGCATCCTTTCTCAGACTATTTATAACATAGGGTTTTGTTTGACATTGTTAGCCCACAAACTCTTACATCATTTGAGTATACTTATTATATGTTACATCAAATTACATGGGCATTATTCATTAGAAATTTAAAGAAATACACAATAAATCCTTATATGAGTTAGTGTTTCACTGATATACAAAATCGTACTAATTGAAAAATCAAAAAGTCATTCCTTGAAAAAATAATGGTTTCCAATATGGAATTGACTTCGGGTTCTACATTTCTACAAGACAGTTAACTACAAATGGAATGGTTGAGAAGATCAAGTAATGTAGGTAACTCTACCAGGGCTATGGACGCTTCACTGGCTGTAGAGCAATGCCATGTGAAAACTAAGACAAAATTATCCTCGGGCCTACAAATGCCTTTCTGGCAACAATGTGCTATCTGATTTGATATTAGGAATGACCAAACTATGCAACTTACTATGGCAATGGATTTCAAACCATGCCCTTTCCAAAGATGAATGCTTAATTCACACACACGCATGCACGCGTGCGTGCGAGCGCACACACACACAATAATGAATGCTCAATTCAACTCCTCTGATGGAACGACATATGCAATCTACCTCTTGATCTATGAATTTGTAGCTTGACAATGTCATTACTAATTTTACACATTGGGCTTGTCAAATTTTATGCATTGTACTTACCACCACACTCTTCCCCTCATTTGTACAACCATTTAGCTTTTCATTCTATGCCACAATTCTTAAACCTTCTTGATTTTCCACTAATGCAAGTACTTCTTTCTTCCCATACTTGCCCCACCCTTTCACACATCATATTTCTCCATCCAAGCCTTGGGGTTGCACAAATATGGAAGGAAAAATAGATTGTGTGAATATTAAAAAGAAGAAGTCTTTATTGATACATTCTACAAATATTGTGTAGAACATGCAAACCCATTGTAATACAATTGTTCACAAGCTTCTTATTGCACAATGATAAATATTATTTGTATTCAATTAAAATGTATATAAACTATTACCTTAATATTTATGGTTGTTGCATAATCTATCGACTAATAGTAAATATATTTGGATTTATATTTGATGATAACATATAATTTCATGTCCAAATATTATAATTTTAAAATTGCATTCCAATTACAAATGCAGATCCTAAATGTTGATTAAAAAAATTCCAACACAATCACTTCCATAAATTGGTGCTAATATATCATCAATTCTATTCAAAGATAAAGAATAGTCCAACATACAAGACAAATATTTTATATTTAAAAACTAATGCTCTTTAGTTCAATCATGAAAAGATTTTCAAAGGGATTAAAACTTTTAATAAGTTAACAATTTTTAAAATAACCACATTTGCCATGTTGACCTTTTATTGAGTCCATTGCCCAATACCCTTGGCAAAGTTATCACAAAGGAGCATAAGAAAATTTTCAACACTCGCCCATAGAGATGCATTTGTGTTGAGGTTGATCCTTCCAAGGATCTTAAGGATTTTGTGGAAATCTAGATCGGGGCTCAAACCTTCTCTCAGAAGGTGCTCTATTTGAACCTTCTCAACACCTTCTATAGGTACCAATCAACGGAACATAAGATCAGGGATTGCCCTTTGGCTATGCTAGGGTTAAACCCCTGCCTAAAGAAGCTCCTGCCAAGCTATCCGAAGGGAAAAAAAGAAGAATGGGTTATTGTTGGGCGCAAGGGCAAGGCTTCCTTGACTCCTTTGGCTCCTAAACAGTCATATCCAGCGGTCGTCATAGTTCCTCCTATTCCAACAGGAGCACAAATCCCAGCTAGCTTAGGGATGCAAGCGGTTTCCTCAGCACCTATTCTAGGTGTCTCGTAGGTTTCAAACCTTGTTGGTTCACAGGGGATTAAGGCGGCCACCAGGGCTACCACCTTAGCTATGGTTCGTACACCTCTTGCTGCTTCTTCCATAGCACCACAAGCAACGTGCCATTCTCGCAGTCCTCTCAGACGTGTTAAGAAACTAGAGGTGAAATGACAGGCTGTAAGTCTAGAAGATTTTCCTTCTGACTTTAACTAGGTTTCTACCTTCTTGCACAATAGCTACTCCTCTCTTGAGGACAAGGAAGATATGGAAGAATTTACATGGATTTTTTTATCATGGAATGTATGAGGTCTTATAAACCTCTCCAAAAAGTACTATGTCCGAGACACCCACCATAGACTTGGTAATTTCAATTTTCTCTGTATGTAAGAAGTTAAGATTTTTTCTTTCATGCTTTCCTCTGCATGCCACATCATATGGCAGGATGACATTATGTTTTCCTCTCAACATGAAGCTAGCAAAGGTGGTGTAGTTACTCTCTTGTCACCTTGTCTTCATTTTGCTATTATTTTGCATGGTTCTGAACCCATGCATAGACTTATTGGGTTGTTGCTTTCCATTAACAATCATCCTTTTTGAGTTGTTAATGTTTATGCTTCTAATGATGCTGTGGAAAGATCGCAGATGTGGGCCTGGTTGGCTAACAATTTGCCTCCAGCTACTAATTGGGTTATGTGCGGTGACTTCACTATGGTTGAAGTGGCCTTTGACAAAGATGACATTTTCCCCTTTCGCTGGACAATTGGGGAAAGGTAATCCTGGTACTACATGTGCAATAAATTGGGCCTTTTTGATCCCAATATTAATCGTCGCCATCATAGTGGGGTTTGGCACACTTGGTTGAACTTTTCAAGCTGGTTATGACCGCATTTTGAAGCGCCTCGATTGTGCCATGATTATTGCACAATCTTTTTTCTCCTTTTCTGAGGATCGTGATGTATCTGTCATTCCCTTGCCAGATGTGACATTATCTGACCACTATCCCATTTATTTTGTCATTTCATGCCAAATAGCTATCCAGAAAGTTGTTGAGTCACAATTCTTCCTCAACACGTCTGTGCTGATGCATGCTTCCACCATTACACATATCCTTCATGTCTGGAATTTGGAGCCACATCTGCATTCTCAGACAGGGTAGATCCAATGGTGGAATGATGTCATTTCCAAAACTGCTCGCTTTTTGCACATCTATGGGCAGCAATTGGCAGTTTTTAGAAAACGATCTTATGAAGCCACTACTTCTACACTCAAAAAAGCCTTTGAGGCTCTCACCCTTAATCCCTTTGATGTGGATTTGCAAATTTAGCTTGCCAAACTTTGGCATGATAAACAAGTTGCTGATAACTATGCCACTCGAGGAGCCCAAATCAAAGCTCGTCTCCACTAGTTGGAGGTTGGCGATAAGGCTTTGAAGGAGTTCTTCCAGGCTCTTCGAGCCTATCATACCAATATTGCGATTAAAAAAATCAAACAAGGCAGTTTTGTTCTCTCCAGCCTCCCTAACATCCTATAAGCATTTGTTCATCACTATGAGAACATTCTTGCTTCGCAGGGAAATTCAGTTGCTCAGGCGGAAGCCCTTAGAAAGTGTATTTCTGTTACTCCAAACCGCTTAGCAGTTGAGCAACGTGCTTTCTATGAGAAACTTCTTATCCTTTGAGACCTTAAGGAGGCAGTTTACTTCATGGCTGATGATAGATCCCTTGGGTGTGATGGGTTTCCCTATGAATTTTACAAACACCTCTCGGAGCATATAGGTCTTGATCTACACAAAGTTTATCTTGAAGCCTATCATACTAAAAGCTTAGGAGCCAATATAAATAAAGGAAATATTAAATTCATACCTAAAATCGGAGATCCTGAGGATATTTGCAACTAGAGATCCATTACCCTTATGAACATTTCTTATAAGATTATTGCCAAGGCAATTTCTCTCAAAATCTGGCACCTATTGCCTTTAATTGTGTGCCTTGAGCAAACTGGCTTTATTAAGTCTAGATATATTCTTGACAACATTATTGTTGTTTGGGAGGGAATGGAGTGGGCTCGCAAGTCCAAACAAATGGCTATTTTTTTGAAGATTGATTTTGCTAAAGCCTATGATCGCATTGAATGGCATTTTATCTTGGTTGTGCTCTAGGCTCTTGGTTTTGGTCCCAATTTCATGCAGTCTATGGAAATGCTCTTTGGTGATGCTAATGCTTGCATTACCATCAATAATTCTCAACCTGAGGCTTTTGGTATTTTTTGTTCCATCACGCAAGGTTTCCCTCTGGCATCGGCTCTTTATGTCCATGTTGCTGAAGGATTTGGCTATTTGCTAGCTCACTCTATGTCCTCTGGATTGGTTTGTGGCATTTCCTTGCCAGAATCATCCTCCCAATTGGTCAATGGTCATTTTGCTGATGATTCCTTCCTCACTCTTTTGGAGGATGAAGAAAACATAAAAAATGCCTTAATTTGCCTGGACACTTTTTGTCAAGCCTCTGGATCTGCTATTCAATGGAATAACACGCTTTGTTACCGATAGCCATTCTTGTTAGCTCCACGTTGACTTAGCCAATTTGAATGGAAATGGGTCACTCACAAGGAGATTTTTCACTTTCTTGGCATTCCTTTCATTTTTTCAGGTTTTGGCTGTTGAACTATGGAATGCTGTGCTTGTCAAGATCACCAAGAAGCTTGATTACTGGCTTACAAAACCGTTCTCCCTTGTGAGCAAATTCTAAATTTGTTCAAAAGTTCTTGTGGCCACTCATGTCTATTATTCTTCTTGTTGGGCTCCCTCTAAAGCCTCCTACCAGAAATTGGAAAGATCGCTCAGGGATTTTCTCTGGGCTTTTGGTTCCGATCATCATGGCTTTCACAGAGTTGCTTGAGAATTTTGTTGTCTTCGAAAAGAATATCTGGTGGCCTTGGCCTACTTTCCACACAAAAACAAGGCCTTACTTTTTGTGCTAAATGGATTATTCATGCCATCACTAGAGATGAAGCCTAGAAGATTTTGGTTCAACATTGCATCTCTTTTGGCTTTCCCATCAATAGGCCTACTTGGAAAGGGATTGGTTTCCACATCCTTCTCATCATGCGTGAGCTAGTGATCATACAGGGCTCTTTTGTTATCAAGAGCATATGGAAGGCTTGTGAAGCAATCAAGCCTTGGCTTCACTGGTTTGGTGATGAGTTCCCCTCTCCTTGAATTAGCAAAACATTTGGTGGTCTCCCCTGTTTGCCATTTAGGGTACTCCCCTTGCCAAGACTCAAGGTGCTAGTGCTCTACATTTTTTCAAATGAGGCATAAGAACTCCCAAAGATCTTTTCTTTAGAGTTTCCATGAGTTTCAGATCCTAAGAAGATATGCAAGTCCAGTACTGTCTTATCTGTTCAGATCGGTCGACTTTTGGCTTATTGCTCACCTCAATTCTAGTTCACTTAATTCATAAAGTGGGAATTTAGTCTGTTAGACTTTGGTGGCATGATTGGAAGTGGTATCCTGCCACTCCTTTTTCTAATTACAAGCCAAGTTTGGTTTATAGATGACTTTCTCCCCATCTGTCGATGGTGGATAAGCTCAATCAGAGATGACATTTGCAACCTTCTCTTTCTCAATGGAGAAAATGCTTTGACACTATTTGGAATGCTATTACAGAGCCCAAGATTGCCCATTTTTCTTGGTGTCTGGCCTTTCAAGGTCTTCCCCTTAGGCCTTGGCTCAAGCATATTGGGGTTGTTGATCCTAGATGCCCTTTTTGTGGACAACCAGAGTTTTTCGTGCACATTTTCTGGTTTTGTACGCGTGCTCAAAATTATTGGCATTGAATTCATGACTTCTTCAAGCCATTCAGGCCTGAACCCTTTTCTTGATGCATGGTTATATTGGGTGATTCTCTCAAAATCTCCCAGAAATTCACCCAGATTTGATATACCTTCAGGATGGAGATTTTGTTCACTCTATGGAAAGATAGGAATGTTATTCTTTTTACTCAGATTTCTTGATATTAATATTGCTATGTACACTAAGGCGTGCATTTGTAATAATCTAACTATGCAGATTCAAGTTTAAGCTAACAAAGTAGCCTTGGAGGTGGCTCACCTGCAAGAGCTACTGAACCACTGGGGCAATGGCCCTTGACCTATTGCCAGAGTTCCTCTTGATGCTTCGGCGGATACCTTGACGCCTCGCAGCCGCCGTCCGTGGTGCCATTCCTTAGATTGTCAGTCACACACCTTGCGCTCCCAAGCTTCCCGCCACTGCTCTCTCAGTGGTGGCAATGGTGGATGGAGGTGCCACTCAGCTTCCCCACCCTGTGGTGGCTCTGGTTGGTCCCCAGCTCTTCCTCTTGGTTCTTGACAAGGAAATGGCCTCGCCTGGATTTGGCGATTTCTCCTCCACAACCATAGCTCAAAGATGCAAAGGCTATCACTGATCCTGCTGCTATTGCTACTAATGACAACTAGATTGTCCCCAGCTTGCCCCCCAATCCCAAAGATGATTGGGGTTTTCATGATCATGATGAACCACCACCCTCAGTAGGCACTGCTATGGCTGCATGAGGTTGCTTTATATGTTTTTTTTGATGAATAGTGTTTGATTCTGGTTGCAGTCATGTGAACTTTCATGGGGTGATCTTGTATCCCTCGACCCTTTTTTGTGAATTGTAATTTTAGTATATTATTTATTAATAGAAAATGACTATTCATCAAAAAACTAATCACATCCAAAGTCATCTAGGTTGCTCCCTTGCACCTCTACGTGCTAATTGAATTTTTGTATAAACCTCTACAATAGTATAATTTTTAAAAAGCACAAATAAAAAACTAATTGATTACTCTATATTTATACAATTTAATAAATAAATTAAAAATATCAAATAGAATGAAAATTGAACCAAAACCTCTATAAAAATACTTTAATTTTTTAAATTTTTTTGAATGATCACATAAATGTCTTCAATCTTTCAATCCTCCTTAAAATTCAAAACTTGTACTCCAAATCTTGTATCCTAAAACTAAATAAATGATACCTATTTTAATTTTTTTTAAAATTTAGAGTAACCACATTCCTCTTCAATCTTTTAATACTAGCTAAAATCCAAAACTAGTACTTCAAATTTGTACTTCTCTTAAATGAATAAATTCTAAACAAATTTGGTGTAAAACACCTCCAAAAAGAATTGGGTACGAGTATGGCTGACTCCATGTCAGCGTCAAAAAAAAAAAAAAAAATTCTCCACTTTTAAATAACGTGGAAGACGGAGACGGCGTGAACATTACGGGTAAAAGCAGCGTTAACGGTAAAAGCAGCGTTAACGGTGGTTGGAGAGATGGAAACAAAGTGGGGTTGAGTAAAAACAAAGTCCTGTAATTCAAACGGCCATAATCACATCACTCGAAAGCGCACTCGCAACGCAACAAATTCGAACTAAAATATATCCTTCTAAAGCAAAAATGATAGTATCCACTCACCTTTAAATTCTGGAAGCTTCTTCCCAAAGAATGGAATCAATCATATCTCTGAGAATGTCCGCCTGAGCTATCGGCAGTCTTAACCCTCACGCTTTATCCTCCCGCCACCGCCTTTCTTTTAAAGCCCATCCCCCGCCGAAGATTCGCCTCAAAACCGTGCATGCTTTAACCCTCTCTGGTTCGAAAACCTCGCTGTTTGATCACATCATCTTAGGATTCGATCCTCAGACGTCGAGGAAAGGGTTCAATCAGGGCGATCTTTGTGAAAATGAGAGAAATTCTGCATATTCAGGGCGGCCAGTGCGGTAATCAAATTGGGGCAAAGTTCTGGGAAGTGATTTGCGATGAACACGGAATCGATCCGACAGGGTCGTACAAGGGCGACTCCGATCTGCAGCTGGAGAGAATCAATGTGTATTATAATGAGGCCAGCGGAGGCCGGTATGTGCCCCGAGCGGTGCTAATGGATCTCGAACCCGGGACCATGGATAGTGTCAGATCTGGTCCTTATGGTCAGATTTTTAGGCCTGATAACTTCGTCTTCGGCCAGACTGGTGCTGGAAATAACTGGGCAAAGGGACATTACACTGAGGGTGCGGAGCTTATCGACTCTGTTCTCGACGTTGTTCGCAAGGAGGCCGAGAATTGCGATTGCCTTCAAGGTATATTATCGTCCTCTGTTGTATAATGCTTTTATTTTTTAATTTGTGGAGCGGCTTCCCGTCGCATTTTCTTCCAACAATTTCTCTTCGCTGGCTTATTTTTCTTTCTTTTGGGGTTTTACTTTTATGCCTCCATTTTTTCACTTTTGGGCTTCGATTGGTTGTCAGCGAAAATGAGCCACATCAAACCTAGAGGAAAGCAAGTAGATCAACGTAACATTGCTACAGATGTTTTACTAATGAATTTAATGTTGGAAAAGAATCAGTTGCACAATGAGTCATTGGTATAGTGGTAGATCAGTTCAATAATAAGTTTGAAGTGTTGAACATTTGCCCTGTGGTTCAGGGAGACGAAAAAATGATTCACATTTGAATGACACGGGACAAATTAGTATGTATTTGGAGAGTATATTTATATTTTGTTTTTAGAAATTAATTTTGAAAAGAATCTGATTTAAAAAAATCTTAGGTGAATTTGTATGTCTCAAGGTTTTAAAAATAATAATATTAATTTATTTTCCAATTTTACAAAAAATAATATTAATTTATTTATTTTAGAATGACTGCTCAATCTCTCTTTAGCCCTTGAAGAAAAATAATTTATTTTTCAATTTAAATTTGTTGGAGTTAGAAATTTTCTGAACTTGATTTTTCATACGAGATGTTTATTTTTAATTTTTTATAATGCTTTCATAAATTGCGTTCATACTTTTTTGAATTTACATTTATTCTTTAAATTTGAATTCTCGAATGATTTCTGGTCGCTTCAAGCGCTCAGAAAAAGCTGCATTTAAGAAAGATAACCATTCAATTGCAATTTCTCTATTGCCTTTTTAGCCTAAAATAACACTTAATTTTGAGAAATTTTTATGTGGAGTTTAAATTAAATATTTTTTAGGCATTCTGTTTCGCTCAATAGAAGTACAGTTCGTAACCAATATGAGGAGACATGGCTATATTGGGAATTTTGCAACTGTAAGCAAGATTCTTCCGCTTCCCGTTTGCAAATGTTTACCTTCTGCATATGAAATATAATGTCTATTTGTTTGGTCTTTGTATTTTCCAAGCGATGCACTTCATTTGTAAGTTTAACTTCTCAAAAATTTATTCGGATGCGTTTACCTTTAAAACCAGGCGTTTATGAAATAGTACGTTCCCGAGGTAAGGGGATTTGGGCAAACTTCCTGTATTGTCCGACCGCCATCATGTACCCTCCTTTGGCTATCGTGCTAACTAAATCTCATAGCAAATGAGGACAATTTAGAAAAAAAAGGAAAGTTGTCCTTGGTAAGCTATGCTTTTTAGTATGATGTGAGGATCATTGTCGTGACTAGTAAATTAGTTTTCTAGTCGTAAAGTTCAGCATCTTTCTAATCTCCGTTTGTCATTTTTGTTTTATAAGTTTTATAATTCGGTTTATATTGAAAGTTTTATTTGAGATATTTGTATTCTTGCACTATTTTTAACAAGTTGCATTTAAAAAAGAAATGTAATTTTCTCTTTAAAATTAAAGAGAAAATTATAATTTTGGTTTAAACAGTGTTCACTTCATTCTAACTATTGGCTATCCAGCCATTAAAAATATTTTTCTTATAGTACTTTTTGACAATTTAAAAAAAAAATAATCTTATGGTTCGCCATTGCCTCCATTCTATGTCACACCTTCTTCATTTGTTTTATTTTACCATGCTTTCAACTTATCAATGTATAAACCAAACAATGTATGAAACAAATGACATTTTTGTTTAACATCAATGTCTTTACCAAAACATTTGTAATTTTAACTCTAATTTTCTCATAAAATCTGTCGTCCTAAACTGTCTAGACCTACCAAATCTTCCATTTTTTATTTTGTTTCTAAGTATTGTTTCAAAGACTTTCTTAAAGTCCTCCAAATATAAGAAGAGATTAGTAAAAAGATCATTGTTTGAAAGACTTTCTTAAAGTCCTCAAAATGTAAAAATAAATTAGTAAAAGATCATTTTTTTAAATTCTCAAAAACATCACAAACATCATTCCATATACCACTTTAATCTAGAAGAAAAAATATTGTAAAATTTAATAACTTCTAAAACCTTATTGTGTGTTGTCTCTCAGCTCCTCAAACATCCCTGTAATCCCCAAATCTAAACCTTGATCCCTGTCCTTAATACCCATTCAAGTCTTGAAATTGGAGTATAATTTAATTTTTTGTTGGCTGATGGGTCTTTGAAATTAAATTTCTTCTATCTTTTTAATGGGTTTATTAAGTACATTTTTTTACTTTTAAATCTATACAATTAGAATTTTTCCATGCAAATTTTTGATTAAAGAAAGTGATAAATTTGAATCTTTTCCTGTTTAAGTGAAATGAATCAAATGATTACTACTTAAAAAACTGGAAATAATCTTTGTCAAAAAAGAGATTAGATATAAGTAGCAATTATGTATTTATAAAAATGATACTTGATTGTACAATTTGTTTTTCATTTACTTGTAATATATCTACAAACTTTTAACTGCAATAATTATATTTATTGTACAATGTAGTTTTCATAGTTTTATAATATTATTTTATATTTTATTATTACATTTTTTCTGTATCAATCAGCTGCTAAACATTTTCACCCTCTTTGTTTATTCTGTAATTTTTTAATGGAAATAAGTCTGATTATATAGATGTCAAGATTTCTGTTTTTATGACAGATTATACCAAGAACTTAGTTTACATTTGAATAAAAAATCCTGCCATGTGTAGGAAATTCACCCTTCACCCTTCAATCATCTATGATTCAGATTTGAATCTTGAGGAATAACACATACCATTATCCTTATCAGTTATACTAAACCTATGTGCCCCGTCCCATACCCTTCCTCGACTTTTGTAAAGCTCAAAATTTTTTAGAACAAAAATCTTTAGTTTGTTGGAATATGTTGCAACTGGCTGGTGTTTTTATTTTGCAAGAAGAGGAGGTGATTTTTTTTGCTTCCAGTAGCTTGAGCAACAGTCTATATTTTGTTTCCTGCCTTTGCCTTCCCCATCCCAAAACGACCAAACAAATTTACCGTCCCGCTGTCTGAAATTTTACTCTCAATTTGCATTGACTGGTTTCAAGTTCCTATTGAATGAATTATACACATTTTCTTCTCAAACTGTCAGGTCTTCGAAACTGTGTCCATGGTTTCTTCTCGTCTTCTCATTCTACATGAGCAGTTGTCATATATTAAGGGTCCGTTTGGTTCATTGGCTTTTTCAAAAGCTGGATTTGAAATTTTTTACATTGGTTTCAAAATTGGCAAAATGGAATTAGCATACTGGACTTCCAATTTTACCTCAAAACCAGGTTTTCCAACTTCCTACTAGCAAGTAGGAATTGAAAATCAAAACCTGATTATGTTTTTTAAGGAGTGTAAAAACAATAGATTGGACTACTTTTTGAAACTTGCCTTCAACTCTCAAGCTTACGCATAAAAATGTGTCTTCAGACATCTTCTGAATGAAACAAACAGGTCAAATAAAATCCCAAAAACCTTGATTTGACTAAACCAAGATTTGTAGAAATCCTAGATTTTTAAATTCCATGAACCAACCCGTCCCTTACATTTTTAGTATTTAGCATATTTTGTTCATATATTCCTCTTTTATATCGGAATTTCCTTGTCCCGTGTTTTCGTTTCAACTGTACGTCATTCTGTATGAATATTACATTTTTCTCTTTTTTTCTATGTTTTCTACATATTTGCTTTGGAGGTTTGCTTTAATATATTCCCATTGAAGATCCATCCTAGCTAATGCTATGAAGATGAAGGTGTACATACGGTGCAGATTGGTTTTTTGTTATCGTTTTTAGAATTTGCTCTACTCTGTACGTTCTCCTCTTATTTGCTATTGCTATGATAAGCACATTTCAATTTTAAGCAACGTGCTTCTTTTTCTCCCATCTCTCTTATGTAAGAGAAAAAAAGGACAATCTCAACTATAGAGGCATCATGTGGTTGAGTAATCATTCTGCATGGACAATTATTCATATCAATGGTTGAAATTCATAACAATTGCAAAGAACTTACACTGATTAATGTGTTATATTGATGGTTGGCTTACCTTCTACTTCAGGGCTGCTCTTTCTAGCTAAGCAAGAAATGCTAGTATGAATGTATCATTATTACATGGTAGTCTGTAGTTTTTAATTTTGGTTTTTGGCTGTCAAGTTTCATACCTTTCCAATCGCTGAATCCTCTTCTTTTGAACCTGCGATTGATGGCTTTAAATTGTAGAGGGTTTCTCAGTGCGTGGATTATTATGCCTCCGCTAAGTGAGGCATAAGTTTTGCTATGCTGTAACTTTCTTGTCTTTTTTCAGCAATAATGGCAATTTGTTGGCAGTTTAATTTGGTCGATTGTTAGTATTTGGTGCTTGTCTTTGGTGTTTTTAAGATTTTGCTCTGGGGTGAAATATATCGAGGCGAAAGTTTTCTTGTTATTATGTGTTCGTGATATCTGATGATTATTGATTAGCTCGTTGTATGATTTGCAGGATTTCAAGTTTGCCATTCATTGGGGGGAGGCACGGGATCAGGAATGGGAACTCTTCTGATCTCCAAAATCAGGGAGGAGTATCCGGATAGAATGATGTTAACTTTCTCTGTTTTCCCATCGCCTAAGGTATCGGACACAGTGGTGGAGCCTTATAATGCAACTCTTTCTGTTCATCAATTAGTAGAGAATGCAGACGAATGCATGGTGCTGGACAATGAAGCGCTTTATGATATTTGCTTCAGAACACTAAAGCTAACAACCCCTACCTGTAAGTGCCTAATCATTTCTTCTAGTTATAATTTTCAGGGCCAGTAGACAGAAACTGATATTTTTGCAATCAAGCACAGGGCTTCTCCCGTAATTATTAACAATTGTTGTAGTTGCCACCGCTAAGCAGTGCATAGGTGCTGCCATGCCTTTTTGAGTGTATTGGTTGTAATATTTATCATTAGATCCTGTTGCGTGGGTGCCAAGAGGATCGTCAAACCCATTATCATCGCTTTAGATATGGTTGTTTTGGGTAGACATGATACGCATATGTTTTGTCTGTAAGGGCATGAACTATAATGTCATGAAAGGCTTTGGTTAGCATTTTGCGAACTTTTTTCTTTATTAGACTTGCAACAAAGGTTTAGTTTTTGAAAATCTTCTCCCTCGTGGGCGGCTATTCATTCTGATATCCATTTCAATTGTCTGCAGTTGGAGATCTTAACCATTTGATATCTGCAACAATGAGCGGATGCACTTGCTGCCTTAGGTTCCCAGGACAATTAAACTCTGATTTGCGAAAACTTGCAGTCAACTTGATTCCTTTCCCTCGCTTACATTTTTTTATGGTTGGATTTGCTCCTTTGACATCTCGGGGGTCTCAAGTTTACCGCTCTCTAACTGTGCCTGAACTTACCCAACAAATGTGGGACGCCAAAAACATGATGTGTGCAGCTGATCCAAGACATGGGCGTTATTTGACAGCATCTGCCATGTTTCGTGGACGCATGAGCACCAAAGAGGTAGACGAGCAAATGTTGAATGTTCAGAACAAGAACTCTTCTTATTTTGTGGAGTGGATACCAAACAATGTGAAATCCAGTGTCTGTGATATTCCTCCGAAGGGACTCAAGATGGCATCAACTTTTATTGGGAACTCTACTTCAATTCAGGAAATGTTCAGGCGTGTTAGTGAACAATTCACTGCAATGTTTAGGAGAAAAGCTTTCTTGCATTGGTATACAGGGGAGGGCATGGATGAGATGGAGTTCACGGAGGCAGAGAGTAATATGAACGATTTAGTTTCAGAGTACCAGCAATATCAAGATGCAACAGCTGACGATGAGGCTGAGTATGAAGAGGAAGAAGATGCAATGTAGGTCTTGATTTGATTTTGTTTCTGGTTTTGTTGCGTCTATCCTTTAATTATTCTGCGAGGCCATGTTCACGTCTCACTCTTTTTTTGGGTGGAGGCCCGATGGAGCTGTGCGATTGTGGGGGTTTTGATTTCTTTCCTGACCTGAATGCGTGTGCTATATTCCTATTGTAATGTATTTGTATGACCTTACACTTCAAAGCTTGATATAGATTTAAATAGTGCCTGATTTGTTTCTTATTCTGGTAACCATCTTTTTAATATGTCTTCATGGTGAGATTATCATCTAACACTTGTCTTATTAGGAGAGAGCAATGCAACTTGCATATTTTATTATAAGGGAGCGATGGCCAATTTTACAAAGCTTGGTTCTGATTTTGTATACTAACTTTGTGTTCTCATGCTGCTGTGTAAGTCCATTTTGTGCTTATTTTTAAGCATTTTAGCGTTTTCATGAAAATTTAAAAGTGTTTATAAAGGATAATTTGGAATCTCAAGTTATTTTAGTGGAGCGGCTATTATTTAGCAATTGAAAATATGTTATGCAAAAAGAGGAGGGGCTGAAAATAAAGAATCATTGCTTATTGCAAAAAACACCAAGTGGCTCCACAAAATGTTATCCCTCTTTTTAAAAAGTATTATATTCCTAATTTCATCTTTGTAAAAGTATTATTTAATCAATTACTTCAGAAGTTTCATGCTTAAAAATAAGCAGTGAAATATATGTTCATGGGGCCACAAGCTCTACAATTATTTCCTATAATTGTTGAGCAGCCAATGCTTATTAAAATAAGCTAAGTAGTGGCATGGGAACATGTTGCATAGAAGCAATAAATGGCAAAACAAAAAAAGGTGAATCAATGCAGTTACGCGCTTTGAAACAGTAGACTTGCCATTGCCCCTAAGTTTTGGGCGAGTAAACAAGATAGATTTGCAGGAAAATTGTGATTAAAAAGCTGCTGAACTGCTTGATTTACTCGTAATTTTCTCCCTTTTGGAACTCGCTATTGGCATTTAAAACCATTATTGCATGACATATTTTACCATTCTATTAGTCTCTGCACAAGTTAATATTTTAATTGTTCAATTAATTTTCATAATCAAAATTATCGAATTTCTAAAAAATAGGTTAATTTTAAAATTAATTAATTAATTTTTTTCTTTTTGATTGATTGCTTTTTTTTGAGTTTTATTATTTTAATTTAAATTTATCAATAGTAAATTATTTTGCAAAGTTTGATTCCATCTCATCAATCACACCTTTCTCTTGAATGAATACAAATATGTTAAAATGCCTTGGAAAAATTTGGAATGAAACCTTTCCCCCTTAGATATTTCAATTTCTTGAAAGAGGCAAACTAGGCGTGCAAGAGTTGAAATGTGTGTACAAAGTTAGAGCAAATGAGGGTTTCGTACAAACTCTAAGGGAACTGGCCATAGAAAGGATGATTGTAACCCCATTGCTTTACCCCATTTCAACTAGATCTATGCATTTAACATTTGCTTTCATGTTGTAGCGATTTATGAGCATGGATGTCATTGATGGTGTCGTGCTAAGCATTCAAGAGGGGTTGATGAGAGTATTAATGTCTACATTGCAAAGTTGAATCTCATTCAACACAATATCCATGGCTCCAAACATCATTTTTGTTGCCTCTTCCAAAGCGGCTTGAGGCTTTCCACTTGTTGCTTTCATAAAGGGAATGGCGAACTTCTAAAATTGTTACAAAAATCAAAATATATAAAAATTTTAGAGGCAAAGTTGAGTCTACACAAGTACATTAAGACTTGACCTAACACTAATCCTCATTTTCCTCTCTATTAGGATAGGAAAACCATGTTACATTAGGTTTATAGCCATACCATAACTCATGGGGGTTTTGAATGAGTCTTTCAGCTGTACTCGGTTCAAGGTATGAATTGCAGTGCTGATAGCTTCCTTCTAGTATTTGATAGCAATGTTCTTTTCAGTCATTAGAGTTCTTGCATAGTCCATGATAGATCTGTTCCTCCTTTCAGCTATTCCATTTTGCTTGGGAGTTCCAGGTGTTGATACCTGTCTTTTGATTCCCCTTTCAATGCAAAAGTTATTGAACTCATGGGAGATGAATTCACCACCTCTATCTGACCTCAAGCATTTCAGTGTTTTCCTTGTTTCCTTCTCTACTTTGGCCAAATACCATTTGAACTTTTCAAATGCTTCTCAAATACATGATAGTCATCATTCTAGAGTAATCATCAACAAAAAAAATGAATTTTTTTTTTTAGTGCAACTCTCAATTTCAATAGGTCCACACAAATCAGTATGCACAATTTTCAAAATTTTTTCAGACTGATAATTCTTACTTTTAAAACTAGTCTTTCCCATCTTACTAATCTGACAATTCTTGCATAGACCAACCTCAGGTTTTTTTATACTAGGAATGCCTTTTACTTTTTTGAATTTGCTTATCTTTACCAAGTTATCAAAATTCACATGACATAACCTTTTGTGCCATAACCAACTTTTTTCAACTTGAGCAATAAAACATGAACATTCACCAAGTTCAAGATAGAACAAGTTACCTTTTGTTTGTATACCTGATCCAATTAGCTTTCCTTTGTCATCCAGCAATCTTGCTTTTCCATGCATGAATTCCATTTTGAATCCAATATTGATTAGCTGTGCCATCCTCAACAGATTGTGTTTTAGTCCTTCAACCTAATAGGCATTATCACATACAAGTTTTTTGGTTAGTGAGATTTTTCCTTTTCCTTTTATGCAACAAGGTTCATTATTACCAAACCTCACACTACCACCATCATAGTTTTCAAAATGTTCAAACTTTGTTTTATCACCAGTCATATGATGAGAGCAATCACTGTTTATGATCAATGTATCATTTTTGCTTACATGAGAGATAAGTGCCATTTTATCTCCCTCATCATTATTAGATTCATCTTTCACAGCAATGTAAACAATTTCATCTTCACTATTGTCAGAATCTTTAGAATCTTTAGCCATGAAACATGTTTTCTTACCTTTGTCCTTGAATGATTTGAAGTCTTTCTTGCCATTGCACTTGTGACCTTTCTTCTCATCCTTGTTTTGCTTGTTTGGACACCTAGCAACAATATGACCAATTTTCTCACATGAAAAACAGATTAGAGGAACCTTACCTTTGTATTTCCCTTTGCCTCTAAAATATTTCCTTGCTAGTAGAGCTTCAACCACTTCAAGATCACTGTCAGAACTCTGTTTTGATTCTTCTTCACTTTCTGACTGAGAATCCTTTATCTTCTTGCCCTTTTCTTTGAGTGAAAGTTTTTCTTCAAATGCTGATTCAATGTTTTTGGAAGTTGGAACATAGTTGTCATAGTTATCTAGCTCAAATGCAGTCAATCTTCCTCCTATGGTCTGTAGATTTATCTTATGATTTGCTTCACATCTTTTTTGAATTGTAGAAACTCTAATTGCATAAATGGGAAGCAATGTTCTAAGAACTTTACTTACAACTGTTTCATCCTTGATATCACCTTCAGAAGCTTTGATTGCACTAACGCTTGCTTTGACTCTTTCAACATATTTGGCAATGTTTTCATCCTCTCTCATCCTCATCTGATCAAATTGTCCTCTTAGACTTTCTGCTTTGACTCTTTTCACATTATCACCACCTCCATAGATATCTTTTAGCTTGTTCCACATAGCAAAGGCAGTTTTGCAGTCCTTGACATCATCAAATTCTTCATAGCTTAGGGCAGATGCAATGTCTATCATCATGGTGTTGAGTCTTCTTCTCAGCTATGTCATTAATAGATAATGTACTAGAAGGTGTCACATATTCTTCATCAAGATATTTCAATCATGTATCTCCAATGGAAGCCAGATGGAGTCTCATGAGACTTTGCCATGCTAAAAAGTTATCCCTGTTAAGCCTTGGAATTCCCCTTTTGTAAGACATCTTGATCTTTAGCTTAGATCCTTGAAATCTTTCCTGCAAGCACCAAAAGCTCTGAAATCAATTGTTGGAAATATAGATGGAGTAATTGAAGGGGGGGATGTGTGTGTGAATCAGTTACCACAAAAATAAGTCCACAGATCCCTTAGATGTCTTAAAAACTAGTTATTGTTGTCACTTGGTAGACACACAGAAAAATGCTGTAACTCGGTAGATGTACTGTATGTTATCTTTAACAAAATTTAATCATTCACAGAGATTTAACATGCAGCCATGAAGAAAATAACATGAACACATGAGACACCATATTTAATGTGGAAACCCAATATGGAAAAAACCACCAAGTAATTAGCTACCAATTTTCACTCTTTTGAAGTGAGCCCTGTTAGGAGCCAACCTTATTAAAAGTTATAAAAACACACTGTTAGGTGTGACCTTGTTAAAAGATTTAATCACCCTGCTAGGAGTGGCTTTGTTAGAGGACTTTAGAACAATTCAATAGAATTGTCCACCTTGTTAGAGGATTTACAAAATGGATGTTAAACCAACTCTGTTAAGAGATTTGAAAATCA
Source organism: Cupressus sempervirens (assembly GCA_028749045.1). NCBI lineage: Eukaryota > Viridiplantae > Streptophyta > Pinopsida > Cupressales > Cupressaceae > Cupressus > Cupressus sempervirens. The sequence continues at coordinate 733,220,202 of CM053793.1, forward strand.
CTGCTACAATTGTGAGAAAGTAACAATGAGTTGACCTGAATGAGATGTAACTGAATTTGCTGATATAGATCTTTGTTCTGCTTCACTAGATCCTCTCTGATCGAATACAACTTTTCTGCTCCTCAAGGATATCTGATCCTTCTGCAAAATTTGCTCACACTTTCCTCTTCACACTTGTATGCTCGCTCATTACACTCATCCATGCTTTTGAATTCACAACTTGACCTTTTATTTATACCTTACAAATTGTCAAGTCGGCTCATTTATAAGTTACAATTGCCAATAATCATTACATCAGTTGGCTACAATCATGACATGAAACAATTAAACTTTATTTCTCAAAACAATGAACTCCTTCATTGGCTGACCCTGCTCCAGAAATGATTTCTAGTGTTAATCAACTGAAGCTCGGTAAACACTGCAAACTCTGCAAAATCCTTTAGAGATTGAGTGAACTCGGTAAACACTAAATTTCCTTCACTGACCTTGTGAACTCAGTAGAAACTGACTTCTACCACAGAATCCTTCGTCGCTCGAGTTAGCTCGGTAGAAATTGTTTTCCATAGAGTAACTTTCAGGAACGCTCGGTAGACTCTGGAATTTGCTTTGCTGACCAATTGAGCTTGGTAGACTTTGTCTAATAACTGATATGAGATTTGTGTAACATCAAAGAGAACACACAATCTAACACAATGTTCAACATTATTCTCTCAATTCCTAGATTCTTAAGAACACCTCATATTGTTTGCTTCATATTTTATAATATAATGCTTTAGGAATTACATCTGTAATAAATAATTTCTTTGAGGGGATCTTAACAATTTTTACAAGAAGCTAAACTATGAACAAGGAGATGAAACACCATAGTTTGCAATTGAATATCTTGTACTTGGTTAAGTTTCACGACTTCCCACTTTGGGAGTGTTCAGTATGCATATTAGAGAACCTATGCTGCAGATTTCGAATCGTTTCAATATGTTTTGAATCCCTCAAAGTTTGTTGTTTACTATTGTCATGCTGATGCATAATGTTTAGAATTACGGGAAGCCCTTTTTGACCAGTTATAACTTTGACCTAGTTGGCCCTATTAAGAAATTTCTTTTTGAGTTGCATTCTAGGGGTCAGAGACATGCTATGTTCTAGATTTAAGTCTATGATGAATCCGTTTAACTGGTTTTCAAAGATGATTCTAAATACAATTTCTAAAGTTTTACGGGTATCTAAAAGTGCAGATTGATTAGGAGGCCTTTTCGGGATGTTATAACTTCAAAACCATGATATATGAGACCAAATAAGTTTCACCACTGTGTTCTAGACTGAAGATACTTCAAGTGTGCCTTTTCCAAATCTTGATGAATCCATTTGCATGCTTTCCTAAGACCATTCCATGTGCAAAAATCATTGTTTTGATAGGTTGTTTAGTCTTGCATTTTTCAGAGGCCAACTTTGAACACTTGCCAAATTTGCCCAGTTATTCATCATGAGTCAAAAATGAACTTGCGTATTTTGCAAATAGGAAAGAACTAGTACCCCAAGTCTTATCTCCCCAAGTGGCCGTTTCACCTATTTTCAAAACCAAAATTGAGTACATTTTATTATTTTCTGACATGGTTGTTGTTAGGACAGTTTGAAGTGCGCAACTTTGATGGTCAATATCTTTTGACCCAGATGTCGTTAAGAGCTAAGAATTTGTAGGATAAATGTATGTGGACCAGGAAGCAAGTATGTCATGTGCCAAAGCTTGGTTAGATGTTTTGGTCAATTTTTAAAGCCATCTCAGAGGCCTCTCGAAACAAAATTGACAATTTACATAAAAGGCCAAGAAACGAGCTCTATCAGATCAATTAGTGGTCAAATTCAGTTTCTACCAGTAAGAGGAGATCAGTTAGAACATGGATTCTAGAAATCAGTTGTTTGAAAATGAATTTTTTTCAGTCGAACCCACTGTGGGATACAACTAACTTCATCAAACTTGTAGGGCATTAAGAAGTTGAAGATTTTACATAGAGTGACCAGAGATGTTAGATACAGTTTAGGAAAGCGAAGAATTTTTTATTGATATGGAAATTCTTATAGGAGTATTGGTTTACATCATGTTGTTGAGAATCAGTTCAATTTGGTAAAGATGAAGATGCAAGTGTAGTTTCAACTCAATTTACGAAGAAAAGACGCAGACTGTTTTTCAGAAGGATGTGATGGATCATTCAAGGGTGCAAATAATGCATTGAAACAAATTAATGACCATGGCTAGGTCTGAAAAAAAAAAAAAAAAACCTCAGTATGCTCCCAAAATGCATAGAAACGCAAATGTTTTTCTTTAATTACCCACTTTACCTCTGCCTTTTAAAAATCAGTTATGCCACATCACATTAGAAAACAATGACAATAAGTTAAACAGTAGGGACACCCATGAGGTGAAGCTTGATAACGGTATATAAATGCTAAAGATGGATCGAATCATGTTCTATGTCCCAAATGGTACCCTCCGCAGGCTTATTATTAGAGATAATGGATCCATGAATAGTAATGAAAATATGGACATGCTGAATGAGAAGAATTTGGGACTGCAAACTAAAAGATTTAGAAATAAATGACAAGTTCCAGGTGCACCACTGATAGACTTAGCTTACAATGGATGCTCAAGAGAAGGCTGGGCCATGTGTTATTTACCTCTTCTACTCAGTTAATGCTAGTGGCACATTTCGTGATGTTGCGGAGATGATTGGGCCTGGGATTTTAATTAGAATATAGATTATTGGCAGCACCCGAGTACTGACTCAATGAAGAGGAAGCCCAGTGGGTTGTTTATGTGGCAGATGTGCTTATGATTTGGAAATAAACTCAGGAAAGCTGTCTAGTATTCCCCAACGTACCCATGCAAAAATGGTGAGATGAACCAGTATTTCACGTTGGCTGCGAATGAAGTTATAAAGATGTTACTGAATTATTTTCAAGAGGATCTGTATCTTTGAGATCTCCCTCATCGCAGATAGGCTGGGAAATTCTGCATGAGAAGATATGATAGAAGCAGACCCATATTAGCGAAATTATAGTGGAGGTGATGGTGCATCATTCTCATTTAAACTGAACTGGATTTGAAAGTTGCCAGATTGGGTTGTCTCCCCCTTTTCCCACATGACATTAGATAAAAGGCTAAAGCGCAGACCAAAGGATGCAACCAAAGTAGATATTTGCATTTTTTTAATCTCTCTCATCATGGAGAGAAAAGTCAAGAGCTCCCAAGCAGCGATTTTCTCCATATCCGCTCACGAGTAAAATCAAGCAATCAATGTGGATTGCGGAGAGGGTTTTTCCTCTGATTTGGAGAGAGCAAACTATTGTTCAAATTCCTTACCGAATCTGATTGTGCATAGTTGTTCTTTAAAGACCCGATTTAAAGGAGGCGTTATCCCTTGCAAGTTGAATGTGTATCAGACATGGGTCATCGAGTTTGACTCAAAATCACACAGTTAAATCCTGATATTCACATCACAATTTGACTAGCTGTGGAAATCATCTCCTACTTATCAATTGATGAGCTTAAGGGGCTTTCTAATGAATGGTTCATAAGGCACAACACTTGGTGAAGGTTTTGCAAATGGGGTTGCAAGCTTTGGGTTTAACTGTGGAGGAAACTCCGTAGTTAAGCGCGCTCAGGCTGGAGTAGTACTGGGATGGGTGACCTCCCGGGAAGTCCCGGTGCTTCACCCCTGTGAGCATCACCTAGATCCAATGAGTGCTAAGTGTTCCATTTATTCTCATGAGAGATGGATTCATGTTGAATCACTACTCATGAAACATGGGTCATCGAGTTTGACTCAAAATCACACAGTTAAATCCTGATATTCACATCACAATTTGACTAGCTGTGGAAATCATCTCCTACTTATCAAAATCGTCTCAGTTCCTACTGGAGTCGTGTGTACAAGTACAACAAGTACATATATTGACAAAGAAGCACTTTGATGCGGCAACGGCTACCCAGGTAGTAAGATCGACTGCTGAGGTATGCCCCATCTTCATGCCCTCTGATGCATGGCATTCTGGTTCCTACGGGCATCGTGCGCCGTACTGTGTGATTATTTGTGATTAAGAGTTTTAAAAGAATTAAAAACAAATGTTTTATTTGGAAGAGTTTAAAAGAGTTCAAAAATTAAGTGTTTTTTAAAAAGTTTAAATTTAAAAAATTAGGTATTTCTTTTCACAAGTTTAAATTAAGTTTTGGTAAAATATAATTTTTTTAGTTATATTATTAGATGTATAAGCTATAAATTGTATAAATATGTTTTTTATTAATAAAATATTTATTTTAAAAATATATCTATAGAAATAATTATTTAGAATATAAATATTTTTATTTTTATTCAATCATATTAATTTTTTTAATATTATAATTAATTATATTTTTATACATTTTATTTAAAATGTTACAGTAATTTTTAATATTTTTATTTTTAGATTTATTGTTAGCTATTGTTTTGTACTTTAATCTAAAAAAAATGAAGATAATATATTAAATTAAATAATATTTCAACTAACCTAGTTTAAATTATTCTTAATAATAAAAACTAAATCTGATATAGTTTTACAATTATATTTATATTTAATCTATAAATATGTTTTTAAATTACATTCTAAGTTTAATCTATAAATTCTTGACTTGGATTTCATAACAAAAAATTAATTACAAATGCTAATTCATATTGTGATGAATATAATAGTGATAAATTTTTTTTGTTGATATTGTATAAAACTTTGGTAAAGTTTCTAAATTAAATAAATAATAAAAATAATGTAATTTTCTATAAATATAAAATTTTAAAATAATTATTAAACATAATTAATAAAGAATAATTTCATAAAAAAGCATTAATTTATTTAAGATCTTTTTAATTTAATATAATATTCTTAAATTTTTATTACAATCATTATAGTTAATTTAGAATGTAAAATAAAAATATAATAAAAATATTTAAAATAATTATTATATTTAAAATAATATCTATAAAATCATATTATATTTTTATATATGATTGGATAAAATTTAAAAAAAATTATATTTCAAAATATTATTTAAACTTTTTAAAATTTAATAATTATATTAATAAAATAACATTTAATAATTTCAGAACAAGTTATATATTAAATAGCAATGTAAAAGAAAACTAAACCTCTTCATATATACTATTTGGTTTACCTTTTTATAATTTCTTACAATCTCACCTGACGTAGCAGCAAGGAATAAGTTTGATATGATTCGCATGTATACAAAAGACTGACAGGTTTGATGGACATGGGTGCAACAATTGACAACAGATGAATCATGCAACAACTGACAACAGGTTGAATCACACTTCGTCAGAGTATGGCCGCACGACGCTTGTAGGAGCTAGGATGCCATGCATCAGAGGGCATGAGGATGGGGCATACCCAGACATTCGATCCTACTGCCTGGGTAGCCGTTGCCCTTTGATGCTACTGTATGGTGAGTGAATACGGTAACGATTACCCAGGCAGTAGGATCGACTGCCTGGGTATGTCCCATCCTCATGCCCTCCGATGCATGGCATCTTGTCTCCTATGGGCATCGTGCGGCCGTACTCTGAATCAAACTCCATATTTCATGCCTATCAAATCTAAATAAGAAATTACTGCCGTATACCGTGCATTCAAAAGTGCTTTATTGCTCTATAAAGCTAAATAGGAATGTTAATTTATTTTATATTTTTAAAATTATTTATCATTAGTGGTTTTAAAAGTTATATTAGTAAAAGAATATATAATATATTTTTAATATTTATAGTTTTAATAATATTTGTTTTTAAATTATTTTAATATTATTAAATATAATTTAAAAGATTATGATTTTAAGGTGTATTAAAATTTATAAAAAAATTATCAATATAAAAGATTATTTTAATAATAAATTTTTGTTGTACCTAATTTTATCTTATGTGTTAAATGGTACTTTATAGTTGATGACTATAGAATATAAAAATATATAGTTGATGACTATGGAATATAAAAATATGAGATAGTTTTAATACAAATTTTTAATACTATATTGTTTATACTTAGCATTGATTTGAGCAAGTTGAGCAAGAAAATAAGAATATTATTATATTTTTATTTTTTGTTATAGCAATTGTTATTTAAAAAATAGGAACTATTATATTTGATCTTTATCATATAAAAAATTTATATTATTCATAAATTTTATAATATATTATAGAAATTTTATATATTTTTATTTAAAATTTGGCAAGAAAAATTGATTCATATAAGAAATTTAAAGTTTCAATTTAACTTACTTTACTAGATAGAAGTCATATTAGTATATAAATGAATTTTATAAATAATTTAATTAATGTATTGTTAAAATTTAATGAACTATCATATTATAATATTATAATTTTATTGTTAATTTTATTTTTTATTCAAATACTTTCTATATTATACTATTTATAGTTCTGTAGTAAATTTATAATAACTTATAAATTTTATATTGGTATAAATTTTTGCACTAGATTTAAATTAGATGAATTTAAATAAGATAGGTGAAAATAAAAAATAAGATGATTAATAGTACATGCTTAATAAGATCTTTAATTACAAAATTGTTAAATTAATTTTTTTTTTCCATTTTAAATACAATAGTATTTATGATATATATTTGATATTAATGGTTACTATCACCAATATTAATATTCTAAATTAATAATAATATAAAATTATTTTATATTATTGATAATAAATTTTATACACCTTAAAATCATAATCTTTTAAATTATATTTAATAATATTAAACTAATTAAAAATCAAATATTATTAAAACTATAGATATTAAAAATACATTATATATTCTTTTACTAATATAACTTTTAAAACCACTAACGATAAATAATTTAGAAATTATAAAATAAAATAATCTTCTACAAAACAATAACATTCCTATTTAGCTTTATAGAGTGATAAAGCACTTTTGAATGCACGGCAATAATTTCTGATTCAGATTTGACATGCACGAAATACAGAGTTTGATGGCCAGGTCATGCTCCGTTAGAGTACAGCTGCACAACGCCCGTAGGAGGTAGGATGCCATGCATCAGAGGGCATGAGGATGGGGCATACCCAGGCAGTCAATCCTACTGCCTGGGTAGCCATTGCCAGTGAATACAAGCTTGTGATCATGTTCAGGCAGAAGTAGTCGCACCTCCCACAGGTCTGCATTGATCGATAGGGCATGTGAGAATGTCATAACTTTCAAAATGAATATGAAGGTGAAGGAATCCGATGTTAATCTGAGACAAGTTCTCTCTCTCTCTCTCTCTCTCTCTCTCTCTCTCTCTCTCTCTCTCTCTCTCTCTCTCTCTCTCTCTCTCTCTCTCTCTCTCTCTCTCTCTCTCTAGGAAAATGTACATAGAGATAGGCACGTTTCGAGGTAAAGAAATTGAAGGGCTCTTGTCCCACATCCCTTGTGGAAGAGCAAAGAATTGTGTTTTTATTCTAGTGCACACGACCTTTTAGTGTTTGAAATGGACACTTATAAACGAGTTGAAAATCATGTGCGTGGATCTCGCTAGGCCAGTCAAAATCTTGAATGTCTACACGTAGACTGAGAAAATGACATGGACATCTCGAGGCGAGTGAGAAGATCAAAGTTTTGAATGAATACACGTGGATTGAGAAGATGACATGGACAAGATGGAACAATAAGAAACCACCATGTGGCATGCATCCCGAGGCAGTGTAAGAACCATGTCCTACTCAAAATTTTGCCACATCGTCAATTGTGGAAAAAAATGGGAAGAGAACCAATCAAAACATAGTGGAATAGTCAAACTATTTAACCATTAACAATTAGTTTATTCACATAACAAAAACATTAAGATGCTGATCAACAATTCCACTTTTAAGCATATTCATAAAAGTTTAGTATTGCATCAATAATGGTGATAACTAATCACTTATAACATCTCATATTTGTCAAGTACCAAGGACTTTATTAACCAGATTGCTGATCCAACATACAACAATTAAAATGATTACACATAATTTACATTTCCTCATATACAATGTACATAGTTCAGTTCATCTCATGGATGAAAGTTACAATAGAATGAAGTTAACTTTTCCTGTTGTGTCCTTCAGCGTAACTTGTCTCCAAAGTTGTAGGATGTCGTCCATCTGCTATCTGAGATGGGAGTGTGGGCCAGGCACTTTAACCTCACCAACCACAGAGTAAATACTCCCTCAGGACTCTTCCTAACATGAAGAATTCCTCGACTCTGGCATGAGAAGCCTAGCTTTCTGGAATAAGATGGATTGGATGGATCCAGTGCGGCCATGAAACACACTACATGCAACCATGTGCCTAGTAGCCTAATCACGGAATGTAGCAGGGAATAAAAATAAAACTACACATCTACACATATGTAGTAAAACCAAATAAGCATAGCCACATTCACACATATGCATTATCTGGGAAATCAAATGGCTTGGCCAAGCACTTATAAAGCTAGATTTAATAGAAGAAGAAACAAGAACAACATGTATCCATTCTACAGAACTAGCAGATAGAAGAAACTAAACGTGAAGTATCCATCTATCTTTCCCATAATTGCTACATTACACCCAACCATAAAGTAAAATACACATATATATGCTGATTTACAACATAAGGTTTGAACAAATGTTGTTTCAAGATTCAAAAAAAAAGAGAGAATCATATCGCATATGTTCATTTTCTCCCTATGATACAGTTAATCACAGTTTTGCAGAAGGAATACTCTTGCAACTAAAATAAACATAAGATGTATACCATTTTGTTCTTAAGATTCAAACAACACTTAAATGTTGAAAGAATGCTCTTGCAACTAAAAATAAACATAAATGTATACCCTTAACTCTGTTTATAATTGCAGCAGTAATAAAAATTCATTTGTATGGCTGCATTTACATTGATAACAATATCTCCTCTTACAAGACATCTATTTTCTTCAGCAACTCACGAATTCTCAACTGTAACTACTTATGGTTCCTACGTTCAGACTGATTCAAAGTTATTCATACAATAGGTAATCTAATGCAACAAAACAATAACAATGTATGGAAACCATGTTGCGGTTCAACTATTTCAGTTACCCAAATGTTTTAAGGAATTTGGCATACAATGCTAACTAGTGAGGCTATAGTAAGTATACCAATTAAAGTCCATATAGAAATTACAGTGTTACATCTTCTTGCCACATTGTTGCCTAAGTTGCTTGGTAAGGAATAAAAAGTGGATAATAACAAATAAAGTTGGAGGAGCTAGTTATCTAACATATCTCCATTAATACAACAGTTGAAATGATCATTTTAAAGTATGACTTGAAAATTATAGAATAAGGAGAGTTAGTTTCATAAACTTAAGTAATCACCCAACTCTTTCTAGCCATGAGTCCTTTCATAGCCTAGGGTCACAGTTTTATGTTCCATACTCTATTGTTATATTTTACTCAATGGTGCAATTTAAGAACAAAGTAAACCAAAACATAGCTAAACTTAGCAAGAGACATTATGAACCAGAACTAAATCCAACTTCCTACTTTAGGTGCTATTAATTTTTGTTAAAAGATTAAATTTGTAGGAAGAACGACTCAAAAATCTTAAACACAATAGGCATGGTTAAGGAAATAACTACGTTTGTTTTTAATTAATCCAGAAAACCCCTTGTTTTTCTACTACCGATGAGGGAAGTTAATGACCCAAGGTATTGCCAATTTCAACCCCTCCCCTATTTCGGACACATCTTGACAAATATGCAAACTTAATCTAACAAAATTCTTCCAAAATACTAAAGGAAAGAAAAAATAAAAAACAAAGAAATAATGTGCCATTCATCATCAAGATTGAGCAGACAAGGTAGAAATATTGCAAGAAAAGAAATGGTAGCAGAATTGTAAAGCATACGATTAATAACATGGATGGTGCCTACCTCATTTTTTGGCAATAACCTTGATGAGAGAGAGATACCCCTCGTAGGTTGCACAAGACCTTCACAACCCTAATTGTCTCTCGTCTGCCGCTGCTCTCTTTACAAAACCCCTAGCCCCACTCTAAAACAATAATTCCCCAAAACAAACAATAACTGACCTAATCTCTACTTTCTTTCCCCCCCGTACGATGGCTTCCTTTCTCAAAATTTTTTAATCAAAAAGATAAATTTAATTAACATTTCATTTAAAAAAAAAACAAAACAAGTTTAGTTTTATGAACTCACATAAATATGTTATAAATAAGTAAAAAAAAATTCTCCTCTAAATTTCTACCAAGAAATCAAAAGGAGACTTTTTTTATATATCCTAATAAAACATCAAACTCATCTGTTAACGAATTATTATAGTCACGTTCTATCTATACATATTTTAAATATATCATCTATAAATCAAATGAAACATCTAATTTTCATTTCGAACTTTCAAATTTAACTTTAATAAATGTAATGAAACAAAATAAAAAACATCATGAAATTCTACGTGATGTGTGTGTGTGGCAGCACAATCATCTGATGCATCCCCTTCCGAGAGGCTAGCCCTCTCTACCTCAACCACACTCTCATCGTGACAATCCCTGTATCCACTCACACTTGCAACCCAAAACGAGTCAGTATCCATTATAATCAATAAATCACATCTTAATTATATCATCATTAAGAAATAAAACATTAGCATAATAAGTTTTCTAGATTTTGGGGATCCTTGGATCCAAAGTTTTATGTTTATATGCTGGTTCTAATTTTGCTGGTTTTTTACTGAGACTTGGGTAGGGATGGTTATGTTAACAATTTTTATGATGAACTCTCGTAGTTTGATAGACTTTTTGGACTGCTCCTATAGTTTAGGTGATTTTGTTCATATTATTATGCTGGTTGGTAACATGCATATGTTTTATTGTGGCTTAGTGGAACTTTAGTTCAAATTGTTAAAGTTCTCTGTTGGTAATCTGCTGGTATTGATTATGTGCTGGTTACGAGCTTTTTGGTTGTAAGGGCTGACCCTAAAATGACATAAAATACTTGTATAAAAGGGCTTAGGGTTAGGTATTTTTCATTATGTTGTAATGCAAAATTAGTTCTTGAGGTGGTATTCAGTTGTAAGGGATTACAGATTGTAATCAGGTTGTATTCATTGGATCGTAATAATATCAGACTGGCTATTTGGTGGGTGTAGCCCAGGGATTGGGTGAACCACATTAAATTTTGGTGCCTTGTGTTCTTTTCTGTATGATTTATTATTTTCTGTTATTGGTTATATTTGCACGTAATTGCTATTTTTGTCCATGGTTTAATCCTAACAAGTGGTATCAGAGCCTAATTGCTTTTCAGTTATCCTCTGCAAGAAAGTTTCACAGTTTAGTGGGAGTCTCACAGTTGAGTGTGAGAGATGGAAGATGAGGGTAAGCTGAGGGTTGATAGGTTTAATGGACAGAACTTCTAGTTATGGAAGATGCAAATGGAAGACTATCTGTATCAAAAGGATTTATGGAAGCCATTGGAAGGCAAAGCCAAGAATCAAGGATCTATGTCAAATGATGAATGAGATCTTTTGGACAGAAAGGCAGTTGGAAGCATTTGATTACGCCTAGCACCATCGGTGGCATTTAATATTACAAAAGCAAAGACAACAGAAGAATTGATGAAAACCCTAGCGATACTATATGAAAAGCCCTCCGCTTCAAACAAGGTATTTCTCATGAAGCGTTTATTTAATATGAAAATGGCAGAAGGTGGATCTATTACAGATCATTTAAATAAGTTTAATACTATTACTAGTCAGTTATCTTCTGTGGGTATCAATTTTGAAAAAGAAATTAGGGCTCTCTTGATTTTGTGTTCTTTGCCTGAAAGTTGGAATGGCTTGGTAATGGCTGTGAGTAATTCTGTTCCTGGATCTAGTACCCTAAAATATGATGATATGATCGGTGTTATTTTAAGTGAGGAAACTCTTAGGAAAACCTTAGGTGGATCTACATTAGGAAGTGCTTTCAATACACAAAGCAGGGGCAAAACGACTAAGAGGAAGAAATTTTGGTAATCGTGGGAAATCAAGAGGAAAGTCAAAGGGGAGGAGGTCTCAATTGAGAGGACCGAATGACTGCTGGTGTTGTGGGAAACCAGGGCACAAAAAGAAAGATTGCTGGAATCGAAAGAAAAATGAAGGAGATAAATCAGATGGAGACAAGGAGGCGAATGTGGTATGTAACAAATCCGAAGAGGATGCTTTGCTTCTGTCTTTAGAAATGTTGATGATTCATGGGTATTAGATTCTGGTGCTTCATTTCATGCTAGACCTCATAGAGGTTATTTCATTGATTATGTCCAAGGGGATTTTGGGCTTGTTTATTTGGGGGATAATGAACCTTGTCAGATTTTTGGTAAGGGAAAAATTAAGATTAAGTTGCAGAATGAGAATCATTGGCTACTACATGAGGTAAGACATGTTCCAAGGCTGAGTAGGAATTTAATTTCAGCAGGGCAACTCAGTGATGAGGATTGTGTAGTTACTTTTAATGATAAAAATTGGAAGGTTTCAAAAGGTTCCCTTGTAGTAGAAAAAGGTGTGAAAGTAGGCACCTTATATCTTTGTACAGGTCATATTGTTCCTTCTACTTTGATTGTTTCAGAGAAAAATGGATGTTTAGGAACAATTATTGTAGTTGAGCAGGGAGAACAAATAGCTACTGTAGATTCTGATACAGTGCTGTGGCACAACAGACTTGGGCACATGAGTGAGAAAGGTATGAAAGTACTTCATTCAAAAAAAGTTTTACCAGGTTTGAAATGTGTTACTATGGATTTCTGTGAAAGTTGTGTATGGAAAACAAAAGAGAGTGAGTTTTGCAAAGACTGGGAAGGAAAATAAAAGGGAGAAATTAGAGCTTGTGCATACTAATGTATGGGGACCGGCTCAGGTATCTTCCTTTGGTGGCTCTCATTACTATGTTACATTTATTGATGATGCAACTAGAAAAGTATGGGTTTATTTCTTTAGACAGAAATCTGATGTATTTCAAACTTTAAAAAAATGAAAATGCTTGGTTGAAAATGAGATTTGTAAGAAATTAAAATGTCTCAGTTCTGATAATGGTGGTGAGTATTGCGGTCATGAATTTGAAGAATATTGCTCCACTAATGGTATTCGTAGACATAAAATTGTTCCAAGGACTCCACAGAAAAATGGAGTGGCTGAATGCATGAATAGGACTATAATGGAGCGCGCAAGAAGCATGAGGTTGCATGCTGAGTTGCCCTTATACATATGGGTGGAGGCTATCAATACTGCAGTATATTTGATTAATAGAGGTCCCTCTACTCCTTTGGGTTGTGGTATTCCAGAGGAGGCATGGACTGGTAAGAAGGTGAGTTATTCTTTTCTCAAAACCTTCAGTTGTGAAGCATTTGGTCACATAGATTCTAAAAATAGAACCAAGCTAGAAGCTATATCAAAGAAATGTGTATTTTTTGAATATGGCATTAATGAGTTTGGTTATAGGCTTTGGGATTCTGAAAATCTTAAAATTGTAAGAAGTAGGGATGTCATTTTCAATGAGAAAGTGTTGTACAAATATCTGTTGCAGCAACATGAGAAGAAAGAAGATGATTATGCAGTGCTGGATGATACTCCAAAAGCTGATGTTTCAACCATTTGTCATGATGTACAACAACCGCAATAACAAATACCACACACACCAGTGAATGTTAGATGGTCAACAAGGCAAATTAGACCTCCACAAAGATTTTCTCCCTCTTTGTATTCTATTTTACTTATTGATGCTGGTGAACCTAAAAGTTATGATGAAGCTGTGCAGGTGGATACTAAGATTCAATGGGAGTTTGCAATGAAAGATGAAATGGACTCTTTGCTGAAGAATAAGACATGGGATTTATGCAAGTTGCTTGCAGGTAAAAAGGCTTTACAGAATAAGTGGGTATACAGGTTAAAAGAAGAGGATGGAGATAAGAAAATATTTAAAGCCAGGTTAGTTGTAAAAGTATTTGCACAGAAAAAGGGAATTGATTTTGATGAGATATTTTCTCCTATTGTTAAAATGACTTCTATCTGTACTGTTTTAAGTCTTGTAGCTATTGAAGATTTGCATTTAGAGTAGCTAGATGTTAAAACAACCTTCCTTCATGGTGATTTGGATGAAGAGATATATATGGCTTAGCCACAGAGATTTGCGGTCAAAGGTAAGGAGAACTTAGTGTGCAAATTGAAGAAAAGTTTATATGGCTTAAAGCAAGCACCTTGGCAATGATACCTGAAATTTGATAGTTTTATGCATGAGCATGGTTACAATAGGTGTCATTCAGATCATTGTGTCTACTTTAAGAGGTTGGATGATGATAGCTATATTATTTTATATTTATATGTTGATGATATGCTTGTAGCTAGGTCTAACATGGATCACATTAAGGGGCTGAAAAGCCAATTAGCACATGCATTTTCTATGAAGGATTTGGGGGCAGAAAAACAAATTCTTGGTATGAAGATTTGCAGAGATAGGAAAAATAGAACATTGTTGCTATCTCAGACTGATTATGTTGAGAAGGTGTTGCAACGTTTCTCTATGGAGAATGCTAAAGCTGTTAGCACACCTTTACCTAGTCATTTGACATTGACTAGGAGATGTTTCCTAAGACACAAGAAGAGGAGGATAAAATGTCCAAGGTACCCTATGCTTCAATTGTAGGAAGCTTGATGTATGCTATGGTATGTACTAGGCCAGATATTGCACATGCAATGGGAGTTGTTAGTAGGTATATGAGTCATCCAAGAATTGAACATTGGAATGCAGTCAAATAGTTTCTCAAATATTTGAGAGGAACAAACAATAAGTGTTTACACTTTGGGGGCTCTACTACTAATTTACAGGCTATGTTGACTCAAATTTGGCAGGGGATATTGATACCAGATGAAGTACTACAGGTTACATCTTTACTGTTGGTGGGACAGTTGTGAGTTCGGTTTATAGGTTACAAAAGGTTTATGCTGTATCTACTATAGAGGCAGAGTATGTAGCTGCTATAGAGGCAACCAAGGAGATGATATGGCTTCAGTTCTTCTTGGAAGAATTGAGACATCCTCAAAAGGATAATTATTTGTTCACAGATAGTTAGAGTACCATTCATCTTGCAAAGAATTCAGCTTTGCATTCAAAGACCAAACACATACAGTTTCGGTACCATTTCATTCGATCAGTTTTGGAGGATGGACAATTAAAGCTGGAGATGATACATACCAATGAAAATCCAATGGATATGTTGACAAAGTTAGTAACAAGGGAGAAGTTGAACTCCTCTTCAGCTTTGGTTGGTCTTCTAGATTGAATATTAATAAAAGAACAGTAGAGTCTAGGGTGGTTTGATCTAGTGGGAGCCCCATGTGATAGCAGTATTGCTATAGGATTAGTTTCTAAGTGGGAGATTGTTGTTTAGCGTGGAGCCTGATCAGTCCCTAAGTGGGAGATTGTTAGATTGTGGTGACTAATTAGGAAAGTACTGTTACATATGGCCGATATATGGCCGACATGTTGTAACCCTAAAACGACATAAAATACTTTTATAAAAGGGCTTAGGGTTAGGTATTTTTCATTATGTTGTGATGCAAAATTAGTTCTTGCGGTGGTATTGAGTTGTAAGGGATTACAGATTGTAATCAGGTTGTATACACTGGATCGTAATAATATCGAATTGGCTGTTTGGTGGATGTAGCCCAGGGATTGGGTGAACCACGTTAAATCTTGGTGCCTTGTGTTCTTTTCTGTGTGATCTATTATTTTCTGTTATTGGTTATATTTGCATATAATTGTTATTTTTGTCCAATGGAAGACACTTCTCCCATTTGTACTGTTGATCCATGCAATACATGTGTATCAAATCTTCTAGCACTTGATTCACCCTCTTTGTCTGTCCATCAGTCTTAGGGTGGTATGTTGTATTGAAATTCAAGCGTATACTCAGAGCAGAGTTCAAGGTTGTCCAAAACCTTGAAGTCATTCAGGTGTCCCTATCAGAAATAATGGTCTCTGGAATACCATGTAATCGAAAAATCTCCTGAACAAACTTTCTTGCTAACACTAGAGATCTGTCCTTTAGACTACCAGGAATAAAGTGGACAACTTTGTCTAATTTGTCGACTATGACCAAGATGACATCATACCTATGTCAAGTCATGGGTAAACCCTATACAAAATTCATGCTGATAACCTACCATTTATACTACAGAATCTCATGGGGGTATAGAAGACCTGCCAGATGGGCATGCTCAACCTTGACACACTGACATTCCAAACATTGGGCCACATATTCTGTCACATCCTGTTTGAGTCCTGGCTAGAAGTATAAAGGCCTCAAATCAACCATTATTTTGTTTACCCCTGGATGCCCTGAAAATGGAGTGCAATGCATCTCCTCAAGCACAACTTTCTGTAATACTTCATGATTGGGAACATAAATTCTATTATGGTATTTAAGCACACCATCCTCATCAAAAGAATAATTTTCAAACTATGAGTCAGACATATCAGTGTCCAAGACTAACTTCACCCATTCATAATGGGCATCTCCAGGAAGATACTGAAGGATATACTCTCTCATACGAGTTCAAGATGAAGAGATAGTAGCAATGTCTCTTGCGACTAAGTGCATCAGCTACTCTATTCTCTTTACCTTTAATATATTCTATACCGAAATCATATTCACTAAGAAATTCAGGCTACTATCTCTGTTGGGCATTCAAATTAGGTTGAGTGAAAATGTACCTCAACCCCATATGATCAGTGATGAGGCTAATTATTGCCTCTATTTTATAATAGTTTTAAACACTCTATTTTACTTCCACCAAGACATTTGTGAACTTATGTTTACTTGAACTGATGATTAACCTATGGTTAGATAGTATGTTATATTTTTCCAATATTATATATATAATGTAGTATTTCATATAACCATTAGAATGTGTGTTCTAATATTTGAATTCAATTTGATAATGCTTATTTGCAAATATCTTTGCATAATAACTAACCTATTAGCAAATGAAGTTGAACATGGTTGGAAGTATTCAAAGGGAAACGTTGAAGATAGCCAAAAACATTCAAGAAAAAAAGATGTTAAGGTTTAGCCACTGTGGAAAGAGTCATAATGGTACCAAGGGATAGGACCTCTAATATGGAGGAGCTATGAAGAACTGTTATATTTCACTACATTTATTATTGTGTCAAAGCAGTTGTCTAGACTTTATTATTTGTTCCGTGAGCTGTTATCTTTTCTTCCTTTTTCTCTAGCAGATTTGAAATTAGTTTGTTTTGCTTTTATGTTTTAGAATAAGTGTTGATCTTCTATTTATAGGGATCAAACCAATAGTGTTAAGAAGTTAGAAGAAATTTTATGACAAGAAACTATTGACTCTAGCAGTGAATTGTTTTTGCAGTTTCATGTATCGTTATCATGTAATGAATTTTGGGAACATAATGAAATAGCTCCTGGTTTTACATTCTATGTTAGTGGATTAGCAAAAGCCAACCAAGAGGGCCCACTTGGAAGGTGGATTAGATTAGAGTACTATAGATTTGTTTTCAAGCATATTTAGTATTGCAGGTAGAAGTTATAAGTTCCTTCCTATAACATCATACTTTGTGAGTGTTCCTGCAGCATCTGTAAGAACAGTTATAGTAGATGAACTGAGTTGGAATATATCTTAGTATTTAATTGCATTTCTAGTATTCATTTCAGTAAAAATTTAAGTGTGTTAGTTTCCTATAGCACTAGTAAAGGTTATTGCATTTTACTTTCCTGCAACATAAGAATAATGACTCATTAAGAAACCTAGTGCACATACTGTGTTGACCATTTCAAGTATACGTCCTTGGGTTGACAAAATTAAATGCACCTCATGGTGGGGAAAAATAGTTAGATTGAATACACTATTCCTAAGCATGGCTTTTGACATGATTATTATACACCTATTATGAGGCGGAACATTTTTGGCACCGTTGCCGGGGATGGTGTCAAGCTAGGAGCATTCTTGAGTCATAGTTCTTAGTTAAGTTTTTTTAGAAAATTGCAGTCTTAAAATTTTCTTCACCAGTGTGAAGAATTCAATTGCATGCATTGAAGAGGAAGATGCCGAGATGAATATGGAAAATTTCTTCCACGAGAGTTTGTTAATTTGAATGAAGAAATTGAAGAAGAAGAAGTTGAGTTGCATTTTGAAGACCCAAGCCCTATTTTTCCTATAGAAACATCCTCAAGAGTAGAACCTATATATACAAGTAGTATTCAACCTTTTACTGAAATTTTGGCTAGTTTCCTTGATAATACTGCTCTAAATCCACTAGTTGTTAATAATCCAGTACCCAATGTTCATTTTCAGCAGCAACCTTATAATCTAATACCTCCAGTAATGACACAACCTACTTTTCCATTTCCTCTCCCAAGCCTCATAAATATTGATAATCTGAAGAATATTCCTGCAGCTACTCTTCCAAAGTTCTATGACCTTGCAACCGAAGACCCTGATACTTTCTTGTTTGAATTTGACATACTCTGTCATAGTTTTGACTACAACACTGATGCCCATAAGCTCAAATTATTTCCAACAACATTGAAAGAGTCTGCTTTATGATGGTTCATGGGCTTAGAAGCCAATGCAATAGGAACTTGGGATGAAATGCAAACTTTGTTTTTGGATAAATATAAAGAGTATTGCAAAGCATCTAGTTCAAGAGGAGGTGATATCTTTAGGATATCACAAAAGGAGGAAGAAATATTGGAAGACTATGTTTCACGTTTCTTGTATACACTGCAGAAGAACCCTCAGCATGTGTTGTCTAAGGATTCTCAAAAGCTAGTCTTTTTGAGAGGTGTGAATGATAATTGTCTAGAAGCACTAGAATTAATGGCTGGTGGTGATGTATATCAAGCTTCCTGGGATGACCTCAAGAAAATCTGTCAAAACTATTC
Organism: Cupressus sempervirens; assembly: GCA_028749045.1. Classification (NCBI taxonomy): domain Eukaryota; kingdom Viridiplantae; phylum Streptophyta; class Pinopsida; order Cupressales; family Cupressaceae; genus Cupressus; species Cupressus sempervirens. Next base: position 733,239,208 of record CM053793.1, read on the forward strand.
AAGGTCAACTATGAAGAAAGGCCAAGGACCTCGTTCCACAGTCACTAAAGGAATTAGTTAGGGTACTTCAAAGCTCGAGATATCTAACCTATTGTCAGATTTAAAGTAGAACATGATAAGTGATGTCGGTACACATCTCAACATAATGACTGCAAAGAAGAAGCATGCAGAAGCTGAATTAAAACTAGCTGAATGCTGCCCTCATTGCCGAAAGAAATAGAAGGATTGCTAATTCAAACTAGTTGCTAGCATGGAGAACTGGCATCTTCCGACTGATTACATCAAGATAGATGTAGATGATGAGCAAGTATTCTTTGTTGCTCAATGCCGGCCATGGGCTCAAGGTTAAGGTATGCCTCAAGACCCTTTGCAAAATTAAATTTATATGGTAATCAATGGAAAAATTGTAATCCCCAAGGCCCCCCACAATATAATCAACCTAATTGGAGTAATGCTTGGCAAAATAATTTGCAACAGCCCCAATGGCCTCAGAACTCCCAACCATCCTGGCCCAACCAATAGACTAACCAATGGCAGAACCAATAGAACCAATGGCAAAATCAATAGAACCAATGGCAACCATCCTAGGGCAATTGGCAGTCTACAAACCAATGGAGAAGACCTCAACAGTGGGCTAACCAAAATAATACTACTCCACAATTACTACCCCTAGCTCAACAACCTCCACTAATGCCACCACTTGTGAATCTTGGACCTCAAAAGAAGACACAGTTACCTACACAACCTCAGCCAAATCCAAATAACCAGTAGCCGCAAAAACTTATGTGTATTGCTGATGCTTAGCAATATCCTGCTTATGCTCTAAATATCGCAAAGATACATTTGATATTTGGTACAACTTTACTAGCGCCTAAATCGCCTCTTAGAACTGAAATACCAGATACTCCTGCAACATCAGAACCCCTAGTCTCTAAAGAGGTTGACCCAACCAATGTCACTATCTCAGCCCAAGCTCAGTTAATAGTGGAACCACCTTTTTCAGAGAAGTTTGTACAAAGTAAACTTGAACAAATTGAGGAACAATCTTTTAATATTGTTGATCAGTTGAAGAACATGCATGTCCAAAAACCTCTATTCCAAGCTATTAAAGATGTTCCTATCTATGGAAAAGCCATTAGAGAAGCCTACTTGAAGAAGACTGGGAGGAAGGAAAAGGACCCAACTACAATCCATGTTGTGGGACAATTGGCTAACATTATGTTAGGAAAATTGGTCACTCCAAAATATTCTAATCCAGGTAGTCTAGTTGTGAATTTGAGTATAAATGGTCAGTCTGTTAAAAATGCTTTAATAGATCTTGGTGCTGCGATAAATGTCATGACCAAGGATACAATGAAGAAGTTGAAAATAGAAGGATTAAGGGCTACTCCAACAATTTTGCAACTTGTAGATAGTTCTACTGTCACTTTAGATGGGATGATAGAAAACATGGTTGTAACCTTAGACTCTAGAGTATCTTGTAGATTTCATGATTCTGTCTCCCAAAGTTAATTTATCTAGTTACCCTATCATCCTAGGACGACCATGGTTAGCTACAGTTGATTCAAATATAAGTTGTAGATCAGGAAATATGACCATATCAAATGGTCAAGCAATAAAGAAATTTGATTTGTATCCTCCAGCACAACCATTACTAGATTTGTCTGGCCAAATTTAGGGGAAGAAGAAGAAGAATTAAACTATATAGCATAGCTTATGATGTTACATAGACAATCCTTTCTAAAGCTGCAGGAAGAGGATTCAATACTTTAGAGGATTCTTACTAACAATTGTGTGGTAGAAAAGGATGTATCTGAAAGTTCCATGTTAGAATTAACCACATATGTGGAATGTGATGAGAATTGTACTTTTCTCAAAGAACCAAACATTCTTCATCAAATTTTACCATGTGAATTAGATACAAGTCCAATTTTTGAAGCTACTATGATAGAGTCTATCACTACTGTTGAGCTATCCAAAGGTCATAATCTTCATGTTAACCCCAAATTATCATCCACACAAATGAAACAGTTAACAAAGCTACTTCAAAAGCATGAAAAGGTTTTTGCATGAGACTATGGTGATATGAAAAGGTTAAATCCTACGTTATGCACTCATATAATATATATCAATGAAGGGTGTCTACCACTCCATCAACCCCAAAGAAGGATAAATCCAAGCCTTAGAGAAATAGTTAAAATTGAATTGCAAAAATTGCTTGATGCTGGTTTTATTTATCCTATATCTAATAGTAGATGGGTGTCACCCTTGGTCATAGTGCCAAAAAAGGGAGGGAAATGGAAGATTTGTATAGATTACAGAGAATTGAACAAGGCCACCAAAAAGGATCACTTTCCTTTACCATTCATAGATCAAGTTCTAGACACTCTAGCTGGAAAGAAGTATTTCTCTTTTCTAGATGGGTATAGTGGTTATAATCAAATCAGTATTGCTCCTGAAGACCAAGATAAAACCACATTCACATGCCCATGGGGTACTTTTGCATACTCTATTTTTCCATTTGGTCTGTAATGCTCCTACAACATTTCAATGAGCTATTTTTAGTATCTTTGCTGATATATCACATGATTGTATGGATATATATATGGAGGACTTCACAACATTTGGAGTCACCTTTGAAGAAGCAATGATGAATCTTGAAAAACTTCTAATAAGGTGTCAAGAACATAATCTGGCACTTAATGGTGAAAAATGTTTCATGCTCATGCAGGAAAGTGTGGTACTTGGTCATTTCATATCAATTGCAAAATGCAAGTGGATCTAGCTAAGATAGAGGTAATTCAAACAATGCCCATACCCACAAAACCGAAAGATGTAAGACCTTTTCTAGGTCATGTTGGATATTATAGACATTTCATAAAAGACTTCAGTAAAATAGCTAGTCCCTTGTATACATTACAAACTAAAGAAGCTTTGTTCATTTAGACATCAGAATGCAATGAAGCCTTCCTGCAGCTTAAGAAACTTCTCATTACAACCCCATTTTTACAAGGCCCTGATTGGAATTTTCATTTTCACATATATACAGATGCTTTTGACTATGCCATAGGTGTAATTTTAGGACAACAATCTCAACATCTTGAAAATGCAATATATTATATTAGCAAGAGCCTTCATGGACTATAATTAAACTACACAATAACTGAAAAAGAACTATTAGTAGTAGTTTGTGCTTTGAACAAATTCTGGCATTACATAACAGGCTATCCCATATTTGTTCATACTGATCATGCAACAATTAAATATCTCATGAACAAACCTACTATAACAGGCCGGTTAGCAAGATGGTTTCTATTGTTGCAAGAATTTGATATCACCATTATTGATAAGCCTGGAAGAGCCAATGTGGTAGTTGATTATTTATCAAGAATCCACCATGATGAGAATGACACTACTCTAGTAGATGATGCATTTCTAGATGAGCATTTATTTCATATTTCTATTCAAACTCCATGGTATGCAGACATTGCTAACTATATTGTAGCTAATAAAATGCTAGAACATTTCTCTTATAAGGAAAAGAAGCTGCTTGTAGAGAAAAGTTTACATTTCTCTTGGATTGAAAATATCTTATTTTACATTGGACCTGATCAAGTTATGAGAAGATGTGTGAGAGAAGAGACATATGACATTCTACATGCATGTCATAATGAACCATGTGGAGGGCACTTTGCAGCAAAAAGAACAGCCTTGAAAATTTTAACAACTGGTTACTATTGGCCTACGCTTCACAAAGATGCAACCGACTATACATGGAAGTGTGACAAGTGTCAAAGGATGGGGCAACCAATAAGAATAGATGAAATGCCTCTCAATCCACAACTAACATTAACACCATTTGACAAATGGGATATGGACTTCACTGGTCCAATTGATAATCCATCCAATGGGAAATCATATATCCTTGTGTGCACTGACTACCTGACAAAATGGGTTGAAGTGAAGGCCATGAAGCATGCTCATGATTACAAAGTTGCAAAATTTCTGTATGAAGAAATCTTTACTCGCTATGGTGTACCCAAAGAACTAGTCACTGACCAAGGTGCTCAATTTACTTCTAATCTGATCGTATAACTAATGAAACTATATAATATCAGGCACTGGAAATCAAGCTCCTATCACCCTCAAACTAATGGACAAGCAAAAGTCACAAATTGGTAGATAGAGTCTATCTTAACAAAAAGCAGTTCATTTGCACCATAGGGATTGGAGTAGTAGATTACCAGAAGCTGTTTGGGCCTATAGAACAACATGGAAGACTACTATAGGGTTCACACCATTTGAGCTCCTATATGGGAAAATAGAAACACTCCCCATTGAATTTGAACATAAAACATTAAGAACCACACTGGAGCTGATCATTGAACTTCCTGCAACACAATGAGAACGTCTTCTACATCTTAATTCCTTGGATGAAATGTGCAAGGCTACTCTAGAACACACTAAAATTATACATAAGCAAAGAAAATAATGGCATGACTCCCACATTAGCAAAAAACAATTTTAAGTTGATGACTGGGCATTGCTATATGATTCTAGATTTAAAGATATGCCAAGCAAGTTGTAGACAAGATGGCTTGGTCCATATGAAATTAACCATGTCTTTGGAAATGGAGCCATCCAATTAACTACCATTGATCCAATGCCTTTTAAATTATTAGTCAATGGCCATAGAATCAAGTTATATAAATAAACCCAAACAAAAGAGGACTTCTTGCAGAAATTTCAATGGCCAAATTCAAATGTACACCAGGTAACTCTTCCTACAATAGAAGGTGCAGACTTCCTGCCTGCAGCTCTTCAATATTAATTTCTTTGTGCATGCGGATAATAAAAACTTTATGTCCACATAAAGTTCCAAATTTCTCCATTCATCTTCTAATTTCTTCTTTTCCAACTCATCTCACTTCTTTACCTACCACCCACCCACCTTCCATGTCATCATTTTACAATGCTTTCAATAAACACCGCAAGTTTGCTGACATATGCTGTCAATGCTGATGTACTTTCTGCTACTTTTGGTATGTGCAACAATCAACTCATAGGTATAATATTTTCAAATCTTAATTCATTTATAGTACATTGATTTTGTTTGTTATATATAATATTGCATTATTTATATTATGGCAGTGTTATGCCAGTTCCATACCCTGTATTAAGTCTGACAAGTGTGGACACTTGTCCATATTTTGTAGGGGGCAGGGAAGGTTACTAAAACCCAATGACATTCCTATTTATTCATAAAGATTTTTCTCAAATCTTTATACTTCCTTTATGAAACTCAATTGCTATAAGTGCACAAGTGTCTAGGTGTCGTACCCCTTATTCTGGAATGATTCCTTACTGTTAGGCTGTGATGTAACCCATATTTAATTTTCAAGTGATCCAAATTCTATTTTTGGATGATTTTCACATATCCATGATAAATTTCTTTATTGCTGCTCATAAATTCTTTTTATGACATTAATCAGCTAAAAAAAAAAAGAGATGTGAAAATGGGTCTGAAAGCCTGAATTCATAGAAGGGAAATAGTGCAAATAGAGCAAAGAGTGAAATTGTCAGGCAGAATGGGTGGACAATTGTAGCGATGAGAACGAGTGGAGCATACTATTTTACTCTCAGATGTAGAGGTAGTGAGGAGATTTAATGCCTGTGGCTAGTTAGGGTATTTCCTAAGTTTAACTATATTTGATGAAGAAGCAACCATGAAATTCACAAGAACATTTAATGAGGGAGAAGCTACTGTATGGGGTTTAACAGTTGTTGCTACAAAAGAGCGAATAACAAAAGTAATTGGGTTACCAACAATAGGAGAACATTATCCTAATATGCATGATGCAAGATCAACTAGGGCTTAGTTTGTCATACCAATTGATCCTTAGTTTGATATCACCAAGCAAGAGTGCAAAAGGATGTCTCTTTTGCTGCCATACAATGAGCTGGCTGTGCACATTATCAGGTACCTCACCCATGAAGGAAGATTTTCATATTTACATGCACATCATTTTAAATTACTTAGCTGTATAAGGCACAATTATCCAATAAATGTTCCCAATTTCTTGTATAACATGTTATGCATTAGTGTTGAAGAAACCCAAAAGAGGAAGGACAATTCTATCACCCATCATGCCCTAATTAAATTACTCATAGAAAGATCACTTAGGGATGCCTCTCCCATGTCACGGGAAGAATTCTTCCAAGCTAAAATCCTACAACCCCAAACTCTTCTTAATGAACAACCCACTAAAGAGAATGTAGTTCCCATTGATGAACCTACTAAGCAAAGCACTCAAGATGCTGAAGCTGGAAATGTGCAAGAAAATGTACAAGAGAATGTACAAGAAAATGTGTCTTTACTTGTTCAAGAGACTCAAAAACCTACCTTTGCCTAAGCAAAGAGAAAATGGAAATCACAAGAGGAGACCTTGGCTTCGATAGTAGAAAAGCCAAACCCTGCATTGCAAAGCAAAAGAAAACTAAGATGGGTCCTATAGCAGTTAATCCTGTAGTAGAGACATCAAAAGGAAGAAGTAGGAAGAAGGCTGTGATACCAGAGGAGACCCCTGTGAGAAGATGTCCTAGAATGAGGAGAAAAATTTCAAAAGTGATAGTAGAAGATCAATCTACTTCATCCAAACCATCTACTAAAGAATCCCTACTACAAATTGTTCCCAATAATTCTCCTTCTCACCCTGAAACTACAAACATTCCTAAAAACCCTAATGAGGAATGTAGGGTTGAAGTTGTTAGATTGTGGTGATTGATAAGGAAAGTACTATACATACTTCATAAATTCTTTTGGGTTGTGGTCAACGTTGTAGCCAACATATGACTGACATGTTGTAACCCTAAAATGACATAAAATACTTGTATAAAAGGGTTTAGGGTTAGGTATTTTTCATTATGTTGTGATGTGAAATTGCTTCTTGCGGCGGTATTGAGTTGTAAGGGATTATAGATTTTAATTAGGTTGTAATCACTGGATTTTAATAATATCAGACTTGTAGTTTGGTGGACGTAGCCCAGAGATTAGGTGAACCACGTTAAATCTTGGTGCCTTGTGTGTTTTTTTCTGTGTGATCTAATATTTTCTATTATTGGTTATATTTGTATGTAATTGTTATTTTTGTCTATGGTTTAATCCTAATAGAAGTAAATGAAAATCAAAATGATCCCCCAAGAGGCCAACAAACAGTTTCCATAAGGAATGAGTTAATTTATTCAAACATTGGCTTAGTTCCCTATAAACCAGCATGGCTTATAGATTTCGTAAAGCAGTTATGGAAGGAAGATAGGAAGAGGAAAAATAACTATGAAGAGGACTACGGTTCCATTACCCTGCAAAAACTTCTTTTCCAATTGTTTGGACAACATATGTTTGATGCAGCCCTATGGGAAGAAGAGAGGAAGAAAATGAAGAAATTCATAGTGTCCCTAAGTGAGGAAATTACAGATTTAAAAGAGCAGTTGGCCAACCAAAAATAAAGGATGGATCATGCCCTCAAATTGGTTGATCAAGCCCTTGCTTGTAGACCACCACCTCAGGTTTATGCTATGTTTTTAAAGGAACAATTCCTTTTATTCCAACTTATGCTAACCCTGAAGAGTATAAATACAGAATTCAAATTAGCTCAAAAATTCTATGGTTTATACTAGACTTTTCCATCTTGGTAGTAGAACTTGCTCTATGAGTTATATGTGCACAATTCTATCATTCTAGCAGAGACTCAATGGAATCCTTTACTCTATATAGGGGATATACATCTGAGGGCTTTGATTTCTTGGATGCATAATGAAGCTAATTATGATAGATAATTGAATAATTACAGAGACAAGGAAAGAACAGAGCCCCTGTCATTAGGAGGTGAGAGCAGTAAACTAGAAGAAATTCTTAGGGACTAGTTTAGATTAACTTATGAGGATAAGAATAAGAGAGTAAGGGGCAAAATCTTTGCTACTAGAACCAAGGTGTATGCAAAATATGAGAACTTACCTTACTTTTCCTTTCAAAGAGCCATGGTTTGTGCTAAAAGTAGGTGGGGTAGATTACTTGAGACACCTAAAAGATCAGAGCCACACAGTCCTATCAATTTAGAGGCCACCCTTCACCAAGTTCCAAAGTATATAGAGTTGGGGAAATAGGCTAGGCTAGAACTATGGTCCCCATTCACTATGCAACCGCCAATGCTCATGTGGCCCTTGTATGATATTAATGATGATAGACTTGACAAGTTGTAGGAGGAAAATAGAAGGGAAGTTTGGGAGAGAACACAAGGATTCTACTACACCTTCAAGAGTAGCAGGAAAGGAAGGTCTGAAGTTGGAGAATTCAGGTCACTAACTAGAAAATGCAATGCTTGAGGGCAAGCATCAGTTTACTAGGGGGCAGATGATGAGGCTAATTATTGCCTCTATTTTATGATAGTTTTAAACACTCTGTTTTACTTCCACCAAGACATTTGTGAACTTATGTTTACTTGAACAAATGATTAACCTATGGGTAGATAGTATGTTATATTTTGCCAATATTATATATAATGTAGTATTTCATATAACCATCAGAATGCGTGTTCTAATATTTGAATTTAATTTGATAATGGTTAGTTGAAAACATCTCTGCATAATAACTAGCCTATTAGCAAATGAAGCTAAAGATGGTTGAAAGTATTCAAAGGGAAACGTTGAAGATAGCCAACAATATTCAAGAAGAAAATGCGTTAAGGTTTAACCGTGGTGGAAAGAGTCATAATGGTACCAAATGACATGACTGCTAATATGGAGCTATGAAGAACTATTATATTTCTCTACATTTATTATTGTGTCAAAGCGGTTGTCCATACTTTATTATTCATTTCACGAGTTGTTATCTTTTCTTCCTTTTTCTCTGGTGGATTTGAAGTTAGTTTTGCTTTTATGTTTCAGAATAAGTGTTGATCTTCTATTTATAGGGATCAAACCAATAGTGTTAAGAAGTTAGAAGAAATTTTATGACAAGAAACTCTTGACTCTTATAGTGAATTTTTTTTATAGTTTCATGTATTGTTCTCATGTAATGAATTTTTGGAACATAATGAAATAGTTCTTGGTTTACATTCTATGTTAGTAGATTAGCAAAATCCAACTGAGGGGGCCCTTTTGGGAGGTGGATTAGATTAGAGTAGTATAGATTTGTTTTCATGCATCTTTAGTATTGCAGGTAGAAGTTATAAGTTCCTTCCTATAGCATCATACATTGTGAGCGTTCCTGCAACATCTATAAGAATAGTTATAGTAGATGAACTGAGTTGGATTATATCTTAGTATTTAATTGCATTTCCAGTATTAATTTCAGTAAAGAGTTAAGTGTGTTAGTTTCCTCTAGCACTAGTATAGGTTCTTTCCTTGCATTTTACTTTCCTGCAGCATAAGAATAATGACTCATTAAGAAACCTAGTACACATACTGTGCCAACCATTTCAAGTATACATCTGTGGGTTGAAAAAATTAAATGCACCTCATGGTGGGGAAAAATAGTCCTTAGATTGAATACACTATTCCTAAGCATGGCCTTTGGCATGATTATTATACACCTATTGTGAGGTGGACCAATCAATGTTGAGCTCAAATGGCTTCCCCAATAAGTAATGCCACCACATCTGCAAGGTATGTACTATCACAGCCAACTCTAAATCATGAGGAGCATAATTTACTTCATGCAATTTGAGTTTCCTAGATTTGTAGGCAATAACCTTACCATCCTACATCAATACACCCCCAAGCCCATCTCTGGAAGCATCCGTGGTGACAACAAAATGTCATTTGGGTATGGTATAATCAATACAAGAGCTATAGTAAGCTTTTTATTAAGTAATTGAAAGGCTTTCTCACACACTTCTGTTCACTCAAATCTTTTACCCTTACATTGAAGGGATGTAATCGGTGCTGCTATATGGGAAAATCCTTCAACGAATTTCCTATAATACCCAGCAAGACCCATGAAGCTCCTAACTTTTCTTGCATTCTGTGGAGTTGGCCATTCAAGGATGGATTTGATCTTTGTGGGGTCCATTGCTATGCCTTTTGCTGATAAAATGTGTCCCAAGTAGTGGATCTCTGTCTGATAAAAGGAGAACTTAGAGAGTTTTCCGTATAGTTTCCTCTCTCTTAGACACTGCAAAACTATGCACAAATGTTCTTCTTGCTTTTCTAAGTTCTTTGAGTATATTAGTATATCATATATCAATATATCCGTGAATTTATCAAGACAATCTTTGAAAATGCTATTCATCAAGTTCATGAAAGCAACTGGTGTGTTTGGTAGTCGAAAAAGTAAGACTACAAACTCATAATGCCCATATTTTGTTCTGAATGCTGTCTTAGATATGTCTTCCTCTCGAATCCGTAGTTGGTGGTATCCGAATGTCAAATCAATTTTTGAGAGTATAGTTGCTCCCTTCATTTGATCAAAAAGTTCATCAATTATTGGGAGAGGATACTAATTCTTTATGGTTACCTTATTTAACATGCGGTAATCAATACACAACCTTAAGGTACCATCCTTCTTGACGAAGATTAAAAGAGCTCCCCATGGTGACATACTAGGCCGAATGAAACCTTTATCCAAGAGTTCATGTAGCTGAGTATTCAACTCATACATATCTATAGAAGTCATATGGTGGGGAACCTTTGATTGAGGTTCTGCTCCCGGTACACGATCTATAGAGAAATCAAACTCCCTTTTAGGGGTAGTTTGGGAAAATCATCTAGAAACACATCTTTGAATTCCTGCAAAATAGGGTGATCCTCAAATAGAGGTGGAGCCTCTTCCAGACTCTTAACATGGGCAACGTATAGCTGACATCCTTTCCTCTTGGCTTTCTTCAACTGCATTGCTGAAATTTGCCTCAATTTCAAAGATCATTTGACACCATTTAGTATCACTGAGTACCCTGTGTCATCAAGACATTCAATCACCTTATCTTGATAATTTACCAAAGCCTAATGCTCACTTAACCAGTTGATGCCTAGGATGACATCGTATGAGACCAAATGTGCCACTACAAGTTGACCTCTATTCATAAGCTAGGGAGTTCCAACTCATTGCAAAATAAGCATTGCTCTACCTTGCGTTCAACCCTGTTACCATACTCTATAGTCCAAGGTTCAGCCATAAAACTAGCCCTAATAGGAATCTTGGCTACTATCTTAGGATCTACAAATTTTTTTAGTAGCACTAGTATCTATAAGGTTAGAAACAAGGTAACTAAAAATTGTACCATTTATCTATGTAAGGGTGGCCTGATAATCTACTTGTCTATGATCAACTACAACATGAATGCAGTGCTAGGAAGGAAAATCCCTCTTATCAGCTCGTTGTGGGCACTTAGCAAAAAATAGTTACTACCACATACAAAACATCTTGCTCTAGGGCCACTTCTATCTTCATTCCTGTTCTGATCACGTCAGTTGTTTCCGTTCCTTCCACTTCCATTTCTAGGATTTTGGTTTTTGTTGCTATTCCAATTTTTTTTGTTCCTATCAAAATTCTCTTGTCCCTTATCCTTCATATTTATGATTTGTTGCTTCTTTCCATTTCCTTTTGGTCTGTCATTTTGATAACCCTTGTTATCCTAATATGACCTATTATCTTGGAACTTCCTTTTATAGTTTTGGTTGGAGGATTTATATGAAGAAGCATCCTTCAACCTCTGTTCCTACTTAAGGGCCTTATGCAATGCAAAGTCCATGGTTTCAGGCACCTACATCTCGACCTCACTATAGATCTTTGGTCACAAACCCATTACAAACTTCCAAGTTCTAAATATCTCATCATGCTAATACTAAGGAACATACTTCACCAAATGAAAAAATCATTCATGATACTATGTAACATTCATGTTACCCTGAACTAGTTTGTAGAAATCTATTGTTTTCTTGTCATAGAATAGTTGAGGTAACCATCATTTGAGGAAAAGCTGCAAGAATTCTTCCCAGGCAACCTCCCCATGCTGGAGATTCTTTTTGACCATGAAATTTTCCCACCAAGTAGTTGCCTCACCCATTAGCTGATAGTTGGCCTAAACTTCTCTAGATTTCCCCGTATAGTTTTGAACCAGGAAGTACTTCTCCATGCTGGTAATCCATGCCTCAACATCTTCCTTAGAAGCTCTTGTTAGATTATGGTGACTAATTAGGAAAGTACTATACATACTTCATAATTAGTGGGGTTCAGGCCGTGGCCGACGTTGTAGCCGACATATGGCTGACATATGGTTGACATGTTGTAACCCTAAAATGACATAAAATACTTGTATAAAAGGGTTTAGGGTTAGGTATTTTCATTATGTTGTGATGCGAAATTGCTTCTTGCAGCAGTATTGAGCTGTAAGGGATTACAGATTGTAATTAGGTTGTAATCACTGGATGTAATAATACTAGACTTGCAGTTTGGTGGACATAGCCCAGGGATTGGGTGAATCACATTAAATTTGGGTGCCTTGTGTTCATTTCTGTGTGATCTATTATTTTCTGTTATTGGTTATATTTGCATGTAGTTTTTATTTTTGTGCACGGTTTATCCTAACAAGTGGTATCCGATCCAGGTTGTTTTTTAGTTATCCTCTGCAGGAAAGTTTCATAGTTGAGTGGGAGCAATGTTAGATGAGGGTAAACTGAGGGTTGATAGGTTTAATGGGTAGAACTTCTAGTTATGGAAGATGCAAATGTAAGACTATATGTATTAGAAGGATTTATGGAAACCATTGGAAGGCAAAGCTAAGAATTAGGAATCTATGTCAGATGTTGAATGGGATCTTTTGGACAAAAAGGCACTTAGAAGCATTCAATTATGCTTGGCACCATCGGTGGCATTTAATATTACAAAAGCAAAGATGACAGAAGAGTTGATGAAAACCCTAGCGACACTGTATGAAAAGCCCTCTGCTTCAAACAAGGTATTTCTCATGAAGCTTTTATTTAATATGAAAATGGCAGAAGGTGGATCTGTTGCAGATCATTTAAATGAGTTTAATACTATTACTAGTCAGTTATTTTCTGTGGGTATAAATTTTGATGAAGAAATTAGGGCTCTCTTGATTTTGTGTTGTTTGCCTAAAAGCTGGAATGGCTTGGTAATGGTAGTGAGTAATTCTATTCCTAGATCTAGTACCCTAAAATATGATAATGGGATCTGTGTTATTTTGAGTGAGGAAACTCGTAGGAAATCCTCAGGTGGATCTACATCAGGAAGTGCTTTGAATGCACAAGGCAGGGGCATAATGACTGAGAGAGGAAGTAACTCTAGAAATAGTGGAAAATCAAGAGGAAAGTCAAAGGGGAAGAGGTCTCAATCAAGAGGACCAAACGACTGCTGGTACTATGGGAAAACAGGGCACAAAAAGAAAGATTGCTGGAATGAAAAGAAAAATGAAGGAGATAAATCAGATGAAGACAAGGAGGCAAATGTGGTAAGTAAAAAATCCGAAGAGGATGCTTTGCTTCTATCTTTAGAAAGTGTTGATGATTCATGGGTTTTAGATTCTAGTGCTTTATTTCATGCTACACCTCATAGAGGTTATTTCATTGATTATGAACAAGGGGATTTTGGGTTTGTTTATTTGGGGGATAATGAACCTTTTAAAATTGTTGGAAAGGGAAAACTTAAGGTTAAGTTGCAGAATGAGAATCATTGGCTACTACATGAGGTAAGACATGTTCCAAGGTTGTGTAAGAATTTAATTTCAGCGGGGCAACTCGGTGATGAGGGTTGTGTAGTTACTTTTAATGATAAAAATTGGAAGGCTTCAAAAGGTTCCCTTGTAGTAGCAAAAGGTGTGAAAATAGGAACCTTATATCTTTGTATAGGTCATATTGTTCCTTCTACTTTGATTGTTTCAGAGAAAAATGAATGTTCAGGAACAATTGCTACAGTTGAGCAGGGAGAACAAATAGCTGCTGTAGATTCTGATATAACATTGTGGCACAACAGACTTGGGCACATGAGTGAGAAAGGTATGAAAGTACTTCATTCAAAGAATGTTTTACTAGGTCTGAAATGTGTTAATATGGATTTCTGTGAAAGTTGTGTGTATGGAAAATAAAAGAGAGTGAGTTTTGTAAAGACTCAGAAGGAAAACAAAAAGGAGAAATTAGAGCTTGTGCATACAGATGTATGGGGACCAGCTCAGGTATCTTCCCTTGTTGGCTCTCATTATTAAGTTACATTTATTGATGACACAACTAGAAAAGTATGGGTTTATTTCCTTAGATAGAAATCTGATGTATTTCAAACTTTCTAGAAATGTAAATGCTTGGTTGAAAATGAGACTGGTAGGAAATTAAAATGTTTTAGATTTGATAATGGTGGTGAGTATTGCAGTGATGAATTTGAAGATTATTGCTCCACTAATGGTATTCGTAGATAGAAAACTATTCCAAGGACTCCACAAGAAAATGGAGTGGCTGAATGCATGAACAGGACTATAATGGAGTGTGCAAGGAGCATGAGGTTGCATGTTGGGTTGCCCTTACACATGTGGGCGGAGGCTATCAATACTACAATATATTTGATTAGTAGAGGTCCCTCTACTCCTTTGGGCTGTGGTATTCCAGAGGAGGCATGGACTGGTAAGAAGGTGAGTTATTCTTTTCTCAAGACCTTCGACTGTGAAGCTTTTGCTCATATAGACTCTGAAAATAGAACCAAGATAGAAGCTAAATCAAAGAAATGTGTCGTAGTTGGATATGGCATTAATTAATTTGGTTATAGGCTTTGAGATTTTGAAATTTTTTAAATTGTTAGAAGTCAGGATGTCATATTTAATGAGAAAGTGTTGTACAAAGATCTATTGCAGCAACATGAGAAGAAAGAAAATGATTATGTAGTGCTGGATGACACTCCAAAAGCTAATGTTCCATTCCTCATGATGTGCAACATCTACAAAAAAAAATACCACACACACTAGTGAATGTTAGACAGTCAACGAGGCAAATTAGACCTCCACAAAGATTTTCTCCCTCTTTGTATTCTATTTTACTTCCTGATGCTGGTGAACCTAAAAGTTATGATGAAGCTATGCAGGTGAATACTAAGATTCAGTGGGAGTCTACAATGAAAGATGAAATGGACTCTTTGCTGAAGAATACGACATGGGATCTATGCAAGTTGCTTGTAGGTAAAAATGCCTTATAGAATAAGTGGGTTTATAGGTTCAAAGAAGAGGAAGGAGGTCAGAAAATATTTAAAGCCAGGTTAGTTATAAAAGGATTTGCACAGAAAAAGGGAATTGATTTTGATGAGATATTTTCTCTTGTTGTTAAAATGACTTCTATTCGTATTGTTTTAAGTCTTGTGGCTACTGAAGATTTGCATTTAGAGTAGTTGGATGTTAAGGCAACCTTTCTTCATGGTGATTTGGATGAAGAAATATATATGGCTCAGCCACAGGGTTTTGAGGTCAAAGGTAAGATGAACTTAGTGTGCAAATTGAAGAAAAGTTTATATGGCTTGAAGCAAGCACCTCGACAATGGTATCTGAAATTTGACAGTTTTATGCATGAGCATGGATATAATAGGTGCCATTCAGATTACTGTGTTTATTTTAAGAGGTTGGATGATGATACCTACATTATTTTATGTTTATATGTTGATGATATGCTTGTAGCTGGGTCTAACATGGATCATATTAAGGGGCTGAAATGCCAATTAGCACATGTGTTTGCTACGAAGGATTTGGCGGCAGAAAAACAAATCTTTGGTATGAAGATTTGCAGAGATAGGAAGAACAGAACATTAATACTATCTCAGGCTAATTATGTTGAGAAGGTGTTGCAACATCTCTATGGAGAATGCTAAAGTTGTCAGCACACCTTTACCTGGTCATTTGAAATTGACTAAGGAGATGTGTCCTAAGACACAAGAAGAGGAGGATACGATGTCTGAGGTACCCTATGCTTCAGCTGTAGGAAGCTTGATGTATGCTATGGTATGTACTAGGCCAGATATTGCACATGCAGTGGGAGTTATTAGCAGGTATATGAGTCATCCAGGATTTGAGCATTGGAATGCTGTCAAGTGGATTCTCAGATATATGAGAGGAACATCCAATAAGTGTTTACACTTTGGTGGCTCTACTACTAATTTATAGGGCTATGTTGACTCAGATTTGGCAAGGGATATTGATACCAGACGGAGTACTACAAGTTATGTCTTTATTGTTGGTGGGACAGCTGTGAGTTGGGTTTCTAGGTTACAGAAGATTAATGCTCTATCCACTACAGAGGTAGAGTATGTTGTTGCTACAGAGGCAGTCAAGGAGATGATATGGCTTCAGTTCTTCTTGGAAGAATTGGGACATCCTAAAAAGGATAATTATTTATTCACAGATAGTTAGAGTGCCATTCATCTTGCAAAGAATTCAGCTCTACATTCTAAGACCAAACACATACATTTGCAGTACCATTTCATTCGGTCAGTTTTGGAGGATGGAAAGCTAAAGCTGGAGAAGATCCATACAAATGACAATCCAGCAGATATGTTGACAAAGGTTGTAACAAGGGAGAAGCTAAACTCCCTTCAGCTTTGGTTGGTCTTTTAGACTAAACATGAATAAAAGAACAACTGAGTCCAGGGTGGTTTGATCGAGTGGGCGCCCCATGTGGTAGTGGTATTGCTGTAGGATCAGTCTCCAAGTGGGAGATTGTTATTTGGTGTAGAGCCTGATCAGTCATGAAATGGGAGATTGTTAGATTATGGTGACTGATCAGGAAAGTATTGTACATACTTCATAATTTTTTGGCCGTGGTTGACGTTGTAGCCGACATATGGTCGACATGTTTTAACCTTAAAATGGCATAAAATACTTGTATAAAAGGGTTTAGGGTTAGGTATTTTCATTATTTTGTCATGCGAAATCGCTTCTTCCAGTGGTATTGAGCTATAAGTGATTACATATTGTAATCAGGTTGTAATCATTGGATGGTAATAAAATTGGACTTGCAGTTTGGTGGACGTAGCCCAAGGATTGGGTGAACCATGTTAAATCTTGGTGCCTTGTGTTCATTTCTGTGTGATCTATTATTTTATGTTATTGGTTATATTTGCATGTAGTTTTTATTTCTGTCTATGGTTTATCCTAATAGCTCTACCATGAAACGTGGGTGGAGTCACCTTCTTGAGACCTTTGCTCAAGTCAGCTACTATCTAAATCCTGTCAAAATTAAGGAGAGCACTCTGATGGTCATCTTCTACCTTCTGCTCCATCTTAGATCTCCTAAGATCCTTAGCCCACTGCTCATCCTCATGTTTCTTCCTCAATTCCTCTTCCTGCTTACGTAGGGCTTCAGAGCGTTGATGTTCATGACACTTCCTTGCCTCTTCTTCTATGTGTCTTCCTCGAGCCTCATGCTCTAGATTATCCATCCTTTGGCCTTGTTGCTGTTAGAAAGCCCCCTATTGGGTCAATAGTGCCATTATCTGATCTAACCTCTCATTAGGTTCCTTAGCCTGTGAACCACTGCTAGACCCACTTTTCTATTTAGACCTTGTGGCCATGGTGATAATTCAAACACCTAACAAAAATTGGCGCAAGTTAACATAGTAGCTCGAGGGATTAGGTTTAAACCATGCTTTGATACCATATGTAAGAACCATCTCCTACTTAAAATTTTCGTGGAATAATCAAACTATTTAACCATTAATAATTAATTTATTCACATAACAAAAACATTAAGATGCTGATCAACAATTCCACTTTTTAGAATATTCATAAAAATTCAGTGTTACATCAATAATGGTGATAACTAATCACTTATCACATCTCATATTTGTCAAGTACCAAGGACCTTATTAAGCAGATTGCTGATCCAACATACAACAATTACAGTGATACACATAAGTTACATATCCTCATATACAATGTACATAGTTCAATTAATCTCATGGGTGAAAGTTACAATAAAATGAAGTTAACCTTTCCTATTGTGTCCTTTAGCGTAACCTATCTCGAAAGCTATAGGACGTTGTATCTCCTATTTGAGATGGGAGTGTGGCCCAGGCTAACCTCGTCAACCAAAGAGTGAATACTCCCTTAGGATTCTTCCTAACATGAAGAATTCCCTGACTCTGGCATGAGAAGCCTAGCTTCTTGGAACAAGATGGATCAGATGCGGCCTTGGAACACACTACATGAAACCATGTGCCTAGTATCCTAATCTCAAAATGGAGCAGGGAATACAAATAAAACCATACATCTACACATATGTAGTAAAACCAAATAAGCATAGCCACATCCACACATATGCATTATCTAGGAAATCAAATGGCTTGGCCAAGCACTTATAAAGCCAAATTTAACGGTAGAAGAAGCAAGAACAACATGTATCCATTCTACAGAACTAGTAGATAGAAGAAACTAAACGTGAAGTATCCATCTTTCCCATAATTGATACATTACACCCATCCATGAAGGAAAATACACATATATATGCCGATTTACAATAGAAGGTTTGAACTAATGCTGTTTCAAGACTAAAAAAATAAAATCATATCACATATGTTCATTTTCTCCCTATGATACAGTCAATCATAGTTTTGTAGAAGGAATACTCTTGCAACTAAAATAAACATAAGATGTATACCATTCTGTTCTTAAGATTCATACAACACTTAAATACTGAAAGAATGCTCTTGCAACTAAAAATAAACATAAATGTATACCCTTAACTGTGTTCATAATTGCAATAGCAATAACAGTTCATTTGTATGACTGCATTTACATTGATAACAATATCTCCTCTTACAAGATATCTATTTTCTTTAGCAGCTCATGAATTCTCAACTGTAACTACTTATTGTTCCTACGTTGAGACTGATTCTATATTATTCATATAGTAGGTAATCTAATGCAACAAAACAATAACAGCGTATGGAAACCATCTTGCAGTTCAACTATTTCAGTTATCGAAATGTTTTAAGGAATTTAGCATAAATGCTAACTAGTGAGGCTATAATAAGTATACCAATTAAAGTCCATACAACAATTAAGTGTGACATCTTCTTGGCACATTGTCCCCTAAGTTACTTGGTAAGGAATAAAGTGGATAATAACAAATACGGTTGGAGGAGCTAGTTATCTAATAGATTTCCATTAATACAAAAGTTGAAGTAATCATTTTAAAGTATGACTCAGAAATTACAGAATAGGGAGAGTCAATTTCATAAACTTTAAACTTAAGTAATCACCTAGCTCTTTCTCGCTGTGAGTCATTTCATAGCCTAGGGTCACAGCTTTATGTTCCATACTCTAGTGTTATATTTTACTCAATGGTGCAATTTAATAACAAAGTAAATCAAAACACAACTAAACTTAACAAGAGACATTATGAACCTGAACTGAATTTGGCTTCCTACTTTAGGTTCTATTATTTTTTGTCAAAAGATTAAAGTCGTAGGAAGAACGAATCAGAAATCTCAAATGCAATAGGCATGGTTAAGGAAATAACTGCATTTGTTTTTAATTAATCGAGAAAACCCCTTGTTTTCCTATTACTGGTTAGGGAAGGTAATGACACAAGGTATAGCCAATATCAACCCTTCCCCTATTTTGGACATAGTATCTTGAAAAATATGCAAACTTAATCTAACATAATTCTTCCAAAATACTAAAGGAAAGAAAGAAAAAAATAAGTGCCATTCATCATCAAGATTAAGTAGAAATGGTAGAAATATTGCAAGAAAAGAAATGGTAGCAGAATTGTAAAACATACGCTTAATAGCATGGACGGTGCCTACTTCTATTTTTGGCAATAATGTTGATGAGAGAGAGATACCCCTCGCAAGTTGCGCAAGACCTCCACAACCCTAATTGTCTCTTGTCCATCGCTGCTCTCCTTACAAAACCCCTAGCCCCACTTTAAAACAATAATTCCCCAAAACAAATAATAACTGACCTAATCTTTGCTTTCTTTCCCCCTTGTATGATGGCTTCCTTTCTCAATTTTTTAAATCAAAAAGATAAATTTAACTAACATTTCATTTAAAAAAAAACAAAACAAGTTTGGTTTTATGAACTCACATATATATGTTATAAATAAGTAAAAATAATAATTCTCGTCTAAATTTCTATCAAGAAATCAAAAGGAGACTTTTGTTATATATCCTAATAAAACATCAAACTCATCTATTAACGAATTATTATATTCATTTTCTATCTATACATCTTTTAAATATATCATCTATAAATCAAATGAAACATCTAATTTTCATTTCAAACTTTCAAATTTAACTTTAATAAATGTAACAAAACAAAATAACAAACAACATGAAATTCTACGTGATGTGTGTGTGTGGCAACACGATCATTTGATGCATCCCCTTCTGAGAGGCTAGCCCTCCTTACATCAACGACACTCTCATCATGATGATTCGTACATCCACTCAGACACTCAAAACCAAAAATGAGTCAGTATCCATCATAATCAATATATAACATCTTCATTATATTATCATTAAGAAATAAAACATTAGCATAATCACATTATTAAATCATGACATTTAAGAACACTTCAAATGGCATCATCATCATAACGTAATATCTCATGTATTTCCATATTAAAATAATTCATTTCATTTTGGTAAATCTAAAATGTTAGTTTTCATTATCTTAAGTTAAGGTTAAACCATCTTTGACCAAGTCAACATTTGGCTATTCACCATATAAGAAAGAAAAAGAAGATGACTCAAGGGCAAGACGTGATAGGCAAGATGACTGGGCAAAGTGGAGAAGATGACATGGACAAGATGGATCAATGAGCATTTCGCCAAAATTTTAAATGAATACATGTAGATGTAGAAGATGACATGGACAAGATCGATCAATGAGCAACCACCATGTGGCATGCATCTCGAGGCAAGATGACTGGGCAAAGTGGAGAAGATCCAAAATTTGAATGAATACATGTAGATTGAGAAGATGACATGGACAACATGGATCAATGAGAAACCACCATTTAGCATGCATCTCGAGGCAAGCTGAATGAGCAAAGTGGAGAAGATGACATGACAAGATGGATCAATGAGCAACCACCATGCGACATGCACGGATACATGTAGAATGAGAAGATGACATGGACAAGATGGATCAATGAGAAACCACCATGTGGCATGCATCCTGAAGTGAGCTGACTGGGTAAAGTGGAGAAGATCACATGGACAAGATAGATCAATGAGCGACCACCATGTGGCATGCATCCTGGGGCAAGCTGACTGGGAAAAGTGGATATGCAATGTCACTATGTTGCGGTGATGTGGTAGGCTACTGAGGTGGATAGAGATGCCATGTGTCAAGACATCACCATGTCATGATGATCAAATTGATGGATCTAGACTAATTGCAGTATTGAATGCTTAAATAAAATCAAATTTTAGCGGACGTCTTAATACATTATACATAAATGAAATTAGGCATTAAAACTTAAAAAAAAAACTTAAGAATTTAAGGTGAAATAAGTAGAATTGAGAGAGAAGGAGATAAAACATGCAAACAAGTTTGATTTCAGAGTTCGCCATAAACGTGACTACGTCTCCGGGTCAGCTCCAATAGAGTACGATTGATTCGATTAATCTCCAAAATAGATTACAAATGCACCAAGACTTATTCCCTTAAACACATCAGCATAACATGTCCTCGACGTGCAGAATAGTCAAAAAATGTCCTGAGCATTCTCCTATTCTCACCACTTGAATCCCTAAGAGTTTCCTAAACCCCCTTTTTATACATGAAATTAGCGTATAATAGGCTAAAACAAATTATTTTATTTTTAGGACCTTATCCTCTAAAAATACCCCTTAGCCATTTTACAAGATTTGGCTATAACAAATTGGGGTTTTAAAAATGGGAACTACCCATAACAAATTAACTATTTTCTAAAGTGGACGGTTCTAAGGATAAGGTTTAAATAAAATATCTCACATCCATATCTTTAGTTATGCAAATAGTGCAATGGTAGGCTTCATTTTAGGCTGGCCACCGGTCAGGGGTTCCAAACCTGCCAGCGACCTCCTTTATGTGGACTAGCGGCATTATAAAAGTTATATAAAATTTTGTGCAAAGTTAGTTTAAAAGCCATATGTGGAACAATGGCCATCACCTTGGTTTTGGGAGTCAAAGGTCATGGGTTCAAGCCTCATTAGAATTGCCTTTTAAAATTGCTTTTCCATTTTTAAAAAAAAAATTTGGTCTTTAAACTGCCCCATGATGTCATGATGACATCATCAAGATTCAAATGACACATTTACCTCCAAAATTCAAACTACCATAATTTTCACATATGAAGTCCGTTTTCGATGAAACCAATGCCGTTGGGAAGCTCTCGATAGGATCTTTGATTTGAAATCCATTATTGACCACTTTTGAGATGATCCGATTTCACCTCTTATCTAGCCCTCTGGTCTGTCTGTTGACCAAAACTTTGACTAAGCATAACTTGCACGAATAGACTCCTTTTCGCTCCATTTAAGTTGCGTTGGGATCAGGATGTCGAGATCTTTCTAATGGTACAAAAATCTAGAGATTTGAAGACACTTCAATTTTCACTAAAAATATCCATCAGATCAGGCCTCCCCACTGAAGACCTTTTGGACCTCCAAAAGGGACATATACTCTGACATAAAGTGAGGACTTGGCCTCCCCACTTGTCCTACATCATCTATACATTTGAATACCTGGCTCACAAGAACAATGAAGACTGCAACAACATTGTTGATCATAAACATTATTCTATCACTTCCATAAGCATCTACATCAGTTGTCATAGCCACTAACCAACAAACATTGGCTAGCATCAAGCTGAACAATAGTGTAGAAATGAAAGAGAATAAATCAACAACATATTGATCCTTCATAATAGGAACATTTTTATCCAAGGAACCATCAGTGCTTTCAATCATCATTCCCTCATGTTGTACTACAAGTGCATCCTGCAACATCTGACCCTGGTTAGCTACTCCAAGTTCAAGTGTAGAACCACCTGTACTAACAGACATAAGAGTTAACTCTTTACTTGCATTAATTACCCTGTTTAACTACCCTGTGTTTGCAAAAGAATGACCAGTCTTAATCTTGTGAGAATGTACAATATACTGAATGTCATCTTTAAACAAGTGATAATGATTCTTTTCCCTTTAGAAAATTGCTTTTCGGTCATAAAGATAAGGGCTACCAAGCACTATCCCACAGATATCTAGTGGATCAACATCAAACTATACTTCATCCACAAAGTTACTAGTGATTGCAAATCTTAAGGTACATTGTCTTGTTACTTGCAACTTATCATTTTCACAAATCCAGCCTAGTGGATAAGGTTTCTTAAGTAATGTAGTTTTCAATCCCAAGTTTCTTACAATACTTTCAGAAATCAAGTTCACTTGAGAATCACTATCTATGAGTGCATCAATTTTAGTGTTCTTGGCAACAACCCTTAAATGAAACAACTCATTCATTTTCTTATCTTCAGGGAAATCATTAACTGTAGATGAAGAAGCACAACTATGAATAGGAAGACCAGAGATAGGAGCTTTACCTTTTACACCCATAGTTGTTATCTTAGTCTCATCATCTGAATCTGAACCAAGATCGATAACAACATTTGTGGCTTTCTCTTTACCTTTTTGCTTCTGATTCTGTCTTTAAGCCCACTTAGGCTTCAATTCAGGATGCAACTTCCAACAATGTTCTTCATCATGACCCTTCCTATCACAATGAGTGCAAGAAAGTTTCTCATCCTTCTTGACCATAGTTGCCTTCTTTCCTTTCTCTGTCTCTGCATTCTTAGAAGATTTCTTTACAGAGTTATCATTATCAAACTTATCAATAAAAGATCCTTTACCCCTTGACTCTAAGTGCATAGCTTGAACTGACACTTCATCCAAATTACAAGGGTTTAATACCAAAATAGAATGTCTAAGGTAGGAATGAAGACCTCCTATGTACTTCAACAAAGTATCCTGGGTGTACAAAGGAACATTCAAAGCAATAGCCCTTTTCCTAAATTCATGGGTGTAGTCTTGGACAGTTTGACCTTTCCCTTGCCTAAACATTTTCTAGTCCATCATTAACTATTGCATATGTCCTAGGGGATAAAATTGCTTCTTAAGAGCATTAACAAACTCTGCCCAAGTTAAACTGACTGTACCATGTCGTGAAACTTTTTCCTTAGTCTTACTCTCCCACCAGGTTAAAGCTGTACCTCCTAACCAAAGAGTAGCTAATTGAATCCTATCTACATCATCTAATAGGTTTTGGACTCTATAGTACACTTCTAATTGCTGAATCCAATCATCCAATTTTTCAGCATTAAGTTCACCACAATACTTAGGCAATTCAAAATTTACATCCAGTTTGATCTTAGGCTTATACCCACTCTTGAAAGGATTAGAAGAAGTGGAATGAGGAGAAGATGGAGAAGAAGGAGAAGAGGGAGGAGAAGAAGAAGAGGGTGGATCTGGTTTCTTGTCACCATCTCCATGATGTTTCCCTTTCTTGTCTTCACGTTCTTTTCACTCTTGTCTTTCTTGAAAAAGTATGTCCACCTTAGCCTTCATCTCGAGGAATGCTCTTCGAAATTCCTGCTCACTAATCTCATCAGGAACCTCCATTCCAGAAATAAACATTTTCAGAAATGTTCTTCGCTTCCCAATCTCAGGATTAAATTCTTCAAGCTTGCCTTCACCCTTCTGAATGCTAGATCTTGTTAGCATTCAAGAAAATAACTGCAATAATAGTCAACTGGGCTCTGATACCAATTGATTTGATTGATGGATCTAGACTAATTGCAGTATTGAATGCTTAAATAAAATCAAATTTTAGCAGAAGTCTTAATACATTATACATAAATGAAATTAGGCATTAAAACTTTAAAAAAAAACTTAAGAATTTAAGGTGAAATAAGTAGAATTGAGAGAGAAGGAGATAGAATGTGCAAACAAGTTTGATTTCGGAGTTCGCCACAAATGTGACTACATCTCTGGGTCGGCTCGAATAGAGTACGATCAATCCGATTAATCTCCAAAATAGATTACAAATGCACCAAGTCTTATTCCCTTAAACACATCATCATAAGATGCCCTCAACGTGCAGAATAGTCAAAAAATCTCCTGAGCATTCTCCTATTCTCACCACCTGAATCCCTAAGAGTTTCCTAAACCCCCTTTTTATACATGAAATTAGCCTATAATAGGCTAAAACAAATAATTTTATTTTTAGGACCTTACCCTCTGAAAATACCCCTTAGCCATTTTACAAGATTCGGCTATAACAAATTGGGGTTTTAAAAATGGGTCCTACCCATAACAAATTAACTATTTTCTAAAGTGGACAGTTCTCAGGATAAGGTTTAAATAAAATATCTTGCATCCATATCTTTAGTTACACAAATAGCATAATGGTAGGCTTCATTTTAGGCTGACCACCGGTTGGGGATTCCAAATTCGCCGGCGGCCTCCTTTATGTGGACTAGTGGCATTATAAAAGTTATATAAAATTCTGTGCAAAGTTAGTTTAAAAGCCATATGTGGAACAATGGCCATCACCTTGGTTTTGGGAGTCAAAGGTCATGAGTTCAAACCTCATTAGAACCGCCTTTTAAAATTGCTTTTCCATTTTTTCTTTTAAAATTTGGTCTTTAAACTGCCCCATGATGTCATGATGATGTCATCAAGATTCAAATGACACTTTTACCTCCAAAATTCAAACTGCCATAATTTTCACATATGAAGTCCGTTTTCGATGAAACCAACACCGTTGGGAAGCTCTTGATAGGATCTTTGATTTGAAATCCATTATTGACCACTTTTGAGATGGTATGATTTCACCTCTTATCTAGCCCTTTGGTCTGTCTATTGACTAGAACTTTGACTAAGCATAACTTGCATGAACAGACTCCTTTTCGCTCCGTTCAAGTTGCGTTGGGATCAGGATGCCGAGATCTTTCTAATGGTACAAAAATCTGGAGATTTGAAGACACTTCAATTTTCACTACAAATATCCATCGGATCACATGATGACAAGGAAAAATTATGAATGGACATGCGAGAAAGTAACATGTCAACACATGGCGATGGATGCTGACAAGGCAAACACCTGGTCAATGCACTAGATTGTGCCATATAGCATGAGATCAATGACTATTGTGATGTCACTATGGGAAGATGCTAAATGTGACATGGTAAAGACAAATAGGAGGTTGCCACATGGCAACATGTCAAAGGTGAGGTGGAAATTTGCAAGCCAATCAGATGGCGACAAGAGGTACCTAGGTGGCGAACTCTTAGAGGATGCTGATGTGTCAGGTGACTGTGCAGATCTAGGCCAATAGAATGATGCCACATGTCACATTAATGGTCAAATTAGGTTTGACCCATATTCAAAAACGTAGGGAAATATTAAAGTTTCAAAAGTATTATTTTAATTATTTTCTTCCTTGAACTTGCAGACCCTTTTTAAAATGAAATATTTGCAAGAAATGAGGCTCTGTTAATTAGTTTTGAACCTGTAACATCTTTTGGATGCCTTGGGCATATCCTAGAGGCGTACATAGGACTATTGTATATCATTGGAAAGCTCTCAGAGTCCACTTTTTAGGTCTACCATCAAGTTTTTTATATGTATGAATAGGTAAAAGTTATACTAGGTCTTGTCCAAGGTTCTCCATTTGCAACTATATTCTGGTATGAGCAGTTCAAATTTGGTTTCTGACCAAACGGTGAAATGGGTATGTACCGAACTTGGAGAGGATTTTACTAGTAGTTTTATTTTGCCTCCAAAACATAGATGTCTAATTTACAAATAATAAGGATAGATCACCAATACCTAATGCATGTTGTGATTTATGGAATACCCAATGGATAGGGCACTGATCAGTCATAGGATATGCTCATTTCTTCTTGTTGCATATTTGGGTTTTGCTGATATCAATCATTCAAATAATATCCATTTCCATTTCATGTTGTAGAGCTGAAAAGGATAAACCACACTTAGCTTGTCAATCTCATAGGCCAAGTTACTAGCTATTTCATACCTTTTTCATTTGCATAAGCATAGAAGATTTGTGGTTTTATCTGCTTTGTCCAAATTCAGATGTATGTTTTGGAAATTGGTGCCATATGAAAAAATATGAGGTCTATCCACCTAGGTTTTGTAGAGCTTGAAGTGAAGAAGGAGTTCAACCTTATAGTTGGCTAGGGTTCTAGACAAATTGTGTCCATCATAGGAGATAACTACCCTCAGATGCAACTTTGTCTTGACTACCTGATAGTTCAAATCTCTGTTAAATCTGGAGCCAATAGCTATAACATATGAATTTAAATGTCAAAATTCAACTTTTTATTAAATGAAATATTACTGGAGCTTGTGGACACATTTATTCCATTTCCCTTGTTGTAATGAGGCATATTTGCAATAAAATAGTCACATATGTTGTGAAGCACAAGCTCTTTATGATTTCCTACTTCAATACTTCTATCTCTTCTTAGGAAGATGATAACATATGAACCAATTGGAAGATCATGATGTTGTTGGGCCCCAAGTATCATCTGCACATACCCAAACTAACCCATTGTCAAATAAAAACTTGATATAGGGTGAGCATCATGTCAATTTTGATCCACTGGGCTCAATATTTTTTTGATAGAGGAAATAGTCGATATCACATAAAACATAATACTAAAATTGATGATTAGAATATCTGCAAGCAACTGTAAGTAGCAGAATTTTATGTTAGAAAGGATCAATATATATTTTGATTGAAAGCATAGTTAAGATTTGGAGTTTTTGAAAACCTTTTTGATGAAAAGGCCCAATGCTTTATACAAAACTGATATTTAGTTTAGGAGATAATCTTATATCACATAGGTCAACTTAGCACATTTCCAATACACAAATAAATCCTAATTGCATTTAAACTTAGCTAGTTAGAATGATGTAGGAGCACATTAGGAAAACATTAATGTCCTAGCAAATGGTGGATCCAAGTTTGTGTCCTATCACTTAATAAGGCCCATGGGTCATGTTTGCATTTAAATCTACATATTTAAAACAACACTAGAATACAACAAAAGGTTACAGCCAGGGATCAATTACTTCCCATTTTTAGTGAAACCTATTTGGATTTGGACCAACTAATGAAGCAACAATTCTTCCTACACTTTAGGCTCTGCTAACTAAGGCAGGTTTACCTATGGATTTGAACATTTCCTATATATTTTCACGCTACACATCTCTTTAGAGAAAATTTGGTGATGTAACCACTAGTCTTGCTCCTACCCCAACTTCTTCTAGGGTCTCCTTAGGTCTTTCTCTTGACCTAATAGGGTTTCTTTGTGTCCCTACTTCTCCTTAGGATCCTATCTATGAGGACCTACTCCATTCAACTAGTGAACACCAATTAGGTAGAACATTAACTCTTTCACTACTTCCTAGGCTTGTTTTAGCCCTCACTACTTCCTTTCCACTAACTCCACAACCTGCCCAAACATCTTAACTATCACTCTAGATGAACGAATGACCATCTAAGAAGGCACTAGGATCCTCTTCAATACTTACAACCATAATTGACATTGAAACCCTAATCGAGTTCTAAGAATCACATAAAAATGCACAAAAATGCTTGCAATAGGGCTACAAGCAATTAGCCTTCTACATGATGAAAATATTGAATAATTGTAAAAATCTTCAACAAGGAGGTGAACTAATCCTTGATCTAGACACCATTTTTGGAGAACACAATGATTATGGTGGTCTTCGATTCCCAATCAATCCATACAGTATGACCTCTAATTATGCCTAAAAATCAAGGTTTATAAGGCATTAAACCTATCTGACAAGATGGAAGTTTTACCCTTTATTAGATCTTCACCATTACCTCCCATTGTAGCTTGGACTCCACCACTCATGCTTCTAACATTCTCCAAGCTTTGATTGAAGCAATCTAGGCATTCAATCCCTCCCAACACCTCTATAACTAACTGTGATCCCTAGCCATGCAACTCTGGCTCACCAAGGGCATCACCATAAAAACACCATCCTTACTTTCTAGCTATACAATATGTAAATGGATTCATTATCCTAATCCCAAAAGCTCGTACAGATCCTATGGTGGGAAGAGGCTCTATGACCCCATCTTGGCCAATTGCCTGGTTTAGGACAACATACTGGCAAGAAACAAAATAATTTAACCTACCAACTAGAAAACCACAAAACTATAGTCCAACAATAAATAAAATCTAGGGAGGAACTATATTGACATTTCTACTGGTTAGCACACTCTATTCAATCTAATGAAAATCCAAAACACTTAGAAAACAAGAACCAACATTGTTATTGCTTTGTTTTAGTTCGTACATATAAAACCAAAACTTCTTCCAACCCCTTGATCAAGTTGGGAATGGCCTCAAATACTTGTCCGAAAGCCAACACTAACTATTTTAAGTAGTTACCAAGCCTCATCCATGAAGTTTCTCTAATGCAACAAAAAGTTGTCAATGTTGTCAACATTGACAAAATTTGAGCAACTTTTACAACTTTTTGAATGTTGTACTTAAACTTGTTCCAAAGGCTGCCAAACTTTACCAAAAGCCTAAAAAGGACCTAAAAAATTTAAAAAATACTTTAAAATACTTATTTGGCCATTCTAGCCTCAAAAACCCACACTTAGCCTATTAGACCTAAAAAGGACAATTCTTGCAACCAAGGCCTAATAAGACTTCCTACACTCAACACAACTCAACTTAGGACTAAGCTAGTCCCTTTATTATCCTAGTGGTGTGGCTAGCACTACTACAAGCCAAAACAACTTAGGAGGCCTAGATATTCCATGAGCCCTACCTAGGTGCCCCTACACCATACTCCCCCACAAAGAAAAACTATGTCACTCTTGTGGACAATAGATCTTTGGAGATGGCCACCTTGTTTAAGTCTGCCTTAGAAATCCAAGTTGCCTATTAATCTGTCTTGTGTCTCCACTTGGTGAGCTGTTCCATGTACACCTTATGCCTGGTGGCCTTCTTGAGTCTTGAGTCCAACACTTGTTCAACTTCCACTGTAGGTTCTAGATTAGCACTAACTCAACTGAGTGTGGTGGGAACTTACAATTAATGGACCTTTGAATTCAACCAAGTCTTGCACATTGAAAACATGAGAGATGTCAAATTTTGATGTCAAATCAACCTTATATGCATTGGCTCCATATTTGGCTATGATTTCACAAGGCCTCACTCTTTTCATCTACAATTTAGTTGGTACACCTTTCTGCAATCTTGATTTGTTTAGATGCACCATGACATAATCTCAAATAGAAAATTGAATGTCTCTCCTCCTTTCATCCACATTGGCTTTCAACTTTTGTGTCCTATCTTGGATAGTCTTCTTGACTTTCTCCTGGATTCCCTTCATAGTTTGAGCGAAGTCCTCAGCTTCTCCAATTCTATATTTGATGCCTCCAAGATCTTTCAACTCACATACACCCCTTGGATGCATCCCATACACAATTTCACATGGGCTTCTACCTTTGGTTCTATTCTTACTATCATTGTAAGCATATTCTGCTTAGGGAATGACAACATCCCATGTTTTCCCATATTTCTTAGTTAGGCACCTCAAGAGGTTACCCAACACCTTCTTAACTACCTCAGTCTAGCCATCTGTTTGAGGATGGTAGGATGATCCAAATGAAAGATTTGTACCAATTTTTCTCCAAAAAGTCTTCCAAAAATGGCTCATGAACTTCACATCCCTATCTGAAACAATACTCAATGGAAGTCCACAAATCCTCACAATCTTGTTAAAGAACAAGTGGACAATGTGGCTAGCATCATTGGTAGTCTTGCATGGAATGAAGTACCCCATCTTACTAAATCTATCAACCACTACAAAGTCCATGCTCACACATTTCCATTACCTATTTGGGACTAATAAGGGCTGATATAAACTTGCATTACTCATTCCACCCTTGGCTTTCATATACACCATGCATTTCTCAACATACTTAGTCACATCCCTAACTAGTTTTGGCCAATAATAGAATCTTTAACCTAATTTTAATATATTATTCACACCAAAGTGACCAATAAGGCTCCCATTGTTCTTTTCTTGAATGAGGTTCTCCCTCATTGATCCTCTTGGAACACATAATTGGTTACCCTTAAATAGTAACCCATTCTGTAAGGTAAATTTAGAGAATTTGTAATGTAAGTGGTTCTCAAAATTAGAACATACCTTTTATGCCTCTTCAAAGTCTTCATCCTCCTTATAAAGGCTCTTGAAACTCTCTATCCTAATACTATGTAGCTAAACTTCTTGGACAGTTAACAATCTCCTGCTCAATGCATCTACCATCTTGTTCATTTGCCCTTTCTTATGCTTGATTGTGAAAGTGAATGCTTGTAAGTATTACATCCATTTCAAATGCCTATTAATCAAATTTTCTTGAGTGTTGATATAGCCTATGGCTTTATTGGTAGTAAATACAACTAATTCCTTGGGCAACAGATAATGTCTCCACTTCCTAAGAGACTGAACTAAGGCATATAGTTCTAAGTCATAAGAGGAATGTTTCTTATTGGCTTCATTTAACTTTTTACTGAAGAAGGCTATTGGCCTACCTTCTTGACTCAACACTCCCCCTATTACTAAGCCACTTCCATCACATTCTATGGTGAAGAGTTTCTCAAAACTAGGCAATTTCAAGATAGGTTGGGAAGGTACTTGTTTCTTTAGCAACTCAAAAGATTTCTCTACTTCTAAAATCCATTTGAACTTTGACATGACCCCGCCCTTAATGTTATCTAACAAAGGTGCACATATTACACTTAAATTCCTAATGAATTTTCTATAAAACTTGGCTAAGCCATGAAAACTTCTTACCTTAGTAGATGTAGTAGGTGGTGGCCAATTGAGAATAATTGCAACCTTCTCTTGATCCATCTTCAAGGACCCCTTTGACACTACAAAGCCCAAGTACACATGCTCTTGTTTGAAAAAGTCACACTTCTCAAGATTAAAAGCAATCTTTTCCTCATGCAACCTAAACAGTACAACTTCCACATGTTTAACAAGCTCCTCCTTGGTCTTGTTGAATATTAGTATATCACCTAGATACACAACCAAAAATCTCCCAGTGAAGTCCTTAAGCACTTCCTTCATGAGCCTCATGAATGTCCTAGGAGCATTTGAGAGGCCAAATGACATCACAAACCACTTGTACAACCCATCTATTGTCATCTCCCTCCTTAATTCTAATTTGGTGATATCCACTCTTCAAATCTAACTTTATGAAGTACATTGGCCCTCCAAGACAATCCATGAGATCCTTAATCCTAGGTATGGGAAACCTATACCTGATTGTGATCCTATTTATAACCCTTGAGTTTTTGTACAGACTCCATTTTCCTCCCTTCTTGGATGCTAGTATGATAGGGACTATACATGGGCTTATACTTTTCTTGATCAGGCCTTGATCTAAAAGTTCTTGTAATTGTCTTGCTACTTCCAAGTTTTAGTTAGGAGTAAGCTTAAATTTTGCCTTGTTTGGTAAGGATGCACTAGGAACAAAGTCTATTTGGTGGTTTATCACCCTTCTAGGAGGTAAAGTGATAGGAGTTGAATCACTTACAATATCTTTATACTTTTCAAGCAATGCTTATACCTCTGCTGGCAATGGCTCTTTGACTATCTTTTCCTCTCCTTTGGACTTCAATACAATGACATAACTTTGGCTCTCTTCATCCTTGAGATCCTTGACAAACTCTTTTCCACTAGATAGAAACACACTAGGCACCTTGGAATGTGGTTCATCTCCTTCCAATAGAGATTGGATTTTAAAAGTTCTACCTCCCTTCTTGAATGATATGGAATTTTCCTTTCCATCGTACACTACCCCTCTATCAAAATTCCAAGGTCTATCTAACAATTAATGGAAAGCATCCATGGGAAAGATGTCACACAACAACCTATGTTTGTAACTTGCCAAGGAGAACTCAACCCAAGTTTGTTCATTCACTAAAATTCTTTGACCCTTGTGGAGCCAAGTTACCTTATAGGGATTCACATGGGGTATCTTGGTTAGTTTGAGCTTGTTGACTACCTCCTTTGATATTATGTTGTTAGCAGAGGTAGAGTCCACCACTACCTTGCAAACCTTCCTAAGAATCTTACATCGGATCCTTAACAAAGCCCGCCTATATTTAGGTTCATATGGAGTTGGTTTCTTGATCAATACCCTTTTAAACATGAGGTTTTCTTGTTTCTCTAATTCTATGTGATCTACTTCAGGTTCCTTGCCACTAGAGTTATCCTCTTGAGCATATGCCACTCTCTTGTTATGATTTGAAGAAGGCTTATTAGGGCACCTATATGCTAGATGGCCTAGTTGACCATGGTTATATCACATCATACTCGAAAAGTAGGAGTTACTTCTACTATAACCTCCTCTAGGAGTGCTTTCAATGGTTTTCTTAGTGAGTTTGGTCTCACCTTGGTTCCTCTTCTCAGTACCACTATCTTGATATCCTCCTCTTTGACCCCTTTGATTTCTTCCCTTGCCTTTGTCCCTGAAGTTAGAATCCCCCTTCTTCATATTCTTTTCTTCCACCTTCAGGGCTAGTTGATGGCACCTTTGAATAGTAGTAGGTGTCCAAAAGCTTAGATCCTCTTGGATATTCCAATTTAAGACATCCAAGTATCTAGTCACTTTTATTGGCTCCTCTTCTTTCTTCTTGGACCTAAGACATAACCTTTGGAACTCCTCTATATTAGAGGGCACATCAATGTCTTTTTTCTTTAGTCCTTGTTTCCTCTTGTGAAGTTGAATCTCATAGTATTATGGTAGGAAATTCTCCTTTAGTTTGGTTACCATAGCATTCCAATTTGCTATAGGCTTATTTCCCATCCTAACCCTTTGATCTTGGACATATTTCCACCATGTCAATGCTAACCCTTTAGGTTTTGACTTGGCTACTTTGAACTTTTGTGCCTCTGTCACTCCTTCACATTCAAAGTGATTCTCCATCCCATCTATCCAATCCATCACTGCATCAATATCCATCTTCCCACTTAACAATGGAACACCTTCTAAGGCCTTCCCTCCTAGGGATTTCTGGCCTTGAAGAAAGGCTCTTCATTCAAGACAAGGTTTAGTTCAAGGACAAAATCTCCCTCTGATATCTCCTTACCCCTTTCATTGCTTTCTTCTTCCTTTTTCTTGGCTGCATCAGCAATTGCATCAAACTTTATCTTCACCTCTTGTAAGGCTTCTTCAAGGAGTCTATTCTTCTCCTTTTTCTCATCAACCTCTTTGGCTAATTTTGCATTTGTCACCATGCTTGAATCACATACTAATTCCCTAGTAGCTGCAAACATATACTAGGTTCCCAAATCTTTAACTGCTTTGGACCACTTTGATGTAACCATTAGTCTTGCTCCTACCCCAACTTCTTCTAGGGTTTCCTTACTTCTTTGTCTTGACCTAATCGGGTTTCTTTTTGCCCCTACTTCTCCTTAGGATCCTATCTATGAAGAAATACTCTATTCAACTAGTGAACACTAATTAGGTAGAACATTAACTCTTTCACTACTTCCTAGGTTTGTTTTAGCCCTCACTTCTTCCTTTCCACTAACTTCACAATCTACCCCAACATCTTAACTATCACTCCAGATGAAGGAATGATCATCTAAGAGGGAACTAGGATCCTCTTCAAGACTTACAGACACAATTGGAATTGAAACTTTAATCAAGTTCCAAGATCACATAAAAATGCACAAAAATGCTTTTAATAGGGCTACAAGCAATTAACCCTCCAACTGATGAATATCTTGAATAAATTGCAAAAATCCTCAACAAGGGGGTGAACTAATCCTTGTTCTAGACACCCTTTTCAAAGAACTTTAATATTATGGTGGTGTTGGGTTCCCAATCTGTTTGTACAATACAACCTCTAATTATGCCTAAAAATTAGGGTTTATAAGACATTAAGCCTACCTGACAAGATGAAAGTTTTACCCTCCATTGGATCTTTATCATTGACTCCCATTGTAGTTAGGACTCCATCACTCATGATTCTAACATTCTCCAAGCTTTGATTGAAGCAGTCTAGGCATTCAATCCCTCCTAACACCTCTACAACTTACTATGATCCCTAGCCATGCAACTCTGGCTTCTGTAGGGCATCAACATAAAAAAACCATTCTTACTTTCCAAAGCCCCTCCTACACTATACAATATGCACATGGAGTCATTGTTGTAATCCCAAAAGACCGTACAGATCTTACAGTGGGAAGAGGCTTTAATGACCCCGTCTTGGCCAACTGCCTGGTTTAGGACAATAGATTGGCAAGAAGCAAAATAATTTAACCTACCAACTAGAAAACCACAAAGTTGCAATCTAACACTAAACATAATCTAGGAAGGAACTATACTAAAATTTCTATTGGTTAGCTTACACTCTGTTCAATCCAATGAAAAGCCAAAACACTTAGAAAATAAGAACTGACATTGTTATTGCTTTGTTTCAGTCCATATATATAAAACCAAAACTTCTTGCAACCCCTTGATCAGGTTAGGAATGACCTTAATTACTTGTCAAAAATCCAACACTAACTATTTTGGATAGTTTCCAAGCCTTATCCACAAAGTTTCTCTAATGCAACAAAAAATTGTTAATGACAACATTGACAACTTTTGAACAACTTTTACAACTTTTTGAATGTTGTACTCAAACTTGTTCCAAAGGCTACCAAACCTTACCAAAAACCAAAAAAGGACCCAAAACATGTAAATAGGACCTTAAATCACTTATTTGGCCATTCTAACTTATAAAATCCATACTTAGCCTATTAGACCTAAAAAGGACAATTCTTATAACTAAGGCCTAATAAGACTTCGTACACTCAACACAACTCAACTTAGGACTAAGCTAGTCACTTTATTATCCTAGTGGTGTGGCTAGCAGCACTACAAGCCAAAACAAATTAGGAGCCCTAGGTCTTCAATGAGCTGTACCTAGGTGCCCCTACACCATTTGGTCTCTTAATCTTCTTGGAATTAAGATCAACTATTGAATTATAGCAACTAACTACAAATTCAAAAGCTATTACAATAAGTGAAAGACCTAAATATAATTATCCATTATAAACTTCATATATTGATTTGATTTAAAATAATTTGTGTTGATAAATGACTCCTTCAATTTTTACCCTAATTGATAACCAATGCGTTATCCATTGTTACCCAGAATCATATTAGTAAATTTTGGTCTATTTAATTAACTTGCAACCAAATATATCAGCTATTAACCTCGAATCCTATTCTTATGATATCCCCTCCATATACTTAGAAACCCTATCAACTCATAGAAACACTTACTTAATTTCTTGAATTAAAAGCAACAATGAATTAATATATAACTTATCCAAGCTA
Source organism: Cupressus sempervirens (assembly GCA_028749045.1). Taxonomy (NCBI): domain Eukaryota; kingdom Viridiplantae; phylum Streptophyta; class Pinopsida; order Cupressales; family Cupressaceae; genus Cupressus; species Cupressus sempervirens. The sequence goes on from CM053793.1 coordinate 733,275,670, forward strand.
CATTAAATGAAATGAACATTGTTCATTTAACTTCATAATGAAAAATATATGAAAAATGGAGACATAAATTAAGCACACAGATATTTAGTAATTCCCTTTTGGTATTAATCTTCTTGAGAATAATACATGTATTTGATACAAGACTCAAAAAATAACTCAAGATTTGACAAGTATCTCATTCATTCATTCACCATGTTCTTGAGATAAAAACATGAAACAACATCAAATAAACACAAGAAATTGGACTAACTACAAAATATCATTATCACTAAAAGAAATTTTTTTTGGACCTTTACTTCACATCTTGTAAATCCTTTTATAGAAACAAGGATTGCAACAAGCTTCATATGGGAGGACACGTGCTCAAAATCCAGTTACAAAACTTTTTCACATGAGACAAAACAATTACAAACAAAATATTAGAGATGGCCAAAATTTGACCAACTGGCAGTTCTAATGTTAATGATCAACTCTATGATTTGTAATAGAAGCACACCCACAACAGGTGAACCACAAAGATAAGGTGTCTCTATTAGGTAGTTGTCCTCCCTCTTGAATTTGTTTGCCTTTTCCACATGCTCAATTGCTATCTCCAGATGGTAAGGCTTTAATCCTAGGTAAGACCTCCCAGATGGCAATGTCAGTATCAATATTTGACCAGTGGCATCTCTAATTGAATTAGGTCATTAAGGGACTTGCTCCATTTTTCATCTATTATTGCCTTTACCTTTGCAGTGACTTTTCTTATTTCTATTTCAATTTTGTATAATAGATCAATCTTGTCATACACCACTATGACATCTGTGTCATTATTGCAATATGCAACAAACCTTGCATGTCTCAAAATGCCATCAAAAGAGGAAAACCACTCCTACCATTCTATTACATTTCCACTTTCATCAACTATACTTGACACAATATTTGGAGTTGCTGTGGAAATTGTCTTCATTTTATTTTGGACTAAGGTAACTTTTCTAAGAAAAAACCATTTAACTCTTTAACTCTATTAATAGATTTCTATCAAGCATAATTACTCCCTTAGGTAACTCATTTTTCTATGGTAGCATTGGTACAAGGCTATAAAAAAATTGATTATATGGGCCCCATGTTGTAAATAAAGGGGATAGAAAAGATAATGCTTCTAAGCATTGATATTTAGCTCCCTACAAAGCAATATAACTACTATACACATTCTAAGATGAGTACTTCAAGGAGCCTATCTTATGCATAAGAAAATTCAAAATTGTTTTGAAATCTACCTCCTTTTCAACATCCAATTCATCAACTTCCAGCTCCTGACTAACACCCACATGTGTTGCATTAGCCTTAGTTTGGGTTTCCTAATCTATGACCTCTGTAATAGGCATGGTCACATTCCTTAAATTCCTCACCTTATCTTCAATGGAAACCATTCTCTATTCTAGCACATATGTCTTCTTGAGCTCCTCCTCATATTTCTTTCTTGCATCAATGGATATGCTGTATGTTTTTGTACAATTGCTCTTCAAGTATATCCAATTTTATTTTCCCTATTAATGATGCAGTATTCTTCAAGTTATGAATGTAGTCACTTGCAATAGTAGTGATATTCTAGAATATCACATTTCCTCGAGGTGAATCTCTCACCTCCATCTAAGTTGGTTTATTTGACTCAATGGCTATGCTCCATACTACCATGGTCTTGGAATCTACATTGAATCCTAACTCTTGTAGCTCTCCAAAAATGTTCGTCTCCTCAAATGAGACAAATTTGTCTTGCCTTTTGATCTAGTCAAGCATAAAAGATCAGCTAAGCTCCCACCTTGGGAAAAGTAACATTCTAATTCTTTGTACTAGCTCTCTAGCCTCATCTATGGTGAGAGTCTCACTGCTTGGGTCATATTCTTGCAATTTCTACACCAGTTCAATTGTTTTCTCTAGTGAATCTCCTACTTACAATTGCAATGTAAGCTCATTATTTTTAACCTTAAATAGGAATGACTTGAATTTCTTTGAGTTTATGAAATCATGATCCTTTATGAATTCCTGAACTTGGACTATTGATTCATCCAACATTTTTATTTGAATCTTTGTTTTATTTGGGATTCTTTCATGTGGATTGCTTTCCTGATAAGGAATTTGTGCCTGATATAATCAAAATACTTTATGCCCCTTGGCAATATTTGCAATGCCTTCTCCCTGGCCTTATTACGGATTTCTATCAAATTTTTTCTTTTTTCCCCCCTGGGTCCATGAATTTTTTTTAGGTTGATCATCTTCAACGTCTATCTCAATTACATCTTCCTACCGAGGGGATTTAGGCTATGCTTTGTCTCTTACTTCTGTAGGTACTTGAGACATTATACTATCCAAATCATCTAGGCACTTGTTGTACATATCCAAATATCTTTCTTCATGATAAAAGTCTTTAAAAGAGGGATCAACTTTCTTCATTTCTTCTTCAACCCTCATAATTTATCTCCATCTTATGGTCCTATTCCTATAATATTTTTGTCTCTAAATAGTTCATTATTACATCCTCTCCCCATTAAGGCTTGCTACTTGGGAAACTGTATCTCCATATTTGTTTCAGTGCATGCCTGACCAAATCATTAGGATCGTATGTCCCAGCTGGGGCAATGGTCAGTAATAATTCAAAAATACATGCATCTATTTCCTCTACAACATCCTTCCCTATTAAAAAATCTCCAATCTTTGTATTCCTAGCAACAAAGAAAACCTTCTTTACTGTGGGACCTAGGTATTCCCTATTCATCATTATAAGCTACCAAAAGAATTCTAATTGCCCCAATCTTTTTGGGATATATCTAGGTAAGACATGAGGGGGCTGGGGAGATCCATAAACCATTATCAATGAAAAAATGTCAAAAAGAAGTAAACTAGCCCAATCATGGGTTAGTCTTCTATCCCCATTTGGGCATGTAGAAAGTCTTATTAGCATTTTTACCCCTTAGGAACTCTCTCTGTTATGTTAGCTAGAATATTAGAAATAGGAAAATTAAAATCATTATAAAAACCAATGGTATTGAAGTAAGGATAGAACCTTTGCCAAATCAAGTCCATGGCTGCACGAGCAAGCTCTCTCCATTTTCCTTAGTCCCTTCAATGAAATTTGGACTAATTTACCCTATGTTTTTATAGAGAATAATATGCATTAATAGTGAGTAATGGTGAAACTTGAAGTTCCCCATTTCTCCCTTCTGAGCAACAACAATTTCATTCACTAATACGTTATAGGTCATTTTTTAACCTTTTACTTCAACCAAGCCCTTAATTGGCTTGTTGAATATAATTTTTTTTGTTTTTATGCCCGGGTTTGTCAAAATTTCAAGCAACTCAGGTGTTCCCAAATTAGTTAAAATTTTGACCAAATCAAGTTCATAATTAAAAAAAGAAAAAAAGCTCCATCATTTTCTTATTTGGCTAGAGGAGGTTGGATGTTTGTTGTGTATGCAGGATCCATTTGAGGTAAGAATAACTCTACAAATCCTAACTGTTTAGTGATTTCCATACAATGCATGGCTAAAGAAATAAAAGACAAATGTTTTGCAATTTCCATTTCCATATGGTTCAAAGAATTTCATGAAATCATTACAATAATTTCCAAAATCAGTGATTTATTAGTTAAACTTTTGATTTGTTGTGATTACCTTTCCTATTAATGAACCAACACTTATTTATCTCAATTGAATGAACCCTTTATTAATGAAAGACCACTTGCACTTTTCACCTGCACTTTAATAAGTTGACGTTTCCATAGATAGCAGATCCGAGTGTCATTACTACCACTATTTCGTAGATCTATGATGCTTGGAAGTCATGATGAAATAAGTGAAATGGTGATTCCAGATGCAAAGAATTGGATGATTGATAGCGGGCTTTTCTTCTTTGTCATACCACTTTCATTGTGGTGGATAGCACAACATCTCTTGCTACTAGATGTCCATATCTCTAGCTAAAGGCTTTTGGCACTACCCTTGATACTATATTATTTGCAGTTGCACACAATAACTCTGAATTTCAGACAATTTTAGACCATGTTTGAATTTGATGGGCATTGATATGCTATTTCTATTATTAAGTTTAGGTTATGATTAGCCCAGATTTTGATTTTTCGTGAAGTGTGTATCATTTTAACACTCAATCATGCTTGATCCCAAGCTTTTCTAGTATTAATCTCATCATGATTATATGAAGAATCTATGTCAAGCGAGTAGTTATTGTTGTCATGACTAACTCTTATAATTCTAATTATGAAGCTTCTTAAATTGAATTGTGTTTGAGACTCTTTCTACTAAAGAATAGTTGAATACTTAGAATTATATCATATTCGTAGTGATGCTAGAAGTAGAGAGATGAATGAGAAGTATGGTAGAGTATTTGCATTGTCTTGTAAGTGTTTATGGATACACACAAGAAATTATGTAAATATTGTAATTTTCATAGTATCTTATTGCTTGATTCTCATTTCCATAATGAAAGGACTGTGGCGTACTATGCTTATTTTTGTAGGGTTGTGCTTATGCTATTGGAGCTAGAGTTCTTAAGATCATTTTGAGTTTTACCAAAGTTATGAGGGAATTGTCTTAGTGTTGAAGTTCAATCCAATTTCTCTGTCCTTTTCCTAAACCCAAGTTCATGAAGAGTCATCTTCTTTTGAAGGTTCTTTAATGGTTTGAAATTAGGCCACATAGCCACTAAAATTTCCACGTGATCTATAACTTCATAAGCCACAAAAAATAGGAATAACATGCACCAAAATAAGAAACCCAAGTAGGCTCTAACTAAGAAAAGGTGACACACAAGCATGCCCCCTCAAACAGGTCCACTTTCAAGGCCAATTAGTTCTTGAGTGACCAAAAGAGCTAACAACAATTTATAATCAAGTTTGGCTAAAGAGAAGGCATGATAGGTATCCTCACATGTTTTGATTAAATGCTTTAACACTCAATTAAGATACAATTACACCCCTAGACTTGAGCCTACAATGGTCTTTCCAACTACAAACTACTATGTACACTTCAAGTTCATAGAAACTTTGGATACTTAAGAAATATGTTTGGAAAAAATTTAGAAATTTTCTTCGTTGTCCCCGATTAAATCAAAATGAAGCATATTATTGATCTAACAAGGCTAAAAGCCTCCAATTTTGTTCAATAAGTCTTGGTTTAAGGAAACTAAACTCAAATAATTTTAAAGGGTCATAAATGCATTAGAGGCCAACAAAATCCAGTGATCTATGTTCTTAAATAATCTTTGTTGTAGTCTGAATTCATAAATAATGATGAAATTACATAAACAAATTTAGGCATCACAAATTTTTGAAGAACTAATTTAGATAATTATGTATAAATACTAGTGCTCATTCAATGTATATGACTTGCAATTTCCTAAAAATCAAAGAAACTATTGCCACATATTAGCAATAAAATTATGTTACATAAATTGTAATAAGAATTACTTCATGAAATTATGTTACATGGATTGTAATAAGAATGATTGGGTAATTCAAAATTGAAAAAGACTCTACAACATTGAATGCTTTGATTTTCCAAAGTGGATTCCAGACACAAGCTCTCAAGATAAAGAAATCAAAATTACAAGAAGCAATACTTCATTACTGCCATTGGGTGAATTCCTTAGGAGGCAAGATCTATTGCATTGGCATCATGGCCTACCTTTCTTAGGAGAGGGAGAAGTTTTTAATAACACCAAGCTCCATGACATCCTGTTAGAATATATAGTACACCGATATAATTGAGAGGTGGGGGGGGGGGGGGGGGGGGGTGTGTGAACCAACTATCCAACTATTATCACAATCATTAACTTTAAACAAACTTTACCATGTGAGTATTATCAATTGAAACCAAAATGAGATACTCATGCACAATTAACACCAGATATGTTAACTAGGGAAACCCTTGATCAGAGGGAAAACCCTGGTGGGAATGGTACCCACAAGATGATCTACTAATATAAATACTACTTGTTAGAGGATAGACCCTATTAGGAGTTTGTTACAACATTCAGTACATATGAATCCTTGTCAAGAGACTTTGAATCCTTGTTAGGAGATTCCAACCCTGTTAGGAGTTATGCCAACCCTGTTAGGAGTTGTGGAAGATAGTTGGACCCACTGTCCAAAAAAATTCAAGGTTAAGATCAATGAACTCACGAACTAAATGATCTCTATATTATTCCTTGTAGAATAATAGAACTAAAATGTACTTCTTTCCTTTGTCTCTGTCCTGTCAACCAGACTTCTACTCCTTCAGATCTTGTAACCAGATCTCATACTGCCCAGCTAATGATCCCTTGGATTGCTTACATGCATTCAATAAGAATTCTTCTCCTTCTTACACTATGCATTAATAATTTGCATCACACTTGATCTTCTTATCCAAGATACCTTTCAAATAAGGAAAAAAACTTTCCTTTATACCAATTCTTCATAATAATTCCTTGAGTCAGCCTTAAGACTTTCCCAATTAATTGAAATAAGTTATATAATTAATTACAATTACAATAACACCATCGGCTCACAATATATACAAAGCTTTACATGTGTGATACCACTTCTTGCACATACATTGATGTCACCATGCAACTATCTTCTATCATTGTGTGACTGTGAATCTCTTCATTACATCTCATATGAAAGATAGTGATAGATCATCAAAACACCATTTTATAGTACTCTATTTTTGCATTGCATCCAGTAAATCAAGTGTAACTTTCGCACACCATCGAGTCTGATTTAGTCCTCTTAACCACATCATCAGGACAACCTCAAGAATATTTCCTTCACTGTGCATCATCTAACCCTTCCTCAGCTTCTGCACATCATAAGACCTCTAATTGCCGTTCTTCCAGTCTTATGAAATTACTGCTATGTTGACATCAATGATAAACATAGTCATAAATGAAACATATCAATATTCTCCAATGCTCAGGATACTCCCACAATGTAGTATCATCAACATTCATGCTAAAAATACCCTCCTTTGGCATTGATGGGAACATATATGAAAAACATCTAAGTTCCAAGAACACCAAACTGTAGTTTGCTACTTCTTCTGCTGACATCTTCTCAAATCCTCTTCATCAATCTAAAATATTCTGGTTGCTAGAACTAGCATCAATTGTTCATAGTGAACAAATCACAAATTTTTTTTGGTTACATATCTTTCCCATAGAGATATTCTTTTGCACACTTACATTTCCTTCTATGTACTAACATTTTCTTCTGTGCACATACATTTCCTTCTACATATTAATATATTCTTTCATGCACAAACATTTCCTTCTGCATACTAATATGAATCTTTTGAAATCTCCCTAAAGAGATAACATTACCCCATTGACATCTCAACATGTGCTTCTTACACATTTTCTCTCCCCATTTCCTAGGATATGTTTTTCATGTACATATTCTCTCCCCCATTGACATCAATATCAAAGGTGTCAATAGAAGTACACAATACCAATTGCAAAATACCAATTGTTATAATATACTTTGTCCAACTCTTCAATCAGATCAAGTTTCCAAAGATACTATTTAATACAAAATACTAAATACCAAGAGTCCTCAATGGCTCATTACATACCAGATACTCCCCCATACAGGAAGCATCAACATTCAATCTAGTCTAACCATAGTGCTCTGTACCACTGGAGTGATGCACTCCTTGCATCATCTACTCAAAAGTAGGAAGGAGCATAACCCCTAACATATCTCTTAGATACTCAAAAGTATCCTTAGGCAAAGGCTTAGTAATGATTTCTGAAATCTAATCTTTAGTATTTACATACTCTAACCTTATCTTCTTTTCAACTACCTTTTCTCTCAAAACATGATACTTGATGGATATGTGCTTTATTTTAGAATATAATATTGGATTCTTAGACATACTCACTGTATTTGTGTTATCACAATAAATGATAATAGGTTCTATAAACTCAATCTAGATATCCTTCAACATTTGTTTCATCCACATAAGTTGATTATATTTATTTTCTATTGCAACTTACTCAGCCTTAGTTGTACTTTGAGATATATAGTCCCATTTCTTGCTCAACCCAAAAATCAATCTTATTCCAAGAAAGAATGCTCCATCGCTGGTGCTCTTTCTGTCATCCATACTGCCTACCCAATCTGCAACAGTATATGCACACAAAGTAAAAGCATTTGATCTATCATACCAGATTCCATAATCAAATGTACCCTTCAAATATCTGAATATTCTCTTACTATTGCATAATGATACTCTTTAGGATCAGCTTGAAATCTTGCTACAATTCCAACTGCATTTTCTATATCTGGTCCAGTTTGAGTCAAATATTGTAATCCTCCAATCATAGATCTATACTTCTTCTACTCAACTATAGGTGTCTCATCTTTACCAGATAAGTTGTGACCAGTTGTCATGGGTGTACCAATAGGTTTGCAACTTTCTAGACTAAACATTTTCAACAAGTCTTTCAGATACTTGGCTTGTGAAATAAATATCCCATCTCTACTTTACGCAATCTACAAGCCTAGGAAAAAATTCATTTCTCCTATCATGCTCATTTCAAATTTATTTTTCATCTCTTTAGCAAACTTATCATATTCTTTATCATTTCCTTAAAAAATTATGTCATCCGCAAATATTATAATGATAAATAGACCATCATCAATTTTCCTTAAGTACAAACTACTATTTGTCGTGCCTTTAATAAATCCAAGTTTAGACAAATATCTATCCAACCTTGCATACCAGGTTCTAGATGCTTGCTTTAGACCGTCCAATGCTTTCTTCAATTTTCATACAAAATCTTTTTCTTCTATCAGAGGGATTCCATCAGGTTGCTCAATGTAGACCTCTTTTTGAAGTTCTCTATTCAAAAAAGCTGACTTGACATCCATCTGATAAACCTTGAAATTATTGCTTGTTGCATAAGTGAAGAACATCCTTACTACTTCATTCCTTCCACATGTGCATATGTTTCCTCATAATCTATGCCTTCTTGCCATGAGTAACCTTTTTAAACAAGTCTAACCTTGTTTCTCACAACTTCTCCTTGCTCATTCATCTTGTTTTTGAATACCCACTTGGTTCCTATCACATTCTTGTCTTTAGGTCTATGAATTAATTCCCATGTTTCATTCTTCACAATATGATCTAATTCTTCTTTCATTGCTTGCATCTAGTGATCATCTTTACATGCCTCATTTGCACTCTTATGTTCCACTTGAGAAATCAAACATAATTCCTCATTCACTCTGTTCCTGGTCATCACACCTTTATTCTTTCTCCCAATTATCTACTCTGGAAGGTGATTCTTTGTCATGTTCCTACTAGAGGTAGGAGTTGACATCTCAACTCTCATCTCTTCTCTAGGTTCAAATATCCGTTCTTCTCTATGCTCAACAGATACATCATTCAACAATTTATTGTTTGTCTAAAAAATAAACTTCAACATTCGGTCTAACAATTCTAGGATTATCCTCTTCTTCATTAGAATTATAATCTACCATCTTCTCTTTAGTACCAAACTTTTCATAAATCCTTACATTTGTGCACTCAACTATTGTCTTAGTTCAATAGTTGAACCATCTATAAGCTTTATTTTTTAATGAGTAAAAAATAAACATACCTTCATCACTTCTAGTATCAAACTTACTTCCAAATATGCTGAAATACTTGACTGATGGTGAATGACCAAATCATAACTCATAGGGTGTCTTGCTCATACCTTTTTTGATCTATACTCTGTTTAGAGTATATATTGTAGTGTTAATTGCTTCTCTCCAAAATTTCTTTGAGACATCATTCTCAAATAACATCACTCTTGCTACTTCTGCTACTAACTTATTCCTTCTTTCAACAATCCCATTCTGTTTAGGTGTTCTTCATGAAGATAACTGTCTTTTGATTCCATTCTCTTCATAGAACATGTTGAAATCCCTAGAGGTGAACTCTCCTCCTTTATTTAATCTCACACATTTAATCCTAACACCAAATTCATTTTCAACTCTATTCTTAAATATCTTAAATTTCTCAAAAGCTTCAAACTTCTCTTTAAGAAAAACTACCCACATCATTCTAGTGAAATCATCAACAAAAATCATAAAGTACCTTTTACCATAGAATCCTCTAGTTCTTGCAAGACCACTCAGATCTGTGTGAACAATCTCTAATTTCTCCGTACTAGAGAACTTCTTGCTAGGAAAAGACACTTTCTTTTGCTTAGCCAAAATATATTCCTTGCAAACAACATTAGTAGGCTTAATAATCTTAGGCAAATCTCTCATTGCAAATGTACTACTAACCATGACAATATTATCAAAGTTTATATGAAAAAACCTCTTATGCCATAACCAATTGTTATCAAATTTTGCAACCAAACATGTTATTTCAGTAGGATTCAATTGAAATACATTACCTTTGGATTTGGTTCTAATACCAATCAACTTACCATCTTTTTCTTTGATAATTCAAGTCTTCTTTGTGAACTGTAACATATAATCCTTGTTTACCAACTGTCTAACACTTAAAAAATTATGTTTTAAACCATCAACAAAATAAACATCATCACTATTAGTTTTATCATTGAGAGTAATAGATCTAATCCATATAATATGATAGACTGTATTGTTACCAACTCTAATAATACCTCCATCATGATTTTTGAACTTAAAAAACTTATTTATATCACCAGTCATGTGATGTGAACATCCACTATCAATTATCCAATCTAATTTCTTCTCAACTTGGGTAACTAGAGCTCTTTCTTCTATAATTACTCTATCAATATCATCTTCCTTGATAGCCAAAAATACTAATTCATCATCACTTTCACTCTGATCTCTTTCATCAGATTCTTCATCCTCATTAGAATATAAAAAATTCTATCCTTATCTCTTCTAGACTTAAGTTTTCCTCTAAATTTTTTCTCTCTTTTTGGACATTTAGATGCATAATGACCATATTCATCACAAGTTCAACACTTAAAGATTTTCTTACCAAAAGGGCTATTCCTTCTTCAATCTTCTTATCTTCTTCAGATATGCTACTATTGGAAAAGTCTCCTCTTACACTTGCACTTCTTGAAAAATTAGGTTGAATGTTTAGAAAACTAAAAGTTGTCTCAACTCTTGGTAGTTCTCTAGACTGTCTAAATTCTTCTTCTATAGACTCTAACCTTCTAAGCAATGTTTCCTTTGTGCAATATTTGGTGTAGGGCATTACTAGATGAATAATTTGAGTTGTCTACTTGAATGGTGGTGTCAAAATTTTCAAGATCTTACATATAACCTCAACATCTTGTTTAGTTCCACTAAGAGATCGAATACCTGCAACAATTTCTAATATTCTACCAACATAACTTCTTATAGATTCATCTTCCATCATTTTAGCATCTTGAAATGCAAAGATCCAATTTTGTAATCTCATTCTTTTTGCATGATCATCACCTTCAAAAGTAACTTCTAATGCTTCCCAAATTTCATCAGAAGTTTGAAATGTCTTTTCCTGATTGTATTCATTCTTTGGAAGAACTGATAGTAGAGCTTCTTTGGCTCTCATGTTACACATGAATAGATTTCTTTCTCCTTCACTACATTCCTCTAGCTTTGATTCTTCAATTATTGCCTTCTTAGCTTTTGTCAAAAGCCAATATCTTGGACCCATGCATAGTATATGAGTCTTCATATTTTCCTTCCAACTATCATAGTTGGCCCCATTGAATCTTGGACCATCCTTTTTAAACATATTCACCATTGATCTCCCAAATTTGTTAAGCCTTATCTTCAAGGACCTGAGGCTTTGATACCAATTGTTAGAATATAAATTCCATTGATATAACTGAGATGGGGGTGGGGGTGAATTAGTTATCCAACTATTATCACAATTGTTAACTTTAAACAATCTTAACCATGTGAGTAATATAAACTAAAACCATAACAAGATACTCATGCACAATTAGCACCAAACATGTTGACTAGGGAAACCCTTGATTAGAGGGAAAACCTCAGTGGGAATGGTATTGACAAGATGATGTACTAATATAAATATTCCTTGTTAGAGGATAGACCTTGTTAGGAGTTTGTTACAACATTCAATAGATATGAGTCCTTATCAGGAGACTTTGAATCCCTATTAGGAGATTCCAACCCTATTAGGAGTTGTGGAAGATAGCTGGACCCACTGCCCAAACAACATCAAGGTTAAGATCAATGAACTCACTATCCAAATGATCTCTATATTATTGCTTGTAGAATAATAGAACTAAAATATACTTCCTATCTCTATCTCTAACCTATCAACCGAACTTCTACTCCTTCAAATATTATTAACAGAGCTCATACTATGCATCCAATGATCCCTTGGATCGCTTACACACATTTAATATGCATTCTTCTCCTTCTCACACTGCGTATTAATACTGTACATCCCACTTGATCTTCTTATCCAAGATACCTTTCAAATAAGGAAAAAAACTTTCCTTTATACCGTATCTTCATAATAATTCCTTCGGTTGACCTTAAGGCTTTCCCAATTAATTAAAATAAGATATATATTTAATTACAAATATAATAGTACTATCAGCTCAAAGTCTATACAAAACTTTACACGTGTGATACCACATATTAAGCACACATTGATGTCACCGCATGACTATCATTTATCACTGTGTGATTGCGCATCTCTTTATTACATCTTAGATGCAAGATAGTGATAGATCATCAAAACACTATTTTCCAGTACTTCATTTCTGCACTGCTTCTAGTAAATCAAGTGTAACTTTTGTACACCATCAACTTAAACTTAGTTCTCTCAACCATGCCATGAGGAAAATCTTAGGAACACGTCCTTCACTAAGTATCATCTAAACCTTCCCCAACTTCTGTGCATCATAAGATCTTTGGCTACCATTCTTCTAGACTTTACAGAATTACTACTATGTTGACATTAATGACAAATATAGTCATGAATGCAACATATCAGTGTTCTCCAATGCTTAGGATATTCCTCCAATGTAGTATCATCAACATTCATGCTAACACATCCTCCATGAACCAATAAATAAGCTGAAGAAAGTAGAAAGTAAAGGTTATTTACATCATAACTTGATTGAAAATAATGACCACTAACATGTGTCATCATTTTTGAAAAGAGAGACCATTAAAGGGAAAGGGATAAAAAATAATGAATATATTATAATATTTCATATGAATTAAATAAAAAGTCTTGAATGATGAGATATATCTAGATCACATGATCAAGTAAATCAAGAAATCAAAGATCATTTGTATTAAAAATATTGACTTCCAACATGACCTATTATGGATACATCACATCATCTCACATTTCTTTATATTGAAGATAGAAATTACATTCAAAACTAACAACTTCATTGTTGTTTGAAAGAACCATCTACTACAAACATGTGTCATCAATAGTTGATTATAAGAAAAGATGAACACATGTAATAGATATATCATATCATATGACACGAATTAAAGGAAAAAAACTTAAATGATGAAACATGATCAAGTGAATCAAACAAATCAAAGATTGCTAGTGTTACGATTTGATTCCAAAATCATTATGGCAACTATATCAATCAAATTGATAAGGAATTTTTAACTATAATTATCTTTTTTATTTTGAAGATCACAATCATATTGATAAGGAATTATTCTAATATGAGATTTTCATGAGCATAACCCCTCTTCAAAGATTCTATTATAAACCAATATGTCTGACATAAAAATGGCTTTTCAAGTTTGTTTAAAGAGATTTTGTCTTGTTACTTCACATGAAATTTTTTTATGATCGAATATTATTTTTAGACGGTGTGTTTCAAGATAACAACTTGCTTGCGATTTTCCTTCTTGGGCATTTATGATGCAGAGTTACATAACAAAGCTTCTTCCCAATCCATAGTTCAAATGTGGATTAAAGTGCTAATGCACTATCAACTCAAACTTCTACTCTTCCTTCTTCAAGATTCCTAATTCACTTCTTTGTTCCTACTTCCCTCCAAGGCACTATGAGTCTCAATATTCATTTGGTGACCACCTATAGACCAAGAATGAACTGTTCCGACCAGAAAATCTGATCCACAATGTTCCCTTGCTGATTACTTGTTCAAACAATGCATTCTAAGGCTAAATACACACTCATATTTAGCCTAGGGCATCAAGTTTGAAGTGGCTAATGTGATTTTCCTATCTAGAGCCTTTTAAGTTTCAAAATGCATCCTACCTAATTTCATTTCACCCAAGGGCATAAATTTCCAACAGTGAAATTGCAAGTTATGGCCATTTATTGGCTTCATACCCTTGAAACAAGGGTTTCAGGCCCACAATCAATTTTTTTTCTATAACTACCTCCACACTCAATAAAATTCCACCAAATCAATTGAAAATGAAAGGTAACACAAATATCCAACTTGAAATGTGCACCATCTATCCATACAAATCTGTACAGAACCTTACAAAATAAATTTTCTCAAGAAAATGAGTTTTTCCCTTCATTAGATGTTGAGGATAACATGGAGGTGTGAATATCCAAGCTAAGCATAGTAGTCCCATGGAAGAAGATGATAATGTGCTAAAGGAAATGATTGAAGAAGATGGTATTGGCACAGTTGATCAAGGTGATCATGATGATGGTACTAGCACTTCTAATAATGATGATTAAGATGATCTTAATATACCTATACTTGAAAAGGCATACAAGCCCCTATACCAAGGCTCCCAAACAACTCTTCTCTCTACTATAGTGTTGTTATTGAACTTAAAGGTTATGAATGTTTTATCCAATGTAGCAATGTCACATATGCTAAGGTATGCCATTTTTGTCATCTTAAATGTTAACATACTGTTACTATTAATTATATTAACAATTTAAATTTTTTGTTGTAGGTTGATAGGTGAGTTTTTGTTACCACCATCAAACATTCTACCTCATTCGTACCAAGAATCATCTACCATTATGAATCAAATTGGAATGAAGTATCAAACAATACATGCATGTCCAAATGATCACATTCTATATCATAAATAACATAAATTTGCAATAGAATGCCCTAATTGTCATATTAGTAGGTATCAGTTAGATCAAATAACAAAAAAGGTGCCTCACAAGGCTCTTTGGTACATTCCCATTATTCCACATCTTGAACAATTATTTAGGTGCACTAGTTTGGCACAATTTATAGATTACCATGCACACAATAGAAGTCAAGATGACATTATGTGAATGCCTATGGATGGATTTTCATTTAAATACATAGAAAAAATATGGCCACACTTTAAAGAAGAGCCTCATAATCTTGAACTTTCATTGGCAGTGGATGATGTGAATCCATTTGGAGATATGAGATTTGTTTACTCAGTGTGGTCTATTCTTTTTATTGACAAATAACATTCCTCCTTGGATGTCCATAAAGAGGGTGTACATAATGTTGTCAATTATTTTACTAGTTATTTTTTTATTTAATAGTTATCTAAAATAATTTATAAACAATGCATCAAAATGGTCATAATAATTATGTAATGTTTATGTTCATTCAATTACTAGGTAAATAACAAGTTAAAGATATGAACGTGTCTACTGAGCCCCTTATTGATGAGTTGTTGAAGCTATGGAATAGGGTCACTTTGTATGACATCTCTAGACCAATAGGACAAAAACAATTTCAATTCCATGCAATGCTTGTATGGACAATACATGATGCCCTTAGGCTAACTCATTTTTGCAGTATGTTATATTGTTAAGGTCACATATTTTTTGTCTATTATAGTGCATACACATTATTGTTGTATGTTTAAGTTGCGCATGATAATTATACATGATCCAACTGTACATGATCTTGTAGGTTGTCCAATTTGTGGTCTGAAGATGAAATCTCATCATTCAAGAAGTTTATGAAAGTAGGTGTTCAATGAATTGAGACACTTTCTCCACAATAATCATAAATATTGAAGTACTAAAAAATATCCTTTTAATGGGAAAGAAGAGACAACATCAAGACCATGAAGAATGACACCTCATATATGGAAGTTGGAATATGATTGACTAAATTGCCAAGGTAATGTCCAATTTGTGGTCCAAAATTTGAACTTTACATTTTGATATTGTCTTTTATTTAGTAATGATGTAATTGATGCTCATGAAGGTGATCAAGGCATCAATGACCAACTTCCTAAAGGAATAAAAAGTTATCCTATTCAATTTAGTAGGCTACCATACTACAAGGATATCCTAATTGTGCATTTATTTGATGCTATGCATATTGAAAATAATGTAACATAGAAACTATGAAAAATATTGAATGGAAGGCATGATAAAGAAAAAATTGCCAAAATTTGTAATGACATTCATGAATCCAATCATGCAATGACAAAATTGATTGAATCAAATAGAAATGGAGACCACATAAATATGAGTGCCCTTCCTTAGTTATTAATGGAGTAGAAAAGTGATGCATTAAAAGAAGTCATAAAAAAAGAAAATTTTTCCATAGGATTTGTTGCAAATATAAGTAGTCTTGTATCAAAGAAAGGTGATTTTGGACCAGGGTTTAAAACACATGATTGGCATACCTTCATCAAGATAAGTCATGTTCTCTATTTACAATATATTTGTAAAGTTGTATGTACTACCTATTGTATTATTTCATAATATATTGAAACAATCATTTTTTAATGATTGCAATATGTCTTTGCTCTATCCCTCCCAGACTAGTTTGACAATAATATTAAACAAGTTATATATACCATACCTAGATTTTCATTTTCTTGCCCTCCTTCTCACAAATTTTTTAAGAGACCTTCTTGTTGTTGTCTAAATTGGCCCTTCCTAAAAAATCCCCCCTCCCCCGTTCCCTTTAGATATTCCACTTCACCTTATGATAGATTATTGCTCTTTTAGAATGAGTTCACTACAATTTTGGGAGGAGAATGTCACCTTAGATGAAGAGAAATTTTTGCTAACAAGAGAAGTCACTGCTACTTAACATAGTTAAAGCATCTTTAAAAAAAAAATGTTAAAATGAATTCATGTGTCCTTAATATAGGCAATGAATACCTTGATGATGTGTCCCTATGAAGGCCGAATTGACTTATTTAAGCCAGTGAAAACATTTTATTTAATCATTTTATTCCTTTGACAACAATATTGACTTATTTTTATATTGAATTGAAGGAATGTTTTAATATTTTGATCTCTCAAAGCATCTCCCTTTTCTTCCTTTGTCCTCTTCTTCATGGGGAAAAATTTGAGCATGAGGGAGGATTTATTCATTCTACCATCCCTTAAGGAATTATCTTTATTTGTCTCTAAACTTCAATTCCATTCTTCAAATGTTTTTCATCTTTCTCATTGTTGTATGTGAATTATGAGATCATTGATTATCTCCTTCCCTTTCCTCATGACTTTGAGAGCCAAAATGTTTTCCACATTTTCTTATAATTTTTTGATGATAGGTTTTGAATGTGAGATTTTGTTTGCTTTCATGTGGATGCTCTATCACAATATGGAATGGAAGTGTGTTGAGTATAATACATACCCAAAGAGACTTGTAGAGATGTAGAAATAAATGTTGTTCATTTACACATTTTATTATTATTATAAAAAGTAGAGGTCTTATATGTTTATTTCTCTATGAGTGAAGGTATTATTGTTGGAAATATAAGAGGAGTAACTAAGAGGGGATGGGTGAATCATTTACAACTAAAATAAATCCCAGATCCCTTAGATGTCTTCACAGAACATAAACTTCACTGAAAAATACTGTTGCTTGGAAAATACATAGGCACTTGGTTAATACTGATAATATGCCGTAACTCAGTAACCACTGAAATAACAAATATAACTCTACAAATGATTAACATGCAAATCTTAAGATATTATTTGTGACTCACCTTAATTAATATAGTTTTATACACATGAAAGAAATAGCATGACACAAGTGACACCAAGATTTAACATGGAAATCCAATTTGAGAAAAATCACCAATTGCAACTTGTTACTGATTTTCACTCTTCTGAAGTGAGACCTGTTAGGAGCCAACCCTATTAAAGTTTATAAAACACACTATTAGTTGTGACTCTGATAGAGGATTTAATCACCTTGTTAGGAGTGGGCTTGTTAGAGGTCTTTAGACATTTCAATTTAGAAATGCCACATTGTTAGAGGATTTACAAATCACTGTTAAGCCAACTCTGTTAAGGGATTTAGATCACTGCTACAATGGTTAGAGAGTAACAATGAGATGGCCTAATTTTTGATGCAACTGAATAATTGATTATAGATCTTAATTCTAACTTGAATACTTGATCTTTCTTGATTGAATGTATCATTGTAGGTCCACAAGGATATTCTACTTATCCCTTTAATTCTCTTCCTCTAAGAATCTTCTATTCTTCCATCCACTTGCATTTTTCCAATCCTCAATTTGACCTTATATTTATATCATATCCTTTGTCAAGTCAACTTGAATATAACTTACAATAACTAATATTCATCTCCTCAGTTGGCTAGAACGAACAAACAAATCTATTGAACTCAATATGAGAAAATAAAAAAATCCTTTCTTAGCCGACCCTATTTGGTAGATGCTAACTTAGAAATGATTTTTCTGTGTTAACCAAGTGAACTCAGTTAGCGCTACATCTTCACAAAGTTCCTCTTCTAACCAAGTGAGCTCAATTAATACTGGTTCCATCAAAATTTTCCTTTGTTACCTAAGTGAGCTCGGTTAACACTCAACTTCTGCAAACTTCTCTTTGACACCTGAGTGAACTCGGTAGACATTAGCTTCTAAACTTGGAAAACATTGAAATTCTTAGAAGACATAGGAAACTATCTTCATTACTCGATTGAACTTGACATACACTGACTGGTAAAGATACGACATTTTGTGTAACATGAAAGACAATACATAATTAACCAATTGTATTCAACACTTATATGTTTATTCCTCTTTGAAACACTACATAAACTTGGGTGTTGTGTTATGTTTTATCTTGTAGATATAATGGAGAATCTGTTTCCAAGCTTCCTATTATGGATGTTATCATCACTACAATAGATCCATTGAAGGAGCCCACATTGATAATTGCCAATACAATTCTTTCTGTTCGTGCCCTAGATTATCTAGTAGCAAAATTTTCTTGTTATATCTCAGATGATGGTGCATCTCCCATCACTTTCTACTCTCTTGTAGAAACTTTGAGCTTTGCCAAAAAATGGGTACCATTCTATAGAAAGTTCAAAATAAAGAACATGACACCCTTTATGTATTTCTCCAAACAAAATGAGTCATATGATCTTGATTTTTTCAGAGAATGACAAGATATGAAGGTGATGATGATCTAATTAATATAAATAAATCAATAGTTCCCCTGCTATTAAATCATCATGCCTCCTTAACATTGTTAAATGATATTTTATAGGATGAGTATGAAGGTTTCAAGAAAAGGATAAGTAGAACTGATGCAAGAGCATCCAAAGGTATAAGGGCAATCCTATGTCACCAAAAAAATGTACTTAGACTTAGTTTTTGTTTCATGTCTTTTCATTTTTGGATACCCATTTGGGTCAAATAAAGGTTCCAACTCTCACAGTTCTACTATCAGTGTTCATGTAAATCTCGAAAAAATAAGAGAATGTAATTGAGCCATCATTTTGGTGAACTAGGAGGTTTAAATTGGCCAGATGAATGTAATTGTAATTTAGAGCATTCCAGAAAAAGAAGCAGGTCAAAAGGCCCCATGGTTTGAAAGTTATTGCAATTTTTCAAGTTTTGGAGACCTCCTAAGAATGCTTCAAAGTTAGGTTAGGGGCATTAAATGACCTCAAAAAGGGCCAAAAAATGGGGGATGAGTGAAGCTAGTCCATAGGGCTATAGAGCACTTCGAGAGCTTTCTAGAAATGTAAATGGTTTGTCAATCGGAGCTATGGTTCAAAAGTTATGCCTCTTGGAAGTTCGGTTACCATTTATGGATTCTTCTAGATTTGCATCGACTTCTAACACAGCTTCTGGAACCTTCTATTTGGTTGGTGGATGCCTACTAGCACTTTCTAGAATATATTCCTAGTCCTTAACCCTCTGGGGTCTATTTAAGGAGATTCCTGGCATTGTAGAAGGCAGTTCGGAGTTGAGTTTGAGAGGAGGTACTGAAAGGAGAAATTATCTCCAGATTTATGCTATTGTAAGCCCTTAGGGCATGTTTTGAAGTTTATTTTCTCTATACTGAATGTACTAGCTTATTTTTTAGTTAATATAATTTCCCTTTTCTGTTGTATCCATTCTATTCTTGGGTTGTGTCCCCATCAAGTGGTATCAGAGCTAGTTTTCCTAAGTGTGTAGACAGAGCACCGACTATGAGGCAGTTTGCACAAGGACTGTGTGGTTGTGGGTTTGAGTTAGAAGATGCCTCCACAAAGAGAGCGTGGTAGAAGGGCTAGAACTATTAATACTAAGGAGGTTAGAGCCCTCCAAAGGAAGTTATAGGCATTGCAAGAGGAGCTCCATAGAGGAGCAAATGTTGTCGTAGGTGACGATAGTGAGGATGACAATGAAGAAGTAATGGGACCAGAAGGGGAATTTGACGGGGAAGTTCTGAATCATGTAGAGGAAAGGCTTTTTAGGGCCATTACTAAGTTTGGGAAAAGACCTAAAATTGAAGTGGGTGTATTTTCAGGAAATCTGAAACGAGATGAGTTGATCGATTGAATCAATGAACTAGAAGAATACTTTGAGTATGAGGATATCAGGGACCTAGATAGGGTTAAGTTTGCAGAGGCCAAACTGAAAGGCCATGCCAAAATTGGGTGGCAAGAGGTCCAATTGGAAAGAAATAGAAGAGGAAAGGAGAAGATCACAAGATGGGATCACATGGTGGACAAATTGAAGAAGCAGTTCATTCCTGTGGACTATGAGCTTGATTTGTTTAAGAAGATGCATGGGTTAAAGCAAGTAGGAAGATCAGTCCAAGAATATATAGAAGAATTTTACCAACTCTTGATTAGAGTGGGGCATGCAAAAGCAAATAAGGAGAAGGTTTCTCATTATATCAGTGGGTTGCGACCGAGAATCTAGGAGAAATTAAGTCTGGTAAGAATGACTAGCATTGAAGAGGCATACCACTTTTCCCTACGAGTTGAAGATAACCTGAATAAAAGGTTTGAAGGAAGACAAAGAGGGTGCAGTCAAGGAGGAAGGGGAAGCAGTAGATCATCTGGAGGCCACAATGAGAACTAAAAGAAAAATAAAGATGTGGGTACTAGCAAGAACAAGAGGAATGAGGGTTTCAACCGCTCCCATGATCAAGACTTTGGAAATTAGAGAGGAAGAGGTAGAGGACGTGGACAAGGAAGAGGAAGCTTTCATGGTACTTGTTTCCATTGCAATGAAGAAGGCCATCGTGCCTTTGAATGCCCTCAACAAAAAAGAAGGACAGATAGGAGAGCTGAGGGCCAAGCTAGGGTTGCTCATGTGGATGAGGATGCACAATCATCACATTCAGAGGATGCAGAAAGAGGAGAGACCTTGGTAAATGAAAGAGTCCTACTAAGTGGTGAGATTGAACCAGGACAACAGAGGAGTTTGTTTCGTACTAGATGCAAGTGTGAGGATAAATGTTGTGACGTGATCATTGATGGTGGTAGCACTGATAACTTGGTATCAGAAGAGATGGTCTCTAAGCTGAAGCTCAAGAGGGAGAAACATTTCCAGCCCTATCAGATTGCTTGGGTAAAAGATGATCATAAGGTCCTGGTAAGTGAACAATATTTAGTGAAATTCAAAATTGGGAGTTACCATGATGAAGTTCTCTGTGATGTTATTTCGATCGATGTTTGCCATCTATTGTTCGGTAGACCATGGCAGTTTGATAGACATGCAGTACATGATGGAAATGCAAACACATACTCTCTGACAAAGGATGGAGTTTGCCACAAATTGAAGCCCATGAAAAAGGAAGGTGAAAAGGTATGTAGCAGTGCTAGGATTTGTCTTGTTGATGAAAGGAAGTTTTTAGATGGCATGAAACACCAGCATATGTGCTATGCTTTTATTCCTAGGAAAAATAAAGAAGGTAGTAGTGAAATACCACTTGAAGTTTCAAATTTACTAGGGTAGTTTGGAGACATTATCTCTGATAATGTTCTAGATGGATTGCCACCAATAAGGCAAATCAGTCATCAGATAGATCTGATTCCAGGAGCTAGTTTGCCTAACAAGGTTGCTCATAGGATGACTCCTACTAAAATAAAGGAGCTAAATAGACATGTTCAAGAGCTGTTGAGGAAGGGCTTGATTTGAGAGAGCTTGAGTCCATGCGTAGTACCTGTAGTACTCGCACCAAAGAAGAATGGAGAGTGGAGGATGTGTATAGATTCTCGAGCTATAAATAGGATAACCATCAAGTACCAGTTTCCTTTGCAAAGGATGGATGATCTAATGGACTACTTGAGTGGAGCTCAGTACTTGACAAAGATAGATCTCAAGAGTGACTATCATCGGATATGGATTCGAGAAGGAGATGAGTGGAAAATAGCCTTCAAGACCAAGGAGGGTCTTTATGAGTGGTTAGTCATGCCCTTTGGGTTGACGAACGCCCCAAGCACCTTCATGCGGCTCATGTATGAGGTACTTAAGAAGTTCTTGGGAAAATTTGTTATTTTTTATTTGGATGATATTTTAATTTTCAGCAAGACTTTGGAAGAACATTTACTGCATATTCATAGTGTCCTTGAAAGGCTAAGGGAAGAGAAATTGTTAATTAATCTAAAGAAGTGTATCTTTGAAAAAAGGGAGTTAGTCTATTTGGAGTTTGTTATATCACCTGAAGGTCTCAAAATGGATCTAGAGAAGGTAAAAGCCATCTTGGAATGGCCTACTCCAAGGTCTGCTACTGAGGTAAGATCATTTCATGGTCTGGTTAGTTTTTATAGGAAGTTTATTAAGAATTTCAGTGGCATATGTGCACCCCTAACTGATAAAATAAGAGGGGACATAAAAGAGTTCAAATGGACTGCAACAGCTGTGAGAAGTTTTGAATTGCTAAAGAAGAAGGTAATAGAACAACTTGTGTTGGCACTTCCAAATTTTAGAAAGGTTTTCTAGGTGGATTGTGATGCCAGTGTCAGTGCTATTGGGGCTGTATTAAGCTAAGAAGGTAAACCTATTTTATATTTTAGTGAAAAAATGAATGATGCAAAGAAGAAGTATTCTGTTTATGATCAAGAGTTATATGCAATAGTTAAGCCCTTAAAGAAATGGAGGCATTATTTATTGCCAAAGGAATTTGTTTTGTATACTAATCATCAGGCATTATAGTACCTAAATAGCCAAGGTAAATTGAATCAGAGGCATATGAAGTGGGTAGAGTTCTTGCAGAGCTATACATTTGTGTTAAAGCATAGAAGTGGAAAATCTAACAGGGTTGCAGATGCACTAAGTAGGAGACAATTGTTGCTTACAGTAATGTAGGTTGAAGTAGTTGGGTTTGATGAACTCAAGAATTTGTACCCCGAGGATCCTAATTTTGCTGAAGCATGGAAAGCTTGTAAAGAACCTGTTGCTGTAGATAGAACCAAGTGGTTAGACTATTTGATTTAGGATGGCATGTTGTTCAAAGGTAGTCAATTGTGCATTCCAAGGAGTTCCATGAGGGAAAATTTGATTAAGGAGAAACATAGTGGAGGGATGGCAAGACATTTTGGTCGAGATAAGACCATTGCCATTCTTAGAGAACATTATTTTTGGCCTCAAATTTCATAGGATGTGAAGAAGTTTGTACAGAGTTGCTAGGTTTGTCCAGTTGCCAAGAGGTTTAGTCACAATACTTGCCTATATCAGCCATTGCCTGTTCTATCAAGGCCATGGGAGGACATAAGTATGGATTTTGTTCTTGGACTGCCAAAGACACAAAGGGGTAATGACTCAGTATTCATGGTGGATGATAGGTTCTCCAAAATGGCACATTTCATTCCATGCCACAAAACTCATGATGTTGTCCATATTGCAGACTTATTTTTCAAAGAGGTGGTAAGACTACATGGTCTTCCAAGGAGCATAGTTTCTGACAGAGATACTAAATTTGTGAGGTATTTGTGGAGGACATTGTGGAAGAAGTTGAGAACAGACCTAAAATTCAGTTCCACGCATCACCCACAAACTGATGGCCAAACAGAAGTGGTAAACAGAAGTCTAGGCAATTTGCTAAGATGTTTAGTTGGGGATAAGCCCAAGGGATGGGATTTGATTCTACCACAAGCAGAGTTTTCTTACAATAACTCTATAAATAGGAGTATTGGAAAATCACCATTCCAAATTGTATATGGGAGTAGCCCAAGGACTGCACTAGAATTGAGGAAGATAGAGCAAGGGGAGAGGACAAGTGCTGAAGCTGAGAAATTTGCTGAACATATCAAGCGACTACATGAGGAAGTTCAAGCACACATTACTAAGATGAATCAAGAGTATAAAGCTAGGTCTGATCAAAGGAGAAGACATAAGGAATTCCAAGTAGGGGATCTAGTCATGGTTCACTTACGAAAAGAAAGATTTTCATCCGATACTTATAACAAGCTGAAAATGAAGAAATTTGGCCCCTGCAAAATTTTGAAGAAACATGACTCAGGAAATGCATATGAGGTGAAGATGCCAGATGGTATTCACATTTCTCCCATTTTCAACATTACAGATTTAACAGAGTATCATGATGATGGTGCAGATGAGGATCTGGTGTTAGAGCCATGTCCAATTCCTATTTCTAAGAAGGAGGAGATAGAAGACATTCTAGATCATCGTATGGGTAGGAGTACCAGAAACAGACAATATGAAGAGTATTTGGTGAAAGTGAAAGGACGGTCGATCGAGGACTCAACTTGGATTTGAGTAGTTGAGGTTTCCCATTTGGAATTTCCTCTACCATTCATAAAGTGACAGGGTCACTTTTCAATCTACCCTGGGTGTTTGATGCAGGAGCATGCAGAGGTATAAGGGCAATCCTATGTCACCCAAAAAAATGTACTTAGAATTAGTTTCTGTTTCATGTGTTTTCATTTTTGGATACCCATTTGGGTCAAATAAAGGTTCCAACCCTCACAATTCCACTATCAGTGTTCATGTAAATCTCAAAAAAATAAGATAATGTAATTGAGCCATCATTTTAGTGAACTAGGAGGTGTAAATTGGCCAGATGAATGTAATTGTAATTTAGAGCATTCTAGAAAAAGAATAAGGTCAAAAGGCCCCATAGTTTGAAAGTTATTGCAGTTTTTCAAGTTTTGGAGACCTCTTAAGAATGCTTCAAAGTTAGGTTAGGGGCATTAAATGACCTCAAAAAGGTTCAAAAATTGAGGGATGAGCAAAGCTGGTTCATAGGGCTATAGAGCACTTTCCAAAAATGTAAACGGTTCATCAATCGGAGCTACGGTTCAAAAGTTATGCCTCCTGAAAGTTTGGTTACCATTTTTGGATTCTTCTAAATTTGCATCGACTTCTAACACAACTTCTAAAACCTTCTATTTGGTTGGTGGATGCCTACTAGCACTTTCTAGAATGTATTCCTAGTCCTTAACCCTTCGGGGTCTATTTAAGGAGATTCCAGGCATTGTAGAAGGCAGTTCGGAGTGGAGTTTGAGGGGAGGTACTGAAAGGAGAAATTATCTCCAGATTTATGCTATTGTAAGCCCTTAGGGCATGTTTTGAAGTTTATTTTCTCTATACTAAATGTACTAGCTTATTGTTTAGTTAATACAATTTCCCTTTTCTATTGTGTCCATTCTGTTGTTGGGTTGTGTCCCCATCAAGAACATTGGAAGAAAAAAAAGTTCTGTTGTAATGTGGAGCCTAATTAGATTTAGAGGTTTATTTGGCACAATTTTTTGCCCATATTATTTCTATAGGGTTTGACAGGGCCAAGGGACAATGCTCCTATGGGGTCTTGGGGTAGCACCTGTGTGTTAAAAAAATGTACAAATTGCTGGAAGCCTAAGGAATCAAGCTAGTTTAAAAGAAATTCACAAAAGCAACCAACAAACCAAAATTCCAACCACCTCTAATACTCAGCAAGGGAAGCTATGTTTAGCCATTGTTGGTGTATCTCTGATGGAGGATATGTTTGGTATGCTCTCACAAACACAACAATAAATAAATCCCTTGTGTGGAAGTGCAAATGTGAGTGTGAGTGCAAAGTGAATGTGCAATATGATCCTAGACTATATGATAAGAAGAATAGTTTCAAGATATGACTATGGAGGAAGTCACACTCAAAGGTACTCTATGATGCAATGAACATGAAATGATGAAAACTATCTATGAATGCAAGCTAATAACTAGAATAAAAACTAAAACTAGAATGTAAACTAAATATGCAAGATGCAAGCTATAACTAGAATGAAAACTAAAACTAGAATGTAAACTAAATATGCATGCACAATAAAAACTAAGATGTAATACAAAATGTAAATCTTACCAACTATGAAATCACTAAGATGCAGCCTATGAACTCCATATGGAAATGTACCTATAATGCAAGCTCTCAATGTGGTGATTCTAGGCTCAAAGCGACGACGTATCAATGCAATCCAATAATTTTCTATATGTAATGCTTGAGACAAGGCTTCTATTTAAAGACTCTCAGGAAACATCTAGAGGGTGTCTAAAAGATAAGGATAAGGATAAGGATTAACAATTAAGCACCTTATCTCTTTATCTCATATCCTTAGTTGGGAGGATAAAATGATGAGGTGGCACATGTGTGTAGAAGTTCTCAAGTTGTAGACACCATGTACTTAAAAAGAAATGCAAACCCTTATGATGACAACTCATAAGAGTACACGTACTCTTAAGCTTATAGATTAGGATAAAAATTAAATTAAATAAAATTTAATTTAATTTAGGTCTAGAAGAAATTAATAGGATATGGAGGATTTAAATAAATACAATTTATTTAAAAAAAGGAATAAAAGGAGAATCATGTGTTAAATTAAATTTAACACATTAAGGCTAAGAAATATCTAAATTAAATTTAAATACTTAGCAAAAAATGAACCTATTTAATTAAAATAATTTTCATTAAATAAGTAGAAGAATGTGACTATTATTAATTAAATTAATAAAGTCATTCGGGAAAATTTTTAGTGTATACATTTTGCCCCTCTTTGATGTGGTGTCGACATGACATCATATTAAAGAAAATAAAATGCAGGTTGCCCAAGAAAAGGAAGGAGAATCCTGATGCCCCCTCACAGAAATTGTGCAAGAAAAACAAATTTGGGCAATTTTCGTGAAAAGGTCTTGGAACAGAAAGAAGGGAAAGAAAGAAATGAGAAAAATAGGATAAAATATTGAGAAATCATGAGACAGACACGGCTCAGAGCGGAGAAGGGCGCAAACGGGGTCCACGGGGCCTACATAAGCCTCAAAGGGACCCATAGGAAGGTCATTGTCACACCACGAGAAGAGCATCTAGAGCAGCTATGGACCCGATCGAGAGATTGCAGCTTGGTGAGCGCGTTCGAGAGCACCAGAGACCAGCTGCGATGGGGGCACCGGTGAGTCAATTGATCCTCTTGGTGATTTGATAGCTAGACTAGGTTAGAGGCATTTATGATGCCTTAAATGTGGCAAAAAATGATCCCGGGTAGAAATGACAGTCTCCACCTTGTCGTCTGCGCAGACGACAAAAAAGGGATACCGACGCCTGCGGAGACGACAAAGAACATCCTATCGTCTGTGCAGACGCTAAGGCTGTGACAAGACCAACGAAGACGACAGACCATAGTTTGTCGTCTGCATGAGGGATAGCAGTGTTGGAGATGACAGACCTTGCCATGTCATCTTCGAGAGTAGAGCAGAGATGAAATACATGTTTTGCGTAAGCACAGACCAGCGTCTCTGCAGATTGGCGTCTGCACTGATCAAAGTCTCCGCCGATCAACGTCTTCACCAGATGCAATAGAAATGAGAAATGGTGAGCATGAAATGCCCCATTTTGGAAATGAAAAGACTGACTTACTGCATGTCCATGCTGCAGGAGGGCATGGTGCTTTTTAGGTCACAGGAGAGTTATCCACCAATCATGGTTATACATGAGAGACTTACAGATGCGGATTGGGGACACGTGCGGTTGTATGGACTGGAGCATGTCCACGAGTGGCCAGACTTGAGAGCTCACACAACACAGCTATCGACTCTCATAGAGCGATGGCATACACCCACAGGGAGCTTCCATCTACCGACAGGGGAGGTTACCATCACTCTCCTAGATGTATGGCAGATCCTTAGAGTGCCTATCAGAGGCACATATCCAGAGTATGTATGTGAGGGAGCTAATCCGTTCTTGAGAGAGTGCTTCAGTAGGCGATGATAGAGACTACCAATACAATGATCCTGGTTATCCTGGCAGGGAGTCTTGGAGCAGAGACTACCGAGACTGGTGGTATTTCTAGCCTCTTTGATATGGCGGATGCTACTAGATCATGCAGGATATGGGTGGCCTATTGGCTGGGCACGGGTGTTGAGCACCCTATTACAAGAGGATGGCGAGGTCTACTGCTAGGGACAAACCATCTTAGCAGAGTTATACCATGATTTACACATGTGTACATACCGGACACAGTGCACTATGGGACCAGGACTAACACTACTGATGGTCTGGTCTTGGGAGCACATGGGGGTTACTCGACCCATCACACGAAGAGAGACCAGGCAGCCTGGAGAGCCATACGCATGCAGATATCAGCCTCCTATCCAGTATACATCGATAGAGTCAGTGGGATTCTGGCGCAGGTGCCTAGATGAGATTATCATGTTTGACTGGACTCCTTATGATGGAGTGGAGCACTGGGGGAGAGTATAGGTAGCAGGGGGTGAGGATGATACAGAGGATCAGATGTATCTCTCATTTACACAGACCGATTGCTGGATTATTGGTCGATCCGCTCACGTGATCATGCAATATATGCCTTCTCGGGTGCGATGACAATTTGGGCACATCCAGGATGTGGTTCCAAACAGATTCTTGTATCCTGTAGTGACTCGCGAGTATGGTCAGCTGTGGGGTCAGGGGACGATGCTGCGATTTGGTTGAGCGTCATGGTTACCGATGGATAGAGTGCCATGGGTTCATGGTCAGGACAAGGGAGATGCTGGTATGACACCGACATATGCACAGTGGTGGGCAGCACACCAGCCAATCAGACTGACAGTGCCTAGAGTAGTTCCACCAGCAGAGCAGGCACGGGGAGAGGGAGATGGTGCAGGAGATGGGGGACAGGCTGCTATGGTAGCAGTGCCAGCTTAGGGAGCACAACAGGGACCACATGGTCGCAGGGCAGTTGCTAGGACTGGTGCCGTAGCAGCACAAGTGCCACCACAGAGAGGACCTTAGGTACAGGCATAGGCACAGGCGCAAGCATAGGTACCACCACAGGCGTCTCCACAGAGACAGGTACCGGGAGAGGAGCTGGACATGGTTAGGGCTGAGCGGGATAGCCTATGGGCAGAGGTTCCTAGGCTACAGGCAGAGGTACATCTGCAGAGAGTTAGAGCAGATAGCACACAGGAGGCACTAGCAGCTTTATAGGCACAAGTGGATGCAGGGGATTTTATAGGTATGGCAGTGCGTGCTGATGCTGAGGAGCTAGCGAGGTTACAGGGAGAGGTGGCTACCTTGCATGCCGAGTGAGCAACATATTAGGCTCAGGTCGATGAGTATCGCAGGCAGCGAGACATAGCAAGGCAAATGGTTACGCCGGGGGCCAGTGTGACGGTGATGCAGGAGGCCATCTCATCCGGGTGATCTGAGGCATAGGTAGTACGAGAGGCAGCCTATTATAGGTCACTATATCATGATGCCATACCTTCCGACCAACGGCAGCCTAATTTTGAGAGAGGGGCTAGTTCCTGGAGCATGGGTGGTAGAGCTAGATCAGAGCAATCAGTAGGGCAGAGTCGACCACCTCGAGGGGGTGACACAGGAGGAGCAGGACCCTCATAGCATGGCTCCTGGATTTTGTATAGAGATCCGATATTTTGACAGATATGTGCAGATGATGCATTTGTACTATATGATTCTATATGTATTTGGACTGTACAGACATTGATTCTTTTGTGATATATATACATGACATGAGTTGATGATCCTATATGTATATGAGTGTTTATGATGCATATGTATGAATTTTATGTGATGCTTATGAGACTATCGTTTATAATGCAGGATGTGATGTATCTTTTCTATTTACTATATGATGCTTAACATGTGTGATGCAGATTGGGTAGCGATTATGAGACTTATGCATTAAGATATGTATGTGCCCCTAAATGTAATGCTAATGCTAAAATGAACTAGACTATCTAATGAGCACTAAGAAATGTAATTTGATGAGTAAACTAATGCAATCTATACTGCACAATTAATGTAACTTAAAAAGATGAAAAATGAACACGCCATCTAAAGATGCAACCTAATGAATATCTGTCAAAATCATCGCCCATAAAGATCGAGGAGCATAGCATAGGAGGAGGACATAAATAGAACCTTGTCTCAAGCACGACTCGAATGAAACCCTATATTACATGGACCCTAACTAAGTGAAATCAAGGAATTCTGTTGTGTTTATGTGGAGAGCACACCATTATTTTTATTTTGCAAAAGAGTGTATACATTATATGCTATAGAAGCATAAATGTTAAAGCTCCTTTGCGTAATTGCCCCCATTGCGGTAGGCATTAATATCCGAGACAGACAGACAATAAAACCATAAAAGACATAAAGAAAATACAACAAACCAAACAAAAGAGACCTCATGACCAAGTAGTCATTTATCTCACAGTTCCTGCCAAGAGCCTTAAGTTTGAAAAAGTGAAAGTCCCCATATCGCCTACAGGAAGGACTCAACCTACGAGGAAATGTTGGATCAAGTGTTTTATGATAATATGATTGTGTGATTCCAGTAGGGGTTTGTGAAACGAACGAACTTCCCGAATCATTAAGCCTCCAAAAGGTGATTTTATGTGTATCCAAGTGTGGTCACTATCGTAAGAGTGTGCAATAGAACGCGATTAAACAACCATTTGACAGGGAACATGCAAGAATGGAAATGAAAATGAGGCCTCGCAGACAAGAGGTCTTTTATTGGATTGAGCAACAAGCGAAAGACTAAGTACTACTCTGCACAAATGGAAAAAAGGAATAATAGTAGGACATGAAAGGAATGGTTTGGATAGACAATGGATTGGCATTTTTTTTTTTTTTTTTTTTGTGTTTTTTCAGGACTTTTAAAGACTGTACAAGATCTACAAATGCTCAAGCATAAAAGCGCTTGAGATGCTGAATATGTACAGGTTCAGGGAGTAGATCCCCCTCAGGTGTAGCAATCTGGTATGCCCCAGAACCATATTTGGCTGTAACAACAAATGGACCTAGCCAATTTGCCTCAAATTTTTCTTTCTTTTCACGGTTCTGGAGATTCCTCATATTATGTTGTAGCACAAGATCACCCACTTTAATTTCTCTCGGCTAGACCCTCTTATTATATTGTAGTTGGAGGTGATGTTGATACACGCGGAGGTGGTTAAGGGCACGGAGGTGTCTCTCATCAAGGAGTGCCAACTCTTGCAAGCGAGCAACTCGGCATTCTTCATCGGATATGAGGTTTTGTAGAGAGACTCTAAGGGACGATAATTCAATCTCAATGGGTAAAATGGCTTCAGAACCATAAATGAGGGAGAATGGAGTGGCTCCTGTGGGGGTGCAAATGGAGGTTCGATAGGCCCAAAGTGCGGGAGCAATCTGGAGATGCCAATTATGGCCAGCTGCATCAATAGTTTTCTTTAGGATTTTCAGGAGGGTTTTATTTGTGGCTTCAGCTTGGCCATTGCCTTGAGGGTAGTATCTGGTGGAGAAATGATGGGTTATTCCAAATTTTCGGCATAATGTGGCTACCTCTTGGTTTTTAAATGGGGTTCCATTATCAGTGATAATATCTTGAGGTATACCAAAATGACAAATAATATAGTTTAGGATAAATTTAGAAATTTGCTTGCCGGTGATGTAGGTTAAGGGAATGGCTTCAACCCATTTCGTGAAATACTTAGTTGCGGCAATAATATACTTGTGTCCATTAGAAGAATTAGGATACACTTGACCAACAAGATCAAATCCCCAACGGGAGAAGGGCCATGGTGTGATGGTAGGTTGCAAGTATTGGGCAGGAGCGTGTATCAAATCGCCATGCTGCTGACAAGGGATACATCTTTTCACAAAATGATATGCATCTGCTTCCATAGTGGGCCAATAATAACCTATCCTGAGAAGCTTTTTCACTAACGTAAAGCCACTAGAGTGGGCACCAGAAATCCCTTGGTGAACCTCTTCTAATGCCGTTTTGGCTTCATCTGAATTGAGACATCAGAGGAGGGTTCCATCAAAGTGTTTCCTAAAAAAGGTATCACTTATAATGGTATAGTGAGCGATTCGGCGAATAAAGGTCTTACTTTGGTTTGGAGTGAGGGTTATGGGAATAGTTTTATGACGTAAATAGGCAAAAATATCGGCATACCATGGAGACTCAGGACCAACAATCTCGCACACCACTTCAGAATCATTCTGCTCATAAGCAGGAGTAACAAGATTCTCAACGAGAAACTCACATTTTGGACTATATTCTGGCATGGAAATCATAGAAGCAATAGTGGCCAAGGCATCTGCTACTTTATTGTTAGCCCTTGGAACTTGTTGAAAGACAATTTCTGTAAAGTGTTGCTTAAGATTCTCAACTATTCGGCGGTAGGGCAAAAATTTCTCATCTTTGGTATGATATTCATCAGTCACTTGTTTGATAACCAATTGTGAGTCTCCAAAGACAAGAAGATTCTTAATATTCCATTTAATGGCTTGACACATTCCTGTCACTAATGCTTCATACTCAGCTATGTTATTTGTGCAAGGGAATGAAATTTTG
Source organism: Cupressus sempervirens (assembly GCA_028749045.1). Lineage (NCBI taxonomy): Eukaryota > Viridiplantae > Streptophyta > Pinopsida > Cupressales > Cupressaceae > Cupressus > Cupressus sempervirens. The sequence goes on from CM053793.1 coordinate 733,308,655, forward strand.
TAGGACCTAGGAATTAAATCCCCTTGTGGTGTTACAAACAAAACTCCTGCCCCCGATCCCTTTTGTGTGAAGGATCCATCAAAAAATAGTTTCCATGATACACAAGGGGCTATAGTCATAATGGTATCATCTAGAAAGTCTGCCACAATAGGGTGACTGCCTGGAAGAGGTGCTTCAGCTAACTGATCTGCGATTACTTGTCCCTTAATAGCTTTACGATCCTTATACACAATGTCAAATTCACTTAGGATTAAGACCCACTTTGCTGCTCAAATAGTGAGGGCGGCTCTTGACAATAGGTATTTGAGTGGATCAATTTTGGCAATGAGAAATGTAGTATGATTAAGCATATAATGGCATAGTTTCTGTGTACAAAAGACCACGGCCAAACATGCTTTTTCAATAGCAGTGTAATTCAACTCATAACCAACTAGTGTTCGACTGAGGTAATATATGGCTTGTTCATTTCCATTATCATCTAATTGTGTGAGGAGTGCTCCTAATGCAATTGAAGTACCTGAAATGTACAAGATCAATGGTCATCCCACTACTTTAGGGACTAAGACTAGAGGATTAGTCAAATATGCCTTGATTTGTTCAAATTCTTTTTGGCACAAGCAATCCCATTGAAACTGATTTCCTTTATGAAGCAAATGATGAAGGGGATGAACTTTATTAGCTAACTGTGACATAAATCTTCTGATTGATTGTAATCTTCCTTGAAAACTATGAAGCTCTCTTAATGTGGTAGGAGGAGGCATATCCATGATGGCCTTTACTTTTGCAGGGTCTACTTCAATTCCTCTTCTGGATACAATGTAACCTAATAATTTACCAGATTTGACCCCAAATACACACTTTTTTGGATTAAGGTGCACTTTGTACTTTTCCAATCTTTCAAAAATAGTAGTAAGGACATCAATGTGGGCTTCTCTAGTCTTGGATTTTCCTAAGATGTCATCAACATAGTCCTCTATTATGATGTGTAGAAGATCATGGAATATGGTAGTCATCGCGCGTTGATATGTGGCGCCAACATTTTTCAAACCAAAGGGCACGACTTGATAACAAAAGGTTCCCCAAGGTGTGATAAATGCCGTCTTATGCTGATCCTCTTCTGCAATCTTGATTTGGTTATAACCAGAAAATCCATCCATCAAAGACAACATCTCATGTCCAGCTATCAAATCCACTATGATGTCTATGTTGGGTAGTGGAAAATCATCCTTAGTACATGCGAGATTTAAGTCTCAAAAATCAGAACAAACATGAATGCCCCCAGACGCTTTTCCTATAGGAATAATATTGGAGATCCACTCAAGATAGTCAATGGGTCGAATAAACTTTGCTTCTAGCATCTTTTGTAATTTTGCCTTGACTAGAAGTGCTACCTTAGGATGCATTTTACGCAACTTTTGTTTTACTGGCTTGATTTTGGGATCAACTGTCAAATGATGTACCACTAAGTCTGTATCCAATCCAGGCATATCCTTATAGGTCCAAGCAAAGTTGATCTTTCCTTTTTTCAAGAATATTGTCATAGCTTTTTGTTCTTCAGGACTCAAGGTGGCAGCAATGTAGGTAATCTGTGGATTATCTTCTATTCCCAAGTTTATTGCAATAGTGTCTTCATTCAAAATGGATGACTTTTCTGGCGGCAAAGATCTGAATGGAAAATTCAACTCTCCCTCTTCTGGCGCCTCTACGAGGTTTTCACTAGAAGATGCGTCCTTTATTTTATCTTTTTCATCATCCAAAAGTGCCCTAGAAGGGTTTTCACTAGAGGATGTTTCTTTGATTTTTTTATTTTTGTTTTCCTTTTCATTTTTGTGACTGAGAGAGTTGATTTGGCTACCAAAGTAGGCTTTTTCATCATATTGGATCTCATGTTCGTAATCTCAAAGATTCTTAAGGCCAAAGAGTGCCATCACTGACTCATCAGACTTACAAATGTCCAAACTTGGTGGCATATCTTGAAGGTCCCAGTCTATCATGTTAGGGTTTGTGAGAGGTAGATCAACGGATGAAAGGTCATTCATGGTAATGGTATGGACACGATTATTTAGGTCATCTTTGACGTATTGGAAAGGCACTTCAAAGAATTCCTCCTCTTCAGTCTCAGATTCAGGTTCGGCCAAATAGTTGTCAGCAAAGGTAACCTTAGGTTTGAGGGAACCCAAACCGCGTCTTTTAGGATAGCTATTAGCTTCTAGGGGTTGTCTAATTCCATTTTCATTTGGGCCAAGACCAGTACCATGATATCCCATGCTTTCAACAATGGGAAGTGCTTTGACATATTTATCCTTAGGAAACTGCACAAGTTCGTCTTTTCCATCATAATATAACCAATCCAAAATATTATCTTCCATGTGTTCATTACTAAGGGAACCCCAATGTTCAAATGTCATTTTGTTAACTTGAATGGTTTCCTTATTAGTAGAGTATGGCAATTGTGAAGGCTTTCCAAGGGAACGAGGGGAGAGTGGTAACTGTCCAATACACAAGGCATTTTTGACCTTATACTCTCCAATTCTCAAGTTAGTAAAGGTAGTCTTTTTCCCTGTAGTGCTAACTTTAGCATCTTCAACTTTCTATTTTCCTTTACGGGAATTTGAATTCTCATGGGCTGCTTCTGGTACTGTAAGGGAAGCAGTTTCTTTAATGACAAGAGGCTTAGGTATGACTGCAAAAAACTCACTTATGGGACAAAGATTTGCCGGAGTACCTTCCAATGTTCTACAAAATTCAAAGGGTGTAGGATCCCTTGGAATTGTAACTTCTCTTCCTTGGTGCGAGAATTTCAAACATTGGTGGTATGTGGAAGGCACTGCTTTGAGAGTATGTATCCATAGTCTACCAAGCAAGATGTTATATGGCAAGTCTAAATCTAGGACATGACATTCAATAATAATAATGGCTGGTCCAACTTTGAGAGGCAACATAATAACTCCTTTTGATTCCCTTTCTCTTTCATCATATGCCTTTATAGTAATTCTTTTGCTAGAATCGAGGAGATCCTCTGGAAGTCCCAAGAAATGAATCATCTTTAATGTACAAAGATTTAGACCAGATCCATTGTCTATGAGGACTCTTTTTATTTTATGTCATTGTATAAGGACTTCAATATGGAGTGACATATTGTGGTTGGGATTGGGAGCTTGGAAATCTTTATCTGTGAAGACCAAATGTTGTTGAGCGGCAAGGTTTCCAATTATGGCAGTGAATTGGGTGACATTAATATTATCAGGGACACGGGACTCTAAAAGGGCCTTTTCCAAGATTTCCTTATGTACAGGCGAGGTGGTAAGAAGCTCAAGGATGGATATTTGTGCAGGAGTCTTACCTAGTTGGGATAATACATCATAGCGTGAAGCAGGCCTTTGTGGAGTGGATGGTACAGTAGGCGCATGCAAAGCTGGTGAATTACTGTTATTAGGAGTAGTTTCTTGCAAAGTGAGTCTTCCACATCGAGTGGTTGCATCACAATCAGTTGCTTGTAAGACAAGGGTATTCACATGAGTGTCTACCCTTTCGATGTGACCACACAAGCAGTCAAAACCACATATATCGTTGGTCTCTATTTTACCACACAAGGAGTCAAACCCTGATATGTGGTTAGTAGAATAATCATAAGGTACAATGTTTGATGTGGAGGCTTGATTCGTATTATTTTTACCATCGTTGTGATCGGGAAATGGCTTTTGAAATATTTTCAACTTAGCATTCTTAGAGGAAGGACCTCCTTCCACTTCAATTTATCCATTATCAACAAGGTTTTGGATAAACACCTTGAGTTTGAAACACTTATTGGTATCATGTCCTTTGACACGATGGTATTTGCAATATTCATTTTCTTGATACCACCTAGGTTTTGGTTGATTTTCATCAAAAGGACGTGTATTAGGAAACACCATCAAATTATGATCTACCACCTTTTGAAAGATGGCTTCCAATGGTTCATAGAAGTTGGTGAATGTCCTATTTCGATCATAATCATGATTGTAATTGTTACGCGGAGAGAATCGAGTTTGCTAATTGCCCTGGTTGTCTTGATTTGAGTTATTATTGTTACGGTTGCGGTAATTATTGTTGCTACTTCCTCAAAGGCTTTTGAAATCTGTAACACCATTGTGCGTAACACCCCTATTCTTAGACCATGATCTTGGCTTGTTATCATTGTTCGATTCATTATGGGAAGATGAAGAACTATAATGTTTGATGGTGCCTTTTTCTAAAAGTCCACTTTCAATGTTTTTACCCTTTTTGATTAGAGTAGGAAAGTCCTTAGGGCTTGCCATTTTCAAGTGAAAGGACATTTCAGGTATCAAATTTTTGATGAACATATCTACAAGATAAGAGTCCTCAATTTTGTATGGCATACGACTAGCAAGATGTCTCCATATTTGCAAGAAATTGGCAAAAGTTTCTCCATTTCATTGCTTAGTATTACACAAGTCACTTAATGAAACCTGATTGTCCGTGTTGTAAGAGTATTGGGCTATGAACTTATTTGCCAATTCATCGAAGGTAGTATAAGAATCCTTAGGCAGATTTATGAACCACTCAAATGCAGGGTCTCCGAGACTTCATGGGAAGAGTCTCTTAAGGTAATCATCACTGTATGCCACCTCTTGACACAAAATATAGAACTCCCTTACATGTGTGATAGGGCATGTTTTTCCCATATATTTGTCAAACTTTGGAATCTCAAAACCAACCGAGAATGGAGTAACAGGAACAGATTTATGAAAAGGACAAATCTCATCAAGAGACAAGTGTTTTACCCCTTTATTGTTTGTGCTGCGCACCTCATTTCGTAGTTCATGAATCATTTGAGTGAGATGTGTTACTTTAGAGTTCGTTTATGTTGGTGACTGCAAGGGTGGTGGAGTTGCTCCACTTGAACCACCCTGTCAATATGCACTCATTGTGTTTGGCACCGATGTTGTTACCATGGTCATAGGCACATGCAACTGAGGTAAAGGTGTAGGCTGTGTAGAAATGGCCGTTGGTTGAGTTGGTGCTTGACTAATACTAAGTCCTCCTACATTTGAAGTTGTTGAGATGTTTTGTGGAGCATTAGCATATGTGGCAAGATTTGATAGAGCATTGATGAATTGTTGAAAAATTTCAGGGTTGGTTTGAAGCGTTGGTTGTGGTAAAGTGCTAGTTGTGGGCATTGCACTAGTTGTCACCGTAGGTCCTTTTCCTTTGCTTGATGTTGGCATTGCACTTGAACTAGGTGCTAAGGGAGCACCACCTTTCTTGACTTGAGTAAATAGGATGTTCTCATCAAAACTTGTAGGAACATTAACACCATCCTTAATCAGATTTAAGAATATGTCGGTCTTGTTTGCCTTAATGGATTTCTCCATCATCTCTACATTGTAAGGGTTTGCAAGGAAGGTCTTAACCTCACTAGAAATATCACCGAAATCAATAGGGTCTTCATCTTGGTATACTTCTTCATCATTATCACCTGGATTACTATTATGAAAAGGTTGTTGTGGCTCTTGGATATTAGGCATACCAAGGTTCGGATTAGAGGGAAGCACATCCCCTAATGAAGTTGCAGCTGAGGGAGGAAGATCCTCCATTTTTGATTGCTTTGTTGATTCCCACAAATGTGTTTTGGGGTTGAATGTAAACCTTCTTGATTGTGTGTTTACCATACAAGAATGGCCAAATTATGAATGAAGGCTTATGAGAGAAATAGAAAATGAAAATGAGAGCTCTTAACCTTAGATGATCAATGGGTCAACTACCCAAATTTGAACAAGAGACCCTAGTTTAGCAAAAAAAATGATATTGAAAGATAATAGTATCCTTTTCTCACCAAATATAGTCAAATATGATCTTGTAGGCAAGATAAGACACCAAATGGATCACTCACTTTTTGGAGACTGACTTGTGGTCCCAAATAAGCAAGGTAAGGTATTGAGTGAACTGCTTACTATTTGGAGATTGACTTGTGATCCCAAATAAGTAAGACTTGAGTATCTTTCTCTTACCAAAGATAGTCAAATATGATCTTATAGGAAAGATAGGACACTAAATGGATTGCTTTCTATTTGGAGACTGACTTGTGGTCCCAAATAAGAGAATGTGATTAGGATAAAGTGTTTGCTTATGGATGTAAGGTCTAATGTCATGATAGAAAGATGTTTTTCAGGTTTTTAGCTCTCTTAGAAGAAAGTTTGAAGATGGAAGAAATGGAAATGAATAAAAAAGATGAATGTATGATGGCCACTTATACGGTTGATTCAATTTTCGTTTGTAGGAAATAAGAACCTTGGGTTTACACCTGGGAAAGCAGACCAGTTTCGAAGTTTTCCGTTATAGGTGATCCTATCGTAGCGGTCTTGCCTAGCTTCTTCTTTTTGAATGTCCTTGATCACGTAGCTGAATTGTTTGTCATCGTGGGTTAGTCTCTTCCTTTCTTTGTAGACAGGGGGTTTGGACAATTTCACTTTCTTATGCTTGGTTTGGTTGACTTTTTTGGTCATGGCAAGAACAAAACAAGACTCAAACCTTTTGACATCAAAAATAGACTCAACCAAAACTCCAAATGTGACTCTAATGAAAAAACTTCCAAGAAATGACTGTGAGTCAAAGAGACCTCACCTAACCTATCTTACTGCAAAGGTTCCCTCACAATTGCACTCATTTTTTTTTTTTTGGCTTGTTTCAAATTTTTTGTTTTGTTTTGTTTTTTTTTATTTTAATTTTTTGATTATTTGAACAAACACACCAAACACAACAACAATCCTAATAAGGCTGATACTAGGCTGTACAAGGATTAGCTAAAAGGCATCCTCGATATACACTAGGTACGTGAGGCCCAATTCTGTAGATGAAAGGAAATACTGCCACACAACCAGGGGGAAATGGTAACCCAATCTCCTCCTTCACTTACCAAAGGTATAAAGTTCTTTGGGGCTTAGCCAAGAGTGACAATATTTACACTTCCAAGAGAGGTGTCTTTCGATTCACCTCCCAATTTTTATACTCCACCAGAATGCTGGAGTTGAGGTCATCCCAAGGGGTGATGAAATCCCCAAGCAGGCCTCCTAATAAAATGAAAAATAAATCCACTTATTTCTTGTGCACCCAAGGTCGCCCAAAGGCGCAAGGGGAGAGAATAGGTAAGTGGACTTGGGGTTTAAAAGACACTTGTTCGTTATCCAAAAAAATTTAAGTTTGCTACACTAATTGAAGACACACATGTTTAGAACATACAAGGTTCTTTCCAACTTTAAATAGGAAAAAATAAAATACTTAAAAGAAAATGCTGAAAATGAAAATGTTGAAATGAAAATGCTGAAATGAACTTAATTTTCCTTAAGGCTTTAGATGTGATTTCATTTTAAGGCCCAAATCCAAATGTGCTCTATACTAAATGTACCCATTTAAAACGCTCCAATTTCAAATATAACCAAGTCTTTTGCCCTCTAGTTCATCCTCTAACATAAATCCTTGACCTGCAAACTCACCAAATGCTCAAGAAAAACTGTTAACCGTTAGTTTAATCCACAACAGTCGCAGATGCTAATAATCAGAGATGCTAAAACATGAAGACGACAAAGTGCAGAGCGCAGACGCCAGAGTGCAGAGTGCAGACACCAAACTCCAAAGCGCAGATGCCAAAATGCAGAGCACAGACGCTAAAAAGCAGAGCACAGACGCTAAAAAGCAGAGCACATACGCCAAAGTAAAAATTGGAGATGCCAAAATAAAAAAGCGGAGACGGCAATTTCGGATCGCAGACGATAGATCACAGAGCGAAAATGACAGAGAAATAAGTGTAGACAACAAAACCCTAATGCGGACGACAGAATAAATAATACGCAGACGCAAAAAGAAAAGAACCTAATTTTTTCGGTGGCGGCGCAGACGCTTGTTCTCGGAGATGCTGATCTACAGAGACGCTGATATGCGTAGACGCGCAATGCAGATGACACTGTGATTATCAGAGACGACAAAATGCTAATCCGAACTGCAAAAAATTGTATTAGCAGACTTCTGAAGTGAGATCAAGGACGTGGGTCCCACCGGGCGTGCCAAAATGTGTGCTGGAAGAATGTACAAATTGCTGGAAGCCTAAGGAATCAAGCTAGTTTAAAAGAAATTCACAAAAGCAACCAACAAACCAAAATTCCAACCACCTCTAATACTCAACAAGGGCAGCTATGTGTAGCCATTGTTGGTGTATCTCTGATGGAGGATATGTTAATGTTGGTGTATCATAATGTTGTGTGTACAAAAAGTTATTCAATTTGCAAAATAGAAGATTAATGATATTGCCAAGTGTAACATGTTCTTAATGTGGTCCTATAATAATTAATTGAGAAGGAATAACAACTAACTTAGGGAATTAATTTGAGGACTTGGTATAAAGGAAGGACATTTTACTTTATCATGGCATGAATGATATGTTTATGATGATTGATGATAAGAAATGGAGAGTGCATAATTCAAAGTTGAGTAGAGCAATGTGGAAGTTAAGGAAACTTCATTGTTGAGGTTTTGTTGAGTGATTTAAGGTTTGGTATTTGGATATGAGGTTCATGAGCTGGTGTACAAGGTCTGATAGTGATTGGTTTTCTTGACATAATAAAGGAAGGATAAAGATAACAGTAAATTACTTGTTTGAGCAATGCGATATTCTTGTAGTTGAAATTACATGTTTGGACAGTGGGCTCATATTGCATACATTATACTACAACTCCTAACAGGATTGGAATCTCCTAATAGGGATTCAAAATCTCCTAACAGGGATTGATTGTACTAAATGTTGTAATAGACTCCTAACAGGGTCCATTCTCTAACAAAGAATATTTATATTAGTTGATGGAGCCACAACCTAAGAACAAAATGGACACAATAGGAAAGGGAAAATTTATTAATTTTGAAAATATGCTAATACACTCAGTGCAAAGAGAATAGACTCCCAAACATGCCCAATGGGCTTAAAAGAGTATAAATCTGGACATAATTTCTTCTTCTAGTACCTTCTCTCAAACTCCACTCTAAATTGCCTTTTACAATGGCATAAATGTTTTTAAATAGACCCCAAAGGGTTAAAGATTAGGAATACATTATAGAAAGTGCTAGTTGGCATCCACTGCCAAAATGGAAGGCTCTAGAAGTCGCTTTAGAAGTTGGTGCAAAATTAGAAGAATCCAAAAATGGTAGCTGAACTTCTGGGAGGCATAACTTTTGAATCGTAGCTCCGATTGACGAACCCTTTACATTTCCAAAAAGCTCTCAGAGTTCTCTATAGCCCTATGGACCAGTTTCACTCATCCCCCATTTTTTAGGCCTGTATGAGGTCATTTAGTACCTAAAACCTAACTTTGAAGAATTCTTAAGAGGTTTCCAAAAATTGAAAAACTGCGATAACTTTCAAACCGTGTAGCCTTTTGACCTGATTCTTTTTTTGGAATGTTCTAAATTACAATTTTAATCATCCCCCCAAGTTACACCTTCTAACTCACCATAATTATGGCTCAATTACATAGTCCTATTTTTCAGTATTTATACGTATCCCAAGGTGCTTAAAAACTCTAACTTAAAACACTAATAGTGGAACTGTGAGAGTTGGAACCTTTATTTGACCCAAATGGGTATCCAAAAATGAAAACACATTAAACAGAAACTATGTCTAGATATTTTTTTTTTTGGGTGACACAGGATTGCCCTTATACCTCTAGATGCTCCTACATCAGACACCTAGGGTAGATTGAAAAGTGACCCTATCACTTTATGGATGGTAGAGGAAATCCAAAATGGGAAAGCTTAGCTACTGATATCCAAGTTGAGTCCTCTATCGACCATCCTTTCCACTTAACCAGGTACACTTCATACTTCTTGTTTCTAGTACTCCTGCCCACATGACTATCCAAAATCTCTTCTATCTCCTCCTTCTTAGAAGTAGGAATTAGACATGGCTCTAGCATCAACCCCTCATCTACACAATCATCATGATACTCTGTTAAGTCTATAATGTTGAAGATAGGAGAAATGTGAATTCCATCTGAAAACTCCACCTCATATGCATTTCTTGAGTCATGTTTCTTCACAATTTTGTAGGGGCCAAATTTCTTCATCTTCAACTTGTTGTAAGTACCTACTGGAAATATTTCCTTTCTCAAGTGTACCATGACTAGATCCCCTACTTGGAACTCCTTATGTCTTCTCTTTTGATTAGCCCTAGCTTTATACGGTCGATTCATCTTGATAATGTGTGCTTGGACCTCCTCATGTAGGTGCTTGATATGTTTAGCAAATTCTTCTACTTCAACACTTGTCCTCTCCCCTTGCTCCGTCTTCCTTAATTTCAGTGCAATCCTTGGGCTACTTCCATATACAATTTGGAATGGTGATCTACCAATACTCCTATTTATAGAGTTATTATAAAATTTTTTTGCTTGTGGTAGAATCAAATCCCATCCCTTGGGCTTATCCCCAACTAAACATCTCAGAAAATTGCCCATACTTCTGTTTACCATTTCTATCTAGCTGTCAGTCTGCGAGTGATGTGTGGAACTAAATTTCAAGTCTGTTCTCAACTTCTTCCACAATGTTCTCTAGAAATACGCCACAAATTTAGTATTTTTGTCAGAAACTATACTACTTGAGAGACCATGTAGTCTCACGATCTCTCTGAAAAACAAGTCTGCAATATGGACAACATCATGAGTTTTGTGGCATGGAATGAAATGTGTCATTTTGGAGAACCTATCAACCACCAAAAATACTGAGTCATTACCACTTTGTGTCATCGACAATCCAAGAATAAAATCCATACTTATGTCCTCCCATGGCTTTGATGGAACATGCAATGGCTAATATAGTCTAGTATTGTGACTAAGTCCCTTGGCTGCTTGACAAACCTAACAACTCTGTACAAACTTCTTCACATCCTATGAAATTTGAGGCCAAAAATAATGTTCTCTAAGAATGGTAATGGTATTATCTCGACTAAAATGTCTTGCCATCCCTCCACTATGTTTCTCATTAATCAAATTTTCCCTCATGGAACTCCTTGGAATGGATAATTTACTAGCCCTTGAACAACATACCATCCTGAATCAAATAGTCTAACCAATTGGTTATGTCTACAACAATAGGTTCTTTACAAGCTTTCCACACTTCAGCAAAATTAGGATCCTCAAGGTATAGATTCTTGAGTTCATCAGACCCAACTACTTGAACTTGCATTACTGTAAGCAACAACTGCGTCCTACTCAATGCATCTGCAACCCGATTAGACTTTCCACTTCTATATGTCAACACAAATGTATAGCTCTGCAAGAAATCTACCCACTTCATATGCCTCTAGTTCAATTTACCTTGGCTATTTAGGTACTGTAATGCCTGGTGATCAATATATAAAACAAATTCCTTTGGCAATAAATAATGCCTCCATTTCTTTAAGTCTTGAACTATTGCATAGAACTCTTGATCATAAACATAATAGTTCTTCTTCACATCATTCAATTTTTCACTAAAATATGCAATAGGCTTACCTTCTTGGCTCAATATAGCTACAATAACACTACCACTAGCATCACAATCCACTTGGAACACCTTATTAAAATCAAGAAGTGCCAACACAGGTTGTTCTGTCACCTTCTTCTTTAGCAATTCAAAACTTCTTGTAGCTTTCCCAGTCCATTTGAAATCTTTCCTATCCCCTCTTATTGTGTCAGTCAGGGGTGCACATATGCCACAAAAATTCTTAATGAACTTCCTATAAAAACTAACAAAACCATGAAATGATCTCACCTCAGTAGTAGACCTTGGAGTAGGCCATTCCAAGATGGCTGTTACCCTCTCTGGATCGATTCTGAGACCTTCAGGTGATACAACGAACCCCAAGTAGACTAACCCTTTTTTTGCAAAGCTACACTTCTTTAGATTAATTAATAGTTTCTCTTCCCTCAACCTTTTAAGGACACTACAAATATGCAATAAACGTTCTTGGAAAGTCTTGCTGAAAATTAAAATATCATCCAAATAAAAAATAACAAATTTCCCAAGAACTTCTTAAGTACCTCATTCATAAGCTGCATGAAGGTGCTTGGGGCATTCGTCAATCCAAAAGGCATGAATAGCCACTCATAAAGACCCTCCTTGGTCTTAAAGGCAATTTTCCACTCATCTCCTTCTTGTATCCATATCTAGTAATAGCCACTCTTGAGATCTATCTTTGTGAAGTACCGAGCTCCACTCAAGCAGTCCATAAGATCATTCATTCTTGGAAAAGGAAACCGATACTTGATGGTTATCCTATTTATAGCTCAAGAGTTTGTACACATTCTCCACTCTCCATCCTTCTTTGGTACTAGTACTATAGGTACTGCACATGGACTCAGGTTCTCTCAAATCAAACCCTTCCTCAATAGCTCCTGAACCTGTTTGTTTACCTCCTTAGTTTTAGTAGCAGTAATCCTATGAGAAGCCTTGTTAGGAAAACTAGCTCTAGGGATTAAATCTATCTGATGATTGATTTGCCTTACTGGTGGAAATCCTTCTAGAACATTATCAGAGATGATATCTCCAAACTCAATAAATTTGAAACTTCAAGTGGTATTTCACCACTACCTTCCTTATCTTTTCTAGGAATCAAAGCATAACACATACAGTGATGTTTCATGCCATCAAAAAACTTTCTTCCATCAACAAGACATATCCTAGCACTACTGCATACCTTTTTTCCTTCCTTTGTCATGGGCTTTAGTTTTTGGAAAACTCCATCCTTTGTTAGAGAGTATCTATTTGCATGACCATCATGTACTACATGCCTATCAAACTGCCATGGTCTTCCCAACAATAGATGGTAGACATCCATTGGAATAATATCACAGAGAACTTCATCATGGTAACTCCCAATTTTGAACTTCACTAAACATTGTTCACTTACCAAGACCTTATGATCATCCTTCACGCAAGCGATCTGATAGGGCTGGGGGTGTTTCTCCCTCTTAAGCTTCAGCTTGGAGACCATCTCCTCTGACACCAAGTTGTCAGTGCTACCACCATCAATGATCACATTGCAACATTTATCCTCACACTTGCACCTGGTATGAAATAGACTCCTTCTTTTGTCCTAGTTCAATCTTACCACTTAGTAGGACCCTTTCATTTACTAAAGTCTCTCATCTTTCTACATCCTCTGAATGTGGTGACTGTGCATCCTCATCCACATGAGCAACCCTAGCTTGGCCCTTAGCTCTCCTATCTGTCCTTCCTTGTCATTGAAGGCATTCAAAGGCACGATGACTTTGTTCATTGTAATGGAAATAGGTACCATGGAAGCCTCCTCTTCCTGAACCTTTTCCATATCCTCTACCTCTTCCTCTTTGATCTGCAAAGTTTTGATCATGGGAGCGGTTGAAATCCTCATTCCTCTGGTTCTTGCTAGTAATCACATCTTCATTTTTCTTTTGGGTCTCATTTCGGCCTCCAGATGACCTACCACTACCCCTTTCTCCTTGACCACACCCTATTTGTCTCCCTTAAAACCTTTTATTTAGCTTCTCTTCAACTCGTAGGGAAAACTAGTATGCCTCTTCAACACCAGTCATTCTTATCAGACTTAATTCCTCCTAGATGCTAGGTCGCAACTCACTGATATAATGAACAACCTTCTCCTTATTTTCTTCTGCATGCCCTGCTCTAATAAGAAGTCGATAAAACTCCTCTGTATATTTCTGGATTGATTTTCCTACTTGCTTTAATCCATTCATGTTCTTAAACAAATCAAGCTCGTAGTCAACAAGAATGAACTGCTTCTTTAGTTTTTCCACTATGCGATCCCACCTTGTGATCTTCTCCTTTCCTCTTCTATTTCTTTCCAATTGAACTTCTTGCCACTGAATTTTGGCATGGGCTTTCAGTTTGGCCTTTACAAACCTAATACTATCTAGATCCCTGATATCCTCATACTCAAAGTACTCCTCCAGTTCATTGATCCAGTCAATCAACTCATCCGATTTCAGATTTCTTGAAAATACACCCACATCAATTGTAGGTATTTTTCCAAACTTAGTGTTGTGGTGTCCACAACACACACACCATTCCTTACTAGGAATGGGGACCACCTACTTTTTTTGACTCCCAAACTCATATTTTAGGAGATAGGAGAAGAAAATTTGGTTAGAAGTTAGAATTTTATAGTCAAAAATTTATTTAAAAAAAAAATCTAAGTGCATGCGGGCATCGAGGTGCGATACACTTTGCAAAAAGGAGAGGGGGTTATAAAACCTCCCTCCCCTTCTTACTGGCTCATTTTTTTTGAAGAGCAAGGAGGGAGAGGTAATGCACTCCACCACCCCCCCCCCCCCCTTTTTGTTCATGCCGTGAACTTTAATGGCACACATGCACTGCCTCGTGCCTTGCGCACAAGTGCCATGCCGTTGGGGCGCTGTTTGTAGTGCCCTTTTGGGTATGCAACATGACGGTCATGCAAGGCACATGTACACTGTGGTGACCACGGTCGAGCATCATGAGATAGTGCACGCTCCTTTTGTGGCGCATGCGTGTGCGATGCTGTGCCTGGCCGCACCTATTTTGGGGTGCGCGTGTGGCGCTATGCCATGCCATGCCCCTTTTTGGGCACACACGCGTTGCTTGTGCCACTGTGCAAGCGGTGTGCATCTATCCACGTGCTCTTAAATGAATTTTTTTAAAAAAATATATATATATTTTAAAAAAAAAAACATATAAATAAGTTCCCTAGGGGGGACTTTTGTGTTTTTTTCTTTTTCATTTTTTTTTCGATATCTAATCATGGTTTTTTCTTTGTGATGCATAGGTAATATAATCAGATGGTTTCCACATCCAGATTAGTAGCTAAACTAGTTGTGTACAAGTTTCAAGGTGTAACCTCAAAATCATGGTTGCACGATGAATACTCTGAGATCAAGGATACAAAACTTGGGAGAGTTCTTGAGAGTTTGTAACAAGCCAACCAAAATATCATCTTTAAGACCTGCCCTAATCCATTCTGGATTAGTAAATGTGGCATCACATCCCAGGACTATGCTGTCAGCTGAATTGATTATGACCCTATTTCAACATTTTGTCCCTGATGAAGGGTGGTAAAGAGCATCACTAGGGAAGTGGTCTCGGATCTACAACCTAATAATATTGAGAGGGTTTTTCATCTACCTAGAGCTGATCAGTTCATTAGGCTTTCATATGAAGTAGCTGAGAGGTGGTATAAGGATCGTTACCAGGAAGCCATCGACAACATATATTCCTCATACTTCATTGAGAAACCACCTCAAGGGGAGACAATCAACAAAGTGGATATGACTTGAGGATACATGAAGGATGACATTGAATATTCAATCATTCTCCTGAGCAGAGTTATGGGATTGCCCGAAGTAGGTCATCTCACTCCATTCATGGTCAACTTCATTGAGACCATTAGACACGTAAAGATGCTACTGGATTGGGCCACCACACTTAGTGAGAACTTGTGTGTCCAGTTGTGGATAGTAAAGGACAAGAATAAGTTCTACATGACTTCTTATGTGGTATATCTACTTGCAGCAAGGGCAACTGACTATCCCAAGTTGTACAAGAAGGGTAGTATGCAGGATCCTAATGCATGGCTATATATAGTTTATCCTCAGCTAGTGAAGAAGAAGCTCTCATCCTAGAACAAGGAGTATAGAATTGTGAATGATGCCCTCATCTTTGCCGTCATTCGATTCATCAAAGGGGATTATGGGAAGAGATTGTCTGATGAGGCCAATACATAGATCACAACTCTCGGTGCATATTTCATCCAGTTTCAGACATTCACATACATTCATGTTGTTGGAGCATCCATCAATCCAAAGAAAATCCCAAGGTACCCAATTGACAAGTTGGTTCTAATGGAAATTTCCCGACAGATTGAGTCAGCTTATCAGAGGATCAAAAAATAAGAAAGCCCTTGTTGGGATTGGCCTTTTGTAATAGGAGCATACCAAGTAAAGAGAAAGTAGGATATCCTAAGTTTTGAGTGGGAATGGGAGAATTATCCTCTTGAAGAATATAACTCTCCCCGACCATTCTTTGACAATGTTGGTAAAGTGGAAAACCTGGCAGGAAAATAGTTCTATCACAAGGACAGCATTAAAGATCATTGGATGAATGCCATAAATGACTACGATGTTCGTATTAGAGACTATTGTAGAATGACTTTGTATTTAGTAGAAAAGGCTCTCCATTTTACCATCCCAGATGAGATAAGGCTACAAGACTCATATGAGCTACTGGATCCCCTATTCAATATAGATAAAGTTGGCTAGAGGCCCATCCTGAATGCAGAAATTGATAGAGAGGAAGGAGATGATATTAATGATTAAGCGAGACATTTTATTAGAATGACAAAGAGTCGGATCAAGAAACCCTTTCTACTTGATCCAATTTCAGATACAGTGATATTCCATGCACATGCTTGCCCAGAAAGGGTAATGGGGAAGAAAGTCACAAATCTTATCTTTGCGCTCTAGTCTCCTATCAGGTCAAAAATAGTCTACTAGCTTGATCATCCAGTGGGGTACTACCATCCTTCAGAGAAGAAGGAAAAGAGGAAGAGAGCCTCTCCTCAAAGGATTTAGGTAGAGCATGTTGAAGAACAGGCCCCTTCACAGTGACATGAATCTACTCCCTAGGAGCCCCAAGATTCTGGAATTTCTCATATCCAGGTTGATTTTCCATTGCCTTCTATTTTGTCAAGTCAACAAGAAGAGGGTCCATAGAAGAGCCCATGCATGAAGAGCTCGTTTCTCCTATGGTTCCATAGAAACAAAAGAGGATCAAGGTTAGAATGAACAAGAGGCAAAGAGTTCATAAAAGATTAGTGCCTAATCCCTCTATTCCTAAAACCATTCCTGAGGAAGAATCAAATGAAGGGAAAACAAAGTTAGATGAAGAGGAGCAAGTGCCCCTACAAAGTAGAACTCGGCTGGCCAAAGCTATAGAATTGGAAAGAAGGAAGAGTGTCATAAATACCCCACCACCCACCCAATCTAAAACAATAGAAATATCTTCTTTGGAAGATGAAGTACAACGATGTGTGAATGAGAAAAGGGAGCTAGGTGATGATGTTCTCTCCAACCCAAATTTTGATTTCATGCCAGTGGGTATAGAATTGGTTGGAGATAAGATTAGAGATAATCGTACAAGTGAACTTCAATAGCAAGATTGGATGCAGATGCCACTCGAGACACTAGGTCCTCATCCAACTTCCCCATCTTCACCTTAGGTTATGATGGTAGATAAGGTTTCAGTGACACCTCCACCTCTGAGTTTAGAAGAACATGTTCAGAAGGAATTGTCACTACAAGGAGAACTAGAACTAAGGGTTATTGATGAACCATCAAAAGAGGCACAGTAGTAGAATGTATACAACAACCTTCTCAGGAAGTTGAGGATCAAACTATGGGATCTACAAAAATTGAGACTACAGAAGAAGAACCCTCACAACAGGAGACTCCAACCAAGAGTGATAGAGGGAAGGAGGTAGTTGAACACATCCCTTCATCATCTAGAGCCAAGGTTATAGAGAGACATATCCCAAGATGGTTTCAGAAAGAAATAATGAGAAGTGCTAAACATTGATTCCTTGCTTTATAGGATGATATTTGTGACATTGCAGAGATTTTGAACAAGCCTGACTCTCCATTACATGATGCAATGCCGTTTGCATTCATTACTACTATCTGGAACTAGGACATATTTGCACAAGTGACTCATCCTTTGAAAGGTACAGATGAAGAAGCTATTAGCCTTTAGGACTATGAAGTGAAAGATATCATGTTAGGAAAGCCTACACGGGATACTTCCCAATAGATGATGACTATGGGAGTAAAGGAGGTTCTCAGCCATATGGAATAGGATGAGGTTTAAATTAGAACACTTCGAAGGCAAGTTGAGATCTTAAAGGGATATTTAGCTAAAGTTGTTGGTCCTCTTGATTCTGAATGCCCTAAGGAGACTTTGAATACCATTCTTAGAGAAGGGGAAGGTGTATGGCTCAGTCCATTTTTGAGATCTTGTCAGGATTGGTGAGACAGCCTTAAGGATAGGGGTGTTACTACAATGATAGGAAGTTTGAAGTTATTGCATGCTACACAAGAGAATGTTGATAAGATTGTGGAAATTTTGAGGCACGACTTCAATATTATGGATGAGGTATAGGTATGGAACAAGGATTTACAAACTCTATAGGCCATAAAAGGGCAAAGGTACTGCATTTTGATTGATGTATATATTGGAGAAGAGTTAGACATGATAGATGATTGGATAGAAAAGATTGCAAATGGAAATAAAGTGATGGAAACATTGCATGATGAGATACATAGGCTCAAGGACCAAGCCCGAGAGCAAATTTAGGAAACAAAAAAGTTGTACAATGATGCATGCTTGGACATTTTTGAAGATGAAGAATGAGAGAAGCTTTTACCAATTGAGGTAGTTGTGGAAAATTTTAGAAAGACTTTAGAGGAAGCATCTCGTGATGAAGACATCAGACAAGCCTTCAGGACAGAGGAAGCACTGTTAGAGTTGGACACCAAACTTAGAGATTTTGCAAAAACTTGAATTGAGGTGGACAACTACAGACAAAAGGTCAAAGACAAGTATGAGGCTTTGGATCTTTAGGAAACTACTAAGATTACTTAGATTATAGAGAAATTCAAGGGTAAACATCCAAACATATCTTTAGGATAAAGATGAGCAAAACCTAGATGCCAGAATTTCAATTTTGACACTTAGTAAAATTTTGAGATTTTTGACCCAGTCAAGATCTGTAGGTCTGCAGGTCTGTAGGTTCACAATTCAGAGGTGCACTAATAGTTGATCGCCAGTTCCAAAAATAACACTTTCCATGCATCAGGAATGCATTCTGACGGCAATTTAACTCTGGCACATGCCTAGTGAAGGAACATCTTCTATTTTTGGTGTCTCCATGCACTTCTACTTTGACTGATGGCTTCCTCCTACTTTCTCTCTCATGCTTTCATTGTTTTTGACATGTAAAGGGCTCATGCATCCAATTAATGAATAAAATATGGATGGAGTCCCTGTAAGCACTAGTTAGATTGTTAGTTTGTATATATTTAATTTGTTTAAATGTTTTAAAAGAATTTTATTACATCAAGATATCTCTCACTCTCAATACAAATTGAGGAGACAATTTCTTATAAATACCTCATTGTAAAATGTAACAAGGGCCACCGTTATTATTTAATAAAGTTATGCTTTTGGTCCTAGCATTCAGAGTGTAGTTATTCTTGCATGAATGTGTCATTGTTTTGTGGATTTTATTCATGAAATTGTGATTGAGCCAAAGTTTTATTGCATTGTTTCTAGTTGTGCGATCTTTTTGTTCTAGTGTTTGCTATAGATATATGAATTTTGTTGAAATAACGAGCTTGAGAAGAGATCACCTGATTTGTGTCTACATAGCTTTTTGTCTAGCATGAGTGCACTTTTCATGGCCTTGCGATTTGATGAAGAGTGAAACATGATTCGATTTGTTAAAGATTCTCACCGATGATTGCATCAGTGGATTCTAGGAAGTGCTATTCTTGTTTTCATTGGTTTCCTACCAATTTTTTCGAAGGTTTAACTTGCAGCGTGTTGTGTTCTATAGCTTATGTCTATTTAAGAATTTCAATTTCATGTTATTTTCTTTCAGTTTCATTATTTTCTTTGCTAACGTTCGGTTAGAATAGGACCTCATAGTAGCTACATTGTTAGAATTGCATTCATTGAAAAAATAGAAAAATAGAAAAATATTGTTCTTTTGGTGTTATATTTTGAGACGGCGAACATATTTTACTTCAATTCCAAGATAAAAGAGTTTTTTGAACCAGAAAAGGCCTCCTTGTGAACAATCACATTTATCTTCTACTGAGCAGATTTTGGTACATCGCAAGACAAACACTGAACCTTGGAGTGGATCCTTAAAAAGATTTTTCTTTTCAAGAGAGGAATTACACTATGGATTCCTGCCATTGACTTCATGCAAAATGAATGCCCAAAACTTAGTAATGGCCCTAAAAAGAATTTCTTCTACCTGATTTAGAACCTCCCCTTCGGGTCCAATTTCTTCTTCCTCATTGTCGTCCTCACTTTCCTCACCTATGGCAACATTTGTTCCTCTATGGAGCTCCTCTTGCAACACCTAAACCTACCTTTGGAGGGCTCTAACTTCCTCAAGATTAATATCTCTAGCCCATCCACCATGCTCCCTTCATGGAGGCATCTTATTAACTCAAAACCATAACCACACAGTCCTGGTGCAAATTGCCTCACAATCGGCTCTCTATCGACACACTTAGGAAAACCTGCTCTAATACCACTTGATGTAGCCACAACCCAAGAATAGAATGGACACAATAGGAAAGGGAAAATTTATTAATTTTAAAAATATTCTAATACACTCAGTGTGGAGAGAATAGACTCCCAAACATGCCCTACGGGCTTACAATAGTATAAATTTGGAGATAATTTCTTCTTCTAGTACCTTCTCTCAAACTCCACTTTGAACTGCCTTTTACAATGGTAGAAATGTTCTTAAATAGACCCTAAAGGGTTAAGGATTAGGAATAAATTCTAGAAAGTGCTATTTGGCATCCACTGCCAAAATGGAAGGCTCTAAAAGTTGCTTTAGAAGTCAGTGCAAAATTAGAAGAATCCAGAAATGGTAGCTGAACTTTCGGGAGGCATAACGTTTGAATCGTAGCTCTGATTGACAAACCGTTTACATTTTCAAAAAGCTCTTAGAGTGCTCTATAGCCTTATGGACCAAATTCACTCATTTCCCATTTTTCAAGCCTATATGAGGTCATTTAGTGCCTCAAACCTGACTTTGAAGCATTCTTAGGAGGTCTCCAAAAATTGAAAAACTACGATAACTTTGAAATTGTGCAGCCTTTTGACCTGATTCTTTTTTTGGAATGTTCTAAATTACAATTTTAACTATCCCTCCAATTTACACCTTCTAACTCACTATAATTATGGCTCAATTACATAGTCCTATTTTTTATAGCATTTACACGTATCCCAAGGTGCTTAAAAACTCTAACCCAAAACACTAATAGTGGAACTATGAGAGTCAAAACCTTTATTTGACCCAAATGGGTATCCAGAAATGAAAACACATGAAACAGAAACTATGTCTAGGTATATATTTGTTAGGAGACACAGGATTTCCCTTATACCTCTGGATGCTCCTGCATGATTAGTACATCATCTTGTGGGCATCACTCCCATCAAAGTTTTCTCTCTGATCAAGGATTTCTCTAGTTAACATATCTATTGTAATTGTCTATAAGCATTTTATTATGATTTCTGTTTACTTTGGTTTAATGGTTAAGTTTGTTTAAAGAAGATAAATGCTTTAATTGTTGGATAAATTATTCACCCCCCCTCTCAATTATCTTGTTGTACTATTATTTCTAATAATTGGTATTAGAGCCTTAGGTCCTTGAAGATAAAGTTTAATAACTTTGGGAGAACCATGGTGAATATGTTCAGGAAAGATAGTTTGTAGTTCGATGGAACAAATTATGACAGCTAGAAGGAAAAGATGAAGACACATCTATTGTGTATGGGTCTGAGATATTGGATTTTGACAAAATCAAAGAAGAAAAACATTACTGAATAAGTCTTGGAAACTTGTACTAAAGGACTATTGATTGCACTTCCTAAAATAGAGTTCAATTAGGTAAAATCACTTGCTACTTCACATTTGATTTGGAAAGCTTTGAAAAATAGTTTTGAGGGTGATGCACATTCTAAGAAGTTGAGTTTACAAAGTTGGATTTGTGCATTTCAAGATGCTAAAATGATAGAAGATGAATCTATAAGAATATATATAGGTAGGATATCATAAATTAGTACAGGTCTTAAAGCTCAAGGAGGAACCAAAGAAGATGATGAGGTTATATGGAAGATATTGAAAACTCTAACACCACCATTTAAGTCAGAAATTTAAATGATAGAGTTATTGGTATCTTGGACCAAAGATTTAAAAGATGAGACATTTCTTGGAAGACTTGGAGTAGTTGAGAATGAATTAGATAGTTTGGAGAATTGATTGGAACTAAGACAACATTCAGTGCCTTGAATATTTGACCTTGTCTATCAAGGAGCACAAGTGCTAGAGGAGATTTTTCTAGCAGCAACAGATCTAAGGAGGACATAAATATTAAAGAAGGAGTAGCCCTTCTCATAAGAAGACAAAAAAAAGGTAAGATAATTTTCAAATGTTGGACTTATGATGAATATGCTCATTATGCATCTAAGTGTCTTAAAAGAGAGAAATAGTTCAAGAGAAATCATAAACTTAGAAAAGATAGAGAGTGTTTGTATGAAAATAAAGATAATGATTCTGATGAACAAGAATTAAGTTCTAGTGATGATGAAATTAGATTTATGGCAACTAGAGAAGAAAGTCTAGAGAAGGTAGATTTGGTCTCACAAGTTGAGAAGAAATCTAATTGGATAATTGACAGTGGTTGTTCACATCATATGATTGGTGATATGAACAAGTTTTTTGACTTCAAAAGTTAGGATAGAGGAATTGTCAGAGTTGGAAACAATGCAACATGCCAAATTAAAGGTATTGGATCTATAACTCTTGATGGTAAGACTAACACTCATGATGTATACTTTGTTGATGGTTAAAGAACTATCTTTTGAGAGTTGAACAACTAGCAGACAAAGTTTATCAGTTGCAATTCATAGAAAAGACATGTATGGTTAGAGATAGAGATGGAAAGGTAATTGGAACAAGAACTAGATCTAGAGGTAATTTATTTCAGTTGAATACTACTGAAATGATATGTTTGGTTGCAAAGGTAGATGAAAGTTGGTTATGGCATAAGAGATTTTGTCATATAAACTTTGACAGTATTGAAAGAGCTAGTAGAGTGTTTGCAGTTAGAGATTTTTTGAAGATTGTAAAGCCTACTAACACAATTTGCGAGGAGTGTGTTTTGGCAAAGCATAACAGAACTTCTTTTCCTAGCAAGAAGTTTGCCACTATAGCAAAGTTGGAAATTGTACATAGAGATCTCAATGGTCCTACAAAGACTAAAGGATTCTATGGTGAAAGGTATTTTATGATTCTAGTTGATGATTTTTATAGAATGATGTGGTTTGCATTTCTTAAAGAGAAATTTGAGGTTTGAGATAAGTTTAAGATATTCAAGAATAGGGTTGAGAATGAATCTAGTATGAAGATTAAATGTTTAACATTAGATAGAGGAGGAGAATTCACTTCAAATGAGTTTAACATATTTTGTGAAGAAAATGGAATTAAAAGATAACTATCGGCTCTAAGAACTCTTGAACAAAATGACATTGCAAAGAGAAGAAACTAGTCAATTGCAAAAGCTGCAATAGCTATGTTAGCAGAAACTTATGTACCCAAGACATTTTGGAGAGAAGCTATGAATACAATAGTCTACGTTATGAACAAAGTGCAAGTCAGGAAAGACACAAACAAGACCCCTTATGAACTAAGGTTTTCTCACTCCTACAGTTAAGTATTTCAGAATACAAGAGAGAATAGTTGATTACAATTGAGATAATGATGTTGTTACTAAGCCAAGGAATGATGAGGTATTTCTTAGGACTAAGAATGATTTTAAGAATGTAGTAGAGCCAAGGCAGGAACAAATCTTAGAACCTTTAGTAGAGCCAAGAGTTGAGATAGCAACTCATAATTAAGGAAAGAATATGATAAAGAATCACCCGTTCGAACAGATCATCAGAGACAAAGACAAAGGAGTGATGACAAGAAGTAGAGTCAATGAATAAATATGCTTGATATATCTTATTGAGCCTAAGAATGTAGATGAAGCATGCAAAGATGATTACTGGAAACAAGCTATGAAAGATGAATTGGATCAAATAATAAGGAATGAAACATGGGAATTGGTCCCTAGACTAGTAGACAAGAATGTGATAGGAACCAAATGGGTATTTAGGAACAAGATGAATGAACAAGGAGAAGTTGTAAGGAACAAAGAAAGATTTGTTTGTAAAGGTTACTCACAATAAGAAGGAATAGACAATGATGAAACCTATGCTATAGTGGCTAGAATAGAAGTAGTAAGATTATTCTTAGCCTATGCAACACAGAGAAAATTCAAAGTATATTAGATGGATTTCAAGTCAACATTTTTGAATGGAGAACTCGAAGAAGAAGTGTACATTGAATAGCCTAAAGGATGTCCTTGATAGAATACAAGGACATGGTATGCAAACTAAGGAAATCATTGTATGGATAAAAGCAAACACCAAGAAACTAGTATGCAAGGTTGGACAAACATTTGAAAAAGCTTGGATATAGAAAAAGTATGTCAGATAGTAATTTGTATTGGAAAGAAATTGATGATGGTTTGATGATTTTGGTAATGTTTGTTGATGATACCATATTTGGAGGAAATGATAAAGAAAGTGAAAAGTTTGTTGAAAAGATGAAGAAAGAATAAGAGATGAGTATGATAGGAGAGATGAAATATTTCATAGGATTGCAAATTATACAGAATAAAGAAGGAATATTTATTTCTTAGACTAAGTACTTGAAGGATTTACTAAAAAGGTTTAGTTTGAAAGCATATAAACCCATTGGAACACCTATGGTAACTAGACACAAGTTATTTACAAAGGATGAGACACCTACTATTGAGCCAAAAAAGTATAGATCTATGATCAGAGGACTGTAATATCTAACTCACACAAGGCTAGATATAACAAATGCAGTTGGAATTGTTGCAAGATTCCAGGCTGATCCCAAAGAAGCACATTATGTAGTAGTAAAAAGGATATTTAGATATCTAAAAGGAACTTTAGAATTTGGATTTTTTTATGACAGATCTAATTATTTAATCTAAGTGCTTATACTAATGTAGATTAAGTAGGCAGTATGGATGACGAAAAAAACACTAGTGATGAAGATTTCTTTCTTGGAGGAAGATTGGTTTCTTTGTTAAGAATGAAGTAGGATTGTACATCACAAAGTAAAATGAAAGCAAAGTGTAATGCAATAGTAAATAATTGCAATCGAGTCATTTGGATGAATCAAATGCTGAAGGATATATGGATAGAAATCAATGAACTTGTTGTCATAGATTGTGACAACACAACCATGGTAAACATGTCTAAGAATCTATTGTTGCATTCTAAGACTAAGCACATTTCTATTAAGTATCATATGTTGAGAGAAAAAGTTGTAGAAAAGGAGATCAATTTGGAGTATATGAGCAATAAAGAGTAGATTGCAAATATATTTAGTAAGCCTCTTCCCAAAGAAACTTTTGAGGATTTGCAAGGATGCTTGGGGTTATGCCCCTTCCTACATCAGAGTAGAAGATGCAAGAATGCATCAGCCTAGTGTAACAGAGTACCATTTTTTTTCTGGACTGAATGCTGATACTTCTTATATGGGAGAGTATTTGTAATGGATGGAGTCATCTGGGACTCTTGCTAGATATTATTGTGAATAGTGTCATTTGACACTTGATCTAGTAAGAATTTTTTGTTGCAGAGTTTGATGCAGAGATGTTGGTTGCTGAAACCTTTGACATTGATGTCAATGGGAGAGAGAATTTTATGCAAAACATCATGGGGAGAAGTATTAAAAGAAGCACATTGAGGTATATCAATGGGGGAGAATGATTAATGAAGAGGATTTGGAAAAAAGACTAACAATCTTTTGTTGGTTTTCTTGGAACTAGATATCTTTTCATCTATGTTGCCATCCATGCCAGAGGGGGATATTGTTGGAAGATTTGGGAGATTGTTAGAAGATTGGTTGCAAGCATGAATGTTGATGATATTCCTATGGGGGAATATTTTAGATATGCTACTATAATGATATGTTACATCCATTATTGATTTTGTCATTGATGTCAACATAGCAATTTTCTATGGTATTTGATAGAAGAATAGTGAAAGGATCAAGTTGGAATGGATAGCTAGTTGAGTATTATAACTATCTAAGGTTATGAGAGATACTTCTAAGTATCTGGTATATGTAGTTAACATTAGAAGAAGAAAGGATAAGTCTAGAAGAAGTTATGAGAGTTTTGGTGATGTCTATTTTGAGATAGAGTTTATAAAGCATGTTTTGGCAAACTTGTTATATCTTTTGGCAGGATCTATCATTTTGAGAATCAAGGTTGAGGACATGAAGAAGACATGTTGGTTATGATGTGGCTAAGCTCATTCATCATAATGTTTCATGTATAGAAAGTTATTCAAGTTGTAAGACAAAAGATTAATGTTATCGCTAGTGTAACATGTTCTTAATGTGGTCCTATAATAATTAATTGAGAAGGATTAATAGCTGACTTAGGGAATTGATTTGAGGACTTGGTATAAAAGAAGGATATTTTCCTTTATCATGGCATGAATGATATGTTTATTATGATTGATGATAAGAAGCAGAGAGTGCAAAATGTGAAGTTAAGTAGAGTAGTGCAGAAGTGAAGGAAACTTCATTGCCAAGGTTTTATTGAGTGATCAACGGTTTGTTATTTGGATATGAGGTTTGTGACCTGGTCTACAAGGTCTAATAGTGACTGGTTTGGTTGATAGAACAAAGGAAGGAGAAAGATAATAGTAAATTACTTGTTAGAGAAGTGAGCTTTTCTTGTAGTTGAAATTGCATGTTTGGGTAGTGGGCTCATCTTGCATACATTATACTACAACTCCTAACAAGGATTCAAAATATTCTAATAGGGACTCATTGTACTAAATGTTGTAATAGACTTCTAATAGGGTCCATCCTCTAACAAGGAATATTTATATTAGTACATAATCTTGTGGGCATCACTCCCACCAGGGTTTTCCCTCTTATCAAGGGTTTCTGTACTCAACTTATCTGGTGTAATTATTTATAAGAATTTTATTATGGCTATTGTTTACTTTGGTTGAATTGTTAAGTTTGTTTAAAGAAGATAGATGTTTTAATTGTTTCTAAATTGGTTTCTAAATAAATTATTTAGTCTCATTTAATTATTGATCATTGACGTAAACTTGAAATGACATTCACAAAGTATATTCTTTAAACTCTCTCAATCTAAGATTAATCTATGAAATTCAAATGCTTGATATTCAAGAAAACTAAATAGAGCTAGTAAATGAAATTACTCTAACAAAACATACAATCATGGATAGAAGCTACTCTGACCACCATGCTATAGGAATAGTTGACCAATTTTGTTATCAATAGTTGCAAGAGAAAAATAGTTCTACCTTACTTAGAAACAAGGAAATAAAATCTATTCTAATGGAATAGTTCACTCACCAAGTGACCCTTCTTGGATGAGTGAACATCAAATACAATAAAGATAAGAGATATAAACTTGAAATGTGCATTCTATTTGTTTGTGGAAATAAGTATTCATCATTTACACTTTACTTAAGTTTACGTAGGCCAATGCATTATTTTATTATTTATTAGGTTGACACTTAGGAGTTTGCATACCTTTATGAGTTGTCATGTTGACAACACAAAAGTAAGCAACTCCATTTTAGCACATGGTGTCTACAACATAATTTTATGTACTAACCTTTGTAGGCTTATCCTCTCATCATCACACTTACTCTTATGCTTAATGGAGAATAATCCACTCATGGTGGACATGTGCTTGGTTGTAAGACTTATTAGAGGCCTTTATATACAGGCACTCCTAGTTTACTTGACAATGAAATTGAATACTATATTGTTATTCTGAGATTTTTCTTCACATAGCCTTTTGAGACCATTCTTGCTTCAACACCTCGACTTAGATGTGAAGAATCCATAGTCATTGGGAGTGTCTAGAGCCAAAGCGAACCTCACCATTATGTCCAAAATGTCGATTCAGTGAAAATTGACTATAAATTTTCCTATATTGGGCCAAAGTCAATTTTGAGATTTTTTTTTTTGTAAACTAGAACCCAAAGGCCTAATTTGCAAATTCGGTATGATCATTATTTAGATCTATAATTTTATTTTCAGATTTGAATTTATTTTTCTTTGCATATTCGTTAGTAATTTTTTGCAATTGTTGTGGAAATTTTCATAATATTTTTTCGGCTAGTAGCGCATACAGAGATTTTTTTTGCAGGAATCGGGCGGTAAAATCTTGACACCTATAGGAGGAATATTCCCTCGATTAGCTAAATATTGCATTGGCAATTCATAGTGGTCACTGCAAATTATAGCAACATTCAGTGACATCTTTCAACTTTGGTTGCCCACTTTACTAATTCGGCGAGGGCACCACATACATCAGCCAACACAATCCAATAACCACTTTGCTTTATCATAGTAGGCTCTTTACTTTTAAATTTGGTGAGTGCTCCTCCCACAAAAAATATGGGATAAACCAAGACTACTAGAAAATTAATGTTTTTTCACCATAAAAAATAATCCAGCCTCACCAATTCTATTTCTGACCACTATTCAAAAAACTTTATTGGCAGATACATTGACCACCGCTCTGGCAGAGACTTCGCTGTCTATTTTTTTGGCAAGTAGATCTTTGGCTCCTGACAATTGGCACATCCTCTCAGTGACAAAATGATCATAGACCATGCTAGCACTTCCAATACCCTATCAATAGACCCTACACAGTCAGCAAGTGCTAGCGTAGACTCTGCCATGTCTACATGGAGCTCTACATGGACATAGCCCATGTCACTACTAAGACATGTGGATCCCTTTTCCACCTCTACCGTACTCCCCATTAGCTCACCATGTAGGCGTATTGTCAGTGACTGTACCTACCATATTGTCCACATCTGTAGGTTCCATACACATCTATAGTTTTGCTAATATCATTAGCCACGTCATCTAGGGAGGTCAACTTTTTGCTTATGTCATCATTTTACTATGCTAAATTTAACGGTCATCATACCATCATTTTAAAATTTTTTTGAAGTGCTACAACAGTCATTTGACCATCAAATTTAATCTCATCTTTTGCTGATCAGACCCCTCTCTAGATTTAGTTTTGATTTGATAGTCCGACTTTGGGAGGCCATATCTCAGTCATCCAGGCTCCAAATAAGGTGCAATTTTTTTGATTTTGGCTAGAATTTCCTGAACTTTTTAGTGGTGTAGTTCTTTTCTAGTTTTGGTGCATGGATTTGTCAAAAATTACATCTTTTGGTGATTATACCTATCTAATCCTACATTTTGCAACTTCAATTACTTCGTACGGGCTCATTTGAACTCGAAATTAGGTTCCATTTTTTTTGAAAGCGTATTATTTTTCATCTACTTTCTAGATTTGCAATCATATTATAGGCTTGTCTAAACAAAAAATCACTTTTAGTAATGGGTCCTTTCTTTGCTTTGTATTGCTTCAAAATTGTTGTACATTGTAAAGTTCCATATTTGCACTCTAAAAGAAGGTTGGAAAAAGGAAAAATTAGAAGTCCACTAAGGCCAAAATGTACTAAATATAAAGTGCCAAAATCTTTCATTTTGTGGGGGGGGGGGGGGGGGGGGGGTGGTTTCTTGATTGAGTGAAAAGGGGGGGTGTTTCTTGGTGTTGTGTTCCTCTTTTCCTACTATTTTCTTTCATTTCTTGCATCATGAAAAATTTTAGGCTTTCAAAATTAACATCACATTACTATGCTACATGGTCCATTAAAATGTGGTGTCAATTAATGCATAATAAAGTTTATCAATATGTAGGTGGTACCCTTACTAAACCAACAGGTGATCAAGTATCTAAAAGTGATAGTAATGCTTGGGAATCTATAGATAGGAAAGCCCTAGGTGATATTCTATTGGGGGTTGAAGACAAAATCTTCTATCAGATTGAGAAGTACAAGATATCCAAGGATGCTTGGGATGCTCTCAAAAACTTGTATGGTAAAGTGTCTGAGGAGGATGTTTACAAAATTGAAGATGAGCTTGTCTCGCTAGATCTTAAGACATCTAATTCTATACAAGATTTTATCATAAAGATGAATGAATTAAGAACAAAGCTTGATGATAGTGGTAGTCCTATTAATGATGATAGGTTAATCTATCTCATTCATAATAAGCTGCCATGTGAGTACTCCACATTTGTTTCTCCTTACAACAGCACAAAGACTACATTAGGGGCTGCCTATAAGAAAGTCACTTTGATCATTATGCTCAATTGTTGGCTGATGAAGAAAAGATGTTGCAATTAATGGGGATACTCCACTCATCCAATTCTAAGGCATTGGTGGCCAATAATGAGGGTTCTCAAAATTCAACCAGTCAAACTTCAAATAAAGGAAAGGGAAAGAATAAGAAGTGGAAAAATAACACACAAGAGGATACAAAAAAGACCACCACCATCAAATCCACAAGGCATGTCTTCCTCGAATTCAAACAAAGAAGGGGGACACTAATAAGGAGAAGAAAAAGTGTACGCATTGTAAGAAGTTCAGGTCATGATGAACATGAGTGTTATCATAAAAAGATTAATGAGTTAGTGAACATCATAAAGAAACACAATGTTCCACTACCTAATTCTTATAAGAAGAAAGGATCTTCATCTTTAGATTCAAAGGGTAAAAGGCAAGCACTTATGGAAAAATCAAGTTCTTAAGTAAAATGGATTCTTCAATCAGGTGCCTCATATCATATGGGTTCTTCAAAAGGATACTTTTCTTCATTGAAGTAGTCTAAGGTACCACACATCTTTGTAGCAAATAATACAAAAATGGAAGTTGATGGGAAAGGACATGTAGAGATGCAAAATGGGAAATTCAAAGAATTTCTATGTTCCTAACTTTAGCTCTAATCTCCTCTCAATTTACCAAATTACTCACTATGGTGATGGCAATAAAGTTGAGTTCCTTCTAGATTTAGTAATGGTGCACACTCTCAAAGATGATTCAAAGGTTGCAATGGAGAAAGTTATTCATAACACAAAGTTTTATTCTTTCTCCCACTTTGAGCCTAAGTCTCTTTCACATGCCTTTTTGACTCAATCTCATTCACAAAGTACATTATGGAAAAAGTGGTATGGCCATCTCGCCTTCTGCTATCTTCATCAACTTTTCTCAAACAATATGGTCAAAGGTCTACCTATAATCAACTTTTCTAAGGGTGAATGTTCAACATGTTTAGTGGATATGCATCTAGAGGAGAAGTTTGAAAAAGGGAAGTCTTCAAGAACACTGGTTGTTCTTTAGTTAGTTTACATGGTACTAGTAGATCCTTTTGTAGTGACATCACTCAGCTAGTGTCACTACATACTCACTTTCATTGATGACTTTTCACACTACACCTGGGTCTACTTTCTTCATCACAAGAATGAAGTGTTGGACAAGTTTCTAGCCTTCAAGACTCATGTTGAAAATCAATCAAGGAAAGCCATCAAAGTTCTCAGGATGGATAATGAAAGTAGGTATGTAAAAAAATGACTTAAATACTTTTGCAAACTTGAGGGTATTGATCTTTAGAATCCACCGACATTTAGTTCGCACAAGACAAATGTTGCAACATTGAGGTTACAAACTCCTAAGTCTATGGAAAATTACAAAATACAAGCCAAGTCTCTTGATCCTACACTTGAAGTTGACGCTATAAGCAGTGCCAATCACATACTTAATAGGTCTCCTCATACTGTCTTAGATGGAAAGACTCCTTTTGAGGCATGGTGCGATAGAAAACTAGTTATGAAACACTTCAGAGTCTTTTGTTGTCTTGAATGGGCAAACATATCTTCTAGGGGATGCAAGGCACCACCACCCAAGCCTTGTACTTTCATCAATTATGAAGATGGTGTTGAGGCATAAAACTTATGGATCCTGAGACACATTAGATTTTCATAGACAAGAATGTTCACTTTGAGGAAAGTTCACCAGCTTATCCTCTATTACTCTTCGCACTTCATAATTGCGGAAACTGATAGTGACACTAGCGATAGTGATTCTATAGATTTAGATATATGGGATGCTATTGACAGTTGCAGTCCATGGTCACAACATCAACACATTCCACATGCATATATTTCCATAGTGATAGGTCTAGCACAACAAGGTACACTTGTCTTCCAACTCTAGTATTAGTGGATGACTTCTTGACAGATATTTAAGGTTTGTTTGTGGAGTCACACATACCAGATTTGGGAGACATCATTGATGATATACATCTTCTCTTTGATGAAGAAGATCCTTCTTCAGTTGTTGCAAGGGCTCCTTCTGACCCTCTTGTCCAATCTTCATAGGTTGATATGATTTTGGATCCTTATGTACATTAGTTGTAGGAGGTCACTTTACATTTGAGGAGATAATTGGTTCTTTGGGATAGGTTCTATATTCATCCTTGCTAGATCTGAAATTTTTCTTTTCAACAACATTGGAAGGGGCAATAATCAATATCGACATAGGGACAATTGAGTAGGTTTTAGAGGCATCATTGATAGTTAAGATTCTTTCTACACATAGGGGAAGCATCTCATGTGTACCTATGATGTTGTTTCTTCCAAAGGGGAGGAACATTATTCAACAGTCGTGAATCAGCTTCTACATTGGTGTAGCTATCACTGATTGACATTCTTCATTTGTGGGGGGGGGGGGAGACTACCTTGTCTCCTTTCTTCTTCTCTTTTATGGGGGGACTTTTTCCTCTTATGGGGTTTTCTCCTTCTCAGACTTCTCTTTTGTATATACTTGATGTATGTCATAATGGGGGAGTCTTGATTATTCCATCCATCCATGCATCTTGTCTTTTCATCTCTCTTTTTGGGGGAGAGTTTTTCCCATGAGGTTTTCCCTCTTTCTCCATTTTATGGGAGATTATATTGCATTTTGTACATGGGTACCTAACATGGCCTAGTAGTTGTGACCCATCTTGCATTTCATCCTAGTTTTCATAAGATTAAATGCATTCCCCTAAGTTTCACTTAAGGGGGGTTTTTGGTGTAAATAAGTATTCAATATTTACACTTTACTTAAGTTAACTTAGGTCAATGCATTTTTTTATTATTTATTATGTTGACACTTAGGAGTTTGCATACCTTTATGAGTTGTCATGTTGACAACATAGAAGTAAGAAACTCTATTTTAGCACATGGTGTCTACAATATAATTTTATGTGGTACACCTTTGTAGGCTTATCCTCTTATCATTGCACTTACTCCTATACTTAATGGAGGATAATTTACTCCTGGTGGACATGTTCTTGGTTGTAAGACTTATCGGTATGTTGATTCCTAGGCATTCTAGAAGCATTAGAGAGGCCTTTATATACATGCACTCCTAGTGTACTTGATAATGGAATTGAATACTATATTGTTATTTTGATCATACTCTTTTGGTCTACTACTATGCTTGTGCTTGAGTTCCTTGGTCTTGGGTGATTTTTTCCTTAAGACAAATTCTTACACTATTAATTCATGATGAAAGATTACACTTGATTGAAAAACAATATCATACTTTTCTGCTATGAAAATGAACTTATTCTATTCTTTCCCACAAATGAGTTCAAAGTTACAACAATCATTATTTTAAAGGAAACTACAACTACTTCCTAAATCTAAGATCACACCATTAATGAGGGTCAAGTACAAACTCATAAAGTTTGAAACATAAGCAACATTAACCATGAATAAATCCTCTAGAAATATAACTAGTTGTGGAAGCTACATTCGTACATTGCAACAATAGAAAGAAGTAAATGATTTGCTTCGCTTTCCAAGGTCTAGCAATTCGGTTGGCTTTGACTATTCCACTATTGGAATGTTGACTCTTGAATACCTGCAAAAAATACCTACAAAATAATCAATATGCACAAAACCTCCATATATATATATATATTCATCATCAATATTAGAGAAAAAAGGTTAAAGTTCTGATTAGCACTCTTGAAAATCCTATGATTATAGGAGGAAACCTACCCAAAACATAACATAGATTGGGAAATATTTATCAACATGTATAACTACTTCATTATACTATTTCTTTCCTTGAATTCATGAAAATATAGCATCTTTAAACTATCCATACTTCTACTTCATGTCTTTACATATATATAACATATACATAAAAACCTTAAGTTCATATGCTTGAAACCATAAAGTCATGACTATTTTGCAAGGTAACTATTTGAAAATAATATAAAAAGAACTTAGAAAGATGGCCTTTTGGAGGGCCATCATACCCCCTAACTAAGCTATTGATAGTCCCCAACAACCATGAAATTCTTGATTCTGGCCTAAACTCTCAAATCACTAGCTATCCTCTCCCCTAGCTCCTTCTTAACATAATCAAAGTATAAAAAATTTTCCTTGAGCCTTCTCCATTGCCAAACTTCTATGGACATATCATGATCCTCTGTGTTGTCATTCAATGCTAGTATGGATGCAGAAGAATGGGAGGTTAAAACCTTAATGGAAGCCAATATTGGCACAGACTGCTTCCCAAATTGATATACCTTTGAATTCTGATTGTGGCAAGAGTTAAATTTTGAGGAGACTGGGGTTCCATTATCTTCAAGTCATGTGGCATTTGTGTCCATCTTTGTCTTGAAGCAATAATTGTTGTTTCAACATTGCAAGATGAAGACTGATCTCAATTTGTAAAGGCTTGCTCTCTTATCAGGTATACTTTATTAGATCCACTAGGGTTTCCCAAAATAGAAATCCAATCCAAAAATGTCTAATAAGAATTTTGAACTTTTGGTCTCATGAGCAAAGTAGTTGTCATTTCATTGTCCCTATATGGCACAACATGGTGTTCCCTACTTATCTCATTTTGCATCCAATACATAACTACCCTCAATTGTACATCTACTACATAAAGGAGTGAAATCCACTCTATATCATTAGGTACTACCAAGTTATGTAGATATAATTCACACAATAAAATCTTCAGAGGCATTGGAATAGAATGGAATGCATCATAAAATTCATGAGGTGTTGAAATGGAGGGATTAAGCCCTTCCATAATTCTTGTCAATTTAAAATTTACAAGTTGTTCTTTATGGAATAATGCATACATTGGTGATGGTGATTTGCATTCCATAAGTTCAAGAATCAATCCTATGATTTGTTCATTCCTCTTTAAAATTTCATTTTCTTCTAAATTTTTCGTTAATTACATGTTTTAATTTTTATCTTTCTAAGTTCCATTGTGCTCTTTCCCACAACAATTGTTGATACAAGTTGATCCCTGTAGATAGGTGTGTAGACAATTTAGGTGGTGTCAATGGTTCTGGGCTGAGGATATCTACCCAGTTAGGTGCTAGGTGATGAACCTTGTTGGTTCTTTGTGACATGGAGGGTTCTCCCTTCCATAGCAATAGCATTGTCACTAAATTATCCTCATTACTAGACTCAATTGCTACTTTAGCCAGTGTATCTAGTCCATCCTTATTGAGATTTTCTAACACTTATTCAACAACTCCTTGTCTAAACTCTAGATATTCCTTAGAAGAAAGATCTTCTAAATTCTCACAAGTTTCTTGCATACCATGATTTTCTTCAAACTCCTTAGACACTTAAGATTCTTTAGAATCCTTATCACTATCAATAGAATGGGGTCTTGGGGGCATTAGTAGTTTCCTTATTTTAACGTTTCCTCTTTCTAGAAATGGAGGCACCAGCTTTATAAATTCTTCTCCTAGATGGTCTAGAACTAGAGGGAGAGGCTTCAAGAACATTTTTTGTTATTTGAATAACTTTTCAAAAACTAATGGATGTTCTTTCCCTTTGCCCAACACCCTAGCCTCTAGGGATGACCAATTTAGATTCTACCTCATTCAATTGTAGAAACTCATCCCATGTCCTAATTGATTGTTTGTTTAATTCCCTTTCCACTACTAATTTAATCAAACAATGATGGGAGAAAGACTGATCATTTCCTAATTATACTAAAGAAGTTTTCTTTTTCACAATGTTAAATAGGAAATTAGGAAGTATTATCTATTTTTGCCCCTCGCCAAAATTTGAATCTTTAGAGTGGCAACATGTCTAATGGTTTGACCTTTTAAAATTCAAAATTTTCAAGCATGCATAGGGATACATAAAAAAACCTTAGTCTTACCCTTATATCCCTAAGTCTTTAAAATTTTATATTTGCATGTTATATAAATTAGGAGCTTCAAGTTGCGGTCTTGCAATTATCAACAGGTCAACCTTTTTTGTCGCAGTGTTGGGGTTGTCTTTTCAGCTACAAAGAATGAAGAGTTTTGATGTTGTGAAAAGAGTCTATGGGTAAAATCTTATGATATAAAATGGAAATGATAAGATCATTATACCAAATGGGAAGACCTGCAATGTAATGATATGCTATGTTTTCATAGCATTGGGTTATCAAAGGATCATAAGGCTAGATAATTGTAGAGGGGACGAGGCATTTTTCCAATGTTACGATAAGTTTGTTTATTGTGAGATCACAAGGGAAAATCTTCTAGTTGACAATACTATGATAAGGAAGTTATCATAAAATCTTGTGATTGTAGCATCATAAGGTTGAGTGATCACAAATGCAAAAAGAAAGGGTTCCAATGCTACAATGATAGTTGTATCGTAGGATCATTAAGCAAGTAGGGAAAAGGTGAGATGATACAACGGTCATAGTATTGTAATGATCATAGGATCATAGAATTGAATTGTCAAGCCCCCAAAGTTATAAAATGGTAGTAATCATAAGATCGTAAGTCTTCATGTGTTAGAAGGGTGAATAAGTGGCCAACCCTAATTGGTCGAGGGTCTTAAATTATTCTAATGCCTTAGCTTCATTGTAATCATTAGATCTAGAGGATCTATGGTTGTTGTTATGTCTCTATCCAAAGTTACAAGGTCATTAGTCATAAAAACATAATGACAAGATGCTACGTGTTTAGGTAGGTCTAGTCTCTTTACTTCCTATTGTCATAGCATTGAGAGTGTTAGTTTTGAAGGTTCAGTGCATCAGATAAAGGATGATAACATTCACTCGACATGCATTCCATGGAAGAACATAAATGAGGTCTTCCAATCTTAAAATACCCTATGTTAGTGAGATTGTTAGGGTAAATGAAAGGGTCTTTGATGTTGTAACATGGTTAGATCGCAGGATCTCAAGGGCAAAAAGATTGACCACTAAAGGCATGACACGGTTAGTTAGCCATGTTCATAGGATCATAGATGGTAAAGTTCAGAGTTGAGATGCGATGATATGGTGTCTTCATAGCATCATATGGTCAAATTATTGAAGGGATCATAAGATCGTGAATTAGGTGATGCAATGTTCTAATGCTATGAGTGGTCAATGATCATATAAGTGCAGGGATGACTTTCTAGGCTTTTAAAGCTATGAGGAGTAAGATTATCATATCATCATATGATCGTAAGATTGTAGGAGGCATAGAAAGGTAAAGGGTCAATTTCAAAGCAGTCATCCATCGAATAAAGAGGCAAAGGTTCAATCAAAATTTCCATTAATAGAGGCAAGAAATTTAGGGTTTTAATCTCATGATAAACCATTTTTCATGAGATCATAGGTGCAAATAGTGAGACTGTTGAAGCCATAATAAAGGTTAAGCTAACCATGATCATAGGATCATGAAGGTAATGGTTTATAGTACCAAT
Organism: Cupressus sempervirens; assembly: GCA_028749045.1. Taxonomy (NCBI): domain Eukaryota; kingdom Viridiplantae; phylum Streptophyta; class Pinopsida; order Cupressales; family Cupressaceae; genus Cupressus; species Cupressus sempervirens. The sequence goes on from CM053793.1 coordinate 733,346,235, forward strand.
GTTACAATAGACTACAATCAAAAGATTGTAAGGTCAATTAACTATGCCTGTAACATCATAATGAAAGTTAAAAGGGTCCCATGACCATACAATAAAAAACATATCATAAGATCTCAGAGGAAAATTGATTGTCCTACAACCATACACTAAAGGCATTTTCATGTGTTCGTGTCTTTGTGAGATCATAATGTTGATCATGATCGTAAGATCGTAAGGATTATAAAGGGTGTCGTTGACCATATGATAGATTGATGATCGTAAGATCATAAAGGCTAGGTTCCCTGTTGAAGATGATACAAGGGTTTTGACTTTATTTGATGATCGTAAGATCGTAGGTTCCTGAGTTAAACATAATATAAGGGGTTCCTACTTGTCTGAGCTAGAGAATAAGTGGTCTTTGACCAATGAAATTTTAGGAAAGGTATAGAGTGGAGGTTGAAAATAGTTGACTTACTGATATTTTCTGACATGTCATATCAAGAATGAAGAGAATAACTCTTTAATGGTGAAGTAGATCTCTTGGATTGTTTGTAGCCACTTTTGCGCATTCTCCATTTTCATTCAATGCAATTTCATCCTCCCACTATTGTGCTTTATCCATCTATCTAGTTAGAATTGTAATGGCCACCATTTTTGTCTTCTCAGAGCTGAATATTACATGAAGGATATGATTTCCTACATCTAGATGTGTACCACAACCAAATATTCCCAGATTTGTAGGGATTGTTCTCTGCAACTTTAATGGTAGTTGTTGTGCTCTGCCTTAGGGTAGAAGCTATCTTAGTTATGCTTGATATATAAAAGAAATTTTTGTAACCCTTCTTAGGGTTGGTCATTTTTCTCTGATTCTATAGCAATATGTATTCTATGCTCTATTACTATAATTTTCTTTTTACTATGATTGGATGTAATTCTCTATTGTACCTTATTCTCCCATCAATATTAGTGCAAAAATATTTGGCCTCTGTTGGTTTTTCTGTTTTCATTCTTCAATCTACATGACAATATCTACTTTTGCTTCTTGGATGTTATAGAGTGAAGTTCCTTCCATGTAGCATCTCATTTAGTTCCTGATCTACATGTGATTATCTAGTTAATGCAAAGGTTGAATCAGTGTATCTTGATATTATATTGATGAGTAGTGCATTGTTAGGTAGAGATAAGGCCAAACAAGCTATTTTGGTGTATCACCCCTTTAGATTAGATTAGGTAGTTTGATTTTCATGCATCTCCTTCTCCCTTTTCCTCTCAAGTATAGTTAGGTACACTGTAGTAGTAAGGAAGCCGACCTTCTCTAGAGACTTAATCTCATTGTTCATTTCCTACAACTTGGAGATTGTCTCCATGTTTTACAAGGTTTCCTTTAGGTAAGACTTTAGGCAAGGGTGTAAGCTTTTGTGCCAACAATTTTTGGCATGTTTGGTGGGACAATAGGATTCAAGTACATAAGTCCACTGGTTAGCTAGTTGATCTCAATCCATTGAGAAATTGGGTGTTTTTCTCAGTATCAATAGCCTTTGGAGGTGTTTATTAAACACCATGGTGACTCTTGCGCATAGTCTACTGGTTTCATACAAACATAGTGTTGGTATGTAAAGATCACCCTAATCTTTTGTGATTTTCAAATCTATATGAAATTTCATCTTTTATGAAGCTCTAAACATGGACTCGTTTCATAGAAATAGATACTATTTCCCCCCATATCATGAATTTTTTATTCATTAGCCCTCATATCATCATTTTCAATCTTAGCCCCAAGCTGGTTATAGCCATTATGCTCAAAATTATTTCTCCCTCCTACCCCTATTTCACTAGGCCCAAAATCCCTATGTAAAGAGCTTAAGGAGATGATGTTGGAGTCTTGGGAGATGATGTTAGAGTCCTCGAAGAGGAGTAGGAGAATGGATGGATGAAGTAGGAAAATTGATGAGCAACATGAGCAATTACTGGCCCTCAATAGGTAGCTTGGTGAGATTACAAGGCAACTAGAGATTGGGAGACAACAGGAGGAGATAGCATACTAGGCCTCTCTTCAACAATAAGAAGAAGAGAGGGAGAAACATAGAAATTTTGATGAGAATCTAGAAAGGCAAGTTGCTGCAGCAAGAGAGGAGGAAATGAGGCTCTAGTTATCTCATTTTCAAACCAAGGAAGCAGAGGCAACCCCTTCTCCCAAATATGTCATCTCAAGATTCAAGAAGCCCCCTCCATTGCAAGAGCCTACTATTTTACCCCCATTCCTTGTGAGAGAAAGATAGCTTGGTCATGAGCCTTCAATACCCATCACTATTTTACTCTTTAAGGGTGGACTTATTGTCTGGACTGCTAATGGCCCAAATGAAGAATTTTGGAGGAATGAAACCAAGCCCACAAAGTTTCCATGGGAGGAGTTGCAGCTTACTAAGGAGAACAAGGAGGTAGCTATTGAGAAGAAAGAAGATGATCCAATCTCCTTATTTGAAGAGCTTCCATCCTTTGTTGTGGAAGATGAGGAAGAAAGGGTTTTTCCTTCTTTTGAGAAACAAGTCATGGCTTCTCAGCCTTTGAAAGAAGATGAGGATCTACTATTGGAGAAGGCAGAAGATCATTTTCTATAGCAAACAACCCTTTATGATATAGAGAATAAAAAAAAGAGTTCCAAGGATAACTCTATCCTTGAGGAGGAACATGCTAACATGCATGAGGGTTACCCTCAACCTACACATTTCATTGCAGCTATAATAGATGAGATCGATGATGAGGATGATCTCTTGGATCAGTTTGATGCTATCTTCTCTTCCATAGATATTGAGTCGTCATATCCTAACTATGAAGAAAATGTTCTTCAATAACAACAAGTGGAGAGTGACACCATACCAATAGCTCCCAAGGAGGTGGTTCATTAACAATATGAAGACAACCTAGAGATTTTTTCTTCATAGGTAAAGGAGCCACTTCCAAACTAGTTGGATGCTACCATTGTAGAGCACCATACGGTTAAAGCTGATTGCCAAGATCCAAAGCCATTAAGAGGATGCCCCAGAAGACATCTAGCTCTGCAAAAAAATGCAAGTTACCCCCAATCATGCTCATTTTTGAGCATTAGGAAGGGTTCTACAAGGAAGAGAAATCATGCTTTTCTTAGAATAATAGTGTCCCAGTGCTAGAGAGAAACTTCATTATTTTTAGTATTGGGAAGAAGGTATTCCATGCAGCCATGTGTTTGTCATGCTTGCTGTTATTTTTAGCTATACTCATGCATGGTAGAAGAAATCAACTGGTAAGGAGGGGCAACTACTTCAAAAAACTAGTTAATGGGTTTGTGTAAATTTTCATCTTTGTAAATTCCTATATATAGTAGGTTATATTTTTTTTAGTTTTCCAAGAAGCGCACAAGCACAAGCTGTTTCCTCTTGAGATATAAAGTTTGAGTTTTGTAGTTGTAGAAGAGTCAGAAGTTTTTTGTGGTTGTAGAGGTTCAATTTTTTCCAATTTTGTAGAGTAGGGTCCATGTTTTTTATGACTCTATAGCGCAATGGATGCTTAAGGTCACTACTCATATGTAGAGCAAGCTAGAATCCCCCTTGAGTTACCAAAATTGTTAGCCATTTTTGTCTCGCTGCCAAAATTTGAATCCTTAGGGTGGCAACATGTCTAACAGTAAATTGACCTTTTCAAATTCAAATTTTCCATGCATGCACAAGGATACAAAAGCATGTTATATCCCTTAGGAGCTTTAAGTTACGATCTCGCAATTATCAATAGGTTAACCTTTTTTGTTGTAGTGTTGTAGTTCTCTTCTTGGTTGTAAACAATGAAGAGTTCCAATGTCGTAGCACAAGGCGACAGGTATGATTTTATGATATGCAATAAATCATAAGATTCTTAGAGCAAATGAGCAAACCTGCAATGTAACGATATACTGTGGTGTTGTAGCATCAAGTTATCAAAGGATCGTAAGGCCAGATGATTGTAGAGGGGTTGAGATAGTTTTTCAATGTTATGATAAGTTTGTTTATTGTGATATCACAAGGTAAAATCTTCCAGTTTACTATGCAATAATAAGGAAGTTATCATAAGATCTTGTGATCATAGTATTGTAAGGTCAAGTGATCAAAAGTGCAAAAGGAAAGGGTTCCGATGCTATGACGATAGTTGCATCATAGGATCACTAGATAAGTAGGGACAATGTGAGATGATATGATAGTCACATAATCATAATGATTTTAGGATCCTACAATTGAATTGTCAAGCCCCCGAAGTTATGAAATGGTAGCGATCATAAGATTGTAAGTCTTCATGTGTTAGAAGGGTGAACAAGTGGCCAGCTCTGATTGGTCGAGGGTCTTAAATTATGCAAATGTCTCAAATTGATTGTGATTGTTAGGTATGGAGGATCTATTGTTGTCGTTATGTCACTATCCAAAGTTGTAAGGTCATTAGTCATAGTGACATAATGACAAGCTGCTACATATCCATGTGGGTCCAATCTCTTCAATTCCTATTGTTGTAGCATCGAAAGTGCTAGTTTCAAAAGATCAGTGCATTGGATAAAGGATGAGGATATTCACTTGACATGCATTCCACCAAAAGAATAGAAAGGAGGTCTTCCAATCTTACGATACCTTGTGTTTGAGAAATTACAAGGGTAAATGAAAGGGTCTTCGATGTTGCAACATGGTCATATCATAATTTCTCAAGGGTAGAAAGATTGATCATTGAAGGCATGACACAGTTAGTTAGCTGTGTTCATAGGATCATAGATGCTATATTTTAGAGTTGAGATGCTATGATATGGTGCTGTTGCAATGTCATATGGTCACAGCATTGAAGGGATTGTAAGATCATGAATTAGGTGGTATAGTGTTTCGATGCTACAAGTGGTCAACGATATTAAAATCACAGGGATGATTTTTTGGGTTTTTGAAGCTATGAGGACTTTTTTTTCTTCTTAGAGATGAATATTGCATGAAAGATATGATTTCCTACATTTGCATGTGTACCATGATCAAATCTTTCCCAAATTTGTAGTGATTGTTCTCTACAACTTTAATGGTAGTTGTTGTGAACTATAAAATAAAATTTGGTAACCCTTCTTCTATAGCTGGAAGCATTCTATGCTATGTTACTGTAATTTACTTTTTCTTATGATTGAATGTAATTCTCTATAGTACCTTATTCTCTCATCAATATTAGTGCAAAAATTTCTTACCTCTATTGGTGTTTCTATTTTCATTCTTGAATCTGCATGACAATATCTACTTTTTCTTCTTAGATGTTATAGAGTGAATTTCCTTCCTTGTAGCATCTTATTTAGTTCTTGATTTGCATGTGATTGTCGAGTTAATGCAAAGGTTGAATCAGTGTATCTTGAGATTATATTGATATGTAGTGCATTGTTAGGAAGAGATAAGGCCAAACAAGCTATTTTGGTGTATCAACAATTTAGATTAGATTAGGTAGTTTGATTTGCATGCATCTCCTTCTCCCTTTTCCCCTCAATGGTAGTTAGGTGCACCTTGATAGTAATGAAGCCGACCTTCTCTAGAGACTCAATCTCATTGTTCAAGTCCCACAACTTGGAGATTTTTTCCATGTTTCACAAGGTTTCTTTAGGTAAGACTTTAGGCAAGAGTGCAAGCTTTTATGAAAATAGGAAGATTTACCTGTTTATTGTCATCCTAAAGATGAGCCAAATTCTTGAAATATAGGGCATGTAAGTACTTGTAATAACCTTCACAAGTGAAATATAGAATAATGAATTTTGATATCTAAATAAACTCCAAGGGAAAATATAATTTGGAAGTTCCTTACTTCTAGCTAAGGGTCAAAATGCAAATTGAACTATGCCCTAGCTAAACATAAATCAAAATCCTTTGCTCGAATTTCTCCTTCCTGGGGTAACGTAGTGACTTTAGCCACCACATATTCTATAAATTCAATTTTTAGCCCTTTAACTATTGCAAATGCATCATTCAAGGTGCTTAGAAATTTAAGAGAAACCTCTTAATTGAACCCCTTAAGATTGAGGCATTATTCTAACCATCATTTTCTTCTGAACATCTCACAACTAGTCATGTCACCCAAAAAAACTGTATGATCCACTGGCTAATATCTCTAAAGACCTCCTCCCACTATTATGAACAACAAATTTTAGTAGAATTGTGGTGTTCTTAGAACTTAACAATAGTGAATTAACAAAATTTGCAATGTTATGACACCAGATGTTACAGATAGAAACAAGGTGTACAATTACTACGTGCTTCTTAGAATTAAAGAATTTTAATGCATGAAATCTCATGATATATTTTCTTGCATTAAGTCTCATAATTTTTTTCTTGTGTGCAAGCCTGCCACCTCGAACATGTTGCTAATATATCATTAAAAGTTAAGCTTCAACTTATAATGTCCTTAATTACCTTAATGATGCAATTACGGAAGAACATGTCATCAAACATGCGATGAAAGTCATATCATAAGACAAAAAATTCAAAGTTTACATGCAATTTGAAAATTTGAAAAATGAATACCCCTCCCCCAATAAGTAAGGGCATGGGTCCCTATTTTAAAGTTGTCCAGCTCTTCCCTAAAGATTTGTGAGAAGGGCTTAAGCACTTCCTATGTACTATAAGTTGAGTGGTTGTATTGAGCTTTGATAGATCGATCTTTTTGTGCAATGACAGCCCCACTCTAACAAGTGGTATCAGAGCTTGGTCACAGGATTGAATCCTTAGACCCTCGGGTAATGCTAAGAGGAAGATTATTGTAAATTTGTTTAGTGCTCCCCTAAGGATTCATGAAAAGGGCTTAACTGAATCCTATTTACTATGAGTTGAGTGGTTGTATTAGACATTCATAGATTGATCTTTTGGTGCAGTGGAAACCCCACTCTAATAGTCCCAATAGGCCAGCATATGCAAGAGTAGTAAATTGAAACAACAAGAGTTCTTAATAAAGAATGAATAAAATAAAATATGTACAAGGTTATGTGGCATGAACCTGATGAGTGATATAGGAAAAGTGTTCTAAAAAAAGATCACCTAAATAAATGAAGTGATGGGATGGGATGGAAAGATGGTGAAGAGAAAGGGTAAGATGGAGTGTATGGAAAAGAAATAACTTTCAAGAAGAAAGCATTTATTATGGGAATCTTGAATGGAATCAAGAATTAGTAGAAGTCAGGGTAGAGGACCTAGACTCTTTGGTTGGATGAACGAGTATGTCTTTGTTGTGTTGGAACTACAATAGGAACTCCTCACGAGTGATTGGTTTATTGTAGAGTTTCAGGCAATTCCCATTGACAAGTAATTTGAATTAAATAGGATCAATAATAGACAATTGGACTGCACCATTTAGAAATACAACAATTTCATATGGTCCTAACCAACAAGTTTGAAACTTTCCTATGTTGTGTTGATACATGAAATCATAAAGAAGTGCCCAATATCCTAAATTTTTTTTTTATCCTTAATAAATTTATCATGCCACTATTTCTGTTGATGTTGGATGAGTTTTGTGTTATTCAATGTAGATTTTCACCATTCATCAAGCCATTTAAACTCAAAATTCATTTTTTTTGTGCAATAGTAAGTTCCATAACAAGCTGTAAAGAAGTCTTCAACATCTTATATTCAAACTCCATAGATATTACAACTGACCTACCATAAATGAGCTCAAAAGGAGTAAAACCTGTTGTAGATTTCTAGGTGGGTCTATAAGCCAAAAGAGCCTCAAGAAGGCAGGTGGCCCAATCCTTCCTATGAAGTGCTACTATTTTGGTGAAAATGGCTTCCAACTCCCTGTTGGAAAATTCTACTTGGCCATTATCTTGGGGATGGTAAAGTGATGATTTACCAAGCTGAATGGTATATTCCTCCATGAGAGAAGCTATTAGGTTAGATGTAAACTGAGCTCCCTAATCAGATGTCAACTCCCCAAGGACACTAAACCATGTAAAGATGGATTCATACAAGAACTTGGCAACATTGTTATCCCTTGAATGTTTCATGTATTTGGTCTCTGTCCACTTAGTTACATAATCATTGCAAACTAAAATATATGATTTACCTTGTGAAGAGGGCTCAATAGGACCTACAAAATCAATCCCCCATTTATCAAAGGGTGCAATGACTACTTGAGGCTACAGAGGAATTTCATCTAATTTAATGTCTCTCCCAATACATTGATAATTATCACATTTCTTTGTGTATCTAGCTACATCCTTGTGTAAACTTGGCCAATAGTACCCAGTAGTCAATATTTTAAAGGCAGTCTATTTGGTTGCAAAGTGACCCCCATAGATCTCATCATGACATGCCCTTAAGATATCATATGTTTTATCTTCCCTTATATACCTACACATTACTTGATTAGGTCCAATATTAAAAATAAATCCAAAAATCCAAAAATAGTTAAAACTCTTTTTAGCTAGTAACTTCCTTTCTTTAGTAGAGAAGTGAACTAGCATCTTTCTTGTGGTAAGGTAATTTTCAATATCTGCATACGATGGATTTTTTGCTGAAAATAGTAAAACATGTTCATTTGGAAAATTTTCATCAATGGTTGTAGGATCATCAAGGACATGCAACTAAGAGAGAAAGTTAGCTACCACATTGGCCTTATTGGGCTTATCTACTATTGTGATATCAAATTCCTGCATAAGTTGCAACTAGTGAGCCAATCTTCTGGATATTGAATTCTTATTCATTAAGTACTTTATTGCAGAGTGGTCATTATGAAAAAATATTTCATATGTAGTAATATAGTGCCTGAATTTATTTAGTGCATAGATAACTACAAGTAGCTCCTTTTTAGTGACTCTGTAGTTGAACTATGCACACTGCAAATTTTTACTGATGAAATAAATAACACGTTCAAATGAGTCTACCTTCTAGCCTAGCATGACACCTACAATATAATCTAAGGCATCTATATGAATGTGAAAAGGTAGTCCCCAATTGGGTCCTCTAAAAACTAGTGCTATTGTAAGAACTTATTTAAGTTGTAGGAAAGATGTAGTATACTTAGAATCCTAGAAAAAATTAGAATCCTTTTTAACTAGTTATAAAGCGGTGCTACAAGTTGGCTAAAATTCTTGATGAATCTTCTATAATACCCGACATGTTCAAGGAATCTTCGCACATCCTTCTTCTTCTATGGCATAGGAAAGGTCCTAATAACCTTAATCTTTGCTATATCTACTTGGATGCCTTGTGATGAAATAAAATGACCTAGTACTACTCCTTCTTCCATCATCATAAAACATTTTTCACTCTTTAGAGAAAAATTATAGTCTTGGCATCTTTTGAGTACCCTTTCTGAATTTTCTTTTGCTTCTACAAAAGTAGTCCCATAAACAATAAAATCATCCATGTAGATCTACATATAATCAATAGCTATATCAGGAAAGATACTTATGATAGCTCTTTGGAATATGGTTGGTGCATTGCACAAGCCAAAAGGTAGGATTGAGTAGGAAAATGTTCCCCATGGACATGTGAAGGTTATTTTTTCTTGGTCCCCTGGAGCTATTTGTATTTGATTGTAACCACTAAAACCTTCCAAGAAAGAAAAATATTTCTTGCTAGTTAAGTCGTCAAGAACTTGATCTATAAATGGTAAGGGGAAGTGGTCTTTCTTAGTGGCTAAATTGAGCTCCCTATAATATACAAAAACTCTCCATTTTCCTCCCTTCTTTGGTACTATAACCAGGGGTGATACCCATTGGCTATTAGAGACAGGGTAGAAAAAAGAACATGTAATAGCTCCTAAATCTCATTTTTAACTATATCCCTCAAAATAGGGCTGACTCTCCTCTAACGCTGTCAAAAAAGTTTGAAATCAAGATTGATGTAGATCTTGTGAGTATAAATCATAGGGTCTAATCCTTTCATGTCCATGTAGTACCAAGAAAATGCTTTTTGATTCTCCTGCAGTAACTACAACACAATTTTCTGATGGGAAGGTGATAGCACATTATTAACATTAAGCTCTCTTCCTAGACCAATTCCCATCTTAATGACCTTAGTTTCCATGAACAACTGGGTAATTGGAGAATATTTTTCCTCATGAGGTAATAATGTGAAGGAATTGAGAAGATTCTGAATCTTGAGGTGTGTTCAAAGGTGGTAATATGGTATCTAGGATACATTTCACTTAAGGACAAACTTGATACTCTACTCCATACTTATTCATTATAATGGATGAAATTATCTCATCTTCTTCCTGAGAAGCTACAAATGACTCTCGATCAATCCTCATTAAGTGATGGATGGAATTGACCTCTGGATCATCATCACTCATGTCTGGTCAGATTACTTGGCCATCTAGAAATAATGGCTGAGTAGGGGAGTATAAAGTTAGGTTCTTAGTATGGATACCATTAGACATTGTTATCTTCCTAGACCAACAAGCTATATAAGCCTTTGTAATAGATAACTATGGTTGCCCTAAAATTAAAGGATATCCACCCATATTAGCCTTTGGGAAAGGAAAAAAAAAGTCTATTAGATACTCCTAGGAGTTTAAAGTGACTATGACATCTTCTATCATCCCATATGGATTAACAATAGAACTATCAGTGAGCTAAAGTATGGTCGGTGTTTCTCGGATACCAATGATATGCATTTGAGACAATACTTCCTTTTTCATCACATTTATGGATGCTCCTAGGTCAACTAAAGCATTTTGAACTTGCATCCCATGAATGGTGACGATAACTACAAGACTTCTAGGGTTAGAATATTTTGGTAAAATTAATTTTTCCAACATCAAATTAGACAATTATCCTAAGACATGACTAGTTTATGGGTCTTTATTCTTTCTTACTTGATGGCTTTAGTATAGGTAGGAACTTCCTTTATAGCATCAAGTAATGGTATTTCTAATATTATTTTCTTTAGCCAATTAAGAAAATCAATTACTACTTAGTTTTTTGCAAGCTAACCTTGTTCCATCAACCTATGTGGAAACAAATGTTCTTTGGCTACACGAGAGGTTTTCTGAACTAACACATCCACTTTTTTAGTTGGGGAATCTTTAACTTCCATTATGATAGGATTTTTTGGTGAAGGAAGAGTAGTGCATGATCTTAAGTGGATATCATTCAAAGAGATAACATAACTCTATTGTTGTGCTGACTATTTGGTATTGTTGGAATTAGGATTAGGTTGAACTAGAAACTAAGTTTTCTTAGGGGGAGTTTTAATGGCTATAACAGGAGGCTTTAGAGCCTGCTATAGAGGTGCTGTCGTTAAGGTTTTCTAACTAGGTTGGTTATTCCAAATTTGGGTTTTCTACCAACCCTGTTGAGGTTGTTGCTAACCCTGCTAAGGTTACTGCCAACCCTACTAAGGTTATTGCCAACCTTGCTAGGGTTACTACCAATTACTATTCCCACTAAAACCAGTATTTTGATAATTTTGCCATTAATTGTTACCATTATAATCTTGAAGAGGATCTTATGGCATACCTTATCTTTGAGCCCATGGCCTTCATTGAGCAATGTAGAGCACCTCTCCATGTTTATTAATGGCTTTAAACTCAATAGGCATTGATTATGACTCTTGGCTTACAATAAAATTGCATCTAGAGTTCCTTTTCTTCTCCCTACAATGTGGAAAATATTCATGTAACATGGCATCAACTTCATCCTTCTTCCTTCTTGCCTGCATGGTATCTAGTTGAGTGGCAACATTATTAATAATGTCTTGTTTGAAATCTGACAACAAGTTGGGTAGCTTCATCTTTGATACTCCTAAACCACCATAAGACTTATGTGGTAGATCTCTAAGTGCCCTACCTTTCTTCATAGTAGCCCTTGAATAATTTAGACATATATTTTGGTCTCAATACTTCTATCATTTACATCTCTCAGAAAAAGATGTTTCTTTAATTTCTCATTCAGCTGGTGTTGTGTGTTACACTGTAGATTAAACATGAATCTCGAGACATAATCCTCTAGGGTTTTATCCTCCTTCTGGAACATTTTAAAAATTTCATCCCCTTTCAAGTCTCAATCTCTGCAATATTCTTTATACTTTTTAAGAAACAAATTGCTCATTGTAGGCCAATTTTCTACAACAATAGCACCCAACCCCATGAACCACCTCAAAGAAGCTTCCTTTAGGGTGGATAGAAATAGCTTTAGCTATTGGGAATTAGTCATATAGTCATAACTTCTACAAAGGATGTCAAACTCAAAGAGGAAGGTTTTGGGGTCTTTAGTAATTAGGTCATAGAACTTGGGAAGTGCAAAAGAAGGTACGATCTTCAAATTTTGATTACCTTGATGAGGAGGGATATGAAAAGGAAATGAAGGTTAAGGTTGAGGCTGAGCCTTTCTCAGAGGAGGACCTGACAGTAGTGGTTGATAGATAACAAGGGCAATTGGATTGTCTTGTTATTCATGTTGAACAAAAAGAGCATTCAAATGTAAGGATTCTTCAGAGGATGAGGGTATTTATTCTTAAGTAGCAACAAATGGATTTTCAAAGGGTTCTTCTTCTTCATTCTTGCTATGAGGTTCTTCAAGCTTAGAATTAAAAATATCTTCCTAATTGTTACAAGGAAGAAATCTCCCAAGGAGGTCTCTTCTTCTATGCATAAAATGCTTAAGACTAATCTCTATAAAATTAAACTAGAAATACAACTACTAAGATAAGTTTAAATTAACACCATCCTTGACAATGATGCCAAAAATGGTTGGCCAAATAATAGTATTAGAAACCTATAGCAATGAAGTGCCTATTTAGGATTGGACACTCTAATTGGTTTCTAAATGAATTATTTGGTTTTATTTAATTATCGACCAATGACGTAAACTTGGAATGACATTCACAAAGTATATGCTTTAAACTCTGTTAATCTATGATTAATCTATAGAATTCAAATGCTTGAGCTTCATGAAAACTAAACTAGAGCCATTAAATGAAATTATTGTAACAAAACATATAATCATGGACATAAGCTACTCTAACTGCATATGCTATAGGAACTGTCCATCGATTCTATTATCAATTGTTGCCGGAGCAACAAAGTTCTACCTTATTTAGAAATAACAAGGAAATGAAATCTATTCTAGTGGTAGTTCACTCACCAAGTGACCCCCCTTGGATGAGTGAATAGAAAATACAATAAAGATAAGAGATATAAACTTGAACTATGCATTCTATTCATTCGTGGTGAAAAATTACACTTGATTGAAAAATAATATCACACTTTTCTGCTTTGAAAATTAACTTATTCTATTCTTTCCCTCGACTAACTTCAAAGTTACAATAGTTGTTATTTTAAAGGAAACTGCAACTAGTTCCTAAATCTAAGATCACTCCATTAATGAGGTTCAATTACAAACTCATAAAGTTTGAAACATAAACAAAATTAATCATGAATAAATCCTCTAGGAATATAGTAAGTTATGGAAAGTACATTTGTGCACTGCAACAATAGAAAGCAATAAATGATTTTGTCTTCTTGTGAAGGTCTAAAAATCCCATTGGCTTTTGAATACTCTAGCACTGAAATGTTGACTCTTGAATACGTGCAACAAATACCTAAAAAATAATCAATGCACACAAAACCTCCATATACATATATATTTTCATCATCGATATTAGAGAAAAAGTGTAAAATTCTAATTACCACTCTAGCAAATCCTATGGCTACAGGAGGAAAACTACCCAAAATATAACATAGATGGTGAAACATTTATCAACATGTATAACTACTTTATTATACCATTTCTGTCCATGAATTCAAGAAAATATAACATCTTTAAACTATCCATACTTCTACTTCATGTCTTCACATATATATAACATATTCATAAAAAGTTCAAATGCTTGAAACCATAAAGTCATGACTGTTTTGCAAGATAAATATTTGAAAAAAAGATAAAAAGAACTTAGAAAGATGGCCTTTTGGAGGCCCATCAATATGTTGCTAGAGAGAAACACTTCAAGGTCAACCATCATTATAAGGCTGGCACCATGAACGTCATGGTTAGTAGATTTTTGTTATTTATCTTTCTAGAACTTATTTGCAAAGTTTTTGGTAGAAATTGTGATTGAAAAAGTTTTTGAATAATTATTTAGAAATTTTAATAGTAATGTCAACTGTGTAGAATAACATGAAATATATAATATTGTACTCTAAACTATGATAGGTTTTGATGGTATTGAATATATATTGTTTGTTAACATGATTTTTACTAATCTAATGCAGTGTTGGGTTTTTAGGCAAGAGTTTCAACGTTGATGACAAATGCTCCTTTCACACTAAATCTAGACAGTGATATGCATGTGAGTGTGAAATGTCCCCTTTCTTATTTTTACATCATATTTGCATTCTCTAATCAGATTTTTATATTAAACAAACAACACTTTGAAAGATTATATAATTTCTCAAATAAACCCAAATCAGGTATGCCTGAGATAGTGTCAAAAAACTTCACAACTTCACATATTATTGATAAATTTGAAAAAATATTTTTATAGAATTTTTTCTAGTATAATGGCCAAAAAATGACATTTCTAGATCTAAAAAGAGCTTACACAACAACTACAAAATGGAGGACAAATACAATGCTCATTAAGCCACCAAAAACAACACAAAATAGTCCTAAAACACCATAAAACACTAGAAATATATCATAGAAGTAGAATCATGACCCAAGAAATATATTCATCTCTATTTTAACAATTAAAAGGCTGCAATATAAAAACAAACCAAACTGATATGAAAAACTCAAATGGAAACACCAAACCCTTACAAGAAACACACCCAGAGACTCACAAATCTGCACTGTTCAACACAAGGGAAAATTTTCCATGAGCTTGCACATGGAATAGCCCCAAAATACTATCCTTAGCCTTCATAGAAATTTTCAAACTCCCATCTTTAGGTCCCTCTCTCCATAGGATTGGCAGCCTCTAAAGAACAACAGAGCAATGACCAAAAATCAAGTTCTAGAATGAGTGTGAAATGTCTCCAAACCCCTTTAAAGAGGGCATAACCCTATCTGACAACCAAGTAGGGTGAATAAAATACATTTTAATAATATTTAACATTTATTAATCCACTAGTTTCAAAATATTAGCCCCTTGTCCCGAAACTTTGCTTTTGACCCCACCAGCCTTAGCAAAAATTATTAATTTTTTAATTGTTTTGAAAAGTGGACATGACAATTCCTCCCTTTCAAATATTGCTTTTCCTCAAGTAAAGAAGGTTGGAATTCTCAAGAATATGTGTTCCTTCCCAAGTGACATCCTCCAATGGTAATCCTTTCCATTTGACCAAATGCTTCATGATGCTCCCATTTCTCAACCTTTTTTCTCTTGTATCCAAAACCTCTTCTAGTATTAAAACTAATTTACCTTCATCATCAAGAGGTGGTAAATTTATAGATACTATGGTTTTTTTTTCAAGAAGCTTCTTTAAGATAGAGACATGGAAAACATTATGTATTTTTCTGTTTGGTGGGAGTTGCAATTCAGAAGCTACCTCTCCTATCATCCTGATGATCTTATAAGGCCCATAGAACCTTGGATTGAGCTTCTCTGCCCCATTCCTCTTCAAGGTGCTTTTCTTATATGGATACAATCTAAAAAATACCAAGTCTCCTACCTCAAAGATATTTCACTCCTTTTCCTATTAGCATACAACTTCTGTTGGTTTTGTGCATGTTATAGATTATCCTTGAGGGACTTTAATATGTCTTAGCTTTGCTTAATGAAATCACCTGCTGTAGCTACTCTAATATCTGAAAGTGCTAGATTATCAAAGGAAAGGATATCATAACCATAGAGAGCATGAAAAGGAGGCATACTAATAGACATTTGATGAGATGTATTGTAACAATACTCCCCTAGGTGCAACCATTTCACCCAAGCATGTTGTTGATTTGAAACATAGTTCCTCAAATATCCCTCAATCCATTTATTAACTATCTCTATTTTTCCATCTATTTGAGGGTGATAGCTAGAAATAGGAGTGAGTTTAGTTCTTTCAAAATTAAAGAGCTCAATCCAAAAAGAGGTAAGGAATCTACTGTCTCGATCACTGACAATGTTTCTAGGCAAGCCATGTAGCCTGGAAATTTCCTTGAAGAACAATTTTTCCACTTGTGATGCCTTGAAATTAGATGCAATAGGAAAGAAATGTGCATACCTAGTTAGTCTATCTACCACCACATTTATGAAATCCTTACCTTGAACCTTTGGCAACCTAGTGATGAAATCCATGGAAATACTCCTATTTTTGTCCAAGAATAGGAAGTGGCTGCAACAACCGTGCAGGAAAAAATTTCTCACTCTTGTTTTTTTGGCATACCATGCAATCCTTAATGTGTTTAAGGAAATCCTCCTTCATACCCTTCCATGAAAACCACTCATGAAGTTTCCTATATGTATTGAAGTATCCTTGATGACCAACCAAAGGTGTGTCATGAAAGGTCCCCGATATCCTTTCTTTACTCTTTGACCTTGGCACTAAGAACATCTTGTTGTTGTAATAAATAATCTCATCAACAACCTTATACCTAATATCCACAAAATTATCAAAAATTTTGGTGGCAAAGGAATATTTAGCATATTCTAAGATTATGGAGGCTTTCCAATCAGTAGAGTTAGATGTTTAGGAACACATGGTGAGCTTCCTTGAGAGAACATCAACAACAACATTATTCTTTCCTTTCACATATTCAGTATCAAAATCATAAGCTTGAAATTTTCTTACCCATTTTTGTTGATGATCATTCAAATCCATTTGGTTCAAGAACTTAAAGCTATTATGGTATGTCTTTACAATGAATCTCCCACATGCCAAATATTGTCTAAATTTATAAAGTGCATGCATGCTTGCCAACATTTCCTTTTCATAGATGGAATAAATCTTCTTTGATTGATTTAATTTTCTACTATCAAATGCTATTGGATGTCCCCTTTGAGTTAGGATAGCCCCTATACCTTCTCCAAAAGCATCACATTCAACAACAAAAGGTAAACATAAATCTAGAATTACAAACACAGGGCATGAGCTCATTACCTCTTTAAGTTTATCAAATGTTTCTTGTGCCTCTTCTTTCCAAATAAAGGGTCCTTTCTTTGTCAAATCAATGAAGGGGGCATCAAGCTGAGAAAATCCTTTGGCAAGTCTTCTTTAATAGGTACACAAACCGAGGAAGCCTCTTAACTATGTAAGATTGGTAGGTGGAGGCCAATCTAAAATTGCTTGAATTTTGTGTTGATCAACTTGTAATCCTTTAGAGCTTATTACATGTCCCAAATATAGGATCTCAGTAAAAAAAAACTCACATTTAGATAAATCAGCATAAAAGGATTGCTGCTCCTAAATTTCCAAAATAGTGTCTATATATTCTAGATGCTCTTTCCATGTTTTACTGTAAATCAAGATATCATCAAAGAACACCAAAAAAAATTTCAAAAGATGTTTGTTGATTACCTTATTCATACAAGATTGGAATGTTGCTATGAATTAGTGAGGCCAAATGGCATAACAAAAAATTCAAAGTGCCCATAGTGACATCTGAAAGCAATCTTTTCCACATCTTCCTTCCTTATGTGGATTTGATGGTAGCTTGATCTTAGGTCAATTTTTGAAAAGTCTAAAATACCATGTAACTCATCACTAAGTTCATCTATGCATGGTATGGAATACCTATTTTTTATGGTCTTCTTGTTTAGAATCCTGTAGTCTATACACATTCTCATAGTATCTTGACAAGCATTACAAATGATGTAAATGGACTAGTGGTAGGCCTTATGAATCCCATGTCCAGGAGTTCCTTAAATTTATTTTTATTTCATCCTTATATCCTCTTGGATGGTGATATGGAGTAGTTATCACAAGTTTGGAACCCTTCTCTACCTCTATTACATGCTCAAAACCTCTATCTAGTGGCAATCTTGGAGGAAAATCATTGAAAAATACACTATGCTTATCAATACTATTTTAAATTTTAAGATGGAAATTACTTTGATTCTTTGGAGAGCTTGTTGGGTGGATTATGAATTCTACTACCCAAGCTACTTGTCCTCTACAAAAATTCCTTTCCATCCTCTTTGTCATGACCACCCTAGGTGCTCCATTTGATAAACCTCTCAATAAGACTTCTTTCCTATTGGAATGAAATTTGAGCTCCATGGTTCATGTAGTACCCTCCAATAGAGTGCAACCATTGAACACCTAATACAAGATCCATTTCCCCAATACCAACAACATAGAAGTCATCACATAACTTATAATCTCCTAAAGTCATCCTGAGTTGTTTCACCACTTGTGTGCAAGACATTGTGAATCAATTAGCTACAATAACATTGGATCCCTCAAAATCCTCTTGTTTAAATACTCTTTTCATGACAAATCCCTCATCAATAAAATTGTGAGTTACCCCACTATCAAGAAGAACTATCGACCTTTGCCTTGCTAGTACCCCTCAAATTCAAAATGGATGGTATCTTGGGACTCTTGATAATGCTACCAAAGTGTCATCCTTTCTAATTCCCTTTAATTTCTCTTCCTCCTCCTCCTCCTCCTTAGTGTCATGAAATTTCTCATGCTCATCTGAATCAGATTTGAAGCAACCTACATATAATTTACTTGACCTTTCCCCAAACATCTATGTCCTAAAACCCATGGGTCTCTACAAGTGAAACATATATTTTTCCTTCATAGTTCACTCATAGTCCCTTCATCTACCTTATTTTTTTCTGAATTTATAACATTCTTTGGTGGTGGTATTGAAAAAGTATTTTCTTGAGAATTTCCCTTATGTTGCCAGAGATTTGGGGTTTTTTGATTAGTGACTGGCTTCATAGGCACACAAGTTTCAAGCTACAAACTTCTTTTAATAGCTTCTTGTAAGGTTGAGGGTGAGAAAGCCTTAACCAAGCCCTTAACAAGATATTCCAAACCATCAAGAAAAAGATAAATAATCCTCTTTTCACTCATATCAGGTACCATAACAACCACTTTTTGAAAATTTTTAGTGTAAATAATTAAATATTATTACACTTTACTTAAGTTTACTTAGAAATATGCATAGTCATATGAGTTGTCTTGTTGACAAAACAAGAGCTAGCAACTTATTAGAGAACATGATGTCTACAACATATCTTTATGGGATGCACCTATGTAAACTTATCCTCTCATCATCACATAGACTCTTGCACTCATTGGAGGATAATCCACTATTGGTGGACATGTGCTTTGTTGTAATCCTTATCTCTTTGCTTACTCCTAGTCATTCTAGTTTCCTTTATATATAGGAACTTCTAATGTTTATTTATCTCATATCCAATTATCTAATATCCAATCATCAAATATCTGTTTACCTAATCATCCGATATCCATTATCATTTTGATCATTATTGAGATTCTCATTTGATCATCATTAGTCTCTCTTGTGCTACCTATTGAGCTTCTTGATCTTGATGTTTAAGTATTTCCTTAGGAAAATTCTTACATGGTATTAGAGCCATAAGAGTTTCATTACATAGCCATTGGAGAGATTTTTTTGCAAATCAAGATTAGAGCTTACTAGTCAAATCAGATATTGGTATCACATTCAGAAGGTCAAGAAACTTGCAAATCAACTTTTATTTAATCAAAATTAGACACCTAAAGTGAAATTTAGAGTCAATTGATTTTTGGAGGTGTGATGACAACAATTTAGGAAAAATAATTATAGAGGTGATTTTCAAACAATGATATCTCCCTCACATAGACTCCTTTTTTCGAGCAATTTTTTTTTTGTTTTAGGATAGAATTTTGTGATCTACACATTGGTGCAAGATGTTTGAGATCTTAGTTCCTAAATTTTTCTACAAATCACAAATCCTAATTTTTTCAACTTCAAAGGCTTAGTTTGGGCTCATTTGGAAACATATTTAGGTGCTATTTTTTTGAAAGTGCATAATTTTTTGTCAACTTTCTAGATTCGATATCAGTTTGCAGTAATTTTGAGTAGGCATAGTACTTTCAAAATTTGGTCTCATTTTGGCCTATTGGCACTTGTAATTAATTAGAACCTTGAGTGGTCTTGTGTCTTATCTTGTTGAGTTTGATATAGCTTCATATTTGTTGTTGTAACCATCAAAAATTAGAAGTCCACGTACACCCTAAATTAGTAAGTGGCCATTGTAATCACACTAAATATAAAGTGCCAAATCATGCATTAGGGGAGGTTTTTTTTATTTCTTTTTTGCATTTTGGGGGTGTGTACATTATTTGATCTCATGGAGTCATGCCAAAAGTGTCATTTTGGTTTAAGGTTCAAATTGACAAAATAAAACTATCATAAATGAAGTGTTTTGATGATTGATCATCTAAGAGAACATAAGGAAGTGTTTCCTTATCTATATTCAAAGATATTTCGACCTAATACTAATTGGGGACATATTTCTCTCTTTCTTCACTTTATGTATAATAGTATGAGTAAGGAATATTTTTCTTCTCTTAGTAAAGCAAGTAGTCCTCATGACATTTGGATGTGTCTTTGGGAAGCATATGGAAATCCATGAGTCCCTCCATTACCAGAGGACATTCTACCTCTAGTCACTCCAGTTGTGATACCTACAACTCTAGTTGAGATCATACATTCTAATGCTCCTATTGCTTCTACTAATCAAGTTTCAGCCATAGATGCTCTTGATGTAGTGTGGTAGGAAACACCATGTCTTCCTATTTCAACTTCATGAGATGACTTCCTTCTAGACATTGCAATTTTATTTGTGGAGTCTTACATTAAAGATGCAGGAGACATTATTGATTACATCCATCTTCTCTTTGTTTAGGAGAATTCTTCTTCACTTGTTGTGAGGGTACACTCTAACCTCAGCCACTTGATCTTTCTTTTGAGATTGACATGATTGTGGACACTTCTTTTTAGTAGTTCAAGGACTCTTTTATTTCAAAGGATACATATCAGTCTTTGGAGATTATTTTCCAATTTCCTCAGACATCATGTCTTTTGAGGATTCTTCCTACTAGTTGGGGAGCATTCTCTACTACACTTATGGCACAACTTCTTCCTACAAGGAGGAACATCATTCAGTTTTCATGGTGCAACTTCTTCAGTCATTAAGGAGCTTCTTTAATGGGCGTGCATTCATCATTGAGGGGAGGCTACATTTCTTCTCTTCCTATATCTTCTTATAAGGATGATTCCTTGTCTTTGGAGTTTGATTGACTTTCATACATGGACATGTTACCTTGTTTGCCACCTTCTTTTGGGCATCCACCAGATTGGCTTGTGGCATCTATACTCATCAAAGACTTGTCAACATATGAGTAGACTTTAGAGGCAACAACTATAGCATACTACATATGGATTCCTCATCCATCTTCCTATCCACAATGGAAAGTATACTTGGACCTATACTTGGTGTATCTTCTTCCTAAAGGGAGAAATGTCATTTGAAGGCATTGGATACTTTTTTTTTTCTTCATGATATTCTTGTAGGAGATTATTCAATATGGGGGGATACCATAATGTATTTTTTCTTATGGGGGATATATGCTTGTACATGAATGATGTATGGGGGGTCTTGATTACTCCATCCTTGCATGCATCTTGTATTACTTCATCTCTATTTTTGGAGGAGGTTTTCCCCATGAGGTTTTAGAGAGATTGCATTCCATATCATTGTATTTAGAACATTCCATTTGTACATGGGTACCTAACATGGCCTAGTAGCTAGAACCCACATTACATCTTGCATTTAGCTTTGTGAGCTTAAGTGAATTCCTCTAAGTTGCAGTTAAGGGGGGTGGGGGTGTTAGTGTAAATAATTAATTATTATTACACTTTACTTAAGTTTACTTAGGAATATGCATAGTCATATGATTTTTCTTATTGACAACACAATAGTTAGAAACTTAGTAGAGCACATGGTGTCTACAACATCTCTTTATGAGATACACCTATGCAAACTTATCCTCTCATAATCACACAAAATCCTATATTGAATGAAGGATAATCCACTCTTGGTGGACATGTGCTTAGTTGTAATCCTTATCTCTTTACTGACTCCTAGTCATTCTAGTTGCCTTTATATACAGGCACTTCTAGTGTGTATTGATCTCATATCCAATTATCTAATATCCAATCATTAGATATCTAATTATCCAATAATTTGATATCCATTATCATTTTGATCATTATTGAGATTATCATTTGATCATCATTAGTCTCTCTTGTGCTATCTATTGAGCTTCTTGATCTTGGTGTTGAATTATTGCCTTAGGCAAATTCTTACATGGTAGCAGAGCTATACCAAATTCTTACAATTTTTTTCTACATACTCATTAACTAATTTGGTTTTGTAAGAATTTGGTATAGCTCTGATACCATGTAAGAATTTTTCTTAAGAAAAAAATCACCCAAGACCAAGGAACTCAAGCACAAGCACAACGGTAGACCAAAAGAGTATGATCAGAATGATGATATGGTAAATATAATTGATAGATATGAATTGATATTAGAGGTGCTTGTATATAAAGGCCTCTATGATGCATCTAGAATGCTTAGGAGTTAGCAAAATGATAAGTCATACAACTAGGCACATGTCCATGAGGTGTGGGTTATTCTCCATTAAGCACAAGAGTGAGTGCGATGATGAGAGGATAATATTACAAAGTTGTAGCAAAAAAAATTATGTTGTAGACACCATGTGCTAAAATAGAAGTGTGAATAACTATGTTTTCTACATGACAACTTAGTTAATTATGCAAACTATAGTGTTGTAGACACCATGTGCTTAATTAGGGTTTCTTACTCCTAATTGTCTCACCTAAGAAATAATAAAATAATGCATAATAATAAAATAATGCATTGACCTAAGTAAACTTAAGTAAAGTGTAATAAGTAAATACTTATTTACACTAACAGACCCCCTAAAGTGCAACTTAGTGGAATGCACTTAAGCTTATGAAAGCTAGGATGAAATGCAAGATGGGTCCTGACTACTAGGCCTTATTAGGTATCCATGTACAAAAGTGCAATGCAATCTCTCATAAAGTGGAGAAAGAGGAAAAATCTCATGGGAAAAACCTTGCCCCAAAAGGAGAGATGTGAAATCAAGATGCATGGATGGATGAAGTAATCAAGACCCCCCATTACAACATACATCAAGTATATTTAAAAGAGTAGAAGGAAAAAACCCCATAAGAGGAAAAAGTCCTCCCCATAAAAGAGAAGAAGGAGACAAGCTAGTCCTCCCCTCCTAAATGTAGAATGTCGATCAGTGATAGCTTCTCCAAGGTAGAAGCTAATCCAGGACTGCTGAATAATATATCTCCCCTTTGGAAGAAACAATATCATAAGTACATATGAGATGCTTCCCCTATGTGTAGAAAGAATCCCAATGATCAATGATGCCTCTAAAACCTACTCAACTATCCCTGTGTCAATACTGACTGCTGCCCCTTCCAATGTTGCTAAAAAGAATAATGTCAGATCTAGCAAGGATGGATGTAGAACCTATCCCAAAGAACCTACCATCTCCTCAAATTATAAAGAGACCTCCTACAACTACTATACATAAGGATCCACAGTCATATCAACATTTGAAGACTGATCATGTAGAGAATGGACAAGAGTAGAGTGAGCCATTGCAACAACTAAAGAAGGATCTTCTTCATCAAAGAGAAGATGTATATCATTAATTAAGTCTCCCAAATCTTGGATGTGTGACTCCACAAACAAACCTGAAATATCTATCAAGAAGTCATCCATTGATGCTAGAGCTAGAAGACAAGGAGTACCTTGTTGTTCTAGACCTATCATTGTGGCTATGGATAAAGTATTCATTTCAACAAAGAGAAGACAAATATCATTGATGATGTCTCCCACATCTTCAATGTGAGAGTCCATGAACAAAATTGTAATATTTGGAAGGAAGTCATCCCATGAAGCTAAAGTAGGAAGACATAGTGTTTCTTGTTGCACTTAATTAGAAGCATCTGTGGCTGGAACTGGATCAATAAAATCAATAAGAGCATCAAGAGGTGGGATCTCAACTAGAATTGGAGGAACCATGACTAAAGCAACTAAAGATAGAATTTCCTCTGTAAATGGAGGGACTCATGGATCTTCATATGTTTCCCAAAGACACATCCAAATGTCATAAGGATACCATAACTTGTCAATGACCTTATAAAAAATTGAAGAAGAGAGACTAAAATAAATGATATCCAAAAGTCTTTTAATACATGGTAGATCAGTTATGTGACCAATGGAAGAGATCAGTTTGTTGGAACATAAGTAATGAAATACTTCTAGATGTTCTATCCTTAGATGATCAAGGAGTGAGACACTCCATTTTTGATAGTTCCTCTTTGTCAATCTTGGTCTAAGACCACCCCGACATGGGGAAAAAAACTCCTGCATGAGATCAATGAATGTATGCACCTGTCAAAATGTAGGAAAGAATCAAAGAAACCCCCTCCCCCCCAATTTATGATTTAGGCACTTTATACTTAGTGCGATTACAATAGCTAATTTAGGGCTTATTTTTCAAAGTAGTATATGTGTCCACAAAACCTATAATCTGATTCCAGATCTGGAAAGTAGACAAAAAATTATGCACTTTCAAAATAAACGAAACTTGAATATGTGTCCATATGAGCCCATAATAAGCATTTGAAGTGGTAAAAATTGAGATTTGCGAGTTGCACAAATATTCAAGAATAGAGATCTCAAATCACCTACACCAATGTGTAGATCAAAAAATTCTACCCTAAAACAAAAAAAATTGCTCACAAAAAGGAGTCTGTATGAGGGAGATATCGCTATTTGAAAATCACCTATGATATTATTTCTCTTGAATCGCCACCATCGCACCTCCAAAAATCAAATGGCTCTAGATTTAGCTTCAAATGTTCAATTTGGATGAAACAAAATCTGATTTGGGGTTTTTTTAACCTTTTGAATATGATGCAAATATCTGATTAGCACCAAAAAGCTCCAATCTTTGCCTGCAAAAAGTCTCTCCTACTGGCTTGATAGACAAATTTTTTTTTGAAAATAATGTAGATCTGAAAAAAAAAAAGAGATTGAAATGATAAAATATGTAGATCTAAAATTTAAATTCAAAGATCAGAAATGATCATATCAATTTTGCAAATCAGGCCTTCGAGTGCCGGTTTGCAAAAAAGAATTGTCTCAAATTTGACATTGGCCCAATATAGGTGAATTTGTAGTTGATTTTCACCAAATCGATATTTTGGATGCAATGGTGTGGTTTGCTTTGGCTCTAGATGCTCCCAATATCTATGGATACTCCTAATCTAGGTCGAGGTGCTAAAGCAAGAATTGTCTCGAATGACTATGTGAAGAGAAATTCTCCAAGCTCTGATACCATGTAAGAATTTGCCTTAGGGAAAAATTCACCTAAGACCAAGGAACTCAAGAATAAGCACAATAGTAGACCAAAAGAGTATGATAAAAATGATGATATGATATTCATTTAATATAGTTGATTGATATGAATTGATATTAGAGGTGCCTGTATATAAAGGCCTCTATGATGCATCTAGAATGCCTAGGAGTTAGCAACATGATAAGTCATACAACTAGGCTTATGTCCACTAGGTGTGGGTTATCCTCCATTAAGCATAGGAGTAATTGTGATGAAGAGAGGATAAGCCCACAAAGGTGTAGCACATAAAATTATGCTATAGACACCATCTAGTAAAACAAGAGTGCAAATATCTATGTTGTCTATATGAAAACTCAGTTAATTATGCAAACTTCAGTGTTGTAGACACCATGTGCTAAATTAGAGTTGCTTACTCCTAAGTGTCTCACCTAACAAATAATAAAATAATGCATTGACCTAAGTAAACTTAAGTAAAGTGTAATAAGTAAATACTTATTTACACCAATTGGTTTGTCTTAATTTTGACAATTCTTTAAAATACTCTTCATCATCATTGAGATGAAATCTATCTATCACTCTTTGACTAAAATCATCAAATGTAGTTACCTAATCATGACCTTGAGAAATCATTCCATGATACCACCAATCATAGGATACATCTTCCAAGTGTAGACTTGCAAATTGAATGATGTCAATCTTCTTCATGGATTAAGTGTGAAGAAGGTTTGTAATTTTTGTAGCCATGCTCTAGTAGAAATTTTATTTGTTCCATCAAAAGTAGGTGCTACAAACTTGCTTATTTTATTTTAGAGCTCTCTTCCACCTATGTCCTACTCCCTCTTGTACTCTTTCTTTGACATCAAAGTTTTCATCATATCCACATATTCTCGAAAAGGTACCGAACTACAAAAGTCATCATCTAAGCCATTTTAAGTAGCCCTTAATGCAACCAAGTTACCTGTAACCTCTTCCATAGGATTAAGTGATGGATTCGGTACCAGTGGCTCATTTGTAGGTGAGAAAATTGTCTTTGTTGATTTAGAGGGTGTGGGTTTCAAATTTCTTGGCTCCTCTAAAGTGCTCCCTCTCTCATTTGTAGATACAACTCCTTGGAGTTTTTATGTCAACAACCACAAAGCCTCTCTAGTTTCTACTAGGCTATCCACTATTTGCTTTTGAGTGTTCTAGATGTCCTAGAAGAATTTTTTTGCCATCTCATCTGGGTCATTCATACTTGTTCCTTCCTTGGGCTTTGTAGTTTTATTATCAATTGGAGTTTTGATCAAAATTTCTTTATTCCTTTGTAGCTGAAAATATCTCTTTTCTCTTTCACTTAGTTGCATGCAAACTTCTACAAACCCTCAGGTTGGCAAGATAATAGCTCTGATACCTCTAAAATGTCCCCTTTCCAATTTTTACATCAAATTTGCATCCTCTGATCAGATTTTTAAATTAAACAAACAACACTTTGAAAGATTATATAATTTCTCAAATAAATCCAAATCGTCTATGCCTGAAATAGTGTCAAAAAACTTCACAGCTTGACGTATTATTGATAAATTTGAAAGTAGATTTATTAAAGAATTTTTTTTGGCATAATGACAAAAAAATGACATTTCTAGATTTGTAAAGAGTTTACATAACAACTCCAAAATGCAAGACAAATACAATGCTCATTGGGCCCCTGAAAACAACATAAAATTGGCTAAAAACACCATAAAACACTAGCAATCTATCACATAAGTTGAACCATGACCCAAGACATATATTCAGGTATATTTTAATAGAAAAAATGATTCAATACAACATAAAACAAAAATGATATGAAAAACTCAACTAGAAACACCAAACCCTTACAAGAAACACACCCAGGGACTCACAAATCTGCATTGTTTAGCACAAGGGAAAACTCTGCATGAGCTCACATATAGGATAGCCTAAAACTCCTATCCTTAGCCTTCTTGGAAACTTACAAAATCCCATCTTTAGGTCTCCTTCTCTATAGGTTTTGCAACCTCTGAAGAACAAGAAAGCAATAAGCAAAAATCAAGTTCTAAAATGAGCTTGAAATGTCTCCAAATCCCTTTAAAGAGGGCATAACCCTAACTCATAACCAAGAGGGGTGAATAAAATATATTTTAATAATATTTAACATTTTTTAATCCACTAGTTTCCAAATATTAGCCCCTTATCTCGAAAATTTTCTTTTGATCCCACTGGCCTTAGTAGAAATTATTAAATTTTTAATTATTTTGAAAAGGGGACATGAGACATTGATTGCAGAGCTATGCAACATGCTATGTATTTTTTTGTTGAATGTAAATTAGAGAAAGAATGTAGTTTTGTTCAATTCCCTTAAGTATTCCATGGAAGTCTCAAGGATGATCCCTTTGGAAACCAGTTGAAAATACTCGTAGAAGTAAGAAATGATTTACTATCTTTTATGAACTAATTATTCAAGAGCTCTATAGCATTTTTGGCCAAGTTATTATATGATTATAGATACAATGGAGATTTTGGGTGTATGAAGACTATTGGGAAGGGATCAAATACACTCCAAGGCCCTCTTTGTGGAGGAACTAGCTACTTTCATAGAAGACAAGGCTTGTATTGGTTGCCACCTAAGATTGATCAACACCACTAGAAAGGAAGTGAAAGGAAAAGACAAGGTAATAGAAAATGTTCTATAGCATAGATGCTAAATCACTTTTGACTAGTTTCAGGTGGGATGGTTGCAGGTGATTTGACCATTTTTGATTAATTAGGCAGTAGTATTGATGTGAAGGAATGGATTAATGGTGGAATTTCATTGTGGACCCTTTTTGTATGAATTGTTACCAGAAATGTTTTGTCATTCAATACAGTTTCATTTGCACGATGTCACATGAAATTTGATAACTACAAAACCTTCATCACATTAGCCACTACTGTTACTTCACCAAAGAGTTAACCATTTGAAGTGATTTAACCGTATCATTTGTTGGTTGTCACCATGTTATTTGATCATTCACATGGGAAGACACATACCCCAATTCAAACGATTATCACATCATGAGCCTGCATTGATAGAAGTGTTATTTTTTCATTTGAATTATCCCCATGCTTTAACAGTAGAGTTATGATCATGTAACCTTGACACTTGACAATTAAATTTTAAGTAAACTAACAAACATGTGAGTAGCTATGTTTTGCATCATTACTTCCTTGTACAGTTCACAACACAACCATTCAACAAAATATTGGTGGGTTCATACAAAATTCTTGGTTTAGCTTTATTGTTATATCTTTAGCGGTGGATGGCCTAACTCACTTGGACATTTTGGTTAGAAATTGTGTAAGCATTGGCCACACTAATTCCACCAAACATTCAATGGACACTACGAAACCATGCCTTGACTTCTTTGTATATCTCTTTGACACCTTGCCTCACTGAAACCATCTAATAAGCATTCAAATATTTCTTTTGACATTTCATTTAACCTTTAATGATATTTATTTCACACAGGCATGTAAAAAACCTCAATTGATAGAAATGTTGTTTCTTCATTCAATGTTTCATATATCGCTGTAGTTACATTGATTATGCTTCATAAGTCACAATACACTATAGCGATTCCAGTATGGTCAAAAGAGATTTTGGGTACTACATCGCTATAGAATTTAGAAAACTCTTCTATCACTATATAGAGAAGGCCTAATCTTGACATAGCAATGAGTGATGAGGAAAGTATATCGATATGTCATATATTGATCCCTTTTATCATTATGCGAAGAAACTAGAAAAACAATATAGTTATGAGCTATAAAGGAGGCTTATCACTATAACATATAGTGATCATTGGAAAATGGAAAACAAATATAATCATTATAGAAATGAGTGATAGAGATGTATCGCTATAAGTCATGGCGATGAGTATTTTTGGTGATAAAAAAGGAGATATAATAAATACATAATAGTTTCATCCATATTTTCATTATGTAATCTGATACATTTATACATATGATAGTTTCATCCAAACCTTGCCTTGACTTCTCTGTATATTTCTTTGACATTTTACATCACTTGAACCATTGAATAAGCATTGTCAACATTTTGTTTAACTGTTAATGAGATTTATTTCACACAGACACATCTAAAACCTTAATTGATAGAAATGTTGTTTCTTTTCTGATGTTTCATATACTGCTATAGTGACAACAATTAGGCTTCATGAGTTAGGATACACTATAGCAATTGCAGTACTGTCAAAAGAGATTTTGGGTACTATATCACTATAGAATATAGCAAACTCTTCTATTGCTAAAAGGATAAGGCCTAATCTTGACATATCAATGAGCAATGAGGAAAGTATATCACTATGACATATAGTGATCCCTTTTATCGTTATGCGAGGAAATTGCAAAAACAATATAGTAATGATTGATAAAGGAGGCTTATTGCTATAACATATAGAGATTATTGGCAAATAGAAAATAAAATAATCATTACAACAATGAGTAATAGAGATGTTGTATCACTATAAGTCATTGACTAGGATGCCATCATGGGTTTGGAATTTTGGTCGATCGAGGGCTAGCATTGGTCAAAACTTTGACCCATGCATCAACTAGGATGTCATCGTGGGTTTGGCATCTTGGTCAATGCTTTGGTCAAACTTTCAACCAAAATTTGACAAAATTCTGACCAATAGTCTCATCAACAAGGGGGACCATTTTTGACCAAATCCATCAACAAAATTCTTATATTGATGAGAATTGGTCGAAGTTTGACAATAAAAATAGTGCAAAATAGTTTGTCAAAAATTCAACTAACATGATTCAAAAATTCAACCAATTTTCATTGAAAAATGAGTCAAAATGTACTAGTGATCCATTGTAAAAATAGACTCATATTAATTATTAGTTAAATCTATTTAGTTGACTTGAATTTAAATGTATCAATTGTTAATCTTCAAATCCTATACTTATCAAATCCTTGTCATACCCTAAATCATCATATCATTCCATGGAAGCATCTACTTAATTCTTTAAATTAAAAGTAGCTTTGATATTGTGTACACCTCATCAAATTTCATTTGAATGAAATGAAACTTGTTCATTCATTCTCAAAATTATAAAAGCATGAAATATGAGACATAATTTTTTGACACAAATAGCTTGCAATGCTTGCTTGTATTAACTTCTTTGAAAATAATACATAGTACTGATATGACAATTATGATAGGGAAATGAGACTAAACCATACTTTCATTAATCTCAAACTTCTACAGAAAACAAGTTGAATACATCAACACTTAGCACAAAACATAGGATCGACTCAAAATGATACGTATTACCAAATTAGAATTCAAACCCTTTTTCCAAACATTGGAAATCCTTTTATAGTAGAAGGATTACAACAAGCTTTAGGCTAGAAAGGCTACAGACATGTCAATTACAATTTGTGACAATGTTGTTTCATAACAAACATAACAATAGTAAGAAAAAATCTAGAGATAGCCAAAATTTGGACAACTGTCATTGTAGATGTTTAGGGTGTTGGAATACTTTAGAATAACTAGGGGGGTAGGGGTGAATCAGTTATCCAAGGTCCAGATATATAAAAAAAACTTTCCATAGCTTAGTGAACCCATTTATATACATGCATGCATCCATAAGATTATGCAATCACTAAAACTTGTAGGTTATTGTCAAATCAACATGTAGAAATGTAAAACATGAAACAAACAAATTCATCAACAAACTTGACACAATGATTTACGTACAAACCCAATTTGGGAAAAACCACCAGTAACATGCTACTCCTTTCCACTCTTTTGAAGTGATGCCCTATAAAAGGCCAACCTTGTTAAAGTTATAATAAACACTATTAATATGACCTGGTTAAGGTATTTTAATCACCCTATTAGAAGCGAGCCTTGTTAGAGGACTTTAGGCCATTCACTTGGAATTCCACCCTATTAAAGGATTTACAAATGAATATTAAGTCAACCTTACTCCAAAGGATTTACCCTAGACTTATATAATTGTTAGAGAGTAACAGTAGAGCTTTGATCTAATACAACTTACAAATTTTATTGTAGATTATAGATCTCTATTTCATCCTCAATTCTACTTGGCATAGCTTGTTCACCCTTTAAGCATTCATCTCCTTAAGCCTTCTTGCTTAATATGCCATTGCTGACTTTTCTCTTGGGTCACTTAATGAACCAAAACCCTTAACTCCTTCTCTTCCTTAGGTTCTTTGACATGACCAACTTTGCTTCATGATCATTTATTCCTATAAATAGGAAATTAGGATATTTTCTTACTCATTTTCCATCATCCAAATTAGGGTTTGGATGGATTAGGTAGGATACAATGTATCTAACCCATATCTTATATCTCTTCTAGAAACTTCTCTAAAATCCATTTGAATTTTCCTAAAAATGGTTTACCTCAAATTCTGTGCCACCAGCTCATCATCTTATCTTCCACTAGGTTTAGAAAATTCAAGAAAACAAACTTGTTGGCTCAGATTTAGTGAAAACTTGATCTTTAAAATAATGTAGTAGCTCACTATTATCAACCTTCTAATTCTTGACACATACTATGTTGCTTGAGATCCACTGTGAATTCACTCAACATCAACTAAAGTTTATTGATGCTCGACATCAAGTGTTTTTCTTGGCATCCACTAGAATTTTTCTTTTACTTGGCTCCAAATGACTTTTTTGCTCAGCTTGAACTGTCTTTGCTCAACACCTACTATCCACTCGATCAAGCTTGGTAGACAAATTTTATGTAACTTGTTCTTCTAAAATTTCTTAGTGTAGTCAACATTTGTAACCTTAAGTAGATTATCAATGCATCATGTCATTACTGTCTTAATTGATCCTTATACTTCATTGCATATTCATAACTCAACCTTTCCTCTAGGTCCTTTTGTTACATCTTATTGATCAAATCCTCTTCATTAATCAACTAAGTGATAGTACTTGAATATTATAAGCAGTTGACTTACCAACAAATAACAGGTTTGACATTAGTGACAAAACAATGATTAAAACACATAGTCTTCTTCAAAAATCTCCCTCTTTCAATATATTCTCTTCAATATGCTCTGAATGATGTCCCTCTTTGGCATTGATGGTAAACCATACTGATCAACTAAGTCAATCAAATCATGAACATCTTGTTTAACCAAACTGACTAGGTTAAGATAGTAAGAGAATACCAAAAAGAAAAACTTGTATCAAAATCTGTCCCTCTATTACAAACTTCCATCTTTTGATTAGGTTACAAAACTTCTTCTTATGACTCCCTTTGAGTTCCTTCTTGTATCTTTTTCATCATACATGTGCTTTCTTCTGATATTGCTAACCACTAACACTTTTCATTTCTTTGACAATAATCTCTTGATATTTCCCTCTTGATCAGGAATATCTCCCTCAGCATTTATACTAGTTTGATCAGCAAAATATCTCCCTCTATGATTATGCATTTTGGTTTTGTTCTATCTCCCTTTTGATTAGTAAATTTCTCCTCTTCTCTAGCTCTTAATCAATATCTCCCTATTTTGTTCTAACTCTTGATCAATAGAATATCTCCCTCTTTGACAACAATGCCAAAGACCTATTATCTTAACATCTTAAACATGCAAATATAGGCTTTTATAGTTTCTTCAATTTCTCCCTCTATCACCTTGCTTGTGAATGATTTGAAGTTTTAGCTCATTGATTACTTTAGGCAGCTCCTAAAGTAAGATCTTGTGCATCAATGTGTAACATATGAATATCAACTGTTTTGATGCAGGGCACTCCTTTTGTTACTTAGATGGCCTTTGATAGGGGTATCACCCCTAATTTAACTCTTAGATACTTATGAGCATCCTTAGGTAATGATTTTGTGAAGATATCAGTAATTTACTCATTTGTGTTAACATATTCCATCTTCACCTTTTTATTTTGAATTAACACTCTAAAGTAATGATACTTGATTGTAATGTGCTTAGTCTTTGTGTGCATCATTGGATTCTTTGATATATTGATAACACTTGTATTATCACAATATAGTATCATTAGCTTTGTGATTTCTTCCTTCATTCCTTTGAGCAATTGTTTGATCCATACAATGTTTGTGCAATTTACAGCAGCAACAACATATTTAGCTTCATCAATAGATTGTGAAGTGCAACTCTATTTCTTGCTAGTCCATGTAACTAGTCTCTTTCTTAAGAAAAATGCTCCTCCATTGGTACTCTTTCTGTCATCAATGCTTCTAGCCCAATCTCCATCAGTGTAGGCTCTCAATTTAAACTTTTCTTTTTTCTTGTACTATAGACCAAATTGTTCTATACCTTTAAGATATCTCATTATTCTCTTCATATCCATTAAACAATTTTCCTTGGGATTAGTAGAGAATCTTGTAACTATCCCTATAGATAATGAAGTATCAAGTCTACTATGCACTACATATTAAAATTTTCTAATCATAGACCTGTACATGGTTTGGTTCACTTCAGAAGAATCATCATTCTTTGAAAACTTATGTATTATTACCATAGGTGTACTTACTAGTTTAGAATCTTCTAATCCAAAAAGTTTTCAATATCTCTTTGACATAATTTGACTGAGTGATTTATATAGCATACTTAATTTGATATATTTGCAAACCCACAAAGAACTTGATTTCTCCAAACATAGACATTTCAAATTCTTGCTTAATTTGATTTGCAAAATCCTTACATAAAGAATTTTGACCTCCAAATATGATATCATCAAAAAATTATTTTAGATAGAAAAATACATTTTCCTTTCTCTATCTTTATGTATAGATTGTTGTTATCATATATCCTTTCAAATCTAATCTTCACAAGATAATTATGACGTCTCTCATACCATGCTCTAGGTGCTTGTTTCAAACCATATAGAGCTTTGTGTAGTCTACATACCATGTTCTTATTATCATTATCAACAAAACTTTTTGGTTGTTCTATGTAAACCTCTTCCTCTAATATGCCATTCAGAAATGCAGATTTAACATCAATTTGATACACTTTTAAACCTTTCTATGCAACATAAGCAAGTAGAGTTCTTACTCCTTCCAATATAAACATAGGGGCAAATGTCTCTCCATAGTCAATTTCTTCTTCTTGTGCATATCCCTTGTTAACTAATCTTTCTTTGTTTCGTGTGACTTCACCATTCTCATCTAGCTTGGTTTTGAATACCCACTTGGTGCTAATCACATTCTTGTCTTCTGGACTAGGAACTAGACTCTATGTTTTTTTCTTCTCTATTTGTTCAGTCTCTTCTTTTGTGGATTTGTACTAGTCAGCATCTTCTAGTGTATCTCTTACTGATTTGGGCTCCTTCATGCTCAAAAAACATGTTTCAATTCTCAATTTGTTTCTTGTCACTAGCCTAACATTTTTATCTCCAATGATTTGTATTGAAGGATGATGTCTTTTGACATATTTAGACAATCTTTGTTCAACTCTTGTTTCTTTATTTTATCTTTCAATTTCAGAATCACTATGTATATCTTTGTCAGGTATCTCAGCATCTCTTTCATGTGTACTAATCTTAGAATTAGAATGTGTATCCACTTCATTTTGTAACTCAACATTTGAATGCAGCTTAGTTCCTAAATGGAACTTGGCATTCATAGGATATGACTTGGTAGTCACTGAAACTAGCTTTTGGTTTGAAACTAGATTTACAACATCTTCTTTAGTAGGCATTCCTTCATAAAAGTATACAAATGATTTGTATTCTTCTAGCTTTTTCATAGATTCAGCCTCATTTACTTCTGTATATTCATTGAAATTCACATTTGCACTTTTCATAATTTTGTTAGTGGTAGTATTTAAAGACTTATAAGCTTTACTTCTTGTGAAATATCTTAGGAATATACCTTCTTCAATTTTTACATCAAGTTTTCTATTCCTAACATCTTTAAGAATGTAACACTTACTTCCAAATACCTTAAAGCATTTTATATTGGATGGATATCCATACCATAGTTCAAAAGGTGTTGAATGAGTACCTTTCTTGATTTGCACACAATTCAAAGTATAGACGATTGTACTTACAACTTCTCTACAACATTTTAGAGCAAAATTCTTTTCCATCATGAGTGTTTTAGCAAAATCCATTATAGATCTATTTCTCTTTTTAGCTATTCCATTTTGTGGAGGGGTCCTAGGGGCAAATGTTTGTCTTTTGATTCCTCTATCATTACAGAACATCTCAACTTCACTTGATGCAAATTCTCCTTCTCTGTCAGATCTCAAACATTTCAGACTTTTATCTATTTCTTCCTCAATTTTTGCCAAGTACCACTTAAATATTTGAAAAGCATCAGATTTCTATTTCAAAAACATAACTGCCATCATCCTAGAATAATCATTAACTAATAACATTATGTACTTATCTCCCTTGTAGCTTTGTACTTCAATCAGTCCACACAAGTCATTATGAACAATATCTAGTATTCCTTTAGAGGTATATATTTTACTTTTAAAAATTGACTTTGTCATTTTTCCTAGCTGACATTGTTTGCACACTACATTATTAGGCTTCTTCAATTTAGGCAAACCTCGGAATGGAGTTGGGATAACCTAGAATTAAGCCCTACTATTCTATAGCCAGATTCCCCCACCCTACCCTATATTGAGTGGGGAGCCCATACCTACCTAAAATTATAGGGCGGCCCCTAGCCTAGAATTTTATGGGTATAGGCTAACCTAAAATTCTAGTAGGGCGGGGATACCTGATAAATGTAGGGGGTA
The DNA here is from genome assembly GCA_028749045.1 of Cupressus sempervirens. Taxonomy (NCBI): domain Eukaryota; kingdom Viridiplantae; phylum Streptophyta; class Pinopsida; order Cupressales; family Cupressaceae; genus Cupressus; species Cupressus sempervirens. The sequence continues at coordinate 733,382,388 of CM053793.1, forward strand.
GGGCCCATAAAAGCCTTTTAGGCTAGGGGGCTAGGCTAGGGGGCCTATCCTATCCCTATCCCTATCCCTATCCCTATCAATTTTAGGGTTAACTTTTCTCATGTTACTAATACTAACCAAGTTATCAAAATTAACATGACATAACCTTTTGTGCCAAAGCCATACATTATCAAGTTTTGCAACAAGAAAAGTAGCATCCTTTATATCAAGATAAAATAGATTACTTCTAGTTTGATCACCTTTTCCAATTAGTTCTCCATTTGTGTCATATATCTTAGCAATCTAATCTTGTTTACAAATTCAACCTTGCATCCCAAATTGTTCAATTTTGACACACTCAACAAGTTATAGATTAGTCCTTCAACATAGTAAGCATTGTCACATGAAATCTTATCTGTGAGTTTGATAGAACCTTTTCCTTTTATCGAACATGGTGCATCATTACCAAATGTTGCACTATTTCCATCATAACAATTTAAGGTAATGAACTTACTTTTATCTCTAGTCATATGATGTGAGAATCCACTGTCAATGATCTATCTGTCATTTTTGTTCACACAAGTGACAAGTACAGTTGCCTCATCTTCATTAGATTCATCCTTCATTGCAACATACAACACTTCATCATCATTTTTATCAAAATAATCCCTTGTTTCCTCTTCAACAATGTAGCATGAATTTTTTCCTTTATCTTTGTAATTTTGCTATCATCTTCTCTTCTGATCTTGTACTTGTCACCACCTTCGTAGTTCTTCTTTTGTGTACATCTTGCAACAATATGACCAACCTCAATACATTTGAAACAAATGATGGGTAACTTACCTTTGAATTTGCCTTTACCTCTATGTAATATTTTTTCTAGTAGTGCTTCCAATTGTTCAACATCTTCCACATCTATATCACTATCACTAGATACATATTTTATCTTTCTCTTCTTCTTCTACTTTACTTCATCAGAATATTTCAATAACAACTTAGCTTTGAAAGCAAATTCAAGAATTTTAGGTTTGTAATTATCAAAGTTAGATAGCTCAAAACTAGTGAGTCTACCTACCAGACCTTCAAGAGTTAGATTATTTCCTAGAATACATCTTAGTTCTTGAATTGCAAAAAATCTAATAGCATAAATAGGCAGTAATGTTATCAAGACTTTTCTTAGCACAGTATCATCATCTATCTGACCAATAGCTCCTTTTATTGAACTAACAACTTCTTTTATTCTAGCAACATATTGAGCAATATTTTCCCCTTCTTCCATTCTCATATTATCAAACTTATCTCTAAGACTTTTAGATTTGGCCCTTTGAACATTTTAGTCTCCTCCATAGATGGTGGCTAGGGCATTCCATATTTTGTTTACACTGTCAAGACCTTTTATATCATCAAATTTGGCATAGCTTAGGGCAGAGGCATTCTCCAACATTGCCTGATTGTGTTCTTTCTTCTTCTTCATATCCTCAGTAGTTAGAACTCCAACTGGATCAACATGTTCCACAAAAATGGTAGATTGTGCATGATCTCCAAGTCCTCCAAGGTGTAGCTTCATCAAACTTTTCCATGTAGGAAAACTATCTCTATCGAGCTTGGCTACTTCTATTTTAGACATTTCCCTCTTTGTGCTTCTAGTACCTTAAAACTAGTCCTCTTAAGCAGCTGGCTTTAATACCAATTGTTGGAATACTTTAGAATAACTTGGTGGGGTGGGGGGGGGGGTGTGAATAAGTTATCAAAGATCTAGATGTGTAAATAAAACTTTCCATAGATTAGTGAACCCATTTATATCCATGCATGCATCCATAAGATTATGCAATCACTAAAACTTTTAGGTTACTATCAAATCAACATGCAAAAATGTAAAGCATGAAACATAACAGATTCATCAACACACTTGACACAATGATTTATGTGGAAGCCCAATTCAAGAAATACCACTAGTAACATGCTACTCCTTTTCAGTCTTTTGAAGTGATGCCCTATGAAAGACCAACCAAGTTAAAGATTACAATACACACTATTAAATGTGGCCCAATTAAGGGATTTCAATCACCCTATTAGAAGTGAGCCTTGTTAGAGGACTTTAGGCCATTCACTTGGAATGCCACCTTGTTAAAGGATTTACAAATGGCTGTTTGTTAGTAAACAGGTTTGTCACTATAAAAATGGCCCAATGGAGTGTATGTGGCAAACCATTCACAATAGATGGCCCAATGGAGTGTATGTGGCAAACCATTCACAATAGTTGGATAGGTCCTTGGTATGCAACTTTCCTCTACATTTAGAGGGGTATGTCCCTCATATGATATAGTTTTTAAGTTTGTCGAATAAAGATGAAATGAAACTTTAAAAGATGAGAAAGCTCATGATGACAAATGCATCACATGACTTCACAACTTTCTTGAATTAACATAAACTGCTGATAGCAACAATCAAGATCTACACTACAAGGATGCTATTAGCACAATGCTGATTCGAGAATTCATGAACATTTGCACAATAAAATGAAAACACCCAATACACAGAAAGAATCAACATTTCAACTTTCATATATGTAGAAAGAGAACTCAAACTATGTTTCCTTTTTTATTTCTTTGCACCAAGAACATGAAAGAAATTTTTTATCACAAGAACAAGATCTGTAAACACTTTCCAAAAATTGTCCTGCTACCAAAACTTTAACATAGTGTACCCTTGTTTCCAAATCCAAAAAGTCCCCCCACAAAGCCAAAAATGACTCCTTATATAGATATGGAGGCTAAGAACTACTTTTTCATGATTAATAACTACCTTCAAAAAACATAATTTTGATGAGGTTAATTAACCTCTACAAAATTAACTACAATGACTTGAGATTTTGAAAAGAATGTTGATTGATTGACCTCGATGATAGCTATTGGGTCTTCTCCTTATTTTAAATTCATGGCACCAATTCTTTCTACTTTGACATTTGTCAAGCAAGTCTATGCTTTCACGTAATGACAACACTACTTACAACTCACTGATCAATTCCTTGAATGCATCAACATACATGTACTATAGTTATTGACTTTCATGAGTGATGCTTTAGTGTAGCTTTATGCTCACCATCTTCAATTGTTTGGGAATTCCAAATATTTTTCTATGATAATTGCATATAATCATGAGTTTCCATGTCATTTGATTCCAATGTACTCAATTCATGTTGCAATATCTCATCTACCTCTACATGTTTTTCTAAAATCAACAAACGTTGTGCATCTGCTAATAAATGTTGTATTTTCTCAATGCAAAGCCTTCATATTTGAACTAATGCAGATTTCTTTGGCCACTTTAGCTTCTCCTACAACTCAAAAGATGTTACCTCTATACCTAGAGATGCAGTAAATAGTCCCTGCACAACAAGAAATTTCAATATCTCCTTTTGAAGGGGAAATTTTACAACAAGCTCAAGAGAAGCATTTTTTTTTTGAAAGATGATAAATGCAATCCATTGTCCATGACTTGAGAACATCATCTGAGCCACTTGCTTCTCGCAGTGAGCTTTCATCATCCTTATCCATGTTCTTGACCCCTAGGTTTGATGCCTCATCTTCTTTAACTGCATGAATTTTATCTAGATAACTTATTTTATCTATATCAAGGTGGCATCCTTTCAAAAATATCCCAGTCAACTTCTATAAAAACAATAAGGATCCTCCTATTGTGTAAAATTTACTAACCAATTTTCTTATTGTTTGTGTTCTAGAAATATTATCAAATTAACCATCACTATTTACTTGCAAAGCTATAACCACTACTACTTGATGCTCATCCTCATCAATAGACCAATTTACCACTTCCTCCAAGAAATGATAAGAAAATTTGTAAAGATGATGGTCCTTAGCTAAAAAAAGTCCTCTAAACACTAAAAAAATTGCTAAACTAAAATATTTGAACAAATGGTGTAGGTATTCTTGGAAGTATCATAAGGAAAATATTAATAGCTAAATACTTTTGATCATGAGATGATTGCAAAAGTGTTCCTTCAATGACCACTTCCCAAAAAAAAGCGAGCAGCCAACATTCCATAGTTGGTGCATGTCCATGTTCTTATGCTACCAACTATCTAATAACATTCTATAAAATAGTTACATGTTGTTTTCCTTTACTCTATCCTCCATGTTTTGAATACTTGGGCTATGAACAATGTTTCATGAATCCCATGGAATTTCAATGTCAAACAAATAAGGCAAAATGTCTTCTTTTGATCATAGTAGCAATAAAATGCCCTTGTTCACTGTTGACCAGAAGATGGTCCTTCCATGTGTGAACAAAATGAAAATAATGGTATCTACAAGTTGATCTATATATGATCTAATGGTTTTAGATTTTGATTTTACACCTCTATCATTTGAAGAGTCAAGAAAAATCTCAATTATTTGGATCATCTTCGATCTTTCCCAAAAATTTAAAGTCTTGCTCATATTGGCACCTTTCAATTTTTAACTTTTATTAACTTAGGTAGAGAGGTTAATAACTGAACCCGAATCACATGTTTTGGATTCCAATCTTAACCCCCTTTTTTTAGAGGTTAATGTTAATGGTACAAAACACATTTTTCGAAAGGTTATCTTAACTCATTTCCAAATGTGAGGTTAAGATTTTGGCTTAAAACACGTATTCTAAACCTTGGACCTTGACCTTTTTAATTGTTAATTTTGCAAAATTATCTTAACCTTTTGATGGAGAGGTTAATATTTCAAAGTGAAACACATGTTTTGGAAATTTATTTTAACCTCTTTAATGGTTAATGGTTAATATTTTGATTGAAAATATGTATTTTGGTTCCTTCCGTTAACTTGCGATAACTTTTGACTTGGAAGCTAGATTTTGAAAATTTGAAGTGCTAGATGGAGCTGTAAATGAGCCAGAGATATTTGAAGGGAAAATTTTCTCAAAAACTCTAAGAGTAAGCTATGACCATTTTAATGATTAAAATGAGGCATATTCTAAGAATAACCATAGCTCAAAAAGGTAGGAAATGAGTCAATTTTAATATTTGAGCAACACTGTTAAGTCAACCTTATTCCAAAAGATTTACCCTAGACTAATACAATTGTTGAAGAGTAATAGTAGATCTTTGATCTGATACAACTTACAACTTCTCTTGTAGATTATAGATCTCTATTAAATCCTCAATTTTGCTTGGCCTTCATACTTTGTAGCTTTGATAGCTTGTTTTCCCTTCAAGAATTCATCTCCTCAAGCCTTCTTTCTTAACATACCATTGCAGACTCTTCTCTTGGGTCACTTAATGAAGCAAAACCCTTAACTCCTTCTCTTCCTTAGGTTCTTCCATATGACCAACTTTTCTTCATGACTAGACATTCCTATAAGTAGGAAATTATGATATTTTCTCGCTCATTTTCCATTGTCCAAATTAGGATTTTCATGAATTAGGTAGGATACACTGTATCTACCCCATATCTTGCATCTCTTCTAGAAACTTCTCCTAGAATTCATTTGAATTCACCTAGAAATGGTTTTCCTCAAATTCTATGCCACTAGCTCATCATCCTTATCTTCCACTTGGTTCACAAAATTCAAGAAAACAAACTTGTCAACTCAAATTCAGCGAATCTTCAATCTTTAAAATAATGCAACAACTCTACATTATCAACCTTCTAATACTTAGCACATATTGCATTGCTCAACATCCATTGTGAATTCACTCGGCATCGACTAAAGTTTACTGTTTCTCGGCATCAACTAAAATTTATTGATGCTCGACATCAACTAAACTTTTCTTAGCATCTACTATTTTTCTTGGCATCCACTAGCATTTTGTTGTTACTCATCTAGAACTGACTTTCTACTCGGCCCTCACTATCTTTTCTCAACACCTACTATCTACTCAGACAAGCTTGGCAGACAAATTTTATGTAACTTGTTCTTCTAATCTTTCTTAGTGTAGCCAACATTTTTAACCTTAAATAGATTATCAATACATCATGTCATCACTGTCTCAACTGATCCTTGTACTTCATTACATAATCATAACTCAACCTTTCCTCTAGGTACTTTTTTTTCATTTTATTGATCAAATCCTCTTCATCAATCAACTAAGTGATAGTACTTGAATCTTATAAGAAATTGTCTTACTAGCAAATAGTAGGTTTGACATTAGTGAAAAAAAAATGATTGAAACACATAGTCTTCTTCAACAATCTCATTCTTTCAATAACCTCTCTTCAATAATGATCTTTTTAGTCAGATCTCAACATAGGGTCAACTTCTTTCTTTGCAAAGTGAGACTACCCATAATAGGTGAACCAAAAAGATAAGGTATCTCATTGAAATAGTTGTCCTTCCTCTATTTTCTAGTATATAACTTCTTTCAACCTGTTCAATCACTATCTCTAGATGGAAATGCCTTGATATCAGCTAAAGCTTCCCATATTGTAATGTTAGTTTCAATGTCTGGCCAAGTGGCTCCTATAATAGTGTTTGGATATACGTAAATTTGATTACACTGCTAGGTAATCGTATTTAGTCATCTCCTAGGACATGTATGATTAAATATTTTTTATTTAATTAATTAATCATCATCCCCTAGTTAATTAATTAATTTAATTAACTATAGTCCAATTGATAAAATCAAATGATAATCCAAAATCAATTTATCAATTAAATCCACATTCCTCTATTAAATTAAATAAATCCTCAAATCTATTTAATTTAATCCCACATCACTTATTTATTAAATAAATCATTTAATAAATTATCCAAACCCCTAAAAATATCCCTAAACCCTATGTTTACCCCTAATTCAACCCATTCACCCATACTAACCTCATTTAGCCTCCTAACTAACCCATGCCATCAAAGCTAATATACTTGCCCCCTAACCCCCTTTCTAAACTAAGTCTAATCCCCTACTAAACATGTATACAACTTTAAGCAAGGATTAAGACTTGCTAACCCAAGCCAAAGTCAACAAGTCTCCCTTATCCACTTCCATCCCTATCCAAGAGCATTAATGGCTCTTACATGTCATTAATGCCACTTACATCCCTCTTACACACTCATCCTCCCTCATTACTCCCCATGACTCTCTATTTTTACCACCCAATCCCCTTATGACACTTATCACAAGGCTAGAGTCCTAAACAAGCACAATCCATGTGCTTCCCTTTCAAAGCATCTTAGCCCTTCCTCACCATTCTTTCATTCTTGCATCCTAACCCTCCATTTCACTACCCCTTAGCCTATAAATAAATCCCTTCCCTCTCACACTCCATATCATCAACTTTCATGCAAACTTATAATGCTCCACTGACCACTACATCACAACCATTTTACACCATCACCATGCTAAAATCCATCCACACCTCTATTGTTAAAACCCTCACCCATCTACATACTTGGTAAAATACCTACCCATTGGAAGATTAAGCACACCATGCACATACATCCCCTATCCATTAGGGACATATCTAAATCATCGTAGGTTACACCCAAGGAGCTTACCATTGTTGGTTTGCCTTCCTTCTTGGTGATAACCTCATCCTCTCATAAGTGTTAACTGTTTTAGTTTTGTAAATGCTTTTGTTAGTATTAGTATTTAATATTAAACTACTAAATTAGGTGATACATTTTGGCATGCTCGATGGGACCCCACATTTGGGTCACCATAATCATGCTTGTTTGCTCATTTTTGTTAAACTAACCCACCTAATATTTTGTGCTTGTTTGTAAAAATTGGTGGTGATTTAACATTGTTTGAAGGTACCAAAATCCCCAACCAGGAAGCATGCTCCTACCCATCCAATCAAATTCTTGTTAAAACACTTTGCAAACACCCTGTATTCGTGATCCCGTAGCCACAAAATTGTGAACTTGCAACCATGAAATCATTATCTTTTACTGGTGGGAACGTGAACCCATGTGAGCGAGATCATTTTTTGTCCTAAACCCCACCACTATGTGGTAGTAAAAACCCTCCTCATCAATCCCACTAACCAATTCTCCCATGGGAACACAAATTTTTACTAGCAGGATTGTTGTAAAACTTGTGAGAATGCTTGACCAAAATGGTCAAGCCTCAAAAAATAGTTTTATCTTTTTGCCTTCAATCCTGCAAATACACTTGCTAGTAGGAAAATGTTCCATAAACTTGTGGGATCTCTGTTTTTTAGGATCACATTGTGAGTATATTTCACACGGCCCACTTTTTCACTATTTTGATAGTCATTGTACTATGATGCAACACTATTTGTGTGCATTAACTATTTGATTGGTGGGATAGCAATTTTTATTTTTTATTTAAAAAAGAAAAGAAAAAAGTGTATAATTTTGTTTTGACTTTTGGTGGTTATGTAGGATAGGGGTTTTTCTAAGCATTTTTACACCTCTAAAAAAATAAAGTTTTTTTCCCCCCCATAGTTAAGCTTTGATTTTCAAGATTTTTAGGTAATGCTAATCAAGGTATTTTGTTTGCAACATTGAAAATGATAACATTTTAGAAACACCTAACCATATTTCCTTGTAGGTTTGCTTAATGTTTTATCACTTTTGGATAAATGAGTTTGTATGGTCTAATCATTTGTCATTAGAATGATTGTTGCAATTAATAATTTGATCCAAATCATCTCTTGAATGCATTTAAAGATAATATTACACATACAATCTTGAATGCGTAAATCAAATGGACAAATCTTTCATTGAATAAATTTTTCTCAAATCAATCTTGAATGCCATGGACTAAAATTAAGTTTTTTATTGGAATTCATGATTAAAACAACAAACACAATGTTGAATGCCAAGGATCAAATAATCATTGCTATAAGTCACACTTCAAATTTAGGCATAAAACACTTTAACTAAATCTTGAATGCCTAAAAATCAATGAACATTGCATAATTTTGACACACTTCAATGATGCTCAATTTACTTATGTTGGTGAACTCTCAATTTTTATCATGCTGATGATGTTGTCAAGTTGGAAAGAACATTGTATGTTATAAACACATGTGTCTTCAATAGAAGATTAAAAAATCTAAATCATCAATTGAAAAAAATCAAGTGTTTTTAAAAATCCAAGATCACTTATGCGGTCTTGTTTTACACTTTTTAAGAGGCTTTCTTTGGGATTTCATCACCCCTTGGGATGACCTCAACTCTAGTGTTTTGGTGGAGTATAAATATAGGTGAATCGAAAGAAACCTCTATTGGAAGCATAATCTTGTTAGTCTTAGCTAAGCCCCAAAGAAATTTAGACCTTTGGGAAGTGAAGGTGGGGATTTGGGTCTCACATACCTTGCATATATCAAGGAAACCCCTAGCTGAGCTTGTATATCTTAGTAAAGCCTTATGGGGTTATTTGTGTGTTTGATATGTTTGAGTGTTCCAAAACCTCCCCACATTTTAGAAAAACTCAAGTCCTTTTGCTAAAGAGATCACCTATATGTCCTTTGAGATGGTTGTTAACAAATCAATTTGCAACAACCCTAAGTCTAGTTTTCTACACTTTATCCATTGGTAAATCATTCAACCCAAATGAAAGGCATACTTAGTGTGGTCACTGCCTCATCATTGATTCATCCAAACTTCAAAAAAATTGTCATCCTAATCACATCCTTTCTTACATCATTCTAGTCTTTCATGAAGTATTCCTTAGCCTAAGCTAGCTCTATCTTCTCAGTCATTCCCCACCCCATTTCCATATTCTCTAGACTTAGTCTTTCCTTCTATCATGAGTCTAATCCACATCAAAATCCTAATCTGCATTTTTGTATTCATCTTTATTCATCTATATACATCCTTCATCTCCAAAAAAACATGTCACAATCCTATTATGATGAGTTTGTTCATCCCACTTTCTCTCCCACTCCATCCTATTCTAATGATGATGAAAATCTTGTCAACTATGATGGGTATATTGAAAGCCTTAGAGATATTGCTCCCAACATACTCCAAAATCCAAACATTACTCCAAACTACTCCCTCATTCCTTGTGCATACCCACTATTACTCCTTATGACATCTTTGACAAGGGGAATTCTTTATTATCCTCATCCTTACCTCCTTCCTTTATTGTGCCCACATATTCCTCTTATACATTAGTTATACCTCCATCTTCCTCCACCTTCATACCCCATTCTCCACCATTCTAGAACAACTCTAATAGCTACATCCCTAGTCCAAATTCACCATCTAAATATTTTCCAAAACCCTTTTCGAATCCTCCAACCAATCCTATTTATACAACACATCACCCTAATCCCCTTACTCTTCTTAGTCCAACACACACATCTCCAAGGAATTTTACAAGGAAACCCAAAGAAAATCCATCTCCTACACCCATCATTCATCTTACATCATCCTATTTCTATCATCCCTATTTCCTTAACCCCACTTTTCAAACCCCTTCCATCTCCTACCTCCCCTCCTTCGAATCCATCCAAATCCAATCTAGATCTTGTCCTCCTAGCATTACCCAAATCCCATGTCATAAACCTAATGAGTCCCTCCCCTATCAGCTTATATCCATTAAAGAACCTCCTACCCATCCATCTACCTCATTTAAAGAAACTATCCAAACTTCTCCTATCATACCATCCACTCCCATCCATTCCTATCAAGATCTTGGCCAAAAACATGTTGAAGTATCTGACAACATAAAAGAAGATCCCACCATCCCACTTATTCCCCTACATGATCTACTTTTACCATTCACTCCATCCAAAGAGTAGTCACCATCCCATTCATATCTGAATCATACCATCTTACCTACTTTATCTCAAGATCCATTCCCATCTGATGTAGGAGTATCCTGGGTTACACTATTATCTTGCATGTTTTCAATTTTTACCTTGCTCCTGAAACTATGTTTTCTGGTTTTTGGGTTCCTATTGCAGACCATGCAACTCATTTTTCATAATTAATTAGAGGATTTTATTTTTAGGTATTGAAGAGGGCCTATATTAATTTCTTGTCTCAAAGGTGCAAGTTCTAATTCCTCATAACTTGGGAGATATGACAATTCTCCCAAAGTATCAATTTCTAATAATTTTGTGCAACAATTTTCTATGCTTGACATTTGGGATGGATGCACACTTATCCTTGGTGAATCAACCTTTTCAAACTTAAGAGGTTGTAGAGGATCTAAATTACTACCCATAGTTCAAAGTGGGAGTTCTAATTCAATCAGAGATAGGAGATATCACATTTTTTCTCGAATATCAATTTTTGGACATTTAATTACTATTGTAGGCCGACTTGTGGCTCTTAATTATTTAATTTTAGTTTTTAGCATTTTGGGCCATCTTGTGGCTTATATTAGTATAAGTAGGGGTCTTGGGTAGAGTTTTAATTGTAATTTGAAGGCAGAGAGTTTTGGGGAAATAATTGATTATAGATAATTGATGAAAATCTGAACTTGAAGTTGGATCTTGGATTTGAATGTATTTATATTTGGCCATAACCTAGAAGGCCTTACAACTGGGCATGTATGATGATATTTTCATGAATCAATAAAGAATATTGTTCTCTATCTCTATGGCACTATTCTCTTTTATGTTTTCTTCCATTGTGTCAACTCTCACATGGTGGCTTGGGTAGCTAAGTGTGCCATTGGCCTTAGTTACTCCCAGCCTACCCTATGCCATGTGGTATTAGAGCTTGAGGTTCATCCTTGTACCCTATTTTGGATATTGGTTGTAGAGTTGAAGATTTGCAGATTCAACCTATAACTTGCAGAGGGTTACAATCTTGTAGGATCCTAATTTGTGAATATGGTTTATGGTAGAGGAAATTTTGACAATGCTATATTGGATGAATTGAGCCAAATTATAGCCAAATTAGATGCTTTGGAGATATCCTAGAGGAGAGGAGCACATATTGTCGATGTAAGTAATGATGAAGCAGTAACACCAAACCATAATCCAAAACCTGAAGAAGATCAAGATGGGGAAATATTGTTGAGATTGCTATCTAGGGAAAATTTGAAGCCTACTATAGAAGTTGTTCCTTATGATGGATAATTAAATACCAATGCTATGTTAGATTGGATCTTAGATATGGAGAAGTTCTTTGAGTATGAAAAACTCTCTTGATAATAAGAAGGTGAAGATCTCAGTTACTAGGTTGAAAGGTCATGCTTCACTATGGTGGGAGAATTTTCAAACTGATAGAAAAAGGAGAGGAAAGGAGAAGTTCAAATCTTGGCTAAAGATGGTAAATAAGGTAGAAAGAAAATTCCTTCCTACTAATTACCAAGTTATCTTGTTGAGAAAGATGCAAAATTTGAGACAAAAGGACATGACTGTGAAAGAGTATACCAAGGAATTCTATAGATTGGACATCAGATCTAGACATGTGGATGATGATGTTGAGAAAATTGGAATGGTACATAAATGGGTTGAGATCTAGAATTTGAGATGAAATATGTTTTGTGAAGTTGGAAAGTGTAGAAGAAGCATATCAATATGCCTTGAAAGCTGAGGAGATCTTGACAAAGAAGCATGAACAAAGACAAAAAGGTAGAGGTGGTAGATTCCTAGAGCTAGTTTTCTCAACAAAGCACCATACAGATTGACACCTATGGAGAATGAAGAACTTAATAGAAAAGTGCATGAGTTGTTGAAAAAAGGTTTAATTAGAGAAAGTTTGAGTTCATGTGCTATGCCTACTATATTAGCAAATTAGAGAATGTGTACTCATTCTAGAGCTATTAAATAAATCATAGTGAAATATAGGTTTCCTATGTTAAGGATGGATGACATAATGGATTACTTGAGTGAAGCAAAGTATTTTACCAAGATTGATTTGAAGAGTGGCTATCATTAGATCAAAATTAGAGAAGGTGATGAATGGAAGACTGCTTTAAAGACAAAAGATGGTTTGTACGAATGGTTGGTTACCCCTTTTGGTTTGACTAATGCACCTAGTACTTTTATGAGGTTGATGAATGAAGTTTTAAAAAGATTCTTGGGTATGTTTGTGATTGTTTATTTGGATGGAATTTTGATATTTAGTAAGACTAAGGAAGAAAATCTTGAGCATATTAGACAAGTATTGTAGAGGTTGAAATAGGAAAAGTTGCTGATTAATTTGAAAAAGTGTTTTTTTTATGCAAGAGTAGAATGTGTATTTAGGATTTATGAGTTCAGCTGATGGATTAAAGATGGATCCTGAGAAGGTCAAAGCAATTTTGGAGTGGACTACCCTTGAGAATGTGGATGAGGTATGATCATTTCATGGTTTGGCTAGTTTTTACAAAAAGTTTATAAAGAATTTCAGTTCTATTTGTAATGCTATGACTGAGATAATGAGGGGAGATAAAAAGAAATTCAAGTGGACACATGAAGCTGATAAGAGTTTTGAGACTTTGAAACAAAAGGTTGCTAAATTATTTATATTGGCTTTGCACAATTTCAATAAGGTATTTCAAGTTTAATGTGATGCAAGTGGTAGTGCAATAAGAGTTGTATTAAGTCAAGAAGGTAAACTTGTTGCTTTCTTTAGTGAAAAGTTGAATTATGCTAAAAGGAAGTATTCTGTGTATGATCAAGAATTTTATGCTATATTCCAAGCATCGAAGAAGTGGAGACATTATTTGATTCCTAAGGAGTTTGTGCTATATATTGATCATAAAGCCTTACAATACTTGGGATGTCAACATAAATTGAATCAGAGACATATGAAGTGGGTTGAATATTTGCAAAATTTTACATTTGTAACTAAGCACAAGAGTGGAGTTACTAATAAAGTTGCTGATGCATTGAATAGAAGATGTTTTTTGTTGACTGAAATAAAGGTTGAAGTTCTTAGTTTTGATGAAATGAAAGAGTTGTATGATGTTGATCCTAATTTTTTTGAAGCATGGAGAGAGTGCAAAGTACAAAATTTGACAAATCACATAAGTAAGTATGATGAGTATTTCATTCGAGAAGGTATGTTGTTCAAAGGTATTCAATTGTGTATAGCTAAAAGTTCTATGAGGTCGAATTTGATTAAGGAAAAAAATAGTGGTGGATTGGCTAGACATTTTAGAATTGATAAGACATTGAGTTTGTTGAAAGAGAAATATTATTGGCCACAAATGTATAAAGATGTTCAGAAATTTGTAAAGAGTTGTGGTTATTGTCAAGTTGCAAAAGGAGTGAGTCAAAATACATTCCTAAGAAACCTTGGAGTGGCATTAGTATGGATTTTGTTCTTGGATTACCTAAGACAATGAAGGGTTATGATTCCATATTTATTGTAGTGGACAGATTTTCTAAGATGGCTCATTTCATACCATGTAAGAAGACATTAGATGCTTAGCATCTTTTTGAACTTTTCTTTAAAGAGATTGTGAGATTGCATGGATTACTAGGAAGTATTATTTCTGATAGAGACAATAAGTTTGTTGGTTATTTTTGGAAGACTTTTTGGAAGAAGATGGGTACTGAGTTAAAGTTTAGCTCTACATTCCATCCATAGATATATGGATAGACATAGGTTGTGAATAGAAGCTTGGGTAATTTCCTAAGATGTTTAGTTGGGAATAAGCCAAGTAATTGGGAGATGGTATTGGCACAAGTTGAATTTGCATATAATAATTCTGTGAATAGGAGTATAGGGAAGAAACCTTTTGGGATTGTTACTAGAATGAAGCCTAGAGGAGTATTAGATTTGAGAGATATTGTTGGTGAAGAAAAGAGAAGTGTTGTAGGAGAAGAATTTGCTGATTTTATGAAATATTTACATAAGTGAAGTTGAGGATAAAACAAAGTAATTAGAATTATAAGGAGAATGCTGATCAGTCTATAAGACATCATAATTTTCAAGTTGGTGATGAGGTGATGGTTCATCTAAAGAAAGGAAGACTTCTAGTTGGAACATATAGTAAGCTGAAGATGAATAAGTTTGGACCTTGTAAGATCTTGAAGAAGTTTGATAGTGGAACTGCCTATGAAATTGAGTTACCTAATGACATGGATATATCTCCTATATTCAATGTTTCTAATTTATACAAGTGTCATGAACTAGATGATGAAGTTACTATATCAAAGGACCATCCTAAGATGTAGATTAAAGAAGTTGAACAGATATTGGATCAGAGAGTTGGTAAGAGCACAAGTGGAAAAGATTATTATGAATATCTAGTGAAGTGGAAGAACATATCTATAGAAGATGCTTCATGGATTTCTCAATTTGAGTTGGATTTATAATAGGTTGTGACATCTCAATGATTCTGGAGAATCATTTTTTTCAACCCTAGTTGTCAGATGGAGGAGCATCCTAGGTTGCATTGCTATCCTACATGTTTTCAGTTTTTACCTTGCTGCTGAAACTATGTTTTTTGATTTCTGGGTGCCTCTTGCAAAAAATGTAACTAAATTTTCACAATGAATGAGAGGATTTTCTTTTTAGGTATTGAATAGGGCCAATATTTCTTCCTTTTATCAAAGGAACAAGTTTTAATTCCTCATTAGTTGGGAGATATGGCAATTCTCCCAAAGTATCAATTTTTGGTAGTTTTGCACGATAGTTTTTTGTGCTTGACTTTTGGGATGGATGTGCACTTATCCTTAGTGAATCAGCCTTTGCACACTTAAGGGGCTATAGAGGAGATAAATTGCTACCCATATTTTGAAGTGCGAGTTCTAATTTAATTGGAGCTAGGAGATATCACAATTTTTCTTGGATATTGATTTGTGGACATTTAATTGCTTTTGCAGGCTAACTTGTGGCTTAGATTAGTATAAGTAGGGGTCTTGGGTAGAGTCTTAATCATAATTTTAGGGTAGAGAGTTTTGGGGAAATAATTGATTGTAGATAATTGATGGAAATCTAAACTTGAAGCTAGATCTTCGATTTGAATGTATTTGTATCTGACCATAACCTCTGACCATAACCCAGAATGTATGATGATATTTTCATGCATCAATAAATAATCTTGTTCTCTCTCTCTCTCTCTCTCTCTCTCTCTCTCTCTCTCTCTCTATGGTGTTGTTCTCTTTTATGTTTTTTTTCTGTTGTGTCAACTCTTGCATGGTGGCTTGGGTAGCTAAGTGTGCCATTGGCCTTAGTTACTTACAGCCTTCACTGCATCACCATCAACCCATCCAAATCAAGATCCTATCCTTCCATCCCCTCTTCTTCATGATCAATATTACCCTATAGTCC
This sequence comes from Cupressus sempervirens, assembly GCA_028749045.1. Classification (NCBI taxonomy): domain Eukaryota; kingdom Viridiplantae; phylum Streptophyta; class Pinopsida; order Cupressales; family Cupressaceae; genus Cupressus; species Cupressus sempervirens. The sequence goes on from CM053793.1 coordinate 733,398,519, forward strand.
ATAATGATAGACCCATAGAAGAATAACTAACTATCATATCCAAAGCTTTTAATCCTTCAGCTAGTAATGGACTCACATCTTGTGTTCCAAATAATGAACATCATAGTGAAGAAATAAATAAAAGTGTGTCTCTAGATGTTGGTATCCCTTCTATCCTTGTATAGTCCCAAGTCCTTCCATATTCACCCCAATGTTCCCATCCATCTTGTTATCTATCTATCTTGGGCCCTTATCCTACTACTTCTTTCCCACCCTCCATTTTGGGTCTGTATATCCCTTATCTAAATCCCCCACCCTTTCCATCCATTTTGGGTCCTTATATACCTAATATGAATCCTTTATCTCCTCCCTCTATTTTGGGACCTACTCCTTCCTCATTTCCATCTATTTTAGGCCCATATCCTTCATTCCCTCCATCCATTTTGGGAAATTATATGCATCCATATCCTATATTCCAATCCAAGATTCTGTCTCCTCAAATCCACAAGATAGATCATCAATGACAGTCATCCTTGAATCCCTTCCAACTTTCAAACCCTATCACTCCATCGATAATCTCTCCATTTCATCCATGCTCTTGCTAACATACCATGGCTAATAAAATCATATTGGATGCCAAAATAAAAAATCATAAATCCAAAAATCCACAAAAATCCAAGTTTTGACATGTCCCTTCTATAACACATGTTCCAAAAGAGAAACATTTAATCCCACTAATAGAAGAAGTCAAGAGGCCACAAAGGCCCAAGCTACAAAAGTAAAAAATGATGTGGATACCTAGGATGCTCATAAAAGAAATACATCTTAAAGAAAAATCTCAATGGTATCCATTCATGCTACTCAAAAAGCCTCATCCATTCATACTCTATCCTAATATGCATATATACATCCTTCATCCCCCCAATCTACTCTTAGTCCATATCCTTCTTATCCTAAATTTACCATCCTCCATCAGCCAACTTTACTTGTAGTCCTTATATTTGTCTTTCTCCATTTTCTCCTTAACCTCACTCAACACCATATTTCATGCTACTTTATCACCTTTCAAGGTGTGTGCCAATGATGATCTTTCCATTTTTCTCATCCATTTACCCACAAGTCTTATGTATTCCCATCTCTTATATGCCAACTTCCACCCACCATTCCACACCTTTAATCTAATCTTTTTCTCCCCATCCTACCAAAATTTATGAGTAAAAATGCATCAAAAAAGTTTTTTAAAATTTTTTTTTAAGGTGAAAGCTTGGCAAATCAAGTGCCTTGGACAAGTACCATGATGAAAACTTGGCAAACAAGTGTCATGCATAATTCATCCATCCAAATGCTCCGCACGCTTGGGGGCACTTTCCATCACCCACCATACCCATCTCATCCCACCATACCAACCACATCTTATCTATTTCACCCGCCATCTTACTTTTGATCTTGATAAAAATAAAGTCTACCAATGGATACAAGCTTTTGGTCATCCTTTTGACATCCATTTCCCATCAAAGTTTTTATCCACGTATCCTTTATCCAACCACCTATTCTTCCATATAATTCCTCCACCTCCTCTTTTTCACACCTTAACCACCAAACATTATTATCCCCTATCTTCCCTACTCATTCACCTTTCCTTGTTAGATTAGGTGAAAAAATAATCTCCCAAGAACACTTGCATGCATAAACCTGTCACATGGATAAAGCAAAGAACAGAGGCAAGGAAAAATCATGGAGGCCAAAAAGCTAGAGACATCTTATGGACATGCAAAGAGAAATTTCTATTATGATCCAATAAGTGAATCAAAAAATACAAAGAGGTGAATCCTTATAAAAGGAATCATGAAACCCTAACTAGGTTTGCACATTATAATTAATATAAAATATTAATTATATGCACCTAAAAGCAAGCTTAAGAACTAGAGTAATAAACCACTTAATTAATTAAATCAAGATGATCTAATTAATAAGTGAAACAAAATAATTACTCTAACACCCCCCCTTAAGTGAAGCTTGGGAGGAAGCTAACCTAGCAAAGCTATGAAAGCAAAAAAAAAATGGGTCCTGGCAACAAGGCATGATCAGGTACCCAATACAAGGAAATGAACTAGATGAAGGAAAAAAAGCCTCCAATCTAGGAAATGTCCCAAAGAAAGGAACAAGAAAGAGCATGAAGCATCTCTAAAGCATGAAGCTACAAACACTGTCAGAAGAAACTATTGGAACCCCCACTGAAATAGAGCATGACCAGGTAGAGAAGACAAAGTCTGAAGAGCTAATCAATCAAAGAGGTGACCTCCAAAAGTAGGAATGAATGAGTGTCTATATAGTAGATGAACCATCTCATTGAAATGCATAGGTGCCTAGCCACTACATCCACCTAGTACATAGGAACAGAAATTGAATACATAGATCACTCAACTGAACCAAGGAAGCAATAGAGCCAATAGGTGAACCCCCCCATAATGCTAAATAAGGAGAGGGGTGACAAGAAAATTGAAATGTAATGCCAAAAACATCTACAAGAAGAAGAATTAGGAACACTAATAGTGCAAAAGAAGTAAAAGCACAGGATAAAGGGTGGTGTCACTGACACACTGCATGGGCTAATGTCATGGAAGGAATGCTCACTTGACAAAGGTGGATGAGCACAAAATGGAAAAACATCATGACCCCCCATGGCACTTTATAACTGAGTGCAAGTACAAACAAACACAAGGTGTACAAGATCCTAGATATGCAAAAGAAGGCACTTTATCTCAGTGTGTTTACAGAAAAAAGAATGCAACAGAAGAGAAGCATACAATGCTCAGAAGTCAAAAAGAAGAGTGAGCCAAAAGAACAGAAGAAGAGATCCTAGGACCTGTATAATCTAAGTAATCTACTAGAGTATGAAAGTGAAAAACTCAAAGAAGAAAGAACCTGGAATAGAATCTGGATAAAAGACCCCTGAAACTGAATAACTCACAGAACCAGCTTTCCAACGATATCTGGCGAGCCCAAAAAAGAGTCTGGATGAGCGAGATATGGCTTTCAGAAGGCAAAACAAAATATCTGACTTTGACTGCCAAAATAGGCAACCAAACTACATCAAAACTCAAAAAAACCTATACCATCATCTTCATCTCAGAACTGCTTTTCGGTGCATTTTTCAGATCGAAAAAAAAGTCCGTATGCTCAAGTTACGAAAGAAAAAACTCCAAGCTCTCTAAAATGAAAAAAATTATTATTTTTTAATAAAAAAAATAATTTAAAAAAAAAAGGGCTGCCACCCCCACACCACCAGTGGAGCGATGGCTGGGTAGTAGAAGGGTAGAGAGTAGCCACTGGGTGGGGCCACAGCGGGAGCCATCGACAGAGCCGTTGCGGGCCACTGGCAGATCGCCAGCAGTAACCACTCACGGTTTCCTCCAGCGATGACCGCAGTGGTTAACTGCTAGCGGTTCTACTATGGCTTATTAACTGCCAGTACTGAAAACTGGGTAGAATTATTTTTTTTTGCGATTTTTAAAAATTTTTCAGCTCGTAACGCGTGCAGGGGCCCGTACATCCCTATTGGGCAAATTTTTTTTGCGTCCCAGACCAACGTTGTCTAAAATGGATAAGTTTTATATGGATTCTACATTTTTTGTGCGCTCTAAGCGCAATAGTGATGTTCATTTGAGCCCAAAGTGACCAAAAAAATAAGGTCCCCCCTAAATCCACATAAAAAGCTTCTGAAACCCTTGAAAAATGTAGCTTCTAAAATGCTTCAACAAACCACTAACAACGAGCAGCAAGCTTGCTTTGATACCATGTTAGATTACGTGAAAAATTAATCTCCCAAGAACACCTGCATGCATAAACCTGTCACATGGATGAAGCAAAGAATAGGGGCAAGGAAAAATCATGGAGGTCAAAAAGACAGAGACATCTTATGGACATGCAAAGAGAAATTTCTATTATGATCAAATAAGTGAATCAAAAAATACAAAGAGGTGAATCCTTATTAAAGGAATCAAAAAACCCTAACTAGGTTTGCACATTATAATTAATATAAAATATTAATTATATGCACCTAAAAGCAAGCTTAAGAACTAGAGTAATAAACCACTTAATTAATTAAATCAAGATGATCTAATTAATAAGTGAAACAAAATAATTACTCTAACATTCCTATCCTAGCTTCCCTCTACCTTATTATCCTCTTATCCTCCAACCCTCTATCCTATCACACCCCTCATAAAAAACTCCTCCTAGCTTCCATCTATCTCCCTCATCCTGTTGTTGACCAATCTTCCATCCTATCCCATCCCTTGTAAAACCTCCTCTTGAATAACCTATAATAACTGGGGCCACTATATTCCTTGGAGACTATGTCATGTCCATCTTTCCATCCCCTCATTCTAGTCTCATTTTCATCTTGTCATCCCCTTTTCTTCTATCCTTGCATTCTCAACATCTCTCCATCTTTTTCATGGTATATCCCTTGTCATTGCTATCTAGCTCTAGGCTATCCCCATATACCCCAATGTCATCCATTCATATCCTAATGGTCCTAGAATTCTACCATTCACTGGACCATCCCATTGCACATCTTTTTAACTCATCCAATCACCTTCTTAATGTTCTACCCAACCTCGTTACAAGCCTTGTTCACACCAAAATCATCATCATTGGGATGCATCCTTCCCACTCCTTGAGATTTTCATCCACATCACCCTATCCACCCTCAATCCCACTATCTCCTCATCTTGAGCTTTTCATCCACTATCTTCTCATCTCGAGCTTTTCACCCACTATCTCCTCATCCTGAGCTTTTCATCCACTATCTTCTCATCCTGAGCTTTTCATCTGCTATCTTCTCATCCTGAGATTTTCATCTACTATCTTCTCATGTTGAGATTTTCACCTACTATCTCCTCATCCTAAGGTTTTCATCCACTATCTTCCCACCAAGCTTTTCATCTATTGTCTTCTCATCTTGAGCTTTTCACTTGCTATCTTCTCATCTTAAGCTTTTCATCTGCTATCTTCTCATCCAAAGCTTTTCATCCAATATCTCCTCATCTTGAGATTTTCATCTGCTATCTCCTGATCCTAGGCTTATCATCCGCTATATCCTCATCCCAAGATTTTCATCTGCTATCTCCTCATCTTGAGCTTTTCATCTTCTATCTTCTCATCCCAAGCTTTTCATTCCCTTTATCAATTCATCTTGATCTTTTTCTTTATCTCCTTACCTAAGATTTTCATCCACTATATTCTCATCCCAAAATTTTTATCCACTATATCCTCATCTTGAGCTTTTCATCCATTATCTTCTCATCCCAAGCTTTTTATCTGCTAATCTGCTCATCCCAAACCTTTCATCTACTACCTTCTCATATTTATCTTTCCCATTGCTATCCTATCATGCTAAGATTTTGTTCGATAATCCCTTGTACATACTTTGGTTTTTCAGTTGTATATTCCTTGTGCGTCAGTCCTTCACTTGGTACCATTGTATGTCTCTCATCTCTTCATGTCTATTCATGCTTGATCACAAATTGCAATTATCTTGGTGAGGTGCTTTAATGAATCCTCGTACAAGATCCCTTGTCATCAAAATGTTGTCCTAAATTTTTTTGATTGCCTAACTTATCTTAGTCCTTGGTATTACCGATAGGTCCTTGTGGGATGCATCCTTCCTGTCATTAGATCTTGGTTTGTCAGTATTTAGTCCTACTGATCTCTTTGGAAAAAGGTTACATTTTAATGGATTCACATTTTCTTTTGATTTATTTTCTTTTCAAGATTTCAAGTTTTGTTCTTAAAGAATCTCTTCCAAGCGATTTGGGTTATTCCCTCCTCAAAGTTGCCATGATCTCTTATATTATGGTGTGCTACAAATGGGATAGTTCTAGAGCAAGGTTTTGATCTGGTTGCTTTCATCTTCTTTTTTCTACTTGTGAGTGAGTTGGATACGACCCTTACATATTACAAACATGTGATCACTTGTGGTTACATGCTACACTTGGAAAATATCATTTTCTTTTGAGTTACCCAATATCATTTCCACTCCGATTCTTCTAGGATTCATGTGTGATGCTCAAGAAATCCTGGTGTGTTTGTTTCACATTAGTCCCATGTAATATTAGTATAAAGGCCTTGATGTTCTCTGTAACCTTGGCATATCCCCAATATTCCTATATCAAAATAAGTGATCAACTATATGGTAGTGCTCCCATTTGGAACACCTCCATGCTCAAACTTCAATGTATTACTTCACACTCCCATCCTATCCAAGCATCCCATCCTATCAAAACATCACATCCTATCAAAGCATCCTATCCAATCAATCTTGCCATCATGATACAACCAATCTACCAATTCCATAGTATCCAATCCTGCATCAATCATAATTATAAATCTTGAATCAATCATAATCATAGCTCCTACATCAATCATAATCTCCCCAACCCTACCATCTTCCAAATTACTTCACTAAGTTCAATTTAAAAAAACCAATCACCCTCCCCCATCCCCTATAACCAATGTTCTTAACCATTGGTTATCCTTGCACACAAGGTTTTCCTTTGTATCATTCTCCCATTGTGAGAGTATGCACTTCCTTAAACCCCCTCTCTTAGTCTTCTTGCTCGCCCTAGATTCTTGTCCTTTTCAAGAAGCTATCAGGCCTCACCTTCCCTCCCCAACACATTATTGAGGGGGCATCATGCATTCCATTCTCTCTTCTTCTTTCCAAAACCAAGCTAACCATGTTGTTTTAAAAATTCTTCTTCATGTTGTTTATATTAGAACTTCTTTATAAAATAATGTTGTCCCAACACTATGTCAAAGAGGGGAAAAATGTACACACCTCTAGGTAATCATATTTAGTCATCTCCTAGGACATTACTAATTAAATATCTATTATTTAATTAACTAATCATCACCCCCTAGTTAATTAATTAATTAAATAAAATATAGTCCAATTGATAAAATCAAATGATAACCCAAAATTAATTTAGCAATTAAATCCCTATTCCTCTACTAAATTAAATAAATCTCCAAATCTATTTAATTTAATCCCACATCCCTTATTTATTAAATAAATCATTTAATAAATTATGTAAACCCCTAAAAAAATCCCTAAACCCTATCTTTACCCCTAATCCAATCCATTCACGCACACTAACCTCACTTAGCCTCCTAACTAACCCATCCCATCAAAGCTAAGGCACTTGCCCCCTAACCCCATTTCTAAACTTAGTCTAATTCCCCTCCTAAACATGTACACAACTTTAAGCAAAGGTTAAGACTTGCTAACCCAAGCCAAAGTTAACAAGTCTCCCTTGTCCTCTTCCATCCCTATCGAAGAGCATTAATGGCTCTTACATGCCATTAATGCCTCTTACACCCATCTTGATGCCTCTTACATCCCATTTACAAACTCATCCTCCCTCATTACTCCCCATGACCCTCTATTTTGACCACCCAATCCCCTTGTGACACTTGTCACAAGGCTAGAGCCCTGAACAAGTACAATCCATGTGCTTCCCTTTCAAAGCATCTTAGCCTTTCCTCACCATTCTTCTATCCTTGCATCCTAACCCTCCATTTTTCTACCAATTAGCCTATAAATAAAGCCCTTCCCTTGCAAAATCCATATCATCAACTTTCATGCAAACTTATAATGCCCCACTGACCACTACACCACAACCATTTTACACCATCACTATGCTAAAATCCATCCACAGTTCTATTGTTGAGACCCTCACCCATCTACATGCTTGGTAAAATGCCTACCCATTGGAAGCTTGAGAACACTACGAGCATACATCCCCTATCCATCAGGGACATATCTCATCATCGTAGGTTACACCCAAGGAGGTTACCATTATTGGTTTGCCTTCCTTCTTGGTGATAACCTCATCCTATCATAAGTGTTAACTATTTTAGTTTTGTAAATAATTTTGTTAGTATTAGTATTCAATATTACACTACTAAATTAGGCGATATAGTGTTCAACTCATATAGACATTTATTCCATTTTGAATTAGTTATAGCTTTAAATTCTACAACTTTATTTGTTCATGTCCATCTCAATTTTGTATAGGATATCAATCATATCATATTCTATTTCCACATTAGTTTCATCATTACAATAAGCAATAAACCTCTCATACTTCAAAATTCCTGCAAAAAGAAGTAGAGCTCTATTGCCATTCTTTCAGCTTGCCTTCATCATCAATAATTTACACAAAGCCAGGTTTGCCTTCAACAATGGTATTCATCTTGTTTTGGATTATCTCCATCTTTCCCAAGAAAAAACTGTCCAACTCCTTAACCTTATTAAAATTTTCCTAACTGGAATAATGATTTATATTGATAATTCTTACTTTTTTGTCAACAAAGGAACAAGATTATCAAAGAATTTCTTGTATGAACCCCATTTAGTAAACAAAGGGGAAAGAAAAGATAGGGCCTCTGAACATTGGTACTCATCACCTTTAGTGAAATGTAGTTGCTATGGATATTCTGTGATATCTACTTCAGGACACCTATCTTGTAGGAAAGAATATTTTCAATTGGTCTTTATCTCTATTTTCTTATTTGTCTCCTCTTCATCCACATCTACATCCATTGGCTGATTTTCCATTACACCCATGTCTGATATATCTCGCTCTATTTGGGTTTCACTGTCATTGACCTCTATAATAGGTTTTCTAATAGTCTTTAATGTTCTTATCTCATTTTCAATAGTAGCATTCCTTTGCTCCAATACATAAGTTTTCTTCATTTCCTCATATTTCTTTTTGGTCTCTATGTATTTTCAATAGGAATGATAAAGTTGTTCTTCTAGTAGATCAATCTTACTCTTACCTATGAGTGACCTTGTATTCATCATATTGAAAATCCGATCTCGAAAAGTGGAGCTGACATTCTAGAAAATTAGATTTCCTTTTGGAGAGTCTCTAACTTTCATCAATGTTGGCTTATATTGTTCTGGAGCAATTACTCCATATTATCATTGTTTGGGCATCAATATTAAAACCAAATCCCATGAATTCTCCAATCATATTATCATCTTCAAAAGATATAGATCTTTCTTGTCTCCTTATTTGCTCAAACATAAAGGATGAGCTCATTTCCTAGCAAGGGAATGATATCATCCCACTTCTTGTCACTAGTTCTCTGGCTTCTTCTACGGGTAGAGTTTCACTATTAGGATCATATTCTTGTAATCTTCTTACTAGTTTAGCCACCTTTTCCTCTAAAACTCGTGGGTGCAATTGCAAGATCAATTCACTTTTCTTCAATTTAAAAAGGAAGATTTTAAATTCTTTAGTCAAGATGAAATCATCATCACACATAAACTCTTAAGCTTGAATGATTCTGTCCTCAATGATCTTAGCCTCAGGCTCAATCTTGTTAGGAATTTTCTCATTTTCAGTGGCTTGTCTCATTAGAAATCTATGCCTTAGATCATCAAAATATTGGTTCCTTATTGGAATGATTTGGAGAACCTTTTCCCTAACCTTATATGGTATTTCAATTAGTTTTTTTTTTTTTGTTTTGCCTCCTTGGGCCAATGCTGAACTCTCTAGTTTCTCTTCTTTGTCATCAACCTCAAGTACAACATCCTACTCAAGAGAGTTAAGATCCAAACTATCTCTCACTTTTGGAGGAACTTGGAATATTATTTCTTGATAATTTTGGATGCATTTATTGTACCTATCCAAATATTTTTCCTCATGATAAAAACCATTAAAAGAAGGGCCATCCTTTTTATCTCTTCTTCAATGGCCATTAGTTCCCTTCATTTTGTAATTATGTTCCTACATTCCTCTATTTCCAAGTGACTTTCCAAGAAGTCACTGATAACATCATCCTCCCATATTTTTCTTTTCAATGAAAAATTGAATTAGCCTCATCTTGCGTAGGGTTGTCCTGACAATATCATTGGGATCATATGTTCTAGCAAGACCAGTTGGAAAGTTAAATTATCTAATGACCTGACAATATTATTGGGATCATATGTTCAAGGAAGACTAGTTGGAAACTTAAATTATCTAATGAATGCATCCAATTCTTCAATTACATCTTTGCCAACATTGAAATCTCTTGCCTTGAAATTTCTATAAAAAAAATTCCCCTTTCATATGGTGGAGAATTTAAAAATAAAAATACGCTTCCCCAATCATGTCCTAGTCTCCTATCCTCATCATAGAATCTAAAAGGTTTAAACAATTTTATTGCATCCCTTGGGACCCTCTCAGATAATTCACCAAGCATATTCAAAATAAGATATACAAAGTCATTATAAAAAGCAAGAGAATTTGCATAAGGGTAGAATATTTTCCATACCCTTGTTCAATGCTGCATAGGTAGATTCTCTCCCATCTCCTTTGTTTCTTCAAGAAGCTTGGGTTTATATTGTAAGGAAACTTGGCAATAAAGAATATAACCATTTCCACATAACCCATAATAGATTTGAAATAAACACGGAATTAAAATCCACATGCAAGAGAATAGACAACATACCCACAAAATTGTGACACAAGATATACCCTGGGAAACCCTCATTGAGGGAAAAACCCAGCCTCCAAAAGCATCCATCATCATGTATTATTCAGCAAAAATACCATTGCCATACAACCATGGAAGTCTTCATGGCCATAGCCACAACCGAGCAAACTATGTGAACAAGCATGAATCCACACATCCCATGCCATGCTTTCAACCTTCACAAATGCTCCTTTGGCTAACCTATCAAGCCTTGTCCTGCTCGACTCTTACCTTTTTTCTTCTCCTTGTCACTCTCTCTATTTTTCTCTACAACAACTACCCTTGTGGCTACTTATATAATAGCAAGTCCCACAAAACCACCAAGTGGTATTACATTAACCATGTGCTAAAACAATGTGCTACCTAACCCACTGACCCCACATTTAATATTGGGCATTTAATTCTTTTCTCCAATATTAAATAATTACATAAAATATTTTCACAATGTTACAATACAACTCATCAAGAATATTCCATGGAAATCTTTACATGTTGCATGTCCATCTAGGTACAACATTACATAATAAAAATAAAATAATAAAATAACAATATTATGCAATGTGTGCAACACCCATTATCTCAACAATCTCCCACTTGTTGTATACATTGCATAGGGTCAATCCGTAGCCACATAAATGAACAAGGGAACAATCCCTCCCAGCACATCCACCATCATGGATCAAAATACACCAAGTGCTCGATCCTGGTACCCGTAACAAAATCAAAGTATCTAGCATCTCAAACATGAATGATCTCACCTCCTATTATGCCACTCCCACTAGACATACATAGAAGCCATCCAAAAGAGAAAGCCACCCAACCCGTCGCATTAGAAGATCATAAAATCCTGTACCAACTAAAATTTCAAGCACAAAAAAAAAACCTGATCCAAAGGTAATCACATGTATCCGTAGTTGTCAAAATATCCATAGCTGAAATAGCACCCACAACAAGTGCCAAACCCATCCAACTATCCATACCTCAAAGGTATAACAAGTGAATCTCATATCACTGACATATCCAATCTCTAACCTGCAATCACAAGCCTCAAGAGTAATACCTACCACATATATACCAAGAAGCTCCCACTGCAAAAGATAATGTCAAATCTATAACCAATCCACTCACAACACCTCAAAGAAGTGAATCCATGTAGTATCAAGGACATCCATAATACATAATCTGATATCCTATAAGAATAACTCTCATAACAAGTCTCCAATGCTCTCCCAAGTTCTCCACAACCAACAGAGGAAAGAGAAAGAAATAACCATGGCATCTCTCATGTGACATACATGAGCACAAACCAGTGATCACAATCTCTAACCAATCTCAAATCCAATGTAGTCAGAACTGAACATCCAAGAAAATAACCAAGACTAGAGAAACCATGCAAATCGTAACCTGTATCATGTCCTTCTACACACACCTCTAGATGTAAACTGTGCAAGTATGATCTCCTCCATAAAACCCCAACAAGAAGCCTCAACAACACCCAAACCATACCATATAGCTAATCATGGATGTAAGCCTCTCACAAGAAGATCAAACTCAATAAAACCATTCCTAAACCAAGGAATAGCCATTCCTAATCCAAGGAATAGCCATTCCTAATCCAAGGAATATGTCCAATATAAAACCATCTCCCAAACTCAACCAGCATAACAACATATGCTCATGGAGATAACCAATGCTAAACCATCTCTCAAATGAACCCTCCAGAACTAACTCATGTACCATAGCTCAAGATCCATATCCATGAAAGACAAGCATAAATATAATGCAATTGAGAGAAATAATGGGCTATACCTCTCAAGTAGCAAACCGCCGAGTAGACCAAGAGTGGGGAATGAGAATGCTCATCAAGATACCCAAGTCTCCAACCAAGACTCATCTAAGAACAATCTCCTCTCAAGTCCATATCAGGTGACTGCCCCTCGGACTTCTTGTTGAAACTATCAACCGTCCCAACAAATACTTCTCTAATCCAAGAGAAATCAGCATCACCACTGTCTCTAAGTATCCATGAGCACCTGTAACCAATCAATCCATGCTAACTCCAAATGCAACATAGCAATATCATGAAGTATCTAGCTTATGATCAGTGTACTCAATACCAAGAAACTAAACCAAGATCAATGTCAAAGTTCCAACCATGGCCTCAGGAACATAAACATGACAACATGATCTTACCATCTCAACTAAAGAGATAACATGCTCCACATGAACATACTATAACATGTCACAACTCTAAATGCGTATCAAGAGTATACCATGACATAATAATGAAACCATCCTCATACCAAGGATAACATGCCAAATAAAAGCATAAACCACACCTTTTTCAAGAACCCTGTGAGTCCTCAAGATGCAACCATCTCCACACACCATGAAGATAACCAAGAACTCCATGAGTCCTCAAGATCTAACCATCTTCAAACACCATGAAGATAACAAGTGCACCATGCAAATGTCAAAGACACTTCTGCAGCAACAGGATCTAAGACAAACCTCCAACATCTGTAAACACTCAATAAACATATCAATGCCAACAACTCCCACTCAACCATGGTACCAAGTCACCTATGGCATCATAAAATCCATCTCCTATATGAAGATCCAAATCAAACCAGGAACTAATCCTGCACTGTCACCCCATCACTGTCACAAGCTCCCATTAAACCATGTATCCAAGCTATCCATGACATAATGATGAAAAAACCATCCTCTAACTATAAGAATCAACCAAGGCATCAAACCATCAAAGAACTCAAAGTGCACATCATGAGCTCCTCAAAAGAAACTAAATAACTATGATCCTCAACCAAGAAGATATACCACCATAACTAAATCAGAAATCCAAGCTAATGAACATCAAGGATGTACCTGTATAACCAATCATGTCATGCCAAAATCCATGACACCATGATCACATCCATGAATCGAGCATCTGGCTCTCAAAGTGTCCAACCTGTCAGGATAGTCAACCATAATCCTCTGCCATGACTGTACTTGGTTACAACATCTCATCCCTTCTACATGAAGATAAAATCATGTGACTTAGGACATAGACAACCCAAATCCAAGCCACCAATCTGAATATGCATCAATAATGAAAGATCAATGGGCAAAGACAACCCATAACCAAGTTATAAATGCAACCTGTAAGTATAGACCGCTTACAACACTGCACAACTTGTAGATCCAACAAGTCATCATGCATACCCAAACCAAACACTAATAACCATATCATCATGAGACCAATCTGAAATATGAACTGAGTATACAATGACATCAAAACTTAAATCTCCAATGTCATAAACTCACAATGTTACCATAGTCAAAATATATTAATAAACTATTCATATCAATATATCAACAAATAAATCATGCCAAACCTGCACCAAATCTAAACCAATGTGTAGAGCTCTCTAACAGCTTTCCGTTGACTACTTGAAGTCCAAAATCCGATTCCGTATGCCCAAGTTATGCCCTAATTCGTGCTCAAAATAAACAACATCTAACTTTAGGGCTCTTAAAACTTAAAAAATTTTCAAAATCACAAAACCAAACCTACACCATGTTGTAGTGCTCTGAATTAGCTTTCCAACGCCTATAAGAACTCTGAAATCTGATATTTTGAGAGAAAGTTATGACCATTTTACTAAAATAGTCTTTTTACCATTTTCAGTACGATTTTTTATTTTTAAATTTTTTCGGTGACGAAAATTCCGACGGGATTAAATTTGACGGCCATCATGGGCTGAAACCAAAAAACTCTTTCATTTCCTCTTAACATGGCCAAACTAGGGCATATTATATATGAAAATTTATGGAAATGTTGACCCGGATCCAATGGTGAGGTCTGTTTTTACCCAAGAGGTCATTTTTGCATGCTACCCCCCAAAACCCTCATTTAAATGAAACATCCGAAAAAACCCTTTTGTCCAACAATTTCCCATGCCCAAATATTTTATCATCCCATCATAACAGCAAACCCAAAACCCTCAAATCTGCAATAAATCATTCATATATCTTGCCATTTTCTTTTATCCTCTCATGCATTCCCATGGATTCAATCTAGGGTTATAATAATAAAACCATAGCTCTGATACCACTTGTAAGGAAACTTGGCAATAAAGAATATAACCGTTTTCACATAACCCATAATAGATTTGAAATAAATACGAAATTAAAATCTACATGCAAGAGAATAGACAACATACCCACAAAATTGTGACACAAGATATACCCTGGGAAACCCTCATTGAGGGAAAAACCCAGCCTCCAAAAGCATCCATCATCATGTATTATTCAGAAAAAATACCATTGCCAGACAACCATGGAAGCCTTCATGGCCATAGCCACAACAGAGCAAACTATGTGAACAAGCATTAATCCACACATCCCATGCCATGCTTTCAACCTTCACAAATGCTCCCTTGGCTAACCTGTCAAGCCTTGTCCCGCTCGACTCTTGCCTTTTGTCTTCTCCTTGTCACTTTTTTTTGTCTATACAACAACTACCCTTGTGGCTGCTTATATAGTAGCTAGTCCCACAAAACCACCAAGTGGTATTACATAAACTATGTGCTAAAACCATGTGCTACCTAACCCACTGACCCCACATTTAATATTGGGCATTTAATTCTTTTTCCCAATATTAAATAATTACATGAAATATTTTTACAATGTTACAATACAACTCATCAAGAATATTCCATGAGAATCTTTACATGTTGCACGTCCATCTAGGTACAACATTACATAATAAAAATAAAATAATAAAATAACAATATTATACAATGTGTGCAACACCCATTATCTCAACATATATACCCCACATTCTTCTATAGGATCACATACATCAACACCAAATACTGGTGAAACTTAAAATTCTTCAAGTCTCCCTATTGTGTAGCAACAATCTCATTGTGGATAACATTGATTATATGTGTGACAAAATCATATCCAACATTTGTATGTTGGTTTTGTCTATCTAGTGCCATTATATATAAAGAACAAGGAGTGTTCATGGTCACATCCAGTCCTATTATTTTTCTCAAACTAAAGATAGTGTATTGGAAATATCTTTTGAATCTTTCCAAGGGCATGAAATCCCATACCTTTGTTGGAATTTCTCCCTTCTCCTTCTTGGACATAGGGATATGTTTCCTCATAACCCTTCTAATGAGAAAACTCTTCTATTTTTTGAAAGTTTATTCAATTTTCTCTAACTCAATATGAAGAGTCATGTATCCTCCTAAATCAAAGGCTTCTTTGAAAGTCTCCATGTCTAATGTACACAATATGCTTTTGTCTTTCTTATGGAATGAGTGGCCTATTGGATTATATGATTTGATCAAAGCTTTCAATAGGTCTACATCCACAAAAAACTATGGTACAATTAGCTTACCCAAATTCCTATTCCAAGGAATTGAAATAGGAGGTTTGCATATTCTATTATTATAGAAGAACAAGAACAATTCATTCCCATTTGATTTTTGTGCTATTGCATCTCTGCAAAAACTATATGGGTCTTTCAAGACATGTGACTTAGCATCTTGTGCATTTGATGAACTTGACAAGAAATATACCCATTCATATACAAATGGACTAGGGATTTTTTCTTTCCCTATGTAGTACTGGTGGGAACTTCTTCAATGTCTACCTGTGCAATCAAATTTCTATCTTCTTGCATTATTTATCTACAATTTAAACACTTTAGCAAGATTTTTGCAATTTAGAAACTCTAATAAGATCCTTTCACAATTCTATCTTCTTCTGCAATATCACTTTACTGAAATTGGTGACAAAAAATTTGTATAATCAACTCTTTAATGCCTTTTGCAAGTTAGAGGTGGCATTAATGGATTTTAAGGAAACATGCATTAAATATTTTGAATTTCCAGAAAACACTTGCATTTACACTTTATGACACTTTTATTGGTAGTCATGATTCTTCTAACACCCACAAAGTTACCCTTTTTCATAAAGTTTGCATGCTTTCAAGAGTAGCGATGTAGAGGCAACCAATTTTATTTCATATCTCCTCTTCTCACTAGTTATCAATGACCTATTAGTTTAAGTTATGATGGTATGAAAGCCTAGAAATATTAAATTTTCACAACATTGTGAGGCTTTCATGCTAACCCATTTTTCTAGCTTCCATGTTGCATGTATACCTTATCTGTACCTTGTGACCTTTATTTTCTATCAAACCTTTAGCTTTTTGAAACATCAAAGACCATGTTATTCCTTCATCACTAGGTTGCAATAGCTATAAAGTATGGAAATCATTAAGTTGGAGATCTAGTGTTAATGCCTATTTTTATAGTTTATCGCTACATCGCTACTCTATTTCTTATGCCTTTAAAGCACCTAGAGAAGTGGTGAACACAACTATATTACCCTTTTTTACTACTTTGCAATTGTTAGATAACCTTATGAGCTTGACTGCAAGATCCAGTGTGAACCAAGCCTTTGTACCATATAACCTTGTCTCCATTTTGTAGCTATCATCTTGGACCACATTCATAGCTGCACAAAGTCACAAACAAGGTCAATCTAGATGGGAACACAACCTAAGAACAAAATGGACACAACAGAAAAGGGAAATTGTATTAACTGAGAAAATAAGCTAGTACAAACAGTACAGAGAAAATAAACTTCAAAACATGCCCTAAGGTCTTACAATAGCATAGATCTAGAGATAATTTCTCCTTTCAGTACCTCCTCTCAAACTCCACTCCAAACTGCCTTTTACAATGCCAAAAATCTCCTTAAATAGACCTCGGAGGGTTAAGGACTAGGAGTACATTCTAGAAAGTTCTAGTAGGCATCCATCGACCAAATAGAAGGTTCCAGAGGCTGCGTTAGAAGTCAGTGCAAATCTAGAAGAATCCAGAAATGGTAACCGAACTTCTGGGAGGCATAACTTTTGAACCGTAGCTCCGATTGACGAACTGTTTACAGTTTTGGAAAGCTCTCGAAGTACTCTATAGCCCTATGGAGAAGCTTTTCTCATCCCCCATTTTTTGGCCCTTTTAAAGGTCATTTAATTCCCCTAACCTGACTTTGAAGCATTCTTAAGAGGTCTCCAAAACCTGAAAAACTGCAATATCTTTCAAACCGTGGGGCCTTTTGACCTAATTCTTTTTCTGGAATGCTCTAAATCACAATTACATTCATCTAGCCAATTCACACCTTCTAGGTCACCAAAATGATGGCTAAATTGCATGCTCCTAGTTTTTCAAGATTTTCTAGCACACTGATAGTTGAACTGTGAGAGTTGGAACCTTTATTTGACCCAAATGGGTGTCCAAAAATGAAAACACATGAAACAAAAACTAAGTCTAAGTACATTTTTTTTGGTGACACATGATTGCCCTTATACCTCTGGATGTTCCTACATCAGACACCCAGGGTAGATTGAAAAGTGACCTTGTCACTTTATGAATGGTAGAGGAAATCCCAAATGGGAAACCTCAGCTGTTGAAATCCAAGTTGATTCCTCGATTGGCCATCCTTTCCACTTCACCAGATACTCTTCATACTACCTATTTCTGGTACTCCTACCCACATGATGATCTAGAATGTCTTCTATCTCCTCCTTCTTAGAAGCAAGAATCAGACATGGCTCTAACACTAGCTCCTCATCTGCACCATCATCATGATACTTTGTTAAATCTGCAATGTTGAAAATGGGAGAAATGTGAATACCATCTAGCAGATCCACTTCATATGCATTTCCTGAGTCATGTTTCTTCAAAATTTTGCATGGGCCAAATTTCTTCATTTTTAGCTTGTTGTAAGTACCGACTGGAAATCTTTCTTTTCGTAAGTGCACCATGACTAGATCCCCTACTTGGAATTCCTTATGTCTTATCCTTTGATCAGCCCTAGCTTTATACTCTTGATTCATCTTGGTAATGTGTGCTTGAACCTCCTCATGTAGATGCTTGATATGTTCAAAAAATTCCTCTGCTTCAGCACTTGTACTCTCCCCTTGTTCTATCTTCCTCAATTCTGGTGCAGTCCTTGGGCTATTCCCATATACAATTTGGAATGGTGATTTTCCAGTACTCCTATTTATAGAGTTATTATAAGAAAACTCTTCCTGTGGTAGAATCAAATCCCATCCCTTGGGCTTATCCCAAACTAAACATCTCAACAAATTGCCCAAACTTCTGTTTACCACTTTTGTTTGGCCATCAGTTTGTGGGTGATGTGTGGAACTAAATTTCAAGTCAGTTCTTAACTTTTTCCACAATGTCCTCCAAAAATACCCCACAAATTTAGCATCTCTGTTAGAAACTATGCTCCTTGGAAGACCATTTAGTCTTACCACCTCTTTGAAAAACAAGTCTGCAATATGGACAACATAATGAGTTTTGTGGCATGGAATGAAATGTGCCATTTTGGAGAACCTATCAACCACCACAAATACTAAGTCATTACTCCTTTGTGTCCTTGGAAATCCAAGAACAAAATCCATACTTATGTCCTCCCATGGCCTTGATGGAATAGGAAATGGCTGATATAGGCCAGTATTCTGACTAAACCCCTTGGCAACTTGACAAACTTGGCAACTCTGTACAAACTTCTTCACATCTTGTGAAATTTGAGGCCAAAAATAATGTTCTCTAAGAATGGTAATGGTCTTATCTTGACCAAAATGTCTTGCCATCCCTCCACTATGTTTCTCCTTAATCAAATTTTCCCTCATGGAACTTCTTGGAATGCACAATTGACTACCCTTGAACAACATGCCATCCTAAATCAAATAGTCTAACCACTTGGTTCTATCTACAGCAACAGGTTCTTTACAAGCTTTCCATGCCTCAGCAAAATCAGGATCCTCGAGGTACAAATTCTTGAGTTCATCAAACCCAACTACTTCAACCTGCATTGTTGTAAGCAACAACTGTCTCCTACTTAGTGCATCTGCAACCCTGTTAGATTTTCCACTTCTATGCTTCAACACAAATGTATAGCTCTGCAAGAACTCTACCCACTTCATATGCCTCTGATTCAATTTACCTTGACTATTTAGGTACTATAATGCCTGATGATCAGTATACAAAACAAATTCCTTTGGCAATAAATAATGCCTCCATTTCTTTAAGGCATGAACTATTGTATAGAACTCTTGATCATAAACAGAATACTTCTTCTTTGCATCATTCAATTTTTCACTAAAATATGCAATAGGCTTACCTTCTTGGCTTAATACATCCCCAATAGCATTGCCACTAGCATCACAATCCACATAGAAAACCTTTCTAAAATTTGGAAGTGCCAACATAGGTTGTTCTGTTACCTTCTTCTTCAGCAATTCAAAACTTCTCGCAACTGCTGCAGTCCATTTGAACTCTTTTCTATCCCCTCTTATTGTATCAGTTAGGCATGCACATATGCCATTGAAATTCCTAATAAACTTCCTATAAAAACTAACCAGACCATGAAATGATCTTACCTCAGTAGTAGACCTTGGAGTAGGCCATTCCAAGATGGCTTTTACCTTCTCTGGATCCATTTTGAGACCTTCAGGTGATATAACAAACCCCAAATAGACTAACTCCCTTTTTACAAAGATACACTTCTTCAGATTAATTAACAATTTCTCTTCCCTTAGCCTTTCAAGGATACTACGAATATGCAGTAAATGTTCTTCCAAAATCTTGCTGAAAATTAAAACATCATCCAAATTGACAATAAAATTTTTTCTCAAGAACTTCTTAAGTACCTCATTCATGAGCCGCATGAAGGTGCTTGGGGCATTCGTCAATCCAAAGGGCATGACTAACCAATCGTAAAGACCCTCCTTGGTCTTGAAGTCTGTTTTCCACTCATCTTCTTCTCGAATCCATATCTAGTGATAACCACTGTTCAGATCTATCTTTGTGAAGTACTGAGTTCCACTCAAGCAGTCCATAATATCATCCATCCTTGGCAAAGGAAATCGGTACTTGATGGTGATCCTATTTATAGCTCAAGAATCTGTACACATCCTCCACTCTCCATCCTTCTTTGGTGTGAGTACTGCAGGTACTGCACATGGATTCAAGCTCTCTCGAATCAAGCCCTTCCTCAACAGCTCTTGAACTTGTCTATTTAGCTCCTCTATTTCAGTAGGAGTCATCTTGTGAGCAGCCTTGTTTGGAAAACTAGCTTCTGGAATCAGATCTATCTGATGACTGATTTGCCTTACTAGTGGCAATCCATCTGGAACATTATCAGAGATAATATCTCCAAACTCCCCTAGTAAATTTGAAACTTCAAGTGGTATTTCATTACTACCTTCTTTATCTTTCCTAGGAATCAAAGCATAGCACATATGCTAATGTTTCATGCCATCTAAAAACTTTCTTCCATCAACAAGACAAATCCTAGCACTGCTACATACCTTTTCACCTTCCTTTTTCATGGGCTTCAATTTGTGGCAAACTCCATCCTTTGTCAGAGAGTATGTGTTTGCATGTCCATCATGCACTGCATGTCTATCAAACTACCATGGTCTACCCAACAATAGATGGCAAACATCCATCGAAATAACATCATAGAGAACTTCATCATGGTAACTCCCAATTTTGAATTTCACTAAACATTTTTCACTTACCAGGACCTTATGATCATCTTTTACCCAAGCAATCTAATAGGGCTGGGGATGTTTCTCCCTCTTGAGCTTTAGCTTAGAGACCATCTCTTCTAATACCAAGCTATCAGTGCTACCACCATCAATGATCACGTCACAACATTTATCCTCACACTTGCATCTGGTATGGAATAGACTCCTCTGTTGTCCTAGTTCAATCTCACCACTTAGTAGGACTCTTTCATTTACCAAGGTCTCTCCTCTTTTTGCATCCTTTGAATGTGATGATTGTGCATCCTCATCCACATGAGCAACCCTAGCTTGGCCCTCAGCTCTCCTATCTGTCCTTTCTTGTCATTGAGGGCATCCAAAGGCACAATGACCTTCTTCATTGCAATGGAAATAGGTACCACAGAAGCCTCCTCTTCCTTTCCCATGTCCTCTACCTCTTCCTCTCTGATTTCCAAAGTCTTGATCATGGGAGCGGTTGAAACCCTCATTCCTCTAGTTCCTGCTAGTACCCACATCTTCATTTTTCTTTTGGGTTTCATTGCGGCCTCCAGATGATCTACCACTTCCCCTTCCTCCTTGACCACACCCTCTTTGTCTTCCTTCAAACCTTTTATTTATCTTCTCTTCAACTTGTAAGGAAAACTGCTATGCCTCTTCAACGCTGGTCATTCTTACCAGACTTAATTCCTCCTAGATGCTAGGTCGCAACCCACTGATATAACGAGCAACCTTCTCCTTATTTGCTTCTGCATGTCTCACTCTAATCAAGAGTCGATAAAATTCCTCTGTATATTCTTGGACTTATCTTCCTGCTTGCTTTAACCCATGCATCTTCTTAAACAAATCAAGCTCATAGTCCACAGTAATGAACTACTTCTTCAATTTGTCCACCATGCGATCCCATCTTGTGATCTTCTCCTTTCCTCTTCTATTTCTTTCCAATTGAACCTCTTGCCACCAGATTTTGGCATGGCCTTTCAGTTTGGCCTTTGCAAACTTAACCCTATTTGGGTCCCTAATATCCTCATACTCAAAGTATTCTTCCAGTTCATTGATCCAATCGATCAACTCATCTGGTTTTAGATTTCCTGAAAATACACCCACTTCAATTGTGGGTCTTTTCCCAAACTTAGTAATGGCCCTAAAAAGCCTTTCCTCTGCATGATTCAGAACTTCCCTGTCAAATTCCCCTTCTGGTTCCATTACTTCTTCTTCATTGTCATCCTCACTGTCATCACCTGTGGCAACATTTGCTCCTCTACGGAGCTCCTCTTGCAATGCCTGCACCTGCCTTTGGAGGGCTCTAACCTCCTAAGGATTAATAGCTCTGGCCCTTCCACCATGCTCTCTTCATGGAGGCATCTTCTTAACTCAAACCCACAACCACACAGTCCTGGTGCAAACTGCCTCACAGTCAGCGTTCTGTCTACACACCCAGGAAAACCTGCTCTGATACCACTTGATGGGAACACAACCCAAGAATAGAATGGACACAATAGAAAAGGGAAATTGTATTAACTGAGAAAATAAGCTAATACAAACAATACAGAGAAAATAAACTTCAAAACATGCCCTAAGGGCTTACAATAGCATAAATGTGGAGATAATTTCTCCTTTCAGTACCTCCTCTCAAACTCCACTCCGAACTGCCTTTTACAATGCCAAAAATCTTCTTAAATAGACTCCAAAGGGTTAAGGACTAGGAGTACATTCTAGAAAGTGCTAGTAGGACCGACCAAATAGAAGGTTCCAAAAGCTGCGTTAGAAGTCGGTGCAAATCTAGAAGAATTTAGAAATGGTAACCAAACTTTTGGGAGGCCTAACTTTTGAACCGTAGCTCTGATTGACGAACTGTTTACATTTTCGGAAAGCTCTCGAAGCGCTCTATAGCCCTATGGAGAATCTTTTCTCATCGCCCATTTTTTGGCCCTTTTTGAGGTCATTTAATGCCCCTAACCTGACTTTGAAGCATTCTTAGGAGGTCTCCAAAACCTGAAAAACTGCAATAACTTTCAAACTGTGGGGCCTTTTGACCTGATTCCTTTTTTGGAATGCTCTAAATCACAATTACATTCATCTAGCCAATTCACACCTTCTAGATCACCAAAATGATGGCCAAATTGCATGCTCCTAGTTTTTTCAAGATTTTCTAGCACACTGATAGTTGAACTGTGAGAGTTGGAACCTTTATTTGACCCAAATGGGTGTCCAAAAATGAAAACACATGAAACAGAAACTAAGTCTAAGTACATTTTTTTTGGTGACAAAGGATTGCCCTTATACCTCTGGATGCTCCTGCATAAAATCTCCACATCTCCACTCAACATTAATATTAAGAACCTTAAGCCATGGAGGAGCATCTTAGTTTTCTTTTACATCAATCAATGGTTGTCCACCTTGAAACCTATTATGTCATAGTTAATTTTCTTAGATTGCTCCATGTGGCATGCTTATGAACTTTGTAACCTTGGAGATCTCTTGTCAAAAAGTCTTTCACAAAATCGCTGGCCAAGTTGAACCATCGCAACTAATAATAGAGATGCTATGATAGCCATTGAGCAAACCATATTACACCTTCACAACCTTAAAAAATTAAGGATCACTAGACCAAAGATGTAGTACTTAAGCATGAATTGTAACATTACGACTTAAAAATAAGGTCAACTTTCTTCAAACATGAAAATCCACACATAACAGATTTAATTAAGGGCTTTAAAACATGGAAAAGTAGATAATAGAAGGAAAAGGAACACAAAGACAAAAATTAGGGCTTTTTAAGAAAAACCTCTATAACAAATATATGTAAACCCTAATTTATGTATTGAACCTAAATTTTCACAATAGACTTTTCAAAAAATAAATTAGAATGGTGAAAATATAGGCCATCAATGGTTGTGTTTGGGGATTATGGATAGCTTGTATCTATGCAAGGTTCTAGAATTTCTAGAAGAGTAGATCCCACACTTGACAAAATGACAACTTACTCAAAGAGAAATGCCTAATCAAATTAGGGGTAAAGTACAATATATTTTAAAAATATGTACATTATTTACACACATATAGGGAAATCTAGACTACTTTTCATGGAAAAAAAAGTAACTTCGATAGAACTACTTCTTCAATAATTGTCCAAGAACTGGAAATTCTAGAATACCTCTTGATACCTCTTTAATGAAATATGAATCTTTCCCCCATTTTTAATGAGTTAGATATGGACCAAGCCAAATGGGATCAAATTTTCCATTTTTTCCTTTATCCTCCATTCTAGCATTCTAGAGTAGTACTAATTAGTTTGATTCAAAATTCCTTTTTGATGTCCTTTTATCATATAGATGTTTCACTTGTAGTTGCAAATTTTCATTTCTTATAGAAGGTTCTCTTTTGGTCTCATCGAGTTGCGTAATATCATCCATTCTTTGTTGCATTTCATCTATTACATCATCTTCATATTGTTGAATAAATTTATACATACCATTGAGGTTGTTAGTGGTAGCTTGGCTTGTATCCATAAACTAAGTCATAAGGTGCACAACCTATGGCTTTCATCACTATTATTCTATATACCCATATCGCTAAGAGAAACTTGGAATTCCAAGCCTTCTTTTTTTCATCCAAAATGCACTTAATGATTTTCAACAAGATTTTGTTACTAGATTCTGCTCGTCCATTCCCTTGAGAATGATATGGGGATGATGTAGATATTATAATGATATATTTCTCACAAATTTTTTCATATTCTTCTAATTTGAAACACATAACATCATTAGTTATAATCTTTTCTACATAACCAAATATGATGATAATGTTATTTAGGATAAAATTCATCACTACTTTACTAGATGCTCTTTTTGTGGGGATTGCTTCAACCCACTTTGTAAAATAATCTGTTACAACTAAAATCCATTAATTCCCACTACTTGATTTGTTTAGGATTTCTCCTATGAAATCAATCCCCCATTGTTGTAATGGTGTTTTCACCTCTACTAGTTTTAATGGTAAGTTACCAGAGGATTTCAGTTTTCCTGTGAATCTTTGACAAGAATCATATTTCTTCACAAGTTCATGTGCATCTTTGAATAGTGTAGGCCACTAGAATCCATCCCTAGTCACCTTGTGAGCTATTATTTTAGTCATAAAATTTCCTCCACACTCTCCACTATGCATTTTTCTTAGGATTTTGACTGTCTATTCTCCATCAACACATTTTAGCAATACACCTTCAATACTTCATCGTAACTCTCCTTTGAAAATGACATATTTAATGGCTTGCAACTTCAGTGCCCTTTTCTAATTGTCACTCATATCTGGTGGAGTCTTCATATATTACGAATAATGGATTATGCCCTTGTACCATTCACAAGAATCCATACCACACAAGTTACTTATTCAATCATCATCAAGATGGTTTATCTAATTTTCTTCTAAGGTGGCATTTGCCATTAGCTTTGGAATTCCTTGCCCTCTGAGAACTTGGTGATTTGAATGTCTATATTGAATTCTTGGATCCTATTGATCCATCTGCATCTTCTTCTAACACCTCCTACTGAAGAAAATATCTTTTACTATAGCACTTGTGACAAATGCAATTATAGTTGCACCCATGACATAAAATCTAAATGCTTTTACAACTTTGACTAATGCATATGCTTGTTTTTCATTTATCTCATATTTCAATTTTGTAGCTTACATGATTTTCTAAAGAATGCTATGGGTTTCTCAAATCCCTCCTCACTTTTTTGTAACATGACTATTACAATAGTATGAAAGGAATAAAATGAATGTGCATGGGTTTTGAACAATCAGGGTCTCTTAAAATAGGGGCATCTTTAATTTCTTTCTTTATTGTTTAAAAAATACTATTTGGCTCAACATCCCATTTAATTTCAAAACCCTTCTTGAGTATCTTAGAGATAGGTCTATTTATGTCTACAAAGTTAGTAACAAACCTTCTCAAAAAGTTAATTTGACCAAAGAAAGATTGAATTCATTTTACATTTTGTGGCTTCTAAATCTTATCACTGTGAGTGTTAAATATGGGCCTCTAATTCCACACACACTTCAACATGATCATTACTTGTCAAAAACATCTCAAAATGAATATGATATTATTCATTTGGTATATCTACACAAGGCAATCTATTGCCTTCTAACTAGACAGGGTTTCCCTATACACTCTCAAAATTGAGAGTTCAATAACCAAACCAAACTGGTACAAAGGATTTGAATGAATGAAAGTGCAATCTAATCCATATTTTGGATGGTTTTGTATGCAAAGATATGGATTAGTCTAAATGATTTTTAAATTAATCTACAAACAATGCAAATTTTTTTTAGCTAAATGAGTGCATTATAATCTAGATGATGTGCATGTAAAATAAATAAGATTCAAATGCAAAGCACTTGAGTGATCAATCCAACAATGATTCAATACTCTTCATGTGCATCCTCTCAAATGAGAGGCTAGGGGTCTCTTTCATAAAATCTTGGATCCGATCAATGATAAAGATAAAACTGAGTGTACAGTTCAAATTGAATGTGAGATTGAGTCCTCCATTTTTGATGGAGTTGAATGAGATGAATAGGAGATCACATTGATCCATTCCAATATGTGCTCATTATTATTTTTCTAATTAATTAAATAATTAGTTTTAATAATTATGATGAGAATGTTTGATTAAATCAATATATTTAATTCTTTTTTCATATTACATGAACAAGGAAAGAATATTGATCCATTCAAACATCACATCATAATATAATATTCTAATTAATTAAATAATTGGTTTCAACACTTATGATATGTATGTTTAATTTAATCAGTATTTTAATTTCTTCTTTTATGTGTATTACCTAAAGAGGGTGGATTAAATTAAATTAAAGTACTTATGAGTTATAATTAAATTAGGAGATTAATTTAACTAATTTCAATCAATATTTAGGAATTAAATAAAGTATGTTATTAATATAGATTAGGGATTTTTCGCATTTGACACTTAGGTCGAGTAAAGAGGATTATAATTAGAAATGCCTAGTACAATAGGACTTAATTTGATCAACAAATAGATGTTGTAAGATTGATGCACCAAAATTGGTTCAAGATGCCAATGTGCAAATTTAGGGGTATTACATTTGCTTGTCTTTGAACAAATGTGCAAGAAGTACATTGATTCAAAGCAATCATAAGTCTAAAATATAGGTCAAGAACTAAGATTGATGACATAGAAAAAAATTATTGAGATTTTTAAGGTTATTTCCATAATGAAGCTTAACCCTCTGGAGTCTAGATAGAATACCTAGATATTGGCCTTATAGAACAAAGATTATTGAAATTCATAGGATTATTCCCAGAATGACACACAATCATTAAGAGTTAGGGTTAGAATGTCTCAAGACCTATCTATTAAAAGTTAACAAGATTAATCACAATTCATAGGATTGTCCCCAAAATGAGTCTTAATAATCAAGAGTCAAGGTTAGAATTCCCTAATACCTATCCATTAAATAGTGATTGAAAGAAAGCTTAGAATTATCTTAAAGACAAAGCTTAACCCTTTCGAGTATAGGTAGAACACCTAAATGCTAGTCCATAAAAGATAATAATACCCAATCATGAGTCATAGGATTATCCCTAGAATGAGGCATAATCCTTAGGAGTAAGGGTTAGAATGCTCTAATACTTGTCCATCAATCTATGACTAGAATTGTTATGAGTTTGATCAGCTGATCAATAATTAAGATTAGATAGCATATGATGTTAGATAGAGGGAAAAAAGATGCCTCGAGTGATGAGATGCCCCTAGCAATTAGGACATTATATTCATATTAAATTGAAGCCAGCTTTGAAAGATTCAATGATATAATCATCCTGCCCCCTTAGGAGTGAAATCGAAAGATGACACATCAGAATAGTGATGTAAAGTATTAGATTGGAAAATACTAAAGTGGTTAGATATTCATAAGAATGTAGAATAGATCAAAAGAGCATAAAGAAAATTTGAAGTTGATTCAGAGTAATTTTGAGGTTTGGTTGACCAAGTTTGACCACAGTTGACTTTTTATGACAATTTTGAAAGATTAAAATAAACGTTGAATTGATCATGTTCCAAGATTCATAAAGTATCAAAAAGATAGACTATAAAAGCGTTTAATTTGGTTGGTCCCAAAAAATTTAAAATGTGATTTTTGGCTATTTAAGTGTGTCATATTTCAATTTTGATCTTGAAAATGAGTTCAGAGCAGTGCAATCAGCCAGGGGGTGATTTTCACATTCATAGGAACACTTTGAAAATTAGGTTGAAAGCTATATAAGGGCCCAAAGGGTCATTTTTAAATCATTTTTGCATATTTCTTTTGTAGAGAAGGAGCTCTAAGGCAAAAATGGTGGTCCTTGTGCACTCTCACTAATTCAAGTGATCCAAATGACACAACTGACCAACAGACTATAGACCTCCAGTGAGTAGTCAATATGTCATGTCCCCTTTTCAAATAATTAAAAATAATAAACTTTGCTAAGGCAGGCAAGCTCCAAAAAAGTGAAGTTTCAAAAAAAGGGGGCTAATCTTTGGAAAAAAATGGACTAATAAAAAAAATTATTATTAAATTAGATTTTATTAACCCCTCTTGGATGTGAGTTAGGGTTATGCCCTCTTTTAAGGGGTTTTGGAGGCATTTTGGGCTGATTCCAGAACTTGATTTTTTCTCATTTTTTTGTTGTTCTTCAAAGGCTACCAAACCTATGGAGAAGGAGACCCAAGAATGAGAGTTTTCAGGTTTCCAAGAAGGATAAGGATGGGAGTTTGAATCCATTTCATGTGCATGCTCATGCAGAGTTTGCATTTGTGCTGAACAGTGCAGATTTGTGGGTTTTCGGGTGTGATTTTTGTAAGAGTTTGGTATTTTTGGTTGAGTATTTCATATCAGTTTGGGTTTCTGCTATATATCAGACATTTAGATGTTAAAATAGATCTAAATATGTGTATTTTTTCATGATTATACTTCTATGATAGATTATCAGTGCTTTGTGGTGTTTTTGGCTATTTTGTGTTGTCTTCGGGAGCTCGATGAGCATTGTTTTTTCCCTCCATTTGGGATTTGTTGTGTAAATGTTATAAAAATCTGGACATGTCAGTTTTTAGGATATTATGCTGCTGAAATTTCTATAAAAAATTTCAACTTTTAGATTTATTAATAATATGTGAAGCTGTGAAGCTTTTGGCACTATTTCCGGCATACCCGATTTGGGGTTTATTGAGAAATAGGTAGATCTTTGAAATATTGGTTGTTTGATCTTAAAGATCTGATCAGAGGTTTGAAATATCATAAAAAATCAATAAAGTGACATTTTAGTGGTATCAGAGAAATGATCTTGCCAGCCTGAGGGTTTGTAGAAGTTTGCATGTCAGTTTTGACAACTACCCAGATCTTGCATGTCATAATTTATGGTTGCATGTTGCTTCTAATCAGTTGCATGTCAAAATTTATGGTTGCATGCTACTTCTAGTAATTTTCATGTTAGTTCTTGGTGAATTTGGTGGTTGCATGTTGCTTCTAATCAGCTGCATGCCAAAATTTATGGTCGCATGCAACTAAGTGAAAGAGAAAAAAGATATTTGCAGCGAGAAAAGAATAAAGAAATTTTGATCAAACCTCTAGTTGAAAGTAAAAATAAAAAATCCAAGGAAGGGAAAAGTATGGCTGATCCAGATGAGATGGAAAAGAAATTCTTCCAAGACATCCAAAATACTCAGAAGCAAACAGTGGATAGTTTGGCAGAAACTAGAGAGGCTTTGCGAATATTGATAGAAAAACTACAAGGAGTTGCATCTATTAATGAGAAAGGAAGCACTTCAGAGGAGCCAAGAAATCTAAAATCCACACCATCTAAATCAACCAAAACTATTTTCTTGCCTGCAGATGAGCCACCGATACCAAATCCAACCATTAATCCTGTGGAAGAGGTTACATGTAACTTGATTGCATTAAGAGCTACTTACAATGGCTTAGATGATGAATTTCGTAGTTCGGTTCCTTTTAGAGAATATGTGGATATGATGAACACTTTGATGCCCAAGAAAGAGAATAGGAGGGAGCATGACATAAGTGGAAGAGAGCTCAAAAATAAAATAAGCAAGTTTATAGCACCTACTTTTGATGGAACAAATAAAATTTGAGCTAGAGCATGGCTACAAAAATTACAGACTTTCTTCACACTTAAGCCCATGAAGGAGAGTGATGTTGTTCAATTTGCAAGTCTACACTTGGAAGATGTAGCCTATGATTGGTGGTATCATGGAATGACTACTCAAGGTCATGATCAAGTAACTAAATTTGATGATTTCAGTCAAAGAGTGATAGATAGATTTGACCTCAAGGATGATGAAGAGTACTTTAAAGAATTGTCAAAGTTGAAGCAAACCAAATCAGTTAATGAGTATATAGAAGAGTTTCAAAAAGTGGCTATTATGGTACTTGATATGAGTGAAAAGAGGATTGTTTATCTTTTTATTGATGGTTTAGAAGATTCTGTTATGGGCTTGGTTAAGGCTTTCTCACCCTCAACCTTACAGGAAGCTATCAAAAGAAGCTTGCAACTTGAAACTTGCATGCTTATGAAACCAGTCACTAATCAAAAAACCCCAAATCTTTGGCAACATAAGGAAAATTTTCAGAAAAAGACTTTCCCAACACTACCACCAAAAGATGTGATAAATTGGCAAAAAATAAGGTAGATGAAGAGACTAGGAGTGAATTACAAAAGAAAAAGCTTTGTTTTACTTGTAGAGAACCATGGGTTCTAGGACACAGATGTTTGGGGAAAGGTCAAGTGCACTATATTGAAGTTGCTTCAGAATCTGATTTACATGAGCATGAGGAATTTCATGACACTAAGGAGGAGGTAGAAGAAGAGAAAGAAAAAGAAATCAGCAAGGATGGCACTTTAGCAACATTATCAAGAGTCCCAAGATACCATCCCTTTCGAATTCGAGGGGTACTAGCAGGGAAAAGGTTGACAGTTCTTCTTGATAGTGGGGCAACTCAAAATTTTATTGATGAGGGATTTGTCATGAAAAGAGGGCTTAAAGAAAAAGATTGTGAGGGATTCAATGTTACTGTAGTTGATGGATTCATTATGCCTTGCACACGGGTGGTGAAACAACTCAAGATGTCCTTAGGAGATTATGAGTTATGTGATGACTTCTATGTGGTTGGTATTGGGGAGAGAGATCTAGTATTGGGTGTTCAATGGTTGCACTTTATTGGAGGCTATTATATGAACCATCAAACTATGGAGTTTAAATTTCATTCCAATGGGAAAGAAGTCATATTGAGAGGCTTAACAAATGGAGCACCTAAGGCGGTCTCTGCAAAGAGGATGGAGAGGACTTTTCGAAGAGGACAAGTAGCATGGGCAGTAGGATTCATAATCCATCCAACAAGCTCTCCAAAGAATCAAAGTAATTTCCATTTTGAAATTCAAAATATTCTTGATAAGCATAGTATAGTTTTCAATGACTTACCTCTAGGATTACCACCAGTTAGAGGTTTTGAGCATGTTATAGAGTTAGAACAGGGTGCCAAACCAGTTATAACAACGCCATACCACCATCCAAGAGGTTATAAGGAAGAAATTGAAAAAAATATTAAAGAACTCCTAGACATGGGATTCATAAGGCCTAGCTCTAGCTCATTTGCATCATCTGTGGTACTTGTCAAGAAAAAGGATGGTACAATGAGAATGTGTATAGACTACAGGGCTCTAAATAAGAAGACCATAAAAAATAGGTATCCCATACCATGCATAGATGAACTCATTGATGAGTTACATGGTGCTGTATACTTCTCAAAAATTGACTTAAGATCAGGGTACCATCAAATCTGAATGAGGAGTGAAGATGTGGAAAAGACTGCTTTCAAATGTTACTATGGGCACTTTGAATTTCTTGTTATGCCATTTGGCCTCACTAATGCACCTGCAACATTCCAATCTTGTATGAATAAGGTATTCAGCCAGTGTCTTCAAATTTTTTTTTTGGTATTTTTTGATGATATCTTGATTTATAGTAAAACATAGGAAGAGCATCTAAAGCACATAGACATTGTTTTGGGAATCTTGGAGTAGTAATCCTTCTATGCTAAGCTATCTAAATGTGAGTTTGGTTTGATAGAGATCCTATATTTGGGACATATTATAAGTTCTAAAGGAGTACAGGTTGATCAACAAAAAATCCAGGCAATTTTGGATTGGCCTCCACCCACTAATCTTACATAGTTGAGAGGTTTCTTCGGGTTGTGTAGCTACTATAGGAGATTTTCCAAGGGATTTTCTCAGCTTGCTTCCCCCTTGACTGATTTGACAAAGAAAGGAGCTTTTGTTTGGAC
Organism: Cupressus sempervirens; assembly: GCA_028749045.1. Lineage (NCBI taxonomy): Eukaryota > Viridiplantae > Streptophyta > Pinopsida > Cupressales > Cupressaceae > Cupressus > Cupressus sempervirens. Next base: position 733,431,022 of record CM053793.1, read on the forward strand.
AGAAGAGGCACAAAAAATTTTGATAAGCTTAAGGAGGTAATGAGTTCATGCCCTGTGCTTGCAATTCCAGATTTATCTTTACCTTTTGTTAGTGAATGTGATGCTTCTGGAGAAGGTATAGGGGCTGTCCTAACTCAAAGGGGACATCCAATAGCATTTGAGAGTAGAAAATTAAATCAATCAGAGAAAGGTTACTCCATCTATGATAAGGAAATGTTGGCAATCATGCATGCACTTCACAAGTTTAGACAATATTTGGTATGTGGGAAATTCATTGTAAAGACAGACCATAATAGCCTTAGGTTCTTCTTGAACCAAAGGGATTTGAATGATCGTCAACAAAAATGGGTAAGAAAATTGCAAGCTTATGATTTTCATATTGAATACATGAAAGGAAAGAATAATGTGGTTGTTGATGCTCTCTCAAGAAAGCCCACTTTGTTTTCCTTAACATCTATCTCTGTTGATTAGAAAGTCTCCATAATTTTAGAGTATGCTAAAGATTCCTTTGCCACCAAGATTTTGGATAAGTTAGTGGATGATAAAAGGTACAAGGTTGTTGATGAATTGATTTATTACAAGAACATGATCTTTTTAGTGCCAGGATCAAAAACTAAGGAGAGGATATTGAGGGCCTTTCATGACACACCTTTGGCTGGTCATCAGGGATACTTCAAGACATATAGGAAAATTTGAGAGTAGTTTTCATGGAAAGGTATGAAGGAGGATGTGCTTAAACACATTAAGGAATGTATGGTATGCCAACAAAGCAAGAGTGAGCAAAATTTTCCTGCAGGGTTGTTGCAGCCACTTCCTATTCCTGAACAAAAATGGGAAAGTATTTCCATGAACTTCATCACTGGGATACCCAAGGTTCAAGGTAAAGATTGCATATATGTGGTGGTAGATAGACTAACTAAGTATGCACATTTATTTCCTATCACATCTGATTTCAAGGCATCACAAGTGCCCGAATTGTTCTTCAAGGAAATTTTTAGATTACATGGCTTGCTTAGAAACATTGTTAGTGACTGGGATAGTAGATTCCTCAACTCTTTTTGGAAGGAGCTCTTTTATTTGGCAAGAACTGAACTCACTCCTAGTACTAGCTATCACCCTCAAACAGATGGAAAAACATAGATAGTTAACAAATGGATAGAGGGATATTTGAGGAACTATGTTTCAAATCAACAACATGCTTGGGTGAAATGGTTACACCTAGGGGAGTATTGTTACAATACATCTCATCACATGTCTATTGGTATGCCTCCTTTTCATGATCTTTATGGTTATGATGCCCTTTCCTTTGTTGATCTAATACTTTCCGATAGCAGAGTACCTGCAGCAAGTGATTTCGTCAAGCAAAGCCAAGACATAATAAGGTCCCTCAGGGATAATCTACAACATGCACAGAACCAAAAAAAGTTATATGATGATAGGAAAAGGATTAAAAGATCTTTTGAGGTGGGAGATTTGATATTTTTTAGGTTTCAGCCATATAAGCAAAGCACCTTGAAGAGGAGTGGGGCAGAGAAACTCAAGCCAAGGTTCTATGGGCCTTATAAGATCATCAAGAATGTAGGAGAGGTAGCTTATGAATTGGAGCTCCCACCAAATAGAAAAATACATAATATTTTCTATGTATCTTGGTTGAAGAAGGTTCTAGGTCAGCAAACCATAGTATCTACAGAATTACCACCTCTTGATGATGAAGGGAAATTAGTTTTGATACTAGAAGAGATTTTGGATACAAGAGAGAAAAGATTGAGAAACAAGAGAGGCATAGAGCATTTGGTCAAATGGAAAGGATTACCACTAGAGGATACAACTTGGGAAGGAGCACATATTCTTGAGAATTCCAACCTTCATTACTTGAGGAAAAGCAATATTTGGGAGGGGAGGACTTGTCATGTCCCTTTTTCAAATAATTAAAAATAATAAACTTTGCTAAGGCAGGCAGGCTCCAAAAAAGTGAAGTTTTGGAAAAAGGGGGCTAATCTTTGGAAACCAATGGAATAATAAATAAAATTATTATTAATTATATTTTATTAACCCCTCTTGTATGTGAGTTAGGGTTATACCCTCTTTTAAGGAGTTTTGGAGGGATTTTGGGTTGATTCTAGAACTTGATTTTTGCTCATTTTTTTGTTGTTCTTCAGAGGCTGCCAAACCTGTGGAGAAGGAGACCCAAGAATGAGAGTTTTTAGGTTTTTAGGAAGTCTAAGGATGGGAGTTTGAATCCATTCCATGTGCATGCTCATGTAAAGTTTTCCTTTGTGCTGAATAGTGCAGATTTGTGAGTTTTCGGGTGTGATTTTTCTAAGAGTTTGGTATTTTCGGTTGAGTATTTCATATCAGTTTGGGTTGCTGATGTATATTAGAAATTTAGATGTTAAAATAGATCTAAATATGTGTATTTGGTCATGATTATACTTCTATGATAGATTATCAGTGCTTTGTGGTATTTTCGGCTATTTTGTGTTGTCTTCGGGAGCTCGATGAGCATTGTTTTTGCCCTTCATTTGGGAGTTGTTGTGTAAATGTTATACAGATCTAGACATGTCATTTTTTAGGCTGTTATGCTGCTGAAATTTCTATAAAAAATTTCCACTTTTAGATTTATTAATAATATGTGAAGCTGTGAAGCTTTTGGCACTATTTTCGGCATACCCGATTTGGGGTTTATTGAGAAATTGGTAGATCTTTGAAATATTGGTTGTTTGATCTTAAATATCTTATTAGAGGTTTGAAATATCATACAAAATGAATAAACAAAAATTTCAGAATAAATCCCATAATCATTTGAAATTTTATGTATTTCTATTGACTTTTGTCAATTTTAGGATTGCTTGAATTTTTTTTTCGTAGGGTCCTCATACGAGGACTCAATTTCTCGTGCGTGCCTTTATGATAGCTCATGCAAAGAAGTGCCACTAGGGCACTTTATCGCACAACATATAGGGTTTTCTCACATGAAACACAATTATATCTCACATGAGAAACCCTCAATGTTGAGGCATTATCACTTAATGTTTAATTTTGCTCATGTAAGGGTGTTTTCTTGTACAATATGCACAATTTCCTCATGCAAGAAAATACCTAATGTGCATAAAGTGAAAAATCTCACATGAGATTGTGAACAAATTGGGACCAGTTAATGTAAATTTAATATTTTTCATCTTGTTTTGCATCATCGATGGTCATTGAAAGTGTGTTTTTAGGATGTTTTCAATTTAGTAGTATTAGTACATTTATGTTCAGATTGAATATTGATTGTGTTATGTTATTTTCTTGGTCACAAGTTGACTTTCTGAATATAGGATTTTGATCACATTATCATGGCATCAAAGCACTAATTAAGAAGATAGATATAGTGGAGCTGACACCCATTAATACATTGGGTCTCTCTCATCTTTGTGATAGCCCTAATCTATAGGTGAATCATGGATTATTGACAACATTAGTAGACAATTTCCACTTGAAGATGAACATGTTTCATTTTCCCTCAGGAGAGATGACTATCAGTCTAGAGGACATCTATAAGATACTTTGGATTCTATTCCATGGGCCTCGAATAAAGTATGATACACAACTATGCCCTGGTACATTAGCACTAAGGGTCATATCCTAGGACAAGATCATCATGGGTAGGACTATTCCCTATGAGGAGTTGGTGTAGGTATTCGGGCCTACACATAGGCTGACAATAGTGCATGGTGCATTCCTTAGATGTTACTTGATGCTCGACAGAGGTTAGCATAGGTTGGGTTTTAGATGGGGATAGATACTACAGAGGATGCTTTAGTAGCCAACACATTTTGGGAGGGGTCAGTCTATGCTAGCCCATATGTTCCATGAGATGCATGAGATCATCTATAAAGAGATGAAGAGTATGGCTATAGGAGTATATGTTTTGTAGATATGGGCATGGGAGAACCTACCCATTACTAAACCTATATTTGAGGATGATCAATAACTACATGAGCCATATATCTATCAATATAAAGGATAGATTACTCAGAGTACTCTTGGTAAGACCAAGTAGTAACAGGCATAGTTGGATGACTTAGCAGCAGTAATATGGTGGCCTTGGAAATAGATAAAGGTGTGGGATAATTATATGTTTTCCCCTTGGCCATTGACTAGTCACTCGATCGATTTGATTGAGAGATTTCCCTTGATACGAGTATGGAGGCAGTATGATTGGTCTCACATTATTTCATAGGAGTATTTCACATATGCTCATTTCACTAAGGAGATCAAAAAGGAGTGGTCAATGAGGTTACACCCTAGGAGGTCTATGATCAATACTCATGGGATCACGCTAGCCTGCTAGGACTATATTCCAATGATAGTAGATGGAAGGGTGACTCCTAAGTACAAGGAGAATTTTGTCAGTCACCCCTTTCCATAGTTTACAAATTTGGTGGGGATAGCAGTACTAGTACAAACAGTTCATGCCATACATAATCCATGGTAGCATGGTTTGAGATAGAGGAGTACAAAGGTTTTGACCCCTCCACAATAGATAAGAGTGGATCTTGATGCTGGTGGGAGTGGTTCTGAACAAATGATACCATGGGGAGAGATGAGAACCTTGGGCTCCATTGGCAACATGGCACAAAGGTTGAGAGTGGTAGAGAACCTGACATAGCATGTCAATAGGGTGTGGGCGATGCAGGATTGGCCTTCTCCTAATCCATAGGGTAGAGATATTTTGACACATTCCTAGGATGCCCTTAGGAGATCTAGAGAGTGAGTTAGGATAGCATAGTGACAACTTGGAGAAATGCAAATCCAGCTAGTAGTTTGAGACACATGCTTAGAAGAGCAAGATCAAGAGATCTGTGAGTGAGTAGTTAGAACACCAATGAAATGAGGCTTGTACATAGATTGAAAGAGTAACATCTTATTATGTGGCTTATGTTGGTGTAGCCCCTGAGGTAGTATAGCAGGTGCCTCAATTTTTTGAGTATGGAAGAGCATCAAAGGGTGCACATCCACTAGTGAGAGAAGATGCACCTACTCCTCCTCCACCCAAGGCTGAAGGAGAAGGATGTAGTTAGCTTACCTCCTTCTATTTGAGTTTTGATCATGTATTGTATGATGCATCAACATCATTTTGTATCATTTTTGAGATTGATAGTGCTTGAGTAGAAACCATTTTTGTATCGATGTATATTTTGACTCCATTATATATATATATATATATATATATATATATATATGTATGTAAATTTAATATATGAGCTCTTTTTTAGTACCATTGTGCATGTCACACTCTTTCTCTTATAATTGTTCATACATGAGATGTGTAGCTAAATGATTTTGATTAGTGCAAATTGATATGATGTATGGATATGTAGCATAGATGAGATGGATGTTTATTATGCAAATGTGATTAATGAGATATGATGTATTCTTATGAGTAATGCAAAATGTATATGTACTGATATCTCATGAAGGATTCTCATTTGCTGCTTATGATAGGTGCTTTGTCAAATTTAGAAAGATTGACCAAGTAATCAAATGCTTATGTAGTCAAGATAAAACATGATACATTGAAGAAATTAGCAACCTCTCAAGTCAAAAGATACAAGTAAAGAAGTAACCAAAGCTATTCCCTAATGCAATTTGAGTATGAAATGCAATCCTATGCTAGATGTAGTCCCTAGGACAAGTTGTTGAGCTTGTAAGATAGTTATCATGAAAAAGCTTCAACTTAGACTCATGAATGTCATACAATTTGCACCAACATTGCAATCATGAGAATATGAATATGACATGTGTCTTAGTTTTGTCGGGATTAGATGTAAGGATTAAGGCACAAGAATCTAGAATGACTAGAACATCTGTCCCTATTAACATAGCAAGCAAAAATAATCATCAGAGTATAAATGCTAGGATGACCAGAATGTTTCTTGCATACAAACACACTAGACACACGAGAGATCCTTTTTATGCTAAGTAATTAGTAAGTATTCTATTTGCAATGACCCTTGCATTCATTACTGTAAGGAAACTTGGAAATAAAGAATATAACCATTTCCACATAACCCATAATAGATCTGAAATAAACATGAAATTAAAATCCACATGCAAGAGAATAGACAACATACCCACAAAATTGTGACACAAGATATACCCTGGGAAACCCTCATTGAGGGAAAAACCCAGCCTGCAAAAGCATCCATCATCATGTATTATTCAGCAAAATAACCATTGCCATACAACCATGGAGGCCTTCATGGCCATAGCCACAACTGAGCAAACTATGTGAACAAGCATGAATCCACACATCCCATGCCATGCTTTCAACCTTCACAAATGCTCCTTTGGCTAACCTGTCAAGCCTTGTCCCACTCGACTCTTGCCTTTTGTCTTCTCCTTGTCACTCTTTTTTGTCTATACAACAACTACCCTTGTGGCTGCTTATATAGTAGCAAGTCCCACAAAACCACCAAGTGGTATTATATTCACCATGTGCTAAAACCATGTGCTACCTAACCCACTGACCCCACATTTAATATTGGGCATTTAATTCTTTTCCCCAATATTAAATAATTACATGAAATATTTTCACAATGTTACAATACATCTCATCAAGAATATTCCATGGGAATCTTTACATGTTGCACGTCCATCTAGGTACAACATTACATAATAAAATAAAATAATAAAATATAAGAATATTATGCAATGTGTGCAACACCCATTATCTCAACAATTACTTGAGGCAAAAGTGTGCTATTTATACTCACAGTGACCCATATATTCATTTATCAGGATGAGTATCAATATTTTAATATATGATAGAGAATTCACTTAAATAGCGAGGGAGAAGACCAACCTCACTAAATTGTTCATTTAAAATGAATCGATGTAGACATGGCCATCCAACATGAGATAGAGGTTCTTATAGTGGACACCCCTTCTATATGTATTCTTTAGATCATTGGAACTAAACCATCAAGAAGAAAACAAAGAAAAGATCATGCCCCTAGTCCTTGCTTTTCTAGTCAAAATAGACATCCTCAAGTTTATCAAATGGGAATGACAAAGGAAAATAAAAAGAGATAGAGAAAATCTCAACATAGCTCAAATAGTATCAATGTTTCTATTTCAGTTTCTGTTTCATTGAGTTGATGTTAAGTGTTGATGTTCAGATCATATGTGTAAGAAATCTCTTCAATAGGAGGATGACAGTAGAAAGAATCAGTTAGGACAACTGGTGATTGATGTCAGAGAGAAATCTTCATTGAGATTAATCTTAATAGAATACTAAGTGACAATAGAAAAAAAAGCTAGAATAAATGGTGATTGATGCATAAGAGATCTTCTTTGAGAGGAATATCAATCATAAAGTAAGTGATAGCTAGAATAATTGGTGATTGACACTTAAGAAATTTTCTAAGACACCATAAGGTGTTTCCCCAAGACTATGACCAATTTCAATGTATGTAAGTTTTGAACAGGTTCTCAAATGTAGCTAGAAGTATATGTATAAGCAAAACTAGCAAAGTAAAGCAGGAAAGCAATTGTACAAGAGCCAAAAGATGCACAATATGATGTAGCATTTGAAACAAGAGGCACATGTTTTTTAGGTTTTCACCTTCTTGGAAAAGATTCTATTTGTGATACCATGATGCATGTTTGCCAACTTTTCATTGATGACACTTTTTCTTGTTTTTAAATTTTTTTTTGTATTTTTGAATTTTTCAATGTTTTTTGTGTTTTTTTAATTTTTTCCAAAAAGATTGGTATTACCAAAGTGCCTATCACTAGGCTTTCACCAAGATAATAGATTTTTTAGGACATTTAAGTACATATAAAGAGCTTCAAAAGCATCTCAGTTGTAGATCTATTTCAGATGAAGGGTGTGGATTGGCTCTTTGAGCAAGTCTCTTCAATTGTTGAGAATTGATAAGCACCATATCCAAACACTGTAGTGACTATGTATGGACCAAGCTTGCTAGGTTGAAACTTCCATTTTTGTATCTATTTTTGCTAATTCTTAAGGTTTTCCCTCAAGATGAGGTCACCCACTTGGAAATCACATGGTTTAACTTTCTTATTGTAGCTTTTAGACATTCACTTTTGATAAGCTTGTAGAGATCAAACACCACTTGTCAATGTTCATCTAGTAGTTTTAGCTCTTGGAGTTGAGATATTCTATAATCATCGTAAGTAATGAGGCCTTTTAGAGAGATTTGAAAAGTAGGAATCTTGACCTCAATAGGAAGCACAACATCCACTCCATATACCATGGTAAAGGGTGTTCTCATAGGAGTTCTAATACTTGTTCTATAAGCCCATAAAGCTAGATTTATTTGAAGGTGCTAGTCCCTTCTAGTTTTGTTGACTGTGTGATGCAAGATCTTAAGAATAGCCTTATTGGGCACTCTCTCTTGTCCATTACCCTATTGATAATAGATGGAAGACCAATGTTATGTGATTTTAAATTTTAAACATATCTCCTTGAGATCCTTGTTTTTAAATTGTATTCCATTGTTAGTAATGATGGAGGATGGTACACCATACCTGAAGATGATGTAATTGAGAATGAGCAGAGCTACAATTTTTCCATTAGCCTTAGAAGGAGGAACTATTTCTACCCATTTTATGAAGTAGTCTACAACTATGATAATGAACTTGTGTCCATTCAAAGGAGACAGATGAATCTAACCCACTAGATCAAAGGCCCATTATTGAAATGGCCAAAGCGTAATGAAAGGGATTAGCTCCCTGACTAGAGCATAAACTGAATTTTGATAGATTTGGCACTGTTTGCAAGACTTGGCATATTTAATTTCCTCTTTCTCCATATCTGGCCAATAGTAACCAGCTCTAATAAATTTGTGAGCTAGTGTCAAGCCATTTGAGTGGGATCCACAAATGCCTTCATGTATATGTATTAATGTATGTTTTTACTAATCAGGTTCTAAACACTAAAGGAGTCTACTATCAAGACCTCTCCTAAACAAGTCATTAGCAATAATGGTACATCATGAAACATTTTAGATTAGGTAACATTTTTCGTTCTAGGTTAGATTGTCCAGAACAATTTGGTCATGTAGGTAAGAGTAGATATGATGGTAGTGAGATAAATCATGTCCTATGATAGAATAGATCATTCAGGATTCATATGAATCATAAGTAGGGCACAATAACATCTCCACCAAGAACTCATGTCAAAAGTTATTTTCTAGCATTTGTAGCATGGAAGCAAGAGTGGCCATTGCATCGACTGCTTTGTTGTCTGTCTGAGGAATCAATTGAAAAGTAACATGTGCAAAGTACATTTTCAAATCATCAACCATTTCTTTATAAGGTCTCAATTTCTCATCCTTTGTCTTGATTAATTACTAACTATAAGTTGATAGGCGAACACTGGGGCAAATAATAACAAAAGAATTAACAATTTTATGAAGAAGTTCAGTTGGTCTATATGTTTCAATTTGAGAGCATAAGCTTGCGAAAGGTGTTTGAGGAGTATGACATCAAGGGATGCTAGCAATGAGCTGAGGGATTATGAATGCAACTAAAAAACTCAAAACTAAATTTACAAAAAATTAAAACGATTGCAGTGACAGAAATTGTAACTTCCTAAGGATACAAATATTAGAAACAAAACTATCTTCCTCAAATAAAAATAATAATGAAAATAATCTACAGATTAAACAATAATAAATTCATTTCTATATTATATTCTAATTATTAGATGACTAATAAAAAACTCACTAACTAATACAAACATGAAAATATGTTGTGATGATAATCTAAGAAAGAAATATAAATTTATACAAGATAGAATAACACACTAATGAGATACATCACCATGTTTCACCGTGGAGTGGGCCCTTACTCCTGGCTTGCATTGTGGATGGAGAAAATTCTATTTCTATGTTGTTTTAATCATGTAAAGTATAACTTTGTTCCAACACAACATATGTTGATACAATATGTTTGCTGAGGTTCCTTATAGTAATCTATAGAAATGTACACCCCATGATGTATGTTTACTGCTGCTTATATAGGCACAAATTTAAAAATTCAATAACTACTGTGATAAGTAATTCATACCAAGAATAGTAGGAATCGAATATATGCAGATACTAGGTATTTTTCTGTTACCATACCAATGGACTATTATTGTCTTTATATTGATTATGGTGTAGTCTTGTTTTGGTCCATAACCAATAAGTAATAAGAAGTAATTTGGTTGTAATAGAATGCTTAGAACCATAGGTTTTTCAACATATATCCATGTAAGTCTCCTTGCTATCATCTTCACATATTTACATAGGTTTTTCATTCCATATTCACCCCATGATATTTGTAGCAAATGTTGATGAAACAAAAAAGTGTCTCCATGCTAGCAAGAAACAATATGCAATACAAATTAAGGCTTGCAATCCTCCCCTTTAATATTATAAGAAATATTTCCATCAAGGTAAGTATGTGTCATATATTTAAAAGTTGATGGAGATTTAGATTGGTGAAAGAGCTACATGAAGATCCATAGTGGGTGCTAAGAAGAAACATAACATATTATCAACTTGTTAGATAAATACAATTTGATCTTATTTATTCACATATTCTATCTAATAACTATATTCATATTATATCATATGCAACATAGAAGGAGAAAATGGAATATTAAAATAGATATTGAAATGAACATGAAGGCTTATATGAAGGATAAAATATGGCATAATCTGGGACATAAATTGCTCTCATCATTCCCCCAACTTAGCTTATTGCATGTCCTCATGTAATCATTATGATCATGAGGTCTTTAGTTTTAATTGAAAGCACTCTAGGTTTATGGTTTTTAGTTCTGTCTCCACCTTGAACCATGATAACTCATATAAACACAAATCTTTTCATTGCTTCACATGAAAAGCTTAATTTTTTTGTTCTCTAATAGGGATATCTCTTTCAAATTTTCATAATTTGTTTCTTTTTTCTTTTTTCTTTTCTTTTCATTTCAATTTTTATAGCGTCATGGTTCAAAAGGGTACATATAGGAGAAATTTTTCTCATTTTTTCTCAAGTTTTTTCTTTTCTTTTCATTTCAATTTTTAGAGCATCATGGTTCAAAAGGGTACATATAGGATAATCTTGTCTCAATTTGGACAAGAGTAGTTTAAATGGGCAAAACAAAGGCTATTGTATGATGGATATAATGTATAATGTGCAAGGGTGATGGATGGAAGATAATAGGATGACATACCTCCCCCCAAATTAAGGGTTGACCATCCATAGGAAATGAGGAGAGGATAGGAAGGGGTGTTGCATTGTGATCAACATAATAAGCAATATAAATAAAGTTAAGAGATAAAATAAGGAAAAACAAAATCAATTGTTTTACCAACATGCATGTACAGAGAGACCAATGTCAAAACATAGAGAAACTCAACAACTATGGAGGAATTTGCAACAATGAATGAATAGAAGCATCTAGAACTACAACACCACAAAATATCATTGTTCAACTAAAAGCATTGAAGAGAAGACCATTGGAAGGTACCAAAAAACTATGAGAGTGATTGCAATGGGAGGGGCCACCATAATTAACTAAAAACCCCTCAACTAAATAGGCAACTCAGACTATAGGTGATCAAAGATGTGAGGATCACACTGAAGAGGAGAAAAGCTACAAGAGTGAGCAATAGGAATTGCCAAGAATGAAAAGAACCACTTAAGCCCATGAGTGTTCCTAAAAAGAATAATTAGTAGAGAAACCAAGAACACCAATTATTGCATTTTTCATTTTTGATAATGACAAGTGACTATTGGCAAGCCAATTTTCAATCACTCACCACTTAATGGCACTCTAAACATAGTTTTCACCACTAAGAATTTATTTTGTAGTTAACATCTGTCAAAAATCGGTTTTCAAATATTAATTGGCCAACAACACCCAAAAGTTTTCATTGTCAAGGATCTTTTATTTCTTTTTTTTTTGCTATTTTTTATTTCTTTTTTATTTTTTATTTTTTTCTATTTTTCAATAACTGCATAGAATGACCAAAGAAATGAAATCCTAACATGGATGATGAAAAATGAGACCATCCAAAGCTTGATTTTTGACCATGACCATGTAGAAGGCACTGTTGAGACTTGATTGCATAACAAACTTGGAATGATCACCAAGAATAACCTTATCAGAACTAGAACCACAAACCATTGCACTAGAAATATTTTTGATCTATGTATCTCAGACCACTAAATCCAAAAACTAATTGGAGAGCTTTAGAACATATTGAGACACTTGGGTAAGAGTATTACTGAAAAGGATTATGATTCTCATATTTCTCTATGCTAACTAAATAAGAAGACATCACTTGAAGATATGAAACCCTATTCTTGTGAAGCATGTGAAATATTCATTGTAGGAAAATGTAAAGTTGCAAGTAACACACCTTCATTACCAAATACATGAGTATGGAGTGAAAACCAATAGTAGTCACCAATGTGTCCATAAAATTTTAAAGAGAAGGATACACATCTCAAGGAAGGCATGTAGTATCTAAAATTATTTTCAAAGTATCATCAAATGTGTTGTTGAATATTGATGAATCTCATAGACTATCTTGCATATTTTCCTCCATGTGATTAATCACCACGGAAAAAAAATGTATCTCAAGGTGGTGAACACCTTGTGCCAAAATTTGCATGTGATCTTGAATAGTGAGACATAAGAGAACCCACACAATGTGAACAAAGCCAACATAGTGTGTTATGTAATGCTTGTGTAAAGAAACATCATTAACTGGTATTGGTTCTAAGATTATCGCACCACAACAAGAGACTTATAACCATATTCTTTAAACCAAGCATATCAAGTGTAGTAAGGAAATATCATTCATTTAATAACTCTATCGTTAAGTAGGTAATTTAGTTTTACAAATGATAGATAGAGTTATTACTATGAAGAGATGATAGAATGGATAAATAAAAATAAACTCTTGTGTTCACATACTAGCAATGCTAATTAACATCAGAACACATACCTTGAGTTGTGGATATGCCACATGTGGAGGTTTGTAAAAGGGCCAACAAAAAAACTAGTGAAGCTTGATTGGAAATCATCGATGAATCACAAGATTGAAGGGTTCCCCCAACTTAACTTCATGCTACAAGGTCATAAAATCATTAGGATAACCAAAGAAATTATGTACCCCAAAGAGAGTAACACATATTTAGAATTTTGTGAGCCTTATTGATTGATAGGTAAATCAATTATTTCAATAATTCAATGGATGTATTCCCAAATAAACTATAGGTTATAAAATCATAGGGAATTTGAATCATTTAAGGAATCAAGGAATCAACATGTGTAATCAATGAATGACCATTTGGATGTACAAGAACCAAGAATAAAAAATACATAGATAGTAATACTTTGATCCTTGCTAAATAAAATGAATCATCCATAGTGTATTTGGTCATCTTATGAAAATGAAAAGAATCAGCAATGAGGAATAATGATCATCCAGTTTTAACATTTTGGCCATTAATGCATAGAATCCCATATGAATGTGCTTAATCAATTATTGGTCCCAAATCAACAAGTATGTGAGGGATGCACATTTTAACCATAGGCCTCCAAATATCAATATGTATAAGTACAAGAGTAATAAAATATAGATATTGGAGGATTTGGCAGCATGTTTGTGGAGTATGGAATGCATATGGCTTAAAATTACTTAGTGCATGATTGATATTAACACACATACTCATGATTCCATTAATTCAAATTGATGCAATTTTAAGTATGGGCTCATTTGTAATATTTGGAATTCACTAAGTAGAAAAGAAGAACAAATTGGATTATAATTCAATAAATAATATTGTTCTTCTAATTTAATTAAACCAAAATCACATTCGTTAAGTGCATCAATATATTCCAATGTCAATTTACCAAATTCAAGCACATCATTATATGGCAAAGAGATCTATGAATGTTTATATTTACTATTAACTACCTTATTATGAAGTGTTATATGAGGCAATATAGGTTCATTTGGTGGATATGGTGGAGTGGGTAGAATATGATGTGAATGAGATAATGAATATGGTAAGAAGTGTGAAGGAGATAAAGTAGATGGAAATAAATAGCATGGGAGGAATAAAGATGGTAAGGATGGATATGGTGGAATATAAGAGGGATATACAAGTTGTGAGCATGCTTGATTACATTCATTGTACATACTAGGTGAACAAGTATGTTTTGAAGAAATATGTTGGCTTTATAATTAAATAGTTTGACAATATATGTTACCAACATAATGCATACCTTGATCTTCTTAGATTGGCATTTCAAATGATTCATAAGTTACAAGGAATTCTTGTTCACTTCCTCCCTTATCTTGGTAGGGATCATAAAAAGTTTGTACCTCATTCACCACTTGCTCTTGGTTGTTTAGGAATATGCACTGGTCATCCTTCCTGTAGCAAAGAGAACAAGAAGTGGTTAATTTTTCATCATCAAAATTACATTGCTTTAAGAATTCATCAATGATATTTTCTTGGTCAGAAATAAGGATAAAATTCTTGCATACCTCTAATAAGGGAAGATCAAGATCAGTAAAGATGCATTCATTAGGTAGAGAGGGTATTAAAATATACCCTTTGATCGGTGCATTTTCCACACCAAGTTCTTCTTTTGTTTTTAAATTTGAAGGTAGGGATCTAGGGGCAGAAACCACTAGTGGGGTCAAGGGGCAATGCCCCTAGGAGGTCCTAAGGTAGTGCCCAAGGTGTGCTGCCCCTGATGCCAAGCACATTATACCTCTTGCATTCTCTTCAAATTTTGCATTTTTGAAACAATTTTTAACCAAAATTGATATACTTGAATAACATTGAAAAGACATCATTTTAAACAATTTTTCTTCAAAATATGTTTGCCTTTACCAATAACTCACAACATCTTATGATAATGTAAAATTTAATTAACTTCTAAAGCAACTAATGAATCTAATTTCTAAGGTCTACTTGCAAACTCTAATAAAAAACTCTAAAGCAATGCATCTATATGATTTACACAACACAAATTAAGATTAATTAATTAAGCAAGGCTACCAATTGCAAAAGATTTCATCCTAATGCATTGTTCCTAACTCAAATCATAAAACTAACATGCCTTTGATACCTTTCCCCAACAATGTCACCAAAATGATAGGCCAACACTAGGGCAAATAATAACAAAAGAATTAACAATTTTATGATGAAGTTTAGTTGGTCTATACATGTCAATCCAAGAGTGTAAGCTTGTGGAAGACATCTGAGTAGTGTGCCATCAAGGGATTCTAGCAATGAGATGAGGGATTATGAATGCAACTAAACATTCAAAAATAATTCTACAAGAAATCAAAATGATTGCAGTGACAGGAACTATCACTTCCTAACAATACAAAGATCATAAACAAAACTATCTTCCTGAAATAAAAATAATAATGACAATAATCTATAGATTAGATAATAATAAAATCATTTCTATATTGTATTATAATTATTGGATGACTAATAAAAAATTTACTAACTAATACAAACATGAAAATATGCTGTGATGATAATCTGAGCAAGAAATATAAATTTATACAAGATAGAATAACACACTAATGAAATACATCACCATGTTTCACCATGGAGCAGGCCCTTACTCCTGGCTTGCATGGTGGATGGAGAAAATGTTGTTTCTACATTCTTTTAATCATGCAAAGTATAACTTTATTCCAACACACCATCTGCTGATACAATATGTTTGTTGAGGTTCCTTATAGTAATCTGCAAAAATGTACACCCCATGACGTATGTTTACTGCTGCCTATATAGGCACAACTTTAAAAATGAAATAAATATGGTGATAGGTAATCCATACCAAGAATAGAAAAAAATTGATATATGTAGATAATAGGTATTTTGCTGTTACCATACCAATGGACTATTATTATCTTTATATTAATTATGTTGCAGTCTTGTTTTGGTCCATAACCAATAAGTAATAAGAAGTAATTTGTTTGTAACAAAATGCTTAGAACCATAGGTGTTTTAGTGTATATCAATGTAAGTCTCCTTGCTATCATCTTCACATATTTACATGGGTTTTTTCATTCCATATTCGCCCCATGATAATTACAACAAATGTTGATGAAAACAAAAAGTGTCTCCATGCTAGCGAGGATATGCAATACAAATTAAGGCTTGCAATCTTCCCCTTTAATATTATAAGAAATATTTCCATCAAGGTAAGAATGTGTCATATATTTAAAAGTTGATGGAGATTTAGATTGGTGAAAGAGCTATAGGAAGATGCGTAGAGGGTGACATGAATAATCATAACATATTATCAACTTGTTAGATAAATACAATTTGATCTTATTTATTCACATATTATATCTAATAAATATATTAAATATTGTTCATAAATATTAGATCATATGCAATATAGAAGGAGAAAATGGAATATTAAAATAGATATTGAAATGAACATGAAGGCTTGTATGAAGGGTAAAATATGGCATAATCTAGGACATAAATTGTTCTCATCATAAGTCACCAAAGATATTCAATTCATCTACCCTCTATTCAACTACAATTTTCATGTCATTGATTAAGGCTTCATATTCTGTAATATTATTTCTACAAAGAAAAATAATCTTGTATGCCTTAGGTAAAGAATATTTCTGTGGTGTTATCAATAAAATTCTAGCACTAGATCCCTATTGTGTGAAAGATCCATCGAAGAACATTACCAATGTTTAATGTGTTAGCAATAAAATAGATTCATCAAGGAATTCAATACTTAGTGGTACAAAAAATTGTATTGGTGCTTCTTCTAGTTGATCAACAATTGCCCATCCTTTGATAACTTTCCTTTCGACATATTTGATGTCAAACTCACTTAGGATCATGACCAATTTAGCTAGACTTCCTATTAGAGTAGCCTTTCTAAGAAAATACTTCAATGGATCAAGTTTTGAAATCAATCACATAGTATAAGCAAGAATATAGTGTCTCAACTTTTAAGAAGTGATAATAACTACCAAGAAAGCTTTCTCAATAATGTTATGGTTCATCTCATAGGAGATCAATGTGTGACTAAGATAATAAATAACTCATTCCTTGTTTTTTTTGTTGTCTTCTTGAGCTAATAAGATTCCTAGAGATGACTCTATTTTAGAGATATATAAAACAAGAGGCTTCCTATAAATAGGAGGCATCAATATTGGTGGATTAGCAAGATACTGCTTAATTTGTGTTAAGCTCTGATCACAATCCTTGTTCTAGTCATATTTCACACCTTTATACAAAGTCTTAGTAAAATGTTATGACTTCTCATCTAACTAGGAGATGAATCTAAAAATAGATTAAAGTCTTCCTTGTAAACCCCTCATTTGACTAATGTTACCAGGTGGAAGCATTTTCATTATAGCTTGAACCTTTCCTGGGTCCACCTTGATTCGTTTTGTAGACACAATGTAATCAAGTAGCTTCCTTGATGTGACACCAGAAGCACATTTCTTAGGATTTAACCTAAGACTAAATTACTCCATATGATCTAGGTTAGGTTCCAGATCTTGAAGATGAGTGTTTTACTGCATACTCTTTAACAAGGTATCATCAACATAGTCTTCTATCATTTTATACATCATGCCATGGAAGATTGTTGTAACTGCTCGTTGATATGGGCACCGACATTATTCAAACTGATTGGCATTAGATTGTTGGAATTAACAAGTGGGAAGATTTACTTCTGAGAGGTTGGGGGGGGTGGGGGGGGGGGGGGGGTGGTGGGGTGAATTAGAAGTAACTAATTTTAACCTTTTCAAGTCCTTTTAACTGAAAACCATTTACTTGCATTTAATTCATCTAATAAACTTGAAAGTAAAGACATGCATAAAAATAGATAACACACAAATTTAGTAACCTAGAAACCCTCCAAAATTAGAAGGTAAAAATAGGGTAGGGATGACAACCACAAAATATCACTGCAACAATGTTTAACTATTCAAGGTTACAATGTTTGACCACTTCCAATAGTTTTCCCTATGAAAGGCCTGTCTTGTTAAAGACTTTACACCTTATTAAAAGTGACCTGGTTAAAGGATTTCACTACCCTACTAAAACTAGGCTTGGTTAAAGGACTTTAGTACATTCACTTGGAATGTGACCTTGTTAAAGGATATACAATTGGCTGCTAGGCCAACCCAAGTCCATAGGATTTCCACTATCTAATATAGTTTCTAGAGAGTATTAGAAAGTCTTTGATCTAATAGCTTTGCAATCTTCAATTGCTGATTCTCGATCCTTGTTCTACTCTAACTAACCTGATCCTTGCTTGATCTAATATGTCACTCTTCGAAGTTCTGATACTTTGTTCTTGGTCAATTGAATTCTACAATGCTACTTTGTTCTTCACTAAGTCTTTTTAAAATCCCCTCTAAATTTTTCTATAGTTCACCCATACACTTCTCTCATCCATGCATACAATGGGGTTTCATCCTCCTTTTAAAGATTTTGAAGACTTACAAGTTGTTGATGCTTGACACATATAGGAAAACTGGCTCACTCAGCTCCTATAGTAATTTGGTTTCACTCAACATCTATAGTGACTCAACATCTATGCTTTTCTTGACACTTGAACTTTTCTCAGCACCTTAAGATTACTCAGCACCTAAAGTTCACTCAACACCTATTGAATTTTATGGCTCATCATACATTGTATCTCGGCTTTTGTATTATACTCAGCATCAACTTGAGAATTTGGTTAATTGTTTTGACACTCAAATGTCAAAACCAATCTGAGACTAACATAGATTCCAACAAAAAGTACCCTATGCAAAAGTAAAAGAAATTTTCTCTTAGTCTTCTTGTGTAATTTTATTTTGATTATACCTAGAAAATTCATCCATGAGTGAGTACATTTCATATCTCACTATCATGTTCACTATCATTTCAATATTGGGTAGTAAAAAGTAATCCTTGTGACATGCTTTGTTCAGATCTCAAAAATTAGTACAAACTTTAATAAACTTGTCATTTTTTGAGACTGGGACTATGTTTGAGACCTATTTAGCATAATCAATAGCATAGATGAAACCAACTTTCAAGAGCTTTCCCATTTCAACTTTAACAAGTAGTACCACATGAGGATGCATTTTCCTTAGTTTTTGTTTGACAGGTTTTACCACTAGTGCAATAGAGAAATGATGCATTATGAGACCATGATCTAAGCTTGGCATATATGAGTGAGTCCATGCAAAATTGATCTTCTTCTCTTGGAGGAAAGCAACAAATTCCTATTTTTCTTCTACAGATAAGATTGCACAAGATGTATAATATGAGGGTGTTCCTCAGTTCTCAGATTGATTGGTTGTGTTGGTTCTATCAACACTAAGGATCTCTTTTGAAAGTGACTTAGAAGAACATCAAATATCTCATCCTTTGGTGCCTCAAAGAGGTTTTCACCTTTCGATACTTTTTTTTTTTGGTACTATTTTTGGTTCCAATATTGCCACAATGTGGTTTTCACCATTGAAACATCTATTCTTTTTTATCTTAATTGTATGACTAAGATATTTGATGTCATCTTCAATCATAATATCACTTTATTCACTAGTGGAAGATGTTATTGGTTCAAAAATTTGTAGGTAGTAGGAAAAAGCATAGTCATTCTAGAACATAGAGATTTCACTAGATGTAGTATTAGAATTCCAATCTATTAACTCAAGATAAGTGAGTAAAAGAGAAATGGCGAGTTCAATGTTGTTCATAGTATAGTCATAAAATGCATGGACAAGTAATTCAAGACCTAAAGAAATTTTTTCAGAAGGCATTGGTGTAGGAGTACCTAATCCTCCACTCACCATGGCATTTTCATTTTTCACTCTTTACGATTTCTTCTCAAAGGCATATAAGCCTAAGAGGCATAAGTGAGTGAAAGAGAAGTGGAAAGTTGGATGGTGTTCATAGTATAGTCATCAAATGCATGGACAAGTAATTCAAGACCTAGAGCAATTTTTTCCAAAGGCATTGGTGTAGGAGCACCTAACCCTCCACTCACCATGGCATTTTAATTTTTCACTCTTTATGAGTCCTTCTCAAAGGTATGTAAACCTAAGAGACATGTGCAATAAGGTAGTCATAGTTATTCAATAATTTGAGCCTAATTGTAATACCTAGTCCCCATTTGGTACTTTATAGACCATGGGTTTTGACTATGGTCAAAAGACATTTCTTGGATCTATCATAGGATACAAATTTCTTTAGGTTTCTAAACACAATCTAGGTGTTAGTGTAAATAATTAATTATTATTTACACTTTACTTAAATTTACTTGGGTTAAATGCATTATTTAATTATTTATTAGTTAGACACCTAGGAGTGTGTGTACTCATAAGAGTTGTCTTGTTGACAACATGAGTTAGCAACTCTATTTTAGCACATGGTGTCTACAACGGTAGAGTTTGCATAATCAATTGAGTTGTCATGTAGACAACATAGTTTTTCACACTCTAATTAAGAACATGGTGTCTACAACATAATTTCACATGAAACCCAATGTAAGCTTATCCTCTCATCATCACACTAACTCTTGTGCTCAATGGAGGATAATCCAATCTTGGTGGACATGTGCTTAGTTGTAAGGCTTATCCTTTTTCTAACTCCTAGTCATTCTAAAGGACTTTATATATAGACAATTTTAGTGTGCATGTACAACATCAATTATTAAATGATTTTATATCCAAAGATTGAAATATCAATTCATTATCATATTGTTATTATGATCATACATCATTTGGTCCATATTGTGCTTTATCTCGAGCTTCGTGATATTGGCATCTTTTTGCCCTAAGGAAAATTCTTACATAGTATCAGAGCTATACCAAATTCTTACATGGTATCAGAGCTATACCAAATTCTTACATGGCATCAAAGCCATAGGAGTTCCATTTCATAGCCATTGGATACCATTCTTGCTTCACCTCTCAAAGGACCTCGATTTAGATCCAGAGTATTTGCTAATATTGGGAGTGTCTAGAGCCAAAGCAGACCTTGCCATTGCATCTAGAGCATCAATTCGATAAATTTTGACTATAAATTTTCCTACCTTGGGCCATAGTCAAAATTGAGGGATTTTTTTTTGCAAACCAGAACCTGAAGGCCCAATTTGCAAAATTGGTATGATCTCTTCAGATCTATGCAATTGATTTTTAGATTTGTAATTAGATATTGGCATCATATTTAGAAGGTCAAAAAACTCCCAAATCAACTTTTGTTTCAACTACATTGGACATCTGAGGTGAAATGTAGAGTCAATTGATTTTTGGAAGTGCAACAGTGGTGATTTAGGAAAAATAATTATAGAGGTAATTTTCAAACAATGATATATCCCTCATACAGACTCCTTTTTTTGAGTAATTTTTTTTTTTGTTTTGGGGTAGAATTTCATGATCTACACATTGGTGTAGGTTGTTTGAGATCTCTATTCCTGAAGTTTTTTGCAACTTGTAAATCCTGAATTTTGCAACTTCAAAGGCTTAGTTCAAGCTCATCTGGACACATATTCAGGTGCTATTTTTTTGAGAGTGCATGATTTTTTGTCTACTTTCTAGGTCTAGTATTAGTTTAGAGTAATTCTGAGTAGACATAGTACTTTCAAAATTTGGTCTCATTTTGGCCTATTGGCACTTGTAATTGATTAGATCTTTGAGAGGTCTTGTGTCTTATCTTGTTGAGTCTGATATAGCTTCATATTTGTTATTGTAACCAACAAAATCAAAAGTCCACTTAGGCCCTAAATTGGCAAGTGGCCCATTGTAAATGCACTAAGTATAAAGTGTAAAAATCATACATTAGGGGGGTTCACTAATTTTTTTTTTGCATTTTGGGGGTGCATACATTTATTGATCTCATTGAGTTTTGTTTCACATGTCAGTTTGGTATAAGACCAAGGTTGACAAAGAGGAACTATAAAAAATAGAGTGCTTTATGATTAATCATCTAAGAGAGCACAAGGAAGTATTTCCTTTTCTATGTTCCAAAGAATTGCCCTCTTACACTGATTTGAAACCTATTAACATAATTATGTTAGTCATTTTTTTGAGTATCAGTATGGATTGTTTTGCTGTCCTTAAAAAGGTCAATGAAACTTACAACATTTGGATGGCTCTTTGGAAAGCATATGGAGATCCAACAGTTCCTCCATTTTTAGAGGAAATTCTATGTCCAGTCACTCTAGTTATGATACCTTCAACTCCAGATGAGATCACACATCCTAATGCTCCTATTGCTTCTACTGATCCAATTCTAGCCATAGATGCTCTTGATTTAGTGCAGTAGGAAACATCATGTCTTCCTAGTTTAGCTTCATGGGGAAACTTCCTTCTAGACATTGTAGTGTTGTTTGTGGAGTCTTACATTGAAAATGTGGGAGTTTTCATTGATAATATCTATCTTCTCTTTTTTGATGAGACTTCTTCACTTGTTGTGAGGAAAAACTTTGACCCTCAACCACTTGATCTTTCTTTCAAGACTAAAATTATTGTGGACACTTCTTTACAATAGTTGGAGAAGGACTCTTTTACTTTAGAGGAGACACATCAGTCTTTGGAGATTGTATTCCAATTTCTTTAGACATCATATCCTCTAAGGATTCTTCCTACTAGTTGTGGAGCATTCTCTACTACACCTATGACAACATTTCTTCCTACAAGGAGGAACATCATTCAACTTTCATGGTGTAACTTCTTCAGTAATCAAGGAGCTTATTTCATGGGTATCCATTCATCATTAAGGGGAGGCTACATTGATTCTCTTCGCATATCTTCCTATCAAGATGATTCATTTTCTTTAGAGTTTGATTCAATTTCATACATGAACATGTTACCTTGTTTTCCATCTTCTTTTGGGCATCCACTAGATTGATTCATGGCATCTACATTCATTAAGGACTTGTCAACATACAAGCAGACTTCAGAGGCAACATCCACACCATACTATATCTAGATCCCTCTTCCATCTTCCTATCCACAATGGGAAGTACACTTGCACCTATACTTGGTGTATCTTCTTCCTAAAGGGAGAAATGTTGTTTATAGGCATTGGATTCTCTTTTTTCTTCAAGTTCTCATCATCAAGAAATCCTTCACTAAGGGGGGGATTTCATGGAGGGATTCTCTATTGTATATGCATGATGTATGTCATAGGGGGGTCTTGATTACTCCATCCATACATGCATCTTCTTTATTGTACTTCTCTCTCTTTTTGGAGAAGGGTTTTTCCCATGAGGTTTTCCCTCTTTCTTCATTTTCAAAGAGATTGCATTATGTGTACAAAATTGCATTTTTATTTGGGTACCTAACTTGGCCTAGTAGCTGAGACCCATTGTGCATTTTCATCATAGGTTTTGTAAGATTTAGTGCATTCCCCTAAGTTGCAATTAAGGGGAGGTGTTAGTGTAATTAAATAATTATTACTTAAACTTTACTTAATTTTACTTAGGTTAAATGTATTATTTTATTATTTATTAGTTAGAAACCTAGGAGTATGTGTACTCATTGAGTTGTCTTGTTGACAACACAAGAATTAGCAACTCTATTTTAACACATGGTGTCTACAACCCTAGAGTTTGCATAATTAACTAAGATGTCATGTAGAAAACATAGTTGTTTCTACTCTAATTAAGCACATGGTGTCTACAACATAATTTTACATGACACACCTATTTAAGCTTATCGTCTCACCATTGCACTAACTCTTATGCTCAAGGTAGGATAATCCACTCTTGGTGGAAATGTGCTTAGTTGTGAGGCTTATCATTTTACTAACTCCTAGTCATTCTAGAGGCCTTTATATATACACACTTCTAGTGTACATGTACAAAATCAATTATTGAATGATTTGATATCCAAAGATTTATACATCAATTCATTATCATATTGTTATTATGATCGTACATCATTTGGTCCATATTGTGCTTTGTTCTTGATCTTCTTGATCTTGGCATCATTTTTCCTTAAGGAAAATTCTTACATGGTATGAGAGCTATACCAGATTCTTCAATGTTATCAGAGCTATATCAAATTCTTACACTAGGCCCCTAGAGAACAAGGAAAAGGTCCTACAAGGGTTAGATTGCACAGTTTGTTAAAATTGCAAAAGGTTGCTAAATGCAACAAAAAGTTGTCAAATTTTGTTAAAACATCCCCCAATGGAAAAAACCTTTCAATTTTGGTTGGCATGGTTAGGGAAGAACTTCAAATATCCCTTTCAGGTGGGTGGATGTTAGACAATGTAATTTTGCCTTTCAAATCAAATAAAGAATCCATTTTTCCTTGCAAAATGAAGTAATTTGTAAGTGATAGATAGGTACAAATTAACACATTTAAATAGTCTATTTTTTTGGAATCCTAGACACACTATCTGATCAATGCAATTTATTTGAGGGCCTGAAATGTTCTACAATTCATGTTATTGTTAAATATTTCTTGAGTGCACCTAAACTCTCCTTTTGGTGGCTAGTTTTAATAAGTAAGCCCTAACTTGCATTCCCACCATGGGATTTCTAATCGAGTGGGTAAAATGCAACCTAGGAACTTGTACTATAACATTTCTAAAGGATTGGAGATGGAAGTCAAGGCTTCTTCATTTGCTAGTAGACTCTAGCCCAAACATCTCTATGTGTTTGGTGTAGAACAACAAATATTGAGTGTTGCAGGCACTTGGGGAGTGGATGAAGCCAACCTAATGGTGGATATTGAAGCTTGATAGTTTCTTGCATGTTTTATCATTGGTAGCTTTTCCTAGCCAAACTTCTAATTAGCATTTCCTTCACAAACCCCAGCAAGTAGGCTTAAATAAGGAATTTGTTGTATTTTTGGTTAGGGCATCATCCAATCGGTTTGGAATCTTGTTTTTCTTCCAAAAGAGTATCCATATATTTAGTTTTTTTTTTTGGGTCCTTTGGAGGATTTTCAAACCAAGTTCTAATTACCTTATTGATAGGGATAATGGGGGCTCCTTGACCTAATAGGAAATATGATTGTTTGTGACCTTTGGGAACAAAATGGGATTACCAAACTCACTAGTTTGGAATTGTTGATCATCAAGGATGTAACACCCCACCAAGGGATCCAAAGAGTTAACCTAAAGTTTCACTAAGTTTGGTAGCATTTTTTTTTTTTTTGAAATATGAAAGTAAAGCCATTCACAACATAGTAGCAGAAGCAAAAACATCATTCAACTAAAAGTATACATACGCATACATAATAGGTTACATTCTTCAAGGATCCCTTAATGTTGAATCATAATTATATCTAGTAATATTAATTCCATCTAATACTACATCCACATGAAATAATAATGATAAGTCTAATGTTCTTAAAATAATATACTTTGTTCCAAATGTCCCTTGGTAAATTACATTTTAGAATGCTCAATCATCCACTATACATGTCACAAGGTATGAAAGACATAAAAGAATAAACATATGTGAAAAGAAAGTACATCATCCTAATTTTAAAACCATGATGCAAATGCAGTAAGTAAATAGAACCACATTTCATACATGATACATCATCATATAACATATAAACATACATCATAACAGATAACCAAAAATCACAACACATGATTATCTAAGTGCACGGTTCCTCCCAACCGTAAATAGCAACATTAGACCATCATGGGCCGTAGCCATCCCTCTGTGCATAACATCCCAAGTCAATGAAGAGATCATTGGTATTATCATAGTAGGAATGTCACTCCTAAACATACTACATCATATGCAGAAAGAAATCTAACATGCTACAACATATGCATAAGAAATCTAATCATGAAAAATAAAGCATAAGATAAGAAAATTACATCATCTCTCATATGCTAATCATTAATATATGGATATGTGTCTACTATCATAATCCATGAACAGAATGAAGATAGATGCAAACAAAGAATGAATCAGCCATGGTGTCTCAAACGGATCTCAAATGGTAATAGTGGAAAAGCACTACGACTCAACCACGTGGAACCTAAATGGCTCACTCCCACCATGATGAGGAGATAATCTCAAGTCCCAAACAAGGTATCAACTCACAAAGCACAAATACTCTCTAAGTCCAGGAATCCTAAAAGTATACTAACTCAAAGGTTCCAACACAAATCAACATCTAATCCTAGAGGCACACAAAGACATGTAGGAAACCTACTATGTAAGTGGGAAAGTGTCATCACACGGATCACACTAGAGTTACCCTGGTAGTCTCTCAATAGACCCTAACCCCCTAGTGATCCCTATGTAGCCAATAGTATCCTCTCATACTGACGAGGCATACTACGAAATGCAAGGTCGCAACCAAGCATTCTCTCTACTCCCATCCTAGTTTGTACTAGCACTCAAGGCATGGGTGAGAACAAACAATTATCTTATTAGGTTCATTTAAGTCAGTATTAGGTGTAATGTTTTCACTTATTAAACAACTTACAATGAGATACCCTGGTAGCCACTTGGGGCCTTAGCCCCCATTGCAAGCCACTTCTCGATACTACAAGTAGATAACCTACGCTAGGCTCATGGAATTATAAATAAAAAAATAACCACAATCCTATACAAGCGATTGGAAAAATACCAAAAGATAATCCACAATAAGAACATTAAATCTCGATGAGCAACTGAAATACATCCATAGATAATCATGACCACAACAACTCTCTATTTGAAACTAAAGGTATCAATGAAAATCACAATATCCTTTGGTTCTCAACAAGCAACCAAAAGGCATATCAAGAAAATAATAATACTGATCGAAGACTTCAAAATGGTTAAGTCAAAACATTTCACAACGTGACATCATCAAGATCAGATAAACAATTCAATCCCATCAAGGTGACTGGAAAGTAATCTAAATACAACTTATTGATACTCATGAATGGTTACATATGTCACAACTTATACAAGAAGACTGGAAATATTATCAATCAGTAAACCACACACACACCATAGAGCATGCCATTACATAACCATGGTTGGATTTAAAAAGATCAAGATCAAAAGACATCATCATGACATCACAATCATAACCCTCGAGCCTCTAGTAGACGTTCTATAACTAGTCAACAATCTAGTCAACCCAAATTCCCAAAAATAGGAAGCATAGAGAAAACACAAAATACAAGCACATGTTTTGGGTTCGTTAAAATTGCATAGATGAATTGAGTATGAAGGAACATTGTTCGTCCTCCTTATAACTAACCCGTGTATTAGTTTTAATAAGTTAAAGATTTTCCCAAGACTCTTAGAATTCAATTTTCTAAAGTGCCTATAGGATAAATACGTATTTGGACAATATTCCCCCATTGAGTTCAATGACTACAGTTTATCCTCATAATAATCTATCCTTCACAACTAGATTTAATTAAATAATTAAATTAAATTTATATTATTAGACTAAAATATTACAAAATGATTAATTATTAAAAGAAGTAATCTATTAATAAAATTTTATTCATAATATATATATAAATTAATATTATATAATAATTAATAATACACAATAATTAATAATACATAATAATTAATATTTAATAATATATAATAATTAATATTTAAAAGTTATTAATATTTAATAATTTTAATAACAATATAATATTAAAATTGAATTACACATATATCAATTTAAAAAAAAACAAAACTTAATATAAACACGCGGTACGTAGTACCTATTGTCGCAGGCACCGTGCCGACAGCGGGTATAGAGTACCCCTGTCGTCGCAGTCCCTACGACGATAGGTCTCTGCCACCCGCAGGTTAAGGGGTACGATTTGTGCCCCCCCCCCCTCAATGCAATAATTTTTTTTATAATGTTTTTTCAAAAATATTTTTTTCTTAAAAATGCACTTTAAAAACATTTTTGTTTTTTTTTTTAAACATTTTTTTCACTGCGACACCATAAAAATAAATAGCATTTTTAACAAACATATATATATATATATATATATATATATATATATATATATATATGTATGTATATATATATTATTGTAAATGTTTCTTTTAAAATATACATATATATATATATATATATTTATAAATTTGCATTTAAAAACATTGTAGTGTTTATTAAAAATCTGCATACATATATACATACATGCATGCATACTATAGGTATGTACTATATGTATGTATGTATACTATATGTATGTACTATACGTATGTATGTATGTATGTATGTATGTATGTATGCATGCATGTATGTATATATGTATGCAGATTTTTAATAAACACTACAATGTTTTTAAATGCAAATTTATAAATATATATATGTATATTTTAAAAGAAACATTTACAATAATACATGCAAACATACACATAACTTTTTAAGAAAAAAGGGTTTTCCAATTCTATAAATTAAGAATTTTGTTTTAATGATCGTTCTCTAATTTACCTATTAATCCTCCTAATAGGTTTGTCCATAAGCATATGAAAACCCTAGCCCCATAGATTCCTCAGATCTATGCATGTGGGATTTCCTCATATAGAAATTTAACTACCTATGACAAGAATGCATACAACCAAGATATTCTACACATGAAATTCTTAGAAAGTATTCAAAAGACACGAAGAAGACAGGAAGTGCAAGAAGCAAAATATCATATGCAAAGATCACGAGTGTCTACCTAGACACTAATGCTAAATCACTTCTCCTTAGAATCTATAGAGCAAGCTCCTTCCTTCTCCAATGTTCCTGGGTCCTCCAAACACGCTCTCCGAGCTTCTAGGAGTGCATGAATATAAAGAATTCTCAAGAAGCACCTAGAATGTCTCTAGAATCAACCAAAAGATGGGATAATTATTGACAACTAAGAATGAGTCTTTTCCAACCTTCTAGATGAGTCACAAGGTTGTAGACACCATGTGCTTAATTTGTGCGCTAACTCCTATGTTGTAGACATATGTGCAATCAAGGGGTGTGCTTACTCCTAGGTAGACTTATAACTTTTATTTTTATTATTTATTTATTAATTTATTATTATTTTTATTATTATTAATCCTTTTTCTCAATTAATTCCTATTTAATTAATGAAAATCAAAACAACAAAATATCATAACATTATATTAATTTTTTCCCAAAATAATTAAATTATTAATTAAATCTTTTAATTTTAGAGTTAATTAATAGAAAATTTACCAAAGACCTCTAAAATAAAATATGAAAACCCATCATAGAACAAACCATACAAAATCTGTCTAAAGGGTTGAAATCACGAATTACATCATCCGACGCATTCAAAAGGTAAAATATCTCAGATACTTGTCCTACCTTTCTAGGATAAATGGTTTAAGGGTTTAGGATTTGGACTTGAGAATTTATCTCCCCTCTCTTACCATTGAGATAGTGCGATAGGGTACGCTCATCCTAGCAATTCAAGGAAGTTGATACTCAGTACCTACAACCTACATAAAATCCATGCATGTACATACTATATATATATATATATATATATATATATATATATATATATATATATATATATATATATATATATATATATGCTAAGCTAAACAGGCAATGGCAGGAAGTGGTGCATCATGTAGATCCCAACTAGTAGGTGACTACGACTCCCTTCCTTTACCACATCAGAAATACAAAACATAAGGAAAAAAACACACACACTATACACATGCAAGTATGGGGTAAGTATCCATAAGAAAAAACATGTGGTAATAAACCATCTAACTAATCATCATCAATAATTGAAAGTAATCTAATAATCATCATGCATACATGAAATGTAGAGTCTAAGTAATCACATCATATATCAACTGAATTTGTAACACAATATCTAATAGTCTCAAAATAAAACTAGTATAATAAAGTTTGGCCATGATAGCAACAATGTATTTAGAAAAATATAAACGAGGTTAGGCACTACAAAGGAACCTTTCCACCTCCCCTTAAACTCATAGGTTCCTGTTGGGCTGTCATTTTGCATGATTCTTAACAGTAGAAATCCTTTCAAACTCCTCTCTTGAAAAGCTGATATGGGATCAACTCCAAGGTTTTAGGCAATCTTGCAACCTATTGGAATCCACTCAGTTGAAGATAAATTTGAGTGTTCACGAGGAGGCCTTCACTGGTTTGTTTAAAAATTCAGATAAGATTTTGAATTGGCTTGCTATTTGAAAATAATAAACACACAAAAAAGAAATATATTTTTGTATTTTTCTATTTTATAATTAATGCAATCTATTAATGCAACTATATGAATTCCTAATTTAACCAAGGGGTTAATAAAGAAAATAACAAAGATAGGGTAACAAGAAGTTTAAGAAAATAACATGAAAGTAAAATCCTAACAGACATAAACCACAGAAACAACGCATCTACGAGTTAATCTTTCAAAA
Organism: Cupressus sempervirens; assembly: GCA_028749045.1. NCBI lineage: Eukaryota > Viridiplantae > Streptophyta > Pinopsida > Cupressales > Cupressaceae > Cupressus > Cupressus sempervirens. The sequence continues at coordinate 733,461,437 of CM053793.1, forward strand.
ATATTGGAGGGTAACTAATGAAAATAGGAGCAACACTTCCTTAATTCCACTAATGTAATCATTGATGGGAATTTAGTATCCATAAGATGTTTCACTTTTCATCAAATTGCAAGGCCATGGAAAATGCACTCATGTGAGATGAAAAGCTATGTAGGAACAATATGGTGATGACTTCTCAAACTAAGTATGTCAACAAAATTTGTAGAACTGTAGCAAACACTAGAATTAAAAGATTGCACAACCAAAAAAATGCAAGAAAACAATTGGCTCAATTACACTTCATGAACATTCATTCACAAAATATAACACACTTAGGTAAGAATCACTACACTCCAAATGCGAACACCAACAACATATATTATTGCATCAAAATAATGGTAGCCTAGAATACATATTACATTCTTGAATTTAGAAGAAATCTTCTTCTTAATTTGTATTGAGAGTGAGAGATATCTTTATTCAATCATATGCTTCTAAACTAATAAAACAAATCTATTTATGTACAAATTGGCTCTCTAACTGGTTCTAAGTAGGACTCCATCCATATTTACATCATTTCATGGATGCATGAGCCTTTACAAGTCTTAAAATAAAGAAAGCATGAGAAAATAAGAAAGAGAGAGCCATTAGTCAATGTAGTAGTGTCTAGAAGTGCCAAAAATAGAAGCTCCATTTTCACTAGGAGTTTGTCAAAGTTAAACTACAGTCAGAATGCATTTTTGATGCATGGAAATCTCTAATTTAAGAACTCATAGTTTACTGTAAATGCACCTCTGACTTCTTCAAAATCTTCTAGAACACCATTAAAAAAGTGCACCTACACACTTGGCACACCTGTGACCTGGCACACTAGTGCACTAGCACAACTCAGAAGCAAGTTTCAAAAATTGCAAAATTTCACTAAGTGTTAAAATTGAAATTCTTTGTTCTCCTTTATACTAGAGCTATGTCTATGCATTTTCCCTTGAATTTCTTGATAATCTAAATGATTTGAGCCACATCTGGAAAATCTAAGGCTTCATATTTTTTTTTTACTTTCTGCCTGTAGTTGCCCACCTTGATATAGGTCTCTGCAAAATCTCCAAGCTTTACATCTAATTCTAATAGTGTGTCTTCTATTCTAAATGCTTGCCTAATGTCATCATCATTAGCAGATCCCTTAAATGTTTTCTAGAATTGCTCCACTACTACCTCTATTGGTATTAACTTCTCCTTGGAATCATCCTCAAAAATGTCTAAACAAGCATCACTATAATGCCTCTCCACCTCCAAAATTTTCTCTTGGGTTTGATCCTTGAGCTTGAGAATCTCTGCGTGTAATGTTTCCATTACTTTATTGACATCAACAATTTTCTCTATCCAATCATCTATTTTATCTAACTCCTTAGCTATATACACTTCCATCAACATCTGATACCTTTTTCTTTTGATATATTGTAATTTCTACAAATCTTTGCCCCAGGTATGTGCTCCATCCATCAGAGCAAAATCCTGATTCAAAATGGCAACTAGCCTACCCATATTATCTTTCATATGGTGTAGCAGCTTTAGATTTCCTTATATAATCTATACATGTTTCTCCTCAAAAATTTCTCTCCACTACTGACAAGCTTTCAAAAATGGATTCAACTAGCTTGTACCCTGATCTCTTCTCTTGATTGCTATGTTCAAGGTTTCTTTGGGGTTTGTGGGATCTAAGGGACCAACAACTTCACTTAGATATCATTTTAGGATCTCATTTTGTCACCAAAGCATTATCAATTCCCACCCATCCTATTCTAAGCCCCTAAATACTTCTTTAATCCTTTTTGTAACCATTAGCTTAGTAGTATCCAAGGTAGGTTTCCCAAGCATGACCTCCTTGATCTGATAATCCCACAGAGTCAATTCTTCAACATTTGAATGTAGAGGAGGGATAACTACATGAGAAAATAATTCCTAGCTCTGATCACTCATGATGAAGGCTAATGTCCATGCATCCTTTGGGGGTGATTTAGGTTTCCTTAGGACTTTAATTAATTCCATCCTATCCTCTTCCTCTGTGGTGAATTGCTGCTTCTTTTTTCTTATCACTTCTTTCCTTAGCCACCTTAAGATATGCTCCATTGGAGATTTTCATTTTGAGGACAAAGGAGTCTTCTCAAAAATTCTCTTTCCCTTATATTCCCTTTCTAGAGTCCTCTCCTTTTGTATGAGATCTACATCGAGAGTCTCTATGTTTGTAGAGTCCATAGTTCTTAACTCAGTGTCTTGGGAAGTTTGCTAAGGATGTTCACTTATTTGCCCTTCCTCTGATACTTCCTCGATGGATGCTTGTTGTTGCTCTTCCTCTTACTCTACGTAAACTTTTTTTCCTTTGGTACTTGGAGGAAGAGGGGTAGACAATCCCTTGTCTACAAAAAAATTGACTTGTATTGGGGATGATGGAGCTACCTCAGGTCCTTGTGGTTTAGGTGGCAACTAACTCCAATCTTCCTATTGAGGTTGATTGGTTGGAGTGTCTCTCATCTTATCCCTAACCAATTTAGTACCCATGGGCATGAAATCAAAATCTAACATCTAAAAGACATTAGCACCCTCCACATCATGCTCATCTATCCACTATTGCATTTCATCTTCTGATGTTGTAGTCTGAATGGCTTGCTTAGGAATAGATGGTTGTGTGATTGTGGAGCTTCTTCTCCATTCTAGCTCTATGGATCTTGTGAGATGAGTCCTTTGGTTCAAAGGTAGATTATCCTCTTCCTCATCATCATCCTCTTCTTTTGTCTCTTCTAGGATAGGTTTAGGGACTAATGGGAAAGGAATCTCTTTCCTAGTGACCTTTTGTCTCCTCTTTACTAAAGTTTTGATCTTTCTTTTCTTTGGAGTAGAGATGGAGGCTTGTACTTCTTGTGAAAGTGCTTCTTGTATTTCAATCTTAGCTTCTCCTTGGCCTTGTTCAATACACTTAAGGATCATCTTGAGCTTGTGTGGATTCCATATTCTCTAACCCTTGTACATTTTCTTCTCCCTACTGTGGAGGTACTTGAGTTGCTTCCTCTTTTGGCTTGACCCATTGAGGAGAAGTTTTCTTCCTCTTTCCTTTACCCTTTTGATCCTTGTAGTATCCAATTGGTCTATCAAGTTGGTAGACTATCTTGGGTCTCACTAGTGATTGGGCTGTAAATGTAGGTATACTGACCTTAGCTCCTCGACCTTTAGTTGGGTGGGCTTGAGCATGGACAACTATCATTTGAGGAATCAGATCAAGTTTAAAAGGTCTCTTGATCTAATCCTTTGTCAATTTAATGACATCCCTCACCCTATGATTAATGTTTTCATTTTCTTCTTTGTCAATCTTGGCATTCATGATGGGTCAATCACCAATCTTGTCCCTATTTAACACTAGATTGAGAAGATCCTTTGTATCTTGTTGCACAATCTTCAATAGAATCTTCATCTTTAAAGTACTTTCTACCAGATATAGAGTCATCCTACAATAATCCCTTATGTGAATATCATAGTTGTCCACTACATTCATCCAGTGATCCTCAATCACATCCTCATGCTGAAATGTCTTGCTAGGTGGATGTTGCACTCTTTTGATATTATCAAAATAGGTCGATGGAGAATTATATTCTTCTAAGAGATATTGATCCAATTCACACTCAAAAGATAGAATGTCTTGCCTTTGAACCATATTGAAGTGTCCTATAGTAATAGGCCATACCCAACATATTTTGTGCTTCTTTCTAACTTTGTTGCATGCATACAAGAGTTGCCGAGTGATCTCCATTAGAATAAGTTTGTCACTAGAATAACTAGGGAGCTTCTTCAGGTTGATAGTTGTACCCACTACCTTGAAATATGTGAATGTTTGAAATTAGATGTAGTAGGCTCCAACTTGTAATACCTTAGTAGCTTCCTCCTTTGACATCCTCTTCACATAATCCCCCTCTATGAACTAGATTATTATGAAGATAAATGCATCATTCACAATGCTATATTCCTTGCTTTGCTCTAGAAGCTTCTTCTCTTCCAGCTGAGGATACACAATATAGGACCATTTGTTTGCATCCTACATGCTACCCTTCTTACAAAGCCCTAAATAATCCATTTTTGTTATAGCTAACAAATACACCAAGTATGATGTCATGTAAAATTTATGGTTGTTCCTAACTGCCACCAACTGCTCACCTAAGTTCTCACTGAGAATAAAAGCCTAATCAATTGGCATCTCCACTATCTTAATAGTCTCAATGAAATGGACCATCCATATGTTCAAATGTACAAAAGTAGGAAAACCCATGACTTTGATCAAGAGTATGATCAAATATCCAATATCCACTTTTATGTAACCTGTTGTCATATCCACTTTGCTTGCCTTTCAGCCTAGAGTAGTCTTCTCAATGAGGTATGATGACTGAATGATTTCAGAAGCTTCATCAACATGTTCCCTGCATCATCTCTCTACTTGATGATAAGTCAATCTAATAAATTGATATTCCCTTGGAAGATGGAAAACCTTCTCTATATTGTTGGGTCAGAGATCTATGATGATCTCTCTGGTTATGCTCTTCATGAACCTTTCTTCAAGAACATATTTCTCTGATAGTGTCATGATCAATTCTGAGGACTGCACTGGAATGGAATGTGATGTTGTGTTAACAAGCCCTAAGTGGATTAAAGTGGATATCATTAATGATCTTTTTGTGGGTTTGTTGTGTGGTGTTAGGAATGCACCCAAACATGTGTTACCTAGTTCGGTATCCTAGATTTTTGAATAGTCATCTTGAAGGTGTAACTTCGTTGGAACACCTTGAAACTTAAACACCATGAACTTTGGGACCATATTTGTTGCAAGAGAGGATGATGAAGAAGACATTGAATTTGTACAAAAAGAATGTGTGTTAGTCCAAAATCAAAGAAAAATCAATAAACTTAAATGCTATCACAGACACAAACAAAATGCAAAACCCTAATATGCCTGAAAACATCAAAAAACCTAATTTTACCCCCTTTTTGCAAAAAAGAGTGCACCTGGCACAACTGGTAGGTTCACCTTTCATCATTTCACCATATAGGTTGCGCATTAGCATAGCTCATGGGTGTGTTGATGTGCACCCTTTATGAACCTAGGCAAATTTTTGTATTTTTAAGGGTGCATAGTAGTGCACCTAGTTAGGTGTTCTACTATGCACCTTAATTTGAATTTTTTTATTGTTTTAAGGCTTTTAAGTATTTTATGGTGTGCTACTATGCACCTTATTTAGGTGTTTGTTTATGTTGTTTGTCTTTCAAAGAAAAGCAAAAGTAAGGTGCACTACTACACACCTTATTTAGGAATCTTAACATTTTTGGGTACTTTTGTGTAGGTAGGGGAGGAGGGAAGGTGTACCTCAAGAGGTGCAACTTTGCACTCAAGTGGTTTGTTGAAGACAAAATAAGGTGAGGGAGTGAGGGGGGTCCCTGAGTTATATAGCCTAGGGACCTATGCTCCCTTTGGTGCTACACAGCTATGTTGTTGAGCTACTACACATCACCAAGGGTGATGCCCTTTTTAAAGTTCTTTGGCATAGTAATGCACTTGATAAGGTGCATTGGCACACCTCTTTTTTACAAAAAAAGTCTTATACTCTGAGATTTTTGATTTTTTGAGATTTGGGTTTTTGCACCAAGACCCTGATTTGACTAAGACACTAGGCAAAACACCCTAGAAAAGACTCAGACCTTGGACTAGGGATCCAAAAAGCCAAAAAATAAAGTAGGGGGTCCCCATTTCTAAGAAAAATGGGGCATGCATTGTGAAACCTATTGGGTAGTCCTTTTGCATGAGGTCAATGACAAGAATCCATTGCACAATTCCTCTCTTGAAAAGCTAACCTTTTGGGATCAACTCCAAGGTTCAATATTTGTCTTGTGATGTACCAAAATCTTCTCAGTTGAAAATAAATGTGATTGTTGATGAGGAGGCCTTTGCTAGTTCTACTATGATCTCAGAATGAAGTAAATCTATTTTCTATCTCAAAATAACACACAAAAGAATAATATTTTTGTATTTTCTGGTTTTTTCAATGAATGCAATTCTAATAGTGCAACTAAAATGAGGTCCTATTCTAACAAGGGGTTAGCAAAGAAAATAATGAAACTGAAAGAAAATAACATGAAATTGAAATAACTTAAAATTGAAATCCTAAATAGACATAAGCTACAAAAAACAACATGCTGCGAGTTAAACTTTCAAAGAAATTAGTAGGAAACCAATGAAAATAGGAGCAACACTTCCTAGAATCCATTGATGCAATTGTCGGTGAGAAAATTTAACAATCATATGATATTTAAACTTTCATCAAATTGCAAGGCCACACAAAGAGCACTCATGCAAGACAAAAGGCTATGCAGGCACAATTTGATGATCTCTTCTCAAGCTAGACATGTCAACAAAATTCATAAATCTGTAGCAAACACTAGAACTAAAAGATTGCACAACCAGAAACAACGCAATAAACCTTTGGCTCAATCACAATCTCATGAACAAAATTCACTAAACAATGACACATTCAAGGAAGAATTACTACACTCCAAATGTGAGCACAAAAAGAATAATTTTATTGCATAATAATGGTGACCCTGTTACATTTTACAATGGGGCATTTATAAAAAATTTTCTCAATTTTTTTTAAGAGTGAGAGATATCTTCATGCAATAAAATGCTTTTAAAACATTAAAACAAACTAAATATATACAAACTAACAATTAATTTGGTGTTTAGAGGGACTCCATCCATATTTTATTCATTAATTAGATGCATGATCTCTTTACATGTCAAACATAGATAAAGCATGAGAGAGAAAGTAGGAGAAAGCCTTCAGTCAAAGTAAGAGCATTTGGAGGTGTCAAAAATAGAAGCTAGTCCTTTACTAGGCATGTGTTGAAGTTAGAATTTTGTCAGAATGTGTTCCTGACGCATGGAAGGTTCTTTTTTTGGAACTGGCAGTTAACTATTGTCACACCTCTGAATTGTAGAGCTGGGGACTTGCATACTTACAGACTTGTGCACTTGTAGAGCTACGAACCTCGACAGGGTCAAAAATATCAAAATTTTACTAAGAGTTAAAATTGAAATTCTAGCATTTGGGTTTTCTCCTTCTTCATCCCAAAGCTATGTTTGGATGTTTTCCCTTGAATTTCTCTATCATCTCAGTAATCTTAGTAGCATATGAAAGATCTAAAGCCTCATACTTGTCCTTTACCTTTTGTCTATAGTTGTCCACCTCAATTCGAGTCTCTATAAAATCTATAAGTTTGGTGTCCAACTCTAACAAGGCTTCTTCTATCCTAAAGGCTTGTCGGATGTCTTCATCATCAGCAACCTCCACAAAAATCTTCCTAAAATTTTCCACTACTATCTCTATAGGTAACAACCTCTCTCATTTCTCATCTTCAAAAATATCCAAGCATGCATCACTTTAGTGTCTTTCTACTTCCAAAATTCACTCTCAGGCTTGATCCTTGAGCTGATGGATCTCCTCATGTAATGTCTCCATTACCTTATTGCTATCTACTATTTTCTCTATCCAATCATCAATCATGTCTAATTCTTCTCCAGTATATACATCAATCAAAACCCAATATCTTTGGCCCTTTATGGCTTGTAGAGTCTAAAAATCCTTACTCCAGGCTCATACCTCATCCATGATACTAAAATCCTACTTCAAAATTGCTATGATCTTATTTATGTTCTCCTGTGTAACATGTAGTAACTTCAAAGTCCGAATGATGATAGTAATACCTTTCTCCTCAAAAATTTCTCGCCGTTCTTGACAAGCCTTCAAAAATGGGTCTAATTGTAGATGTCCCCCTTCTCTAAGTATAGTGTTCAAAGTATGCTCCAGGTGTTTTGGATCAAGAGGACCAATGACCTCTTTGACTCCCATATTCATCATTTGTCAAGCTAAATCCTGTGTAGGTCTTTCCAACATAACATCCTTCAATTCATAATCCTCAAGGCTAAGGCCTTCCACATCTATGCCTTCAGGAGGGAGAGCCACTTGTGCAAACAAATCCTGGTTCTGTATGGTGGTGAAAAATGCCAATGGGGCTGCCTCATGTGATGGACTCATAATTTCCTTTCAAATCCATGTTGGGATGCATCCTACTGAGGACCTAGCTCTTGATGATGAAGGAGTATGTTCAACTAGCTTCTTCCCTTTATCACTCTTGCTTGGAGTCATCTCTTGTTGTGAGGACTTTTATTCTATAGCCTCAGTCTCCGTGGATCCTATAGCCTGGACCTCAGTGTCTGGGGAAAATGGTTCTGAATGTTCCACCATTCATCCGTCTGACACTTCACTAGTCACCATTTGTTTTGGTCTCTCCTTTGATAAGGATTCCTTCTGAACATGCTCTTCCTTTGAATTCTAAGGCGATGGAGTCATCGAGCCCCATTCTACCATTATAACTTGAGGTGGAGATGGAGGAGTAAGATTAGGAGCCTATGTATCTGGCGGCATCTGTGTCTAGTCTTCCTGTTGAGGTTCACTTATAGGGGTGTCCTTGATCTTATCTCTGACCAACATTGTACCTATAGGCATGAAATCAAAATCTGACATTGAGAAAACATCATCACTTTCCTCACCCTACTCATCTGCCCACTGTTGTACTTCATCTTTCGAAGAAGAGAGCTCTAAAGATTCTACTTGAGTGGATGGTGGGGTACCCATGGCACTCTTTCTCCTTTGCAACTCTATGGCTCTTGGTAGCTGAGTTATTCCCTGTAGGGGCACTTGTTCTTCCTCTTCCTCCACTGATTCTATTTATTCTTCTTCATCTCCCTCTAGAATGGTTTTGGGGATAGATGGATTAGGCACTAATCTTCTATTGATCCTTTGCCTTTTCCTCATCCGAATCTTAATCCTTTTCTTTTTTTTCTTGGAGGTAGAAGGAAAAGTTGGTTTATCTTGCATAGGAGGAATAGAGACTTGTGTAATCTCTCCCTCTTCTAGTTGGCTTGACACAATGGGAGGCAACTCGGATTTATCTTGGGCTTAGGTAGCTCCAGTATCTTGAGACCCTTGTAGATTCTATTCCTGCTACTAGGGAGGCACCTGTTCTATTTAAATCCTCTAAGAAGAGGTCCTCTTTCTTTTGTTCTTTCCCTTCCTTTCAAGAGAGTGATAATATCCAATCGGGCAATCGAGTTGGTAGACTATCTCTGGCCTAATAGGAGATTGGAGTGCAAAGGTAGGAATTGTTACTTTCCTTCCTCTACCTCTTTTTGGGTGAGTATGTGCTTGAAAGATCAGTGTGTCGGGAATTGGATCAAGTGGAAAAGGTTTCTTGATCCAATCCTTTTTCATTCTGATAACATGTCTCACTTAATGATTAATATCATTGGCCTCCTCCTTGTCAACTTCTACATTCTAAATAGGTCTTTCCATTCAAAATAGGTCTTTCACCAATTTTATCTACATTGAATAGGGGGTCCAGTAACTCCTTCGAATCTTATAGCCTTATCTCATCGGGGATGTTCAAATGGAGAGCTTTTTCTACTAGATACAAAGTCATACTACAATAGTCCCTAATGTGGAAATCATAGCCATTTGTGGCATTCATCTAGTAATCTTTGACAACATCCTCATCATGGAAGTCTTTTCCTACTAGAACCTCCACTTTCCTGACATTGTCAAAATATGGTTGGGAAGAGTTGTATTCTTCAAGGGGATAGTTCTACCAGTCACATTCAAAAGATGGAATGTCTTGCTTTCGCTTCACTTGATATGGTCCTATGACTAATGGCCATGCCCAGTAAGGTCCCTGTTGTCTCTTTATCTTCTCATACGTTGACCCAATCTATCAAGAAATCTCTAGTAGCACCAGTTTTTCACTAGGATATCTAGGGAGCTTCTTAGGATTGATTGAGGCACTAGCTACCCAAAGATACGTGAATGTTTTGAACTGGATGAAGTAGGCTCTGAGAATTGTGATCTATGCTTTAGCTTCATCGAATAACCTCTTCCCATAGTTACCCTTAATGAATTAAATGATCAAAAATATGAATGCATCATTCAAAATTTTGTATTCTTTGCTATGTCCTGAGAGCTTCTTCTTTACTAGCCGAGGGTAGACTATGTATGGCCAAGCATTGGGGTCTTGCATACTGCCTCTCCTATACAAACTAGGATAGTTTGTCACCCTTGCTGCAAGTAGCTACACCATGTAAGAAGTCATGTAAAACTTCCTCTTATCCTTTACTATCCTCAGTTGCTCACACAAGATTTCACTTAGTGTGGTGGCCCAATCCAATGGTATTTTTGCCTGTCTAATGGTCTCAATAAAGTTGACCATAAAGGTGCTAAGGTGACCTACTATGGGTAAACCCATGACTCTACTCAAAATAATGATAGAGTATTAACTATCTTCCTTCATGTATCTCTGCATCATATCTACCTTTCTTTTTATCTTTCCCCAAGGAGGCTTCTCAATGAGGTATGAAGACTGTATGATATCAATTGCCTCTTGTTGATGCCCCCTATACCATCTCTTAGCTACTTCATATGAGAGTTAGCTAAACTAGTCTACTCTAGGAAGATGGAAGACCCTCTCAATGTTGTTGGGTCATAGGTCCAACACAATTTCCCTAGTGATGCTCTTGACCACTCTTTCATTAGGAACAAAATGTTGGGATAGGGCCATGATTAGTTCAGTCAATTGAACTGACATAGGGTGAGATGTTACATTTACCAATCTGAAATGAATCAATGTAGACGTCATGGCTGACCTCTCTATTGGCTTGTTGCAAATTCTTAGGAATTCTCCTAATTCTATGTGTTTGACTTCAGTGTCTCTGATCTCAACATAATCATCATGGAATCTTAAGTTTGAAGGTACAGCTTTGAACTTGAACACGATTGGTTTGGGTGCTACTCTGGATGTGGATGCCATTTTATTATCTACACATTATGATAGAACAAAATAAACATTAGTTAATTAATAGACTCAAAACTAATTGCAAAAGAAAAAAATGTTAAAAAAAAGTCCCCTTTGGTTTATTTTATTCACTTTTTATTTTTTATGTTTTCCACAATTTTTTAAATTCTTTTTTATTATTATTTTTATTTATTTATTTATTTATTATTTATTATTTATTTTAAAATTTTAAAACTTGAAAAAAGATCAAATTTTTAAAAAATGGGTGTGTGCATGCACCATGGGCATGAGAGGCATGCCGTAGGCATGACTAGGGTTTACTGCACTCGATGCTGAGTTGTAAGAGTGGTGTGGGAGGTAGCAGAGGGTGCAATGTGCTACAACAGTAGTTTTTAAATGTTGTGCCACGCATGGAGGACACAATGCACCACAGTGGCAGGTTCAAAGACCGCACTGGACATGGAGGGCCCGATGTGTATAGTGGCGAGTTTTATGACTGTGCTACGCATGGAGAGTTTTTCACTAGTCCATGCATAAAAATTCTTTTACACTGCTAGCATGAATGTTATGGGCACTAAGTATTGGGTGCCATGGGAGCAAGTGCCAGGAGTGCCGGGTGTTTGGGCGCTATGAGTGTGGGCATTATGTGCTGCTCATGAGGGTTTATTTATGTTTTGGGTGCCATGCATGGCACAATTTTGGTTCTTTGAGTGTGGGCACCATGACTGAGGGTGCCGCTCATGGTAAAAACTTAGCACCATGAGCATGGGCATTTGGCGCTTGGTGTGAGCACTATTTGGTTGGGTGTCATGGGCCATAGAATGGGAAATGCTTACCTCAAGTTCTGCGGCAAATACTTCAAAATGAAAAATGTGGGAAGTGCTTAAGGGTTTGGGGGTTGTATAACCCCCCACGCTAGGCTGGGTGCGCGGTGTGCATTGCACACTCAACCTACGTGCGTGCACATCACATGATTTATTTTTTAAAAAATATTATTATTATTATTTGAATGTTTTAGATTTTCCAATTCTTTTTTTTTTGTTTTTCAAAATTTTCTAATTTTTTTTTGTGTTTTTCAAATTTTCAAATTTTTGTAATTTTTTTTGAATTTTTAACTCTAAAACTCTTAACTCTAATAAAGTTTTCTTCTCCCAACTCTCGAACTATGAGTTCGGGAGTAAAAAAAGTAGGGGGTCCCCATTCCTAGTGAGGAATGAGGCATGTGTTGTGGACACCACAACAAATAGCTCTGAAAAAGGAAGAAATGACTTTGAACATGTCAAGTGCCTTTCAGATGACCTTACAATCAAAATCCCAGAATTTGAAACCTTCAAACTCAGTGTGTGCATTGTGTATTCATTCCCTTTGACACCTCAGGATGCAGTCTATCAAAGTTCTCTAATAACTTGAAACAATCTTCCACTCCTCCCAACTCATTCATTTGGAATCTCCACAAAGGTTTTTCATCAATCAATTGCTTGACTAGATTAGAGAATTAGTTTGAGGGCTCTTAGTGGGACACCACGTTCTTTTTAAAATAAAAATAAAAATTTCTTGAATAATTGCTCCATGTCTTTCAAAATTTTACTTTTGATGAAACAATACTTTGAATACAAGATTTTTTTTTTTGAAAAGGTATTTCAGATCTTTAAAATCCTTCAGATTTAACATCATATTTTTCTCTTTTTTTCCTACGTTTTTATTTACCGTATCTTGACTATGCTTATATTGTGTAGTCAGGACATTAGTGTCATTTCTTGGATTTGATCTCTTATGAGCACCCCTTGCATTCCTCTTTCAGAACTTTTTCAAAACTCTCATGCCAAACAATGATCTTGGCAACCTTTCGAGGAGACCCCTCCCGTTTGAAATAGTCAGAGTTTGGATCATCTCTCATGTTCTTTGACTTCAATTCAACAACACCTAAAATAGTCAAATTTTAAAAATTTGCAAAGTGTTGAGAACTTGGTGGTCTAGGCTTCTGATTCCTAAACTAAAAATCCCCTATTTCCATAAGAAATGTCTGTTGTTTGGTTGGTATAAGACATAGAATTGTCCAAAGGTTTTGAAAAAGAAATACCTCTTCCTAAAATTGAAACCAAAGAGTGGTTAGTAAAATATTGAGAGAAAATCTCAAATACACCTTACCCCCCAGGACTGACACAACTTTGAAAGAAACATATGACTAAAAGAAAACACACAACACAAAAGAAAACACACTTGCAGAAATAAACACACTTGCCAGAATGAAAATCTAAACTAAATGTATAAATAAAATCTAACTAATTTTTGTTTTTTGTTTTTTTTCTTTTAAGCTTCAAAATAATGCTTTAGAAACTGCTCATTTATAGGCAAGGGAAGAAATTCCCCTTGTAAGTAACTAAGCCTAAATGTGTTTTCTCCCAGAATTTCTGCAATTTGATAAGGGCTTGCCCACAAGCATTGAAACTTAGTATGGATGCCCAACTTTTCTTTCACCTTATCCCAGAGTAGAACAAGGTTGGAAATCCTGAATGATTTGATTGTGGCTCTCTTGTTGAACCATCTTTTAACAACAACTTGATGTTTATCCATGTGCTCCAATGTAGCTATCTATTTCTCATCCATCTCTAAAAGATTCATCAATTTGATTTGTACTTTGTCAGCATCTTCAACATACCCACTCATGAATTTCAAAATGAGAATTTTGAGATTAAGTGGGAATGTTGGCTCTTGTCCATAGATGAGAAAATATGGAGAAGTTCCCAAAGTGTTTTTGACTCTCACTCGATCTATCCATAAGGCATATTTGAGTTGCATATGCCAATCGCTAGGATTCTCCTTCAACAATCGTCTTATTACTGTGATCAAGTTCTTGTTTGTAGATTTCGCTACCCCATTTCCTTATGGGTAGTAATTTGAAGAGAACTTGATAATGACTTTATTTTCAAATGCCCATTGGGTCAAGAATGCCAATGTGAAAGCAGATCCATTATCACACATAAGGGTGAATTGTATTCTGAATTGAGTAGCAATATGTTCTTCCAAAAAGTCTATCAGCACCTTAGCAGTGCAATTTTTGAATGTTTCTGCCTTGGTCCATCATGTATAGTAATCCGTAGCTATGAGAATAAATGTATGTCTAGTTGAGGATGGTGGGCTGATCGGACCAATGAAATCCAGCCCCCACTTTACAAAGGGGTGTATCTCATACATAGGTTGTAAGGGCATTGCCAGATTTCTTTCTCTGTTAGCACTAGTTTGATAGATATGACAAGAGTGTACATGCTCATAAGTGTCTTTGAATATCGAAGGCCAAAAATAACCTGATCTTAGAATCATATGGGCTATTGCTTCTGCCAAACCATGTCCTATACCTTACTTATCATGAAAGTGTTGCAAGACTCCTTTTGCTTCTTCATGGCCTAAACACTTCAGATAAATCCCTTCATAGTTTCTCTTGTACAACTTGTTCTCATGCAACATATAAGATTCACACTTCATTTTAAGTCCCTTGCATTGTGAACCATTCATCCACATTGGGCATTGATCTTGTAGGAGATAATAAATAATGTCTTGATACCAAACATCTATTACCACTCCCTAATTAATGTCAACTTGTGATACAACCATCCTATTTTGATCATCTTTGATGGTTTCCTCATCAAATTTGAATTCCTTTTCATTTCCATCCTGGTTATCAGCTATCATTTTTGACAACCCCTATCCTCTGACTAATCTCACAGGTTAAATTTTGAGATCAAACTCTTGAAGTATGGCCATCCACTTTCCTCTCCTTTCACCGAGTTCATTCTGCATCAAGAGTGTCTTTATTGCCAGATTAGGTACAATTGCATACACCTTACTTCTTAGTATGTAATGAAAAAATTTCTTTACTACCTTGATCAATGCAAAGGATTATTTATCAAGGTTTGAATAATTCAACTTTGCATTCTTCAAAGGAAAACTCATAAAAGCAATTCGTCTTTCATCTTCCTTTTCTCTTTTCTTTGTCAAGATCCCTGCACAAGAATGTTCAGAAGCAAAGGAATAGATCTTAAAAGGTAACTCATAATTAGGACTCACCAAAACTAGGGCTATTGAAATGGAAACCTTGATATCTTCAAATGATTTCTTTATCTTTGGAACCCATTTTGTCTTAGCCCCCTTTTTGAGTAAGTCATTAAGAGGATGCACTATCTCTGCAAATCCACTTATGAATTTTTGCACAAAGTTTATCTTTTCCAAGAAAGACTTCAATTCCTTCTGACTATGTGGAGGTGCTAACTTTAGAATAGATTCAACTCTATTTGGATCAATGGAGATTTTGGCTTCAAAAATGACATGTCCCAAGAGCTTTCCTTTAGTAACGCCAAATGAGCATTTCTTGGGATTCAGAGATATGCCATATTTATGACATCTATTGAATACTTGTCTTAGATAAACGATGTGGGTAATTTGATCTTTCAAAAAGATAGTCAAGTCATCCATGTAGATGACTATACATTAGTTAATCAATCCTTTGAAAGCTTCATCTATTGCTTGTTGAAACATAGCTCCCACATTAATTAGTCCAAAAGGCATTCTTCTGTAAGCAAAAGTTTCCCACTTAGTTTTGAAAGCAGTCTTTAGATGATCATCTTCATCAACCATCACCTAATTATAGCTCGAGTAACCATCCAAGAATGACATCATTTTTGAACCATTAACAATTTGCAAAACTTCATCCAGTGAGGGTAGAGGATAGTTATCCTTGTAAGATGCTAGATTCAAGTTATGAAAGTCAACACAAAGATGAATCTCTCCTATCTTCTTCCGCATGGGAACCAAATTTTCCACCCATGTGCAATGGTGAATAGGAAATATGATCTTAGCATCCAGTAACTTGTTTACTTCTTTCATGATTAGTGGTTCAATGAGAGGAATTACCAATCTTTGTCTTTGTCATAATGGTTTGGAATCGGGCTTCAACAGGATGTCATGTGTGATAATCTTAGGATCGTAAGTCTTTAATTCTTCATAGCTCCAAGCAATGATATCCTTGTACTCAGTGAGTAATTTGAGCATGTCCTCCCTTTCCTATGAGTTGCACAGTTTTCCTATTTGTACCATTCTTGGTTCTTCATCAGTACCCAAATTGTAGGAGTCACATTCTTTGATTCCCTTTTCTTGAGTTTCCCTTCTATTGAGTGTTGATTCATCATAGTCAAAGATGCATTCTAGTTCAACCGTTCCTTTTGGAATAGTGTTAGTTTTTAAATTCAAAATCCCATCCTCATCCTCAAGCCCATCATCTCTAAGTTTGTCATCTGGTGTATCATCAATCTCTTGTCCCTCAAAATGGTGACTGCACATGATAAACTCAAGTATATGTTGATCATCTTGAAAGACCTAAAAGTTTTTGATATTATTAGAAATGGATGGAACCACAACCAATTTGATTGAAAATCTTTTCAACTTGGTTCTTTCAATTGGCTTTAAAGCACTTGTTGAGATAGCGAGGGCATTTGCTACCATGTTCTTTCTTCTTGGAATGAATTTGATGTTTAAAGCTTCAAAATCATCCAATATATCCCGTACCCTTTTTCTATAAACAAGTAATCTTTTATCATTGCAAGAGTATATGGATTTTACTTGTCGTATGACCAATTGAGAATCCCCTTTGATTTAAAGAGTTGTGACTCCTTTCTCTAGTGCAAAGAGAAGTCCTCGAATTAACACCTCATATTCTACAACATTGTTAGTACATCTAAACTAAAATCAATATGCGGCATAGAAAGACCTACCTTTTGGGTTGACCAATTTGATACCTGCAATGGCTCCCATTTTGTACCTAGAACCATCAAAGTGGAGTGTCAGAATTGCATTTTCCTTGGGTTTTTTGACTTTATGCTTATTTTTCCTTAACTTCTCTTTCACTTGAGCTTGAATGACCATTTCTTAGGAACCCATTGTAACTTTCCTTGTGTAGGACTTGATGAGTCCCCTTTGTAATCTATAGATAGAGGAAGCACATGTTTTTCTTGTTTATCTTGAATTTTCCCTATCAATTCTTTGATTTCCTCAACTTTAGGTTCAGGATGAATGACTACTAAGGTCCATCCTTTACCTTTCACATATCATCTTCTTCTTTGGACTTTAATCATCTATGGAGGAGGAGAAGACAAACCTCCCCCATCTGAAGAGGTATCATTGTATGACACATTTAAATCTTCAGTTTCCTCTTTGATCTTTTCAACAAGGTTGGATGAGTTCATAGGAATTTGGCTCTTTGTGAGTTCATTTGTTGAGGTGTTTTTATCCTTATTTTTCATTATGTGTGTCAGTACCTTGGCTACTACTTCTTGACATGATAAGAATTCAAATTCAGAGTGACTAACTTTGTGTAACCGACAAAATCTTGGAAGGAGTAGGATGTGATCTAATTTATAGGATCTAGGACTATTACAAAGAATATTAACAATTACATAAAGTTAATTTTAAATATTTAATAAAATAAATTAATGTAATTGTAATTAAGAAAAACATGGAATGAAATGATAGAAAGAGAGATAGAGAGACAACACATTTGATTTCAAAGTTCATCCGGTTAGGACTATGTCTCCGAGTCTAGCTCCAATAGGGGGACAGATCTGATTAACTCCAATAAATAAATACAAGTGATCTCTAAAAATTCCCTTAAAGCACATGCAACAAAAATTCCTCTATGTATAGGAAAAATCACTAAGTCTCCAGTTACACAAACTCTCTCATCATTTGCATAGTTTCTCCCTTAATTTCCATGCCTTCAAAATGGCCCCTACCCCTCTTTTATATAAAAAGAATGTCTAATAATAGGGGAAAACAAGATTTTACATATTTAGACCCTTACAATAGTCCCTCTTTAAAATAAGATTTATTCTTGTTTTAGAAATTTATCCTCATACCCTATTGATGGTTAGTATTTAATAATTGGCCTTATTTAGGCAAGGGGGAATCAGATTTGTTAAACTTTAAATAAAACCCATGCAAGTTATAGTCAAGGCCACTCACGTGGTGTGATGGGAGTAAAGACTTGGGTAAGAAAGGAGGTCGGTAGTTCCAACCACTGCATCATCCTTTTAGCCCAAATTAGCAGTGATTAAAGCTCAAATAGAAAATCGCGATAGAGATTGTTAAAGGTAGTTTGTTTTACGAACCAATGGTCTGGGGTTCAATTCCCCCCACCACCAGCCACTTGCCCTATCCAATCTGATGATGCTAAGGTGGACCCACCACATGGATGATGCCACATCAACCCGTAACTAACTCGAGTGACATATCAACTCAACTTTCCAATTAATTCAGGTGTGACATGGCTTCCTTGCCTACAGGTGGCACTGACATTTTTGCCTTGAAATGTTGCATCAATGACACGTGTCACCTTTGAAGTCTGCCACATCACTATGCTGAGATCACCATATGGATAGGCCACGTCATCATTCATTTTGGTCAACTAACTTTGGCTGCACATAAATTTTGCATACACACTCCAATTTTGATGAAATGAATGTTTCTAGAAAGCTCTCGATGAGACCTCCGATTTGGCACCGACTTCAACCAATTTTGGACAGTTTGAAATTTTCCCTTTTTGATGACCTCTAGCCCAAGGTTTGATCCAACTTTGGCTGGCCATCTCTCAAGCATACAAACTCCTTTTCCGCCCATTCAAATTGCATTGGGTGCATAATTTTGAGGACTTTAATCTAATGCTAATTGTTGGAGTTTTGGAGATCCTTCAATTTTTGGTGAAAATATCTAGAGGGACTACATCAGCTTCTACCTCATCTACAAAGTTTGCAGTGATAGCAAATCTTAACTTACATTGCTTGGTTACTTGTAATTGCACATCATTGCAAACCCATCCAAGAGGATATGGCTTCAGATGAGGTGTTGTAGTTAGATTAAGCTTCTTAATAATTTCCTCAGATATCAAATTAACTTGAGAACCTATATCAAATAATGTATCAACCTTATTTTGTTTGATGATAACTCAAATGTGAAATAATTCATTCCTTTTCTTATCATTCTTAGGAGATGAATCTTCACTTGTAATTGTACTTATGCTAAAAGAACTGGTAGCTGATGAAAGAGAAATACATTTTCCTTTACCTTGGATCTTAGTGGAAACAATCTTTGTTTCATCTCTAGAATCAGATCCAAGATCCTATTGTACTACAACAATAGTCTTTTGTTTCCCTTTATTTCCACCAAATCACTTCGCCCTCTTTTCAAGATGTAGCTTCCAACACTTAGAATCATCATGCCCCTCTTTCTTGCAATGTGAGTATGTGGGTTTCTCACCCTCTTTCTTTACTATAGCTATCTTTTTACCTTTTTCTTTTCCTTTGGAATTTTCCTCAAACTTAGATGGATTTTTATTAGACTTATCAATGAAAGTACCCTTACCTCTTGAGTCTAAATGTGTTGCCTGGACACATCATCCAAATTACAAGGATTCAACATGAGAATAGAATGACTTAGGTAAGAATGAAGACCACCTATGTACTTGAGTAAAGTTTCCTAGGTATACAATGGGAGATTTAATGAAATAGACCTTTTACAGAACTCATGGGTGTACTCCTAGACAATTTGACCTTTGCCTTGGCTAAAATGTTGCTAGCTCATCTTAACTACTGCATATGGCCTAGAGGGTAGAATTGCTTCTTTAAGGCACTAACAAATTTTGACCAAGACATATTGAACTTACCATGTTGTGAAGTTTCATGTTGAGTCCTACTCTCCCACCAAGTTAGAGCTACACTACTTAACCGAAGAGTGGCTAACAGAATTCTATCAACATCATCTACAAGGTTTTGGACTCTACAATAGACTTCTACTTGCTGAATCTAGTCATCTAATTTCTTGACATTTAACTCCCCACAATATTTTGGCAAGTCAAACTTTACATCCAATTTAATTCGAGGCTTACGTCTTCCTTTAAAAATATTAGAAGACTTAGAATGTGTAGAACAAGGAGAAGAAGGGGGAGAAGATGGAGAAGAGGGAGAAGAGGGAGGTGATGGAGGCTCACGATAAGGATCATGATTAGCACCTTTCTTTTTCCCTTTGCCATCATGAGCTACATGTCTTTGCATCTTCTCTTCTCTTTCTTGTAACAAGACTTCTACCATTGACTGCAAATTCTGGAGAGTCTTCTAGATATTTCAATCTTCTGAACCTTGTCCACCACCTTTATCTTCCATCTAGAATGGTGGATTAGATCTTTGTTTTCTGATCTCAGGATTATATTCTTCAAGATCACCTTCACCTTGATTCAACCTGGATCTTGTTAACATTCAAATTTGCAATACTAGTCCCACAAAATCTCTGATACCAAATTTGATTTGATTTCTAGGATGTAGGACTATTACAGAGAATCTTAACCAATTACATAAAGTTAATTTTAAAGCTTTAATAAAGTAAATTAATGTAATTGCAATTAAGAAAATCACATAATGAAATGACAAAAAGAGAGATAGAGAGACAACACATTTGATTTCAGAGTTTTTCCAGTTAGGACTACGTCTCTAGGTCTAGCTCCAATAGGGGGACCAATCTGATTAACTCCAATAAATCAATACAAGTGATCTGTGACAATTCCCTTCAAGCACATGCAACAAAAATCCCTCTATGTGTAGGAAAAATCACTAAGTCTCCAGTTACATAAACTCTCTCTCATCATCTGTATAGTTTCTCCCTTAATTTCCATGCCTTCAAAAATGGCCCCTACCCCTCTTTTATACATAAAATGTCTAATAATAGGGGAAAATAAGATTTTACATATCTAGACCCTTACAACAGTCCCTCTTCAAAATAAGACTTATTCCTATTTTAGAAATTTGTCCTCATATGCTTTTGAGGGTTAGTATTTAATAATTGCCCTTATTTAGGCAAAGGGGAATTAGATTTGTTAAACTTTAATAAAACCCATGCAAATTATAGTCAAGGCCACTCATGTGGCGCGATGGTAGTAAAGAATTGGGTAAGAAGGGAGGTTGGTGGTTCCAACCACCATGCCATCCTTTTAACCCAAATTAGCAGTGATTAAAGCTAAAATATCACATTGTGACATAGATTGTTAAAGGCAGTCGGTGGCCTAACGGCCACCCACTTTGTTTTACCAGCTAGTGGTTTGGGGTTTAATTCTCCCCACTACTAGCCACTTGCCTTGTCCAATCTAACAATGTTGATGTGTACCCACCATGTGGATGATGCTGAGTCAACCTATAACTAACTCGAGTGACACATCAACTCAACTTTCCAATTAATTTAGGTGCCATGTGGCTTCCTTGCCTACACGTGGCATTGGCATTTTTGCCTTCAAATGCCATGTAAGTGACACATGTCACCTTTGAAGTCTAGCATGTCACTATGCCGATGTCACCTGATGAATAGGCCACATCATCATTCATTTTGGTCAACTAACTTTGACCGCACATAACTTTTGCATACGGAGTTCAATTTTAATGAAACAAATGTTTCTGGAAAGCTCTTGATGAGACCTCTGATTTGGTGCCAACTTCAACCAATTTTGGAGAGTTTGAAATTTTTCCTTTTTGATGACCTCTGGCCCAAGGTTTGACCCAACTTTGATTGGACATATCTCGAGCGTACGAACTCTTTTCTTCTCATTCAAATTGCGTTGGGTGCAAAATTTTGAGGACTTTAAACTAATGTTGATTGTTGGAGTTTTTGAGATACTTCAATTTTTGGTGAAAATATCCCTTAGATCAGGATGCTAGGATCAACCTCCTCTCCTAAACATTGTAAATTAGTCACCATACTTTCTATGAACTATGTCATGGTTTCACTTTTGGCTATTGGCACCTTAGGTTCTTTGTTATGATCTTGAGGTGTATTGGCTGGAGCCACATCCAATACCATCACTTTGTATGAACCCAAATCCAATTATAAGAATGCTATCTCATTCAAGGCATTGTAATATGTGATCATCATTTTTAGTTTGGGCTTAGCATCTATCTTGATTTGGTTTTTCAATCCTTTCCATGGCAACCACAATTGAGTGAAGTTTGTAGAAAACCATCCTCTTAGACACTTCATCCATTCTCTACTTAGGAGTAACCCATATGTTTCCAGGATTTCAACCATGTGTATGTCGATAACATCCTAAATTTGGGGGTCAACTATTAAATATATCCGCACATCTTTCAATACACCAATGACTTTTACCTCTATTTTATCTAATTGTATCACCACTCAATACGAGGGTTGAGGACTAACTCCTAGCCTTTGAGCTATTGATAATGGCATTACATTACATGAAGCTCCTAAATCAATGAGGAAATTGGGAAGATTCTTCCCATATATCCTGATGCTAAGCAAAAAAGGGAGTACCTCAACTTTGTCTTTAAACATAGTGGGCATCGCTTCTGCAGCATTCACTTGTTGAGATACTATCTTTTGAGGAATAGTATCATATTGTGGGAAACATTTGTATGATCCAATGTCTTCATAAGAGCTTCTCATTTTTGTGAAAAATTCTATGACATATCAAACATGGACATATTGGCTTTAGTTCTTTTCAAATCCTCTACCACATTGTACTTTTTAGTTGACCAAGTAGGATTCTTTAGTATTGTTGGCACATTTACTTAATTCTGACTCTGTTGTCCTCCCTACACTAGTCTTACTAGTGGCAGATTATTACTCGCTCTTGGATTAGGTGGAGTTGGTTTTAATCTTGGAGGAATCCCATCCGTCAAAGGTTCCTTTCTATTTTTGAGATTGTATGTATTCTGGTTGTCATTGTGAAAGACAAACTTCTCATCATGTTGAATATCAAGTTCCTGACTAAATGGGAATGAGAATTCCTCACTTGCTAGTTGCTTGTGTATTCTATACAGAATCATAGGATTCCAATGGCATAGCATTGAATTGTACAGGAAGAGGATTATCATTTACCTATGAATTTTGATTCATCTCTTAATTTCCATTATAGTAAGAACCATCATTGTTGAGTGAATTTTGGCTATCATCATACTGATTGATATTAGCATATTGAACGTTGTTGTTGTTGTTATCGGCAAGAATGCTTCCATTATTTGGACAGGTGTTCCATTGTCAGTTCTGTCTTTGGAAGCCATTATTTTGATCAGAAGGATTAAAGTTGTTCCCTCTATTGTTGTTTCCTGCATTGTTATTGCTATTGTTCCCGTTGAAGTTCTTGTTGTAATTTTGACCAAAATTGTTGTTGTACAGGCCAATGTTGTTTCTTTGGAAGTTGTTATTTTGTCTTTGTGAAAATCTAAGACGTGTCAATTCATTGTTCATCTGTGACATAGTCTTCTTCATTTGACCAACTTTTGAAATGAGGTCATTATCTATTTCCACAACAACTATGGCCTTTTTTTCAAAGAAATTTGTTTTTGGAGGCTGCTCATACCCTGGATATGTTATCGCTTGATTTTATGGAGTAGGTGCTTTATGTAATGGAACTGGATTCATAGGTGTGAATTGGCTAAGCATTGTGGGTGCTGCCACAGGGTATGTTGGTATTGTAGGGATTGCTTGTGCTAGAAGTATCATTCGTCCTCCATTAGGATTGGCTTGCTTTGTGAATGTGATTGCTTTGGCAAAGACTTTATGCAATGTGTCAATATTTGTTGCAGGAAGTCTTCTCAGAAAGATCGCAGTAAGAGGGTCCATAGCATTTAGATAAATCTGAATAGTGGCTTCAACCGATATGGTGTATGTCATTTCCAACTTGTGATAAGCCATATGAAAGTGATGGTTGAAGTGGGAAATTGTCTCAGCTGGGTCCCTTTTTATTGATATGAATTGTTGATGTATCATAGTTGGGTTGATAAATGTTTTGAATTGTTCCAAGAACAATTTTTTGAATGTGCCCCAATCTCCAATGCATCTGGTTGGCAAATTGACATACCAATTGAAGGCAATTTCCCCCAAAGAGTAAGGGAATAAACAAAGAACTACATCCTCATTAGCAACTTGCTTGTGATTGCAATTTTCCTTGAATACTTTGACATGTTCTTCAATAGTTTGAGTCTCACCATAGATGAATCTTGGGAAAAACTTCTCAAGATTCTTAGGGAATTCATGCAGTGCACCTCTCAAGTTTATTGGCGAATCCAAAATGTTTGCAAAAAAGGCCATTAGAGGGTTTGGATCACCTAACGATGGTTGTTGAGGAGTAGCTATCAGAATATGTGGTGGGCCACCAGGTGGTTGGAGTGGAGGTAGAGTTGAAGAAGATGATGAAAATTTGAATGGAACTAGTTGAACTCAGGATGTGCCCTCGTCACTATGTGGTTTACAGAAGTGGATAAGCTTGATAAAATCATGTAAACTTGGCATAGACCTTAATTCTCATTGAAATGGGGATTTTGAATTAATATCCTCTAGGTTGCATCAATTTTGGAAAAAGTGCCCCTCTTTGCAGAAGTACACTTTCTCAACTCTCTAAATTTTGTGCACCACAAAGTTTTGCACACCTGTGCACCTATGGAATCTATAGACCTATGTAGCTATAGACCTATGGACCTATGTACCTATGGAGCTATAGAGTTGTGGACCTAAATTTTTCAAAAACTTAGGAAATTTTTTTGAACTTTTGGTGAAGCGCAGATTATTGTAGAAGTGAATTTTTTGAAACTTGTACAAATTTTCTTCCTTTTTGAGAGTCAAAAGAGGCCCTCCTTCTAGCACCACTTTTGTTGGGATTTCCTTTTGCATGAGGTCAATGACTAAAATCCATTGCACAATTCCTCTCTTGAAAAGGTAATCTTTTGGGATCAACTCCAAGGTTCAATATTTGTCTTGCGATGTACCAAAACTTGCTCAATTGAAAATAAATGTGATTGTTCACAAGGAGGCCTTTGCTGGTTCTACTATGATCTTAGAATGAAGTAAATCTATTTTTTGTCTCAAAATAACACAAAAAGAACAAAATTTTTGTATTTTTTGGTTTCTTCATTGAATGGAATTCTAACAGTGCAACTAAAATGAGTTCCTATTCTAACAAGGGGTTAGCAAAGAAAATAATGAAACTGAAAGAAAATAACATGAAATTGAAATAACTTAAAATTGAAATCCTAAATGGACATGAGCTACAAAAAAACATGCTGCAAGTTAAACTTTCAAATAAATCAGTAGGAAACCAATGAAAATAGGAGAAGTGCTTCCTAGAATCCACTGATGCAATTGTCGGTGAGAAACTTTAACAATCATATGATATTTCACCTCTCATCAAATTGCAAGGCCATAGAAAGTGTGCTCATGTGAGACAAAAGGCTATGCAGGCATAATTTGATGATCTCTTCTCAATCTAGATACATCAACAAAATTCTTAAATCTATAGAAAACACTAGAACTAAAAGATTGCACAACCAGAAACAACACAACAAACCTTTGGCTCAATCATAATCTCATGAACAAAATTCAAAAAAAAATGACACCTTTAGGAAAGAATCAATACACTCCAAATGCGAGCACCAAAAGCTTAATTTTATTGCATAATAACAGTGGCCCTTGTTACATTTTACAATGGGGTATTTATAAGAAATTGTCTCCTTAATTTTTTTTGAGAGTTTGAGATATCTTCATGCAATAAAATGCTTTTAAAACATTTAAAAAAACTAAATATATACAAACTAACAATTAATGTAGTGCTTAGAGGGACTCCATCCATATTTTATTCATTAATTGGATGCATGAGCCCTTTACATGTCAAAAATAGAGAAAGCATGAGAGAGAAAGTAGGAGGAAGCCTTTAGTCAAATTAAGAGCATTTGGAGGTGCCAAAAATAAAAGTTGATCCTTTACTAAGCATGTAGACTATCTCTGGCCTGACAAGAGATTGGAGCACAGAGGTAAGAATTCTTACTTTCCTTTCTCTACATCTTTCTGGGTGAGCATGTGCATGAAAGATCACTGTGTCAAGAATTGGATCAAGTGGAAAAGGTTTCTTGATCCAATCCTGTCATTCTGATGTGGAAAAGGTTTCTTGATCCAATCTTGTCATTCTGATAACATGTCTAGCTTGATGATTAATATCATTGACCTCCTCCCTGTCAACTTCTGCATTCAGAATAGGTCTTTCACCAATTTTATTTGCATTTAATAGGGGGTCTAGTAACTCCTTTGAATCTTGTAGCCTTATCTCATCAGGGATGTTCAACTAGAGAGCCTTTTTTGCTAGATACAAAGTCATCCTACAATAGTCCCTAATGTGGACATCATAGTCATTTATGGCATTCATCCAGTGATCTTCAATAGCATCCTCATGATGGAAGTCTTTTTTTGCTAGACTCTCCACTTTCTTGACATTGTCAAAATATGGTTAGGGAGAGTTGTATTCTTCAAGGGGATAGTTCTACCACTCCCATTCACAAGACAAAATTTCTTGCTTTCGCTTCACCTGATATGGTCCTATGACCAATGGCCATGCCTAGCAAGGTCTCTGTTGTCTCTTTATCTTCTCATACACTGACTTAATCTATCAAGAAATCTCCTATGCCACCAGTTTGTCACTAGGATATCTAGGAAGCTTCTTAGGATTGATTAAGGCACCAACTACCCAAAGATAAGTGAATATTTTGAACTGGATGAAGTAGGCTCCGAGAACTATGATCTGTGCTTTAGCTTCATTGGATAACCTCTTCCCATAGTCACCCTCAATAAATTGAATGATTACAAATATGAACACATCATTCACAATTCTATATTCCTTTCTCTATCCTAAGAGATACTTATTTACTAGCTAAGGGTAGACTATGTATGGTCAAGCATTGGGGTCCTACATACTACCTTTCCTGTACAAACTGAGATAGTTTGTCACCCTTGTTGCAAGAAGGTACATAATGTAAGAAGTCATGTAAAACTTCCCTTGATCCTTCGTTGTCCTCAGTTGCTCACACAAGTTTTCACTTAATGTGGTGGCCCAATCTAATGGTATCTTTGCCTGTCTGATGGTCTCAATAAAGTTGACCATAAAGGTGCAAAGGTGACCTATTGCGGGTAAACCCATGACTTTGCTCAAGAGAATGATAGAGTATCCAATTTCTTCCTTCATGTATCCTTGCGTTATATCTACCTTTCCCATTATCTTTCCCTGAGGAGGCTTTTTAATGAGGTATGAAGACTAGATGATGTCAATTGCCTCTTATTGATGCTCCCTATACCATCTCTTATCTACTTCATATGAGAGTCGAATGAACTAGTCTGCTCTAGGAAGATGGAAGACCCTCTCAATGTTGTTAGGTCGCAGATCCAACACAACTTCCCCTATGATGCTCTTGACCACTCTTTCATTAGGAACAAAATGTTGGGATAGGGCCATGATTAGTTCAGCCAATTGAACTAACACGAGGTGAGACACTGCATTTACCAATCTAGAATAGATCAATACAGACATCATGGCTGACCTCTTTGTTGGCTTGTTGCAAATTCTTAGGAATTCTCCTAAGTCTATGTGTCCGAGGTCAATGTCTCTGATCTCAACGTAATCATCGTGGAATCTTGGCTTTGAAGGTACACCTTGAAACTTGAACATGATCAGTTTGGGTGTTACTCCAAATGTGAATGCCATTTGATTATCTACACATTAGGATAGAACAAAATAAACATTAGTTAATTAATAGACCAAAACTAATTGCAAAAGAAAAAAATGTTAAAAAAAAATGTCCCCTTTGGTTTATTTTATTTACTTTTTATTTTTTATGTTTTCCACATTTTTTAAAATTCTTTTTGAAAATTTTTAATTTTTTTTAAAATTTAAAATTTAAAAATTAAAAAAAAAATTATACAAAAAAGAAGAAGTTTAAAACTTCAAAAAAGATCAAATGAAAAAAAAGGGTGTGTGCATGCGCCACGAGCATGAGAGGCATGCTATGGGCATGACTAGGGTTTACTGCACTTAGTGCTGAGTTGTAAGAGTAGCACAAGAGGTAGCAGAGGGCACAGTGTGCAGCAGTGGTACTTTTTAAATGTTGTTCCATGCATGGAGGGTGCGATGCACCGTAGTGGCAGGTTTAGAGACCTCGCCACACATGGAGGGCACGATGTGTATAGCGACGAGTTTTATGACTGTGCTGCACATAGAGTGTTTTTTACTGCTTTGCACATAAAAATTCTTTTACACCACTAGCATGAACACTATGGGCACTAAATATTTGGTGCCATGGGCGCAAACACCATGAGTGCGGGGTGTTTGGGTTTCGCGAGTGCATCCATTATGCGTTGTTTAGAGGGTTTATTTATGTTTTGGGCACCATGCATGGCAGAATCTTGGCACCATGAGCATGGGCACTGTGAGTAAGGGTACCACTCATGGTAAAAACTTAGCACCATGAGCGCGGGCATTTGGCACTTGGCACGGGTGCTATTTGGTTGTGTGTCGTGGGCCATAGAATTGGAAATGCTTACCTCAAGTTCTACAACAAATACTTCAAAATGAAAAATATGGGAAGTTCATAAGGGTTTGGGGTGTTTTATAACCCCACATGCTAGGCCAGGTGTGGAGTGCACCTCGGCTCACACCAATGCGCATCGCGCACTCTGCGTGCATGCGCACATCACATGATTTATTTTAAATTATTTTAAAAAAAAATTATTAATATTTATTTTGAATGTTTTAGATTTTCCAATTCTAATTTTTTTGTGTTTTTCAAAATTTTCTAATTTTTTTTGTCTTTTTCAAAATTTCAATTTTTTTTTTTGTGTTTTTCAAATTTTCAAATTTTTGTGTTTTTCAAATTTTTAATTTTTTGTAATTTTTTCGAATTTTTGACTCTAGAACTTTAACTTTAATAAAATTTTCTTCTCCCAACTCTCAAACTTAGAGTTTGGGAGTAAAAAAAGTAGGGGGTCCTAATTCCTAGTGAGGAATTGGGCATGTGTTGTGGACACCACAAAAAAACTAGAATAGTTCCATAGCCAAGCAATAAACTAGTTTTAGTAGTTTTTTGCTTTGTAGCCTAGTTGGGAAACTTTGGTGCCCAAGCTATATTTTTAAGTAAAATAATTTCAAAGGTTTTGAGCCCTCTCTTGACTCTATCTTGGAGTGCTTGGAAGCATCCTAAGGATGTGCCATAGTTATTTTTCTATTTAAGGGAGAGCTTTACATCAAGTGGTATCAGAGCATACCTAAGATCCCTTAGGCCAATAAAGTTGTTGACACCATGGTAGAAGAAGATGATGGAGGGTTGTCCTCAAGGATGACCAATGCAGAGATAGTCAAATACTTTTGTGATAAAAAATTGAGGCAAGATGAACAAAGAGACAGAGAGATGAAGTTGACGAGGCAAGAAGTAGAGAAGCTTAGGGAAGAAATTAAGAATAGAGGTGGTGGAAACTCCAAAAATATTGGACAAGGGAGTGATGAAGAACCCCTTGAGTAGGAGGAAGAAGAACACCCTACAAAATAGTGGCTACTAATGAGGACTCTCAAATCTATGGAGAGAAGAACTATGGATGCCAAGCTTGACTTGCCTACCTACAATGGGAAGATGGACCTAGATGCTACAATGGATTGGGTGAATGCCCTAACCATTTTCTTTGAATGTGAAAACATCCTTAAAAATCAAAGGGTGAAGATTTCCAAGTCTAGACTAAAAGGCTCTGCACTCACATGGTGGAACTTCATCTAAGATGATAGGGTGAAGAATGAGTAGAATCTAGTCACCACATGGAAGAAGATGGTGGCTCTACTTAGAGAGACATATGTCCCTAAGGATTATGAAGTTTAAATTCATAAGAAAAGAATTATTTTGAGATAGAAGGAGATGAATTCCCCTACTTATACTAAAGAATTTCAGAAGTTGGTGATGAAATCTAAATTGGTTGAACCTAAAAGTGTAAAGCTTGCAAGGTATATGCAAGGATTAAGGCTTGCTATCCAAGATGAGCTAAGTTTGACAAGCCCTACCACTGTAATTTAGTGCTATCAATTGACACTTAAAGTTGAGAAGTTCAAAAGAAGGAATAAATATAGTGGTAGAAACAAACAAAAGAATGATAGAGGTAAAATTTTTGGAGGAAGAGGATCAAAAAATAATAGATCTCAAGGAGACTCTAACAAGGAGAATAACCAAGAAGAAAGAAGTTCAAGGGGAACACTTAGAGGTAGGAGAGGTAGAAATGGTGGAAGAAATAATGGGAAGATTAAGTGGTACAACTATAATCAGATGAGCCACTACACAAATAAGTAACCTGAGAAGTAGAAAACCCAAGGAAAAAGAAGGACCAACATTGTTTAAGAAGATGATGATGGTGAAGGAGTTAGAGATTGTACTAGTGGAGAAGGGGCTACTCTCATGATAAAGAGGACATTAATTCAAGCAACTATGCTAGTGGAACCTCCACAAAGGAAAACTCTCTTTAGGACCAACTGTAAAAGTCATGGAAAGGCATGTAAAGTTTTCATTGATTCTGGTTCTATTGAAAATCTTGCTTCTAAGGAAATGATAGAGAAGTTGAATCTTGAAAGGATACCCCACCCAAACCCCTCCCATGTATCTTGGTTTAAAAAATTCCAATAAACCTTGATCAATAAACAAGCTTGGGTAGATTTCTCAATCAAAGACTACAAGGATAGGTCTCTTTATAATGTGGTGGACATGGACATATGTCAGCTTCTTATAGGTCATCCATGGTAGTATTACCTAAAGGAAAAACTTGA
The DNA here is from genome assembly GCA_028749045.1 of Cupressus sempervirens. NCBI lineage: Eukaryota > Viridiplantae > Streptophyta > Pinopsida > Cupressales > Cupressaceae > Cupressus > Cupressus sempervirens. The sequence goes on from CM053793.1 coordinate 733,492,005, forward strand.
TGGGATCACAAAAAAATACCAAATTATGATAGATGGTAAAAAATTCAATCTTCTTCCCAACCCTATCCCTCACTAAGAGAATCCCAAGGAATAGCTAGTAATTATGGCAGGTGAACAAGAAATGTTACAAACTATTCAAGACCCTTAGATTGGGTATGCCCTAGTCCTCAAATCAAAGACAAAACCAAACCATCAAGAAGTACCAAAATAAATCAATAACCTACTGCAAAAATACAAAGGAATTCTTATAAGAGACCTCAAGGAGACTCTAACAAGGAGAGTACCCAAGGATAAATAAGTTCAAGGGGAACATTCAGATGTAGGAGAGGTAATGGAAGAGCTAGAAATAGTGGAAGGAACAATAGGAAGATTAATTTCTACAACTGCAATCAGATGAGCCACTACAAAAATAAGTGTCTTGAGAAGTAGAACAACCAAGGAGAAAGAAGGACCAACATTGTTCAAGAAGATGATGATGGTGAAGGAGTCAGAGATTATATTGGTGAAGAAGGGTTTACTATCATGATGAAGAGGACATTGGTTCAAACAACTATGCTAGTGGAACCTCCATAAAGGAAATCTCTCTTCAGGACCAACTGCAAAAGCCATGGAAAGGTATGTAAAGTTGTCATTGATCTTGGTTCTACTAAAATCTTGTGTCTAGGGAAAGTACAAAAAAGTTGAATCTTGAAAGGATACCCCACCCAAACCCCTCCCATGTATCTTGGTTAAAAATGGTCCAATAAACCTTGATCAATAAACAAGCTTGGGTAGATTTCTCAATCAAAGACTACAAGGATAGGGTTTTCTGTGATGTGGTCAGTATGACCTCAAGGAAAAACATGATGGGGTCACAAAAAAATACAAAATTATGAAAGATGGTAAAAATTTCAATCTTCTTCCCAAACCTGACCCTCACCAAGAGAATCCCAAGGAACAACTAGTAGTTATGGTAGGTGAACAAGAAATGTTAAAAACTATTAAGGACTCTTAGAGTGGGTATGCCCTAGTCTCAAGCCAAAGAAAAAACCAAACCATCAAGAAGTACCAAAATAAATCAATAACCTACTGAAAAAATACCAAGGGATTCTTATAGGAGACATTCCAGATGAGCTCCCACCTCTAAGGGACATCTCACATTAGATTGGTTTCATACCAAGTGCCTCTCTTCCTAATAAGTCTACATATAAATTGACCCCATATCAGAATGTAGAGGTGTTAAGGTAGATCAATGATCTATTATCCAAAGGACTCATCCAAAAGAGTCTTAGCCCTTGTGCAGTCCCTAGTGTCTTAGCTCCTAAGAAAGATGAAAAGTAGAGGCTATACATTGAATCTAGGGTAATAAACAAAATAACTATCAAGCATAAATTCCCTATACTTAGAATTGAAGATCTACTCAATCAAATAGGAGCATGCTATTTCACCAAAATGAACCTTAAATTAGGCTACCATCAGATAAGGATCAAGCCTAGAGATGAGTGGAAAACTACATTAAAAACCACTGAAGGTTTATATGAATGGCTCATCATGCCATTTGGTTTAAGCAATGCCCCTAGTACCTTCATGAGATTAATGAATCTAGTATTGCATGATTTCATAGGTAAGTTTGTAGTTGTCTATCTTGATGACATATTGATCTTCAGTAGTAGTAAAAAGGAACATTTAAAACATGTTGAACAAGTCCTTAAGAGGCTTCATGATAAAAAATTGTAAATCAACCTTGAAAAATGCTCAGTCCTGTAGACAAAGATGACATTCTTGGGTTTTTTCATCTCAAAGGGTACATTGAAGATGGATCTTGAAAAAGTAGAGGCTATCCTCAATTAGCCAACATCTAAGACATTTGGAGAAGTCAAAAGCTTTTAGTGATTGGCCACATTTTATAGAAAATTCATTAAAAACTTTAGTCACATTTGTGCAGTTCTCTTGGATACAATCAAAGGAGGTAAGAAAACAAAGTTTCAATGGACCACTCAAGAAGATACATAATTTGAGTATTTGAATAGTAGAGTATCACAATATCCTATCTTTGCACTACCTACCTTCAACAAACTATTCATAGTAGAGACTTATGCTAGAAACTCTACCATAGGTGTAGTTCTCAGTCAAAGGGGAGAACAGTAGCTTTCTTCTCAGAAAAACTTAATGATGCCAAGAAAAAGTAGAGTACCTATGACCTAGAATTATATGCTATGGTTCAGGCCCTAAAGAAATAGAGGCACTGCTTGGTTCCTAAGGAGTTTACTATCTATATAGATAACCATTCTTTAAGCTTTCTCAATGGATAGGACAAGTTGAGTTATAGACATATGAAATGGGTAGAGAAAATTTAAGCTTTCACATTCTCCATCAAACATAAGAAAGGCACTGCAAATAATGTAGCAGATGCCCTAAGTAGGAGAATCACCTTGGTAGAAGTTCAAATACAAATTATCAGAATCAATGCTCTTAAAAATTTGTATAAGGATGCTCCAGAATTTTGAGAGATCCATAAGGCCTATTCTACATTATTAGATGCCTATAACACCACATATTTAGAGTACTTGTTATAGAATGGCCTTCTATTCAAAGGAGGACAACTTTTCATTCCTATGTGCTCCATGAGGGAAAACCTTATTAGAGAAAAGCATTGTGGCACTTTAGGAGGACACTTTGGGATTGATAAAACTTTGGAATTGGTAAGAAGAAACTATTTTTATCCCAAACTACCTACTAATGTTAGGAAATTTGTTGAATGTTTCACAATATTCCAAAGAGGAAAAGGAATAGGGAAAAATTAGGGACTTCACCAACCCCTACCTATTCCAACAAAGCCATGGGATAGTATGAGTATGGACTTTGTCTTAGGCCTTTTAAGGACAAGACATGGATTTGACATCATTTTTGTCACTATTGATAGATTTAGCAAAATGGCTCACTTTGTTCCTTGTACAAGCTTGAATGATGCTTGTCATGTTTCTAACTTGTTCTTTAAGGAAGTTGTTAGGATACATGGATTAAAAACATCGATAATATTAGATAGAGATGTTAAATTTGAAGGTCATTTTTGGAGGACATTATGGAAAAGGCTACACACTAACCTATCCTTCAGTTCTTCCTACCATCCACAAACAGATGGGCAAACTAAAGTAGTGAATAGATCATTGGGCAACCATTTGAGGTACCTTACAAAATATCATGAACAGACGTGAGATATAACTCTCCCTCAAATAGATTTTTCTTTCAATGATTCAATCAACAAATCCACAAGGAAAGTTCCATTTCATATCAATTATGGCTTCTATCCTAGAGGTGTCATGAAACTAAGAGACTTACCTAATGATGCAAGAAGCAGTGCATAAGGTGAGGAATTCTCAATTGGATAAAATACATCCATAATCAGGTCAGAGATACTCAAAATCAAACCATTGCAAAGTATAAATATCAGGCAGATAAGAAAAGATGACATGTATCATTCAAGGTAGGAGATCAAGTATGGGCATATTTGAACAAGGAAAGACTTCCTAGAAGGCACACTAAACTGTAGATGAGGAAGATTGGACCATGTCATATATTGCACAAATATGGAGAAAATGCCTATGAAATTTCACTACCTTTGAACATAGCAATTTCCCCTATATTTAATATTGCCGATCCCACCATTTTTAAAGGAGATGAAGGTACTAATGATGACATGCATAATACTGATGAGATTTAGGAAGAATGGATCAAAGATCTACCACCTAGCCAACTACTTCAGTTGGAAAAGATTTAGGATTCAAGAGTGGCCAAGAAGACATGGAAAAAGACCTATATTGACTATTTGGTTAAATGGAAGGGTCTACCAAACATTGATTCTACATGGATAAATGAAGAATGTATTGCCAAGCATGGCACATTTGTTGAACAACTATCCTCAAGTGGGACTTGAGTTTTTCATGCAAAGGAGTATGGTGTAGGTGCACCTAGCCCTCTACCTACCATGGCATTTTAATTTTTCAGTCTTTATGAGTCCTTATCAAAGGCATGGAAGCCTAAAAGACATGTGTAATAACATAGTCATAGTTATTCAATAATATGAGCCTAATTATAAAACCTAGTCCCTATTTGGTACTTTATAAACAATGGGTTTTGTGTATGGTCAAAAGGAATTTCTTAGATCTAGCATATTATAGAGATGTATTTAGGTTTCTAAAAAAGATATAGGCCCTAGGGCACAAGGAAAAGGTTCTATAGGGGTCAGATTGTGCAATTTGTTAAAATTGCAAAAAGTTGCTAAATGCAACAAAAAGTTGCTTCACAACTTTTGCAAAAATTTCTCAACTTTTGTTAAAACATCCCCCAATGGGCACTAACTTTTAATTTTAGTTGGGATGTTTTGGGAAGGACTTTAAATAGCCCTTTTAGGTTGGTGGAAGTCAAACAATGTAACTTTTCCTTTCAAATCAAATAAAGAACCCATTTTCCCTTGCAAAACGCAACAATTTCTGAGTGTATAGACAAGTATGGTTTGACACTTGTGAATAATATATTGTTTTGGAATCATGGAAAAACTATTTGATCAATGAAATTTATTTGAGGTTTTGAAGTATTCTACAACTCAAGTTATTATTAATTCTTTCTTGAGTGCACCTAAACCCTCCTTTTGGTGGCTAGTTTCAGTAATGAAGCCCTAACTTGCATTGCCACCATGGGATTTCCAATCCAATGGGTAAAATTAAAGTTAGGAATTTTTACTATAACATTCGTAAAGTATGGGAGATGGAAGTCAAGGCTTCTTCATTTTCTAGTAGTGCCTAGCCCAAACATCTCTATGTGTTTGGTGCAAAACAACATATATTGAGTGTTGTAGGCACTTGGGGAGTGGATGAAGAAAACCTAATGGTGGATATTGAAGTCTAATAGTTACCTAAATGTTTCCTCATTTTATTTTTTTCCTAGACAAACTTATAATTGGCATTCCCTTCACGAACCCTAGCAAAGAGTCTTAAATAAGGAATTTACTGTATTTTTGGTTAGAGCACCAACTGATCAGTGTGGAGTCTGTACGTTTGGAATCTTGTGTTTCTTCCAAAAGGGTATCAATATATGTAGTTTTTTTTGGGTCCTTTTTAGGATTTTCAAACCAAGTACTAATTAACTTGCTGATAGGGATAATGGGGTTTCCTAGACCTAATAGACAATATGATTGTTTGAGACCTTTGGGAACAAAATAGGCTTACCAAACTCAATAGTTTGGAATTTTTGATCACCAAGGAAAATTTACACCTCTCCTTAAACTCATAGGTTACATATCCAAGCAAAAACCTTATTTTAGTAGTTTTGTGCTTTGTAGCTTAGTTGGGCAACTTTGGTACCTAAGTTATATTTTGAAGTAAAGCAATTTCAAAGGTGTTGAGCCCTCCCTTGAATTTTTCTTGGAGTGCTTTTAAGGATCCTAAGGCTACACCAAATTTATTTTGTTGTTTAAGTGAGAGCTTTGCGTTAGGCATGTTCAAATTTATTTGAGTTCTAACAACATTAATCAAAGACCTATCAACATTAGGAGGATGAAACTCATCCAACCAAACCCTAGATTGCTATCCTATTTTGAGTAGATTTTCATATATGTGAACTTGATCTACATCCTTATCATAAGTTGCCTTTGAAAGATAATCAAATTCATATTCTTGAGATTTTGTGCTACATGTAGTTAGATTGTAGAATTCTCCAAGAGTTATGGGTATTTATTCTCTACTTTCATTATCATCTTGATTTTTACAAAGTTATTCAACAATGATAGTATGACTAGAATCACCCTATTGCTATTAATTTTTTGGAGTATTAGTAGTATTTTTAGAGGAATCACTATCAACTTTAGCAGTATTGACACATGGTACAAAGTCATTTGATTCTGTAAAAAATATATCAAGGTCTAGAGTAATAGGATAAGGAAAAGTATCCTCATCATCTGAACTATCTACTTGATTATCAAAATTAGTTTGTGACTCATGTTAAAATAAATTATTAGATTTTGGCACAAATTTATTGATCCCTAGATGACAAGGAACTTTCTTGAAACCTAATCCTATTGTGTCATGAGGCCTTCTAGATTTTTCCTTGATAAGATCAATCAGCTTGTTGTTATTACATCTCAAAGGACCATTACCTTTGTAACCAAGGCATTTTATCAGTTCAAGACCTAGTCCATACTTTCTCAGAGTTATCTCATGAGACTAGTTTGTGAGATTAGCTAAGACTTCTTCTTTGTATAAACATACAATGAGGGATCTATTTTCATTTCATCTTCTAGAGGTACAATGGCCTTTACAAAGGTACCATTGAATACAATATTAGGTGATACTACAAAAGGTCTCTTTGCTTTAGATGGTCTCTTATAATGATGATGTGATTTAGAAAGAGATGTTAAAGACAAAATTAGTTCGATGTGATATTCACCAATTCTTGTTTCTATTAGCTTGAGAGTCTTCTCCATTTCTTTGAGATTGTTGACATGATTGTCTATAGACTCTCTATTATTAGGAAAAAAACTATCAATAGACTTGAACATGTTACATGTGTAATTGGTATTAGTAGGTATAGTGACTTTTGATCCTTTGAATGGAAATTTGATGCATTGATTATATGTTGAAGGTACTTCTTTCATTTCATGAATCCATGGTCTTCCTACAATATGTTGTATTCTAAAGGAATTTCAAGGATCTGACAAGTAACATCTCTTTCTATAGGACCAACTCAAAGAGGCAACATAACAAGACCTAAGGATTTGTGTTCTACTTTATTATATTCTCTAATGGTTATTTTATGACAAGGATCAAGAGACTCTTGCAAATAACCTAATTGTTTTAAAAAAATAGCATAACAAATATGAAGACCAACTCCATTGTCTATAAGCATGCAATGAACATATTTTTGTTGCATCATGAATTCAATATACAATGGTTGATTATGAGGATGGATCAATGAATTATTTTCCTCTTCAAAAAAAGGACAACTAATGAGGTGAGGTCATTGACCTACAATTGAGTGAAACTCGTGTTGGTGTTTTTGGGACTACTAGGTACTCTAAACCCAATATCAGGGTGTACAAGATGAAAACAAGCCTAAGGATTAGCTAGGTCCTATACTTAGTAAGACTAATCTAAGCTCTAAACCAACTTCAACAAAGTACACTAGACTCTCTACATTTTAGGCTTTATAGGGCCAAGGTGGGTGCACCTCAGTGATATGACAATGACTAGTTATTTTGATTTTCTTGGGTGGGATTGGGGATTGGTTTTCCATCCTTCCATTGAGTACTATAAGGATAGTTTTTCATTCTAGGCTACCTATTGTAGGGGGTATTATATTGAGGTTTATCACTAGTGTTCTACTTATTGATCTGGTTTGTTGATGGATTTTAATTTTTTAATAGGCTTAATACTTGACCATTTATACCTTGTTTAGGCTTCTTTCTTGTAGTAGGGCTTTTACCCTCTTTCTTATTTCTAGGGTTAAAAAATTTAGGGTCATCGCTTCTCCCAAATTTAACACATGATTTTTTGTTATAATCCTTCATCAGTGTTCTAGGATCCCTGTCCCTTAAAGTGTATATCATTTTACTATCAAAGGCATTAAAATAAGTGGTAAGGCATAGATCCTCACCAAGTATCATTACCTGGAACAATTTATAAATCTCTTTCTAAAATTTGACATTAAAATCAAAGGTAGACTCATTTGGTCTCTTTTTTATGATGTTGAACTCATTCAATATAAAGCTAGCATTGGTGTTGTCACCATATTGTTCTTTAAAATTTTTTCTAAGGCACTCCAAGAGGCTACACTATCATATGGTAATCTTGTAAACTAGTCCCTAGCATCTTCAGTCAAGGAGTATATAAATAACTTCATGACTACATCATTATGCTCTACCTCATAGTCATTCAGCATGTCTATAAACTTTATCAAGTGCTCTTCACTAGTGACATAATTATTACTTGCAAACTTAGTAACATTATTGATTAGATCATTAGAAATAGGATGTGGGAACTTGAGAATTCCTACAAAAGATATTTTCATATATTTTTCCATATAAATGGGTTTTCTCTGAATCCCATAGAATCTGAAGTACTTGTCTAGTTTTGATAGGAATTTGAGGATGTCAGACTTGTTGAATCACATGTATCTAGCTACCTATAGTAGAGGATGAGGCAAGGGTTATTTTTGATATGCTTTGGCTAGCTAATATGGGTCCACAAGTAGGAACATATGGGACAACTTGTGAGGATTGGTGAGGCCAAGAGGCTAGGGAAGAGTTAGACTTGATAAACTAAATTTTTCTTCTAGTTTCAAAAAATTGTGCTTCATTCTCAACCTTCTCTATATCTTTAGCTAAATATTCTCTCTCCTTTATAGCCCTTTCTATATCCAAGTCAAGCTTAGTCATAACAATATTGATAGAGTTACTAGGAAGAACTTGTGGCTCACATATTTTTACTCCTACAACCTTTTTCTTTCCTTTGTTAGGTTCCTTTTTAGTTACATCTACAATTTTAGGGTCAATAGGTCTATAGGGATGAACTTGTAAGATACTAGGCCCCTAATAGACTCCTCCTCTTTAAGAAGGCACTCTTGCTCTTGGACTTTGGATTTTGAAAAATCAACATCTCTAAAAACATTTGAGTATAGCTTAGAAGATTTTTCTTCTAGTATTTTATTTTTCTCTTGCAAAGAGGCCATCCTCCTAAGCAAGTTGTCTCTCTTAATGAGTTTGTTTAAGGTAACTTGTTCCTTTTCTTTCCCCAAATGAATGCATTGGGCATCTTCTTCTTCAAGCCTTTTCCTAAGAACTTCTAGCTTTGAAAACAAATCTTCTAGATCTACAAAAGTGGCTTTTGAAACTACTGGGTCATCTAGATCTATGAGATTTATTTCCTTATAAGGACCTTTTCTAGGACTGAATCTAGTATCCATATTGCCCCTATATCCCCACCTATGGCTCATTTCATTCACCATATTTGTTTTATAAGGAATGTACCCTAAAGAAGATACATTCTTGTCATGATAAAATCTCTTTTCTTGAAATTGGGTGGTGAATGTCTCTCTCAATAGTATAGTAGTTCAAATTCAAAACTCAAGGAAGATGACTCTTTTTCTACCATAGGTTGGTATTGTGAATGGGTTGACACACTAGCCCTAGATTTCCATTTAGGATTGGAATATATTTTATTTTTCTTTTGGTTCTTCCTACCTGTAGGAGGTAATTTTTTGCATAATGGTATTTTAGGGTTAGCCTTTATAAAAGCCTAGGTATTTTTCTTCTTTTTAGCCATTGGGTAGAAAATTTTGAAAAATACAACACTAGCTACAAAACCTTTGACTTGAGTTGCCACTCTATGAAGGGAAAGTATTTTAAAATGACCTTTTAGACTGAAAAATAACATGGAAAACTTTCTAATAGAAAAAGGGCCAACCAGAAAACTGTCAACATTATAAAAATAGGTAATACAAATTTACTCTATAAACAAGGCATTGGAAAGACAATAGTAAAGATTATATCTCAGATAACAACACTCTTTATACATATCCCCAATAGAGTTATCATTTTGTTGGTGTTTATTGGACTACTAGGTACTCTAAACCCAATATCAGGGTGCACAAGATGAAAACAAGCCTATGGATTAGCTAGGTCTTATACTCAACAAGACTAATCTTAGTTTTTAACCAAATTCAACATAGTACACTAGACTTTCTACACTTTATGCTCTGTAGGGCCAAGGCGGATGCACCTCAGGGATATGAATGTGATTGGTTATTTTGATTTTCTCTTTAGACAATTTCCCACTAATATTTCTTCTTTCGAAACTATCCCTTATAGTTATTAATGGTCACAATTTCTTGTTAGATTCACAAAAAACTTTCTAATAATAATAGCTAGTTATAACTAAAAGGAAAGCTTTTACAAATAAGTGTTGACCAACAACTTTAGTTCTTCATTACATAAAATGAAAAATTGATTTTTGATTGATATAAGTATTTTGCAACCAAATGAATCATCAACTTGCAACTGAAATTAATTGATCAATGCCTTATCCATTTTTATATAAAGACAAAACCAACAAATTTAGACGTATGTAATTGATTTACAATTAAATTTTTCAATAGTGAACTCTGAATCTCATTCTTATCATATCCCTCTCATATGCCCAAAACCCTATCACTTACTGAAAGCAATTACTTAATTCTTTGAATTAAAAGTAATCAATAAGAGATATACTATTTATCTAAATTGCATTAAAATAAAAGAACATTATTCACTTCAATCCCAAGATCATAGATGCACATATATGCAGAATAGGGTATTTTTTAGTGGTGAATATTCATAATTTTGTGAATTTAAGATTTTTTTGCTAGTAATTTGGCTAATAATTTAAAAATTAATGCAAGCTAAATTGCCACAATTTTATATAATTTAGTTCTAAAATATTTAAAATCACTCAAAAATTTATTTTATTAAAACATTTAAACTCAAAGATTTGCCACAATATTCGATACATGATTAGATTTGATTCACCTAAATATTATATATTATCCAAGAAATTCGAATTAATTCACCAATAATTATCATAATTATTATTTATTTTAGGGATGTATTACCAATATTTAGTTTTCACTATTGATTTAAAATATAATGTAATTATTGTTATAATTTCCATGAGATAAAACATGTTCAATTTTGATTTGTAATATTCCATGAAGATTAGAGAACTTCCTATTATTATTGAAATTCACCAATATTTTCTACTAAAAAATTATGATTCCAAAATAATTGTCAGTGTAAATAATATTTAAAATAAAAGAGTTGAGAGATTCACCAATAAATTTTATTTTTTTCAAAACAATGAAAGATTCACTAATAATTTATATCTTTTTATGGAGGAGGGTTTCTTAAAGTTTACCCTGATGCAAAACTTCCTTTTTGTATTAATTTCCTCTAAAAATGAATGCAATACTAATATAGACTCAAAAAAAAAATTTAGAACCTTGATAATTCATATTCACTTATATAAATCTTCAAGTATTACAAGATTGAATGCAATTCATTCAATAAAAAAATTGGATGGAATGTAAATGATATAAAAATGAAAAATCTATAGACTTTCGACCTCTACTCCACATCTTGAAAATCGTTATAAAGGACTGCAACAGGCTAAAGATGGGAGGAGGACACGTGTTAAAATCTTAATGGAAGAGAAAAGTGGCAAGACATGTACAAAAATTTACAATTAAGAAATTCCTTCATGCTTGATCTAGAAATAGGATGTAGTTGAAAAGTTAGTAGGTGGCTATTTATTGTTGGAGCTATTAACTTTAATTCTTTGTTTTCTTTTGTCTTCAACAAGTAACTCCTCATGTACCTCCCACTTGTAGAGATTTAATCTCTCCCACCACTTCCCATATATAGATCTCCCTCTTGGTGGGCCACTCAGTTGATTTAACTTCTTCTAAGTCCTTTGTGGCTTTAGTCTAGTTGGCTTATGTTATGGCTTTAGACTCCACTAAATTTTTTTTTTAATCTAGTTTAGCCTTGAACAAGGAGTCAATCAAATTATTGAATGGGGCAAATGCTGTTGTCTTTAAAAATTGCTACTATAGCCTTTTGGGTCAAGACTATACTGAATGGATTAGACCATTCCTTTCATTCTCTCAACTTGCTACTTACATCCATAATTGGTGGAATACAAGGCTCAATTCCCTAAGATAGAACTTAGTTTTTCCCTATATTATTTTTAGTTTTCTAGTATAGAAGCCAATTAATTCCTTTACCACTTGTAGGCCCTCCTTCACTGTAATGTTCTTATCAGGAAAATATGGCTTTTTAGCCACCAACATAATAAGCCTCTCTAAGAATTGAATATATGGCCCCCAAAGATTGAATGTGGGTGATAAACATGAAAATAATTCATTGCAAAATTTCTCAGCATATTGTAAAAGAATATAATGTATTAGCTTGTTGTGATATACTCTTTAGAGTTTCAACCTTATGGCTAATCATACCTCTAAGGACGGTATTCCTTGCTTCATCACCTTGCTATGTTGGTGGAGCATCCATGCTCATTTTTCTAGGTTCACTTGTATCCTCTACTTCTATCTCTTTTGTGTGTGTTGTCTCTATTATGACCTTGGATGGCTACTCCTATTTCTTGCTCTATTCTATAATGAAAACTTGCTTTGCATTGGATAGTTTCTCTTTGAGAGATGCAACTTTAGTTTCTAATCCTTTGACCTTAGTCTCAAGCTCCTCAATCTTCTCCTTGTATACATGGATTTTACTAAGCTCATTCTCAGAGTTTCCTAACATCAATGTAATCATGATAGGAATTGGATAGCCTTGTCTCTATCTCCTCTACTTTGGCCTCATTCATAAATGAAAAGTGTTTTACAAACTTGGATATCTCTATACTTGAGGTACCTTGTAGTGTCCACACTATCATGTTGCCCTAATCTGTGCTCTACACATCCATTAGTTTGGGGTTGTTTGTTGCAGGAGCCATAATAAACACTACCAAAGACTTAGCATCAACATTGAATCCCAATCCTCTTTGTAGTCCACTAGCCCGATATGCCTCATATGGGATGGCATTCTCTTGTCTTCTAATTTGGTCAAGCATAAATTCTTGTTGCAAATCCCAACTAGGTACTAACAACATCTCACTCCTATGCACTAAATCCCTTACCTCCTAAAGAGTCATGATTTCACTTTTTGGATCATAGGCATACAATTTTTAAACCAATTCTTGCTTCTTCTCATTTGAATCACCTAGTTTCAATTTCAACACTAGCTCACTCTGTTTGACCTTATACAAGAATCTCTTAAACTTAGCTAATCTAATGAACTCATCATATTCTATGAATTTTCAGGCTTAGATGATCCTATCATCCAACCTTCTTTCTATTAGTTCTAGCTCAGTTAATTTATTTTCAGTGTTATTAACTCTATCTTGTATGCAACTTTTTCTCAAGTTAGCAAAGTATCAACTTTTATCAGGTAGGATCTGCAATGTTCTTTGTTTAACATTTTTAGGGATGTCGATGACTTTCTACCTCTTATTTCCCTTAGTTACTCATGATTCCTCATGGTGCTCATCTCCTTCCAGTTCTATAATCACATTTGCTTCAAGGCTATCAGGATTCACCCTCTCTTCTTCCCCAAGTGGTTCCTCTGGCATTTGTGCCATAATTTTTGCCTAGTCAACCACCATTTTTCTTATCCTTTATGGGTAGGAGATATCTAGGTAAAACCCTTTGAAATTGGGATCAAATCTCTTCATCTCCCTCTCTACCCTCAGCACATTATCAAACTTTGACAATTTATCAGCTGCCTCCCCCTCAACAACAATACTAGGAATATGGTCTTCATGGGGAAACTATTTGGTACTAGGCAACACATAGTTTTATATTTCCTAAGGGTATTCCTCATCTAATTATTAGGATCATACATCATATAAGGGCCAGTTGATAGATTGTAGTGGTGGAGGAAAGAATAAAATTGGTCTAGGGATTCTTTTCCAATTGAAAAGTCCCCCACCTTAAAACACCTACAAAGGAATGTAACTCTATGCACTTTAGGTCCTAGGTACTCCCTGTTCACCATGAATAATTGCCAGATGAATTAAATGATGGCCAGTATAGGGGGAATGAAATTTGGCAATATATGTGGGGGTTGGGAAAAATCATAAACCCTCATTAAGGAAAAATTTGGAAAAAGAAAAATGTCTCCTAAGTTATGATCTAATCTTCTTTTCTGAGGGAGAAGGGATGGTCTTAAGAGACTTTTAAAAACTTTAGGTGCCCTAATGTGACCCGGGTCTACAATTTTCATTATGATAATATTGAAATTATTGAAAAATGAGACAAAATCATAGTAATGATAGGAGCTATCCCATATCCATATCCATAGTTGAATTGGCAGCTCTCCATCAACATTAGATGTGTGATCAATAAAGTCTAGGCTTATATACCCCACATTCTTGTATAAGATTAGGTGCATCAACAGTGAGTAATGGTGAAATTTAAACTTCTTCGTATCTCCACTTTGGGCTAGTCTAATGTTCTCCTTCATCCTTGCCAAAATATATTCAACAAAATCATATTCTTTGCCATGATAGAAGTCTTGCACATCTCTCGAAATGATGAATTCTACTCCATATACCATGTCAATTCCATCTTTACCAACTACATTATGGACACCATACACAGTTTTCACAAAATAGTTCTTGAACTTATCCAAAGACATAGTCTTCTCCACCTTCTTAGGGTAATCACCCACCTAGTTTAGGTCCATGGGAATATTCTATAGCATTGACTTCCCTATGTAGGCTTTGGTGTTTCTCTCAAATTTTTGTTGTAGGTCAACCAAGTCTACTAGTTCACTCATGGCACCATCCAATCCAAACAATTCAATAAAAGAGGCATGGTCTAGTGTGCATAAAATAGTTCCATCCCTTCTGTGGAATGATTTTGTGTCTAGATTATATGATTTGATCTAGGGTAAACTTAAGAGAGCCACCTCCAAAAAAAGATATAAAATATTGGTGAACCTTTCATTATTTTGAAAAAAAAAAATTTCTATTAGCGAATCTCTCAATTTTTTATTCTAAATATGATTAATATTGGCGATTATTTTAAAATCATAATTTTTCTATATAAAACATTGATGAATCTCAATAATAATGGGAAGTCCATTAATCACCACGGAATATTACAAATCAAATATGAACATTTTTTTACCTCATGGAATATTATGAGGATCATTACATATACTTTAAATCAATAGTGAGAACTAAATATTGGTGATATATCCTTAAAGTAACTAATAATTATCATAATTATTGGTTAGTTTAATTTAATTTCTCCAATAATATATACTATTTAGGTGTCTCAAAAATAAGCATGTATCAAATATTGTGGCAAATATTTGCGTTTAAATTTTCAATAGAATAAATTATTGAGTGATTTTAAATATTTGAAAACTAAATTTTATAAAACTATGGCAATTTAGGTTGTATCAAATCTTAAATTATTAGCCAAATTACTAGCCAAAAATTTCTAATATTAGCCACTAAAAAATACCTTAATTTGATCAGGGCCTTTACCAAATCTACATCCACAAAGACCTTTGGAAAGATTAATTGTGCTAGGTTCTTCTTTCATGGATTGTAAACAAGGATTTTCTTTGCTCTATTGCAATAAAAGTATATGAAAATGTCATAACTAGTGACTCTAGGACATGTAGCATCTCCAAAAAATATGTAAGGGTCCTTGAACTCATAGTCATCTATAGAAATGACATTGGTGGATTCTAGGAATAACTTAATCCATTCTTTTACAAACTTATTAGGTTTCTTCGTCTTGTTTTTCTTTTCATTGAAGCTAAAATTTCTACCACCTCCATGTCTAAAGCTTGAATTTCTTCTATTTCCTTGTCGGATATCTTGTAAATAGACTAAAAGCCTTTGCAAATGGCTCTAAAAATAATGATCTACTGATACTAAAAGCTTGGACTACTCTAAAAGCTCTAATCTTTGCAAATGGTAATGTAATACTAGACCATGGAATGTTTTATGTTGAGCATACATTCATCACCCTTCTCGATGCATTGATACACTAAATGCTTGAGTTTTAAATTTAGTGTAGTCTATCATCTCAAATGGAGCATCCACATAACTATTCTAGCTCAGGAAATTTTGTACTTTACTTGCAATTCATTGGCCATGGGTGTTTTTTCATGACTCTAGCTTAGAAAAGTAAAGTTCACTATTCATGTCAAACTAGGGTTTATGATCTTACAATACATTGAAGAAGGAGTCTTCACATCATCTTAGGCAAGGAACTTTGGATTTACAATCTTACTATTACTCAGAATCAAACCCTTTATTGCATCATCATAAGCCTTGAAAATGGCTTTTATGATCTTACAATTCAATAATTATTGTGACATCAAAGCCTAACTTTAAGTCTCTTACAATCTCACTATTGTGATGTCGAGCCTGTAAAAATTGGAGGTTTATTCAACATAATTTTCTCTGCCTATTATTTCTACGGGGGGGTCAAGGGGCAACACCTCTGCGGGGTCCTCGGGTAGTGCACTAGGTGCACTCCCTATCATAGTACAAGGTGGGGTCTAGGGGCAATGCCCCTAAAGCCAAAAATTCCCTTATATTGTGAAACACATCAACTACTATTTTTCCTATTGGATGACTTATTCTAGTCCTAATTTTTTAAGTAGAAAAAGCTTCTATAAAAATGCTTAGGGTTAGGGATTTCATAATGTAATTGTGATATTGTAGCTTCTTGTGGTGGTATTGAGCTATAAGGGATTGCAAAATTTAATAACTGGATAATAATATTGGACTTGTTGTTGGTGGATGTAGCCCAGGGATTGGGTGAACCACATTAAATCTTAGTGTCTTGTGTTCTCTTTTATGTGATCTACTATTTTTTAGTATTGGTTATATTTTCATGTAACTATTATTTCTATCTAAGGTTAATCCCAACACTCAGAAGACATGTTTTATTCATATTGGTTTAGCATCTTATCTTACTTTCCTTTTCCTTATGATCTTACAATCGCAGCTTAGTGGACCATTTTGTAACTTCAACATTTACCCCTCAAACCCTTATGATGTTACAAGCACAACTTTGGCATAACATCATGTCTTTATCTTTTTTTCCTTAGGACCTCTCAATTGTACTTAGTAAACTAAGTTTGTAGCATTGGAGGTTACCTTTAGCAACTATTATTGACCCATGACCACATGATGATAGTTATCCTTTCTTTATCATAGCCCCAAAAGCATCAATTTTTACCTTCACAATCTCATGATACATCACTATTTCATAGCTTCATAAAGATTTGAACCTACCCTTGAGATCTTATGATCTACTACTTGTCATAGCATTGGAAGATATGACCTATCATGTGTCTTAAAAACTCATTCAAATGTGCCTGGCCCAACCTTAATTAATCATCTAATCCTTACAATCTTACAATTGTCTCTTTATTTTTTCATTGGACATCCTAAAATTTTCTTCCACGATCCTATGATTGTGACCTTTTTGTATCTTTGAAACTCATCTTGGAAACCTTCACAATGCCTCAATCTTCCCTTTATTGTAGGATTGGGACTTAATCTTTTGCACTTTATGTCCTTGCGATCTTACAGTCACCACATTATCACATGGTTGTAAGCCTCCACTTCTATATTTATGATCTCATGATCATTTTTTTGTTGTAACATTGTACACCTTGGTTTTTAAAACCTTTCCATCAAATACTTAAGATGACATTACACAAGAGGAATTGTAAGATCAGAGACTTCAATTTGAACACTTGGGATGCTATGACCATATAATATATCATAAGATTGGGATACTCAAACTTTACCCCTATGATCCTTTGCTAACTCTTATATCATAACATTAGGAGAGGGATACTTTACGCTTACAAGTAGATTCCTAACCCTTGATCATAAGATTGTATCACATGATCTGAATGACATACAATCTCCTATTTAAAATAAAACCTACGGTACACGTAAAATTACTATGGACTTTAATGAAAATTTTCATGACTAGGGTGAAGGTACAACTTTGGGATATCAGACCATTTCACTTAGGGCAAGATTTTCAACACTGGGCTAGGTAAACATGACCAAGTTAAGTTTTTTTTGGAAACTTAAAAAATGAAATACAAAACCCTAACAATACGATACAACTTTGTTTAAAATATTTTCAAAATTTTGGCACAACGAAAATAAGGGCTATCAACCTGTCAAGATCAAGATCTTGAGGTATGCTTTCCTCAATGAGGGCTTTGTCAAGAATCTACCTATGAGTAGGTAAGATTTTAAGTAGTTCAAAGATTTTTTATTCAAGCATTTGTTTATTGAAATTATTGAAGGATACTATAGTTTGTAGCTATGGAGGATGTTGTGATTTTTGTATTTTTGCCAGATGGACCAACAATAGCTTTTTCTTTATGTTTATCTACCCTGGGAGAAGAAGGAATAGGGCCTTTGAGTACTATCTTGGCATGAGAATCTATAACAATATTGGCACAAGATTGTGAGTGTTCATGAAGAGATGTAGCACCTATAGGACAAATGGAGTCCTTGATTTCCTATTGTCATATTTTCATTTAATTGTGATAAAATCACAATGTTTAAATTCCAAAGGTTCATCACAATGTTCAAAATCCAAAGGTTCAACCATGTTGATTACATTATCATCATCGGTACATGTATAGTTGACCTTGTTATTATTATTTCTATTTACAAATTTCTCCCTTGTCATAATGTGGAAATGGGTCCTTAAAATATTTGTGATTTGAATTCTTTTTATGTCCACCCATAATTATTTCACCATCATCAATGAGATCTTGAACCTTATAACATAGATTAATACACTTTTTTATTTTGTGACACTTGTTTTGATGGTATGCACAATGAACATTCTCATTCCACAATGTGGGTTATGGTTGTGGATCATAAGGATGAGAATTATCAAGTGGAGTAATAATCTGATTTCAATGTAAAGTCCTATAGACTACATCAAGAGGCTCACTCAAAGGTGTGTATTTATGCTTGGGCCAAGAAACCCAAGATGAGTTCTTTGCTTTGTTTCCAAATTTCTTGTTATCTAGATTATATTCTTTAGCAGTTTTAGATGTATTGATGTTATCTATGAGATTAAAAGCCACCTTAGAAGTCTTGAGAGTCAAATTATCCACCAATCCATAATGTACTACCTCTCAGGTTCTATTAACATACTTGGATTAATCTTTGCTAGAGGTAGACCCTTGTTTGATGTCTTTTTGAAGGTTTAATTCACCTTTCTTTACCATAAAATCTTTTATTTATGCATCATTGGAAAATGGAAGTGTTTCCAATTAGGACTGGTTTAGGCCTCCCAATAGGTTATTTGGGTCATGGAAAGCACCTTGAATGGGTCCTCAAGTTAGATATGGCTTTTTGCCCTTATTTGGTTCTCGTTTCCACTTTCTTTCTATAGTTTTCTAGCATTTTGGATTGAGATCCTAATATTTTTTACCTCAAAGTCAAGGATAACCTTTTAGGTTGAGGTTGACCTCAACCTTGACCTAGGTCAAGGATGACCTTGATCTTGACCTAGCCCGGAGTCAACCTTGACCCTGACATGAGGTCCAAGTTTCAAGGTTCGATGATTTTCAAATGTTAGGTTTTGGAAAGAATTGTTTTCCCATTTCAAAGTTGGCTATTTTGGTCTCCAAAATGCTAAACTCTTAAATAACATTTAATCTAGGTCCATTTCTAGGAGTAAGGACCCAATGGGAATTTATTTCTCATATGTTAGCCTCTCTAGGAGTTTGTGCCCTAGATTTCTATATAAGGAAGCCTTCTTCTCTCATTTGATCCATCTACTATCCATTATCTCATAATCTATGATCAACCATCCACTTTCATGATTGATCTCTCAAGTACAAGCAAGCATTCAAGCCTTTAAGAGTTCAAGCATTCAATTCATCAAGGAGATCCATTAGTAGCCATTGAAGGATTCAAGCTCTATCGAGCCCTCTCATTGAAGATTCATCCATTTCCATTCAAGCCTCTTCCTAATCCAAGATCTATTTAGGATTGGTGTTGAAGATCTAGGACAATTGATTTGAGACATCCTACATCCTATTCTACATTCATTTGGAGCATCCATAAATGTGGATTCAAGGATTCAAATCCTGCACAAGGATTTCAACATAAGCAAGGTGAATAGTTCCATTTACTTTGTTTATACATATTGCAATTTCAATTACATTTTTAGGTTGATTCCAAGCTAGCATTTAACCAAGGAAAACCCCCCATCAAATAAACAAAACCATTTTTGTTGTAGGTACAAGTGTGGAACATTGAATATCAATGCAGATTTGAGTACGCTTTTTGGAAAAATTTCACATGATTTTTGATAGAATAGTGCAGGTCAAGGTTGAATTTTTGGGATCAAGGTCAACTTTCTAGGGTCAAGGTCAACTTTTTTGGATCAAGGTCAACTTTCTAGGGTCAAGGCTGACTTTGTCTACCTAGGTTAGGGTTGACCTACCCTCAAAATTTTTTTTTGGGTTTTGAAGATATCATAGTCTCGATACAAAATTATGAAAATTGATAGATTCTAAGATCGTTTGTTAGGGTTTTTAGCTGATTCTTTTTTGAAGATCTCATAGTTTCAGTTCAAGATCATGAAAATTAATAGATTCTAAGATCGTTTGGTAGGGGGTTTCAACCGATTCTTTTTTAGAGGCATGTAACTTTTATTTCTTCATATCAATATTAGTCATCTAGATTTATTTTCCATATCATAAGAATTTAAATGTACATGTAAAATATGGGTTTAAGGTCTCTTTCATGTGCATTATTCTAAAACCCTATTCATCCATATTTTATCCTATACAATTTGGATACCTTGTGTAATCATGTCTTCAAAGGTATGTGGACCTTGAAGTTGTATTTTTTACCCAAAATAAAGTAAATGGTTATCCATGAAGATATCAAGTTTTTTTGTTT
This sequence comes from Cupressus sempervirens, assembly GCA_028749045.1. NCBI lineage: Eukaryota > Viridiplantae > Streptophyta > Pinopsida > Cupressales > Cupressaceae > Cupressus > Cupressus sempervirens. The sequence continues at coordinate 733,512,557 of CM053793.1, forward strand.
TGGGGATTTTACATGAGTATTTGGTATACAATTGTCACCATCTTTGGAGAAACATTAGGAAAGGTTCTCCAATTCTTTGTTTAAGGTTACATAGATCTTGTATGTTGATTGGATATTGGATATTGTGTAAGTACTATTGTATGAACATAATAGAAATCTCATCAAATGTTTTAGTTCTAGTAGGTAACCTAAAAAATCATTCCATGGTTTGACCACGTAGACTTCTTGGGAAAAAATGCATAAGATATGCATGATTGTGCTTGAATTCCATGGACAAAGCACCAAACTCCCTCAAGTGATCTTGGGGATTAGATGTTCTTAAGTACTTGTTACATTTGGGTAACTTAATGTCTCTATGAAAAGGAGGCATGTACAAGTCCTTGTCAAAAGGAAATGGACAAATAATGTCTAACGTGTATTGTTTAGTCAATTTATCTTTGTTTTTCAATATTTGGGCCAATTGCTCTTGCATGGCTTGGAGTTGTTTTTGTAACTTGGAGGTTTCAGTTTCCCCCTCTTGTGTGAAAATTATTTCAGCATTGAAGTGTTGAGGTAGTTTTGCTCCTTCTTGAGCGAGTTGGAGGAAATATTTCTCTTTCTCATCATGGAGTAATATTTCCATCATTTCTAGAAGTTTTTATTGTTATGATATTTCTCTATTTCTTCTAGGGGTATCTCTTTAGTGTCCCCATAATCATTTGTATAAGTGTAAAGATCCTTCATCCTTTCATTTCTTCAGAAGTCCTCTCTATTTTGGCTCCTATCATTTCTCTTTCTCATCGTGGACTAAGAGAGTTGACTTGGTTACCAAAGTAGGCTTCCTCATTGTATTGGATCTCATGCTTGTAATCTTGGAGATTCTTGAGGCCAAAAATAGCCATCACTACTTCATTAGAGTTATAGATATTGAGAGTTGGTGGCATGTCTTGAAGGTTCTAGTCTATCATGGAAGGGTTAGTGAGGGGTGGGTCGATGGATGAGAGGTAAGCTATGGCAATGGCATGGACATAGTTATCTAGGTCATTCTCAATGTATTGGAAAGGTACTTCAAATAATTCCTCCTCTTCAGTCTTAGAATCAAGTTCAACCATATAATAGTTGTCAACAAAGGACACCTTGGGTTTAATGGAGCCCAAACCTTGTCCTTCAAGATAGATAGTAGCCTCAAGGGGTTGTCTGATTCCATCTTCTTTAGGTCCAAGGGATATGTCATGATATCCAATGTTCTTAATAGTGTGAGGAGCCTTGACACACTTATTGTTGTCACAAAAGCTTGCACCCTTGTCCAAAGTTTTTACCTAAGGACAACCTTGTGAAACATGGAAACAACCTCCAAGCTATGGGACTTAAATTGTGAGCTTGAGTCTCTGGAGAAGGCCGACTTCCTTTACTATCAGGGTGCATCTAACTACTCTTGGAGAGGAAAAGGGAGAAGGAATGCATAAAAGAAAATCTACCTATTCTAACCTAAGGGGGGTGATGCACCAAAAATAGAGTGTTCAAACCAATCTTTGCCCATACATGCACTATTCAAACATCATGACACAAAAAGATATACACATCTAGACTTGCTTTAATCTAACAATCACATGCAAATCAAAACAACTCAAATGAATGACACAAGGAAAGAGAGGATTCACTTATTCACTTATATACCATTCATAGGCCAAAAGAGATATGGTCATGTAAGATTGTAGATATCTACAATACACCAATGAGAGGCAAATAGTTCTTGTACTTCACATCAATGGCTAAAAGAGATAAGAATGCCATGCAATTCAGAGGAAATAGGGAATTTAAAGTGAAATTGGAGAGCAATATCAGAGAAAATAAAGAAGATTCAACCCCAACAAAATCTATAAAAATTGCCTTTATAGTTTAGGCATAACTAAGATGTTCTCTAAATGAAGTTACTCCACAACCACTACCATTAAGTATCTTTAGAGATCTGGAGAAAATCTAATCTAGGCACAAATTCATATACAATGAAATCTAATATTTTGTTGAAACAAGGCCCTAACAGAAATGATGCCATTCAACCATTTGACCAAGTAGATGGATAAAATGAGGTGGTGGAGTGTTCTCCTACTATTTACTGGGTTCAATATTCATTGGAGACTAGTTGGAATAGATCATGTGAATCAAATCATGCAAGAAAACTCTATTTCCTTCATTTTTGGCTCATCAGTCAACAAAGTCAAAAGTCAACTAAATCCTACAACCAAAATGGGCCATGCCGGCCAATAATTTCATTTCATTTTGCCACCTCATAAAGTCTCCACATGGTTGACCACATCTTCTCAATTAACTGAGCCACCTTCCCAACTTAACCACAATGTCACATAACTATCAACCTTAACTGTTAATGCCTTAGCTGGGCCCATAAGGACATGTGTCCTTCAAGCACTTTCCCGCATTGTTTAATTACCTTGCATCTTCATAATGTAGGAAAGTGTTGATCATTGATCTCTATAAGATCAATGATCATGAAAGATCTTTATTATACTGCACCTTTCCTTAATACTTCTGGGCCCACAAACTACTCAGAATACACCTCAACATGACTTGGCCCCACCTGGCATCACCCTGCGGCTTATGCAATCAAATTGACCTCACAAAGACATGTGGTAGCAAGGTGCTTGCCTGCATTCCTTAACATACTTGCATCTTCATAATGTGGGGAAGTTCCCACCGTAGATCTATTTGCATCGGATAGTGGATCTTGCTGCACAAATAGAGTATCACCTTTTCAAACCCATGTGCTCTGATAAGTGCGACGATAGAGAATTCATTTATTACCTTTGAGAAGAATGGATGCATGATGTCATTATCAGCTATGTATCATGAAGGGGATTGCCCACATTACTTAAAACTCATGTACTTTCATATTACGAGCAAGCGCCAACCCTTGATCTTTGCTAAATCAACGATCACAATGCCTAAACTGTAAAGTATTAATATCATTAAAAGACCAACCAATGACATTGCAGGAAATTCAAAATGTGTACAAGGAACACTGACAACTCTGCAATAGGTTTGACTGCTTCTAACAACCAAGAACTTTCATGGCACATTGAGGTTTGAATGTCAGCAGGGGCTATGTGGGGTAAAGGCGCTTGCCCACATTAGGTAAAGGTAGTGCATTTTGAACAAGTGGGAAAGCGCCCATCATAGATCACAAAATATCTGACAATGAGGGAATTACGGGCAAGAAAAAATATTAAAGTGCACAGTCACTTAGAAACAAGGAAATACATTAAGGTTTTATTTCATTTATTTTCATATTTCCATGGCATTTTGAATACTTAAATATGGAAAGTGACTGTTGGGTGGGTTCAAGTATTTGAATTCAAATTTTTGGTGGAAGGCAAATATGGTTAACATTTCTGGCGACTCAAAGGGGATGCAAGCCAGCTATGCATATGATTAGTGACCTTATGCATCCATTGGGCCATAGAGTCATAAAAAAGGTGGATCTCATGGATTATGAAACCCTAACCCTACCTCTACTATAGTAAAACACTAAAAGCTCTATCTCTACTCCTCTGCAAACTCAACAAAATACATGTGCTCATGCACTTCTTGGAAAACCAAAAACCAACAGGAAGAAAAATAAGCTACCTATGTACATGAAACCTTAGCCCTTGTCAAAAACATGGTTTGAGATAGATCCCATTGACTGGGATAGGCAAAATTTCACCACCAGGCTTGCTTAATTGAAAAGCATTAGCCTGCTTGCAACTGACAATCACATAGGGACCACTCCATAGTGTATCAAATTTTGAGTGTCTCCCTAGCTTTACCCTATTTGCATCCCATTTCAAAACCAAATCACCTTCTCTAAAGATTCTAACCCTAGCCTTCTTGTTAAAGCTCCCTTTCACTTACTGCTAATGTGTTTCTAGGGTCTGCATGGCCTGACTTCTTTTCTCTTCCAGCTCCATTAGCTCTTCCATTCTCACTATCATGGCATCATCTTCAATTAGCTCCAACTGATGAGCTAGTTCTAGGGATGAGAATTCTAATGAAATTGAAAGCCTTGCTTCTCTGCCATATACCAACATAAATGGTGAATTTCCTATTGACCTTTTAGGTGTTATTCTGTCAACATAAATGAAGTTTTGGAACCTTTCATCAATCATTTTATTGTTGTATATCTTGATGATATATTGATTTTTAGCAAATCTAAAGAGGAACATCTAACACACTTGGAATTGGTTTTGAAGAAACTCAGGGAGAAGGAATTGAAGATAAATTTGAATAAATGTGTCTTCATGAAAGAAGAGTTGGTGTTCCTAGGTTTTGTCATCTCCAAGGGCAACCTCAAGATGGATCCAGAAAAGGTGGAAGCATTCCTCAACTGGCCTACACCAAGGAATGCAAGTGAGGTAAAGAGCTTTCATGGTTTGGCAAGCTTTTATAGAAAGTTTATTAGAGGTTTCAGTAATGTGTGTGCCCCTATGATTGATACAATCAAGGGTGGAAGAAAATGTAAATTTGCATGGACAGGAGACGCTGATCAGTCCTTTGAGTACTTGAAGAAAAGGGTTGCAGAGGCACCCATCCTTGCTCTACCTGATTTCAAGAAGGTATTTACTATTGAATGTGATGCAAGTAATAGGGCCATAGGAGGAGTCCTAAGTCAAGAAGGTAAGCCAATAGCCTTCTTTCGTGAAAAGTTAAATGAAGCAAAACAAATATATTCTACATATGATTTAGAATTGTATGCTATGGTTCAGTCTCTAAGAAAATGGAGACATTATTTATTGCCCAAGGAGTTTATTGTCTATACAGATAACCATGCATTGAGTTTCTTGAATAGAAAGGAAAAGTTGAACCACAGGCATGTGAAATGGATGGAGTACCTTCAATCATACACCTTCACTATTAAGCATAAAAAAGGGGAGGCAAATAAGGTTGCTGATGCCCTTAGTAGAAGGAATTTGACCATTCAAGAAATGAGGTTGGAGAATGTGGGATTCCACTCCATAAAAGACATGTATGAAAGTGATGAAGACTTCAAAGAAGTTCATCAAGTCTGCAGGGATATGACAGGGCAGTACCATAGCATTTATGCAGATTTCATGCTGCAAGAAGGATTGCTCTTCAAAGGGAGTTAGCTATGCATCCCTAGAGGATCCTTGAGGGAGAACATTATAAAGGAGAAGCACTGTGGGGGTCTAGCTGGTCATTTTGGATTGGACAAGACCCTTGACCCTTGGTCACCCCTTGGGATGACCTCAACTCCAGCGTTCCGGCAGAGTATAAAAATCGGGAGGTGAATCCAAAGACACCTCTGTTGGAATCAAGATTTTGTCACTCGGGCTAAGCCTCAAGGAACTTTATACCCTTGAGAAGTGAAAGAGGAGAAGTGGGTTACCACTCCTCTCAGGTGTGTGACATGTTTTTGGTTTCATCTATGGATTTGGGCCTCACGTACCTTGCGTATATCGAGGACTCCCTAGCTATAACAAATTTCATCCTTGTAGAAAGCTTCCTAGGATGTTGGTGTGTTTGACGTGCTTGCTCAAAAATTTTGTCTGCCTGTTTGTTCATATCTTTTGAATGAATGTTTGCCAACTTTGGTCAAAATCCCAAAAAAGAACAAATCTCCTAGCTCAAGGCATACTTAGCATAGTCATTGCCTCATTAGAAAATCATCCAAGATCCCCCGCTGCAACTGAATCTATCTAGTTCCTTGCTTTAGAACAATCCCAAATCCAAAGTCTCTCCAAATCATCCCCCCCAGCCAGCTAGCAACCCAATCCAAAATCACACCCAAGCCTTTAGAGAGTTGTTGTCATTCTACTAGAATTTTCTATCCAATCAATTCGACCAATCCACCAGCCTCACCAAGGTTATCCCTTTGACAGAGCTTTGTCTAGGGTAATCTAGCTTTGTCACTTGTTATCCCTCATCACCTTGAGCTAAAGATTGGGATCCACAAGTGGTCAATCTCGTGTCATGCCCATAGGATCATTAGTCTATCCTTAAGTTGACACAATCTCCACCAATCCAGCACATAGGAAAGCAAAACTCTCACTTTTTGACAGCATGCCCTTGAAGTCTTCCATCCACAGGAAAGCCAAAAATCTCCAGCCAATACTCCTTAGGTCTGTCATATAGCTTTGACTCTCCCTAGGAAATCTTTCATCAGCCAATCCAAAATCTTAGCTTAATCCAAATCTGACCATGAGGTTCTGTGTTCATCCATATGCAAGACCCTGTCCCCATCAAACTCATCATCAAAGCATGAAGTACTAATCCTATCATGATGTGTTTAGTCGTATTGTCCTTGCTCCTACCACCTCCTATTCCAATGATGATGCAAATATTGTTGAATATGAAGGGTATCTTGAGAGCCTTAGAAACATTCCACCAACCATCCCCCAAAATCCAAGAGTTATTCCAAACTATCTAGTCATGCCATCTGATATCCCAGCTTCTCCTCCATCACCCAATCAACCAAGCTTCCAATCTTCCACCCCCATCACACTAGCTATTCCTGTCAATCCACCTCCACCTCTGAAACATGAGTCTCCAAGGAATCTCCTAGAGGAAATACAAGAAAAGTCACCTCCAGCAATCGATAAGCCATGTCATCTAATCCAACCATGTGAAGTAGTCAGTAATGAAGCTTCCCCATCTATAATATCACCTCCATCTTCCATAGCTATCATCCCCATACCATCCATCAAATTGCTTAAAATCCTTCCACTTCTCGCAAGCATCAAAATCCCACCATCTGTCAAAAGCCTCCAAATCCTATCCACATCACCTCCAAGCATTTCCAAAATCTCCCATAATGACCCTTATGCATCCATCTTCTACTCACCCATCTCCACTACTGAATCTCCCATCTATCCATCTGTTACCTTTGAAGAGTCCATCCCTTCACCTCCTATCACACCATCCACTCCAAACCAATCCTATCAAGATCCTTCCCAAAAGCATGTTGACATCCCCCAAAGCATAAATGAAGATATCATCATACCATGTCTTCCATCCATAGTGCAGTCACTATCCCCTCCATCTCCAAAACCTCAAGCCATACCTCCTCTACTGCAGGATATCTTTTCATCCCATCAACTAAATCAAGATCCTATCCTACCATCTCCTCCACTCCATGCTTCCATCTTACCACCTATCCAAGCTATTTCACCATCTATAATATACCCTCTTGGTTCACTTACATTCATCCATAGTGAACTCCTCTCAGCAGAATAATTAAGAATAGTATCTCCCTATTGCAGTACATCTGATAAAGCACTTCCACCATTTTTTGTAAGCAAAAAGTATCCTCAGCTAGTTCAAATGCTCAATCGATGGCATTATCAAGGTCAAGGTTTAGGACCACAAGAGCAAGGAATCAGAAAGCCTATTATTGCACAAAAAAATCTAGGATTTTATGGTCTTGGATATGTATCCAAAGGCTCACCATCTAAAGGTGTTGGTACACCACACCCCCAAACCAAGCCTATCTCCAAACCCCCCATGCTAGCCTCCCATCACTCCTTCAAGAAATCTTATGTCATCCCCCCTCCACCATATTTGCAAACTAAAACAACCTACCATATCCCCCCTTCATCCGCTAAATCCATTTTGGGTCTGTATGTCCCAAAATCTACCATCCTCCATCCTCCTATCAACCATCATTCAAATCCTATTCCCTCCATTCCTATGCAAGATCAGAAAAGGCACATATCGAGGCACATCATCCATCATCATCCCCTTACACGCTTTCCCATATCCTCTCCATCTCACAAAGCTTCTCCTAACCATCTTCCCAAAGCTTACCACAGCAATGTAAATGCCAACTTCAAAATGCATAAAGCTAAAAATCCACATCCTAGGCAATCATATGTCTATTCTAACAGACATACTCCAAAAAGGAAAAATCCAATCAAAGAATGCAAAATAATGCAAAAGCCTATGAAAAGAAAATCCAAAACCATGTGGATCCCAAAGAAAAAAGTTGAAACCCAATGCATAATGGCCTCCACCATTGCTAATCCTCCATCTAGTGACTCATGTCCCCCATCTCCTAACTCCATCTTGGGTGCCTATATCCCCAAGCACACTTCCACAAATCCTCCATCATGCCTGCATCTACCATCTATCCCCCATATACTCTGTTCACACCTATCCCAACATGTGCCAATGTTGCTCTTGCAAGCATCCCCATCTCACAGTCCTTTCTAGCTTTTTCATCCCTCCATCTCCTACCATCAATCCCATCTAATCTAATCTACTGCATAAATCACACATCTGGTGTACCAACAACTAGCAACAAAATTGAACATTCTAACAGCCAGTGAAAAATCCCAAAAAGAAGCCAAAAATAGCTGAAGAAAGCCAAAATTGTTCCAGCTAAGTCCAAAGTCAAAAATTCAAAAAAAATAAAGAAAAATAAAGTGTCCACTAGTGAAAACTTGGCAATTTAAGTGCCTTGGACAAGTACCATGCTGAAAACTTGGCAAACAAGCGTCATCCATAATCCAACCATCCCAAGCTTAGCCTATCACCCTCATGCTTTTGGTCATCTCTTGATATCCAACTCCATCTTCCAATCTATCCACCTATCCTCCACCCTCCATCTTCCATCTCACACCATCCACTTAACTCCTGCAACTTCAGCCAACCATCCCAGCTATCATCCATCTCCCTAGCCCCTTCAGCTTTTTCCATCCTAGCTTCAATCCTATCACATCCATCATAAGACCTCCTTCTGCATGTTATCTTCTGATTGGGGCCACTATATTCCTTGGAGATCTTGTCTTGTCCATCCTCCCTTGTCATTGGTATCTAGCTCTAGGCTATCCTCATGCAAACTCAATGTCATCTCTTTATAACCATCATAATCCTAGCTATCTACCATCCTATCCAGCCATCTCATCCTACTCCTCTAGCTATCCTTGGTCACAAAAACTCTCATCATCATTGGATGCATCCTGCCAAATCCATATCTTTCACTATCACCCCACCCTTAGCTTTTGCATCTTACACAACATTGAACCATCCCGCTATCCTATCATCCAGAGCTTTTGCCTGCTTGTAACTATCTTGGTCAGCTTCGGCTTGTAAATATCTTGGTCCGTCAGCTTGTACATCCTATTTAGCTTAGTACCATTGTATCTATCCAAATTTTGTGTCAATTCCTTCTTGATCAGCATCTTGCACACAGCACACAACCCTTGGTTAGCTATCCCAATGCATCCTTTAGCTAGATCTCCTATCACCAAAGTGTTATCCTTCTTAGTTCAGCTTGCCAGAGGCATCACTCATCCAGATCCACTAGCTTAGGTGCTCTCCAATACATCCTTGTAGGATATAGCTTTCCTCATGTCTGATCTTGGTCCGTTAGTACCTCATCCTACCCATCTCGTTGGCAAATGTTTCTCTTTTGGATTTTCACTTTCTTTTGATTTGGAATCTTCCCTTTTGGGTCTTGAAGTATCTTTTCCAAACAATCTTTTTGTTCCCTCCTCAAAGTTGCCACGATCTTCCATATCATGGTATACTGTGAATGGGACAATCTAGGCATAAGTTCTTGATCAAGTCTATTGTTTGTTTTTCTTTTCTGCTTGTGGGTTACCTAGTGTCGGTTCCACTCTGATTATTTCGAGATTCATGTGTGATGCTAGGGAAATCCTTGCATGTTTGTTTTGAGTCAGTCCATCAGTCCTCTGGACAGTTGGTGAAAAGGCCTTGATGTTCTTGGTAACCTTGGCAATTAACGAACAGTCCTATAGCAAATCTAGTGCTCAACTACATGGTGGTACTTCTCTTTAAAGTATCCCCCTGCTCAAAAAGCTTCAATGGTTTTCCTTCATCTCCATTATCCCCCATCCATATCCAGCATTTGTCTCTCCTACCCCAGCTTATGCATCAGTATCTCTTTGAATCACTCCTCACCTTTAGGTTTAGGGATCCATAATCCTAGTCTTAGGGATCCACCAATCCAAATCAATCCACCAAGCCTCATCTTTTGAGATCCACAATCCTAGTCCTAGGGATCTTCGAAACCCAGCTTCCGCCAATCTGACTCTTTGAAATCCTATTGCATCAGCTTTTTAATCCCCTCATCCATCTCCCCATCCTGGATTCCTTTTATAGTGCTCCGCTCCTTCATCCTCTACAATCTTTGAGATCTTAAGCTTGCTTCTTCTTGTGCCTCTGATTCTCCCTTTATCATTCTCCCGTAGTGAGAGTTTGAGCTAACTAAACCTCTTCTCTTAAGCCAATCTAAGTCTTCTTGCTCATCTCAGATTCTTGTACTTTTCAAAAAGTTGTTGAGCCTCACTTTCTCTCCCCACCGCCTTCTTGAGGGGGCATCTTGCAGTCCATTCTCTCCTCTTCTGCTCTAGCCTTGGGCATCTTATTTTCTTATCTTTGATGCCATGCCACTTGCGGCATCACATCAAAGAGGGGCAAAATGTAGACACCTAAAAACCTTTAGAAAATAAAGTAATTTTATTTTCTGAAAAATTCTGATGACATCATCATTAATTAATTAATTAATTTATTTATTTTTATGCCATTAAATCCCTTTATCTTAATTAAAAATATTTAATTAAGAAATCCCTCCCAAAAATGTTTAAATCTTATTTAAACATTATCTCCTTATTTATTAATTATTTAATTAATAAATTGACCAAAAAAACCCAAAATAAATAAAAAATTTATTTTTTGCCCAAAACTTAGCCAATTTCCTTAAGACCACTAACCTCTTCCAAAATCTTCTAATCCTTCTTTAATTTTGATTAAAGGCTAATCCCATCATTTCCTACCCCTAATCCCAACTCAAAATATTTAATTAAGATTAAATATTAATCCTCATGTTTATTAAAAAAGTTTTAATAAATATCTCCTCAACCCAAACCCTTGAAATAAATAAAACTTTATTTATTTACTAAAAATCTAATTTATCCTCATCCTAAGAAGTTCTAGACTCTTCTAGAAAGTCTTCATCCTCATCCTAAGAAATTCTAGACTATTCTAGAAAGTCTTTATCCTCATCCAAAGTCTAGACTCTTCTAGAAGATGTCTTTAAACCTAATCCTAATCCCCTCCTAACCTTGTCACATTCCCTAAAAATGGGTTAAGACTTACTAACCCAAGCCAAAGTTAACAAATATCTCCTCCTTCACCCACCCTCATTAAATGCCATCCACTTGCCTATCCCTAAGCTAATCCTAAACCATCCTAATCCATCCTCTAATCATTTGCACAAGCCTAAGAAAGCTTAAAACCCTCCTAATCAAGCCCAAGTTGAAATTTCTCTCATCTCCCTCAAAATATCTCAACCATAAAACTTTATGAAGCCCACTAGGCCATAAATGACTCTTCCAAGCCCTTTTATTGCTCTTACAAGTCATTATGAGGGTCTTTATGAAGATTTTATCCCTTGAGCCTCCTTTGTTGACTCATCCTTCCCCTTTCCTCCATCCTCTCACCATGTGACATGTGTCACTCCCTGATTGGCTGTAAGGAAGCACAATCCATGTGCTCTCCTCTCATGCAATCTGAGCCCTCCATGAGCTTTTTTCCATCTTTGCATCTTAGCCTTCAATCCCTCAAGCCTCTTGCCTATAAATTGGATCCTTCCCCTTTGCAAAATAACACAATCCATGAAGTAAAGTCATAATGCCATTTTAAGAAGCCATTTTACATCAAAACCATACACTCACATCCAAATTCCAATTCCATTTGAAGCCCTTTTTGAAGCATAAGCTTGAGCACACATCCTATCTATTTAGACAAAGCCACTCAACAAGAGAGCTTCTCATTGAGAGAGTCCATTAATGGCTCATATTCTCAATTGAGAGTTCATCTTAGTCTATCTTGAAGTTTATAAATTTTGTTTAGTTTGTAGAAGCTTTATTTAAATTTGGTTTCTATTAGCATACTAACATTGCTCATATACAAAGACAACAGAAATGCTTGACTCACCACCTAGGGCATAAAGGATGAAATCCTTTTTAAAATTTGGATTAATGAGAGTAGGGGCTGAGGCTATGGCTACCTTGATCTCTTCAAAACTTTCCTTCCCTTCCTTGGTCCATGCAAAGACCATACTTTTTTTGAGCATAGCCATAAGAGGTTTTACCATGGTAGCAAGATTAGGGATAAATCTTCTCACAATATTTATCCTCCCAAGGAAACTTTGCAACCATTTCTTATGTTTAGGAAGAGGGAGAGCAAGTATTGATTTTGTTCTTTCTGGATCAATGGTTAAACGATCCTTAGATACAATGTGTCCTAATAATTTTCCTTGATTGGTAGCAAAGACACACTTGCTTGGGTTAAGGGATACCCCAAACTCTCTACACCTTAAGAACACCTATCTCAAATGATCAAAATGATCTTCTACATTCTTTGAATATACTATGATATCATCAAGGTAAACTAATACAAACTTTTCAATCACATCTTTGAAGGCCATCTCCATTGCCTTATGAAATGTAGCACCTGCATTGGTTAGTCCAAATGGAATCTTAAAATAAGCTTAGGTATCCCATTTGGTGGTAAATGCAGTCTTGTACCTATTAGAGTCTTTTCCCATCACTTGATTATAGACAGAAAATTCATCAAGAAATGAAAACCTCTTTGAACCACTGACCTTGGACAAAATTTGTTGCGGGAAGGTAGGTTAAGGTCCCTAAAGTCCACACACAATCTAATTTCTCCATTCTTCTTCCTAATAGGGACAAGGTTTGCTACCCATGATGAGTGCTTGATGGGGAAAATTATATTGGCCTCAATCAATTTGGATAGCTCTTTTCTCATTAAGGGTTCAATTTTGGGATTCACTGGCCTCTATTTTTGTCTTACTAGTTTGACATTATCAATTAAATCTATGGTATGTTGAAACAACCTTTGGTCAAAACCCTTCAAATCATCATATGTCCAGGAAAATACGTCATTAAATTCTTGACATAGATGAATAAAACTTTCTTGCTCAATCTCAGAACATACCTTCCTTATGTTTAAGGATTTCCATTAGCAACTGTGACTGGGGTGTGATCATCTTTGTTAGTAGCTAGGGTCATGACCCTGCCTCTTGCTTCATCATCAAGATTGAAAACACTCTCTAAGGTAGTGAAACCCTTATGCAATTTTTTGGAACTAAGATTAATGATTTGATCACCATATTGATCCATCAGTCTCGACTAGTTTCTATTTAAAAAGTCTACTTCATTCTGCAAGAAGCTTACAATTTGTTCATCAGATTCAAACACTTGCCAATGGATGTTTTTGTCAGGGATGGTAGGCCTTACTAAATTTTTTATTTTTTGCTTATTCTTCTCCTCAAGATTCCCTCGCACATCATGAGATGCACCTATTGCTGCAAGACTATTAGCATATCTATTTTATTTTCCAGGGATACTTTGAATATTAAATGCATCAAAACCCTCAAGAAAATTCCATACCCTATGTTTATAAGACTTGAGCAAACCATTCTTGGTGATATTCTAATTTCTCACTTGATTAACCACCAAATCACTATCTCCATATACACTTAAGGCTTGGATTCCTCTTTTCTGAGCAAGTAGGAGACCCTAAATCAAGGATTCATACTTGGCCACATTATTAGTGCAATTGAACTAGATCCTAAAGGAGAAGTAGTACCTTACTTGTGTAGGAGAAATCAACATCACACCAGCCCCTGATCCATTCTTATTCCTTGATCCATCAAAGTACATACTCCATATCTCACTCCCATCTTCTTTAGTCTCCATGACATTGGGAACTAGAGCATCCTTCTCTAATATACAATATGTACTGAGGCCTATCTCAAGGGTTTCTAACATAGGATCAAATTGATATGCATTAGCCTATTCATCTAGGAGAAAATTAGGTATCTCTGCTAGGGAAGTAGTAGGCTCATTCATTATGTCATTCTCATCCATTTCTAGGATAGTCCAATTCATGTTGATGAGATTAGGGGTGTAGGGTTGAGTATGATGGAGGGCTAGAGGCTCTGCTTTGATTGAAGCTTTGGTCCCATATCTTGTTCTAAAAGACATATATGACCAATCAGAAGATATGTAAGCACCTATTTGGGTAGTGAAGTCTCTTGACATATAGATGGAAAAATGTGGCTTGACTTCATCAACATATATATCTTGAGTTACAATACAACTAGGGCATGCATGTAGGGCCATTTCCACATTCCTAAGGATCCCTACAATCTTGATAGTACTACCATCCAACTGTAATACATCTCTAACAATGGGCTCATATTTCATTTTCAAAATATTAGCAACACACCTAGGGATCACTGAACTACTAGCCCCTGAATCAATCATGTAATTGTGGACTAGTTTACCCCCTATAATTAGAGAAACATAAAATGGAGGGGGTCTAACCTTTTTACTTGTTTCTGCCTCCTTTGATGGCTATACTAGGCTTGTGGCACTTTCCATGCTAGGTGGCTGACCCTTTGGTTCAATACTTTCCAATTCTTGCTGCAGCAACCTTTTTTGCATGGGTATAGTAGCAACAACATCCCACATGGAAATATTCACATTTGTCTTCTTCATTTTTTCTACCACACTGAATGGCATAGTAGGTACTTTGGTAGAAGCCTTGGGAGCTATATTTATAGGAGTTTGAGATGGAACAACTTGAGGATCACTTACATCTTTTCTGCCATTATTTCACCTTTTCTACTAAAAGGTATTTGATTGATCATTAACTACTTGTTCATGAGGTATTGTATTTGAAGTTGACGCATGATTGGAAGGAGGAGGGGTAGCATCTTCAATAGCTCTTCTTTTGCTCCTAGTGTTGTGAGCAATGGAATCCTAGTTTACATTACAATGTTCCTCCACCTGATGATTCATAAAGGAGCAATCACCTTGTCCTTGCATATATGAGGCATCTTTAAATTGGTCCTCTTTGTATGATTGTCTTGTTGTAGGCTCTTGGATGGTCAAAGCCAAATAAGATTCAACCTTTTGACACATGTAACAGGCATAGGAGCAGTTATAGGAGGGACAAAAATAATGATCTTGGGCCATGTTTTTTTGAGAAACTATGGGCCTACTTTGGTTTACATTTAAGGTTGAAGCATGGCTATTCTACCTATTTTGATCAAAATAATTATTCTTGTGATTATGATTTGGAGGCCTACCACTATTCAGAGTTTGATATTGAAATTGATGAGCCTTACTACCTTGAGCTTGTTTTCTCTCTAAAGTCACCACCTTGTTGCTTACTTTTTGCATCATAGAGAAGCTATCCTCCAACTTCTTCTCTTGGCCTTGCAATCTTTTATCTATGTTCTCTATGTTTATCATCATAGATTACATCATCTCCTTGATTTCATCTATTCCATTTTAAGATGTGGAAGCTTGAGTGACTAGAGCAAGGGATTGTGATGTGGAAGTTGTGGGATGAGGAGCCATTATTGGTTGGTGATTTGGAACATCAAGGAAGAAAGGAATAGGAGGCCTTGGAGCTAGCTTACCTCCTTGTATTGGGATGTTTTCTAACTTTATTACTATGTCATAAGCATTAGGCAAGGTATCTCCTCCCATAGTTTGGATTGTAGCGGCAATGTCACTATTAAAAGCTCTGAGGTAATGCAAGAAGGCATTACTAGGGGTAGCCTTTATCGAAGTAAGTATTCTATCCCATGTCTTTTGAAATCTATAGTTGAAATCAGTTATACATTCATGGGGGGCTCTTTTTATAGTAGTTAACTATTCTAAAAGTGACAAATGGTCACTTTTGTCCTCAAAGAGTTTGCACAGTCCTACTCCTAATCCATCCCAATCTGCTATAGAACCATGAGCCAAACCTCTATACCATTGTAGTACTTTTCCTTTCAAGGATGAGGCTAGAAGCCTAACTACAACATCATCTTCTATAATAACATAGATATTGCAAATATTTGCAACTTCTTGAATGTGTTCTAAGGGGGAGACAGAAGTTTCACTAGTAAATTTTGATATACTTTTGAGTGCAACTATTGGTATGTCATGTCTTTGGGCCAATAAAAGAGGACTTCCACCATTAAAGGTGGCAAAAGCATGAGCTCTAGGCTGCACCATATAGACAAGTGATTTATTGATATGTGCTGAGGGCAATCAAGGCTAAGATCTAACAGTAGGAGTAGTAGAGATGGATCTTGTAGGTGTATTTGTTACTATTGCACTCCTAACTGGTGATAAAGATACTCTAGTCTTCCTTCTTCTAGGATTTGAAAATGAAAGCTCTTGGTTCTAAAATTTACCTCTAGAAAATGCCCTTGTTTTACCTTTGGGCATGAATTACTACAACTTTGGTCTAGAACCAGATGTATTTGAAGCTCAGAGTCACCAAGTACTTGATGAATGAATCCCTTGAAGGCTTGAACATCGAAGCAAGTACTATCTCCTTGGTATTAATCTTGAAATATTCCTTTTGATACTAGTAGATTTGAATTTTTTTGAATATAGTCCCACCGAGCATGCCAAAAACTATTGTCACAAAATTTTGCACCCTTGTCCAAAGTTTTTACCTAAGGACAACCTTGTGAAACATGGAAACAACCTCCAAGCTATGGGACTTGAACTGTGAGGTTGAGTCTCTAGAGAAGGCCAACTTCCTTTACTATCAGGGTGCACCTAACTACTCTTGGAGATGAAAAGGGAGAAGGAATGCATATAAGAAAATCTACCTATTCTAACCTAAGGGGGGTGATGCACCAAAAATAGAGTGTTCAAACCAATCTCTAACCATACATGCACTATTGAACCTATTTGTTTGAAATTTCAAATGATAGAAATCCTTTGCCTGGATATAAAATCTTTAGATTGTCTCCATAAATTGATAAATAGGGTTTCTAGATAAGTTGTTTGTTTGCAACCCTTTGAAAGTTTTATGAAAACCCTATGTCTCTTTCCCTTCATAAACAGTTAGGCGCAAAATGCTTAAAATTTTAAATCAAGCGAATATTCTGTTCCCTTTATATCTTCTGCACCCTGAGCTATTTTTCCTCCCAAAATTTCCCAGCCATCTGATCTAAGTAGATCCACCATTGTCATTTCCTTGCTATGAAAACATGGGCACTCTTTATGTATAGCAAGGTAGAAAGTGCCTGAAAGTGTAAAATGAGACCGCAAGATGAAGACATGACAGTCAGAAAATTGTCTTCTAACTGATCATTCAGTCACAGACACCTGGCAAATGCTGTCAGAATAGGAAAAGGGACCCAGTTGAAGACAATAAAAAATTGGTGCCAGAATAATGATTTTTTCAATGTCTAGCTATCTCGATATCTAAAAATTTTGCCATATAGCCATTAGCAAAGTAGCGAGGTGTCACAAAATCAAAAGTATGGTGGCCTAAATATTTGCTAGTAACTTTGGTATGACTAGGTAGCATGACAAGCAATAATTGTTGTCAGAAACAGTTGGTAGGAATGATAATGATTTGATGGGTCTTTGTATTTCATGACACCAAGTTCTTTTCAAGTCATCAGAGCTTGCTACCTCACTATCAGAAAAACTTGACTCCTTGCCATTAGCGAAGTATTGAGGCACCGTAAAAACCAATAGTCGGTGGGACCTGAGGTAATGTAGATGGTTGACTAGGACTAAAGTAAAGTCTTATGGGGTGCCAATAGTGCAGAATTTCATACTTCATCAATGCTCTAGATCCATGCCCCATTGATCAAATGTGCGAGAGATCCTAAGCATCAGATTAAAGTGAAATCAACATTCCTCGCTATCTCATGTTGGAAAGTTGCATGTTGTTTAAGCTATGTGACATAGTGAGTATGTGGCCCACCACTTTTTTAGGAAACTTCGTGCAACTTTCCCACCTTTGATTTGATCTCAGATCAATGGCAATCATCTTCTTGCCATGAAGAGTTGCTAGGGAGATACGTATAGCAAGATAGCGAATAAGGGCCCACCGCCATTTTCTAAACAGTACAATAACATATCATCCGCAAGATCAAGATCAGATAGATGGTTGTCGCTACTTTGCTATAGCAAAGTGCTCATTCTTTATGTATAGTGAAGTAGTGACCTGCTGACACATGTCCTCAATTGCTAGTGCATCCAGACAGAAGCACCATCAAGGAAAGAGCTATGTATGTGGGAGATTTTCATTGGATTAGAGGGCCAATTTTTTGAGTGCGATACCTAGTTGTCTCTCTCTATACCCATGATCATATGATTTTTAAGATTGACAACAAAGTTTTAAATATTGAAGGTGGTGGCACTCTGCACATTAATAAGATGTGAAAAGTTTTGCATGTGAAGTTAATAACAGAGTATAATAGGCAAGATTTTCCCAATTTCACCTTGCACGAACAAAGATTTTGAAATCTTTTCTGAACAAAGATAATTACTACAAGGACTGAGATAAATCTAGCATGAGTATGAAGTGATTGGTTCAAAGATAAATTGCAAGATTACGAAGAGCAAAAAACTCCAAGTAAGTTCTCATGCCATAGTTTCCAAAATTTTTTATTCTTGTATGGTTTAATCAAAGGATGGTTCTAAAGAGTTCACTAGATCCTAGGTTATGGATAGCAGAGAGATTACTAGGTAAAAATATTTGGGCATAGGATTGTAATATCCTGCATACTAGTTCAAACTAGTTTGTAGAAAAGAAATGTTTTGTCCCATATAGAAGTATATGTATTTTTGATAGAGGAAAACTAGTAATCCTAAGTCTTTTCTTAAAGTTTCATCTCTTTGAAACTATGGTAAGATGTCATAGTCAAGTAACTAAGGTTTTGAGAAGGATAATGAATGAACCTAATAAGATAATAGCCCTCTTAGTGGTAACATCATCCTTTAAACAAATTTTCAAGATATCGTAGCTTGATGCCAGGGCAACAGAAATGTGTGGGGTCCTATGCATAATTTTTGAGGACAATGAAGAAGATTTCATACTCACAGGTATGGTCTTTCTTGCTTTTTGTTAACATGCACCTTTTCTGTATCAGTGGATGGAAATTTTTTTTCAAAGGGTGGTTAAGAAAGCAAAATGGCTGGGAATCAGAAGTTACCCATTTAGTTATATTTGATAGCCACATTGTCTCCCTGCTCAAAGGCTGCACACTAAGTAACTTTTCCACTATTTTTGAAGCCTGGCATGATCAGAGAAGAGTGGGAAGTAAAGATGAATTTCACAAAGTAGTTATCTTGACAAAACCCATGGGTTGAGGATAAAGTGCAATCATTAGAATATATTTTGTCAGGGACAAGCTTAGTAGTTACATATACGATAGAATCACCGTTGGAGCAAAATCAACGAAAGGAGGTGATAGACAGAAGCCCACAAGAGAATGTGTAATTGGCATAACTTCCTATTAGTCTTTTTCTTTTTGAAAAATTTCTGTGTCTTCCTTTTGTAAAGGAAACCTGTCATTTTTCTCTTAGCCTAAAGCTTGTTGCATCTCACACTATATAAGTGAGATTCCAAGGCTAGAGAAAAGGTCTGAATTCTATTTTTCTAAGTGATATGCTTAGTCTGTCTTTGGTCCAATGTTTTGAAAGCAAGTTTGTGATGTATTTTCTCTATCATTTCTTTGAGAATACATGAATATAGAATGATATGTGTTTCTTTTTTAAGGTCATTCCGAGTCTATTGTAAATTGTATACAATTTTCAAGGAAAATGAATACAAATTTTGAACTGTCCCCATATTAATTTTTTCTGAACTTTGTCTCCTTTTGATTACTTGGTTATCTTGATGTTCTATAGGTAAAGGCTTCTGTAATTGAATTCAATCCAATTAGGTTGTATATTTGTTTATCACTGCTGTTAATTCAATGGATTAAGTAAAAGTTTTGGTGAATGTGATAAGGTTGCTATAGTAGTGGAAAGGGTTTTGAATGATAAATTCTGATAAGAATTGCTGATAAAAATTTTTGTAAGGAAACAAATTAGATCTAGAAATTTTTAATAGACTCTATGCCCCAATGGATTAGGCACTGATCAAATTTGATCCAGCTAAAAGAGAAATATGTCACAAATGGTTGTCAAAAATGCAGAATTAAATCAATTTTACTTTTGTTTCTTGTAGATCTTAAAAGTTGGCCTGTACTTGTCTGCATGGAATGTTTTAGCTTCACCTAGCCACTATTGTTGAGAACATCTACAGATATATAGAAGAATTTTTGGCCATATCTATTATATGGGATGTGTTTATTAAGTTATCAAGAATTGTGTATGTATTTGAGGATTTGAGATGAGAATTAGAATGAAACTAGAAATAATCCTCATACAATATTTCTAGTCTTGAATCATCCCTGGCTATACCCAGCCTAGTTTTGCAAAGCCAGAAGAGTAGAAAACCACCCTAGGTTTTGTTGAAGTTGGGTCCAAATGCTTTGCACATGCAATTGTTAACAAGAATTGGCTAGTCTTTAGATTGTATGAGTACTATCATCTTGGTATTAAGAAATTTTGTTGCTTAGTAGTTTTAGTTCATTTTAAAACACCAACAAAATGACGACTCTACTGGGGATTGTATTGAATCATATTTAAGACAAACCTTGCAAATTTAAGAAGAGGAGATTCAATACAGTAGGAGAAGGGCATGAAAAATTAACAACAGTAAGTTCTCTGATGTGTTTTTCTAGATTTCTTACTTCAACTTCATGCACCCTAGTATGTTTTATCCAGTTGCAGTATTATTCTTCAAGATTGAATGTAGATTGTGTTGTCAATCAATTCAGTCGATTGTGGTTTTTAGAATATTGTTGTAAGATCAGAGTTAGAATTGTTGAATAAAGGTGTTAATTTCAATCAATTTAGTCAATTGTGGTTTTTAGAATATTGTTGTAAGATCAGAGTCAGAATTGTTGAATAAAGTTTTCTCTCTTCTAAGTATTTTAAAGATTTGCAAAATTTTACAAATTTGACAATTTAGTTCAGATTTTCCATGTTGTAAATCAGTTTTTAAATATTTTTCTCACAATTTGTGAGTGGTAACTCTCTCTAAAATATCTCTAAATCAATGTAGATCAGTTACCTATAAATTCTTTCAAAGAGTTTTCAGATTGAAATAAGCAGATCTAAAAGTTGTGTGAATTTTCAAGCAAGAAGAGAGATCTATATAAGATTCTGACTAGTAAGTTTCAAAGTGTTTTTTGATTTGCTATTAAATTTTTTTGAAATGATAAATGTGAATCACTACTATGATTTCATTTCTCTCCTCAAGGAGATGGCGACTCTGTAAGGTTATGATCAGTGGTGTGAGAAATTCATGTTAGCACTAGGCCAATCAGCAAATTAGTGGTTTCATGCAACAACACTAAAGGTATTCTCATTTTCATGTATTTTCTTGTCATGAAAATTGATTGTTATACAAGTGTGTTCTCCATCAAGTGAAGTTTCAGCACTGAGAAGAGGAGAATAGTTTGAAAATTTTCATACACTTCATTGGATCAAATTTCAATTGTTGTTTCTAAGTTTGTGAAGTGTATAGTTTGAAGTGATTCATTGGTAGAAGGGTGTAGATTTGTTGCAAATTACAGATCAGAATATGGGTGAATGAGGTTCAAATTTGTTAAGAATGTCAAGATTCATTTCATCTAGTATGCAGCCGGTTAATGAAATTCTTAGATCCATTTCTACCAAGTAGTATATGCTTTCCCAAATGTCATTCCCAATGATGTTAGAAAAAGTTTCCCTAAGTTTAGTGGAAACCATCTTGTTACAGCCAGTCACCATATTGAGTTGTTTTCTGATTTGATGGGTGATATGAAATTGCTCATGAGGACTTGCATATGAAGTTATTTTTTCAAACCTTAGAAGGTGATGCTAGAGACTAGTTTTCTTTTCTACTAGCATGTTCTATTTCATCTTGGGGTAAATTGCATTTTTCCTTCATGGAGCAATTTGGAGAAAGGGTAAGAATATCTGACTCTTATGATAAGTTCTTGAAGATTCATATTCAGAGTGATGAACTTGTCTCTCATTTTAACATCAGATTTGCAAGAGTTTTGAATGAAATCCTTGAGAATTATAGACCTGATGATCAAATGTGTTTAGCAGTGTATTTTGATGCATTTGACAAGAAAATGAATTATCTACTAAGGGATAAAGAATCACAGACATTATATCAGGCTTTTGTGACCACTAGGGATATTGAAAATAACTTGAGATACAAATTGACTAAAGGTCATTTTTCTATGTATGACTGCCAGTATAATGCATTTGAAAGAAAGGAAGAATATGGTGTTGGTGCTTCAGTTTCAAATAAGCATATCCATACCCCTGCTGTAGGTTTTAATCAAATTGAAAATTTTGATTAGAATATGTGTGTAGGCAAGGTTAGCTTGGTTACAAATGACAACACACATGCTCATGACGCTACAACAATAGGATGTATCTCAGACCTTGATAGGGTTCAGCAATGTGTTGATATTGAAGATCAAAAATTAGATACATTAGCAAGTTCATGTGATATTGATTGTATATATGATTCTGTTGCTAATGAAGTTGCTGCACCTAGATCTTAGTTTTGTGCAAATGAGAAAATTGAGAGTTATCTTTCTGATCATGGACCTAATGTTACTAATCCAACAGACCATGAAGAGATAACACAAGATGATAAGGTTGATCAGCAAAACGTGCAGGAAATAAATTATCTTATTGAGAGATGGCATTATGTTGAGAATGTTTTAAAAATTAAAATGGAAAAATATGCATCTCAACATAAGGATGAAGAAGTTGGAAGCCATTTTTAAAATGATGATAATGAAATTGTTGACCTAGTGTGTTATCAAGATGAATTGTATGAAGGAGATGATGAGAGTGGTAACTTGAATCACAGTGAGGACAATGACACAATATGTTCAACTTCATATGAGTCTGATGCTGAATGGGAGGAAGAGAATAATGATGATAGTGAACACTCATTTCAAGATAAGGGTATGAATTCCTCTTTTCAATCTAAAAAAGAAAGTGCATCTCAGTTTTTGTGTTACACGAATCAGTTAGCAAATGAAAAATATGAAAGTGATTTATCCACAAAGTATGAAGATAAAGAGATGGTGAGGTCACTTGATGCTAATAACTTTGAATATGAAGATTTTAGGGAAGAGTTGTCAAGTTCTTTTATATCAGACAATAAAGATTGAGCATATAGTGGGATGTTTAGGAATGAATCACAATTTGTTTATAATGGTTATCCTAAACAAGCTAATAAAGAGGATGTAATTATGGAGACTATATATTTGATAGAAGAAATAGATAGGGAGTCTTCATATAGTTATGACTTTTCTTCATATGATGAAATTTTCCACGAGGATAAAATGGGTAGTGAATTTAAAGTATATGATAACACTTTATATGATGATGCTTGTGAGGATGATCAACCAAATTTTTGTCAAAACATTCAAAGAGGGTCATTGCATGGAGTTATCAATTCTTTGTTTGAAGAAGACTTGGAAAGTCCAGATTTAGTTGAGAATGAGTTTAATGATGATATATTATCTTACTGTTGTGAGGGATCAGATTGTTCTACTTCTAGATATGATGTTGAAAATATTGATGAGATGGCATCTTATGCAATTTATGACAAGGTGTCTGATGAAGATGTTGAAAGTCGGCATGCACCTTGTAATAAATTTTATGATGAATATTCTAATGAGGTGACTAACCCACTTGCTGATCTCAGAGAATCACTTAAAGATCTCAGATTAGTTTCAGATTCTAACATTGATGATGTATGTGAGTACCAGTCAGATTGTTCTTCAGAGTACCATCAAGATATGCACATGGATACACAATTTGAAGGTATGAGTGATCCTTTTCCTCAAGTTGAATATGAAACTTTCATTTTTGAGATTGACAACATGTATAAGTCATTAAATAAAGAGGATTTTCAGTTTAGTATGTTTAAGCATGTTGATCAGAACTTTCATGATGAGCAAATGTTTGAAGATGAAGCAAATTTTTATATGCATTATGGAAGTCAAGGTTTATATTCAGTTTTGCTAAGTGGTGAGATTACAGATATATATCTGATTGTTGAAATTGATATAAGTGATAATCCCAGTTTATCTCATGCGAGTTCAAATGAAAATCATGTTTATGATAGAGGTAAAACTTTTTATTGAATTTCGGTGGCCTGGGGCCATCGTTTTTACATAACCTTACTGGTAGCTTCTTACTTTTCATGAAGCCATCCAAAAAAGAAAATTTTGGGAGTCTGTATGTGGTCTACTTCACCCAGAATTTTTGAGCCCTCATTTGAATCCAAAGAATTCAATGTCCCCAGATAGAGCCATTGTTGGTCTGAATTTTCAAATGATAGAAAGCCTTTGCTTGGATATAAAATCTTTAGATTGTCTCCATAAATTGATAGATAGGGTTTCTAGATAAGTTGTCTGTTTACAACCCTTTGAAAGTTTTATGAAAACCCTATGTCTCTTTGCCTTTATAAATGGTCAGGTGTGAAATTTTTAAAATTTTAAATCGGGCAAATATTCTGTTCCCTTTATATCTTCTACGCCCTGAGCTATTTTTCCTTCCAAAATTTCCCAGCCATCTAATCTAAGTAGATCCATCATTGTCATTTCCTCGCTATGAAAACATGGGCACTCTTTATGTATAGTGAGGTAGCGAGTGCCTGAAAGTGTAAAATGGGACTGCAAGATGAAGACACGACAATTAAAAAATTGTCTTCTAACTGATCATTCAGTCACGGACAACTGGAAAATGTTGTCAGAATAAGAAAAGGGATCCAGTTGAAGACAATAATAAGTCAGTGCTGGAATAATGTTTTTTTCAATGTCTCGCTATCTTGCTATCATAAAAGTTTTCCATATCGCTATTAGCAAAGTAGCGAGGTGTCGCAAAATTGAAAGTATGGTGGTCTCAAAATTTACCAATAACTTTGGTATGACCAGGTGGCATGACAAGCAATAATTGTTATCATAAATAGTTGGCAAGAATGATAATGATTTGATGGGTCTTTGTATTTCATGATGCCAAGTTCTTATCAAGTCATCACAGCTCGCTACCTCGCTATCAAAAAAAATTGACTCCTCACCGTTAGCGAAGTAGCAAGGCACCGTAAAAACCAATAGCTAGTGGGACCTGAGGTAATGTGGATGGCTGACTAGGACTAAAGTAATGTCTTATGGAGTGCTAATAGTGCTAAATTTCATACTTCATCAAAGCTCTAGACCCATGCCCCATTGATCAAATCTATGAGAGATCCTAAGCGTCAGATTAAAGCAGAATCAATAGTCCTCACCATCTCACGTTGGAAAGTTGCATGTTGTTTAAGCTATGCAACATAGTGAGTATGGGGCCCACCACTTTTTCAGGGAACTTCGTGCAGCTGCCCCACCTTTGATTTGATCTCAGATCAATGACCATCATCTTCTCACCATGAAGAGTTGCTAGGGAGATACGTATAGCGAGATAGTGAATAAGGGCCCACCGCCATTTTCTAAACAGTACAATAACATATCATCTGCAAGATCAAGATCAGATCAATTCTTATTGCTGCTTCGCTATAACAAGGTGCTTGTTCTTTCTGTATAGCGAAGTAGTGACCTCTCGACATGTGTCCTCAATTACTAGTGGATCCAAACAAAAGTGCCATCAAGGAAAGACTTGTGTATGTGGGAGATTTTCATTGGATTAGAGGTCCAATTTCTCGAGTGTGATACCTAGTTGTCTCTCTCTATACCCCACGATCATATGATTTTTAAGATTGAAAGAAAAGTTTTAAATACTAAAGGTGGTGGAACTCTGCACATTAATAAGATGTGAAAAGTTTTGCATGTGAAGTTAATAATAGAGTATAATAGGCAAGATTTTCCCAGTTTCACCTTGCACGAACAAAGAATTTGAAATCTTTTCTGAACGAAGATAATTACTACAAGGACTGAGATAAATTTGGCGCGAGTGTGAAGTGATTGGTTCAAAGATAAATTGCAGAATTACGAAGAGCAAAAAACTCCAAGTAAGTTCTCAAGCCATAGTTTCTGAAAATTTTCAGTCTTGTATGGTTTAATCAAAGGATGGTTTTAAAGAGTTCACTAGATCCAGGGTTATGGATAGTAGAGGGATTACTAGGTAAAAATATTTGGGCCTTGGATTGTAATATCCTACATACTAGTTCAAAGTGGTTTGGATAAAAGAAGTGTTTTGTCCCGTATAGAAGTATATGGATTTTTGATAGAGGAAAACTAGTAATCCTGAGTGTTTTCTTAAAGTTTCATCTCTTTGAAACTATGGTAAGATGTCGTAGTGAAGTAACCAAGGTTTTGAGAAGGATAATGAATGAACCTGGTAAGATAACAACCCTCTCAGCGGTAACATAATCCTTTAAACAAATTTTCAAGATATCATAGCCTGATGCTAGAGCAACAGAAATGTGTGGGGTCCTGTGCATAATTTTTGAGGACGATGAAGAAGATTTCATACTCACGGGTATGGTCTTTCTTGGTTTTTTTTAGCATGCATCTTTTTTTATCAGTGGATGGCAAATTTTTGTCAAAGGGTGGTTAAGAAAGAAGACGTGGTTGGGAATCAAAAGTTACCCATTTTTAAATATTTGATAGCCACATTGTCTCCCTGCTCAAAGGTTGCACACTAAGTAACTTTTCCACTATTTTTGAAGCCTGGCATGATCGATTCTTTCTCAACTTTGTCTCCTTTTAATTACTTGGTTATCTTGATGTTGTATAGGTAAAGGCCTGTGCAATTGAATGCAATCCAGTTAGGTTGTATATCTATTTATCACTGCTATTAATTCAATGGATTAAGTAAAAGCTTTGGTGAATGTGATAAGGTTGCTATAGTAGTGGAAAGGGTTTTGAATGATAAATTCTAATAAGAATTGCTGATAAATTTTTTTGTAAGGCAACAAATTAGATCTAGAAATTTTTAATAGACTCTATGCCCCAATGGATTAGGCACTGATCAAATTTGATCCAGCTGAAAGAGAAATATGTCACAAATGGTTGTCAAAAATGCAGAATTAAATCAATTTTACTTTTGTTTCCTGTAGATCTTAAAAGTTGGCCTATACTTGTCTGCATGGAATGTTTTAGCTTCAATTAGCCACTATTGTTGAGAACATCTGCAGATCTATAGAAGAATTTTTGGCCATATCTATTATATGGGACGTGTTTATCAAGTTATCAAGAATTGTGTATGTATTTGAGGATTTGAGACGAGAATCAGAAAGAAACTAGAAATAATCCTCATATAGTTTTCCCAGTCTTGAATCATCCTTGGGTATACCCACCCTGGTTTTGTAGAGCCAAAAAAGTAGAAAACCACCCTTGGTTTTATTGGGCCCAAATGCTTTGCACGTGCAATTGTTAACAAGAATTGGCTAGTCTTTAGATTGTATGAGTACTGTCATATTGGTATTAAGCATTTTGTTTCTTAGTAGCTTTAGTTCATTTTAAAACACCAATAGAACTATCATGACACCAAAAGATATACACATCCAGACTTGCTTTAATCTAACAATCACATGCAGATAAAAAAAACTCAAATAAATGACACAAGGAAAGAGAGGATTCACTTATATACCATTCATAGGCCAAAACAGATATGGTCATGGAAGATTGCAAATATCTACAATACACTAATGAGAGGTAAATAGTTCTTGCACTTCACATCAATGACTAAAGGAGATAAGAATGTCATACAATTCAGAGGCAAAGGGGATTTATAGTGAAATTGTAGAGCAATATCAGAGAAAATAGAGAAGAGTCGACCTCAACAAAATCTACAAAAATTACCTTTATAGCTTAGGCATAACTGAGATGTTCTCTAACTAAAGTTACTCCACAACCACTGCAATTAAGTCTCTTTAGAGATCTGGAGAAAATCTGATATTTTGTTGAAACAGGGCCCTGACAAAAATGATGTCATTAAACCATTCTGACCAAGTAGATGGATAAATTGGGGTGGTGGAGTGTTCTCCTCTATTTACTAGGTTTAGCATTCATTTGAGAGTAGTTGGAATGGATCATGAGAATCAAATCATGCAAGAAAACTCTATTTCCTTCATTTTTGGCCCATCAATTAGCAAAGTCAAAAGTCAACTGAATCCTACAACCAAAATGGGTCATGCACGTGAGTAATTTCATTTCATTTTGCCACCTCATAAAGTCTCCACATAGTTGACCATATCTTCTCAATTAACTAAGCCACCTTCCCAACTTAACCCCAATGTCACATAACCATCAACCTTAACTATCAATGCCTTAGTCAGGCCCATAAGGACACATGTCCTTCAGGCACTTTCCCACATTATTTAATTACCTTGCATCTTCATAATGTGGGAAAGAGTTGATCATTGATCTTTGTAAGATCAATGATCATCAAAGATCTTCATTATACTACGCTTGCCCTTAATACTTCTGGGCCCATGAACTACTCAGCATACACCTCAACATGACCTGGCCCCATCTGGCATCACCTTGTGACTTATGAAATCAACTTGAGCTCAAAAAGACATGTAGTAGTGAGGTTATTTCTTGCATTCCTTAACATCCTTACATCTTCATAATGTGGGGAAGTGCCCACTGTAGATTTGTTTGCATCAGATAGTGAATGTTGCTGCACAAATAGAGTATTACCTTTTTAAACCCATGTGCTCTAACAAGTGCCATGACAGAGAATTCATTTATTACCTTTGAGAAGAATGGATGCATGATGTCATTATGAGCTATGTGTCATGAAGGGGCTTGCTCACATTACTTAAAACTCATGCAATTTCATATTACAAGCAAACACTAGCCCTTGATCTTTGCTAAATCAATGATTATAATGCTTGAATTGTAAAGTATTAATATCATTGAAAGAGCAACCAATGACATTGTAGGAAATTCAAAATGTGCACGAGGAACACTAACAACTCTGCAATAGGTTTGACTGCTTCTAACAACCAAGAAGTTCTACGACACACTAAGTTTTGAACATCAGTAGGAGATAAGTGGCATAAAGGTGTTTGCCCACATTGGGTAAAGGTAGTGCATTTTGAGAAAGAAAGAAAGTGCCCACTGTAGATCACGAAAGATCTGACGGTGAGGGAATTGTAGGCAAGTAGAAACATTAAAGTACACAGTCACTTAGAAACAAGGAAATACATTAAGTTTTTGTTTCATTTATTTTTGTATTTCCATGGCATTTTGAATACTTAAATATTGAAAGTGACTGTTGGGTGGGCTCAAGTATTTGAATTCAAATTTTTGGCAGGAGCCAAATATGGTTAACACTTATCTTTGGGGAATTCCACATGGTCATCTTTTCCCTCATAATATAGCCAACCTAATATATTAGACCTTCATGTGTTCATCACTAAGTGAACCCCAATTTTAAAATGTTGTTTTATTAACATCCATACTATCCTTATTTGTAGAGGGAGTTATTTGGGAAGGTTTACCAAAGGATTAGGGGGAGAGTGTTAGTTGACCAATGTACAAGACATTTTCAAATTTATACTCTTCCATTCCTTGATCGGTAAAAGTAGCTTTCTTGATTGCAGTATTGACCTTGATGGCTTCAATCTTGATGGAAGGTATTTTCATTATGGTATGAGATCTAGGTATAATATTAGCAAACTCACTGACCAGAAAAAAAGTCATTGAAGAATCTTCCAATCTCTTACAAAAGGAAAAAGAAAAAGGATCTCTTAAAATCACAACCTCTCTTCCTTGACAGGGAAATTTTAAGCACCAATGATAAGTAGATGGGACTAGTTTTGTATCCAGGGTCTACCAAGAAAGATGTTATATGGTAAGTCCAATTCTAGGACATGACATTTAGTGTTGATTGTAGTTAATTTGACCTATAGTGGTAGCATGATAAATCCTTTTGATTCTCTTTCTTTCTTATCATATACTTTAATGGTTATCCTTTTTTTGATGTCTAGGAGGTCTTCTAGAAGCCCCAAGAAGTAGATCATCTACAATGTACATGGGTTTAAGCTAGATCCATTATCTATAAGGATTCATTTTATTTTGTGTCATTGTATAAGGACTTCAATGTGGAGAAATTTTTTCTGGTGGTGATCAGGACGTTGGAAATATTTGTCTGTGGAGAGAAGGTAGTGTTGTACGAAAAGATTTATGATCATGGCAGTGAATTGGGATGCATTGATGTTTTTAGGGACATGAGACTCTAAAAGTGCACTCTCAAGGATTTCTTTGTGGATAGTGAGGTTGTGAGAAGCTCTAGAATGGATATTTGTGTAGTAGTCTTCCCTAACTAAGATAGGACATCATAGTGAGAAGTGGGTCTCTCTAAAGTGGATGACACAACAGGCACATTTGGAACTGATGGATTGGTGGGATTGGGAGTGGAAGCTTGTAAAGATAAGGGTATTTACTTGGGTTTCTACTTCTTCAATGCATCCACACATGGAGTCAAAGCCACATATATCATTTATTTCTATTTCACCACAAAAGGAGTCAAAGCCTGATATGTGCTTAGTAGAATAGTCATAATGGAGTGCATTAGATGTGGAAGCTTGGTTGATATTGTTGTGTTTTTTTTCATTGTTATGGTTAGGGAATGAATTTTGAAAGATCTTTAGCTTAGCATTTTTAGAGGATGGTCCTCCTTAAACCTCAGTTTCCCCATCATCGACAAGGTTTTGGATGAAGATTTTGAGCTTGATACATTTCTTAGTGTCATGTCCTTTGATGTAATGGTAATTACAATAATCATTATCTCTATAGCACTTGGATTTGGGGTTATTTTCATCAAAAGATTATGTGTTGGGAAAAACCATCAAATTGTGATCCACTAGTTTCTAGAATTTGGCATCTAAGGGTTCATAGAAGTTAGCAAACTTTCTATTTTTGGTCATAGTCACAATTGTAGTTGTTATTGAATTTTTTCTTATTGAAAGGAAATAATTATGCTTGATTGTGAGGTGGTTGGTTTTCCTAATTTTTGGTTTGATTCTAGTTTCGAGTATCACAATTTGAATTGTTTTTTTGATGATGATAATTGTTGTTATTATTTCCACCTTGAAGATTTTTCACACTCTTGACATTAGTGATACCATCATGGGTAATGCCTTTTTTTTTGGACTAGAGTTTTGGTTTACCATTGTGGTTTTTTCATTTGTTGATGATAATGAGCTATAGTGTTTAATGGAACCCTTGTCAAAGAGTCTATTTTCAATGTTCTTTTCTTTCTTGACTAATGTTGTAAAATCTTTAGGACTAGTCATCTTCCTTTGGAAAGACATCTATGGAATCAAAATTTTGATGAATATGTCTACAAGGTAGGAATCTTCAATTTTGTAGGGCATGCAATTTGCAAGGTGCCACCACCATTGTAGAAAAAGAGAAAATGTTTCACCAATTATTTGTTTTGTGTTGCAAAAATCACTTAAGGAGACATGCTGGTCAATATTGTATGAATATTGGGCTATGAATTTTCCAATCAATTCATTGAAGGAGGTGATGGAACCTTTGGGTAAGTTCATTAGTCATTCAAGTGTAGGGCCTCCAAGGCTTGTTGTGAAGCACATCTTAAGGTAATCCTTACTGTAGGAAACTTCTTGACATAAGGAACAAAACTCTTTGACATATGTGATAGGACATGCTTCTCCTATGTATTTATCAAATTTGGGAATCTCAAAGTTTGGCATAAATGGTATCATGTTGATAGACCTGTCAAATGGGAAAGGGAAAATTTCATCAAAAGAGAAATCTTTCATCCCTTTCTCATTTATATTATGGACAAAACTTCAGAGTTCATGTAATTGTTGGGCTAGATCCTAGTTTGATTGTATCTGTGATGGTTGTGAATTGATATTGAATCCACCTCTAAAGTTTTATGAGTTTCCAAATGGATTATAGTGTGGTGGTGGATTATGAGGTGGTGGAGGTGGAAGTGTTCCACTTTGACCAATGTATTGATATGCAGCTATTTGGATTGGCACACATGTTTTTAACATAGTTGTTGGCATGTGTAAATAGGGGGAATACATTAGTTGTATCAGGACTACCATTTGTTGGATAGTTACTTTCCCAATGTTTAACCATCCTACAACTGGACCTGTCAAGGTTAACTATGGAATACTAGCATGTAGTTGTGTTGGGCATATCATGAATGATTTTTTGAATGTATTTTGTACTTAATTTGAACATGGGTTGTGCGGGAGTTGATGTAGGTATAGAACTAGTTCCCACTATAGGCTCTTTTCCTTTGTTGGATGTTTGTGCTATGGTGGGATTTGGAAATAATGGAGCACGTTATTTTGTGATTTGTCTAAACAAAGTGTTCTCATTAAAAATCATAGGGACATTAACACCATCCTTGACAATTTTTAGGAAGGTCTCAATTTTTTTTTCCCTAAAATGTTTTTCCAACATTTCCATGTTATATGGATTTGCAAGAAACATTTGAACACCATTAGGAATGTCATTATTTTCAATGGGGTCTTCATCTTGGAATACTTCTTCCTAATCATGTGTTTTATTACCTATAGTGATGTTTCAAAAGGGATTCTCTAGTTCTTGTGTGGGTACTAAACTAGGCATAGAAAAGTTTGTACCAGGGGAAACACGTTCCCCAATGAGGTTGATTGAGGAGGGAAAGGATTCTCCATCTCTTATTGTCTTAGTGATTCCAATAAATGATACATGGGGTTAAATGTGAATCTATTGAATTGTGTTTGTACCATATAATTCTAACCAAAATGATGGGTGAAATTTTGTGGAAGAAGAAAAAGTGAGAGAGAAACTGAACCTTATATGACTAAGGGAAAAATACCTTAAGGGTTGTGTGATATGTTATTGTTTGATGATGGCTAGAGAATAAGTGAACAAAATACCTTGTTGATTCTCCAAACCAAGTGTGATTTAGGATAAAAGTATCTTTTGTCTTATCAAACATGGACGAATGATCTTTAGGCAAGAGAGGACATCGAATAGAGGACTCAATATTTGGATATGGACTTGTGATCCCAAATGAGTGAGTGCAACTATGATAAATATTCTCTTGTGGATAAATGTTTAGTGTTGTAATCTTAAAAGTCTTGTAACTAAGATGTTCTTGAGCCAAAGGATTAAGGTTCAAATGATCATGCTCTCTAGAGTAATTTTTTCAAATGGAAGACTAGAGGCTTCAAAGAAAAAAGAAGAGACATGAATATATTGATGTGGAAAATGAGGGTGATATGGTCACTATGTGGGTAGCTAATGCTTTCTCTTTGTAAATAAAAATCTTGGGTTTACTCTAGGGAAAGTGGACCATTCTCAAAGTTTTGCATTGTACAAAATTCTATCATAATGATCCTACTTATCCTCTTCCTTTTTGATGTCTTTGATGGTGTATCAGAATTATTTATCACTGTGATAGGCTTTTTCTTTCCTTCTAGACAAATGGTTTGGATAACTTCACCTTTTTAAGTTTGACATTTTTAGACATGGTAGGAACAAAATAATCCCAATCATAAGACCAAGCACAAGAATTTTACAAAAAATTTGTTAAGAAAAGACCGAATAAATCTCAAATACGAGACCAATTACAAGGAATTATGCAAATAACCATTGGTTAAGAGGACCTACTTACAACCATCTTGCTCACTAAATGTTTTGCTCACCATTTCACTCATTTAGACCTATTTGATATTTGTATTGGTTTTGGATTTTAAACATTCAAGCATGATGAACACATAAACAATCTTATTAAGGCTTCAACTAGGATGTACAAAGATCAACTAGAGGATGTCCTCGATATACAAAAGGTTCATGAGGTCCAAATTTGTAGATGAAAGAAAATAATGCTACATATTCAAGAGGAGATGGTAACCCAAATTTACACCTTCAGTTCCCATAGGTATAAATTTCTTTGGGGCTTATCCAAGAGTGACAAGATTCTACTTCCAAGATAGGTGTCTTTGGATTCACCTCCCACTATTTGTACTCTACCAAAATATGGGAGTAGAGTTCATCCCAAAGGGTAATGAAATCCCCAAGAAAGCCTCCCAAAAAATAATATAAGACCACTTATTTCTTGTGTGCTCAAGATAATTTGAAGGCATGACAAGAAAGAATATGTAAGTGGCTTTGGGTTTTAAAAGACACTTGTTCTTTTCTCATTCAAGCTTTATATTTTCTATCTACTCTTGAATATATTCATGTTCAAA
The DNA here is from genome assembly GCA_028749045.1 of Cupressus sempervirens. NCBI lineage: Eukaryota > Viridiplantae > Streptophyta > Pinopsida > Cupressales > Cupressaceae > Cupressus > Cupressus sempervirens. The sequence continues at coordinate 733,546,664 of CM053793.1, forward strand.
GAATTCAAAGTTTTTTCCAACTTGATAGCATCACCAACATAATAAATTGAGGGTTCATAAACAAAATAAATCAATTGAAGTCAACATAGGAAAATTGATAGGGGTAGAGCAAGTTCCTTTAAGTCATTCAAGATTGAATGTGTTCATTTTAAGCACCAAGTCCAAATATTTCATAGCAATCCTCTCTGTCACTTAGGCATTTGAGATTTTATGAGAATGTTTTAAGTGCAAATTGAAATATTTCATTGCATTCTTCTTTGACCTTTAGGCATTCAAAAGTGTATTTTTTTATCCAAGCATTCATTCCAATGAAAAGCTTGTCAATTCCTTTAAAGCATTCAAGATTGTGTTTGACCATCTATTCCAATTAAATGTGTGTAAATTGTCTTTAAGACACTCAAGAGTATGTGTAATGTTACTTTTAAATGTATTCAAGAGTTTTTTTGGATTTTATGAGATTATTTTCAATCTTCATTCAAAGGAAAAATGGTTAAATCATGTAAATTCCTTTATCCCCTAATTCTAAATTCCTCCAAAGTTTGTCTCCTATAATAAGATCTGGTCCATAACCCTGTATATCAAATAAATAATGAGTTGAGTATTAAGAACTTAAAACATATTAACCAATCTATCAAATATGCAGGAGCAGATGATAAAATATCGGAGATGAATAAACATCGATGGCTAAACAAAATTAAGCAAGTTATACCTAATACTTACACTTGTAGACCATCAATGACATGAGAGATTCAAAGACAACAAACTTTATAGACACCAAAATTAGTGGAGATGATAGAAGATTGAGACAATAGAACTACAATTGCCCACAACACAGATGATAGATCTTTAAAATTCACAAAGGTAGAGATGATAGATAATGAAGATAATGACACTTCAGAATACAATCACCCATAATATAGATGATAGAGTTAAATATAAAGAGATGTCAAAACATAGAGACAATAGAAAAAAGTTTGTTTTTAGTTTTAAGGTGACGTTGAGTATGTCAATGATGCAAACACCAAACCATGGAGATGATGGTCCATGAAGATGATGAATCATCTGTGTAGAAAATGTTGCATTCTTATAGAGATGACAATGCATTGTTGTTCTAGAAACCTCTGAGTTTCTTGACCAACTTTATCTTGGAATAGAGATAAAGGTTCCACTGGGCATGCCAAAATGTATACATGAAAACCTAATTTTTCAAGAGCACATGTAAAAAGTAAAAAGTTACTAGTATGTGCATATATCAAGATTTAAATCAAACAAAGAACTACTAACTATCATTTCATTTTACTACACTAGTGATACTCAAAGAGAGAATCCCCACACAACCTTGGAGTAGCTCAATAAGGGTACCCAAATTAGACCTTATTGGTGTGCTCAAGATTGAGGGGTGTGAATGTGCTCTCCTCAAACATAACTATTTGATCCAAAGATGATGAAAATATAAAAATGAGTATATGCTAAATGAGTGAATAACACCTCAAGAAATGGCTATGGAAGAAACCATTCTTGAGAGCATTCAAGGATAATGGAGGTGGATGCAAGAAAAATAACCAAGTTACCAATGAAAATGAAAATGAAACTATATCAACTACTATAGGTTAGTATAATGCATAAAATCTATAAAAAAATTCTAACATTATACTAACATGATGACAATGGAATAGAGGAGATGAAAAATGCTTGAGACATGGGCTTTATTTATAGGCTTGAGGGAGACCTTGAGGAAGTATCATCTATGTGGCATCCACATAGGTTCCACAAGGGAGAAACATGGGATAAAGGATAAGCCATGCAAAAATTAAAATAAGCCTTTATGATTTGGGTGGCTCAAAGTGTGCTCACACATGTCTGAGCAACCTTGGGCAAGGGAATGGAGGAACAAGGATGTAAGAGTTCTTTTGGAGAAGTTAATGAAAGGGTGGATCCTAGGGATTGAGTTGTTCACACATATGTGAGCAACTACTTAGGGTCTAAAAGGTGGTTTAAAAGGAGCTTAGGATTAATAAAGAAGATTTAGCAAATGGTAGGTTTAGAAGGATGAGAGTGATGTGTGGTAGACTAGGTTTTAGGTGGGATTAGGATTAAATAAAAAAGGATTTAATTTGATAATAGGATTAGAGAATTTAATAAAGTGGGAGAAATTAAATAAATTGGAATTTATTTTAAAATGGTATTTATGGAGCACTATGCATTAAATAATTTTAACACATTATGAGGGATGTATTCAAATTAAATTTAAATACATTAGGGAAGTGAACCTATTTAATTCAATAAATTTAATTAAATAAGTAGAGGAACATGATATATATATAATTAATTATAGTGTCAAGGGAAATATTAAATAAATTAATATAGTTTTTGGGACAACTTTAAGTATCTACAATATCCTCTGTAGATAATATCATGTCAATATCATGATTCTTTGTATTTTCAAGCTTTGGATAATCTATAATTTGTACAAAAATTGTGTTAGTGCAAAACTTGCTTGACTCTGTCATTAAGCTTTGAATGTCCTCTTCAGTGAGTATATTGAAATTGTGTGAAGGGATGTTAGTGTCATCTTCTATTGTGACAATCTCTTTCTATTCACACTGGCTGACTAGTTGCTGAATTTCCTCAATTAGCTTGGCGACAACTTGCTTTTAGTCATCTTCAAATTTTATAGCATCATTGCCTTCCATCACTTCCATAGATAGAGTAAGTAAACCAAATACTTCTATCTATATCTAAATTCTATCTTTCTCAACTTCATAAGCTTTATTTTTCAAATTATTAAATGCCCTATTTATTGGTGTAAACTTATTTACAAAATCCTTAAGGCCTAAAAATATATGAATATTATGCAAGTTTGACATAGCTTGTGCCATTATTGTCTCTCTTATTTATTTCTTAGTGGCCAATACCCACTTTCACTTTGCATCCACTCATTTGTACAATCCCACTAGGAATCCCTCTCCCAATTCTAAGGGTGTATGTCTAAACTTGATCATTGTGTTAATCATAGGTCCTTCAATCTTAACTTGATAAAAATCATTCAAAGAATCATAATTAAAGTCTTTGAATCCCATCAATCTTCCTCATTTTCCTAACTTTTCACATACCTTATCCAAATTCATTGGAGGTAGTCTCTTTGCTACTTAAAGTTTTTTGGGTTCATCAGACTCAGTCTTTTCATCATCTTCATCCTCCTTTTTTACTATAATCAATTTTCTCCTTGGATTTTCTTGAGTTAGATGCTTTTATACTTCAACCAGTTTCCTATTCCTCAATGTACTTCACATGACTTGTATGGCAAGGGGCTGAGAGGTGTCACCATCCCTTGTGCATCCTTCTTCAAGTCAACCTTTACCTTAGGCTCATTAACAAAAAGCTTTATTTGCTTAGTTTCCTTAGGCTTTATAACATCAAGTTCTTTTCCTTTACCTTCCTTGACCTCTATAGGTTGTCTAGACCCGTATCCCTCTTCTTTATTTCCACTCTCATCATTCTTGTTGTTTCTTTTCTTTCCTACTATGGGTGTGCTAGATTCAATATTTAGCTCAATAATTATTATTTCATATGTACCAAATTTCTTAGCACCTACATCTATTTCTTTAGCCTAAAGTGTAATGACTACTATAGTAATCTCATCTACATTTACTTTGTAAGGCATTGGCCTTAGTCATGCTATCCTTGGAAAAATTTCTTGTGCATATACAAAATTTGTATCTATTATAAAATATACTTCATCATAGTACTTGTCTACAATAGACTTAGGAATTCTCATTTGTTTCTCATATTTTCTTTGAATTCTTCAAAATAGTTGTCCATTGTTGCTTCAAAATGTTCTCCCAATCTGCTAATATAGTCACTTATTTGTTCCATACCTGATCAATTCTTATCCCAAGCAATTGTTCCAAAATTAGGAAAAGAGTTTTGTACATAGAAAAATATACATATTAATAAAGATCCAAACTTACAAGAGGTATTCTTCACTTTACTTATTGATTCTAGATTCTTTGTAAGTTGGTGAAGTTGTAACTCAAAAAGGTCATAGGAATGATCCTTCTTCATAATTTTGTAGCCCAAACCCACTGCTACACAAGGTATACTATTTGACCTTCAAGATTGATAAAATTTGTGAGAAATCACATGAACAAAAAGTTCAACTAATAGGTCCTCAATTCCATCAATTGACCTTCCTCAACCATTCCACTTAGCCTTGGTCAGATTTTCAATTTTTTTCTTTGTTGCACTTCTTATGCTTTTTGGTCAATCTAGGGTAGGGTACCCAATTACCCTAAGATATCCTTTTATGTCTTGATCAAACCACCTTCCAACCATACTTTCATGTCCTAAATGTGACTAAGAACAATCTTTATCAATTCAACTTTTAAAACCTTCGAAAAACCTAGGGCATGGGTAAGCCTTTTCTTGAAAATGATCTTGTGTTCATCTTTCAAAATTTCATCAAAACATTATTTTTCATAAGTTGCTTTAATCTCAAAATATTTAATTTCTCATACTTTGTATAGATAATAGGATCTTACATCTTGACAGTCAAGAATCTGGGTGGAATTGATAAAGCTACAATATCATCAACAATATTTTCGAGGATTACTAAATTTCTAAAATTAGGTGGAGGAAATTGGTCATTTCTTACAATTTAGGCATTTTTGTCCTCCAACATTCAACTTCTAGATGCCATCACAAACTAGGGTTTCATAGTAACGAGTCCTTTTGCAATATTGTATTGAATAATCAACTCAAAATTGATATTGATACTTACTTTATTTGTCAAATTCATTGATATTATGCTATGATTCTCTCACACTTGATCACTAAAATTGTCTTGATCATCTTACAATCTCTCATGGGGTCTTTGATCACCTGGTGAATAAAAATGAATGTCTACATTCAATAAATACCTCCAAATTTTTATTTCTGGTCTACATTTTATATTGTTGAACTTGGTTGGTGCATGATAACTAGCTCAGCCTCCATTTCTTGGTCGGTCAAGATTAACTCACTCAGCCAATACATCAAATTCCTTGATCACTTAGTCTATAATGCAAAGATTAGTCAACATAGATTGTACGACTAATGCTTGGTATTCTATGATTTTAGTTCTTAATGCATCTTTACTTATGTAGATATGACTCTTTAGCACTTCTATGATAGGAACTAATGTAAAATATAATATTGAATATATAGTTCCTAAATACCTTCTTCATTTAGTGAGTTGTGGTGTGATCACTTGATCCATTGGATTGGGTGATTTTGTCTTTGTCTCCTCCATTGTGGTACAAGGGCACCTAGGTAGGCTCATGGGAGGCCTAGGGATCCTAGGTTATTTTATCTTGTAGTGGTGCTAGCCACACCACTAGATTAATAATGGGACTAACCTAGTCCTAAGTTGGGCTTTGTTAAGGTTAGGAAGCTTTATTAGACCTTAGTAGCTCCTAGTTGCATGATTTGGTCGAATAGGGGAATTTTGTTTCTTGAAGGGTAAAATGAAAAAAATAAGTTTTTTAGGGTCCTCTTTACATATTTTAAGTCCGTTTAAGGCTTTTGGTAAAGCTTTGTAGCATTTGGACCAAGTTTGAGGGCAAGACTCTAAAAGATGCAAAAGTTGCTAAAACTTTGTTAATGTTGTCATTGACAACATTCACAACTTTTTGTTGCATCTGAGCATCTTTGTAGATGGGGCTTGGTAACTATCTAAAATAGTTATATTTGGACTTTGGATGAGTATTTAAGGCCATCTTGATGGGGACACAACCCAAGAATAGAATGGACACAACAAAAAAGAGAAATTGTATTAACTAAAAAATAAGCTAGTACATTTAGTATAGAGAAGATAAACTTCAAAACATGCCCTAAGGGCTTACAATAGCATAAATGTGGAGATAATTTCCCCTTTCAGTACCTCCTCTCAAACTCCACTCCGAACTACCTTTTACAATGCCAAAAATCTCCTTAAATAGACCCCGGAGGTTTAAGGACTAGGAGTACATTCTAGAAAGTGCTAGTAGGCATCCACCGGCCAAATAGAAGGTTCCAGAAGCTGCATTAGAAGTCGACGCAAATCTAGAAGAATCCAAAATGGTAACTGAACTTTTGGGAGGCATAACTTTTGAACTGTAGCTCCGATTGATGAATCGTTTACATTTTTGGAAAGCTCTCGAAGTGCTCTATAGCCCTATGGACTAGCTTTGCTCATCCCCCACTTTTTTGGCCCTTTTCAAGGTCATTTAATGCCCCTATCTTGATTTTGAAGCATTCTTAGGAGGTCTCCACAACCCAAAAAATTGCAATAACTCTCAAACTGTGGGGCCTTTTGACCTGATTCTTTTTCTGGAATGCTCTAAATTACAATTACATTCATCTAGCCAATTTACACCTTCTAGTTCACCAAAATGATGGCTCAATTACATACTCCTATTTTTTTGAGATTTACACGAACACTGATAGTGGAACTGTGAGAGTTGGAACCTTTATTTGACCCAAATGGGTATCCAAAAATGAAAACACGTGAAATAGAAACTAAGTCTAAGTATTTTTTTTTTGGGTGACATAGGATTGCCCTTATACCTCTGGATGCTCCTGCATCAGACACCGAGGGTAGATTGAAAAGTGACCCTGCCACTTTATGAATGGTAGAGGAAATCCCAAATGGGAAACCTCAGCTGCTAAAATCCAAGTTGAGTCCTCGATCAGTCGTCCTTTCCATTTTACCAAATACTCTTCATACTGCCTATTTCTAGTACTCCTACCCACACGATGATCTATAATGTCTTCTATCTCCTCCTTCTTAGAAGCAGGAATTAGACATGGCTCTAACACCAGCTCCTCATCTGCACCATCATCATGATACTCTATTAAATCTGCAATGTTGAAAATGGGAGAAACGTGAATACCATCTGACAGATCCACTTCATATGCATTTCCTGAGTCATGTTTCTTCAAAATTTTGCAGGGGCCAAATTTCTTCATTTTTAGCTTGTTGTGAGTACCGGCTGGAAATCTTTCTTTTCGTAAGTGCACCATGACTAGATCCCCTACTTGGAATTCCTTATGTCTACTCCTTTGATCAGCCCTAGCTTTATACTCTTGATTCATCTTGGTAATGTGTGCCTGAACCTCCTCATGTAGACGCTTGATATATTCAGCAAATTCTTCCACTTCAGCACTTGTCCTCTCCCCTTGCTCTATCTTCCTCAATTCTGGTACAGTCCTTGGGCTATTCCCATATACAATTTGGAATGGTGATTTTCTAGTACTCTTATTTATAGAGTTATTGTAAGAAAACTCTGCTTGTGGTAGAATCAAATCCCATCCCTTGGGCTTATCCCCAACTAAACATCTCAGCAAATTGCCCAGACTTCTGTTTACCACTTCTATTTGGCCATTAGTTTGTGGGTGATGCGTGGAACTAAATATCAAGTCAGTTCTTAACTTTTTCCACAATGTCCTCCAAAAATACCCCAAAAATTTAGTATCTCTGTCAGAAACTATGCTCCTTGGAAGACCATGTAGTCTTACCGCCTCTTTGAAAAACAAGTCTGCAATATGGACAACATCATGAGTTTTGTGGTATGGAATGAAATGTGCCATTTTGGAGAACCTATCAACCACCACGAATACTGAGTCATTACCCCTTTGTGTCCTTAGCAATCCAAGAATAAAATCCATACTTATGTCCTCCCATGGCCTTGATGGAATAGGCAATGGCTGATATAGGCTAGTATTGTGACTAAACCCCTTGGCAACTTGACAAACTTGGCAACTCTATACAAACTTCTTCACATCCTATGAAATTTGAGGCCAATAATAATGTTCTCTAAAAATGGAAATGGTCTTATCTTGACCAAAATGTCCTGCCATCCCTCCACTGTGTTTCTTATTAATCAGATTGTCCCTCATGGAACTCCTTGGAATGCACAATTGACTACCCTTGAACAACATGCCATCCTGAATCAAATAGTCTAAGCACTTGGTTCTATCTATAGCAACTGGTTCTTTACAAGCTTCCCATGCTTCAGCAAAATTAGGATCTTTGGGGTACAAATTCTTGAGTTCATCAAACCCAACTACTTCAACCTACATTACTGTAAGCAAAAATTGTCTCCTACTTAGTGCATCCGTAACCTTGTTAGATTTTCCACTTCTATGCTTCAACACAAATGTATAACTCTGCAAGAACTCTACCCACATCATATGCCTCTAATTCAATTTACCTTAGCTATTTAGGTACTGTAATGCCTGATGATCAGTATACAAAAAAAATTCCTTTGGCAATAAATAATGCCTCCATTTCTTTAAGGCCTGAACTATTGCATAGAACTCTTGATCATAAACACAATACTTCTTCTTTGCATCATTCAATTTTTCACTAAAATATGTAATAGGCTTACCTTCTTGGCTTAATATAGCCCCAATAGCACTATGACTGGCATCGCAATCCACCTAGAAAACCTTGCTAAAATCTAAAAGTGCCAACACAGGCTATTCTATCACCTTCTTCTTTAGCAATTCAAAACTTCTCGTAGCTGCTGCAGTCCATTTGAACTCTTGTCTATCCCCTCTTATTGTGTCAGTTAGGGGTGCACATATGCCACTGAAATTCTTAATAAACTTCCTGTAAAAACTAACCAGACCATGAAATGATCTTACCTCAGTAGCAGACCTTGGAGTAGGCCATTACAAGATGGATTTTACCTTCTCTGGATCCATTTTGAGACCTTCAGGTGATATAACAAACCCCAAATAGACTAACTCCCTTTTTGCAATGATACACTTCTTTAGATTAATTAAAAATTTCTCTTCCCTTAGCCTTTCAAGGACACTAGAAATATGCAATAAATGTTCTTCCAAAGTCTTGCTGAAAATAAAAATATCATCCAAATAAACAATAACAAATTTTCCCAAGAACTTCTTAAGTATTGCATGTCTATCAAATTGTACTGCATGTCTATCAAATTGTCATGGTCTACCCAACAATAGATGGCAAACATCCATCGATATAACATCACAGAGAAATTTATCATGGTAACTCCCAATTTTGAATTTCACTAAACATTGTTCACTTACCAGGACCTTATGGTCATCTTTTACCCAAGAAATCCAATAGGGTTGGGGATGTTTCTCCCTCTTCAGCTTCAGCTTAGAGACCATCTCTTCTGATACCAAGTTATTAGTGCTACCACCATCAATGATCATGTCACAACATTTATACTCACAATTGCTTTTGGTACGAAAAAAATCCTCTGTTGTCCTAGTTCAATCTCACCACTTAGTATGACTCTTTCATTTACCAAGGTCTCTCCTCTTTCTGCATCTTTTGAATGTGATGATTGTGCATCCTCATCCACATGAGAAACCCTAGCTTGGCCCTCAGCTCTCCTATCTGTCCTTCCTTGTCATTGAGGGCATTCAAAGGCACGATGACCTTCTTCATTGCAATGGAAATAGGTACTATGGAAGCCTCCTCTTCCTTGTCCATGTCCTCTACCTCTTCCTCTTTGATTTCCAAAGTCTTGATCATGGGAGCTATTGAAACCCTCATTCCTCTGGTTCTTGCTAGTACCCACATCTTCATTTTTCTTTTGGGTTTCATTGCAGCCTCTAGATGATCTACCACTTCCCCTTCCTCCTTGACCATGCCCTCTTTGTCTTCCTTCAAACCTTTTATTCAGCTTCTCTTCAACTCATAGGGCAAATTGGTATGCCTCTTCAATGCTGGTCATTCTTACCAGACTTAATTCCTCCTAGATGCTAGGTAGCAACCCATTGATATAACGAGAAACATTCTCCTTATTTGCTTCTGTATGCCCTGCTCTAATCAAGAGTCAATAAAATTCCTCTATATATTCTTGGACTGATCTTCTTGCTTGCTTTAACCCATGCATCTTCTTAAACAAATCAAGCTCGCAGTCCATAGGAATGAATTGCTTCTTCAATTTGTCCACCATGCGATCCCATCTTATGATCTTCTCCTTTCCTCTTCTGTTTCTTTCCAATTGAACCTCCTACCACCAGATTTTGGCATGGCCTTTGCAAACTTAACCCTATCTAAGTCCTTGATATCCTCATACTTGAAGTATTCTTCCAGTTCATTGATCCAATCGATCAACTCATCTGGTTTCAGATTTCCTGAAAATACACCCACTTCAATTGTAGGTCTTTTCCCAAACTTAGTAATTTCCCTAAAAATCCTTTCCTCTATATGATTTAGAACTTCCCCATCAAATTCCGCTTCTGGTCCAATTTCTTCTTCTTCATTGTCATCTTCACTTTCATCACCTGCGGCCACAGTTGCTCCTCTATGAAGCTCCTCCTGCAATGCTTGTACCTACCTTTGGAGGGGCCTAACCTCCTCAAGATTAATAGCTCTGGCCCTTCTACCATGCTCTCTTCATGGAGGCATCTTTTTAACTCAAACCCACAACCACACAATCCTAGTGCAAACTGCCTCATAGTTGACGCTCTGTCTACACACTCAGGAAAACCAGCTCTAATACCACTTGATGGGGGACACAACCCAAGAACAGAATGGACACAACAGAAAAGGGAAATTGTATTAATTGAAAAATAATATAGTACATTTAGTATAGAGAAAATAAACTTCAAAACATGCCCTAAGGGCTTACAATAGCATAAATGTGGAGATAATTTCTCCTTTCAGTACCTCCTCTCAAACTCCACTCTGAACTGCCTTTTATAATGCCAAAAATTGACCTCAGAGGGTTAAGGGCTAGGAGTACATTCTAGAAAGTGCTAGTAGGCATCCACCGACCAAATAGAAGGTTCTAGAAGCTGCGTTAGAAGTCGACGCAAATCTAGAAGAATCCAAAAATGGCAATCGAACTTTTGAGAGGCATAACTTTTGAACCGTAGCTCCGATTGACAGATCGTTTACATTTTTAGAAAGATCTCGAAGCGCTCTATAGCCTTGTGGACTAGCTCCACTCATCTCTCATTTTTTGGCCCTTTATGAGGTCATTTAATGCCCATAACTTGACTTTGAAGCATTCTTAGGAGGTCTCCACAACCCAAAAATTTGTAATAACTCTCAAACCATGGGGCCTTTTGACCTAATTATTTTTTTGGAATGCTCTAAATTACAATTACATTCATCTGGCCAATTTACACCTCCTAGTTCACCAAAATGATGGCTCAATTACATACTCCTATTTTTTTGAGATTTACACGAACACTGATAGTGGAACTGCGAGAGTTGGAACCTTTATTTGATCCAAATGGGTATCCAAAAATGAAAAAACATGAAATAGAAATTAAGTCTAAGTATATTTTTTTTGGGTGACACAGGATTGCCCTTATACCTCTGGATGCTCCTGCATCACATCCTTTACATTTTGAAGGGGTTGGATGTTTTTTAGTATGTGTATGTATGGATTGGTCAACAAGAATTCAGTTGTAGTTTATGTTTCTAAGTATTTTAGCATTTTCATGGATTGAATTTGGGTTTTTAGTGTTTGGAAGTGTTATAGGAATTCAATATAATGTTTCTTTCAGTATTAGTTTGTGATTTTGTAGGTTTTTAGTTGGCTTTTGAAGTTTTTTTTTCTTGCCTGCCTATTGTTTTGAATCAAGAAATTGAGCAAAATAGGGTCATAGCTTGTCTTCCCACTATAGGATCTATACGAGATTTTGGGAATAGGAAAATGATTCATTGTATATATTGTACAATGAAAAATGGGTCTGTACATGGTAAAAGAATGTATATTCATGAAACTTTAACATAGAAAGAAAATCGACTAATGACAAACTATGCTAGACTCAAGATATCACCAGTAACAAGAAATCTCTACAAACGTCTCATGTCTCCCTAACTACAACCACTAAAATAACTCTTAGACCAACCTTTTAGTGACAGTTCTAAAATGGGATATTGCCAAAAATGTAGATCTATGATGAAGAATGCAAGATCTATGACTATAATGCAGATTATGTGTGAAATGCACCTCCTAGAAATTCTCTTGAAATAATCATGCTATGAGCTAAATATGCAATAAATGAAGCTAAATGATACAAAATGATGCTAAATGACATAAAATGATACTAACAATGCTATGAAATCACTATAATGAGAATGCTAAAACAACGAGTCTAAATATGCCTATAGCGTAGATGCATAAAAACTTGGATCCCTTATCTCTTAGATTTCCCCCCTATTTATAGGATTTCAGAAGGGGTTGGGGTAATAACCAAGATTTTCACTTTTGACTGGGGGTGAAAGTGAAATTCAAAATATCTCATAAAAGGCTAGGAGGAAGAGTCCAACAAACTTGGTTTTGGGGATAATATGAGGATTTTTCAAATTCTTTTAAATGGTAAAGTGATTTTCATCTTGTGAGGATAAAGTGATTTTATTGATTTACCAAATGATTTATTTTCAACACTTTGTCTTTTTCTTTCTCCCTTTTTGCATTTTATTTTATGAATTTGAATTGTTTTCCTTCCTTTTTTGAAGTTGGCTTAGGTCTTGTTGATTTAAAAGGTGATTAATGACCTGATGCAATTTTTGATTTAAAAGTTTGTTGTGCTTCTTCTGATTTTCTCCTTAATTCAGTCCTGATTGATCAAGATTGCATGATTTAAGTCTTTGCCAAATTTTGGGTGTCTACAAATGCCCCTCTTTGAGCTAATATGTGAAGCATATTAGTTCAAAGACTATCTTGAATTTCTAATTTTAGGTCAAATTCTGATGACTGGATGCCTGTTCGATGATATTCTATCATTTTGTCATTGTCGTGGTCTCTGTCTGTTGATAGCTTGATGTTTGATTGTTGATGATTTGATGTTTGATCATTGATGATGTTTTGGTTGTCATTGATTTGTTGGTTGGATTGCAATGTTGATTCAATGATTTGATTGCAATAGTTTTTTTTGGATACCTTGGTTTTGATCTTTGCAAATTTTTAGCTACGGTAGACTATTTTGATGTTTCTAAAAAATTTAATGCCCCAGCTTAGATGCCCTAGTTTGATTTGATGTTTGAAATTTGGTTGTGGTAGGACATTTTTGATATTTTGAAAAATTTTGATGCCTTGGTATACTGCCCCCTCATAAATAAAATTGGAAAAATGGATGTGCAAAATAGGGATGTTCCAATTTTATTTATGAAAATACTTGATGAGAACAGTTGATAGGGAATGTGTAGTCACAAAGTGATATTTAGGATCAATCAAGTAAGGTTGATAGATAGAAAAAGTGCCCCCCTTAGGATACATAGTAGGGAAAACTGACATGTCCATCTCAGGATACATAGTAGACAAATAACGGGTTCAAGATAGAACCATTAGCTGAATAGCTAGATGTTGAGATTTAATTAATGTAGGATGATCGCTTGTGATGAAAAAATGATGTTTCTATTTGGTTTTCAAGTGTTCAAGATGGGATGAGTGCCCCCAGTCAGCCGGGACCTTCAGATAAGACATAGACAAATGATGTATGTAGTGTGACATGGGGTTGATTTGTGGAGCTTTTGTGTTCATTTTATGGACTGATCATGTAGGCCACCAATGATGAGGATCCTTTTATGTTGATGATGAGGACCTTTTGATGTTGATGTTGATGATTCAATCTTTTTGATTTATGAGATATTCAAGCTTGTTGATGTTTGGACTTGTGCACTTGTTATATCATGGAGTTGTGTATGCATGTGATGATCTTGAGTTGAGGATTATGGTGGCAGTGGATGCAAATGTGTATATATATGTGAATGATTAATGTAGATGCATCATGATTTAGAAGAGAGGGTATGGTATTGATGATGTAATGAAAGCATGATGTGGTAATATGAATGTAATGACATGAAATGAAAGGAGATGTGATAACATGATATGTAATGTAATGCAACGAAATGGATAATGAAATGTCATGAAATGAAATGAGATGTGATAACATGTAAGGAAATGAAATGAAATGGGTATTGAAGTGAAATGAAATGTAATGAAATGAAAATGAAATGGAATATTAAATGAAATTATATGAAAATTTGATGAAATTGTTTGAGATTCAAAGGCTTTGAGTTGGAGTGTCAATTTGTGCAATTCAAAAGCCACTAAATGAATATATGAGATGGTGAAATGAAAGGGAGGGAAAATGTGAAAAGGTGATGCAATGAATCAGATGAAAATGGAAGGTTTTTAAATGAGATTTTTTGGGATTCAAAAGCCACACAAGGTAGCAAATGAGGTGGTGCAATCTGATGGTGAATGTATGACATGTAATGCTAGCATGGATGAGGTGAAGAAACAAAGTCCATGAGTGATCCTAAGCTTGTTGATGGTGTGGCACATGTCATTTATAACCAGTTGTGAAATTGATGAGTGATGCCAGTGAATTGTAAACTAATTGTGTACCAACCATTTTTTTCACAAGGAACCCAAGATGAAAAATGAAAACTAGATGAATGCAGCTTAACTGTCACTTTTTTAAAGAAAGGAAAACTAATTGTCATCATAGAGCATGTGATAAAAGTGATGGATTACAACCACCACTAGCTTAGCTATAGTGAAATGAATACTTTTTCACACTGAGGAGTACCAACAAAGAGGAACAATGTACAAAAAAACATGACAATTATCAAGAAACAAAAGCTATAGTCATAGAATAATAAAAATAGGCAAGCTAACTAGTCACATGTCAGATCAAAGACCTCACCTAAGGTAATGCATAAAATTGGTTGAGGTACACATGGCATTCCATCTAAGAGGAGGCTCTTATAAGTGGACACTAGTAAGGTGCAAAACCAAAGGATCATAGGAAGGAAGTAGGGAAAAACAAACAAAATATCATGACTTTATCCCTGTACCTCTAGTCAAACACATCATTGAGATACTAAAAGTGCATGATAGCATAGAAAACCATTATGTGTGAACTAGGCATGCTTCTAGTTGTGTGCAATAGTATCATGTTGTTTTGTTTGTTTCATTTAGGTTTTTCGAGGAGTAACCTTGTTTTATTAGGTGGATGAGAAGGCGTGGGATGTGTTAGCAGTGATCTAGCAGCAGAGTCTAGTGGGTGGTGTGCTTTGATAGAAATTGGGTGACAAAATGTCATAGCTAAAGGTCAAATTCACCAAGTACCAATGCAATAGGGTGCAAAGAGTGGATACGAGGAAGACTAGTGCAGAATGAGGCTCAAGTGAATGATGGCTATAAGGAGGTGGATAGTGTGATAATGAATCAAGGTAAAGTGGAGACTAGAATGTGATTTATTGGAGACATCGAGAAGTTGTGTAAGTTAAAGTATGTCAGGCTCACCAGATCAATCATAATGAGAAGGTGATGCTAACTAGGGAAGGTGGAGGAGCCAAGGACGAAGAGCGAAACATGTTAAGAAATCTTTTGAGGAGTGGGTGGATCAACCTGAATGCCAAGTGTTACTTTCAAGTCTAGCTGAGACAAGCCAACTAGGACAAAGCTCAGTGCAACTCGAAGAGGTGGGAATGGAGGTGGAAGAAATGCCTTTGTTGACTTTAATGATGTTATCTGAGATTGCAACACAACAAGCATTGTAGGAAGCAGAAGATGATGGGCCAAAGACATAGGTGGAGGATAGTCTGTCTAAAAACACAAAGAGTATGTTAGGAGTGAAGGAGGAAGTGGGAAAAATAAAGTCTCCTGAAAAGTCTATGGGAGAGAGCATGAAGGATGTGGGAGGTGTTAGTGGTGGTGAAGTACTGAGTGGAATGTGACAATGGATTAGTCTTGGGACAATGGGACAAGGTTCAACAAAAGGAGGAGCGAGCATTGCAAATGTAGTTGAGTTGCAGGTAGAGGTGGGGGATAGTGAGCAAGCATCACTAGACATGGAAGGATTGTAGAAATTGTTGGTGATAGAGAGAGTGACAGCAGAGAATGTAGAACAGGAGGTCACATTTTTGCTAGGATTAATGGAGAAGGCTCAAGAGAATGGAGCACAAATAGAGGCAAAGTTGCTACAAGCAATGATAGACACAAAGCAAGCACGGGTGCAATCACTAGATATGGAGTTGCATGTAGAATATGCATGAGTGGAAGGAAGTGATGTAGGAATGCAGGCTAAATGATCAAAGTTGCAGCAGTTGCAAGAATCAATGAAGATGGCCCAAGTAGGTTTGGAGAGTGTGCATAATGAACTAGTCTTATTGCAGCCACAGTTTGAGTCATTTAGGGAAGCAATTGCGAGGGAAAACACCTTGGCATTGAAGTTACAAGAGTGGTTAGCATTAAGTGAGGGGAAGGTGAGGCAACTGCAGTAGTGTTTGGGTGAGGCAAAAGTGAACATGGAGCATTGGTGAATGATGACTAATCAAATGCAACAGGAGTGAGATGCGGCCCAACAAGTGACCACTGCACAGGGGGTAAGCAAGTTGGTGGAGAATGTGTTCGTGGAAATGCACCAGACAACCAAGGTACACCAGGAAGCTGCTTATTGGAAATGATGTTATTATCAGGTATTCCCACATGAGGATTGGCAAGAGACATAGTTTATAGATAAATAATTTACAGCTCTGTTAAACGAGCAATTATGTGGCAAAAGATTTCCCAATCCTATGGAATTGGTATGGACACGTTGGGGGTTGACATCAAGAGCTTCTTCGTCTAGGGCTAGGCCAGAAGAGACACCATTGATTAGACATCCTATGATGCCACCTCCTCTGGGGAGCTAGCACTAGAAATTTTTGGGATGTAACGTAGTTAATGCTGTCGTAGTGGAATAAAAAGTTGATGTTTGTTGTTGTGGCAACTGACGTTGATTGTAATGCATTGTCATGTGTATTTTTGGTATTTTTGAAATATATTTGAATTTTTTTGTGATTTTTGCAAATATTTAAATGTTTTTATGATTTTGTCAAATATTTAAATATTTTTGTGATTTGTTTGGAAAATATTTGGATGTTTTTGTGTTTTTCTCAAATATTTAAATGTTTTTGTGATTTTTTTGGCAAATATTTGGATGTTTTTGTGTTTTTAAGATAAATGTTGGAATATTTTAACTCTTGTAAAAATAGGAACAATACCATCCGTAGAGTGAGGATAATTGTGACAGGCTAGCAATAATGTTTGTGTGCATATGGAGAACTATACAAACAATAATAATGCTAATAGGAGGACGTTTCTCTAGAGGTGTGATGAGACAGGCATTCTTGAGGCCCAAAAGAGGACACATGGGTCTCAAGTATGCAAAATAGGGCCTTGAAAAGAGGTTTTTACTCGAGAAATGCATGTTGGGGGCCCAAAAGATGTCAAGGGTCTGGAAAAATGGTGAAATAGGGCCTATAAAAAGGCATTTGGGCTGAAAAAGGTATTTGAGGGGCCTAAAAAAAGGCACTTTGGGCCTAAAAAGGTTCTAGAGGGGTCCCAAAAGGATGCTTGGGCCTTGAAAAAGGTGCTAGAAGGGGCCTAAAAAGGTGCTTTAGGCTTGAAAAGGCACTGGAGGGGTCAAAAAGGATGCTTGGGCCTTGAAAAAGGCACTAGAGGGGCCCAAAAAATGCACTTTGAGCCTAAAAAGGCACTGGAGGGGTCCAAAAAGGATGCTTGGGCCTTGAAAAAGGCATTAGAGGGGCTTAAAAAAGGTGCTTTTGGCCTAAAAAGGCACTGGAGGGGTCCCAAAAGGATGCATGGGCCATGAAAAAGCCACTAGAGGAGCCTAAAAAAGGTGCTTTGGGCCTAAAAAGGCATTGGAGGGGTCCCAAAAGGACGCATGGGCTTGGAAAAAGGCACTAGAAGAGCCTAAAAAAGGTGCTTTGGGCCTAAAAAGGCATTGGAGGTGTCCAAAAAGGATGCTTGGGCCTTGAATAAGGTGCTAGAGGGAAAGCCAAGCTCACACGCTTACGTCTACTTATTCTGTACCTCTGGTTGAGTGAGGATAAAAGAGTTTGATGGATATCTAGGCTTTCAAGATAGCATTGACATATTTGTTGAAGGAGGCCAGACTAATCGTGGCCACTACAACTTAAATAAGACTAAAAATCCTTCTTGATTTACATTAATAATGGATGCATGGAAGGAAGGCGACGGTCGGCTTCGTGGCACCTCTTCTGCTATCCGAGTTGTGTTGGATTTTCCTAAGCCCGAAATTATGTTTCACGACATTACCACACGTTTTCTTAATATTAACAAGGTCTATTGGGAGTTGTTGTTTGGTTATGTAGCCAAACTAAGAAATTGAGAGGAATTTTGGGGTGTTGTTGACACGAATTGCCCCCATTTTGAATGCTGTAGGCTAGTTGTGCATTTTTAGATATTTTTGAATTTTTTTGGGACATTTTGATATATTTTAGGATTTTTTTGGCATTTTTTTTGGGCAATTTAAATTTTTTTTTTTTGACATTTTTAGATAATATTTGGATTTTTTTGGGTATCTTTAAGCTATTTTTGAATATTTTTTTGACATTTCTGGACAATTTTAGGATTTTTTGGTATTTTTTAGCTATTTTATTTTATTTTTGACATTTTTGGACAATTTTTGGATTTTTTTGGTATTTTTGAGTTATGTTTAGATTTTTTTGGACATTTTTGGATAATTTTTGGGTTTGTAGGGGTGAAATGGAGGATGTGAGTGAGATTTGGTGGAATATGGGGGTGACCAGGATCATGTGAGGTACCTAAAGAGGCAATGAAGGAGTTTATGACGTCGAATGGGTTGACTGAGGGCTATGACAAGTATGGGGGATCATTGGGCAAGGTGGATGGTAGGGATGTGCATTGATTTTCTTGCAATCCATGTCTATGGTATCTCAATACATAATTAGACTCTCTGTATTGCTAAATTTGTGGTGCTTCCTGTTGTGGCTGCCATACTAGCTATTTCCACTATTGTGTACATTCACTCAAGGAAAAGGGCTTTAATTTTCTCTTGTTATTGTTATTATTATTACCATTAGGAGTTATGTTTCCCTTGCCTTACTATTGTACCATACTAGCTATTTTTGTTGCTATGAATCCTCTCTTGATGCCAAAAGATCTCAGAACTGTAACCCACAAATGTTTCTGAAGGGTGTATGTGTGAAATTAATTCTAGATCGAATACCAGCCTGATAGATTATGCTAGCTTCTCAACCCCAGATAAACAAATAATTTGTTGCCAAATACCCTCAAATAATTCAATTGTAAATGCTACCCCTTTCTCTTATTCCCATCTTCTATTAATTGCAATGGGAAGATGCAAAGAACCAAAATGTGTCTTAGAGATAGTAAATCAACCATTCAACTATAGCCCTTTTTTGGCATTGAAGGCCTTGTGTTGCTTAGGGAAGCCTAAAAGTTCTATCTCTTGCCCCTTTTCAAACCAAAAGTGACGTTTTCACATCTTCTTTTTTTTGACATTTTTCAATTTTATTTTATTTTGGTATTTTTGATGTTTTGCAAAGCTTTTAGACATAAAATTGCTTAAGATGGATGTTGTTGATAGGTTTTGCTAATTTAGTACCATCACAATCTAAAAGTCACTAGTTACCACTCCTAAAGGATTCTATGATGAGGTAAGGACCAATCCAATTGGCCTCCCATTTCCCTTTCTTTTCTCTTGCTGCTTGGTTCTTGGGGTTCTCTCTAAGAACTTGGTCACCAGTCTGAAAAACATGAAGTTTGACCTTTTTGTTATAATGCCTTGATAATCTATTCTGATACACTTTCAGGTGGTCATGGGCCATATGCTAATGTTCCTCTAACAACTCTAGCTATTCTAGATGGGCCACTCTATAATCCACATCTAATAGGACATCTTGAAGAGTAACTCTCAAGGATGGGATCTCAACTTCTAAAGGGAGAATATCCTCACAACCATAAACCAAAGAGAAGGGTGTCATGCCAGTAGGTTTCCTAAAACTTTTCCTATAGAACCAAAGGGTGGGGTTTAACTATAAGTATCAATCCCTTCCAGTATCATTGACTTTTTTTTGAGGATGTTGATGATAGTTTTGTTGGTAGCTTCTTCTTGGCAGTTGCCTTGGGGATAATAAATAGATGAAGAATGGTGTATAATGTGAAATTTTTCACATAATTCATCAACTATTTGGTTTTTAAAATACAAGGAATTATCTCTGAGAATTTCTTGAGGTATGCCAAACCAACAAATGATATGGTTGAGAATGAAAGAGGAGATATGTTTTCCCATAGAGTCCGCAAGTGGCACTTCTTCGACCCACTTGGTGAAGTATTCAGTGGCAGTGATTATCCACTTATGCCCATCAGAGGAGGGTGGATGGATGACTCCAATCAAATCAAAACCCCACTGATAAAAAAGCCATGGTGTGGTTAAAGGATTTAGCTCTTGGGCTGTGTGGTGAACAAGGTTGCCATGGATTTGGCATTTTTTATAGGTTTTGAAAAAATTAATAGAATCCTTTTCCATGGTTGGCCAAAAGTAGCCAATTCTCAGAATCTTCTTGGCTACTGTGAACCCACTAGAGTGTGACCCACAAATCCCTGCATGGACTTCTTGCAGAGCAACTCTAGACTCATCCTTTTCAAGACACCTAAATAAAGCACCATCAAGACCTTTCCTATACAACGTATGAGCCACCAAGGTGTAATGGAAGGCTTGGCGAATGAAGTTTCATTTTTGGTTATGTGAGAGGTCAGATGGGATGGTTTTGTCATGGAGGTAAGTAATAATGGGATCATACCAAAGGGAATCAAGGGTGTTTAGATGGAAAATGATAAGGGAATTGGGTTGAGTAAATGCAGGTTAAACCACCTCTTCGACTAGGAACTCATACTGCTCGTACTATTTTGGGAGCTAAAGTAAGAAGGCCAAGGTGGCCATAGCATCTGCCACTCTGTTCTTGTCTCTGGGAATTTTTTCAAAAGTGATGTGAAAAAAACATGCCTTGAGTGCATCGACTATATGTTTATAAGGCAAAAATTTTTCATCTTTTGTTTGATAATTATCATTAACTTGATTGATAATTAACTTGGAGTCTCCATAAACTTCTAAAGCTGTCAATTTTGATTCCAAAGCCATCTTGAGACCCAAGACCAAAGCTTCATATTTGACCATGTTGTTGGTGCAAGGGAAGAGTAGTTTGTATGATTTGGGGATGGTAACACCAAGTGGTGTGATGAACAAAATATCAGTGCCTAACCCGTGGTGTGTGTAGGAACCATCAAAATAAAATTTCCATGTAATTGGCTCTGCTTGAAGGATGTGTATATTAGGGAATTCAACTAATATAGGATTGGAACTTTCTATAGGTGCATCTGCCAATTGATCGTCAATTACCTATCCTTTTATTGCCTTCCTATCCACATACTCAATTTCAAACTCACTTAGGATCATTATCCATTTAGCCAATCTACCCATTAGTCTTTTCTTGCTAAGAAAGTATTTGAGAGGATCAATCCTAGATATGAGCTTGACTTTGTATGTCAGGAGATAATGACATAGTTTTTGGGAAGCAAAAACTATGGCCAAGCAAGCCCTTTCAATGAAAGAATAATTAAGCTCATATTTGACTAAGGTGTGACTGATGTAGTAAATAGCTCATTCTTTTGCTTGGTCATTTTCTTGTGCCAAGAGGGCTTCAATTGAATTATCTATTATAGAAATGTACAATAGAAATGATTTGTGTGATACTGGAGGAACCAACATAGATGGATTCATCAAATAGGATTTAAGTTTTTCAAAGGCCTTTTGACATTGATCATCCCACTTAAAATTTATGTCTTTATCTAACAAGTGTGTGAAAGGTATGCACTTTTCTTCCAACTGAGAAATAAATTGGCGCACTAATTGAAGCCTCCCTTGAAGAGAGCATAACTGATTTAGGTTCTTTGGTGGTTGCATACTAATTATGGCCTGTAACTTCTTGAGGTCAACTTCTATCCCTTTAGTTGAGACAATATATCCTAGGAGCTTATCTGATTTGATGCCAAAAGTGCATTTCTTGGGATTGAGCCTGACCTTAAATGCTTCTAGGTAGGTGAATATTTTGGCCAATATGGGAAGATGTTCTTCCTAACTATTGGATTTGGCAAGAATGTCATCCACATAACCTTCCATGAAGATATGCATCATATCATGGAAAATAGTGGTCATGGCCCATTGATAGGTTACCCCAACATTCTTTAACCCAAAGACCATTACATTCCAACAAAATGTTCCCCATGCACAAAAGAAAGTTGTTTTCTCTTGATCCTCTAGTGCTATTCTAATTTAATTGTATCCTAAAAACCCATCCATAAGTGAAAACATGGAATGGCTTGCTATGAGATCAACTATGGTGAGAGGAGAGTCATCTTTAGGGCATGCTTTTTTTAAATCTTGGAAGTCAATACAAATGCGTATGCTACCATTCTTCTTTGATATTGGGACAATGTTGGAGATCCATGATGCATATGCTAAGGGTCGCATGAAATTGGTACTAATTAATTTTTCCAATTCTTCTTTCACTAACAGAGCTATATGCGGATGCATTTTTCTAAGTTTTTATTTGACCGGCTTAACCTTTGAAGAGATGTTAAGGTGGTGGAGGATTAAGGTTGGATCTAAGCTAGGCATATCTACATAAGACCATGCAAAGTTGATTTTTCTTTCTATGAAGAATTCAATGAATGTCCTCCTTTCTTCTAAACTCAAAGATTGTGCTAAATAAATGACCTTTGGTTCTTGTTCTATGCCAATGTTGACTGGTTCTATAGGCTCAATCAAAATAGAAGATCGCTCCTTAGAATGTTCAGGTAAGGTATCAATTACCCCATCTACAGGTGCTACAACTGGGTTTTCACCTTGAGATATGTCACTTCTATTTTTTTCTATTTTTTTAGTCAAGATTAGCCACAACTTGGTGGTGGTCAATAAGATTGTAGGATGCTTGCCTTGCTCTAGTGTGACTGGGGTGATTGATACCTAACTAAGCCATATGTTCTCCTTTCATTCTTTTTCAACGAGATCGTTCAACCACATTAAGGTAAATGAAAGCTTCACGATCGATGTCAAAATGAGGGAGGTGATAGGGTTCAGTTGTATCCTAGTTAATGAGCTCAAGATGGACTAGGGAAAGTGATTTATAGTATGAGAAGAGTTTGATAGGGTTTAAAGACATAACTTTGTTAGATGGCTCATATGCTATATCCGTTAGATCTATGACATGGGCTTCTTCTAGAGTGTCAAGGAAAGTAGAGCTTGTGAGATGGCCATAGTAATCATCTTTGAATTCTACTGGAATGAAGTTAAGGAATAAAGTTTGAAAGTGAAACCCTTTAATGTGTTCATCATCTTCTAAGCTACCCTGATATGTTTTGTTTCTTGGGGAAGTGGTTCTTGGACGTCAAATTTTTCTTTGTGTAGTTGATATATCAGGGGTGGGTATGTGGACAACATCACATTATTTTTCGTGGAGAGATTCCTCAGATAGTGACTCAAATTCTCACTTAGTGAAATCATCATCATCTTCATTATTGGAGGTATTTATGGATGATTCTTCTATAGAATATGAATTGGAGAGGACAAAATTCTTATGTATGTCATTAGTAGTTACCAGGGTATAACTATCCTTTGGTTTGGGTACCCACACCAAGGTAGAGGAGGTTTGTGCCTTCTCTTGTCCATCATACCCTACCCCTATTTTAGATTTATTGGACCTAAACTATGCCATCAAAGGTTCTATGATTCCTTTTCCTTTCCCTAAGGGACTATCTCCCATGTATCCCATCTTTTTCATAAGATCAAAGCCTTTCCCATGTAGGTGGGAGGAGATATCAATGTTTTATTGACTAATGTCTTCCACTAAGTTTGGAGGTGTGTCACTTGCTTTGACAAAATGTGCATGATATGGTTTGGTTGAAGTCAATTTTCCATGAGACCTCAAAGAAAGTGGGGGATCAAATAGGGAGACTGAGTAGTTGCCTACACCTTTATGGTGCAACTTACATTTTCTATCAAATTCCTTCATCACTTTATCCATTTCTTCATAGTGTAGTTGTTTGGGATCTGTTATTGATGATGGCAATGAAGGGACAGAAGGACCTGAACAAACCACTTTCTCTTTACCCTTAGTTGATGTTGATAAGTGGTTGCTTGTTTGGTTAGTTGAGTGTGAAGTGCTTGTAACCATGGGTTGACTGCTAGCATCTGTTGGTGTATCAACATCTTCTCTATTATGAGGGACAAATAAGTTATAATACTTTGCAAAATGCTGATCTCTGGGTATGGTTATCTCTTGACCCATGTATGGAAATTTGAGGCACTGATGGTAGGTGGAGGGAACAACTTGCATGTCATGGATCCATGGTCCTCCTAGTAGAATGTTGTAAGTTAATTGCAAATGTAAGACCTAATAGATAGTTCTTTCATGACCAGCCCTACTCTGATTGGTAATATGACCATGCCTTTGGAGGACCTTTCTTCATCATCATAGGCCTTGATGATGATCTTTTTTCTTGGGTCAACAACATCCTCTATGTACCCAAGGGCTTTCACTAAACTGAGTGTATAGATATTCAGACCAGCCCTGCCATCGACCAATGCCCTTTTAACTCGGTTCCTATAGATGAATACTTCTATGTGCAAAGGAGAGTTATGTGGCTATATGAGAGACATGTCATCTTGCATTGAAAATGATATGCAATGGGGAGCAACTAAATTGCTGACCATGTTTTGGAATCTACTCACATCTAGGTCATTTGGCACTAAGGCTTTAGTGAGTATCTCTTTATGCTATGGGGAGATTTGTAGTAGTTCAAAAATGGAGATGTGGGCCGTAGTCTTGAGCAATTGGTTAACCAGGTTATATTTGGTCATAGAGGAATTTTGGGTTGCTCGGTCAGGGTTTGTCACCAGTCCTAGTAGGGTAATTTTGGAGGCTTGACCTTGGGTGATGGCATTTGAGGACTATTTTTTATTTTTATCTTTGATTATGATGAAATTTACAGTGTCATCAAATCTAGAAATCATGCAATTGGTATTATTGTAATGGTGCACATAATTAACCTTAGTCTGCAGAGGTGCATTTTGATTAACCTTGGAGGACTCCCCCTTTTCATGACTCATGAAGAGGTTCTTAAAGGTTGTATGATCTTTGTTATTACTAAGATTATTTACTTCAATGGTTCCATTGGATATGAATTTTTGAATAATTCCCTTAAGGGTGAGGCAATTGATTGTTAGATGCCCCTAGTTGCGATGATAGGCACAAGTTTGTTTCTTGTTCCACCATTTCAGCTTGACTTGGGGTTCATATGGTTTAGCTTTAGGTAATATGATGAGGTCATTTTCCAAGAGTGTTTGTAAAGCACTCTCATAGGACACCCCTATGGGTGTATACTCCTTAGTTATATCAGAAGACTGATATCTTCATGATGGAGGAGCTTGATTGTAAGAGACTTGCTAGTTGGATGTTGAGGGATTCTTTGTGTTACATCGATAAAACAAGCCGGTATTGTTTTGTTGAGGTGCAACATTGGGACTCGATTGATTTAAAGGGGGTTAAGTGTGCATTTTGACATGATTGGCTTCAAATACCCCCTCATTTGTGAAGTTTTTATTATTGTTTCTCCACCATGATTTTTGTTTGTCTATGGACTAATCAGAGGAGTTGTGTGTGTGAGTGGAGTTGTTGGAAAAACCTTTACCAACTTTAGATAATTTGATTATGTCATTGTTTACTAAGGTTTCTTCCACCTTAGCTGCACTCTCTAAATTGGTTTTAAAATTTTTGGGCCCTTGGAGTTGGAGCCACTAATTCATTGGTTTGGAGAGATTATTGATGAAGATATCCATCTTATCCTTATCTGGTATGTCTCTATGGTATTTAGCAAACATGTGTCTCCACTATTGTAGAAAGGTTTTGAATGATTCTCCTAGTAGTTGTTTCATGTTGCATAGATCAATCATTGTAACCTCTCTTTCAATGTTGTAAGAGTATTGGGTGATGAAAATGGAGGCCAATTGGTCAAAAGTTTTAATATTTGAGGGTAATTTGGAAAACCATTCCATGGCTTGCCCCCCAAGGCTCCTAGGAAATAGGTGCATCGAGTACATTGTGTCATGGACAAACTCCATGCTTAGCATGTAAAATTGCCTCAAGTGATCCTGTAGATCCAACATGCAGAAATATTTTTCATACTTTGGTATTTGCATGTTTGGAGGAAAAGGTGTGAAGGTAATGTTTTTGTCAAATGGTAGGGGACATTGTTTTTCAAGGCTAAACTCTACGGATTGTGTTTTTCCTCTTTTCATTTTTTCCATTTCGAATTGTCGGTCTTGCAATTTTTGTGTGACTACATCTAGGGGTGATTCTTCTTGATCTTGTTTCAAATTGGTCACATCAAAATTGGATGGCAATTTTGCACCTTGTTGACCTAGTGCGAGTATGTATCATTCTTTGTGTTTTTCTAGAATCTTGTCCACGATGTCTACAAGTTTGGGATTTTTCTGAAAATCCTCAATCTTAGATTCAATGCTTCTATCATCCCATGCGTGAAATGAGCCCATTGTGGTTAGGGATTCTAAATTTTGATCAAATAAGGGTGACTCAGGAGTAACTTCATTTTGCTTGCAATCCGTTGATGTAGTATATTTTGAGAGGTTTAAAGGTTCTGTGTGTTTGGATGTTTTACTTGCTATTCTGGCACTTACTCATATGGGTGACCATTTTGTTTTTGTTGGTACACTTTTTTTGCATGGTGGCATGAAAAGTGAGTAGGATCCTTTTAGTGCTTAAGCATTTTTCAAGAAGTGAAAGTTTCTGTTGACTATGATTTGTTCATAGCAACAAGCTAATTTTCATAAGGTGATTGTCAATGTTGATAGGATGAAGTCCAATTTTGTGAAGTCAGGTACACATGTGTGTTTTTTAATGTTCCTAGCTTGATGTGCAAAGTGAGGTAATTTTTGGGTTGATGATGATGTAGTTTTTCTTTTTTTTGAAAGTTGTTTTTAGTCAAATACGGAAAATTTCAGACTTTGTAAAATACTAGCATGGAAAAGGGTATCCAAATTTATAGTTTGCTTGCAAGTACTATGTTTGCAGATAGCATTTATTTCATGTTTTTGCTCTAATGTCTCACAGGAATGTTTGGATACATTGTTTTAGTAATCAAATATGTTGTTTTGTTGCTCAAATGCACTATTTTAATGCTCAGATGTGCTAGTTTAATCCTTATATGCATTTTTCTTTGAATCAAATGCATTGTTTTAAGTCTCAGATGTTTTGTTTCATAGGTATATGTGTAATAACTATAGTTAGAAGCATTATAGAAATGTTCAGAAGCACTATTTTATTAATCAAATTTGTTGTTTCAAGGATTGTTCAACAATGTCTTTGTTTAACACTTAATTTCTCAATACTGATTTGTGGTTTTTCTTTCTGGAAAGTTTGTGATTAACACTATTGTTAATTATTAAGTTTGAAAGCACTCAAGAACAATAGCAGCAAGATCAAAACAAAATGAAAAATCACACGCATCTAGAAAATGAAAAAGATGGCTTCCTAGCAAGGTTATCTAAGGTTGGTGATTAGTAGGTCTTAGTGTTCCAACTATGTTCAAATTTACCCCTCCTACAACAGAGAGCTTCCCACCAACACCAGGGAGGTTTGGTGCAATCCCTTCCTAGACTACTAGAGGAAGGCTATGCACCAAACATGTGTGGCTTGCTTTCAATTAAGAATGCAAGATTGGGGGCAATCCCTCTCACTGGCCCTGTTAAGGCAACTTGAGAGGTAGTCCTTCTGTGGCAAGATTATTCTATCTAGTGAAAAGCAAGAAATGGAAGTCAATAGACAGGTCTGGGAATATAATCACTCAAGAGAGTGAGAGCATATCTCTACTGCTTTGGATCCCCAAACATGTCAGACACAAAGGGTTTATTTCTAGCCCTTATACTATGGAAAACAAGGGGGCTACTAATTAGACTATGTTTGGGTTCTTTTCCTCGTTCAACTGTAATCGATCTTTAAAAAAAGGTTAGGCATTCTAATCAACTCAAAAGAGTTGAGAGCATAGGCCTACTTCTATATCAGATCAGCAAGCTTGAATGATCTAATTAAACTATGTTTGAAAGCTTAAAAATGCCACACTTTTAATCAACAAGAGTAGTGGTCCACCTACCTAATTCAAAGCTAGCAAGGGCTAGGTGCATTTATGAGGGTCTTCATTCCTATTGTGAGTTGTCTATAGCTTGAAGGCTTGTTTGTTGATGTAGAAGAGACCTGTAAGCAAAACAATACTTGGATCCAAAAGTTAGATACAAAAAACTACAACTTTTATCAAATGCACTATAGAAATGCTCATATGCATCACAAGAAACCTTATATGCACTATTATATCATGTAAATGTGCTATTCTTTCATGCAAATGCTCTATTTTATCATGCAAATGCTCTATTTGTTAGAATCTAATAAGATTAATAACTCAGAAAACTAGTGCAAAGAATCAATATCTAAACTATGAATGCAAATGATACAAAATCAAAATAGCATCATAGAGTTAGTCTCCAAGAGAGAATGCAAATGCTAGAAGCAAAATAGCATTAAGAGGATGCAAAAACAAGAGATACAAATACAAGCCAGGTAGCATGCTTATATAGGCTAGGAAGAGGGAGGAGGTGGCAACACCAACCAATGAGGAGCAACCATCTATCAGACTAAGATAGCAAAGTATCTTCTCAAGATAGCTAATGGATGCTCACATGTAAGAAGGTGACACCTCACAACCATTAACCTAATAAGACATGCTTTATTAACCTAAGTGAGATTATTAAAAGTGTAGGAAAAACCTAGCAAAATAGGGAAAAAAAAAAAAAACTACACTAACACCCCCCATAAGCGAAGCTTAGGTGGATGCTAACCTAGCAAAGCTATGAAAGAAAAAAAATGGGTCTCGACAACAAGGCCTGATTAGGTACCTAATACAAGAAAAAGAACTAGATGAAGGAAACTAAGCCTCCAATCTAGGAAATGTCCCAAAGAGAGGAACAAAAAGAGCATAAAGCATCTCTGAAGCATGAAGCTGCAAACACTGTTAGAAAAAACTATTGGAACCCCCACTAAAATAGTGCATGACCAGGTAGAGAAGACAAAGTCTGAAGAGCTGATCAATCAAAGAGGTGACCTCCAAAGGTAGGAATGAATGAGTGTCTATATAGTAGATGAACCATCTCACCGAAATGCATAGGTGCCTAGCCATTGTATCCACCTAGTACATAAGAACAAAACTTGAATACGTAGATCACTCAACCGAACCAAAGAAGAATTAGAGCCAATAGGTGAACCCCCCCATAATGTTGAATAGGGAGAGGGGTGACAAGAACATTGAAATGCAATGCCAAAAATATTTGCATGAAGAAGAATTAGGAACACCAATAGTGCAATAGAAGTACAAGCATAGGATAAAGGGTGGTATCATCGACACACTGCATGGGCTAATTTCATGGAAGAAAAATTCACTTGACAAAGGTGGATGAGCACAAAATGGCAAAACATCATGACCCCCCATGGCACTTTATAACTGAGTGCGAGTACAAACAAACACAAGGTGTACAAGATCCTAGATATGCAAAAGTAGACACTTTATCTCAGTGCATTTACAGAAAAAGGAATGCAACAGAATAGAAGCATACAATGCTTAGAAATCAGAAAGAAGAGTGAGCCAAAATAACAGAAGAAGAGATTCCAGGACCTGTAGAATCCAAGTAATCTGCCAAAGTGCGAAAGTGAAAAAATCAAAAGAAAAAGAACCTGGAGCAGAATCTCGATAAAAGACTTCTACAATTGAATAACTCATAGAACTAGCTTTCTAACGATATCTAGCGAGCCCAGAAAAGAGTCCGAATGAGCGAGATATGGCTCCCGAAAGGCAAAATAGAACATCTAGCTTTGACTGCCAAAAAAAGAAACCATACTATAGAAAAAATCAAAAAAACCTATACCATCATCTTTTTCTCAGAACTAGCTTTTCGACACATTTTTCAGACCAAAAAAATACATCCGTATGCTCAAGTTACGGAAGAAAAACTGACAGGGCTTCCTCATGAAGAGCATATGCTAAAAAGTGAAACTTAGGCACAATAATCAAGGGAAAAAATAGCACCACAATGATCTACTCAAAAAAATGCATTTTCAAAAAAAGAATCGCCTCGATATGAGGTCGTATGAGAAAGTTATGATCCTCTGAAGTTTCTAAAATGAGAACTCTTCACAATCACGGCTGAGAATGTACAATTTCTAAAGAATTCATGCATGAAAATTAAAAAACAACTCCACTAATGGATAGTGTACAAAAAAATAGCCAATTTCATAACAAGAATCATCAAAGTCGGAGTCTATATGAGCAAGAACGAGACATTTGAAAACTGTGTTCAAATCTGCGACTACCAATGGAGAGGGGTATGGTTGTAGCTTTGCATGCTCGATTTTGCAAAATATATAGCTTGCATGCAAAATCTAAAAGATACCCAGATGGTTTTTTGAGGCTGTGAACAAAACTTAGAAAGCGTTTTTCTTTTTGATGTACAGAAGATGCTGCTATAGTGTAAATTAGACGCCTTTAACAGTAAAAAATGGCTCCAAAAATAAAAAAATGACCCTAGCAACCAAAATATGACATGCAAATGCTGGATCAGCTTCCTAAGTCCATCAATTGCATGCTGAAACCTGCAATATTGATTGAAAACTCCAAATTTGCAAGTTGGTTGTCAGAGTTGAGATTGAAACCCTAGAGAAAAATCATTTTTGTCAAAACTTTTCTAATTCTCAGGATCATCCAAAGATGCAAGAGAAGAGCATACTTCATTTTTTCTAAAACTACAAAAAAGTTTATTAGCCCCCCCCCCCCCGAATCTCTTAAATAAGGAAACTAAAATCTACTCTTGCACATAGAAAAGCTCTGATACCATGTTAGAATCTAATAAGATTAATAACCCAGAAAACTAGTGCAAAGAATAAATATCTAAAATATGAATGCAAATGATACAAAATCAAAATAACATCACAGAGTTAGTCTTCAAGAGAGTAATGCAAATGCTGGAAGCAAAATAGCATTAAGAGGATGCAAAAATAAGAGATACAAATACAAGCCAGGTAGCATGCTTATATAGGCTAGGAAGAGGGAGGAGGTCGCAACACCAACCAATGAGGAGCAACCATCTATCGAACTAAAGATAGCAAAGTATCTTCCCAAGATAGCTAATGGATGCTCACATGTAGGAAGGTGACACCTCACAACCATTCACCTAATAAGACATGCTTTATTAACCTAAGCAAGATTATTAAAAGTGTAGGAAAAACCTAGCAAAATAGGAAAAATAAAATACTACACTAACACTATTTTATCATGTAAATGGACTATATTATCATGAAAATGCTCTATTATATGCAAATGCGCTATTTTATCGTGGAAATGCTCTATTTTATCATGCAAACACTCTATTTTATCGTGCAAATGCTCTATTTTATCATGCAAATGCTCTATTTTATCTTGCAAATGTGTTATTTTATCATGCAAATGCACTATAATAATATCAAATGTACTATAAGATGCTTTAGATGCTCTACAAAAATGAGCAAATGCATCACAAAACCCTTATTTAGCGCTATAAGCATATGTAGATGCATTATAGAATAATGAAAATGTGTTACAAAGTGATGTATAAGCACTATAGTAAGATTAAATGTGCAAAAATAGAGTTCAGAAGTGTTAGAATATTGCTCAGAAGCATTGAAATGAAGTGTAGAAGCATCAAAAGATCCAGATCTAGCTCTTCTATGCTTGGGAAAAACTTTGGAATGCTATTCTTACTGACATGAGGCCTCTCAGACATAGTAGAACCTTTATTTGACTAGATCTACACAAAAGACAACAAGAAAAACATAGATCTATACTAAAAAAAGGAAGGATTAGATTGAAAAACTTGAAAGTAGAGAGGCTTTTAGTTCAGCTCCACGGTGGGCGCCATTTTGTACATGGTAAAAGGACGTGTATTCATGAAACTTTAATGTAGAAAGAAAATGAACTAATGACAAACTATGCTAGACCCAAGATATCACCAGCAAAAAGTAATCTCTACAAACATGTCATGTCTCCCTAATTACAACCACTAAAATAGCTCTCAGACTAGCCTTTTAGTGATAGTTCTAGAATGGGATATTCCCAAAAATGCAGATCTATGACTATACTGTGGATTATGTGTGAAATGCACCTCCTAGAAATGCTCTTGAAATGATCATGCTATGAGCTAAATATGCAATAAATGAAGCTAAATGACATAAAATGATGCTAAAAATGCTATGAAATCACTATAATGACAATGCTTAAACAATGAGTCTAAATATACCTATAGTGTAGATGCATAAAAACTTGGGTCCCTTGTCTCTTAGATTTCCCTCCTAATTATAGGATTTCGAAAGGGGTTGGGGTAATAACTGAGATTTTCACTTTTGACTAGGGGTGAAAGTGAAACTCAAAATATCTCATAAAAGACCAGGAGGAAGAGTTCAACAAACTTGGTTTTGGGGATAATATGAGGATTTTTCAAATTCTTTTAAATGGTAAAAGTGACATTTTCATCTTGTGAGGATAAAGTGATTTTATTGCTTTACTAAATGATTTATTTTCAACACTTTGTCTTTTTCTTTCTCCCTTTTTACATTTTGTTTTATGAATTTGAATTGTTTTCTTCCTCTTTTAAAGTTGGCCTAGGTCTTGTTGATTTAAAAGGTGATTAATGACCTAATGCAATTTTTTATTTAAAAGTCTATTGTGCTTCTTCTAATTTTCTCCTTAATTCGGTCCTAATTGATCAAGATTGCATGATTTAAGTCTTTGGCAAATTTTTGGTGTCTACAAGGTCCTAGAAAGTAAGGGACACAATTTTGTGGTGATTCCCTAGGCCAGCTAGTGATGCATGACTAGGGATCACAGTATGTTGGTGAGGTGTTAGGAGGGATTGAATGCTTAGATTGCTTTAATCAAAGCTTAGAGTGAGATAGAATAATGTGTGGTGAAGTGAAAACAATGGGAGGCATTGGTGAAGGTTTTATGGAGTAAAAAATGTAATTCTTTCTAGATAGGTCTAATTTCTTTACAAACCCTTATTTTTGGGCACCGTTGTAGGTTATAATGTAAAGTTGTATTGGGAGTTTGAGACCTAGAGAATCCTTTAGTACTTTGAAAAGGGTGTTTTAATCCATTATTAGGTTACACAATTCTTTAGAATAACTGAGAGGGTGGGTGAATCAGTTATCCAAGGTCCAAATGCCCTAATAATACTTTTTCTACAAATCCTTAATGGCACATAACTGAAATTATCATGCATGCACTTGAACATTAAGCAATAATGAAAAGTAAACATGCATCACACCATAACACTAAGAATTTGATAACCCAAAAATCGTCTAGGAATAAGAAGGTAAAACTGGAGTGGGGATGATACTCACAAAATAACTGCGCAATTGATTTCAACCACTTCTGATGGTCTACCCTATTAAAGGCTACAACACATTGTTAAATGGGACCTTGTTAGAGGATTTCACCATACTGTTAGGAATGGGCCTAGTTAAAGGACTTTAGAACATTCACTTGAAATGTCACCCTGTTAAAAGATTTACAACATGGCTATTAAACCAGCCTAAGTCCATAGGATTTATTTTAACTGTTACAATTGCTAGAGAGTAACAATAATGGCTTTTGATCTGATACAACTTACAACATATCTTGCAAATTAAAGATCACTCTTTAGTTCAATCCTTTTCTTGGCTTTAATCACTGCAGCTCATTAAGCTTGTCATCTCAAGCTTCGTCACCTTGAGTCTTCTTACTCGTCATACCAATGCAATCATATCTATGGTCACCTATCAAAGTAGAGTATATGTGCTCTCTTCCACCTTAGCACCTTCTTCAACACTTCATGCTTTCATGTTCAACCACCTCTCTTTGCTTCGTGGCCTTATGACTCCTTAAATAGAAATCTGGAATAACTTTCTTGCTCAGTTCTCCCTCTCCAACTTGAGGGTTTCAATAGATTAGGTAAGATACAATGTATCTATCCCATATCTTTCTCTTATCTAGAAACTTCATCTAGAATCCAATTATATTCGTCAAAAACATTTCACATAGTGTTCTATGCCACTAGCTTATCATTCTTATCTTCTATCTAATTCATAGAATTCTAGATAACAACCATGTCGGCTCAGATCTGGAAAATATTCAATTTTCAAAATAATGTAGCAACTCAACATTATTGATTTACTAATGCTCAACTTTTTTTGTGTTACTCGACACTTGTATCTTTACTCAACACCTATTTCTTTCTTGGCACCTGAAGACTGCTCGACACCTCAAGATCACTCGGCACTTGATCTTCACTTAGTACCTGAAGACTACTCGGCACTTGAAGATCACTCAGCACTTGATCTTCACTCAGTACCTGAAGATTGCTCAACACTTGAAGACCACTCGGCACACACTAAAATTGAACTTTCTCTATTTCAACTGAGAATTTGTTCTGCATTCACTAGGACTTAGTTAATCCTTACATCATGTGTCTTAGTGTGTCCATCCTCTGTGTCTTGGAGTATGTCATCAATACATTATTTCATTAATAGCTTAGCTGATTCTTATACTTCATTACAACATCATAACTTCAACCTTTCTCTAGGTACTCTATTTACATCTTATTGATTGCCACCTCCTTGTCAATCAACCATCTTATAGTATTTGGATCACTAAAACAATTGTCATTCCTGCAAGTATCAAGTTTGATATAAATGAAAAAACAATGATTGAAAACATTCTTTACCAGTTCCATTACTCTTCATTCATGAGCTTTTCAATCATTTCCAACAATGTCCCTCTTTGGCATTGATGGCAAACCAAACTAATCACTCGATCAACATAGTTACCACCAAAATTATATACGTTTTCTGCTAAATTCTGCTTCCTTCTTGACTGTTGCATCCTTTACTACTGATCTCATATATCTCCATATCTTTACTTTTCAATTTCTCATAAATCTCCCTCTTTCATATATATCTCCCTCTTACTTTGTATTGATCAGTTTTCTGCATATATCTCCCTCTTTGACATAAATGCCAAAGATATAACATCTTTAACATGCGAAATATAAGCTTTTCATCTCATGTTTTTTTCCTTTGTCACCATGCTTGTGATTGATTTGGAGTTCCTACTCCTGCTGTCATCCTCTGCATCATTCTTATGATATTTCATTAATGTTTTCCTATTGATGTAGGGCAGCTTTTTTTTTCTTTAAACTTCTTGAGTTAGGGGCATTACCCCCAACTTGCCTCTAAGATATTCATAATCATCCTTAGGCAATGGTTTGGTGAAGATATCTGCAGTTTGTTCCTTTGTGTGAATGTACTCCATCTTCACTTGTTTGTCTTCCACCAATTCTTTGACATAGTGATACTTGATTGCAATATGCTTGGTTTTTTGCATGCATTATTGGATTCTTGGATATTTTTATAGCACTTGTATTATCACAATACAATATCACAGGTTTGGTTACCTCTTCTTTCATTCATTTCAATAGATGTGTGAGCCACACAATGTTTGTGCAATTGACTGCTTCTACCACATATTCTGATTCTACAGTGGACTAAGATGTGCATGTTTGCTTCTTTCTAGCCCAAGTAACTAATCTTTTACCTAAAAATAATGCTCCTCCACTTTTTCTTTTTTGTCATCAATGTTGCCTCCCCAATCTGCATCTGTGTATTCACTGAGCTCAAACTTTTCATTCTTTTTATAATATAGGCCAAAATCATCAGTTTCTTTAAGATACCTCATTATTCTTTTTACTGCTATGAGATGATTTTCTTTAGGATTAGCAAAGAATCTATCCATGATTCTAACTGCTATTGTTATGTTTGGTCTACTATGTACAACATATTGCAATTTTCCAATCATGGATCTGTACATTTTCTGATTAACTTCAACTGATACATCATTTTTGGATAGTTTATCTCCTGTTGCCATTGGTGTGCTGACTGGTTTGGAGTCTTCCAATCCGAATTTTTTAAGTATCTCTTTGATGTACTTTGATTGTGTCATAAATATACCATGTTTTAGTTGATGTACTTGAAATCCAACAAAAAATTTGATCTCTCCAATCATAGACATCTCAAACTCATGTTTCATTTTGTCAGCAAAACTTTTGCGAAGCACTTCCTTTCCTCCAAACACTATGTCAATGACAAAGATTTTAGATACAATAATATCCTTACCTTATTCTTATTTGATGTACATGTTGCTGTTATCATCAATTCTTTCAAATCATATTTGCACTAGATACTTGTGAAGTCTCTCATACCATGCTCTAGGTGCTTGTTTTAGACCATAGAGTGCTTTATGTAGTTTACAAACCATATCCTTGTTGTTCTCATCAACAAATCCCTCTGGTTGTTCAATATAGACTTATTCCTCCAATATATCATTCAAAAAAGTAGACTTTACACCATCTGATAGACTTTAAAACCTTTATATGCAGCATATGCAAGTAAAGTTCTTACTCCTTCCATTCTCACAATAGGAGAAAATGTTTCCCCATTTTCTAATCCTTCTTCTTGAGCATAACCCTTACATACTAGTCTAGCTTTATTTCTAGTAATCTCACCATTCTCATCTAGCTTATTTTTGAATACCCACTTGGTGCCAATCACATTCTTGTCAACTGATCTGGGAACAAAATTCCAGATTTTATTCTTCTTTATTTGATCAATCTCTTCTTCCATAGCTTTATACTAGTCACCATCTTGTAATGCCTCATACACTATCTTAGGTTCAAATTTGCTTAATAGACATGATTTATTTCTTAGTCTATTCTTTGTCATTGGTCTTGCATCTTTGTTACCAATTATCTATTCAGCAGGGTGATGCCTCTTCACATATTTGGACAATCTTGGTTCTATCCTTGTTTCCATATTTGATCTTTCAGATTTAGGATCACTATGTACTTCATTGTCAGGTAGTTCTACATCTTTGTCATGTGTACTGACTTCATGGTCAGAATGAGCATTTCCTTCATTCTGCAACTCAACTTTTGAATGCAGCTTGACATTGACTGGTTGTGACTCAGTTGAGACTAAAACTTTCTATTGAATCCCAATTTGATTGGTAGTATCCTTGTCAATAGGAATTCTTTCATAAGAATACACAAAGGTTCTATAGTCATTCATTCTCTTTGGTTTTTCAACTTGGACATATGCATGCTCATCAAAGTTTACATTTGCACTTTCCACAATTTTGTCAGTGTTAGTATTTAAACACTTATATGTTTTACTTCTAGTGGAGTAACCAAGGAATATGCCTTGATCACTTTTTGCATCAAAATTTCCATTTCTAGCATCTTTAAGGATAAAACATTTACAACCAAATACTTTGAAATTCTTTACATTGGGTGAGTGACCATACCATAATTCAAAAGGTGTTGCATTATTACCTTTCTTGACTTGTACTCAATTCAGTGTATGAATAACCACACTTACAGCTTCCCTCCAATATTTTAGAGCAACGGTCTTTTCCATCATTAATGTTCTGGCACAGTCAATCACAGATCTATTTCTTCTCTCAACAATTCCATTTTGTGAGGGAGTTCTAGGAGTTGAATTTTTTCTCTTGATTCCTTTGTCTTTGCAAAATATCTCAAATTTATTCGATGTGAATTCACCACCTCTGTCTGATCTCAGGTATTTCAAACTCTTTCCTGTTTCTTTTTCAACTCTAGCCACATACCACTTAAACATTTGGAAAGCATCAAATTTTTTCTTTAAGAACATAACAGTCATCATCCTAGAATAATCATCAACAAACAACATTATATATTTATCTCCTTTGTAGCTTTATACTTCTATTGGACCACATAAGTCAGTATGGACTAACTCAAGTACTTCTTTAGATGTATAGTTTTTACTCTTGAAACTTGCCTTGGTCATCTTTCCTAGCTAACATTGTTTGCACATGATATTGTCAAGCTTCTTTAGTTTAGGTAAACGTCTAACTTTCTTCATTTTACTGATATTGATCAAATTATCAAATTTGACATGAAATAGCCTTCTATGCCATAACCACATGTAATCAAATTTTGCAACAAGACAAGAAGTATTTTCCATATCAAGATAAAATAGATTACTTCTTGTTTGATCTCTTTTTCCTATCAATTTACCATCAGTATCATAGATTGTTGCAGTTTTATTTCCAAATTCTACTTTTCACCCTGCATTGCCTAACTGTGAGACACTTAGCAAATTGTAATTTAGTCCTTCAACATAGTATGCATTATCACATGAAATTTTTTCTATGAGCTTAATGGAGCCTTTTCCTTTGATTTGACATGGATCATCATTACCAAATCTAGCACTATTTCTATCATACTGAGTAAAGTTAACAAACTTACTTTTGTCTCCTATCATGTCATGTGAGCATCCGCTGTCTATGATCCATCTGTCATTCTTGTTCATACATGTTACCAGTGATGTAGGCTCTTCTTCATCAGATTGGTCCTTCATGCCACATAAACAACTTAATCATCATTATCATTAGAATCCTCAACAATATAGCACTTCTTGCCTGTGTCTTTGTAATCTCTCTTATCATCTTCTCTTCTATGTTTGTACTTGTTTCCTTCCTTGTATTCCTTTTTCTATGTACACCTTGTAGCAATATGTCCTATTTCATTGCAATTGAAACAAATGATAGGAAGCTTACCTTTGAATTTTCCTTTGCCTCTATAAAATCTTCTAGCTAGTAATGCTTCTAATTGTTCGATGTCTTCCTCATTAGTGCTATTGTCACTGGATACATATTTCATCTTTCTTCCCTTCTTTGATTTTTCCTATTCAACGTCTTTCAGTGATAGCTTGGCCTTGAAAGCAGATTCAACATTCTAAGGTCTATAGTTGTCAAAGTTAGATAACTCAAATGTAGTGAGTCTACCCACTATACCTTCAAAACTTAGATTATTTCTTGGCACACATCTTAGTTATTGTATTGCTGATACTCTAATAGCATAGATAGGGAGAAAGGTTCTTAAAAACTTACTATTAATAGTATCATCATCTAATTGACCACTTAAACATCTTATTACACTTACCACTTCTTTTATTCTAGAGGCATACTGAGCAACATTCTCACTTTCTTCCATTTTCATATCATCGAACTTTCCTCTGACACTTTCTCTTTTTTTTCTTTAGACATTATGATCTCCTCCATAAATGTCTGATAGGGCTTTCCACATTTTGAATGT
This sequence comes from Cupressus sempervirens, assembly GCA_028749045.1. Lineage (NCBI taxonomy): Eukaryota > Viridiplantae > Streptophyta > Pinopsida > Cupressales > Cupressaceae > Cupressus > Cupressus sempervirens. Next base: position 733,585,871 of record CM053793.1, read on the forward strand.
AGTGTTATATCCTTTGATATCATCAAATTCAACATAGTTGAGTGCATAAGCAATTTCCAGCATTGGTTGATTGTGTTCCTGTTTGTTTTTGAAATCTTTTGCAGTAAGAGTACTAGTTGGATCAACATGTTTAGTAATAATTGAATTTTGGGCATAATATCCTATGGATCCAAGATGTAGCTCCATCAAGCTTTTCCATGCAAAAAATTTGTCTTTATTGAGCTTGGGAACTTCTCTCTTAGGCATTTTGATCTTTTCTGCTTCTAGTCCCTTTAAACTAAGTCAGCAGCAAGGCTCTGATACCAATTGTTATAATTCTTTAGAATAACTGAGAGGGTGGGGGGGGGCGGGGGGGGGGTGTGAATTATTTATCCAAGGTCCAAATGCCCTAATAATACTTTTTCAACAAATCCTTAATGGTACATAATTGAAATTATCATGCATGCACTTGAACATTAAGCAATCATGAAAAGTAAACATGCATCACACCATAACACTAAGAATTTGATAACCCAGAAACCCTCCAAGAATAAGAAGGTAAAACTAGAGTGGGGATGATACCCACAAAATAACTACACAATTGATTTCAACCACTTCTGATGGTCTACCCTGTTAAAGGCTACATCACATTATTAAATGTGAACTTGTTAGAGGATTTCACCATACTGTTAGGAATGGGCCTAGTTAAAGGACTTTAGAACATTCACTTGACCCTGTTAAAATATTTACAACATGACTATTTAACCAACCTAAGTACATAGGATTTATTTTAACTATTACAATTGCTAGAGAGTAACAATAATGGCTTTTGATCTGATACAACTTACAACATATCTTGCAGATTACAGATCATAGTTTAGTTCAATCCTTTGCTTGTCTTTAATCACTACAGCTTTGTAAGCTTGTCATCTCAACCTTCACCACCTTGAGTCTTCTTACTCATCATACCAATGCAATCATATCTATGGTCACCTATCAAAGTAGAGTATCTATGCTCTCTTCGACCTTAGCACCTTCTTCAGCACTTCATGCTTTATGTTCAACCACCTCTCTTTTCTTCGTGACCTTATGACTCGTTAAATAGAAATCTGGAATACCTTTCTTGCTCAATTCTCCCTCTCCAACTTTAGGGTTTCAATAGATTAGGTAAGATACAATGTATCTATCCCATATCTTTCTCTTATCTAGAAACTTCATCTAGAATCCAATTATATTTGTCAAAAATGTTTCACATAGTGTTTTGTGCCACCAGCTCATCATTCTTATCTTCTATCTAATTCACAAAATTTTAGATAACAACCATGTCGGCTCAAATTTGGTGAATCTTCAATTTTCTAAATAATGCAGCAACTCAAAATTATTGATTTACTGACACTTAGTTTCTTTTTTGTTACTCGACACTTGTATCTTTACTCGGCACCTGTTTCTTTCTCGGCACCTAAAGACTACTTGGCACCTAAAGATCACTCGGTACTTGATCTTCACCCGGCCCCTGAAGACTACTCAACAATTGAAGATCACTTGACACTTGATCTTCACTTGGTACTTGAAGACTACTCAGCACCTGAAAACCACTTGGCACACACTAAAATTGAACTTTCTCGGCTTCAACTGAGAATCTGTTCAGCACTAACTAGGACTTAGTTAATCCTTACATCATGTGTTTTAGTGTTTCCATCCTTTGTATCTTGGAGTATGTCATCAATACATTATATCATTAATGGCTTAGCTGATCCTTATACTTCATTACAACATCATAACTTCAACCTTTCTCTAGGTACTCTAGTTACATCTTATTGATTGCCATCTCCTTGTCAATAAACCATCTTATAGTATTTGGATCACTAAAGCAATTGTCATTGCTGCAAGTAGCAAGTTTGACATCAATGAAAAAACAATGATTGAAAACATTCTTTACCAGTTCCATTACTCTTCATTCATGAGCTTTTCAATCATTTCCAACAAGTTCTATGGAGTAAAAAATGTAATTCTTTCTAGATAGGTCTAATTTCTTTACAAACCCTTATTTTTAGGCACCATTGTAGGTTATAATGTAAAGATGTATTGGGAGTTTGAGACCTAGAGAATCCTTTAGTACTTTGAAAAGGGTGTTTTAATCCATTATTAGGTTACACCCTTACCAAATACTTTTTCAAGTTATTTGGATTTTCCTCAATATGAAGACTTATTGCATGCAACCCTAGTACAAGCAATTTTGTGCAATTTTGCATGATTCTTTGAAATTGATTATGGTTTGAATATTTATTGTGGTTATAGGTCTATAAGGGAACCCTAATAATCTCCTAGATGAAGATTCCTTCATTTTGAAGTTTTTTGGGGTTGATTGTGGAGTTGGTATGAGGAAGCAAGAAGGGCTTGTAAGCCTCGAAAGTAATAAATGAGGGTGTTGTTCTACCTAATTGACACTCACTAGTTGAAAGGAAAAAGACCTCAGAGATAGGATCCTAATGAGATTAGGGTGGCTAGAAACCCTATTAGGTCAAGAGAAGGGCCTAAGGAGACTCTAGAAGAAACTAGGGTAGGAGCAAGGCTAGTTGTTACATCAAACTACTTCTAACTCTTACTATCTCTATCCATGTTTTCTTTCTTTCAAGTTTGTCATTTCCATTACTTGGTGCTAGAGTTGGTGATATTATTTTGTAGTTTCTACTAATATGTCCAACTTTGAGACAACTAAAATGTACTATTTCTCCATTTAGCCACTTCTTATAATTTCCTCTTAAATGTGTTTTGATGCAATTCTTTCGAATGCATCCATATTATCCACAATAGTGACAACTGTGCCATGTATTATAATTCCACTTTTAGGAATTTCCTTTCCTTGATGTATTTTCTTGCTTCTTAGGAATCCAGTTTGATTTTTTTTGAATTTGCACTAATGAGCTCTATGTCTATACTTTTGATAGTTTTAACAATGACCTTGGAATTTAGATACATTTTTGGTTGAGTCATTGTTCCTTGATCTATAGTCATGTGTTTGATGTCCTTCTTTCTTGTAATTACTACTAAATTTAAGTTTAGAAGTTTGTATACCAATTTTTCTTTTGAAAATGTTAGCTGTATGACCAAATTTCCTATAGTAATGACATCTAAGTTTGCCTTTGGATTTGGAATTTCTCTGTTCTCCACTCTTTGATGAAGGTCCTTCTACAATAGATGAAAGATGTTTGTTGTATCCAAGTCTAGAGGTTGTATTTTGTTCTAGGTGTCCTTAATAGTTCTTCAAAGTGTTTGACTACTTCATTTGGTTTGTTCATTCTCTTTATAAGTTCATTTTCATGTCTTAAATCACTTTTCAATTGTTCATTCTACAACCTTAGGTTTGTGATCTCCAAGTCCTTTATTTTTTCTTCCTAATTTGCAACTACTAATTGTTTGTAAGTTTATGTACTTCAAATGATCTCTCTTTGAGTTTGATAATGATCTATCTTTTGTCTTTTTCATCTATGAGCTTGTCTTCCATTGCTTTCTTCTTTTCCTCCATTGCTTCACATAGTGTAACTGATTGGATTTGTTGTTCTCTCTTGAAATCTTTTGCTTCTTTGGTTAGGGCATTATTCTTTTCTAGTAATTCTATAAATCCTTCATTGTTTTAGATTATGGTAAAAATAGGTTTTGAAGGGACCCCAAAACCCTTTAACAAATAAAAAAAGATAAAGCATTAACAACCACCAGGAAAAGTAGTCTTGAAACCTACTAAAAAGTAGCATCAAAATTAGGTTTTACAAGGACTTGAAACCACAACCAGAGTCCAAAAAAGTACCCAAGTAATACAAAGACTTAGTTTCACCTGATCAATTTCTAGATTTATCTAGAGTAGAAGCAAGAGGTTTCACTTTGGTTTGCTGATTTATTTTGTTACTTCTAGTCACAACCTCCTTATTAATGTTCTTTTTTTTTCAGCCCTTTTTGTTGAAGTAGGAGAAAATTGGGCTTTTTTTCTCTAACATAATTCCTACAAAATTCAATTTATGAATACTATTTAGCCCCCTAATATACCCAATAATGATTTTCATATCTATTTTTTAGGGGTAAAATCCAGAACAGTTACTTGCCTACCATCAGCAATATTCTACATATTTTCTAACTCTCTAGTTTTCTTGTGGATCTTCATCCAGGTTTGTCCAGGGAACCAACATTTGGTTTCACCTTGGATTGTTGTACTACTCTTTTTCCATATTTATCTAGAGTTGAAGCAGGGGGTTTCATGTTGGTTTGCTGATCTATTTTTCTACTTCTAGTCTCTACCCCCTTAGTTATCCTCTTTTTTTCAGCCCTTTTTCTTTGGTTTAGTTTATGTTTTAAGTTTTCTCCTTTTTCTTTCACAACATCAAGGGGAGGAGGTTCATCCACAGGAAAGTCATTATCAATCTGAGATAACACTTGGATCTCCTTGGACTGAGAAAAAAGAAGATCTCCCTTCTCAAATTTATTTCCAGCTTCAACCAAGATTTCACTTTCCTCTAGCATTATTTTTTCTTCTAAATCCCTCCATCGATCTTCTATCCTTTGATAAATAATGATTTGTTTTGATAGATCTACCAGATCATCTATTCTTTGTTTAGGCATTAAGGTATCAGATTGTAAACCATGTCCTTCTTTCTTAGGGTTTTCTTTCTCAAAAGAAGGTTCTAAAACCACCTTAGCATGTGGGGCTTTAGAATCTTCATTTTTCTTTTGTTCTTGGTGATGATCTTCTTTGGATTTCCATACTTTCTTTTGCTGGATCTTGGTCTTTTTCCCTTTTGAAACACTACTAGGATGATTTTTACTTTTGGAGGGACAGTTTTTAACCAAATGCCCTTGCTTCTTACAAGCATAGCAAGAGTTAGGAAAATTTTCAAAAATAATTTCTTGAGTTTTTTTACCAAGCTTAGATATTAGTTCCACCTTTTCTGGGAGATGATTCAAGTCTACCACTTTAACATAAAGTTTGGCACTTTGAAGTTTGGATCTAGAAGTCGTAGTATTATCTTATTCCACAAGTTCACCAAAAGAATTGGCAATACCCTTAAAAATGTCCTCATGCCAAAATTCTAAAGGAAGACTAGGAAGTCTAGCCCAAATGGGAGTGGTTAAGAAAAAAGAATCTGAAAGATCCAAGTTAGGCTCCCATTTTTTAATAGTGATATAGCATTTTCCAAAAGACCACAGTCCTCCACAAAGAACCGTATTCATGTCTTCATTACAATTGAAGATAAATGAGAAGAAACCATTCAACATTGGTACAATATCTACTTCTCCTTGAATAGTCCATTTCATTTTAACCATTTTTCTAAGAGATTCAAGATCTGGTCTTGCCCCTAAAAATTTTCCCACTAGGGTGGAATCCATGGAAGACACAGAAAAATCAACTAAAGGATCAGTAATAAAAACTTGAAACTCACCTTTCTCCTAGCAAGACTTAGCAGTCATTGGTGGGAAAGGAGATTTTCTAGTAGGTTTCTTTCTAAATAGAGAAGACCAAGACTTCAGCCCTTTTGAGGACTTTTCCTTATTAGAATCAACATTATCTTTCTCCTTCTCAAGGTCCTACCCTAACACATGAAAAGAAGAAGGGGAAACCAATGGGGGGACACAAACCCCATAAAAAGGATTAGGTTCACACAAAGCCTTTCCATTATCCACACCGGCCAAAGAATTTGACCCAACATTCTTCTCAAAACCTCCTATAGTTCCTCTAGGGTATGTACCTCCTGCTAGATTCTCTCTGACCAATTTCCTGCCTGCCTACGAACTAGCTAAATCAAAATCATATAGAGCACCCATACCCTCATATTTAGCCCTAGATATTTTGTGGGGGACACAAACCCCACAAAAAAGATCTGATTCACACGAAGCCTTTCCATTTTCCACACCGGCCAAAGACTCTAACCCAACATTATTCTTAGAACCCCCTATAGATCCTCCAAGGTTTGTACCTCCTATCAAATTCGTTCTGACCAATTTCTTGCCTACCTACAAACCAGCTAATTCAAATTCTAATAGAGCTCCCAAAAAGGAAAGACACTCATTACCATCCATCTCTCATGATAGTTAATTGATTATTACTACCAATCCTTCATTGTTACTACCAATCTTTCCATTGTTAAGGAGTCCTTCTATGTCAACTTTTTGGTATTGTGTGTCATTTTTCTAAATAGCTATCTCTTTCCTTATTTTTAGGTTTTCTCTTAAATCTTCTTTTTCTACTTCTAATTATTACAATATGACTAGATCTCAATCATCTAGTTCTCAATGATTATTCCCATCTTATACACTTCCATAACTATGATCTAACCCTCTCAAGTTGTTAGGTTTCCTAATAAGAGAACTAGGCTCTGATAACACTTGTTAGAAATGGTAAATGGGAAACAAGATATTTAGAGTGGAGGGTAGGGGGGTGAATTAGAATCTCAAACTTTTAACTTCAAAACCAAGTTACTGAATTGACACCTAACTCATCTCATACAATAGATCTACCATTAAAACAATAATGTTGAAACATAAATGAAATACATCACATCCATCAAAGATTCAAGACATAACACAATTATGTGGTGACCTAGAAACACTTCAATGTGAAGGTAAAACTAGGGTGGGGATGAAACCCACAAATCTTCACTATTGTAACAATAAAGTTAACATGTTAGGTGTATAAAAAGATTGTGCATTTTTGGGCATCGTAGGAGCTAGTCCAATTATTTTGGCTTGTCATAGGAGGTCTTTTTTTGGTCATTCAAAATTTTAAGGTTTAAAATGTAGTGAAGTTTTGTGCCCACATAGGATCACATGTCAGTTTGAAGAGAATGGAATCTTCGATGTGATGTTGTGCATTTTCATGCATCATAGGAGCTAGCATTAAATGATTTTTGGCATTTAGGATGCTTTTTTTCTCATTCGACATGTTTTTAACATATGATGTGTAGGTATGTTGAAACCAAACTCTTTTTTGTGCTTTATATGACATTGAAAGCCTTTTGTGCAGGAAGAGGTTTCATCCTATGATGTTGCACTAGTGGATTTTCGTGCTAGAGTAGGATCACAAGTCAATTTTGAAGGATGAAAAATCTTCTTGTGATGTAGCAGAAGTGTATTTTTCTTATTTTTGTAACATCGTGCATCTTTTGGAAAGAATAAAATATTCATGCGCAATGGTGCACATGCCAAAAATAATGTGTGTTTTCATGCTTGAGTTAATTTTTCTACTAATTGTGATAATACCCAAGAGCTCAATGTTTATAGTTGAGCTTGGTTTTGGGGATTTTTAACATCATGTAAAGGCTTTTCCTTGCCATGTTTCCACTTGCAAAGTATATGAGCATGGTTTTCTTGTTTGCGGGAGCATTTATTGACCCTATTTCTGTTCATTTCATGAGCATATTTTTGTACATAATCAGATTGTTTCTAATTTCTTATGGATTTTTACTTTGTGATCTTAACTCTAGATGGTGGGAGATTAAACTCAATAATTGTACCTGAGTTATGGCTGACCTCTTTAAAAGGGAATCTTGTATACTCTTCAAGGATCTCTTTTTCTAGTTCTTTTGTAGAATTATTTTCTATAGATATTTTTTCCTTAATTAATAGAATAGTTTCTATCTACTTCCATCCCAAATAATCTTGTAAAATATTTTTCCTTGTTTGTTTGGATGTATTTCTCATCATCTATAACACTATATGATTATGTTAATCTTATTAAATAAATCTATTAAGTGAACATTATGTTCCTTTCTTTATTGTATTATTTTTGGGCTTTTATCTTGTGCTAATGTTGATAAACCATAAGTAGTAGTATATTTTGTAAGTCCTTTTGAATTTAAGTGCAAGTTGTACAAAAAGTAGATCAAAATCCTATTTGGTAAATCACCTCCATTTACCTTTTAGAATTTTATTTTAGTACCCTTCTCCCCATTCCTTCAAAAATTTTAGTTTAGGTGCACAGTGATAGTAAGGAGATCAACTTTCTCTAGAGATTCAATCTCTTATTTCAAGTCCCACACTTGGAGAATTTTTCCTTATCACACAAGGTTTCTTAATGGTCATACTTCTAGTGTGGGTGCAATTTTTTTTGTCAATAGTAACATCAATTAGTGATGTTTGAAAGTCCTTTAGAAAAAGCCACTCTTTAGGTAGTATCAAGGAGTGATAAGTTCTAGCTAAACTTTTGGTTAAAATCATCTAACAATGTCAGATAAGAATTTGTATGTAACCTATAACAAGGTTGGCTCTTAACCAAGCTCATTTTTTCCTTCACAAGGTTTCCATGTTAAAAATCTTGATGTCAATTGTGTGAATATTATTATGTTGCATGTTGATTTTCGTGTTATTTTTTATTTTATTATAACTTGGTTATAACAAGTTAATGGTTGGTAATAACTAATTTATATTAATATTAGTTTGTTAAAATAGAACAATGAGATATAAGTTTTGGGTAAAGTGATTGAAAGAGTTTATTGATTAGTTGAATGAGTACACTAAGTGATTGTTTATGTTGTTTGGTACTATAATAGTTGGAAGGGACTATAGAATAACTAAACATAACTAACTCACCCCCTTAGTCTTCTAACTATTAGTATCAGAGCATAGTCATTGGAGAAAGAATTTTAAAGGAACTTGAGCTAAAGATCAAATATGTATAAGATAGAGGTAATGAAACTAAAAAAAGAGAAATTATCATCATGCAAAGGTAGAATGAAACTACGTATATCTAGAATTTGAGATAATATCACACATTGGTTGGAACATGTATATATGACCCTTGCTTATCCTCTAAATATGGAGAAAATGAATGAGAAAAGGAGTCACAATATCCTGATGATTGAGATTTCTTCTACACTCAATATGTTGAATTTAATGATATCAAGGATTTTACTACTACCAAATATATGTGGTATAAATGGACACTTTTACATGGAGGAGATGATAATCTAAGAAGAGATAAAGCTAAAAGTCTTAGAGAAAAGTATGATGACATGAGGATGAAAGAAGGTGAGAACGTTGCACAATATGTAAACCAAATTAAGGAATTTGTGAGCACAATCAAAGCTGCTAGAGGAACTATCAGTGACTTTAAAATTAATATTAAATTTCTTATAATTATTCTACCTATTTATGCTATAAAAATTTCATTATTGAAGAAGTGAGATCTAGTCTTGGTAATGTGATCACACTTTATAATTTAGTTGGTCAATTGAATACATTTGATTTGAGAAATTATGATAGTAGTATGGTTACAATTGATAATAATTTTAAATCTTCACCAACCATTAGAAGTACCAAGGAAGGAAATAAAAGTAAGGAATAAAGTGAATCTAAATTAGAGGATGATCTGGATAAACTTGAAGCATTGTTTGCAAGAAGGTTGTTAAGTGATAAAAGTAAATACAAAGGAAAACTACCCCTAGTTTATTTCAAGTGTATTGAAGTTGGTCAATTTTCTACTAAATGTCCTAATAGAAGTAAGAGTGACATAAATGAAAAGAAAGATTTCAAGTACATAAGGAATAGGGGTTACAAAGAAAAAGGGAAGAAATCATGCTACATTGCTAAAGAAGAGTACACTAAGTATAAAATTGATGAAGATAAGGAAGTAGTTGAGATGGTATACATTGCAAAAAGGAAGATATTAAATGAGAAAGGTATAAAAGTCAAATTTCCTTATTTTCACATTTTAACAAAATTGATTCGTGGATTATAGATAGTGGGTTCTCACATCATATGATAGGTAATCTAAGTAAGTTTAATAAATTTGAAGAAATTGATGATGGTGGAATTGTTAAGCTAGCTAATGATGTTCCATGTTTGGTGAAAGGTAAAGGATCATTCATGTTGAATGATAAGATTAGATCCAAATCAGATGGTCAACAAAGTGATTTATAGAGTCTACCAAGCATTTGTGGTAGTTACACTATGGAGACAATTTCTACTGAGCTCACTCTAGCGATGAAGGATTTTATGGCAGAAGTCAATTTCTACCGAGCTCGCAAGGTTAGTGAAGGAAAGTTAGTGTTTACCGAGTTCACTCAGTCTCCAAAGGATTTTTCAGAGTTTGTAGTGTTTATTGAGCCTCACTTGGTTAACACTAGAAATCATTTCTGGAGTAGTGTTTACCGAGCAAGGTCGGCCAATGAAGGATTTCATTATTTTGGGAAATAAATTTTAATTGTTTCATGTAATGTTTGTAGTTGACTGATGTATTTTCTATTGGTAAATGTAACTTGAAAATCAGCCAACTTGAAAATTTGCAATGTATAAATAAAAGGTCAAGTTGTGAATTCTAAAGTATGAATGGATGTATGAATGAGCGAGTATGCAAGTGAGTTGATTGTGTGAAGAGGAAGTGTGGGAAAATTTGTGGATTTGTTTTTGTCCACCCCTCTCAGTTACTCCAGATATATTTCCAACAACTAGTATCAGAGCTTTTGGTGCTTGTAGGAAGGATTTCAAGGATCTAAGCTAAAGATCAAGATGTCTTACAAGAGGGAAATTCCAAGGCTTAATAGGGATAAATTTTTAGCATGGAAAGGTCTTGTGAGACTCCATTTGGATTCCATTAGAGATATAGGATGGAAACATCTAGATGAAGCATATGTAACTCCTTGTGGCTGCTAATGACATTGTTGAGAAAAAAATCATAACACCATGATGATAGATATTGCATCTGACCTAAGCTTTGAAGAATTTGATGATGTTAAGGACTGCAAAACTACCTTTGAAATGTGGAACAAGCTGAAAGATATCTATGGAGGTGATGATAATGTGAGAAGAGCCAAAGTATAAAGTCTAAGAGGACAATTTGATCAAATGAGGATGAGAGAGAATGAAAACATTGCAAAATATGTTGAAAGAGTCAAAGTAGTTGTCAATGCAATCAAAGATTCTAGAGGAGACATTGAGGAGGAAACAATTGTAAGTAAAGTTCTTAGAACATTACTTCCCATTTATGCAATTAGAGTTTTTGCAATTCAAGAAAGAAGATGTGAAGCAAATCATCCATAGTAGGAAGATTGACTGCATTTGAGCTAGATAATTATGATAACTATGTTCTAGCTTCCAAGAACATTGAATAAACATTTAAAGCCAAGCTTTCACTCAAGGAGAAAGGCAAGAAGATAAAGGATTCTCAGTCAAAAAGTGAATAAGAATTAGAATAGAGTTTAGACAGTGATCTTGAGGTGGTTGAAGCTCTACTAGCAAGGAAATACTCTAGAGGTAGAGGGAAATACAAAGGTAAGATTCCTCTAATCTATTTTTCATGTGAAGAAATTGGACATATTGTTGTAAGTGCCCAAACAATAAAAACAAGGATGAGAAGAAAGGTCATAAATGTAATGGAAAGAAAGATTTCAAATCCTCAAGGACAAAGGTAAGAAAACGTGTTTCATGGCTAAGGATTCTAATGATTTTGATGAAGAAGAAGATGAAATTGTTTACACTACTATGAAAGATGTATCTGATAATGATGAGGAAGAAAAAATGGCACTTATCTCTCATGTGAGCAAAAATGATATATGGATCATAGATAGTGGTTGCTCTCATCATATGACTGGTGATATAACTAAGTTTGAACGAGTTGAAGACTATAATGGTGGTAGTGTGAGATTTGGTAATAATAAACCTTGTTGTATAAAAGGAAGAGGAAGAATTTCACTAACCAAAGAGCTTGTATGTGACTATGCATATTGGGTAGAAGGACTAAAACACAATCTATTGAGTGTGGCATAGGTACTCAATAAAGAATTCAAAGTGGAATTCATGCATGAAAAAACAAGACTGTTGGATGAAAAAGTAAAGCTTATTAGATCAGGCATATAGACAAAAGGTAACTTGTTCTATCTTGAACTTGGTGAATGTTCATGCTTTATTGCTCAAGTTGAAGAAAGTTGGTTATGGCATAGAAGGTTGTGTCATGTGAACTTTGATAATTTGGTGAAGATAAGAAAATTTAGGAAAGTTAGAGGCATTCCTAGTATAAAGAAACCTGATGTTGGTCTATGCAAGAATTGTCAGATTGGTAAGATGGGTAAAAAGTAAGAACTATCAGTTTGAAGAAGTTTTGGAAATTGTGCATACTGATTTGTGTGGACCTATTGGAATTGAAAACTATATCAGAGAAAAGTTCTTCATTCTTTTTGTTGATGATTACTCTAGAATGATGACTGTCATGTATATAAGAGAGAAATTAGAAGCATTCGAGAAGTTCAAATGGTATTTTGCCAGAGTAGAAAAGGAAACAGAGAAAAGATTGAAATTCTTGAGGTCAGATAGAGGTGATGAATTCATTTCCCATTAGTTCAATAGCTTTTGCATCAAAAGGGGAATCAAAAGACAAGTATCAGCACCTAGAACTCCTGAGAAAAATGGAATAGTTGAAAGGAGGAATAGATTTATTATGGACTGTCCAAGAACTTTAATGATTGAAAAGAATATTGCTATCAAATACTAGAAGGAAGGTATCAGCATTGCAGTTCATACCTTGAACTGAGTATAGCTGAAGAAGGACTCATTCAAAACCCCTTATGAGTTATGGTATGGCTATAAACCCAATGTAAGTTACCTAAAAATATATGGAAGCAAATGTTACATTTTGAAAGAATCTAGAAAAGGTAAATTTGATGTGAAAGGTGATGAAGGAATATTTTTGGGATATTCTTACAAAAGAAAAGCATATAGATGTTTGAATTTGTCCACTCACAAAGTCATAGAAAGTGCACATGTGAAAGTTGATGAGTTTGTAGAAAGGACTAAAGAAGAAAGAAAAAAGGAACTAGAAGACTTTAGGAGATTTGTTTTCATTGAACCTAAAATAGTGTTAGATACATCTATCAATTAAGAATCTTCTACTCCTGAGTCTTCAGTAACCGAGTGACAAGAAGTTCAAACTGAGCTATAGGAACTCGAGTCACGTTTAGATGCTACCAAGTCAATTCATACCGAGTCTGAAGGACCCGAGCAATAGATAGAACAACATGAATAGCTAGAACCTAAAGTTGAAATGTAAGAGGATGACAATGCAATTCATTCAAAAGGAAAGGAACTTGTTTTAGCCAAGTATGTCAGGAGAAATCATGCACCAAATTAGATTATTGGAGACAAATTTGAAGGTACTATGACAAGAAGTAAGCTAAAAAGTACTTGTTTACTTGCTAATTTTGAACCTAGAAGTGTCAAAAATGCATTAGCAAATTAAATTGGATTGAGGCTATGAATGAAGAGATAAAGCAAATGGAGAAAAATAAAACACAGACTCTTGTACCTAGGCCTGAAGATAAAAATGTAATTGGAACTAAGTGGGTATTTAGAAATAAGTTAAATGAAGATGGTAAGGTGTCAAAGAACAAAGCTAGACTGGTATGAAAAGGATACTCTCAAGAAGAAGGAATAGACTATGAAGAGACTTTTGCTTCTATTGCAAGATTGGAAGGTGTCAGGACCCTACTTAGATATGCTACATACAAAGGATTTAAGGTTTATTAGATGGATGTCAAATGAGCATTTCTCAATGGTATACTAGATGAAGAAGTCTACATTGAACAACCTAAAGGTTTTGTTGATACAGACAAGAAGGACATGATCTCTAAATTACACAAAGCATTGTATAGTCTAAAACAAGCCCCTAGAGCATGGTATGAAAGATTGCATAACTATCTTATTCAAATTGGTTTTCAGAGAAATAATGATAATAGTAGCTTGTATATCAAGGAAGGACTAGATCACAAGATTGTTTTGGTAGAAATATTTGTAGATGATACTTTGTTTATGGGAAATTATAACCTATGCAAAGAGTTTTTAGAGAAAATGAACAAGGAATTTGAGATGTCAATGTTTGGTGAGATTAAATTCTTTGTTTGTCTTCAAATTCAACAGAGTAAGAATGGCATCTACATCACTCAATCTAAATACATCAAAGAGATACTAAAAAAGTTTGGTATGGAAGACTGTAAACTAGTTGGAACTCTTATTTGGACTGGTCTAAAGCTTACCAAGGATGATGAATCGAAGGAGGTAGATTAGACATTGTATAGATCTATGATTGGAAAGTTGTAGTATGTAGTTCATACAAGGCCAGATATTGCCCTTGTAGTTGGTATTGTAGAAAGATTTTCAGCAAAACCAAGAGAAAATCACACAATGGAAATCAAAAGGATCATGAGATACTTGAAAGGCATTGAAGAATATGGATTATGGTACAAATTTCGAGGTAATCTAGATTTGAAAATTTTTACTGATGCAGATTGGGTAGGAAACATTGATGACAAAAAAGTACAAGTGGTGGCACATTGTTTCTTGGAAAGAGGTTGGTTTCTTGGACAAGTAAAAAGAAAAATTGTACATCCCAATCCACAACAAAAGAAGAGTATGTTGCAGCAACAGTAAACTATTCTAATATTGTTTGGTTCAAACAATTACTGTAAGGCATGAAGGAGGAAATTAAAGAACTTGTTGTAATGTTTTGTGACAATACAAGTATAATCAACATATCTAAAAATCTAGTGATGCACTCAAAAACCAAGCACATTGCAATAAAACATCACTTTGTCAAAGAATTGGTGTAGGACAAGGAGATTAGATTGGAATATGTCCATACAAAAGAACAAATTGCTGACATATTCACCAAGTCTTTACCTAAGGATGCATTCTTATATCTAAGAGGTAAGTTAGGGGTCATTCCCCTATTTGAAGCTCACTAAAATAAAGTTTTAGTGATGCATCAATAGGTATCAAGTTGAAGATCTTTTAGTTGATGCAGAATGATCATGAGAACATTGCATATGAATCAATACATAAGGTACATTGTTCTTCATTTGGTTTGTGTTATCTTTGGCATGTGTTGTCAAAGAGGGAGAGTATACTGTCATATCTTTTTGAAATTTGATTTTTTTGTGTGGAGAGTTTACTGTTTATGTAATTCTTTCATAGAGGGACATTATTGTATTTGTGAAGTTTGTGGAATAAAATCTAAGAGGGAGAGATATTCTATCAGAAAAGGCTTGCTCTAAAATTTCATTCTGCTATGACATGTTGTGTTGCCATCAATGTCAAAGAGGGAGATTGTTGGATATAATTGATCAATTGTGTGTTGTCTTTAATGTTACACAAATGTCATAACAGTTATCAGATAGAGTCTACCAAGCTCAATTTGTTAGCAAAGAAAAAGATAGATTCTACTGAGCTCAGATGGTTAGTAAAGTGATTTACAATCTACTGAGCATTCCTGGTAGTTACACTATGGAGATAGTTTACACTGAGCTTACTCAGGTGATGAATTATTTTATTACAGAAGTCATTTTCTACTGAGCTCACAAGGTTAGTGAAGGAAAGTTAGTGCTTACCGAGTTCACTTCTTCTCCAAAGGATTTTTTAGAGTTCGCAATGTTTACCAAGCCTCACTTGGTTAACACTAGAAATCATTTCTAGAGTAGTGTTTACCGAGAAGGGTCAGCCAATGAAGGATTTCATTGTTTTGGAAAATAAAGTTTAATTGTTTCATGTAATGCTTGTAGCCAACTGATGTATTATTTATTGGTAAATGTAACTTGAAAATGAGCTAACTTGAAAATTTGTAATGTACAAATAAAAGGTCAAGTTGTGAATTCTAAAGTATGAATGGATGTATGAGTGAGTGAGTATCTAAGTGAGTTGATTGTGGCAAGAGGAAGTGTGAATGAATTTTTAAGAAGGATCAGATATCCTTGAGGAGCAACAAAGGTGTATTTGATTAGTAAGGATCCAATGACGCATAAAAAAGATCTATATCAGCAAGATCAATTGCATCTCTTTCAGGTCACTCATTGTTACTCTTTCACAATTGTAGCAGTGAATTTTAAATCTCTTAACAGAGTTGGTTTAGCAGCTAGTTTTGAAAACCCTCAAACAAGGTGGACAGTTCTATTGAATTGTTCTAAAAGTCCTCTAACAAGGCCACTCCTAGAAGGGTGACTAAATCCTCTAACAATGTCACACCTAATAGTGTGTTTTGTAAGCTTTAACAAGGTTGGCTCCTAACAGGGCTCACTTCAGAAGAGTGACAATTGGTAGCTAGTTACTTGGTGGTTTTTCCCATTTTGGGTTTCCAAAATTAAAAAAGTGTCTCTTGTATTCATGTTATTGCATTTTGCATGCATGTTAATAATTGTGAATGGTTAAAGATCAATAATAAGTTAATACACAATTCATCTACCGAGTTACAACATTTATGTGTCTACCGAGTGACAACAGTAACTAAGTTTTAAGACATCTGAGGGATTTGTAGATTTGTTTTTGTGGTAATTGATTCACCTACCCCTCCCCCCCCCGCCGCCTCAGTTACTCCATCTATATTTCCAATAGTTCTCACTGCTCAATAGGAGCAATTGTTTCTAAACATTCATTTTTCTTTTAAACAGTCAAAGTAGAAGGAGCAGTATGACTTGTACAAAGATATAAGGTTCCTACTTTCACACCTTTTTCTACTATAAGAGAACCTTTTGAAACCTTCCCATTTTTATCATTAAAAGTAACTATACAACTGTCATCACCAAGTTGCCTTGCTAAAATTAAATTCCTACTCAGCCTTGGAACATGTCTTACCTCACGTAGTAGCTAGTGATTCCCATTCTGCAACTTAATCTTAACTTTTCCCTTTCCAAAGATTTGATAGGGTTCACTATCCCGCAAATAAACAACCCCAAAATCTCCTTGGACATAATCAATGAAATAGCATCTATGAGGTGTAGTATGAAATAAAGCACTAGAATCTAAAACCCACGAATCATCAACACTTTCTAAAGACAAAAGCAAAGCATCCTCTTCAAATTTGTTACTGATCACATTTCCCTCTTTGTTCCCTTCTAGTTTATCTCCTTCATTTTTCTTTCTAGTCCAAAAATATTTCTTCTTATGCCCTAGTTTCCCACACTACTAGCAATCGTTTGGTCCTCTCGATTGAGACCTTTTCTCCTTTGACTTTCCTCTTGATTTCCCACAATTTTCAAAAAAAAAATTCTCTTAGTCATTCTATCTTTTCTTTTTACATTCAAAGAACTTCTTGATGTAGATCTACCTAAGTTTTTCCTATGATTTTCCTTACTCAAAATAACACCAATCACATCATCATATTTTATGGTATTAGATCCAAAAATAGAATTAGTTATAGAAATTACCAAGCTATTCTAGCTTTCAAGAAAACAACACAAAATCAAGAGAGCCCCAATTTCTTCATCAAAATTAATACCCATAAAAAATAACTAACTAGTAATAGTATTAAACTCATTTATATGATTTGCAATAGATCCACCTTCTACCATCTTCATTTTAAATAAACACTTCATGAGAAATATCTTATTTGAAGCGAAGGGCCTTTCATACAATTTTGTTAGGGTTTAAATCAACTCTTCTGTTGTCTTCTCTTTTGTAATGCTGAATGTCACTGATGGTGCTAGGCATAACTGAATGCTTCCAAGTTCCTTTCTATCTAAAATCTCTCATACTTCATTTTTCATAGTTCCTTGGTTCTTAGTTTTTTCTTCCAATGACTTTAAATAAATCCTTATGATAAAGATAATCCTCCATTTTCATCTTCCATAACTAAAAGTTCTACCCATTAAACTTGTCAACCGTCAACTTCCCCTTGTCTACCATCACTCCCACTCAACTTTGAGACTATCCTATAGAGGATAACTGAAAAAAAAATCTCATTCTGATACCACTTGTTAGGATAAAACCATGGATAGAAATAACAATTACATGCAAATATAATCAATAACATAAAATAATAAATCACACAAAAGAGAACATAAGATACCAATATTGAATGTGGTTCACCCAATCCCTAGGCTATGCCCACCAAACAACAAGTCCAATACTATTATGATCCAATGATTACAATCTGTAATCTCTTACAACTCAATATCATGCAAGAAGTAATTTACATCACACCTTATAAAACAATCCCTAACCCTAAGCCCTTTTATACAAGTATTGTTTCCACTTTAGGGTTAAAATTAGTTACAACATGATGGCTATAAAATGCTAAGAAATTATAGAGTATGTACAATACTTCCCTGATTAGTCACCACAATCTAACATGATGAAGAGGATTTGAGAAGATGGACATGACAAAAGAACCAAGAGGAAAGCTTGAGTTATGAGAGGAATTACAATGGGTACTTGATTAGTTAGACTTTGACAAGATAAACTAATTGTTTAAATCATGCTACAAGTGAAGAAGATAATTTTACTAAAGCCTTGAGGAAGTGATCAAAGATTGCACAAATGCTTAGGCTTGACTGAGAAAAAGAGTAGAATATTATAAAATTTTAATTTTATGCCAAGTGATGCTAGTGTTGACTGAGCATGAGTATGTACCAAAAAAATTTAGTGTTTACTGAGCATTAGTATTGAATGAGTGTCATTATATATGCTAAGTTGAAAAGTTAGTAGCAACCAAGTAATTTAAGTGATCACTGAGTGTCAAAAGATAGTGTTGACCGAGGGACAAAATTTGATAAATTAAGAGGAAATCATGATTTCCCTCCTACATAGTTAATTTCTTAGAAAATATAAAGTGTGTGGAAGATAAGGATGGATGACCTAGATCATTTAATTTGAGAGAAATTGTATTTGAGTATTCATATAAAATATTTCGAAGAAATGTGTGGAGAAGTTTCTAGGAAAAAAAAGAGGAGATAAAATGATGGAAGCATTCAGTGAATCTGATCAAACCCTAAGATCTATAGTGGTGTTTAGGTGGAAAAAGATTATAATTACCTATTTAAGGAGGTGTAAGGGATAACTTGAAATGTTGTTAAGGTTTGAAGAACTGGTGAAGACATAATTAAAGTTGGAGAAATTGTTGATGCTATTGATTTGAAAACTTAAGCTGGAGGCTAAGAATATTTGTGAAGAATTGAAGTGGGATTGCTTGAAGGAGTGCCAAGCATATCAGAGACAAAGATGAAAATGAAGGTTAGTTAGTGGACCAACATGTGAGCCTATCTATGATTTGTCAAATCAAACCCATTGTTACTTTCTAACTATTGTATTAGTATTAAAAATCCTTTAATCAAGGTTGAGCTAGTAGTCATGTTGAAATGCTTTAATCAAGGTGGCATACTAATAGAATGTTGTAAAGCCCTCTAACGATGCCATTCCTAATAGGGTCACATTTAATATTGTATTTTGTAATATTTAATAGGGTTGGATTCTTACATAACTCATTTCAAAAGAGTGAAAGATTGGTGACATGTTACTGGTGGTTTTTCCCAAATTAGGTTTCCATGTTAAATCCTAGTGTCAACTTGTGTTGATATCATTTGAGATGTTTTATTGTTAATTTTTTTAATTCTAAAAAAGCTAATATAAGTATTAGGATAGTGGAATGTAATTTTATGTTACTGATTGTTTACTATAGAGGTTGAGCTATTAGATGCTTACATCTAGATTAGTTGAAGTGTTTAAATGTTCAGTTGGTACATCTAGACTTTAGATAACTGATTTCCCCCCTTCACTTATTCTAAATATTCTAGCAATTGATATTAGAGCTTTGGTGATTGTAGAGAAAATTATGAAGATACTTGAAGCTAAAGATCAAGATGTACAAAAATAAGATGCCAAATTTGAACAAAGAAAACTTCCCTACATGGAAAAGTTTGATGAAGTTACATCTAGCTAGAATTGTTGATGGTGCAATATACCATACAAAAAATGGATATGTGGCAATAAAAATAGTTCATCTAAGATCTTAGCAGATGAAAGAGAAGAAAGAATAAAACCTAGCTATGTTGGAGATTGTATCAAACCTTAGATATGTTGAGTTTTATGACACAAAGGATTGCACTATTGCAAAGAAAATGTGGGATACATTTCATACCATCTATGAAGGTGACACAAATGTTTTGAGAAAAAAAATAGAAAGCTTGAGAGGTAAGTTTGATGAAATGAGAATGATGGGAGGTGAGAAAATAGTTTAGTATTGTGGAAGAATCAAAGAGGTTGTAAATTCTATAAGA
Organism: Cupressus sempervirens; assembly: GCA_028749045.1. Classification (NCBI taxonomy): domain Eukaryota; kingdom Viridiplantae; phylum Streptophyta; class Pinopsida; order Cupressales; family Cupressaceae; genus Cupressus; species Cupressus sempervirens. The sequence continues at coordinate 733,605,862 of CM053793.1, forward strand.
GGAGAAAATATAAATAGTGATGACAAGACTTTGATCAACAAGTATTGAGAACTCTACTTCCTATTTATGCTATTAGAGTTTCTACAATACAAGAATTTAGATGTACCCTTGGTAAAAACCTAACCTTGAAAAGTGTAATTAGTGTGCTTAATGCTTTTGAGATGTCAAAATTTGATAGTTTCACTCCTACATATTTTGAAACTTATTTCAAATCACAATTGGTTAATAGTAAGAAAAGAAAAGGAAAATGTGTGACTAGTGACGATGATGGTTTTGATGATGAACTTGATGATCTTGAAACACTAATGGAAATGAGAATTTCAAGAGGGAAGGGAAAATACAAAGGTAAACTTCCTATAATCTATTTTTCATGTAACATAATTGGCCATATTGCTACAAGATGTCCTAATAGAGAAGACAAGGATGAAAGAACGGAAAGCATGTACAAAGAAAGAAGAGGTGATCGAGGAAATAGGAGAAATAAGGACTACAAAGATGAATGTAATAAATCTTGTTACATTTCTAAAGAAGAAATTGATAATGAGTTTGAAAGTAATGATGAATAAGTTGACTATGTTGAGATGAAAGAATATTTTGATGAACAAGAGAAAACTACATTAATTTTGTATGTGAGTAGAGGTGATAGGTGCATAATTGATAGTAGTTGTTTACATCACATGTATAAGTTGTGAGAAATTTTATTTGTACATCTTAACCTTGGATAACTAATTCACCCCCTCGCTCTCAAATATTCTAAAGAATTCCTATAATTGGTATCAGAGCCATCTAGTTAAGAGGACTAGTTTGAAGGTACTAGAAACAAAAGATCAAGATGTCAAAAAGAAAAGTACTCAAGCTCAAAAGAGATAGCTTCCCTACAAGAAAAGTCTGATGGAGCTACACCTTGGATGTCTTGGAGATCATGTATAATCTACCATCATCAGAGAGCATGTCAATCCTATTGGAACCCCAATTGCTAAAGATCTAAAAAAGAAGAAAGAACACAACTAGGAAATGTTGGAGATTTCCTCTACCCTAAGCTATATCGAGTTTGATGATATTAATTATTGTGACAATACAAAGAAAATATGGAATTCTCTTCACACTATTTATGGAGGAGACACAAATGTTCTAAGAGATAAATCTAAAAGTCTTAGAGGTAAGTTTAATGATATGAGAATGCAAGAAGGTGATAATATTGCTCAATATTTTTCTAGGATAAAAGATGTTGCAAATGCAATAAGAGGAGCTACTAGTAAGATAGATAATGGGACTATATATTAGAGCCTGAGTTTCGACATTGGGAGCTCTAGGTATTTTGGAACAAAACAAGGAATTTGAACTATTATGTGTATCTCTTTCAAACTTGAAACTAGGTGAACTAAAACATAATCTAAAACTGTTATTTGCATATGTATCACACTACAACACTTTGCTTTCAAAACTGAAAATTCTACTTAAGCTAAACATGGGCAAAACTAAAAATTGAAACTTATTCTATTTTCAAATCATGTGTCTTTTATCTATGCATCATAACTTGTATATTTTCTAATGGATTAGTGATGTTGATCCTTGTTTAGAGTGTTTAGGAGATCTATTTCAATATTTGTTAAAAGAAAAAATGTTGGATCAATATGGTTTACTATTAAACCAGAATCATATTGCTTTGAGTGTGTGGAATCATATCCTCCTATAGGGGGAAAAGGTCTACTGGGGCCCACACAATGAATTCTTAGCTTTAATTTTCTTGTAGGCTTCCAAGAGCAAGCCTAAGTCTAGGGGGGATGGATGTAGTGCTTGCCCTTGTTTACATTTTTTTTCTAGTTACATTGTTGCTATCATGGATGAAATTTGTTAGACTAGTTTTGTGTTGATAGTTAGTAGCATTGTTTTGAGACTATCAGATATTGTGCTATGGATTCAGTTGATATGTGATGAGATTACTTAGACTCTACATTTCATATATGCATGATGATTATTACATTATTTCTAGTTATTGATGATGATTAGTTAGATGGTTTATTATCACATGTGTTTTCTTATGGATACTTACCCCATACTTGCATATGTATGGTGTGCATGTTTGTTCTTTTATTGTATGGAGGTTCTGATGTGCTTAAGGAAGGGATTCATAGTTAGCTGCTAGTCAGGATCTACACAATGCACCACTTCCTACCATTGCCTGTTTAGCTTAGCATATATATATATATATAGTATGTACATGCATGGATTTTATGTAGATTGCAGGTATTGGGTATAAACTTCCCTAAATTGCCAGATGAGCATACCCTATTGCACTATCTTAATGGTAAGGTAGGGGAGATGAATTCTGAAGTCCAAATCTTAAACCCTTAAACCATTTGTCCTAGAAAGGTAGGACAAGTATCCGAGATAGTTTACCTTTCGAATGTGTTGGATGACATAATTTGTGATTTTAACCCTTTTAGATGATTTTGTATGGATTGTTCTATGATGGGTTTTCATATTTTATCTTGGAGGTCCTTGGTGAATTTTCTATTAATTAAGTCTAAAATTAAAAGATTTAATTAATAATTTAATTATTTTGGAAAAATTAATATAATATCATGATCTTTAGATATCTTATTTTTAATTAATTAAATAGGAATTAATTGAGAAAAAGAATTAAATTAAAGAAATTAAAATTAATAATAATAATAATAATAATAATAAATAATAATAATAATAGAAATGATTAAAGAATTAAAATAAAAGTTATAAGTCTACCTAGGAGTAAACAATCCTCTTGATTGCACATATGTCTACAACACAGGAGTTAGTGCACAAATTAAGCACATGGTGTCTACAACCTTGTGACTCATCTAGAAGGTTGGAAAAGACTAGTGCTTAGTTGTCAACATCTTCTGGTTGTTTCTAGAAACATTATAGGTGCTTCCTGAGAGTTCTTTATATTCAGGCACTCCTAGAAGCTTAGCGAGCATGTTTTGGAGGACTCGGGAACATTGGAGAAGGAAGGAGCTTGCTCTGCAGATTCTAAGGAGAAGTAAATTAGCATCAGTGTCTAGGTAGACACTTGTGAATTTTGCATATGATATTTCGCTTCTTGCACTTCATGTCTTCTTCGTGTCTTCTGAATGCTTTCTGAAGATTTTCATATGTTGAATATCTTGGTTGTATGTATTTTTGTCATGGGTAGTTAAATTTCTATATGAGGAAACCTCATAAGCATAGATCTGAGGAAACTATGGGGCTAGGGTTTTCAGATGCTTATGGACAAACCTATTAGAAGAATTAATGGGTAAATTTAGAGAACAATTATTTTAAAAGGAAAATTCTTAATTTGTAGAATTGGAAAGCCCTTTTTGGTTTATAAACTATGTATATGTTCTCTTTTTAAATATACAAATCTGCACGCACGCGCGCGCGCACACACACACACACACACACACACACACACACACACACATATGTTTATTAAAAAAAAAAAATGCTATAATAGTAACAGTTTGCATGTACACACACACACACACATAGATATATATAATTGAATGATGCTTATTTAAAAAAACATAGTGGAAAGATACATATTTAAAAATCTGAAATTGCATTTAATAAAATGTTTAATGAAAATGTTATAATAAATATATATATATATATATATACATATACATATATACATATATATATATACATATACATATATACATATGTATATATATATATGTATATACATACATATATATATGTATATATATATGTATATATATATGTATATATATATATATATATACGTATATATGTATATGTATATATATATATACGTATATATGTATATGTATATATATATACGTATATATGTATATGTATATATATATACGTATATATGTATATGTATATATATATACGTATATATGTATATGTATATATATATATGTATATATATATATATATATATATATATAATAAGGATGGGAGGGGGGGTTTTACCCCACCATGTCCCCGTTTTAAGATGGCTAGCAGCTGAGCCTGCTATCGCAGGCCCTGCGAAAGAGGCAGGCTGCATGACGCTACCGTATAAGATGGTGGCAACGGCTTTAAATCCTGCGCCCATACCTCAAATCATAGAGGCAGTACATTTTCTTTATAAATATATCATTTTATAATATGATTTATATACAATTCGGTTATTAATAGCATTGTGAATTTGTAATAATATTGTAAGTTTTATTTATAATTATATATATAAGTATTAAATATATTAAATATGTGATTTAATAATTATAATATATATATATATATATATATATATATATATATATATCTAGTAATTGACTTTAACATTGTTACATTATAAATGTTATATGTTATTTTCATTTTGATAATAGTTAAATATGAATTATCGATTTAATAATAATTTGTTAATTATTGTTAAATCGAAAAGAGATATTAAATTCATTAAAAATAATGAATCTAGTATTGTAGATTTATTAATAAATTCGTTTTAAATTTAACTTGTTAGTATTTATTAAAAAGTTATTATTAAATTATTAGTTTGAATATTAATGGATTAGAAAATAGTTGATTTTTAAATTATTAATCGACTGTTATCCATTAACTTGTTAACATAGTTATGTAATTATTAATTAATTTAATTAATGCTATAATTAATTAAATTTAATTGATAATTAGGTTATACAATGAAGTTTTAATTGATTTGATTTAATTGAAAGTTGATAAGCCTTATCCTAATATTTTGAATAATGGGGAACACGTCTTAGAGATAAAAGGAAGTTTTATCTAATCATTAATAACATTGATTAAGACAAAGAGAATGATTTAATAAGTATATAATTATCTTTTGATTACTTAGGGAATTGTTCTATATCATAATCAAGGGGATAGATGGGTTGACTTGTAGATTAAGTGAAGAACCTTATACACTTGAAGTATACTTGCAAACAAAAACTGAAACCTCCAAACTTAATTCAATTATGTATCTCTAGCAAACCCAAACATGTGTTTGCATTTTGTGTGTTCTATATGCTTCTTTTTTTGGGTTTTTGGGTTGACTAGTTTGTTGACTAGTTATAGGATGTCTACCAAAGACTTGGGGGTTATGACTGTGATGTCATGATGATGTCTCTTGGTCTCGATCTTTTTAAACTCAACCATGGTTATGTGATGGCATGCTGATTTATATTATCTTCAATTTTCATTGTGTAAGTCGTGATATATGAAACCTTTTTATGAGTTATTGATAAGTTGTATTTGGATTATTTTCCAGTCACTTGATGGAATTGAATTGTTTATCTGATCTTTTTGATGTCATGTTGTGACATTTTTTGACTCGATCATTTTGGAGTCTTGATTAGTATTACTTTGAGATAATTTTTGGTTGCTTGTTAAGAACCAATGATTATTGTGATTATTAGTGATATCTTCAGTTGCCAATAGAGAATTGTTATGGTCATGATTATCTATGGATGCTTTTCTTTTGCTCATGGAGACTTGATGCTCTTATTATTAATTATTCTTTGGTATTTTTCCAATCGCTTTGTATAGGACTATGGTGATTTTTGATTTATGATTCCATGATCTTAGGGTAGGTAATCTACTTGTAGTGTCGAGAAGTCACTTGCAATGGGGGTCGAAGCCCTAAGAGGCTTCCAGGGTAACTCATTGTAAGTTATTTTAATAATGGAAAAAATTACACCTAATATTGACTTAATGAACCTAATAAGATAATTGTTTGTTCTCGCCCATGCCTCAAGTGCTAGCACAAACTAGGATGGGAGTAGAGAGAATGCTTGGTTGCGACCTTGCATTTAGTAGTATGTCTTGTTAGTATGAGAGGATACTAGTGGCTACATAGGGATCACTAGGGGGCCAAGGTCTATTGAGAGACTACCAGGGTAACTCTAGTGTGATTCATGCGATGACACTTTCTTGTTTGCATAGTAGGTTTCCTACATGTCTTTGTGTGCCTCTGGGATGAGATGTTGGTTTGTGTTGGAACCTTTGAGTTAGTATACTTTTAGGATTCCTAGACTTAGAGAGTATTTGTGCTATGTGATTGATAGCCTATTTGGGACTTGAGATGATCTCCTCAACATGGTGGGAGTGGACCATTTAGGTTCTACGCGATCAAGTGGTAGTGCTTTTTCACTCTTACCATTTGAGATCCATCTGAGACACCGTGGCTGATGCATTCTTTGTTGGAATCTATCTTCATTTTGTTCATGGATTATGATGGTGGACATGTATCCTTATATTGATGATTAACATATGATAGATGATGTTATTTACTTATCTTATGCTTTATTTTGCATGTTAGATTTCTTTTTCCCTATGATATAGTATGTTTTAGGAGTGGCATTCCTACTATGTTAATATCAATGATCTCTTTGGTGATTTGGAATTTTATGCATCGAAGGATGGCTAGGACCCATGATGGTCTAATGATGCTATTTACAATTGGGAGGAACCGTGCACTTAGTTAGTTATGTTTGTGATATATGGTTATCTTTACGATGGATGTTTATATCTTCTATGATGATGTATCATGTATAGTATTTGGTTTCATTTACTTTGTTGCATCATGGGTTAGAGTAGGATGATGTAATTTATTTCACATATTTATATTCTTTTATGCCTTTCATACCCTATGACATGTACAGTGGATGATTGAGCTTTTTGTAATGTAATTTATTAAAGAACTTTTGGAACCAAAGTATATTGTTTTAAGAATGTTGGACTTTTCATTATTATTTCATGTGGATGTGGTATTAGATGGAATCAATATTAGTTAATTTTGATGTGATTCAATGTTAAGGGATCCTTGAAGAATATAACCTGTTATGTATGTTTATGTTTACATTCAGTTCAATGTTTGTTATTGCTTCCATTACTATGTGTATGTTATAAATGGTTTACTTTCATGTTTAAAAATAAATAAAAAATACTACCAAACTTAGTGAAACTTTAGGTTAATTCTTTGGATCCTTTGGTGGGGCATTACACTATACTAAGCGAAGTTTTGAGAATATTGTTGCCCATTTATGCTATTAGAATTTCTACAATACAAGAAATGAGATGCATACTAGCTTCTAATCCGACTCTTGAAATTTTAGTAGGTACACTCACTACTTTTGAGCTATCTAATTTTGATAATTTCAAATCTAACAATATTGAATCTTCTTTCAAAGACAAGTTGTCATTGAAGGAACCTAATGAGAAGAGGAAGAGAGAGCTAAAATATGTTACCGGTGATAGTGATACAGATGAGGAAGATGTAGAAAAATTTAAAGCACTACTAGTAAGAAGATTACATAGAGGTAAAAAATTGCAAAGGTAAGTTACATATCATATGTTTCAATTGCAATGAGATTGGTCATATTGCCGCTAGATGTCCATAGAAGAAAAATTATAGAGGTGGAGACAAGTACAAAAGTAGAAGAGATGAAGACATCAAAGATTACAAAGACAAAGGCAAGAAGTCTTGCTACATTGTTAAAGGGGAAACTAAAGATGGATATGATGATCATGATGATGAAGTGGTGTATGTTGCAATGAAGGATGATTTTGATGAGGATGAGGCAACTTCATAGGTGTCTTGTGTGAACAAGAATGATAGATGGATCATTGACAGTGAGTGTTCATATTACATGACTGGAGATCAAAGTAAGATCATTACCTTGAATTATTATGATGGAAATAGTGTAAGGTTTGGTAATGATGCACCCAGTCTAATAAAAGGAAAAGGTTCTATCAAACTCAAAGAAAAGATTATATGTGACAATGCTTATTATGTTGAAGGATTTAACTACAATTTGTTGAGTGTGTCACAATTGAATAGTTTAGGTTGTAAGGTTGAGTTTGAGAACAAGATTGCTAAGATATATGATACTGATGGAAAATTAATTGGAAAAGGGGATAAAACTAGAGGTAAATTATTCTATCTTGATATGGAGGATGCTACTTATTTAGTTGTAAAATTTGATGATGCATGGCTATGGCACAAGAGGTTATGTCATGTTAATTTTTATAACTTGGTTAGTATCAATAACATGAGAAGAGTCAAAGGTTTGCCTAAGTTAAAAATACCTGACAATATAATTTACAAACAATGTAAGTTAGCCAAAAAGACAAAGTCAAGTTTTAAGAGTAAGACCCATGCCTCTAAAGGAATATTAGAGATTGTTCATACTGACTTATGTGGACCAATTGATGTGCAAAGCTACAAAGGAGATAAGTATATTATGTTATTTGTTGATGATTATTCTGGAATGATGACAGTTATGTTTTTGAAATAGAAATCTGATGCTTTCCAAATGTTTAAGTGGTACTTAGCAAGAGTTGAGAAGGAAACAAGTAAAAGTCTGAAATGTTTGAGATCAGACAAAGGAGGAGAATTTACATCAAATGAGTTTGAGATGTTCTATAATGATAGAGGAATCAAAAGATAGACATCTGCCCCTAGGACCCCTCCACAAAATAAAATTGTTGAAAGGAGAAACATATCTATAATGGACCATGTTGGGACACTCATGATGAGAAAATGTTGCTTTGAAAAAATAGAGAGAAGCTATAAGTACAACTATGTATACCTTAAACCATGTGCAAGTTAAGAAAGGTACTCATTCAACACCTTTTGAACTATGGTATGGATAATGACCCAATGTAAAATATTTCAAGGTATTTGGAAGCAAGTGTTATATTCTCAAAGATTTTAGGAATGGTAAACTAGATGAGAAAAGTGAAGAAGGTATATTCTTTGGCTATTCCACAAGAATAAAATCTTATAAGTGTTTAAATACTAACACTAAAAAGGTTGTGGAAAGTAAAAATGTGAAATTTGATGAATATATAGAAGTACATGAAGCTGAACCTATGAAAGAACCAAAGGAATACAAATCATTTGAATATTTTTATGAAGGTATGCATACTGATGAAGATGCTATAAATCAATTTGCAAATCAATAGAAAGTTTCAATGACTACCAAGTCACATACTATGAATGTCAAGTTGCATTTAGGTTCAAACTACATTCAGGTATCAAGTTACAAAATGAAGTTAAGGCACATTCTGATTGTGAGATTAGTGTACATGAAAGAGATGTTGAACTACCTGATAGAGATGTGCATAGTGATTCATAAGTTGAGAGACCAAATGAGAAAAATAGAGCAGAACCAAGATTGTCAAAGTATGTCAAGAGACATCACCCTACAGTACAAATCATTGGAGATAAAGATGCAAGACCAATGACAAGGAACAAGTTGAGAAATGATACATATTTTTTTAGCATGCATGAACCTACAATAATGAAAGATTCCTTAGAAGAGGTGGAATGGAGTAAAGCCAAGAAATAAGACATTGAACAAATTGAGAAAAAAAAGACATGGACTCTAGTTCCTAGGCCAGAATATAAAAATGTGATTGGCACCAAGTGGGTGTATAGAAACAAGTTAGTTGAAAATGGTGAAGTCACAAGGAACAAGAAAAGATTATTTTTTAAAGGATATGCACACGCATAATGGATAGACTATGGAGAAACATGTGCTCTTGTTGCAAGATTGGAAGGAGTAAGAACTCTACTTTCTTACTCTACATACAAAGATTTCAATGTTTATCAAATGGATGTTAAATCTATATTTCTAAATGGTATATTAGAAGATGAGGTTTTTTCATAGAATAGCCATAAGAATTTGTTGATGCTAACAACAAAAACATGGTATGTAGACTACACAAAACTTTATATGGTTTGAAGCAAGTACTAAGAGTATGAAAGGATTCATAATTATCTTGTGAAGATTGGATTTGAGAGGACTAACGATAACAGCAACCTATAGTTGAAGATAGAGAAAGGTAAAGGTATTTTACTATCTAAATTTTTTGTTGATGATATCATAGTTGGAGGTCAAGATACTTTATGTAAGGCTTTTGCAAATGAAACAAAGAAATAATTTGAAATGTCTATGTTTGGAGAGATCAAATTCTTTGTGAGTTTGTAAGTACATCAGATGAAATATGGTATATACATCACTCATTCAAAATATGTAAAGGAGATACTGAAAACTTTTGGATTAGAAGGCTCCAAGACAATAAGCACACCTATTGTGATAAAACATAATTTTTTCTAAGAATGATAATTCAGTTGAGGTGAATTAAACCTTATATAGGTCTATGACTAGAAAATTACAATATGTAGTACACAACATACTTGATGTTACATTATCTATTGGGATAGTTAAAAGATTCTCTACTAATCCTAGGGAGAACCATTTGATGGCTATCAAGAGAATAATGATATATCTAAAAGGAAAAGAAGAATATGGTCTATATTATAAGGAAACTAAGAAATTTGAATTGAGAGCCATAGTGATGCTAATTGGGCTAGAAATATTGATGATAGAAAGAGAACTAGTGGAGGAGCATTTTCCTTAGGAAAAAGGTTGGTTACATGGACTAGCAAGAAACAAAATTTCATATCTCAATCTACTACTGAATTTGAGTATGTTGCTATTGTAGTAAATTGTACAAAAATTGTATGGATGAAACAACTACTCAAAGGTATGAAGTAGAAAATCACTGAATCTATGATACTTTATTGTGATAATACAAGTGCATGATACTTTATTGTGATAATACAAGTGCTATAAATATATCAAAGAATCATGTGATGTATAAAAAGACTAAGCACATTGCAATCAAGTATCATTACTTGAGAGAGTTATTTCATGATAAAGAGATGGAGATGGAATATGTTAACACAAAAGAGAAAGTAACTGATATCTTCAAAAAATAATTACCTAAGGATGCTCATGATATTCTTAGAGGTAAACTACAGATGATACCCACATCCAAGGCTATTTAAGAAACATGAGAAGTGACTTGCTTTAAGCAAGATGATTGAAATATGTTACACATTGATGTAGTGTATCCTACTTTAGGAGATGCCTAAAGTAATCAAAGAGCTAGAGCTACAAACTAGTCACAAGCTAGGTGATAGAGGGAGAAACTAAAAATTTTCATATCTGCATATTAAGAGCACAAGAATTTGGCATTTTTGTCAAAGAGGGAGATTAGATATAGGGAGAAAAAAATCCAAAGGAGATAGAAGATACAGATATAAGAAACATAGGATTTCTACTTAGAGGGAGATAGTAGATAGTGCTAAGGGAGATATAAGAAGTGATCAATAGGAAGTCATAAGGATGAGTTGATTATCTATTGATTAGAATAGAATTTTGCAACCAATACATAAGACAAAAATTATTGATAGAGGGAGAGACTTCAATACAAGGAATTATTTTCTTTTTGGTATTATTGTTGGTTGTATTAATTTAGTTTTGTTTACCATCAATGCCAATGAGGGAGATTGCTGAAAATGGATTGATACAAGTATGAGAATGTGTTTTAACCATTATTTTGTTAGTGATGTCAAACCTCCTACTTGCTGGTAAGATAATTGCTTAGATTATTTGAGTACTATCATTTGTTTGATTGATGAAGAGGATTTGATCAAATGAGGTAACAATAACACCTAGAGGAAAGGTTGAGTTATGATATGAAAAGGAGTACAAAGATCAATTAGGATAGTGATATTATAGTGCATTGATTATCTACTTAAGGTGTCAAGAAAAGTTAGTGTAAGACAAGCATAAAATTAGTTGGAGCTGAGCAAAAACAAATTCTAGTGTATGTCAAGTGATACAGTGTTAGACAAGTAAAGTTTAGTTGATGTCAAGCACCAATAAACTTTAGTTCATGTTGAGTGATTTGTTAGTAGATGTTGAGAAAAATGGTATGTGTTGAGCATCATAAGCAAGTTAATATCAAGTGTCAGCATTATATGAAAGATCATGAATTCAATGAATTTGAGCTAGAAAGTTTGATTTCTTAGATTGTGTGAGCCATGTTGAAGATAAGCTTGATGAGTTGGTGGCACAAAATTCAAGATGAACCATTTGGAGGTGAATTCAAAGAGGATTGAAGAAGTTTCTAGAAGGGAATAAAATGAAAAGATGGGTAAGCTCATTGAATCCTACCTAATCCTACCTAAACCTGAAACGGATGATAGAGGATGGATGACAAAAGATCTAAAATTTCTATTTATAGAGATGGCTAGTTAGAAGTAAAGGTTTTCATTGAAAGAACATAAGAAAGACAAGGAGTTGAAGGTATTGCTTCATTCAGTGACCTAAGAAGAAGAGACTACTATTGGAAAGAAAAACAAGAAGGGTTAAGGGTATGGATGCTCAAAGGGTGGACAAGCTATTAGAGATGAAGTGTGTGAAATCCAAGTATAATGGAGGACTGAAATAGAGATCTATAATTTTCAAAATGAAGTTGTAAGTTGTTATTAGATCAAGCCTTACTGTTACTTTCTAATCATTGTATTAGTCTAGGGTAAATCCTTTGGATTGAGATTTACCTAATAGTAATTTGTAAATCCTTTAACTAGGTGACATTCCAAGGGATTGATCTAAAGTCCTCTAACAAGGCTCACTCCTAACAAGGTGATTGAAATCCTCTTACTAGGTCACATTTAATAGTGTGCATTGTAACCTTTAACAGTGCATCACTTTAGAAGAGTGAGAATTAGTAGCATGTTACTGGTGGTTTTTCCCAAATTGGATTTCTATATAAAATCATCGTGTCAAATGTGTTATTGAATTTGTTATGTTCATGCTTACATTTTTGCAAATTTGATTTGTCAGTTTTGTACAAGTTTAAGTAATTGTATAATCTAATGGATGCATTCATAATGAATATGTTTTATGGATATGGGTTCACTAAGCTATGAGAAGTTTTATTTGTACATATGGACCTTGGATAACTAATTCAATCCTCTCTTAGTTATTCTAAAGAATTGCAACAAGCTTTCATCTATTTAAGTCGTATTTGGCTAGAGTTGAAAAGAAAATAGGTAAGTGTCTAAAGTGCTTTGGATCTAATAGAGTAGGAGAATTTATATCTATGAATTCAATATATTTTATAATGATAGAGGAATCAAAAGGAAAATGTCACCACCTAGGACCCCTCCTCATAATGGAATAGTTGAAAGGAGAAATAAGTCAATCATGGACTATGCTAGAACATTGATGATGGAGAAGAATGCATCACAAAAAAACTAGAGAGAAGTTGTAAGTATAATAATTTATACTTTGAATAGAGTACAAGCCAAGAAGGGTACAAATGTTATGCCCTTTGAATTATGCTATGGGTGTAATGCTCCAATCAGAGATACTTGAAACAAGGATGAAATCAAAGTCAAGATTTTTTTTTAAAGGTATGGATGTACATGAAATATAAGATAGAAGGATCACAAAGGTCACAATGGAAGACTAAACAAACATACAAACACCAACGGATCTCCAAATGCCACTACTAACCAAAATGACTAACAATTGAAGGATGCAAAGAATCTCAAATTTGAAAGCATATCAAATTCAAAATAAAATTTCAAGGTATTTGAGAACACCATAAAGAGTATCCAAAACACCTCTGAAAAGCTTTTGATCAAACCAAAAAGTGCCCATTGCCTGCTCAAGCAAGTTTTTCCAAAACCTAGGTGATACTTTAAATCAGCATAGTATGATACTTTCTAGTATCGTATGACCTTTCTAATGAAGGCATGTGATACATACTAGGATTAGCCTTAGAAAAGAATAATAGTTACATCCCAATATAATGAATATTAGAAAATAATAGATCACATAGAAGAGAACACATGACACCAAGATTTAATGTGGTTCACTCAAACCCTGAGCTACATCCACCAAACAAGTCCAATATTATTATGATCTAGTTAATAGAACTTGATTACAATCTCTAATCCCTTATAGCTCAATACCTCTACAAGAAGCAATTTTTGCATCACACATTATGAAAATCCCTATCCATAAGCCTTTTTATACAAGCTTTTTGCCACTTACAAAATTAGGGCTAGAATAATATAAAAATAGTAGTTGACACCTTTTACAATATAAGGTCATTTTTGGCTTCAAGGGCATTGCCCCTAAAAATCCCCATATGGGTGTTGCCCCTCAACTCCACCCTAAACTATGATAGGGAGGAAACTTGGGTCACTTCCCCTTGACCTCTTCTTGGGGGCATTTCCCCTAAACTCTCATAGAAATAATATAGAGGGAAACCACATCGAATAAACCTTTGAGTTTGATTAGGCTCCACATAAAAACAATACAATTATGGTTTGGGCAACACTTCTCAAGAAGGCATGTGATACTTTATAAGTATTATATGACCTTTCTCCAAGAGGCATACAATACACCAAAGTTTCATATGATAGAGTTTACATGGGCATGCAATACTTTTTAGTATCACATGATTTTTCTCCCTTGAGCATACAATACTTTAATGTAACACCTAATGCTAATGCATGATAAGCTAGAGAAAGAATGAATTACTCTAAGGACGAAAAAAAGGGAGAAAATGGGAAAAAACATCCACACTAGTGAGAACCAGATCCATAGTCAAGGCAAAGACACTCAAAATAATAGCTACAAGATAGAGACTACATCTAATCATCTATCATAGTAGTGAAGGGAAAGAACTAAAAGCAACATTGCAATGTATTGAAACAACATTGCAATAAAATGAACAACCAACTAAGTTCTCAAATCCTCTCGACCGTAATAGAATCATAAGACCATCATGGGTCCTAGCCATCCCTTGCGTAACATCCCAACTATTGAAGAGATCATTGGCACTATCTTATGAGAACATCACTACTAAAATGTGCTACAACATAAGAATAAGGAAATCTAACATGATAGAAGTAATACATAACATAATCCTACAGATCAAACTCATCATTTAACATATGCTAAATACCAAAATACAAGAATGCATCAAGGAAACTAACATAATCTAAAATGATAACCAAGCATTCCAATGAAAGCATAAATCACAAGGAAGCATACTCTAGAACCAAAAGTACAAAGTGAAAACATCCAACAATGATTGTATTAGAATAAAGGACTATCTTAGTACATCAGTCCCCAATAGTGTTGAAGGTAGCTATGCCTCCCCACCATGTGGAACCCATAGGTCCACTCCCACCATGTTGATAGAGATAATGATCCAACCATAGACACACATAATGCAAACATCAATGGCTAGTACTCACACTAGACAATATGATGACCGAAACCAAGATCTAAGACAATGCATAAATTACAAGTCCTTGCCAAACACTCAATGGGCTACTATGTAGGGACTAAGATTATGGAGAGTTGCTTGGTATCCAAAAGCCCAAGCTTGGAACTGTGTGGTCTCAACTTCCCAATAAAAGGCTCTCACACTGAAGAATTTTTATTATCTTAAGTTTTGTTACCACCCAATATTTTATTTAGTTATCACTTACATAAAACTTCCTTTGTCAACCCTATGGTGCCATAAACAATAGGCTATGAGATAAAAGCCCCCTCCATATGCTACCCTACCCTACCCATGCTCATCCAATGATGAGTGTCCATAGGAATGCATAATCCCAACCCAACCCCAAGTGATCCTAGCTCCCTTGAAGTACAAATAGGATATCAGGCCTCATAAGTCACTCAACAATATGCACATATGTACTTGTGTGTGGTGCACCACCATCACAAAGATCATAACATAAGGATTGGATGAGAACACAAGGAAAATATCATTCAACCAAAACAACTCAAGAGGATGGATGTGGCACACATCCCAATGCAACATAAAAAAAACAATTAAAATGGTCTGACTGACATCCAAATGGATGATCTAGGTCCACACCCAACATCATGCCAAGAAAAATTAAGAAAATAGGGTGGCACACAGAATGAGGTAAAAACCCCCAAAATTGGAAAGCTTCAAAATTAAAACCCATTTGGTCTTTGGGTATGAAAGCCTAAAAAAATTGATAAAATTTGGGTTCAAACACCGTATGCAAAAATAACTAGCATAATAGTGTGAAACCCAAAACCCTCATCCCAAAAATAAGGAAAATGTTCATACCCAACCAAATGGGTAGAACCAAAAAATAGAAATGGAGGCAAACACTAGTTTTGACCCTCTAGAAAAATTGCTACTGGAAACAGAAGATGAAATGAAGTAAAAATAAGAAAATGGGAAAGCCTGACCTAATAACCAAAAGAGCTAAAATGGAAAACAACTAGGTAAAATAAATAACTTGCAGATCCTACCAAAACTGATGATAAAGCAAGGTCTCCTCAAGCTAGATCCAATGAGTCTATCCTCACAAAGATCCCACACCTATAGCTCTCACAATGAATAGAAGGCCAATCCTCCAGAAAAGGATTTCAGAAAAACTCCTCAATTTCTAATTTGCAAAATTGAAAAGGTAAGGAACTAAATTCCTCTTTCCATACTTATTCACTTTGCGAGTGAATAATTGACTAGGGAAATAGCTAATTAGACTAGCTAAACTCTGAATTCATCCAAACAAAAATAGGCTAATCCTAAAAATAGGAATTCATCTATGGAATATCTACTAGAATTTAAATTCAATAAAAATTAAAGACCAAAAACCCAAAATCACAAGAATTTCCTTAACAACTTTCAATCAATGCAAACCTCTGAAAGCATAGACACACTCGCTAGTATAATCATATAATAAATATGAGTTTGGATTTAATAATCATTGAAAGGTTTTATTTAAACAATTAAATAAGGATACATTGACCATAGAAGGATAACATTGGTAAAATATGAATAGTTGAATCACTAACTCCATGTACCACTGCCAAGGATATAAATCCTACACAATAAAACACATGATCAAATGAAATTGCATAAAATATTATAGCCAAAGAAATAAATGCATTAAATAAATAATTTAACCATTTATTCAATTTATACCTAAATAATCCATTTTACATCACTCACGTTTGCATAAAGCTTAATGCAACAAGAATGAAGTAAATCACCATATCATAAATTCACATAAAACTAAAATAGTAGATAACCAGATATCATCATAAACCTACTATCATCTCAAAATAGTATCAATATGTAAATATGATAAACTAAACAACATAGTAGTATAGAATCTATGAAATTGAAACCAAAGTATAACATTTAACCCTCAAGTCATATCAAACTATAAAAATAATAACAAGAGTATTAAGTACCTCTTGAATCAAAATATAACAAGGTACAAAATGCGAACATGAGATTCACTACATTGGGTATGCACCTAATGTGAAGTATTTTAAAGTTTTTGGAATAAAATGCTATACACTAAAGGATAATAGAAATAGAAATCCTAGTACTAAAAGTGATGAAGGCATAGTCTTAGGATATTCCACTAGGAGCAAAGATTATAAGTATTTGAACTCTAACACTTAAAAAGTTGTGAAAGTGCAAATATGAAAGTTGATGAATATGCAGAAAATAATGAAAATGAGTGCAAGATAGAACTTGAAGATTACAACACATTCATTTATGTAGATGAAGAGATTCCCTACACCTTACTTGAATAAGAGAATAAAGCTATCGAGAAACAAAGAACAATGAATATCAAGTTGTTATAGAAGGTTGTTAAGGAACAAAATGTAGGTGTCAAGAATCACCAAAATGACATCAAGAGACATATAGTAGATGTCAAATATCAAGAAGACAATGTTGAGAAAGTGGAACCTGAACTTGAACCAAAGAGACAAAATGACCTTGAAATCATTTTTTAGGATGAACCTGTGGAAGAATAAGGAAGGAAAGAACCTACTCTAGCAAAGTATGTGAGAAGGCACCATGTGCTTGATCAAATTAGTGGAGACAAATGACCTGGAGTTATGACAAGCAAAAGACATAGAAGTGATACTTGCTTACTTTGTGAGTTTGAGCCTAAATAAGTAAAATATGCTTTGGAGAATGAGAATTGAATTCATGCAATGAATGAAAAATATGAGTTGATAGAAAAGAACAAAACTTGGACACTAGTACCTAGACCAAAGGACAAGAATTTTATTGAAACAAAGTGCATATTCAAAAACAAGCTAAATGAAAAAGGAGAAGTCACATGGAACAAAGCTAGAGTGGTACGTAAAGGATATGCACAAGAAGAAGGAATTGACTATGGGAAAACAATCACCCTAGTTGCAAGATTGGAGGGAGTTAGAACACTACTTGCCTATTCTTCTTACAAAGGATTTAAAGTGTACCAAATGGATGTTACATTTTCATTTTTGAATGGAATACTTGAAGAAGAGGTTTACATAGAATATCCTAAAGGATTTGTAGATCTCAAAAAAAAGAACATGTTATGTAAACTACACAATGATCTATATGGTTTGAAACAAACCCCTAGAGCATGGTATGAAAGACTGCATAATTTTTTGGTGAAGATTGGATTTGTTAGAACTAATAATATCATCAATTTGTTCTTGAAGACTATTTAAGGAAACTTGCAAGAAACAATATAACCATTTCTACATAACCCATAAGAGATTTGAAATAAATATGAAATTAAAATTCACATGCAAGAGAATAGACAACATACCCACAAAAATGTGAAACAAGATATACGATGGAAAACCCTCATTGAGGGGAAAACCTAGCCACAACCGAGCAATCCTTTGAACAAGCATGAATCCACACATCTAAAGCCATGCTTCCAACCTTCACAAATACTTCTTTGGCTAACCTATCAAGCCTTGTTCCACTCAACTCTTTCCTTTTTTTTGCTTTTGTCTTCTCATACAACAACTACCCTTGTGGTTGCTTATATAGTAGCAAGTCTCACAAAACCACCAAGTGGTATTTCATGGACCATGTGATAAAACCATGTGCTACCTAACCCATTGACCCCACATTTAATATTAGAAATTTTAATTCTTTTCTCTAATATTAAATAATTACATAAAATATTATCACAATATTACAATACAACTCATAAAATACATCCCATGAGAATCTTTATATGTTGCACATCCATCTAGGTGCAACATTACATAATAAAATAAAATAATAAAATTTAAGCAATACTATGCAATGTGTGCAACACCCATAATCTAAACAATCTCCCACTTGGTGTATACATTGCACAAGGTCAATTTGTAGCCATGTAAATGAACAAGAAAATAATCCATCCTAGCACATCCACCATCATGGATCAAAGTACACAAAGTGTACCATCCTAGTACCCACAAAAAAATCAAAGTATCTAACATCTCAAACATGAATGATCTTACCTCCTATTATGTCACTGCCACTAGACATACATAAAATCCATCCAAAGAGAAAGCCACCCAACCTATCACATTAGAAGATCATAAAATCCTATTCAAATTGAAATTCCAAGCACAAAAACTTGATCCAAAGGCAATCCCATGTATTATAGTTGTCAAAATATCCATAGCTGAAATATCATCTAGAACAAGTGTCAAACCCATCCAACTATCCATACCTCCAAAGGTATACCAGGCGAATCTCACATCATCAACATATCCAATTTTGTATCCTACAATCACAAGCCTGAAGAGCAATATCTACCACATATATACCAAGAAGTTCCATTGCAAAATATAACGTCAAATCTATAACCAATCCACTCAAAACATCTCAAAGAACTGAATCCATGTACTCTCAAGGACATCAAAAATACATAAACCAACAACCTACAAGAACAAATCTCATAAAAAATATCCAACTATCTCCCAAGCTCTCCATAACTAATAGAGGAAAGTGATAAAGAAATAACCATATCATCTCTCACATGACATAACACAAACTAGTAATCACAATCTCTAACCAATCTCAAACCTAATATAAGAAAAAATGAACATACAAGAAGATAACCAACATCAAAGAGAAACTATGCAAATCATAACTCGTATCATGTCTTTCTATACACACACCTCTAGATGTAAATTGTACAAGTATGATATCCTCCATAAAATCCCAACCAAGAAGCCAAAACAACACCCAAACCATACCATATAACTAATCATGGATGTAAGTCTCTCACAAGAAGATAAAACCCCAACCAAGAAGCCACAACAACATCCAAACCATACCATATAACTAATCATGGATGTAAGCCTCTTACAAGAAGATCAAACTCATAAACCATTCCTAATCCAAGGAATATGCCCAATATAAAACCATCTTCCAAACTCAACCAAAATAACAACATATGGAGATAACCAATACTAAACCATCTCCCAAATGAACCCTCTAGAACTAACTCATGTACCATATCTCAAGATCAATATCCATCAAAGAAAAACATAAACATAATGCACCTGAGAGAAATAATGGGCTATACCTCTCAAGTATCAAATCATCAAGTAGACCAAGAGTGGGGAATGAGAATGCTCATCAATATATCCAAGTCTCCAACCAAGACTCATCTAATAATCTCCTCTCAAGTCCATATCAGATGACTACCCCTTGGACTTCCTACTAAAATTGAACAACCATCCTAACAAATACTTTTCTAATATAAGTGAAATCAGCATCACCACTATCTCCAAGTATTCATGAGCACCTATAACCAATCAATCATGCCAAATCCAGTTGCAAAATTGGAATATCATGAATTATCTAGCTTATGATCAATGTACTCAATAATAAGAAACTAAACCAAGATCATTGACAAAGTTCCAACCATGGCCTTAGATACATAAACATGACAACATGATCTAAAACATATCAACCAAAGAGATAAGATGCTCCATATGAACATACTATAACATGTAAAAAATCTAAATGCATATCAATAGTATACCATGACATAAAAATGAAACCATCCTAACACCAAGGATAACATGTCAATGAAAGCATAAACCACACCTTTACCAAGAATCTCATGAGTTCTCGAGATGCAAACATCTCCATACACCATGAAGATAAACAAGAACTCCATGAGTCCTCAAGCTCTAACCATCTTCACATACCATGAAGATAACAAGTGCACCATGCAAATGTTAAAGATGCTTCTACAGAAATAGCATCTAAGACAAACATCCAACATCTATAAACACTCAATCTTTATATCAATTCCAACAACTCCCACTCAACCATGGTATCAAGTCACCTATGGCATCATAAAGACAATCTCCTACATGAAGATCCCCTAGATCTACTCATACAACTAAAGTGTCAATTTCAAGTGAGATCAAGATCTCCAAACCAAGAAGATACAAACCAAACTAGGAACTATTCCTACACTATCACCTCATCACTGTCACAAGCTCCTACTAAATTGTTTATCCAAGCTATCCATGACATCATGATGAAAAACTATCCTCTAACCATGAGAATCAATCAAGGTATCAAACCATCAAAGAACTCAAAGTGCACATCATGAGCTGCTAAGATATACCACCATAACCAAGTTAGGAATCAAAACTAATATACATAAAGGATGTACATATATCCAATCATTTTATGCCAAAATCCATGGCACCATGATCACATCTATGAACTGATCATTTGACTCTTAATATTTCCAACTTGTCAGCATAAAATAGTCAACCACAATCCTACACCATTATTGTACCTAGTAACAAAATCTCATTCCTTATACATTAAGAAAAAATTGCAAATCATGTGACTTAGGGCATAGACAACCCAAATACAAGTCACCAATCTGAATATGCATCAATAATGAAAGATCAATGGGCAAAGACAACCCATAACCAAGCTATAAATATAACCTATAATTATAGACCACTTACAACATTGCACAACTTGTACACCCAAAAAGTCATCATACATATCCAAACCAAACATTGATAACCATATCATCGTGAGACCAATCTAAAATATGAACTAAGTACACAATGACATCAAATCTTAAATCCCTAAAATATACAATGTCATAAACTCATAATGCTACCATAGTTAATATATACCATAAAATTTTTAGATCAATATATTGCCAAATAAATCATGCCAAATCTATACCAAATTTGAACTAATGTGTAGAGCTCTCCAACAGCTTCTCATTGACCACTCTTAGTCTAAAATCTTACTAAATATGCCCAAGTTATGCCCTAGTTTGTGCTCAAAATAAACAACATCTATCTTTCAAGATTCTAAAACCTAGAAAAAATTCAAAATCATAGAATCAAACCTACATCAATTTATAGTGCTCTATATTAGCTTTCTAATGCATGTAAGAAGTTTGAAATCTGATATCAAGAGAAAGTTATGATTGTTTTACTAAGACAGTCCTTTTACCATTTTCACTACAATTTTTCATTTTTTTGACAAAAATTCTGATGGGATAAAATTTGATGGCCATCATGAGTTGAAACCAAAAAAACTCTTTCATTTCCTCTAAACATGACCAAACCAGGACATATTATATATCAAAATTTGTGAAAATGTTGACTCGGATCTAATGGTGAGGTCTATTTTTACCTAGGAGGTCATTTATGCAAGCTCCCCTAAAACCCTCATTTAAATGAAACATCAAAAAATTCCTTTTGTCCAACAATTTCACATGCCCAAAATATACCAATATCCTATCTTAATAAAAAAATTCAAAACCCTTAGATCTACAATAAACAACTTATACAATCTTGCCCTTTCTTTTATCCTCTCATGCATTCCCATGGATTCAATCCAGGGTTACAATAATAAAACCATAGTTGTGATACCACTTGTAAGGAGACTTTTGAGAAATAATAACCATTTCCACATAACCCATAATAGACCTAAAATAAATATGCAAAAAAAAGCCACATGCAAGAGAATAGACAACATACCCACAAAAATGTGACACAAGATATACCCTAAGAAATCCTCATTGAGGGAAAAAACTAGTCTCCAAAAGCATTTATAACCATGTATTATTTAGTAAAATAGATATTGCAATACATGTTGACACATCAGTCAAGTTTGTTATTAGTGACACACATTTATTCAGATTGTATATAGTTACCAAGCTTATTGTACTCATGTCAATGTTTACCATGCATTTCAGTCGTTGACTACTTCTATAGTTCCTATCGATTCCTTTGGACAAATCTCAATGGTTATCAAGAAGTCACAATTACAGTGAAGATCAATAGTGTAAACTGTACATCTCAGTGTATGCTAAGTTTACCAGTGTAAGCTGAGCTATACAGTGTTCACTGAGTTCATAGTGTATGTGATGCGAGTCTAGTGTTAACTGAGCTTATCAGTGTTAACCAAGTGACTCAGTTTATACTAAGCTCAAGGTGATAGTGTTTATCGAGTCTTGCCATGGTAAACAAGTGATTTAGTTTATATGACAAGTTTTACAGTATCTACTGAGTCACTAGTGCAGACCATGTTCAAGACTACATGAAAGTGATATGTATGAATTGAGCTTCTATGTCGACCAAGCGCATGATGATGCTAAGCATTAACAATGGATGCTCAGTATCAGAACCTCACCAAGTCAGTCTTTAGAACCTAAGTGTCTTCATGTGGGCTGACTTTGTAATTTTTATAATTGGATTGATATATATGTAATATATTGTATCATATCCAAAATGTGAAAGTATAATGAAGATGTGAATGTGAATGCAATGTAAGAAAATATAATCAAAAAAGAGTAGAAAGAGAAAAATACAAAGGCTACAATAGTATAAGGAGCAACAAAGTCATACCTATCATAGCAAGGTGATCTGTACTTAAAGGAATCTCATTTAGAAAACCAAGTTGTAGATTAGAGATCATCTATTGTTTCATCCTAATAGGTGGATCAGTCAAATTCTTTAACAAGGTAGACCTAATAGTCTTTTGTAAATCTCTTTACTAAGTGCATATTTAATTGTATGTTTGTAAATCCTATCACAAGGTGGACCTAGCAGTCCTCATTGCTTCTAATAGGGTAGATCATTAGAAGTGATCAATGTAAGAATTAATATGCTAACTTTATACTGTAGTACTAAAGTTTGTGGGTAGCATCCCCACCCTAGGTTTACTTTCTATTTGGAAGGTTTTTGGATCACCAAATCTTTGTGTCATTGTGTTATGAATGCTTTCATATTTTTAGTTTCTTATGCATGCAATTAGATCAGACTATATGTGATGGACTAAATGCTAATTTGATTAAGAGTTGAAATTGTTAAAATTCTAGAAGTTATTGATTCACCCCTCCTCTCTTAGTAACTTAGCATAGTCTTGAATATTTCCAACAATTGGTATGAGAGCATTGTGGTTATTAGGAGAAAGTTTAACAAATTGAGCAAAGATCAAAGCCATGGAGATATTTAGACTTAACAAAGCTATTGACAATGAGAAGCTAGATTTGGAAATAGCCATTGCCCAACTCAAGAAAGAAAAGGAGCAACTCTCTCAATCACTAAAAAGAAGAAAAGAACTTGCAATTCAAATGAATGATCATCTCTACATTGAAAAAATAATTGAAGACCTTCATTAAAGTAATTTAGATGAAGCCAATGAAGTAATCAAAGAACTCCTAGAAAAGAATGGATCCCTGCAAGAATAATTAAGAAAACTAAGAAGAGAACAAGAAATCTAGTCAGTAAGGTTATGTGAAGTCATGGAGTAGAAAAAAAATATAAAGGAAGAGATAGATGGAAGGAACAATGAAATCTAGAACCAATTGCTTCAGCAAGTAGACCATATTGATCAACTCTCCAATACAAATGAGGAGATCATGAGCCTAAGATTTGAAAATGAAAGAATAAAAAATGATCTAAATTCTAAAAGGAAAATCAATGAAAGATTTTTAAATGATCTAAACTCTAAAAGGAAAATTAATGAAAGAATGATGAAATCCCAAGTAGACATGAATCAATTGAATGGGGAAAACCTCTATAAACAAAAGGAAAAACCAAGAACTAGATATATAAAAGAAGGAGAATCATCCAAGCAAGGAGCTCAAAAGAATCAAAGACCTACTTGCAATCATTGTAGTAAGATAGGTCATACATCAAATAAATGTTGGAGTAATGGAAAAGAAAAATTCAATGGAAAGTGTTACAATTGCAATAAACATGGTCATAAGGCTAATGAATGCAATGAGAAACCAAGATTTGAAGTCAAATGTCACAAATGTAAGAAACATGGACACAAGTCATCATAATGCAAAACCAAGATATTGAATCTAGGAGAGAAAATTGTGAATGCAATATTTGGTTGGGACTACAACACTTGGTGTATATGTCATTACTGTGGAGAATTTGGACACATTGGTATGAGTTGTGTAAAGCATCATTTGAAAAAATTAGATACCACCAAAAGATGTTTCATTTGTACAGAACTTGGTCATCTTTCCAAGAATTGCATGAATATTGGTTGAATTGAAGATGAGAAAAAGACAAAGGCTAATAACATCCAAAAATAAATGACGCTAAAATGGGTTCCAAAGTCTACTGAGCATACAAATCTAATCAATAGTGATCATGTCACTCAAGAATGGGGTGACTCTACCATTTCTACTTAAGTTCTTAAAGAAGAAACCAAAAGTATGTTATCAAAGAAGACATCCAAAATAGTTCTAGATTGAAAGAACAAAAAGATCCAAATCAGTATTTAGGATATAGAGGGATCATCAAGTATGAGGGTCTACCATGTTATCTTCTCTACTGAGTGAGGTTGAGTCATAGACTCTACTGAGTGAGGTTGGGAGTAATAAAGATGCTTATAGTTACTAAGTCTCAAAGACTTCGCCAAGTGATCAATGCAAAGTAGTGGACGATAGTCTATCAACATGATGTCAATCGATCTACCCTTTATACTAAGCATTTATGGAAACATTTTAACAAAGGGCATGGAATCAAAGTCATTTTTTATTATGAAATTTTGAGTGCTATTGCAAAGTGTGATCTTCAAAGCTTTCAAGTGATTTGAGCAAATTTCTAGTGAAAGTTTTCAATTTTTCTCAAACCCTACCAAGTGAAGATGGCAACCAGAAACAACAAGGTTAAGTGAGGATCTGAGATGTTGGTTTGTGGAGTGGAATGGAAAGCACTAGATTTCAAGCTCACCCATGCAATCACTAAAACCCTAGATCCAAATGGAGTGCAGTCTCAAATCCCTCCAAAGGTACTTCTAATCAATGATATTCACACTCATTTCAAATATGTTATTCAAGAGATTGGTACATTGGAAATGGATGATGCCCTAGGCCAATTGTGTATGAATGGAGTTTTTAAACCCAAGCACCAACACCTAGAAACCAAAGAGTTAACTCACATCCCTCACATGCCCCATGAATGTCAAGTTAATTGGATTAGGTTTATCCTTAGTCTTGTGCATAATGGATAGTTGTGGTTGGAACAACTAGTGTTGATCACAAAGAAGATGGCTCATTGAATTACTAGTCTCCCAATGCTAGCAAAAGCCAAAATGACAAAAATCCTAGTAGAATGGGATGGTAGAGGAATGAAAATTAGTAGTATTTCAGATATAGAATTGAAGTTTGGTATTCACATCATTGCGCACAAGATATACACCTCTAGCAGGTTGAATAGTGTGTCATGTAAAGCTATTGACTTTACATACAAGGTGGTAAAGAACAATTTATCATTTGACCTTGCTGAGCTATTGTTGAGATAGTTCAACAAAAATATGGAAACCATAAGGACATCAAAGAATAACCTACATAAGTTTGGTTCCTTGTTGACTTGTCTATTCTTTTACATTCAAAAATTCATCCCTTCAAAAGTTACTATTGTTTGGAGAAAAGATGTACCTATGTTATATAGAATAAATGAGTTTATTGCTAAAATGGGTGAAAACTACAATAGTATTATGGATAATTATTTTGATACATTCAAAGAGAAAATGAATAAGAGGTTTCAAATCCCCAAGAAACTAGTTGAGGATTATAAGGATGATGTATGATTTATGGTGGATAGTGATAAAGTGTACATTTAGGTAGTTAACCCTAGAATTGTGTGGGTAAAACCTCTTGGTTATGAGGTTAATATTGATGAAACTAAAGATATCATTGAAACTCTTGTGAATGAGCTAGTTGATCCTAAGGTAGCATATTTTGGCACATATGATGAAGCAAAAGCCAGGATTGAACTTGAAATAAAGCTTCCTTAGGCAGTAAACAAAGGGAAGAAGAGAATTGAAAAATTAAAATCCAAATCAACATTTTTGTTGATCGAGGGAAAAGGTGAGGATGAGGAAGAATCCAAGGAAGGAGAGCCATTAAAGAAAAAAGGCAAGGTGATTATCACCAAGCCACAAAAACCATCCACTGTAGTATTCACAAGGAGATCTTCAAGGAAGAAATCTAAAAAGGAAGGAGGAGATATTATGTTCAGAATACCTCCACCCAGCTTCCAAGATAGATTGAAAGAACCTTAGGAAGGAGCAGGTATAACAAACTTTAAAGCATTAAAATGAGTCTAGGACTAAAGAAGAAAATAAGTAGATTGAAGACTTGGTGATGAAAAAAATGGGTAAGTGGAAATACTCATCAGATCAGCTTACTTCTCAGCTCCCTAATATTTTGTTGGAGAAAATCAAGCCAAGATGAGATTTTTCCACGTAAACTGTCAAAGATATTTATGGGAAAACTCTAAGGCAACTATTACCAAGCATATTAGATGCAGAGGTAAAATAATCATTGAAGAAAAATGAAGAAAAATTGACTCTAAAGTTCAATATTTGTTTGGTTTTGATTAAAGACATTGAGAATGTTGTAAGGAATGCAACAAAAACTTGGAAAAATATCTATCTATTACATAAACCAAGTGATTTTCTAGTTGATGTTAAAGATGATAATGATGATGATGAGGATAAGGAGAAGGATGAAGAAGAAAATATTAAAGAAGTAACTCATATTAACAACAAAGAAGATGAAGAGGATCAAGGACAAGAGGCTACCAAGGAAGCAAAGCAAGATGATGAGGAAACTAATCCAGTTAAGATAGCTATAGTAGTCATTGCCTCACTTCCTCACTCTCCAAGAAAAATAGTAACAACATCAAGCATGGAGACAGACCAAACAAGTTTGATTGTGACCACCAGTGCTAATCCAAATGTCCAATCACTCTTTGATCCTACTCAGCTCAACACATCAGTGATAGAAGTGATCTCCACTTCATCTACTGAGTTGTGGACTCTTCCTTCATCAACCAAGTTGAGTACTTCATTTTTGAGCACTTTAGTTTTGAGTACATCAATTTTGAGAAAATCAATTTTGGATTCTTTAGGTATTTCTATAAATATTCCTTCAATAAGCATATTGTTAGTTGTCATAGCTAGTCCTAGTATGTCTACAATTGTTTCTATTTCGGGTACACTAGCATTAAGTGTAAGGACATTTGAGCCCAAGGTTCAACCAAGCATAAAAGTTTTGTGAAAAGGAAAATAAATGGATGAAGAAATAGATTTAGATGAGGAAATTGTAATCCCAAATTGGGGCATTTCCAAGCTTACTCCAGACCAAATGTAATCATTTGGTGAAATCCTCCAGAAGAAGGCTAAACAACAAAGACTAAGAGAGGAGAGAGATAAGAAATTCAAGATAATTGAAGATGCAAAGACTATTTTGGTAGAGGCCAAAGGTATTGAGGTTGATTCTTCTCAATCAATTTTGTATTAGCTAGTAGAGACAGTCTAGAAATTTAATGAAGATGTTGATGGACAAGATAAGCTAGTGCAAAAGGTAGAAAATAAGTTTGATAATAAAGTGTTGGAGCACATTGCTCAGCAGATAGCTATATATCAAGTAGAACTTTCTACAATTTTGGGAAATTTAGAAACATCTTGTACAAATATGTTATCACTTTTGGAAAGCTATGTGATGTTTCTGAGTTTACTAAGGAAATAATGGACAAATTATCCAAAAGATATGAAGATCTGAACGCTAATTCTCAACAACTACAACTTGACCCTAGTTCAAGCTCTAGACATTTCAAGAAAATAAGATTTTTGTCTGATATGCAAGTAGAATTTCTTAGAGAAGAAGCAAGAATCAGATCCACATTGATAGATATACAAAATATGATTCTTCCCATCATGGATGCATTGAAGAAACATATTATACATTCAAAAACTCTCATCCATGACAATAACTTCTCCAAAGCAGACCATATGATAGAACACAATTGGGATAAAACCTTGGCAATCATTCTCAAGGTACATTCAATTTTTTATTATCTCATTTTGGTGTTACTATGTAAATATATAGAATAAATCTTTGGCATTAATGTCAAAAAGGAGGATAAAGACATATGTTATGGGGAAGAAATGAAACAAGTTGTAAAAAAAAATGGGGGAGTAAGTTATGCATAGAAAGATATGTTGTATATAGCAAGCAGATGTATAGTATACTATATAAAAGAACCTTACCATGTACAATTGTATACCTTACAAAATCAATTTTGAAAAATCTCAAAAATAGTATACTCTAGTAAGATAGTAGCACAAGGTGATGTATAAAAGGTAGTCAAGAAAGTTTTTGAATTCAGTTTTGGTTGATAAGTGTTTTCATCACTAATGCCAAAGGGGGAGATTGTTGACACATCAGTCAAGTTTGTTATTAGTGACACACACTTATTTAGATTGTATATAACTACCAAGTTTATTGTACAGCTATCAATGTTTACCAAGAATTTTAGTTTTTTCCAAGTTCTATAGTTGCTATTGAGTCCTTTGGGAAAATCTTAATGATTACTGAGCAGTCATAGTTATAGTGAAGATCAACAATGTAAACCGTGCATCTCAGTGTATGTCGAGTTTACCAGTGTAAGTTGAGTTGTACAATGTTCATTAAGTTTGTAGTGTATTTGATGCGAGTCCAGTGTTAGCCAAGCTTCTCGATCTTAAGAAAGTGACTCAGTTTATACCGAGCTTGAGGTGATAGCATTTACTAAGTCTTTCCATGATAAACAAGTAATTCAATTTATATGACAAGTTTCACAGTATCTTTTGAGTCACCAATGTAGACCAAGTCCAAGACTACTTGGAAGTGATCAATATGGACCAAACTTCTATGTCTACCAAGTGCATGATGATGTTGAGCATTTACAGTGGATGTCAAGTATTAGAATGTCACCGAGTCAGTCTTTAGAACCTGAGTGTCTTCATGTGGGCCAACTTTGTAATATTTGTGTTAACTTGTATTGTGGCTGACTTTGTAATTTGTATAATTGGATTGATATATATGTAATGTATTGTATCATATCCAAAGTGTGAAAATATAATGAAGATTTGAATGTGAATGCAATGTAAGTGAATATAATCAGAAAAGAGTAGAAAGAGTGAATTACAAAGGTTGCAATAGTATAAGGAGCATCAAATTCATACCTATCACAACAAGGTGATTTGTACCTTAAAGTAATATCATTCAACAAACCAAGTTGTAGATCAGAGATCATCCACTATTTCATCCTAAAAAGTGGATCAGTCAAATCCTTTAACAAGGTAGACCTAACAATCTTTTGTAAATCTCTTTACCAAGTGCATACTTAATTATATGTTTGTCAGTCCTTTCACAAGGTGGACCTAGCAGTGCTTAGTGCTCCTAATAGGGTAGATCATCAAAAGTGATCAATGTAAGCTTTAACAGGTTAACTTTATACTATAGTACTAGTTTGTGGGTATCATCCCCACCCCAGTTTTACTTTTTATTTGGAAGATTTTTGGGTCACTAAATCTTTGTGTCACAATTTTATAGATGCTTTCATATTTTCAATTTCTTATACATGTAATTAGATCAGACTATATGTGATGGATTAAATGCTAATTGGATTAAGAGTTGAAACTGTTAAAATTCTAAAAGTTACTGATTCACCCCTCCCCTCTTAGTAACTTAGCATAGTCTTGAATATTTCCAACAATAAAACCATGGAAGCCTTCAAAGCCATAGCCACAATTGATTAATCCATGTGAACAAGCATGAATCCACACATCCCATGCCATGCTTCCAACCTTCACAAATGCTTCCTTGGCTAACTTGTCAAGCCTTGTCCCATCTGACTCTTTCCCTTTTTTCCCTTCTATCTTCTTATACAACAACTAACCTTGTGGCTACTTATATAGTAGCAAGTCCCACAAAACCACCAAGTGGTATTACATAAACCATGTGCTACCTAACCCATTGACCCCACATTTAATATTAAAAATTTTAATTCTTTTCCCCAATATTAAATAATTACATGAAATATTATCACAATGTTACAATACAACTCATAAAGTATATTCCATGAGAATCTTTACAATAGACTGGAGATAACAATGAGATATTTTTATTTACAAAAATTATCGATGATAGCAAATTTGGAGGAAAGGATTCATTATGTAGATCATTTGTAGATGAGATGAATAAGAAATCTAAAATGCCTATGTTTGGTGAGATCAAATTCTTTGTTGGTTTAAAAGTATATCAAATGAAGCAAGGTATCTTCATTACTCAATCAAAATACATTAAGGAGATACTATATATTTTTAGAATAGAATATTCAAGGACTATGAGCACACCTATGGCTACAAGACATAATCTATCTAAGAATGACGATACTACTAATGTAAAGAAAACATTATATAGATCAATGATTGGGAAACTATAATATGTTGTTCATAGCAAACAAGATATTGCATTAGCAATAGGGATTATTTCAATATTTTTTGAAAACCTAAGGAGAATCACATAATGGCAAAAAAAAGGATACTAAGATATCTTAAAGAAATAAAAGACTATGGCTTATATTTCAAAGAAAATGACAAGTTTGAATTGAAAGTTTTCACTATTTTTGATTGGATAGGCAATGTTGATGAAAAAAAATGCAAGTGGGGGAGTTTTCTTTCTAGGAAAGACACTAATCTCATGGAAAAGAAAGAAATAGAATTTTATTTCACAATCAACAGTTGAAGCTGAATATGTGGCAACACGAGTAAATTGTTCAAATATTATATGGATCAAGAAATTGTTGAAAGGGATGAAGGAAGATATCACTGATCTAGTTGTTATCTATTGTCACAACACAAGTGTTATAAATATATCAAAGAATCTTGTAATGCACACAAAAAAAAATCACAATTCTATCAAGTATCATTACTTGAGAGAGTTAGTTCAAGACAAAGAAGTGAGATTGGAGTATGTAAACACTAAGGAGAAAATTACTAATATTTTCACTAAGGCTTTACCTAAGGATGCTCATGAATATATAAGAGGTAAGTTAGGGGTGATTCCCCTAGAGAAGGCTACTTAAGCTAAGATGGAGCTCTGCATCAAATGTGTTGATTAAAATATCTTATAAGTTGATGCAAAAAGTAATACTTTAAGAGTTCCATAAAGTAGTGATGGAAGAAGAAAAAATGTTATAACATTCATAGACCAAATGACTAAGATTGATTTTTTACTAACATGAAGATATCTACATCATAAAGATTTATGAGATAAATGTAGTTTTTTTGACATTGTTGTCAAATATGGAGAATATGATAGTTAGCATGGAGTAATATTATTCAATAATGAGATGTGGCAAGGAGGGATAATATTTGCAAGGTCAAAAGAATCTGATTGATTTCATGATCTGATAAAAGGATGAGCTATATGGATGAGAATTAGAATGAAACTAAAAGAAAGAGATTGTTGGACACAAAGATGCAAATTAGAATGAAATTAAGGATATTAATAAAGATCTGATACTAAAGATAGTGGGATATTTCTCAAAGTAGTACATGTTTTGGATTGTATGGTAAATAGAGGTGTTTCCATCAATGCCAAAGAAGGAGATCGTTGGAAAATACAATTGCAACAATTGTTATGCTATTATTGATGTCAAACCTAATTGGTAAGATGGTTATCTATATTATTAGTGTGACATATCAAGATGATTGATGAAGAGGATTTGAGAAGATACATAAAAAAATAACCTAGAGGAAAGATTGAGTTATGAGAGGAATTACAATGGTTGCTTGATTAGTTATACGACAAGATTAAGTGATTTTTTAAACCATGCTTCAACTAAAGAAGACTATTGTATTGAATCCTTGAAGAAGTGATCAAATATTGACCAAATGCATAAGCTTGATTAAAAAAGAGAGTAGAAGATTGTGAAAATTATAGTTTATGTCGATTGATGGTCGATTAAGCACCAGTATGTACCAAGAAAATTTAGTGTCAATTGAACATCAATATCAATTGAGTATTAGTGTATGTGGTGCGTTGAAAAGTTAGTAGTGAACAAATAATCTAATGATGACTGAGCATTAGAACACAATGTTGGCTGAGGGACAACATTTGACAAATTATGAGGAAAAAATGATTTACAACTGACATAGTTTATTTCTTGGAAAATGTTAAGCATTTGGAAGATAAGGATGGAATACTTGGAGCATTTAGTTCAAGGGAAACCATGTTTGAGCATTCCTATGTAAGAATTCAAACAAAAGTTTGGAGAAGTTTCTAGAAAAAAAGAGGAGACAAAATGATGAAAGGATTGGATGAATCTAACCAAACCCTAAGATCTACAGTGGTGTTTAAGAAGAAAAATCTCATAATTACCTACTTAAGGAGATATAAGGGCTAATTTGAAAAGTTTTTGAGGTTAGCAGAACTGGTGAAGACCTAATCAAGGTTCGAGCAGTTGTTGATGCTATTGATTAACGAACTTAAGATGGAGGCTAAGAAGAGTTAAAGTGTGATTAATTGAACGAGTGCCAAGTAGATTAGAGACAAAGATGACAATGAAGGTCAATCAGTGGATCAACATGTGAACCTAACTATGATCTATATTTTCTAGGCAAGTTGTATTTTTTAGATCAAACTTGTTGTTACTCTCTAACAATTGTATTAGTATTGAATCCTTTAATCATTTTTGACCTAATGGTCTTACTAAAATTATTTAATCAAGGTGGCATTCTAATGGAATGTTCTAAAGTCCTCTAACAAGGCCACTCCTAATTGGGTGATTAACTCCTTTAACAAGGTCACATTTAATAGTGTATTTTGTAACCTTTAATAGGATTAGCTCCTAATAGAGCTCACTTTAGAAGAGTGAAATATTGATGACTTTTCCAAAATTGGGTTTTGCCATTAAATCCTTGTGTCAACTTGTATGAATGTCATTTGAGATGTTTTACTATTAATGTTTTACATTGTGCAAAGTTTGATAAGTATTAGGATAATGGTTTGCAATTTTATGTTATTGATTGTTTACTATAGAGGTCAAGAAGCTATTGGATTCTTAGATATGGATTAGTTGAAATTTTGAAATGTTTAATTGATACATTTGCACCTTGGATAATCGATTCACTGCCCGCCCCCCCCCCCCCCCCCCCCCCCCATTTATTCTAAATATTCTAAGAATTTATTTTCTAGTGTTGAGCATGTATGGTTATGGCATAAAATGATGTATATGTGTAAAGAATGTTAGCTTATTAAGATAAAATAATATAGTTTTTCAATAAATGCACAATCTTCAAATGATATCCTGAAATTGGTGCATACTCATTTATGTGGTTCAATAGGTATTAATAGTTACTATGGTGACAAATATTTCATATTGTACATAGATGTCTATTGTAGAATGATGATTGTTATGTTCATGAAGGTGAAATCACATGTTGTTAATATGTTCAAATGGTACAAAGCTAAGTCAAGAAATAAAATGGAAAAATTTTGAATTATCTAAAATCTGATACAAGTCATGAGTTTATATCTATTAAATTCACTAAATTTTATGACAAGAATAGTTTTAAAAGATAGTTATCTTCACTGAGAACACAACAACAAAATAGGATTGGTGAAATACCAAACATATTAAATATGGATTGTGCAAGGACACTGATGATTGAAAAAGAGGTTGCTCAAATATTCTAGATCAAATAAATTAGCAGTGTTGTATATACATTGAACTGAGTTGAATTGAAGAACGAAAAAAACAAGACACCCTATAAAATTTGGTAGTCATACATTGAATGTAAGTTATTTGAAAATCTTTGGAAGTAGATGTTATTGATGAGCCTCTACAAGGCCATTATTTTGAGATCTTTTTATCTTGTTTTTAGACAATTATCTTGTAGAAACATTTATGACTCTATGATTTTAAGAAAATGAACTTATGTTTTTATGAATATGTTATATATATGTTAAGACATGAAGATTGAAGTATAGATAGTTTAGATATGCTATGTTTTCTTGAATCTATGGACTCGTATGGTATAATGAAGGAATATTACATGCTGAAAAATGTTTCCTCATCCATGTTATGTTTGGTTAGATTCCTTCTTGTAGCCATAGGATTTGCAAAGAATGATAGTTTGAACATTATATCTTTTTCTAACATTGATGATGAAATAAATATATGCATGTGGAAGTTGTATGCATTCAATGTTTTGTAGGTACTTGCCATGTGTATTCAAAGTTATCACTTTAGTACTAAGTCAAAGTCTTCCAGATTACTGAATCATTGCAATGAGTAGATTGTTATGTGATTTCTATTATGGCAGTGGATGAATATAGCTCCCTTAACCTTCTATATTCTTGGAGGAGTTAATTATGGTTTATGATATTTCTGTTTCAGACTTTATGAATCTATAATTCATTCACGGAGTGATCATAGAAGTAGGAAGTTGTTGTAGTTTTCCTATAAATAATGTCTTTTGTAGCATTGAAAGAAGTGTTTTAGGAGAAGATAGAAATATAATAGATTGATTTTCATAATAGTAGTATGTGATCTTGTTTTTAATCAGATGTAATCTCTTACCATATGAATAGAATACCAAGTTCAAGTTTACATCTTCTATTTTAATTATCTTTTCTGTTCACTCATCCAGAGGGGTCCACTTGGTGAGTGAAATACTCTGTTAGAATAGATTTCATTTCCTTGTTTATTTCTTTGCAAGATAGAATTCTGTTATTCCTATAGCATAGGTGCATAGATAGATTTACTATTTGCAACATTACTTTAAGCTCTAAGATAAGATGTCATTTTAGTTCCTAGCTTAAGTCTCCTTTAGCATTCTCCTTTTTTTTAGTTGTAATGACTTAAAGAGGAATCAAAGTATATACTTTGTAGCCACCCTCTCAAGCTTACACTCCTAGGTTGACAAAATAAAATGAAGTCAGTATGTTGTTCTTAGGAAAACATATGATTCTATCTAATCATGGAGTCACTATGAAAGGATATCCAATCCTTTGTTACTACGGTACTAAGCTGACCAACCAATTCTATTCACAAGGATGCAATGATTAGAAAATTTGATTTTAAAGGACATGAATGTATATTCCTTGTTTATTCATCTAAGAGAAAAGCTTATAGATATTTGGGAAAAGCTACTAACAAGATGATTAGTACTGTGAATGTAAAACTTGATGAGTTTGCAGACAAGAATAATGTGGAAACCAAGAAGGAACTTGAAGGTTACAAAAAAGAAGTATATGTATGAAGAGGTACTTGATAGACTACCTGAGTTACAATAGAGGTCCACTGATCATCAAAAAATAGTATCTCATGTATAGAATACCTTACCTGAGCATTAGATAGTACAAAGTAAGCATGAAGTTCAACCGCTCCCAAGAGGAGAAAATGTTGAAAGTAAAAGAAATAAACTTGTATTAGCCAAATATGTGATAAAGGAACATTCCCCTAAAAAAAATATTGGAGACAAAAGTGTTGGGGTATAGACAAGAAGAAGTTAAGTGATAATACACATTTGATTGCTGATTTTGAACTAGGAATAGTTAAAGATATACTAGATAATGAGATGCTATGAATGAGGAGATTGATCAGATTGAGAAGGACAATACTTGTACATGAGTACCAAGACCTGCCGACAAGAATGTGATTGGAACAAAATGGATTTTCAAAAACAAGTTGAATCAAAATAGAGAAGTGGTAAGAAATAAGGAAAGATTGGTTTGCAAAGGTTATGCACAAGAAGAAGGAATATATTATGTATAGACTTTTGCACTTGTTGAAATATGGAAAGTGTACAAGTATTGTTGGATTATACTACATCCAAGATGTTTAAAGCATATCAAATCAATGTTAAATTTATATTTTTTAATGGAATACTTGAAGAGGAAGTCTATATTGAACAACCAAAAGGATACTTGATCAGAAGAAGATGGTTTGTAAACTAAAAAAGGCATTGTATAGACTAAAAAAAGTATCAAGAGCAAGGTATGAAAGGGTACATTCATATTTGATTAAGATTGGATTTGCTAAAACAAGTAAAAATAGTAATCTATATTTGAAATGTGAATTTGAAAGTATGGTGTTTACTACTAAAACATTTGTGGATGATATTATTTTTGGAGGAAATGATATGTTATGTAAGACATTTATGGATCAAATGAGTATTGAATTTAAAATGTCAATGTTTAGTGAGATCCAATTTTTAATTGGATTACAAGTTCATCAAACAATGAAAGGTGTTTATGTGACTCAATCTAAGTATGTGAAAGAAATCTAGAAGAAATTGGGGATGGATGAGTCTAAGTTAGTTGGTACACCTATGGTATCTAGAGTGATATTATCAAAGGGAAGACACTACTAGGGAGGCAAATAAGACACAATACAGATGTATGATATGTAACTGACAGTATATTGTAGATAGTAGATAAGATATTACACATGTTACTAGTATAGTTGCAAGGTTTTCATCTAATCCACAGGAGACACACATGACTACTATGGAAATGATATTCAAATATCAAAAAGGAACTAAAGATTATGGCCTATGGTATAAACAAGATGATGATGCTAATCTTAAATTCACACAGATGCTGATTGGGTTGAAAATTTTGATGATATCAAAAGAATAAGTTGTGGAGTCTTTTTTTTTAGGAAAAATATTGATAGCATGGATAAGCAAGAAATAGAGTTGTATTTCACAATCTACTACTAAGGTTGAATATGTTGTTGATGTAATCAATTGCTCTAATATTGTATGGATTAAGAAATTGTTGGAAGGTATACAAGAAGAGATAACCAAGTGTATTACTATTGATTTACATGATAATACTAGTACAATAAATATTTCAAAAAAATCCACTAATGCATTCAAAGACAAAGAACATATCAATAAAGTATCATTATTTGAGAGAGATAGTATAAGAGAAACAAGTAAGGCTTGAATATGTAAATCAAAAGAACAAATTGTAAAGATATTTACCAAACCATTTCCTAAGGATTATTTTGAGTATCAAACGGGTAAATTGGGGGCCTTGCCCCATTCCAAAATTCACTAGGTGAAGATGCATGCTACATAAATTCATGGATGAACAAAAATATCTTTGTGGAGTCAATGTAAGAGTTCACAATTTAGGAATGTTTTTGAGGTTGTACAAGATGACTATGATGAAATTGGGGTAAATAATGCATGCAAGGTACAAGGATAACTAGGAGGTTTTGTAAGTTTTAGATTGAAATTTACAATGACCTTTGGTATTGTTGTCGAAGGTAGAGAATATTAGTAGTACACTAGGTGAGATAATCAGTAAAGGATAATATTAGAGTTGCTATTGATGAAGATGAAGAAAACTAGAGAATGCTATGAAAAGGTAGAGTAGACATCAAAGTGAAGTTAAATTTAAGAAAATGATATCCTCAGGGGGGGAAATGTTGATGAAGATTGTTGTTGTTGAAGATAAAGACCAAGTTACAAAGAACCTAATGATGAAAATAAAATGCTACAAAGTTGTATTATTGACAATGCATACATTTGATTATATTATGTAATGTTTTGTAATGTAAAATAATAGGTTATGCGTCATTATCAATGCCAAAGGGGGAGATTGTTAGTCCCAACTGATAATGTAATAGGTAATGCTATGAATTTATGTAAAAGAGTCATATTAGTAGAGTGCCATATTATTTGATTGATGAAGAGGATTTGATTGATGAAAAGGTTTTGAAGAAAGTATGTTGAACACAAAGTTGATAAGTATGGTATTTAATAGAAACTTGAATGCATTGGAAAGTGATACTATAATGATGGTTTGATTATTTTATAATCGTGTAATAGTGTAATGTATTGAGCTACAAAAGATGAACTGAGTGACAAGATTAAAGATGGATGAAAATAATCACCAAGTGACTATAGTGTTCACCAAGCAATTGGAAAACTTAAGTTGGAAGTTGAGTATTGCTTAAGAAAGTCTAGTATTGAAAAAATACTCTATTTCTCGAGTGAAATGTTATGTTTACCCAGTAATAGATTGAAGAAAAAGATTGTAAAGATAGAATTTGAGGCCAAATTTTTATGGAAATATGGTATGTTCGAGATGGTCAAAGGTTTGAGTCAAATTTGGTTACAATATTAATGAAGTCCAAGAAAATTCAATAAGGATCTAATGATGAAGATTAAAGAAGAATAAGGATATGCACAAATTTCTATGAAAGTTCTATTTTCTAAGTGGATAGATACATGTAACTTTATATTTGGTAAAACTTGAGATCGACAATTATGATTAAGAAACAATAAATGGAATAACCTTGGAGTATAGAGATGAATATTTAAGGATATGTTCAAGATAGTTTTTGGTTTTTGATCATGTTCTTGGTTAGTTGGTGATTGATTGGAGATTATTTGAGGTTGTTGAAGGCGAAAAAGATGAAATGAGAAGAGTTGAAAGAAAGAAAAAAGGAAATGAGTGTATCAACCAGTCAAGAGAACATAGTAAAGAGATAAAAAAGATACTAAGTAGAAAAGAGATCTAAATAAACAAGTTATTGATACCTAATAGATCATTTTATCTTTTTGCTTTCTAATCTTTATAATAAAAAATCTCATAAACTAAGTGGATCTAACAAGTTTTTGAAATTCTATATGGTGTTCCTCTGCAAAAACCTTACCCATTTAAAATGCCTCTAATAAAACTTTCCTTGACTATTCAAATATTGTAAAGCTTGATGATATGTATACAAAATAAGCCCTAGGAAGAAGATAGTGTCTCCACTTCTCCGATGCTTGAACTATTGCTAAAATTCTTGATCATATATAGAATATTTTATTTTGGCATCATTCAACTTCTCACTAAAATAAGAAACAAGTCTATGTTATTGGCTCAAAATAGATCCTAATGTAGTACCACTAGCATCATACTCTACTTGAAACACCTTATTACAATTTGGAATTGCTAAAATATGTTGTTCTATAACTTCTTGTTTCAATAAATTAAAACTCTTATCTTTTCATGTATTCCACTTAAACCCTTTCATATTCACTCTCATTATTTTAGTCAAGGGTCCACAAATATAGTTAAAACTACTAATAATTCTTTTGTAAAATATAACCAATCCATGAAAATGTCTTACCATAGTAGCACTCATAGGAGTAGGCTATTTAGGGATAGCCTTTAATTTCTTAGGTGTCCTTTTAGACCTTCTATTGAAACTAAAAATCCTAGATACATTAACTCCTTCACAAAAATATAGTATTTCAAATTAATCAACAAATTTTATTCCCTTAATTTTTTAAACAACCTATGAATATACATTATATTTTCCTCCAATGTCTTGGTAAATATCAAAATATCATCAAGGTAAATAATGAAAAATGTACTAAGAAATTCTTTAACTACCCCATTCATGAGTTGTGTGAAAGTTCTTGGTACATTGGTTATCCCAAAAGGCATGACTAACCACTCATACAATACTTCCTTTTTCTTAAAGGTAGTCTTCCGTTTATCTTCTTCTCTAATATAAACCTAATGATACCCTCTCTTCATATCTATCTTAGTGAATTACACAATTCTTCTCAAATAGTTCATAATAT
Organism: Cupressus sempervirens; assembly: GCA_028749045.1. NCBI lineage: Eukaryota > Viridiplantae > Streptophyta > Pinopsida > Cupressales > Cupressaceae > Cupressus > Cupressus sempervirens. The sequence goes on from CM053793.1 coordinate 733,646,488, forward strand.
CATCCATCTATGGCAAGGAAATTTCTTATTTGATTATAATCTTATTGATATCCCTAGAATCTATACACATCCTCCTATCTCCATTCTTCTCTGGTGATAATATTGTCAGTATAACACATAGACTTAGAATCTCTTGAATCAACCCCTTTTGTAACAACTCATGTTATTTTATTCTCAACTCTTCCCTTTCTATTGGTGTCATTCTGTGTGCTACTTTATTTTGGAAACTAGCTATTGGAATCAAGTCCATTTGATGAGTTATCATCTTTGTTGGTTGTAATCCATCAAGCACATTATTAGATACAATATTTGGAAAATTGTCCAACAAATTTATAACTTTTGCAGGTACATCTTCTACTTCTTCTTTACCTTCTTTTGGATTTACGAAAAAACACACATTCTCATGCCTCAAAACTTCTATGAACTTTCATCCATTAGTAGAACATATTCTAGTAGTGCTACATACATTTTCTTCTATGTCCTTCAATGGATTTAGGTTATATCTCAAACCATCCTTTATCAGAGAATAAGTATTCGTACAACCATCTTATACAAAATTTCTATCAAACTATCACAACCTACCTAGCAACATATGACATGCATCCATAGGTATTAATATCATTGCATCATACATCACATGGTATCCCCCAATCTTGAACTTCACTAGGCATTGTGTTACAGTGGGGTTGTCAATGCATCAAGACTAAACTTTCAATGCTTAGTACAAACACTCAAATTATAGTACATAGGAGCTAGTTAAGACATTGTCATAAATTCCAAGGAGAGCACTAAATAAACTTCCAACAATCTTCCCCTTATTGTTACCTGAAGGTCTAAGGATTTGAACTTTTGATACCACTTGTTAGAGTGGGGTTTTTGTTGCACCAAAAGATCAATCTTTCAATGCTTGATACAACCACTCAACTTATAGTATAGAGGAGGTGGTTAAGCCCTTGTTAGAAATCCTAAGGGGAGCACTCAGTAAATTTTCAACACATTTTTCATTGACCATGACCTTCTGGTCATCCCATACCCAAGAAATATAGTATGGGCATGTGTGTTTCTTTTTCTTGAGATTTAAAATTGATGCAAGAGAATCTTGGTTTTTCTCGGTGGCTACTTTGGAGTTCATGGGAGGAGGCTAGATAGTTGCTTTGGTGGATGCTTGGACTAGTACTCAGTTGAAGAAGGAATTTGGAGCTCAGCATGGTCCTTGGTTGCTTGGCATGGTCTATGGTTTCTTGGCATGGTCTTGGTACTTGGCATGGTCCTTGGTTACTCGACATGGTCTTGGTTGCTCGACATGGTCTTGGTTACTCGACATGGTCTTTTGCTTCTCAGCATGGTCTAGAAATTTGGTGCATGTTGCATGTCATGTAACTAATTTTATATAATTAGTTAGAGGATGAAACTTTTAGGGATAGAAGAGGTCCTAGATTTCTAACTATGGTTCAAAGTTCAAGTTCTAGTTCATCTGGAGCTAGGAGATATTACAATTTTACTAAGACATTGATTTTGAGAATTTAATTGTTGTAGGAGGCCGACTTTGGCATTTAATTTATGTATTTGTATTTAATTTGTGTTTTGGGCTGACCTGTGGCTTAGATTGGTATAATTAGGAGTTTTGGAAAATTCTTTAGGCATTATTGATCCATCATGGAGAAGTGGAAGAGCTTGGAAGAGTGAATTTGGAGAAGGGCTAGTAGTTGCAGCTTGGAAAACAGGAAGATTGCTTGGTGGGCTTGCGAGCACAAGTTGAGATCTTCCTTGGAGGTTTCTACCAAAGTTGATCTGGACTAGCTAGGATGTGGGATTGGATTTTAAGGGATCTTTCAGAACTATTACTTGCTTTGTATTTGGCCGTAACCAAGAAGGCCTTACAACCTAACACATTGCATGTAATCAATTATATTTTATGAATATATTATTATGATTTGGTATTAAATCTTGCATTGTTGCTTCTTGTTATTATATTTTTGCTACATGGTTTTATAGTAGGGGGCTAGGACATCTCCTTTGGGGATCCTCCTACCTTGCAGCATGTCATGCGATATCAGAGTGAAGGTTTTTCTTGAGTGTGTGGACAGATCACCAAAGTTGAGGTAGTTTGCACCAGTACTTGGGTTGGAGAAGTAGATCTGAGTTAATCTTGATTTGGTGCTGGATTTTCTTTCTAGAGTCCTAGATCTCTTGGTTGGGAGGTGGCAGATTGTGGTTCTCGCTTGCAATTGTAGAGGGCTTATAGATGGGTTGATGGACGCAAAGATGGATGAATAATCTTGTTGAGGCATGATCATAGAGAATTTTTGGATTGTAAATTCGTGGTCCTAGACTTGTGATGTGGTTCCTGATTGTTCACGCAAGGTGGTAAGTTGTGATCTGACTTGCAAACAATTCAAGGTTGTCACAAGGAATGTGGGAAGGATTTGTTGTAGAGGGTTTTTGAAGATGTTGGGAGATGGCTCTGAGAGGATTGGACCCTGAGATGATTGCAAAACTTCATGATATAGTAGAGAGGAATTTTTCTAACATGTTTTCTTAGTTAGATGCTAGATTAGCTGATCAAGCTAAGAAGGTCAAGTGGAAGAAGTTGGTTTTGTTGATCAGTTTATGGAGTCTAATACAAGACCTGCAGAATAGCAGGAAGTTGTTGTTGAGGATATTCCTAATGTTGTTGATGCTAGGATAGAAGTTGGTTTTCATGATCAATTTGTTGAGTCTAACATGGAAATTGTAGAGTTCTTGGTCATGGATGATTTGGTTGTTGTTGGCGATGAGTTGTATATTCTAGAGCATCTTGTTGTGAGCAATGAGATTGCTAGTGTTAAGAGTTTGGCATGTGTTGATGGAGATCTTCATGTTGCTACTGATGTGGATTTTGTGGCTGATATGGAGTTTGTTTCTATTGGTTTGGATTCACTAGTTATTGATATGGATGGGGGGCTTTTTGATGAAGCATTATGTTTAGTTTGTTCCTGGGAGTGAGCATGTTGATTGGATGGTTGAGATTTTGGTGTTTGACAGAATGATGTGGATGTGGATGATGTGCAGATTGGTTTTCTTACCCCTATTGGAGTGGAAGCCTTTAGTGAAGTGAATTTTTTTGTTTCTCTTTCTTTGGGCATCAAAGTTTGGGACACACTTTTCTATTTACCTGGGGAGTCTGACGCAGAAGCATCTTGGTTTTTCTCAGTGGCTACTTTGGAATTCATGAGAGGAGGCTTGGTAGTTTCTTTCATGGATGCTTTGATTGGTACTTAGTTGAACAAGGAATTTGGAGCTCGGCATGGTCGTTGGTTGCTTGGCATGGTCTATGGTTTCTCAGCATGGTCTTGGGACTCGGCAAGGTCCTTGGTTACTCGGCATGGTCTTGGTTGCTCGGCATGGTCTTGGTTACTCGGCATGGTCTTTTGCTGCTCGGCATGGTCTGGAAATTTTGTGCCTATTTCATGTCATGTAACTAATTTTCTATAATGAGCTATAGGATGAAAATTTCAAGAATAGAAGAGGGCCTATATTTATAACTATGGTTCAAATCTTAAGTTCTAATTCATCCAGAGCTAGGAGATATTACAATTTTACTAAAACATCAATTTTGGGAATTTAATTGTTGTAGGAGGCCAACTTTGGCATTTAATTTATGTATTTGTATTTAATTTGTGTTCTAGGCCGACCTATGGCTTATATTGGTATAAGTAGGAGTTGTGGGAAAGTCTTTAGGCATTATTGATCCATCACAGGGAAGTGGAGGAGCTTGGAAGAGTGAATTTGGAGAAGGGCTAGTAGTTGCGGCTTGGAAAATAGGGAGATTGCTTGGTGGGCTTGCAAGCACAAGTTGAGTTCTTGCTTGGAGGTTTCTACCAGAGTGGATCTATACTAGCTAGGGTGTGAGATTAGATATTGAGTGATCTTGCAGAACTATTACTTGCTTTGTATTTGGCTGTAACTGGGAAGGCCTTACAGCCCAACACATTGCATGTAATCAATTATATTTTATGAATATATTATTATGATTTGGTATCAGATCTTGCATTTTTGCTTCTTGTTATTATGTTTTTGTTGCATGGTTTTATAGCAGGGGGGGATATGACATCTCCTTTGGGGATCCTCTTGCCTTGCACTACATCAAAAATCATGATCATCTCTTCTAACATTGAATCATCACTACTTCCACCATTGATAATTACATCAAAATATTATCTTCACACTTGCATCTAGTCTAAAATAAGCCCCTCCTTTGATCATATTTATTCTCACCACTTAGCAAGACTCTTTTATTATTTAGGACTTCTTATATTCTAGCATCTTGAGAATGTAATGATTTGGAATCTTCATCCACATGTGCAACTCTGGCATGGCCTTCAATTCTTCTATCTTTCCTTCCTTGGCATTGACAACATTCAAATTCTTTATGGCCTTCTTCTCAAGGGTAAAAATATGTTTCATGAAAGCCTCCTCTTCCTCTTCCTATCTAATTTCCATTATTTTGATGATTGAAGTTTTTTATCCTCTAGTTCTGACTACTACTACTAGCCTCATCCTTCTTATGATTATCATTTTGGCATCCATAAGATCATCCACTAGATCTTCCACCATGACCTCTTCTACATTATCTAATCTCAAACTTCTTGTTCATCTTTTCCTCTACTCTTAGGTTAAATTGGTATGCCTCTTCAATACTATTCATTCTGACCAAACTCATCTCATCTTGAATTATTAGCTTTAAATAGTCAAATTTATCATTGTTATCTTTAGCATGGCTTGTTCTAATGAGGACTTGGTAGAGCTATTCTTTATACTCCTAAACATATTTTTTCCTTGTTTTAGCCCTTGAATTTTCTTAAGTAAATCAAGCTCATAATAAAAGGTAATGAATTGTCACTTCAATTTAACTATCATCCAATCTCATCTTGTGATTTTCTCCTTCTTTCTTCTATTTTGCTCCAATTGAATCTCCTACCACCAGATCTTCATATGCCCCTTTAGTTTCACCTTATCAAACTTGACCCTATTAGGATGCCCAATATCTTCTTACTCAAAGTACTCTTCTAGTTCATTGATCTAGTCAATCAATTCCTCTAGGTTAATATTTCCCAAAAATGTGGGAGCCTCAATCCTTGGTCTCTTCCCAAGCCTGGAAACTTCCCTAAAAATCCTTTCTTCCTCTAGGTTTAGAACTTCTTCTTCTCCTTCCTAGTTGACATTTAGTTCTTCTTCTCTTACATAAAGATTCATACCCATGTGAATATGTTCCTCCAATGCTCACATTTGTCTTTGGAGGACTCTAACCTCAATTCCTATAGCTCTGGCTCTTCCATCATGTTCCCTTCGTGGAGGCATTTTTGCACTTATCATCGAAACCTTAGTGAAAGTTTCCTCACAATTGACACTCTATCTATATACTCAGCTCAAACCATGGTCCTTGTACAAATTTCCTCAAATCAAAAATCCATCTACACACTTAGGAATTCCTTCTTTGATACCACTTGATGAAGGGTACTCGCCTTAATACCACAAACACAACAAAAAAAGAGAAATGACATAATTTTTGCATGAATGAAAATGGACTTCTTCTTATCTCCAAAAGTATGGAATTATAAATTTTTAAAAAGATAATATAAACATACACATGGGAACTTTCTTTACAATATTCTTCAAGATAGAGCCATGAACTACCACACTAAACTACCCTAAAAGCACTACATGGCTTCCTTATAGAAGTAATTTTCCACCACCTAGGAGGGTTATAGAAATTTATCCAAAACCCTTGAGGTTGGTTGACCCTCAAATAACTATTATTTTCATATTTCATACATAGAGTCAACACAAAATAATTACAAATTATTATTTTAGCTACCCCAACTTTCAAAGGACATAACTTTTGCAAATTGACTTTGATTGCCTATTATAACCACTTTTAAAAATGGAAGCTCGTAATCTAAAATGGTGCAAGATCCATTCAATTGAGGTTTGACCACATTCCAAAGTGATTTAGGCCTTCAAAATTGAGCTCAAAGATTTATTAACCAAAAAATTCAATAACTTTTGCAATACATAGTTGTGACAATGAAGCTCCACTAGTAGGCTAAAATAACTAAGATGAGTCTCCACCTACAAAATGAAAACATTCTAAACTTGTATGACCCAATTACTAAAAATAGTAAGTTTCCACAAATAGTAACTCTACATGAAAATAACCCTTGGTTAAAATACAAAAAATGAAATATTTTTGGGTGATGCTAGATTTCACTTACATGTAGGATGATCTTGCATCAATAAGTAATGTTCTACTAACTCCTGGGATTGATCCACTTAGATCATTGTAGATTTAATAAAATAATCAAATTAGCTATTGCCTTTCATTTATTATTCTATTTGTTGCAATGGTAAACTTTAGTTGATCATAACTTAATCTTTTAAATTACGAGTAGTGATCATACATGTACTAAAAGAGACACTCCTAAGTCTCCCATGATGATAGAAACCATTAACACTCACTACAACACCTCATTCATTAATACTTAGCAACCCACTAGCAACACTAGGTCAATACTTGACATTGTGATAACATAATAATTGATCATTATGCAACCAAATATATAGCATGACATATCCAATCATCTCCTACCATCACTACATCATTTATACCACTAATATCCCCCTTTATCATTGATGGAAACACCTCAACTCAAATGTACATCTACTTCTATACTTTGACATAATACTTGTACTTTGTCAACTCTAAGAATCTCCCCCTTTTACTAATCTCCTATCTTCTTGTTGTCTTCTTTAATGCACATTATATTTTCATGCTTTTTCTTCTTGTCACCTTAATTTTCTTGTGCAACTACTCCTCTTCTTTCCTTCTTCTCTTTATCTTCCTGCTATACTTGTACTCTTTCTCTCCGCCTTTGACAATAATGCCAAAGGTTCAAAACATTTCATATTGGCCATGTACCTACAAACCACTAACTTTTTCATTGAGTTGGTTCACCTCCTTTTACCTCTTTATATTGTTGACTAACTATCTCACTATATTGATTTCTTTCCCTAAGCTATAGTCACATAATATCAATCCATACACAAGATATTCAATAAATATAGTGGAATGATGCACCAACAATATCTTCTTTTTCAAATTAGGTAAGGTAATGGCCCCTACCCTACCTCTTAGATACTCAACTATATCCTTAGGCAATGGATTTTTGAATATACCAACTACATGATCCTTTATTGGCACATATTCCAATGTCACCTCTTTCTCATGTACTTTTTTTCAAAAAAAGTGATACATAATAGCAACATGTTTGGTTTCAGGGTGCATCAGTAAGTTATTTGATATGCTAGTAGGCCTTGTGTCATCTTAATAGATAACCATTATTTATTAACCTTTTCTTGAATGCCTTCCAATATCTACTTGATCAATACTATTTTGTACAATTAATAACAACATACTCAACTTTAACTATGGATTGTTAGATACAATTTTGGTTTTTGTTTGTTCAAGAAACAAACCTATTACCAAGAATGAATGCATCACCAGTTGTGCTCTTTCTATCATCTATATTACCTTCCCAATTTGCATCAATAAACAAACTTAAAGTCAAATCACCTTTATGTGCATACCAAATACCATAGTCTTTAGTTTCCTTCAAGTACCGAAATGTAATCTTTACTTCCATCAAATATGATTCTTTAGAAATCGTAGAGAATCTAGCAACAAATCCAACATCTTCTTTTATGTCAGATCTATTGTGCACACCATACTACAACTTCCCTATTATGGACTTGTATAGAGTTTCATTTGTATATGAGAAATAAGCATGCAAGAAATACTAAATTAAGAAATAAAAAACATTTACACACTTATTAAATATAACATAAAGTGAGACAAAGAGGAAACAACTCAAATGAGAATATGAGCCATTAAGGGGCTCTCTCAATGAGATTGTTCTCTTGTTTTAGGGATGTGTCTATTTGCTTAGATTTGGTATGTATGCTCAAATACTCAAAATAGCTTCGATGGAGGATTTGGATTTTGGATGTAGATATATGGTGGTCGATGTGAAACTTGCTCTCAAAACAACATTATGGCTTTAGGATGATGGAGTGTGTTAAAATGGCTTGGGAGGGGATCCAATTTATAGGCTAAGGGCTTGAGGGTTTGAGGGCTAAGATACAAGGATGGAGAAAAGCTCATGGAGGGCTCAGATTGCATGAGAGGAGAGCACATAGATTGTGCTTCCTTACAACCAATCAGGGAGTGACACATGTCATAGGGTCATTGGTTAGAACAAGAGGGGTTGAGGGGTCAACAAAGGAGGCTCAAAGCTCATAAAGACTCTCATAATGGCTTGTATGAGCAATAAATGGGCTTGTAAGAGTCATTATGGCTTTGTGGGAGCATTTATGGCTTGGTGGTTGGGATATTTTGAGGGAAGACTTTGGCTTGGCTTAGGAAAGTCTTAAGCTTGTTTAGGATTGTGCAAATGATTAAGGGAAGGATTAGAGATGGTTTAGAATTAGATTAGGGATGTTAGAGATGAGCAAGTGGATGGCATTTATGAGGGTGGGTGAGTTAGTAGCTAAACTTGGTTAGTATGGGTGGATGGGGTGGATTAGGCTAAATGGGGGATTAGAGATAGGCTTAGAATGAGGATGAAGACTTTCTAGAAGAGTCTAGAACTTCCTAGGATGAGGATAAATAAAGTTTATTTATTTCAAAGGTTTGGGTTGAGGAGATATTTATTAAAACATTTTTAATAAACATGAGGATTAATATTTAATATTAATTAAATATTTTGAGTTGGGATTAGGGTAAGGAAATGATGGGATTAGCCTTTGATCAAAATTAAAGAAGGATTAGAAGATTTTGGAAGAGGTTAGTGGTCTTAAGGAAATTGGCCAAGTTTTGGGCAAAAAATAAATAAATTATTTATTTTGGAATTTTTGGTCAATTTATTAATTAAATAATTAATAAATAAGGAAATAATGTTTAAATAAGATTTAAACATTTTTGGGAGGGATTCCTTAATTAAATATTTTTAATTAAGATAAAGGGATTTAATGGCATAAAAATTAATTAATTAATTAATTAAATAATTAATAAATAAATGATGATGACATCAAGAACTTTTTCAGAAAATAAAAATACTTTATTTTCTAAAGGATTTTTAGGTGTCTACATTTTGCCCCTCTTTGACATAGTGTTGAAACAACACTATTTCAAAGAAGTTTAGATATAAATGACATGGAGATGACTTTATGGAGCAACACAGTTGCCCCAGTCTCAAGTAGAAGAGAGAGAATGGACTGCACGATTCCCCCTCAAGAAGGCGGTGGGGAGAGAAAACGAGGCTCGATAGTTTCTTGAAAAATAAAAGAATCCAGGATGAGTAAGGAGACTTAGATTGGCAAAGAGAAGGGGCTAAGTTAGCTAAAACTCTCACTATGGGAGAATGATAAAGGGAGAATGATAAAGGCACAAGAATAAATAAGCTTAAGACTTCAAGGGAGATGGAGGATGGAGGAGCAAAGCACCATAAAAGGGAATCTAGGATAAGGGAAGGGATAAGGGGATAAGATAAAGCTGAGGCAATAGGATTTCAAAGAGTCAGATTGATTGAAGATGGGTGTCGGAGATCCCTAGGACTAGGATTATGGATCTCGAAAGATGAGGCTTGGTGGATTGATTTGATGGGTGGATCTCTAAGACTAGGATTGTGGATCCCTAAAGCTAAAAGTGATGATTGATTCTGAGAGATACGATTGCACAAGCTGGGGTACAAGAGACGGATGCTAGATATGGATGGGGGATAATGGAGATGAAGGGAATTCATTGAAGCCTTTTGAGCAGGGGGATACTTCAAAGAGAAGTACCACCATGTAGTTGAGCACTAGATTTACTATAGGACTGTTGGTTAATTTCCAAGGGTACCAAGAACATCAAGGCCTTTTCACCAACTATCTAGAGGATTGACAGACTGACTCAAAACAAACATGCAAGGACTGCCCCAGTAGCACACAAGAAATCCTAAGGAAACAACGTAGAACTGACACTGGGTAACCCACAAGAAGAAAAGAAAAACAAATGAAAGACCTGATCAATACCTTACACTCAGATTGCTCCATTCGTAGCATACCATGATATGGAAGATCATGGCAACCGTGAGGAGGGAACAAGGAGATTTTTTGGAAAAGATACTTCAAGACCCAAAAGGGAAGATTTCAAATCAAAAGAAAGCAAGAATCCAAAAGAGAACTGTTTGCCAACGAGATGGGTAGGATGAGGTACTAACGGACAAAGATCAAACATGAGAAAAGCTATATCCTGCAAGGATCTATTGGAGAGCACCTAAGATGGTGGATTTGGATTAGTGATGCACTTGGAAAGCTGAACTAAGAAGGATAACACTTTGGTGATAGGAGATCTAGCTAAAGGATGCATTGGAATAGCTAACCAAGGGTTGTGCGATGTGTGCAAGATGCTGATCAAGAATGAACTAACATGAAAGCTGGATAGATACAATGGTACTAAGCTAAAGAGGATGTACAAGCTGACAGACCAAGATATGTTACAAAGGTACAAGGTTGTTCATGTTTTGATTTTGTGAGATGGAAATATTTTAGAGTGTGTTGGATGGATAATTGGATAATTTGATGGTTTTGTGAAAAGCTTAAGGAAAATGAGATTCTTTGTGTGCATGTGATAGGATACAAACTAGGATTAAAGCTTTGTCCTATAATACAAGTTGGAATATGGTACAAGTTTTAGACAAGATTTGGATGTACAAGGTATGGTACAAGATTTACAAGCTATATAGGAGGTATTTACAAGCTTCATTAGATGTTGGATATTTGGTTGGAACACCAAGGAAACAAGCAGGTGTTTTATGGGATGGTGAGTGGATGGATGAGGGATAGGATAGTGATAGATAATGGATTAGTCTTAGTACACAAGGCACCTAAATTACCAATTTTTCACCAAGGTACCTATCCAAGGTGCTTGAATTGCCAAGTTTTCACCATTGGACGCTTATTTCTATTTACTATTTTTTTGTATTATTCAAAAGCTGGGTATACCAAGGATCTTCAAGCATAGAACTTCTTGAGATGAATGATGTTAGTAGGATCATTCAAGAGTTCTCCTTCTGGTGTAGATAGCTGATAGGCTCTAGAGCCAAAGGAGGTAGTGACAACATAAGGACCAAGCCATGTAGGTTCAAACTTGCCTTTCTTTTCTCGATCGGCTTGGAATTTCATATTTTCTTTGAGGACCATGTCACCTGGCTGAAAGTGTCAAGGAATCACCTTCTTATTGAAGTTCCTTTTGAGATGATATTGATAGACTGTGAGGTGATTATAGGCATGTTGTTGCTTCTCATCTAGGAGATCTAGCTAGGTGAGCTAAGCTACTCTGTATTCTTCATTTGATATTTTGCCTCGCAAAAATATGCACAAGGAGGGAAGTTCAACCTCTATGGGTAGTACTACTTCAGCACCATAGACTAAGGAGTATGAAGTTGTGCCTATTGATGTATGAAAGGAGTTTTGATAGGCCCATGGGGCTGGATTTATTTGTAGGTGCCAATCGCAGCTGGAATCATTAACAACTTTCTTTAGGATTTTTAGGAGGGTTTTGTCAGTTGCCTTTGCCTAGTCATTACCTTGTGGGAAATATGGGTTAGAAAAGTGGTGATGGATGCAAAGGGAAGTGCATAATTCTTCCATGTTGAGATTTTCAAAGTTACCACTGTGGTTGGTGAAGATGGTGGATGGGATGCCAAAGCAGCAAACAATGTGGTACAAGATGAACTTGGAGACCTGAACTCCTATAGCTGATACTAGGGGGACTGCTTCCACCCACTTAGTGAAATAGTCTGTAGCTATTATTATCCATTTATGTCCATCAGATGAGAGAGGTGTGATAGTTCCAACTAGATCAAGGCCCCAACAAGAAAAAGGCCAAGGTGGTGCAATATGCTATAGATCTTGTGTTGGAGCATGCACAAGATTGGCATGCTGCTGGCATGGGATACATTTTTTGACAAACTCATAGGAGTCTTCTTCAATGGTAGGCCAATACTAGATTTCTCTAAGGATTTGTCATGCGAGGATAATACCACTCATGTGGGCACTACAAAGTCCAGAGTGTACTTCTTTTAATTCCATTGTGGCCTTATTTTCATCTAAACATTGAGAGAGAGTATCATGATAACCCCGACGATATAGGGTATTGGCTATGATAACATAACGAGATGACTTTTGGATAAGGTTTTGGTCTTGGGTACATGTGAGGTGAGGGGAGATGATATCATCTTTAAGATAAGCATGAATCTCATGGTACCAAGGGGATTGGGGACCAACCAAGATGCAAACATAGTTTGAGTCATCATTCGCATAGGTAGGCATGAGGAGCTGCTCAGCTAAAAAATCATACTGTGTAACCTCTTAGGGAATTTCCAAGAGTGACCCGATAGTAGCCATAATTTCTGCTACTTTGTTCTGCATTTGAGGCACTTGTGTAAACTGAAGCTTTGTAAAATGCTAGGTTAGCTAATCAACTAGCTCTTTCTAGGGTAATAACTTTTTTTTCTTTGGTTTGATATTCATTTAGGACTTACTTGATGATGAGCTAAGAATCACCAAAGATTTGTAACTCAGTAATGTTCCATTCTATGGCTATCTTTAATCCTACTATAAGAGCCTCATATTCATCTATATTGTTGGTGCTAGGGAATTGTAGCTTGAAGGCTTTTGGAATGTAATCTCCCTCAGGTGTGACCAACAATATTCTTGTCCCTGATCCATGAGATGTGTATGAGCCATCAAAATAAAGTTTCCATGGGGGTTGTTCTTCAATTAGATAGATATGCTCATCTAGAAATTTTGTGATTAAAGGATATGCATCTACTAAAGGTGTGTTAGCTAAATGATTTGCTATGGCTTGGCCTTTGATTGCCTTTCTATCCACATATTGGATGTCAAATTCGTTAAGGAGCATAAGCCATTTGGCCAAATGGCCTATAAGTGTTGTTCTAGAGAGCATATACTTGAGAGGATCAATTTTGGATACTAGCTAGATGGTATGACTTAGCATGTAGTGGCGGAGCTTTTGAATTGAGAAAACAACTTCCAAACAAGCTTTTTCCATAGGAGTATAATTGAGTTCATAACCAAACTAGGATTCTACTGATATAGTAGATGGCTCTTTCTCTGTCGTAGTCATCATGCTATGCTAGAAGTGCCCCTAGAGCAGTAGGCATTATTGATATGTACAAGATGAAGGGATGACCAGGAACTGGTGGAACCAAGATGGGGGGATTGGTGAGATACTGCTTGAGCTAATCGAAGCTGCATTGACACAAAGGATCCCACTTGAAGTTTTCATCCTTCTTTAGTAAATGTGCAAATGGTGTACACTTATCTGCAAGCTGGGAGATCAAGCACCGGATGGGTTGAAGCTTTCCTCAAAGAGTACAAAGCTGTTATAGTGTTTGGGGAGGAGGCATGTCTAAGATAGCCTTGACCTTTTTGGGGTCGATCTCTATACCTCATTTAGAAACTATAAAGCTGAGAAGCTTGCCAGATGTGACCCCAAAGACAAATTTCTTGGGATTCAGCATGAGATGATATTGGGCTAACCTATCAAAGACTTTCTCTAGGTCAGCAAGATGATCCATGAAGGTGTGAGATTTGACCAAGATATCATCCACGTAATCCTCCAAAATGCTATGGATAAAATCGTGGAAAATGGCTGTCATAGCTCTTTGATAGGAAGCCCCATCATTCTTTAGACCAAAAGGCATCATGTTGTAGCAAAAGGTTCTCCAAGGGGTAGTGAATTCTATCTTATGTTGATCCTCTACTACAATCTTGATTTGATTATACCCAGAAAAGACATCCATGAGGGTAAGAATTTCATGTCCAGTTGTAAGGTCTACAATCATATCTATGTTAGGTAAGGGAAAATTATCTTTTGGACAAGTTTTGTTAAGATCTTTGAAATTAGTGTAGATTCTGATGTCACAAGAAGGCTTAGTGATGGGGACCATATTGGAGATCCACTCTGAGTAGTCAATAGGTTGGATAACCTTAGTAGCTAACATTCTTTCTAATTCAACTTTGACCAGTAATGCCACCTTGGGGTGCATTTTTCTAAGCTTTTTTCTGACGGGCTTGATCTTTGGATCAACTACAAGATGATGAACTACAAGCTTTGGATCAAGTCTTGGCATGTCCTAATATGACCATTCAAATTGGCCAATGTTCTCTCTTAAGACCTCAAAGACGAGGTCAGCTTGGTCTTGTGATAAGGATGCAGCAATGTGAACAAGTTTGGGGATCTCTGAAGAAATGATGTTGACTTCTCTAGTATCCTCAATTAGAATAGAAGACACCTCTGGTTGATTATCTTGAGGAGGTAATGTTAAATCCTCATGTTCTGCTTGTGGCTCTAAATTTTCTTGCTAAGGGGATCTCTTCGCTTCCTTAGCTAGTCTCAGATTTTCCATAGTTCTAGTTTTGGGTGTATCGGAACTAGGTTGGGGATTTTTTTTACTTGTGAGGAGTTTTGGCTCCCATGACTCTTAGAAGTGCTTCCTCTAATGTGAAATTATCAATGTGTATGATGCTTGGTTGGTCCTAATCTATGATTTTAGGGTGAGCGAGTGGTAGATTGATGAAATGGATGGATAGTTCTTGGAGAATAGAGTCTCCCAGGAAGATTTCGTCTAGGATATTGTCGTAGGCTCTCTTTTCAACTTCCTCTAGAATGTCTTTGATTTCTACAAGGTCACGGTGGATGTTCAAAAAAGCATGACCATCCGTATTGGTGCCCCTAGTTGCGGGTATGCCAAAGCCTACACCTAACTTCTTTTCCCATTTGTGTGCTTCGATGGGGCATTGCATGCCTCTTTCCTCTAGTCCTAGACCACCACCTTGATATTTCCATTTTTTAGTGATGAGCTTATGTGATTGGGGATACTTCTAGTTGAAGTGATCAAGGCATGCTTGATCTCTTGGAGGTGCATCCTTATGTAACCAATTGTTGATATCTGGAGTGAGCTCCTCATGAAGAGGGATTCTTGGGGATACAAAGGTTGTTGGGCCAAGTTGTGTGTATCGAGGAGGTGGAGTCTCCTTGGCTTTATGATATGTGGGTTGTCCATGGGTGTGTGGATCAAGTGGCAATGCACCAACTAAAAATGCATCAGACAGGCTATATTATTCGCAACCTTTGTTGTTGATCTTTACAGTAGATAGGGTGGAGGCGAGGATGGTTTCTGGATCATTACAGGTGTTGGATGAACTAGCGATGGATTGGCCAATTTCAATGCTAGGGCAATGGTTTGTATATGAGGCTTTAATCACATTGCAATAAGCAAAGGGTTCTAGATCAGCATGGATGGTCACTTCAGTACCCTAATGTGAAAATTTGAGGCACTGATGATATGTAGATGGAACGACCTTCATGGCATGAATCCATGGGCAATCGAGGAGGATGTTAAATGGTAGGTTTAGATCAACAACATGGAAAACTATCTCTTGGATGACTGGCCCAACCTTGATGGGTAGAAAAACTGTGCCCTTTGTGGTTCTCTCCAAGTTGTCATAAGCTTTGATGGTGATAACCTCACTGATGATATCCACCTTAGTATACCTAGCTTGTTTGATAAATTTTAGGGTACAAATATTCAAGGCTGATCCATTATCTATCATTACTCTTTTTACAGAAAAATTGGCTACCATAATGGTTATGTGGAGCAGAAGGGTGTGATTTGGCTTAACCACAGGTATGTCAATGGGTTTGAATGATAGGGCACATGAGGATAAAAGGTTTCCAACAAGATTACAAAAATTAGTCGCATTAATATCTGAAGGGACATGAGATTCTATGAGAGCACTATCAAGGATGTCTTTATACAAAGGACTAGTGTGGAGCAAGTCAAGGATGGAAATCTGAGCTAGCATGTTCTCGAGATGTTCCAAGATGTTGTATTGGCTTTTGAACGGAGCTGATGATACTAGTGGGGTTGATAGTACTAACGGGACTAATGGAGCTGTGATGTTCAATCGTGCTCTTTTGATGGTGACTGCACACTCATTATTTGGGCCTTGGATATTGATAACATTGACAGAAGGCTCTTTCTCGGATATACAACCTATGAGGCTACCATAGTCTATGTAGGATGAAGTGTGGTCATTGTTCTTCTCATGCTGCTGGTTTGGCTGGCATTTGTTGGTTTTGTTGTTGTTGGTTTGGATAGGTGCTTTTCAAGGATTTTGGTTGTTGTGAGGAGGAAAAGAATTTTGATAGATCTGTAAGCCTGCATCGGGAGAGGTTTGGGCACCAATGGTGATTTCTTTTCGATCAATGAGGTCCTACACATAATCTTTCAGTTTCATGCATCTGAGGGTGGTGTGACCTTTTACCCTATGAAATTTGTAGTACTCATTGTCTTTATACCATGCAGCTTTAGATTGGCCTGGGTTGATTTGCTGGGTAGGAGGAAATTTGATGAGGTTTTCCTTAGTCAATTTCTCAAAAATGACATCCAATGGCTAACCAAGGGGTGTATAGTTTCTAGGTGTAGGTTGGAACTTCGGCTTTGGTCCTCTAGCTACATTGATGGCATTAGCTTGATTGCTAGACCCTTGAAAGTTGGGTCCTAGATTGTGGCTTTGATAGCTTTGGTGATTCTTCTATTGGTAGTTGATAGCTTGTTGATTGTTTGGTTGATATGGTGGGTTGGACTAATTTTGGGAAGGACCAACAATATTCACATGTCTTGTATCGGTAACCCCATCTGTTGCAACATGCTTGTTTTTGTTCCAATACGTAGACTTGTCATTGGAATGTGATTGATTTTGGTTGGCCTCCTTGTAAATCTTGACCACACAATCTTTAATGAGTCCTTTCTCAAGGATCATTCCTTTCTCTTTGATATCCTTAGAGGTCTGCAAATAGTTCATGGTCATGTGGTGAGCCAGATGGGCATTATCAATAAAAATTTTCACTAAATGGCGCTCTGGCAAGGTGCAGGATATGCGGGTGGTAAGGGTTTGCCATCTTTGCAGGTATTTGGGAAGGCTTTCTCCACCTTTTTGCTTAGTGTGGACAAGATCAACTACTGATAGCTCTATTTCAACAAGATGGGCATATTGGGCTATAAATTCCTTAGACAATTCAGTAAAGTTTTTAATTGTGCCATATGGGATTCTATAAAACCATTCAAGAGCTGGTCCGGCCAACTTTTGGGAAAGAGGTGCAAGAGGAAGACGTCACTGTATGCCACTTCTTGGCAGTGCATATAGAATTCTTTGATGTGGGTGACTGGATCTCCTTTTCCTCTAAATTTTTCAAACTTGGGTATCTCAAAATGCTTGGGGAATGGAGTCATAGTAATAGCTCTATCAAACGGATAAGGACACACAGTCTCAAACTTGAATGTCTTCGGATCATTCCCTTCTTGGATGGCTTTCAGAGTTGTCTTCATTTCTTCCCATTTAAAATTGATGGATGATGGCTAGGGTGCCCCCAATGTAGGAGTGCCTTGAGGCAGGTATGTGCTAGATGGGGCTACTAAATATGGATGGTTGTGAGGGATTTGTTGATAGGGATTGTACATTGCTTGGGTAGCTATATGATGGATGATAGTTCGTTGAGGCTGAGATGGCATATATTGTTGCATGTGCTGTGAGTTTTACTATTGGTACAGGATTTGGGATTGAGGGATGTAGGCTAGCTGTTGGATAAATGGATTGCTTCGTGGAGGTAAAGTGTAAGATGGTTGTGAAGCTTGGTGGAAGGATTGGCGAGCTTTTGGAACTTGACTTTGGATTTGAGGAGTTTGACCAATGTAGGTGGGTTGCAGTCCCATTTGGGATGGTATCTGCAAATAATTGGTGGTTGGCAGGGGTAGTGGATTACCTCCTAAAAGTGGCATTGAAAAGTAATTGGTAATAGGAGGTAATGAATGAGTTGATGGTGGAGGTGGTGGGATTTGAAATTTTGTAAATGGAACTAATGGGGTTTGATAGCTTGATGGAGTGAGGGTAGTAGCTTGTGGATTTGTGGAAGATGGCACTGAGCTCCAAGGACCTAATGGAAATGATGGAATTTTTCTTTGGTTTTTGGTGAATAAGCTAGGGGAGATGAAAGGTTGATTACTTGGCCCCATGGGTGGCATCCCTATTGTGTATTGTTGAGGTTGGCCAAAGATGCTAGCATTGATTTGGGAGATGGGTGGATTTAGAAGGCTGGGTTGGAGAGCAGCAGCAGTAGCAATAGTGAAGGGAGTTAATGGTAAGGTGTTTTGGGCAAAGATAGTTTGGAGTGGTGAAGTATGAACCAAGGATGGAGTGGTGGTGGCTGGATTGGCTTGTGGAATGGAGATTTCAACTTGGGTGGAGGATGGTATGTTTAGGTCTATTGGATCAAAAGGATTGGCTTGAGGTTCTTCTTTTGGCACATATTGAGGATAATTTGAATCAGAAGAGCCTATTGGGAGTGGTAGTTGCCCAAAAAATGGGTGAGATGGATCTGATAATGGAGGAGGTCTTCCAAAGTCGAAGGCTCCTATATTGTGCCTTTGAAAGTTAGCCATGATTTTTTCTTTGTTCTTGTCTATAATGACATTCATCAATACTGCATTTCCTAGTTGGTTCATGAAAGCTTCAATGTTAGTAGGTGATGGTATAGCTTTCTCTGGGCTAAAGGATGGTTGAGTGCTCAAGGGGAGAAATGTTGTTTGATCCAAATGATAGGGATCCATTGTTTCCTTCTTCTTCTTGGCTAAGCGAGTGACGGGTGGCATGAAAATGTTCCTAGAGATGAGATGCAACAATGTTGATGGATGCAAAGGGGGAAGGCTTTTCTATGCAAATGATTTCCTAGTTTGAGGCAAATCTAT
This sequence comes from Cupressus sempervirens, assembly GCA_028749045.1. Lineage (NCBI taxonomy): Eukaryota > Viridiplantae > Streptophyta > Pinopsida > Cupressales > Cupressaceae > Cupressus > Cupressus sempervirens. Next base: position 733,665,402 of record CM053793.1, read on the forward strand.
ATGATAAACCTAAGGAGGATTGGGTTGGGGATTTTAACTTCAAAGATATGTTGCCAAAGTATGAAAGGTCTACTTTCCTATGTGCAAGCTTCGTAGTGTTTGTGTCAACTTAAGGATAGACTGATGATCCTTTAGGAAAAATCTGATATTGGCCACTTGTGGATCCCAACCTTTAGCTCAAGGTGATGAGGGATGACAAGTGACAAGGCTAGATTACCCTAGACAAAGCTCTGTCAGAGGGATAACCTCAGTGAGACTGGTGGATTTGAAAGATGGTAGGAATGGCAAAATTTTGGCAAGGTGACAACAATTTTGAAGGCTTGGATGTGAATTTTTTGATTGCTAGCTAGATGGTTTGGCTCTAAAGAAAAGAACTAAATGAGATGGATGAGCTAAAAAGGTTAAAGGGATAACCTAGAATGGTTGGCTTTCATACAAATATGACTCTAAAGTGAAACTTATGCAAGAAGATGTGGAGAAACAAGGGGGCCTAATCATAGAAATCATGCCTAGTTGGTACGACATAAGCAGGGTTAACTCCTGGATGCTTGCTAAATCTAATAGTGTGATCTAACTAGGCATCTTGACAGGTTTTGTCAGTAGCTTTGTCTTCTTCTTTATGGAGTTTGGCAATTCGAGGGCTTGGTGTTACTTCCTTTCTCTTGGCTGAAATTTCTTGGTATACCTGAGAGGCTTGAGTTTGGCTTTGTGAAACTTCTATTTGGGTTTGGGTTGTTCTGACATAAGTTCCTGAATCTGCCTGGCTTTGAGAGATCTTGGTTGTTTTGCTTCAACTTGTTCAACTTCTAAAACAGGTAGTGACTACGCTAAGTGTGCCCTAAGCTAGGATTGACCAAGTTTGGAAAACATTCATTCAACAAGTAAAAGATCAAGCAATAGATAAGAACAACTAGATAGAAGTTTGTGATTTTCAAAAGATAGTAACTACACTGTAGAGTGTGTATGTTTTACAAATGTTTTGAGTGGTCACTTAAAACACATTAACATCCTAGATGGTTGTCTACAAGGCTAACAGTTGGTTTACCTAGGGAGTCCTCGATATACCCAAGGTACATGAGGCCCAAATCCATAGATGAAACCAAAAAGATGTCACATAGCCGAGAGGAGCAATAACCCACTTCTCCTCTTTCACTTCTCAAGGGTATAAAGTTCCTTGAGACTTAGCCCGAGTGAGAAAATCTTGATTCCAAGAGAGGTGTCTTTGGATTCACCTCCCAATCTTTATACTCCACCAGAACACTAGAGTTGAGGTCATCCCAAGGAGTGATGAAATCCCCAAGCAGGCCCCCTAAAACTATAAAATAAGATTTTGGATCCTAGTCTTATGCACCCAAGATGGCCTCAAAAGATGACAAGGGGAGAGAAGATTTGGATGACCTTAGGCTAAAAAAAATGTTTGTTCTTTTACCAACTGATTCTTATGTGTGCTGATCTAGAATTTGCAAGCACTCATGTTTAAGATACAATGTTTATTCCAATTTTGAAGCATCAACAAAAGTAAAATCGATCAAAAAATGCAAGTAAGAAGAAGAGTTAGGGTCAACAAGAAAATAAACCCACGCGCCCGAAGGCCGTCCACATCAAGTATCAATTTATTTTCTTTAAGGCATTCAAGATTGAGTGTGATTTTTTTTTAAGCCCAAAATAAAGATGTGTAAAATATGATTGTCAAGCGCATGCTTAGAGGCCCTCCACGTCAAGATTTGTTCAATTTTTATGTCCAAATAAAGTGTTAGCAAGACTAATGTGCATTCAAAAAAAATTTGTCTTAGAAAAACTAATAAAAACTCAAGTGAGTAGAGTTTGATTTTTGTGGAGTACTTAACACCCTCTTAGGTAGACCCATCCCCATATATGATGCTAATATTACAACCAATGGTTAGAATGATGGGTGATTAAAGAGGTTGAGTCCAACAACAAACTCACTCAAAGTATCTTTATTTATTTTTATAACTTAAAACGTTTTTAAAATGTGGATTCTTTTTATGCCCCAAAAGATGAAGTGTGAGATATTGTAATGATTAATTTATCCTTTGCATTCAAGATTGTGTTTGTTGTTTTAAGCATGCATTCCAAGAAAAACTTGATTTTAATCGATGGCATTCAAGATTGATTTAAGCAACATTCATTCAATGAGAAATGTGTTTAAACATGAAAGTTTATTCTAAGAAAAAATTTGCAAAAAATATGATTAGGTTTGTAAGATGCTCCAACCTACAATCCTATAAAACATCAATTTGATTAGTCACTCAAAAATCTAAAAAAGCAAAGCTTAACTATGGAAAAAAAATTTAACTTTTTTTGTTAATTTTCATAGGCATAAAAATGATCAGAATTACCCTTATCCTACATAACCACCAAAAGTCAAAATTTGATGATGGTGTAGGGATTACTAAGCCACAAAGATGCTAAAATATAAATGATGGTGGTGTCGAGAGGCAAAAATAACCAGGTGGAGATGACAATTAACCAGGCAGAGATGCTAAATTGTGGAGACGCTAAACTATAGAGACAACAGATAATCAGGTGGAGAGGCTAAACTGTAGAGATGACAACTAATTAGGTGGAGGGAGACGACAGTTAACCAGGAAGAGATGCTAAACTACGGATATGACAATTAATCAGGTGAAGACGACAGTTGACTAGGCGAAGATGATAGTTAACTAGGCAGAGATGCTAAACTACTAAGACAACACTTAACCAGGCATAGACGCTAAACTGTGGAGATGACAGTTAATCAGGCGAAGATGATAGTTAACTAGGCAAAGACGACAGTTAACCAAGTGGAGACACTAAACTGCGGAGACAACACTACGCGTAAACAGAACTGATGGGCGCAAGTTTTTTTTCAAAAAATTTGTTTTTTTGGTATTTTTTTAATATTTGAGGATATGTTTTCTTCCCAAATGCATCCTTAAACCTGCAAAAATAAGAAAAACACCTTGCAACCCACTCAAACAACAACAAACGTTAGATCGTTAGTTTATAAGAACAAAAAATAGATTGAAATGGATGAATGAATGACCCATAGTGGGGTCCCACTAGGCATGCCAAAATGTATATGAGAAATAAGCATGCAAGAAATACTAAATTAAGAAATAAAAAGCATTTACAAACTTATTAAACATAACATAAAGTGAGACAAAGAGGAAACAACTCAAATGAGAATATGAGCCGTTAAGGGGCTCTCTCAATGAGATTGTTTTCTTGTTTTAGAGATGTTTCTATTTGCTTAGTTTTGGTATGTATGCTCAAATACTCAAAATATCTTCAACGAAGGATTTGGATTTTGGGTGTGGATATATGGTGATCGATGTGAAACTTGCTCTCAAAACAACATTATGACTTTAGAATGATGGAGTGTGTTAAAATGGCTTGGGAGGGGATCCAATTTATAGGCTAAGGGCTTGAGGGTTTGAGGGCTAAGATGCAAGGATGAGAAAAATCTCATGGAGGGCTCAAGATTGTGCTTCCTTATAGCCAATCAGGGAGTGACACATGTCACAGGATCATTGGTTAGAGCAAGAGGGGTCAACAAAGGAGGCTCAAAGCTCATAAAGACCCTCATAATGGCTTGTAAGAGTCATTTATGGCTTTGTGAGAACATTTATAGCTTGGTGGTTGGGATATTTTGAGAGAAGACTTTGGCTTGGCTTAAGAAAGTCTTAAGCTTGTTTAGGATTGTGCAAATGATTAAAGGTAGGATTAGAGATGGTTTAGGATTAGATTAGGGATGTTAGAGATGGGCAAGTGGATGGCATTTATGAGGGTGGGTGAGTTAGTAGCTAAGCTTGGTTAGTATGGGTGGATGGGGTGGATTAGGCTAAATGGGGGATTAGAGATAGGCTTAGGATGAGGATGAAGACTTTCTAGAAGAGTCTAGAACTTCCTAGGATGAGGATAAATAAGTTTTTAGGAAATAAATAAAGTTTATTTATTTCAAGAGTTTGGGTTGAGGAGATATTTATTAAAACATTTTTAATAAACATGAGGATTAATATTTAATCTTAATTAAATATTTTGAGTTGGGATTAGGGTAAGGAAATGATGGGATTAGCCTTTAATCAAAATTAAAGAAGGATTAGAAGATTTTGGAAGAGGTTAGTGGTCTTAAAGAAATTGGCCAAGTTTTGGGCAAAAAATTAATTATTTGTTTATTTTGGGATTTTTGGTCAATTTATTAATTAAATACTTAATAAATAAAGACATAATGTTTAAATAAGATTTAAACATTTTTGGGAGGGATTCCTTAATTAAATATTTTTAATTAAGATAAAGGGATTTAATGGCATAAAAATAAATAAATACATTAAATAATTAATTAATTAATTAATGATGATGTCATTAAAGACTTTTTCATAAAATAAAAATATTTTATTTTCTAAAGGATTTTTAGGTGTCTACATCATCTGCTTCCTTTCACTTCTTTTCCTTAGATAACTTGCAAATGGTCACCATAGGTGAACCTACCAGTTTAGAATCTTCTAATCCAAATGTCTTCAACACTTCTTTAATGGACTTGGATTGGCTGATCTACATCCCATCTCTAAGTTGTGATATATACAAACCAATGAATAACTTGATCTCACTGATCATTTAATCTCAAACTCTTTCTTGATCTCATCTACAAATCTAATACTCAACTCATCATTTCCTCTAAAATTGATGTCATCAATAAAGACCTCTATGATTATCTTATTATTTCCTTATTAACTTTGAGATACACATTTTTTTCATCACTGATATCAATGAAACCAATCTTGATCAAATAGGAATGTTGTCTCTTATACTATGCTCTAAGTCCATGTAAAGTGTTATTCAGCTTACACACCATATCCTCTCTATCTAATGTAGCAAACCCTTCAGGCTTCTCAATAGACCCTTTTTCTTCTAGGACACCATTGAAAAATGTAAACTTGACATCCATTTGATATACCTTGAACATTTTTTATTTAGCATACACAAGTACAATTCTTACTCCTTCAAGCATGGTCACAGGTGCAAATGTTTCACCATCATCCAAACCTGTCTTGTGCATAACTTTTGGAAACAACTCTAGCCTTATTTCTCACTTCTTCACTAGATTTTTCCATATTATTTTTGAACACCTTCTTACTATGTATCACAGTCTTATCCACCTATCTAGGAACAAGTGTGCAAGTCTTACTCTTCTCAATCTTCTCTAGATCTTCTGCCATTGCTTTCACTTAGTCATCATCCTTTAATGCTTCTTTAATTGTTCTAGGTTCAAACTTAGAAATTACACATGTGTTTTCTCTTTCCTTTCTTCCTTTTAACAAACCAACACTTTTGTCTCCAATGATTTTATTAACATAATGATTCATCTTTGCATACCTTGGCAACACTAATTTAGTTCCAAAAGCCACTTCTTCTGTTTATACATATTCATCTTCATTGTCTTGTCAATCTTTATTTTTAGAAACTTTCTCTATCGGTTACAGATATATAATTCCTATGTAGTCTTCTAGTTCCTTCTTTCAAAATTCATCATTCTACTTAGACAATTAATTGAATCTCACACTTGCACCCTTCGCTATCTTGTTGGTTCTTATATGCATCTTTGTCATCCTTGGTTCTAATATATAACCAAATTATTTTCTTTCCTTTTCATAATACAAATATTTCACTACAAAAACATCCTCCACAATCAAATCAATGTCAATAAAAACTTAATTGAGGTAGACATTTAAAGAAATCAAGAGAAATACTAATATTTTAATGGAAACTTTACCAAATAAATAGATAAATGGCAATATTTCTATAATTGATTGCAAAGTTGTGTTCATAAGAGTAATTCTAAAATTAACAAATTATCACTTGACATTGTTGATTAAAAATATATTTATCTTAATAAGTATAGTTAAAAAATATAATTTCATTAAAATTTAAATTTTTTAATAAAAAATAGAATATATTTTTTATTCACATATTTAAAATTTTTTAGAAATTTTTAATTCTATCTTGAGGTTAGTTTTGATTTTTTTCTAAAATTAATTGATAACTAGTATTATTTTAAATTATAAAAAATGAAAAAATGGAAATGAATAAAAAAAAAAAAATTCTATATAAATGTTGATAAACTTATAAAGTTAAAAAGGAATTTTAAGCATAAAATATGAAATAAACTCTATGTTAAATGAAAAATAGAATAGAATAGAAGTGTTTCATATATATCTAGGAAAAATTAGAAAGGTTCTAAATATATTTAGGTTTTATTTTTCAATTTATTATAAATTTAGTTTAGATTAGTCTAATTTTAGAATATAATAATTTACAAGGAAAATGCATATTAGAAATATTTCTTATTTAGAAATTAATTTTTATTTTCTTTTCATTTTCTATTACTACCTAAATAATATAAGTTCAACTTATAATAAAAAATTATTTAATTTTAGAAAGTATAATAAAAAATAGAAATGTCAAATCACTATTTGGTAATGTTCATTATCATGATTCTAATGTATGTACTATCACATATAATAGATATTAGAATTAATGCTTGATTAGCTTTACTAAATCAATTTTAAGAAAACGTAAAATAATAAAAAATTATTTAATCTTAGTAAGTATAATAAAAATAGAAATGTCAAATCACTATTTGATAATGTTCATTATCATGATTCTAATGTATGTACTATCACATATAATAGATATTAGAACTAGTGCTTGATTAACTTTACTAAATCAATTATAAGAAAACATAAAATACTAAATTTACATTATAAGTTCAAAATAAAGCATTATTATGTGAATTGGATAATTTACTAATTACATAACAAATAGATATAGAAGCTCTCATCAAATTGGATTCAATATTAGAAAGATAAATATGATCATCAAACATTAAGTTTTAATGTATGATTATTAGAACAAAAACATATTCTTCTAAATAGTAATATAATTTCAAATCCTAATGCTTTAATGCAAGGCTATCGTATTAGGAGCAAGATGGAATAAATTGAACTTAAACCTACTAACACCCCTTCTAAGAGTTACACATGGATTCTTTACTCATACAGATCAATAAAAAACACAAAAGCCATATGCAGAAGATCGATAATGTAATTATTTCACTTCACATGTAAAGGAACAACATGCTCAGTTGTGAGGCCTTCTAGGTTGTAGCCATATACAAGGAAAATTAAAAAATCAGAGTCCAAACTTACATCTTCTATCCTCTTTTTTCTCTAAGATCTCTCCGTGTCATCCTACCTACATCTAACCACAATTCATTTATACAAGTCATCTAGTCATGCATTTGATTATATTATGTGTCTAGTCTTGGAAAAGTAAACCAAAACCCAAGAAAAAAATAACAAAAGATCATGAATTCTTAGGAATAGGTCCACACACAAGTTAGGAGTCAGCTCCCAACTATGCAAGATGTCATGTTAGTGTGGGAAATTATGCCAAAACAAACAACATGCATTGTTGGATAAAATTGTAAGAAATAGAGACCACAAAGAATGACATAGAACTTGAATAATGTCAAACATTAGAATATATGCACTTAGGAAAAGGATATAGGATAGGTCCTTGACATGATATCAACTATGCACAATATGAAACCATAAGCAAAAACATCTACTCCATGAACATTAGAATAGTATAGAAAATAAGAAATATTTTTGGTTGATGAAAGATTGCTCAAAGACCCAAAATGCTCCTGCATCATACATTTGGGGTTAATAAAGAGATAATGTCCACATTAAGCATTCCTTATATTTTGACCCGAATCATAAAGATCCAACACAACTTGTATAATCCATGAAGTGTCTTCAACTAGTTTGTCTTTCCACTACACTATGTATTTCATGAAATATTTTCCTCAGGTACATTTGCTTATTCTATTTGTTAAGGTCTTCTCATTGATGTATGTATTCTTCTTAGGATAGTTCAAGGTATCTTTTAATTCTTCATCTACCTCAAAGTACTAAAAGATGTCTGCAATGTTGAATATAGGTTAATTATTCATGTCTTCAATAAATTCAACTTCAAAAACATTGTCACTATCAAATTTTTTCATAATCTCATAAGGATCAAGTTTCTTGTTCTTTTGATTACTATAACTTGTTGGAGATCTAATAGTGAAAGTCAGATATTGAGAGATGGTTAGGTGAATCAAGATCGAAAAAATGTTTACCACTTCATATGTGAATCACATTCACAATTGATTCACCACACATCTCAACCTTAACCTTAAACCTTAACATAAAATATTATATATCAAGATATAACATCTAATAACATGAATGACACATATAAGGAATAGATCAAAACATTACACCACATATGGTAATGCAAAAACCCTCCAAGGTGAATGTAAAACTATGGTGGGGATGACACCCACAAAATCTTCACTATTGCACTAATAAAGTGTGTTTGTTAGGGCTACCAAATTTGATCATTTCTTTTATCTACCTTATGAAGGGTATGCCATGTTAAGAGCTTACGAGACTATTAATTCTACCTTGATTAAAGTATTTTTTATATCACAATAAAGTGAGCACTCTGTTAGGAGATTTTCAATAGCCCTGTTAGGACCACTCTATTAAGAGATTCACCTAATACAATGGTTAGAATGTAATCAATACCATGATCCAATACCATGATCCTTTAGTTTGCACTTGATTTCTGATGACAAATCATCTCTTTCCAATATTCAATCACCTCAATGTGACATATATATTGTATCTCCTCTCTGCACCACTCGATCTCCTTATTCCTTCAACCTCTAATTCACCTTCAATTGTGCAATCCTCTCTCTAACAACATTAAGAACACCATATTAGGTATTAAACCCTTCTTAAATATCTATCTAATGAAATTTCTAGATCTTGTTCAATGATTAGGATTCATTCTTTTAGTTTCTTAACCTTTCCATTTTTAAAATTGTTTGATCACACAACATAGGGACCAATGATCCATAATTAAAAGTGCAATTACCTCCATAATTGACTCCTTGATCATATAAACACACTTCCAAGTCATAAAATCATTTAATCTATGATTTTGTGTCATTCTAAACTCAAATACAATAAATTGTGACACTTGGCTCATATAGCTTCTAGAACTTAACTCTGCTTATTTTATCATGTTGTCCCTCAGCATGAACTTGACTTGGATATAATTAATTTTTCCTTTTGGATTTCTTGACACTTGTTGCCTACTAAATCACTTAGCAACTACTAAAATTTCTCAGCAACACTTATGCACATTCGACAACTATAACTACCTTGGCACATAGTAAACTTCATATCTTCATATTTACTTGATAGCTCACCCTATATGATAACTCAGTCATAGTGATGATTGACCAACATTTCATAGTAAATGACTAAGTGTTTTGAACTAACCAAAAATACTATGATTTCCTTTAGGTTCAACAATCTCCCCCTTTTGCATTAGTGGCAAAAGTACTCATCATTATCAAATATTCATACATAAAAAAACTTTAAAACTTCAAAACTAAAACTCCCCCTTTGTGTATACTCCATACCTTAGCTCGGTAACCATATATAGTGTTCTCCTCAGTATACAAAATCTTTCTTTCTTGTGATCTCTAATCTTTTTATATTTCCCCCTTGTTTTTGTCATGGCTTTCTTCTAATAGTAAGTTGGGGAGAAGAAAGTAAACCATACTTAGTCAAAAATGGTTTAAACCATTGCTAAATTAGGTCCATTGTAGTACCCCAATTAGTCTTGAGTGTCTCAAGAATATGACATTCAATCTCCATTCAAGTAGCTAAGTCTACCATATTATTTGCAATGGATATATAATGATTACTCTAAATCAAATCCTTGGATTTCTACAAATTTCTTTGCATTACCTCCTAATGAGGTGTTAGCAAAGCTTCAATTGTGATGATCTCTACCCTTATTTTTCTCTCTTCTTGTAACAACTTAGATTACTTTCCTTGCAAGAATCTAAACTTTGAAAAATGTACTAAATTTTAACTTGCATCTAAAGTCAGTGTATCCCCACTCTGCTATAAACTAGCGCCAATCTTGTCCATTTGGTCTCTTATCTCTTTTGTAAATGATGGGATGTAACATAGCTTTACAAATAATGTATTTACATTTTGGATTATCTTCTCAAAATCATTTATAAGGTTAGAAAGTTCAACCTATTTAACTACAATTTTTGTTGCAACTTTCTCCATCACCTTATTCTCATATTTTCTCTCTCACCTCTGAATAAGCTTTTCTCTTGTGTCTATATTAGGGACATTAAACTTCTCCATAGTTTGAACTAGTTGTTCAATGATTGGGTCATGTTTGAATTCAAGTTCTCAACACCAATGTTTTCAATAAATATATCCTTGATCTCATGCGATACTTTCTTTTGTTGATATTAATTCAGATTTCCTCTTTTTTTTATCTTCCTTACATATAGTTCAATCAATATCTTCATCTCATAGGTCAAATTGTTTATATCCCAATTAGGGTCACAACCACTTCATCTAAGGTAACTAGATTACCTTGAATTCCCATTGGAGACTTGATTTTCTTTTTCTTTCATATCTTCCCCTTTGAGTTTGGGGTGCTAGAGCTCAACATTGCCATTTGTAGACCTTCATTTTGTACATTTATGCTTAGTCTATGTGTCTCTTGAATCTGAGTGTGCTCCATAATTTATATTTTTTCCTCAGTAGCATTCACCTATTGTTCAAGTGCATTTTCCATTTCCTTCTCAAAATTAGTAGTGATTTCACCTATAGAACTCAGTTGTACAACCTCCTTTTCTCTCTCAATCTAAGGTCCTAAGGAACTTGGTCTTTCACCTATAGTAGACTAATCTAGTTGATCATTCTCTCTTTTCATTCTTCTCCTCTTTAATATTATCATTTGCATTTCCCTCATTGGAATTTTTTTTTCTGATTAGGTACTTATACATTTTTCTCTTCAATGGTTGACACATCCTAATTCTCAGCATGAGTCTCAATTATATTTCCTTCTCCTTGATCTTGAATGATTGTGACAATTGGTATAGTAGGAGTAACATGTGTAGATTGTACTTGTTTGGTGGACTCATGTGCATCAATCTTGGAATAGTCTTTGACTTGCATGATCATAGGATTAGGATCCATCAACTTATCATGAGATGGCATCTATACTAACTCTATATATATAGGATCTTCACTTAGTTTCTCAGGCTGAGCTATGACATTTTATTTACTCAACACACTTTTATCAAGGCTCTTTTCTAGTTCTTCACCAGTGACCAATATTTATGCCTTTCCTTTCACTTAGTTGCACTAAATTGTAAAATGTATCAACAAGGTTATTTATTCCATCATAAATATCTTCAATAATATCTAGTTCCACATGTCCATGTTCATCGTTTTCTTCCTCATCCATTTTCTCATCATTAAATATTTTCTTGTAATTTTTGCAATTGCAAGTTCACTAGGACATAGGAATGATCTTTCTTCACAATTTTCTATGCAACTTTAATTGCACCAAATGGAACATTTCCTAGATGGCTTGATTGATAGAATTTGTGAGCAATAACCCTCATAGCTTAATTTGTCTTAGTGTCTATTATTATAGAAATCGTCATGCCATGTTTGTTTCATACTACCATTGTGTTAGCTTCAATCACATCTTTACTCTAATATTGAATGGCCTTCACTTTGTCTTTTTGATCAAGGGTACTCCCCTTAATACCTTAAACACATAAATGAAGAAATAATAGCAATTTGCAAGAAAAAAAAATGGGCTTCCTATTCTCACCGCAAATGCGAAATTATAGAATTCAAAATTACAATATACTAACTAAAATGGGTGCCTTCATTATAGTAATCTTCAAGATAAAGGTATGAACTATCACCCAAAGTTGTCCTAGAAAATGTACATATATTTCTTAAATAGGCAATTTTATGCTGCCCGGGAAGGTTCTAGACACTCAAACATAATACCTAGGGCTAATAGACCCTAACAATACATATAGAGTTAGACAAATACACATTTGACATTTATTTTAGAAGTTTTGGTCAGTCCAACTTTGGAAGGCCATAATTGTGAAACCATTGCTCCAATTTGCTATTATAACCACTTTTCAAAATTCTTAGCCCCTGATCTACAAGTTTGGATTCACACAAGTGCTTGTCCATTGAGTTTTTGGGCCTCATTTGGGCATGTTTAGTCCTTCAATGGTGAGCATGGATTTTTATACCCAAATTACACACCAAAAATCCACAATAAATCTACAAATACTCAAGATATGACACTGAGCCTCAATTGGTAGGTTGATATATCCAAGATCAACATCTACCCCTAAATTTAGGTCATTTTAAGCTCATATGACTAACTTGTTAGGTAGAAAGACTCTTGAAACAAAAAATCTACACTAAGATAACTCTTATTCATGAAATAAAAAGGAAATATTTTTGGGTGATGTAATATTTCTCTTACACTCAAGATGCTCTTGCATCCCCATCACAAGATAACCTATCACTCAATGAATTATTTTTTGGTGATCTCCACTGGTCCACCCTCTAGACAAAAATTCATGTGATGCACCCATCTTTGAAAAACCTTAATCCATTCAACCTTGAAAACCTTGCTAAAATCTAGGACATAGGTGACTTTGGCCTTGGCAATGTGCTTATCCTCTTTTTTTAGCTTCCCATCAATGCACAATCTCTTATATGCATTCCTCAGCTCATAATCTCCTATTTTTATGATTTTTCATATATAACATGAACTAACATCATTAATCATTAGAACCCTTAGTGAGATTGATGACATGACACGAAGCTCATTACCCTTCATTGCAATTTTAAGACATGCCTTCAAATTTAAGGGTTTATCAGCTTCGTTACGAATCAATTGCACATCACTTACCTTTGATGTTTTTCCCTTATCAATAGTTGAACTTGATGTCATTTCTTTGTTTAACATTTCAAATTTCAGTTCTACTTCCCTTGGTAATAACACAACCTTCAGATCACTCCCAATTATCATTGTGCATTGTAAGATCTTCATAAAAATTGCTTAGCTTCACTTTGAAATTCGTCTAACTCTTCTTTTTGTAAAATATCAAATTCAAGGTATTTGAAATGATTGAAAAAATTCACCATATAGCTCAAAAATTCAATTTTAGGGCCTCAAAAATATCCTCTACACATAGTGGGTGTATAATAATTGTCTTGACCTTCACTAAAAAATTCAAAAAATATACTTCGCACTCCTTCAACTTAACCAATACACCAACTTGATCAATATTAAAAATTCCATATATACCTCTTCATTTAGTTTGAGGTGGGGGAATCACCTAATCCATTGGATTGGGTGATCACAACTTCAACATTTGCATTGCTTTCTCCTTCGATTTTCTTTTTCCAAGATTGATTCATCTAGATTCTCACTTCTTCAAAATTCACCTTTGTTTTTCGATTATTCTCTTTACTATTCAATATTGGTGCTCAATTCATTTAGTCTCTTCTTAAGTGATTTGCCTTCTAATAGCTAAAACATACTAAACCAAAATTCCTCCAATTTCCCAATCTTCCTTTGAGATGTACCCTTGCACAAGTTGTTGCAATATTTCCATACTTTCCATATAATTGACAATTGATCCAAGTATTGTAATCCCAATTTATAGTATTTCCTTGTCTAATTTCTTTTCCTTGACCTTTACGTGTGTTGAGATAATGGGTGTTACACACATTGCATAATATTTTTATATTTTATTATTTTATTTTATTATGTAATGTTGCATCTAGATGGACGTGCAACATGTAAAGATTCGCATAAAATATTCTTGATGAGTTGTATTGTAACATTATGATAATATTTCATGTAATTATTTAATATTGGGGAAAAGAATTAAATGCCCAATAATAAATGTGGGATTAGTGGGTTAGGTAGCTCATGGTTTTAGCACATGGTTTATGTAATACCACTTAGTGGTTTTGTGGGACTTGCTACTATATAAGCAACCACAAGGGTAGTTGTCATAGAGTGAGATTGATAAAGGCAAGAGTTGAGCGGGACAAGGCTTGACAAGTTAGCCAAGGGAGCATTTGTGAAGGTTGAAAGCATGACATGGGATGTGTGGATTCATTCTTGTTCACATAGTTTGCTCGATTGTGGCTATGGCCATGAATGTTTCCATGGTTGTATTGCAATGGTATTTTTTGTTGAATAATACATGGTGATGGATGTTTTTGGAGGCTGGGTTTTTCCCTCAATGAGGGTTTCCTAGAGTATATCTTATGTCACAATTTTGTGGGTATGTTGTCTATTCTCTTGCATGTGGATTTTAATTTCATATTTATTTAAGATCTATTATGGGTTATGTGGAAATAGTTATATTCTTTATTTCCAAGTTTCCTTATAAGTGGTATCAGAGCTATGGTTTTATTGTTTGTAATCCTAGATTGAATCCATGGGAATGCATGAGAGGGTAAAAGAAAAAGGCAAGATATGTGAATGATTTATTGCAAATCTAAGGATTTTGGATTTGTCGTTATGATGGATGTTAAAAGATTTGGGCATGTGAAATTGTTGGACAAAAGGGTTTTTTTGGATGTTTCATTTAAAATGAGGGTTTTGGGGGGGTAGCATGCAGAAATGACCTCCTGGGTAAAAATAGACCTCACCATTGGATCCGGGTCGACATTTCCATAAATTTTGAGATATAATATGCCCTAGCTTGACCATGTTCAGATGAAATGAAAGAGTTTTTTGGTTTCAGCCCATGATGGCCATCAAATTAAATCCTGTCAAAAATTTTGTCACAGAAAAAAAATAAAAAAATAAAAAATCGCAGTGAAAATGGTAAAAAGACTGTCTTAGTAAAATGGCCATAACTTTCTCTCAAAATATCATATTTCAGAGTTCTTATAGGCTTTGAAAATTTAATTCAGAGCACTACAACATGGTCTAGGTTTAGTTCCATGATTTTGAAATTTTGTTAGGTTTCAAGAGCCCTAAAGTCAGATGTTGTTTATTTTGAGCATGGATTAGGGCATAACTTGGGCATACGAAGTCAGATTTTGGACTTCGAGTAGTCAACAGAAATCTCTTGGAGAGCTCTACACATTGGTTCAAATTTGGTGTAGGTTTGGCATGATTTATTTGTTAATATATTTATCTGAATAGTTTATGGTATATTTTGACTATGGTAACATTGTGAGTTTATGGCATTGGAGATTTAAGATTTGATGTCATTGTATACTCAGTTCATATTTCAGATTGGTCTCATGATGATATGGTTATCAATGTTTGATTTGGATATGTATGATAACTTGTTGGATCTACACGTTGTGCAGTGTTGTAAGAAGTCTATACTTACAGGTTGCATTTATAGCTTGGTTATGGGTTGTCTTTGCCCATTGATCTTTCATTATTGATGCATATTCAGATTGTTGGCTTGGATTTGGGTTTTCTATGCCCTAAGTCACATGATTTGCTAATTTTTCTTCATGTAGAAGGGATGAGATATTGTTACTAGGTACATTCATGGTGGAGGATTGTGGTTGACTATTTTATGCTCACAGGATAGACATATTAAGAGATAGATGCTCGATTCATGGATGTGATCATGGTGCCATGGATTTTGGTGTGACATGATTGGTTATACAGGTACATCCTTCATGTTCATTAGCTTAGATTTTTTGATTTAGTTATGGTGGTATATCTTCTTGGTTGAGGATCATGGTTATTTGGTTTCTTTTGAGGAGCTCATGATGTGCACTTTGAGCTCTTTGATAGTTGGATGCCTTGGTTGATTCTCTTGATTAGAGGATAGAATTTTTTATCATTATGTCATGGATAGCTTGGATACATGGTTTAGTGGGAGCTTGTCATAGTAATGGGGTGACAGTGTAGGATTAGTTCTTAGTTTGGTTTGGATCTTCAAATAGGAGATGGATTTTGTGATTCCATAGGTGACTTGGTACAGTAGTTGAGTGGGAGTTCTTGGCATTGATATATTTATTGAGTGTTTGTAGATGTTGGAGGTTTGTCTTAGGTCTTGTTGTTGTAGAAGCATCTTTGACATTTGCATGGTGCACTGGTTATCTTCATGGTTTGTGGAGATGGTTCTTCATGGTATGTGGAGATAGTTTTCTTCATGGTGTGTGGAGATGGTTGCATCTTGAGGACTTATAGGGTTCTTGGCAAAGGTGTGGTTTATTCTTTCATTTCACATATTATCCTTGGTGTGAGGATAGTTTCATTATTATGTCATGGTATACTCTTGATACGCATTTAGAGTTGTGACATGTTATGGTGTGTTCATATGGAGCATGTTATCTCTTTTGGTTGAGATGGTTAGATCATGTTGTCATGTTTATTTTCCTGAGGCCATTGTTGGAACTTTGACATTGATCTTGGTTTAGTTTCTTGGTATTGAGTACACTAATCATAAGCTAGATACTTCATGATATTGCTATGCTGCATTTGGATTTGGAATGCATTGATTGGTTGCAGGTGCTCATGGATACTTAGAGATGGTGGTGATGTTGATTTCTCTTGGATTAGAGAAGTATTTTTTGGGACAATTGATCATTTCAATAGGAAGTTCGAGGGGCAGTCACTTGATATGGACTTGAGAGGAGATTGTTCTTAGATGAGTCTTGGTTGGAGACATGGGTATCTTGATGAGCATTCTCATTCCCCACTCTTGGTCTACTTAGCAGTTTGCTACTTGAGAGGTATAGCCCATTGATTCTCTCAATTGCATTATATTTATGCTTGTCTTTCATGGATATGAATCTTGAGCTATGGTACACGAGTTAGTTCTGGAGGGTTCATTTGAGAGATGGTTTAGCATTGGTTATCTCTATTTGCATATGTTGTTATGCTGGTTGAGTTTGGGAGATTGTTTTATATTGAACATATTCCTTGGATTAGGAATGGTTATTCCTTGATTTAGGAATGGTTTTATGAGTTTGATTTTCTTGTGATAGGCTTACATCCATGATTAGTTATATTGTATGATTTGGGTGTTGTTAAGGCTTCTTGTTATGGTTTTATGGAGGAGATCATACTTGCATAGTTTGCATCTAGAGGTGTGTGTAGAAGGACATGATATAGGTTATGATTTGCATGGTTTCTCTAGTCTTGGTTATCTTCTTGGATGTTCAGTTTTTCCTACATTAGATTTGAGATTGGTTAGAGATTGTGATCACTAGTTTGTGTTCATGTATGTCATGTGAGAGATGACATGGTTATTCTTTTATCTCTTTCCTCTGTTGGTTGTGGAGAACTTGGGAGAGCATTGAAGACTTGTTATGAGAGTTGTTCTTGTAGAATATTAGTTTATGTATTGTGGATTTCCTTGATACTACATGGATTCACTTCTTTGAGATGTTGTGAGTGGATTGGTTATAGATTTGATATTATCTTTTGTAGTGGGAGCTTCTTGGTATATATGTGGTAGGTATTGCTCTTGAGGCTTGTGATTGTAGGTTATAGATTGGATATGTCGATGATATGAGATTCACTTGTTATAACTTTGAGGTATGGATAGTTGGATGGGTTTGGCACTTGCAGTGGGTGCTATTTCAGCTATGGATATTTTGACAACTATGGATACATGTGATTACCTTTGGATTAGGTTTTTGTTCTTGGAATTTTAGTTGCTATAAGATTTTATGGTCTTCTAATGCGATAGGTTGGGTGACTTTCTCTTTGCATGGCTTCTATGTATGTCCAATGGCAATGGCATAATAGGAGGTGAGATCATTCATGTTTGAGATGTTGGATACTTTGATTTTGTTACAGGTACCAGGATGGAGCAGTTGGTGTAGTTTGATCCATGATGGTGGATGTGCTAGGAGGGATTGTTCCCTTGTTCATTTGTGTGGCTACGGATTGACCCTATGCAATGTATACAACAAGTGAGAGATTGTTGAGATAATGGGTGTTGCACACATTGCATAATATTGTTATATTTTATTATTAGTTTTATTATGTAATGTTGCATCTAGATGGATGTGCAACATGTAAAGATTCCCATGGAATATTCTTGATGAGTTGTATTGTAACATTATGATAATATTTCATGTAATTATTTAATATTGGGTAAAAGAATTAATTGCCTAATATTAAATGTAGGGTCAGTGGGTTAGGTAGCACATGGTTTATGTAATACCACTTAGTGGTTTTGTGGGACTTGCTACTATATAAGCAACCACAAGGGTAGTTGTTGTAGAGTAAGAGTGAGAAAGGCAAGAGTTGAGTGGGACAAGGCTTGACAGGTTCGCCAAGGGAGCATTTATGAAGCTTGAAAGCATGACATGGGATGTGTGGATTCATGCTTGTTCACATAGTTTGTTCAGTTGTAGCTATGGCCATGAAGGTTTCCATGGTTGTATTGCAATGGTATTTTTTGTTGAATAATACATAGTGATGGATGTTTTTGGAGGCTGGGTTTTTCCCTCAATGAGGGTGTCCCAGGGTATATCTTGTGTCACAATTTTGTGGGTATGTTGTCTATTCTCTTGCATGTGGATTTTAATTCTGTATTTATTTCAGATCTATTATGGGTTATTGATGCATGATGCTCTGATGCAGGAGCATCTTGCATGGGAAAATTAAATTATTAGAAAAAAGGAAAAAAAAAAAAAAATTGTGGAGGAGAGAGAAAGTGACGAAAATAGAAGGAAAAATAATTAAAAAATAAAATAAGGGAAAATGGAAAAAAAAGGAATCTCTATTTTCAAGGTGCATGGGTGGCATAAATAGAAAATAATAAAAATAGTTGTCATTCCATTAATCGAGTTGTGTAGGTGGCATCTTTTAGAAGTTTGTGGAAAGTTTCTTAAATCATGCATTTAATATTTGTTGGGTGCTTAGTTGTATTTGGGTGGGAATTTAATATTTATTTAAAGGTAGTTGTATTTACCTTTTATCCCACATTGCTTATGTTTGTAATGTCTTGGGTTAGAAGTGCCTATTTAAGAAAGGCTTATAATCATTTGTAATCAAGTTTTTGAATTGTAAGCTCTTCAAATGTAATCTCTTCTAATGAATTTCAAGTATTAATGGAATTTTTATGAAGCATTTTGTCATCTCTCTTGTCTCCATATTATTGCATTTTTGGTTGTGAGTTGGTACGGGTGGTGTGGCCCGTCATCAGTGGTATCAGAGCGGGAGTTCCTGAGTGTGCGGATAGATCGCCGAATGTGAGGCAGTTTGCACTAGGACCTTGAGTTGGGTGAAGTTTGTGAAGAAGTTCTTGATTGTGTAGACAGAACGCCGACTGTGAGGCAGTTTGCACGAGGTTTTTGTTTTGGATGAGATTTGTCTTCTAAAGACTTGATTATGGAGAAGAGAAAGAAGAAGATGACTTTTGTGATTGGATGGATTCTGAGGATTCCTCGAATTGAGAAATTTAGAGCAAGAAATCAACAATCATTGCTAGTTGATTTGCAGAAGCAAGTGAATGAATTAAAAGCTGAGTTGCGGAAACAAAGAGCATGTCACCAGAAAAGAGATGTTGATAATTCCTTGGATGTGGAAAAGAAAGATGATCCAGTGGAAGAGTAAGCGGATGAAGAGAAAATTATTTGCGAACCTAAAGTTGAAGAAGATGAACGAGAAGAGGAAGAGCATAAAGATGACAAGATTTACGAACTTGAAGTAGATCAAGATGATTTGAAGATTGCAGCAATGGAGGAGAAGTATGGTGCCTTAGTTGGAGATCCAACAAGTGAAGTAGTTACATGCATGAAAGAGGCAAGAAAAGATGAATATGTCAAAGAGGTAAATTCTTATGAATTATATGATGCTGAATTTGAGGTGATTTTGAAAGATACTAATGATGGTTTGCATGAGGATCTTGTTCGTGATGTATGGTATGCAAAGGAAGATTGGTATGGTGTTGCTGGGTTTATTACAGGTGTGATTAATTCAACAAGATTGGATGAGGATGAGAGTTATACTTGGATAGAGTTCATTGCAAAGGAGTATTTTCAGCAGCAAATAGTTGTTCCAGCCAGGTGTTGGAAAAGAAGAAAGAAGGAAATATATCGGCACCGAATACTTGTTCCAGCTATGTGTTGGAGGAAGAGGAAAAAAATCTGTCAATGGTGGCTACTTCATTTTGTGAATCCATATTCACAAAATTTTTCCTACCATGGGAGTCAGATGCAGGAGCATCATGCATCAGCAAAAAAAAAAAAAAATGTGGAAGATTTGCATGTTGGTTTTCTTGTCCCTATTGAGGTGGAAGCTTGTGGTGAAGATGAAGATGGTTCTATATCTCTCTTTTGACATCAAAGTGTGGGACACACTTTTCTATTTACCGGGGGAGTCTGATGCAGGAGCATCTTGCATGGGAAAATTAAATTATTAGAAAAAAGGAAAAAAAAAAAAAAAAAAAAAATTGTGGAGGAGAGAGAAAGTGACGAAAATAGAAGGAAAAATAATTAAAAAATAAAATAAGGGAAAATGGAAAAAAAAGGAATCTCTATTTTCAAGGTGCATGGGTGGCATAAATAGAAAATAATAAAAATAGTTGTCATTCCATTAATCGAGGTGTGTAGGTGGCATCTTTTAGAAGTTTGTGGAAAGTTTCTTAAATCATGCATTTAATATTTGTTGGGTGCTTAGTTGTATTTGGGTGGGAATTTAATATTTATTTAAAGGTAGTTGTATTTACCTTTTATCCCACATTGCTTGTGTTTGTAATGTCTTGGGTTAGAAGTGCCTATTTAAGCAAGGCTTATAATCATTTGTAATCAAGTTTTTGAATTGTAAGCTCTTCAAATGTAATCTCTTCTAATGAATTTCAAGTATTAATGGAATTTTTATGAAGCATTTTGTCATCTCTCTTGTCTCCATATTATTGCATTTTTGGTTGTGAGTTGGTACGGGTGGTGTGGCCCGTCATCAGTTATATGGAAACAGTTATATTCTTTATTCCCAAGTTTCCTTACAAGGTGTCCAAATATTCTTTGCATTAGATCTGCAATTATGTACCTTATGACCATACTTCTCACATGTATAATATTAACCTTCAAATCTAGATGTAGCTTGTGTCTTACTAGTCTTTGATCTATATTCATGTGCTTGATGTCCATGCTTGTTACAATTGAAATAATTACCATTGAATTTAGGGTTAGGATTTGACATACCAATTTTTCTCCTACAAATATTTGTTGTATGACCTAGTTTTCCACAATAATAGCATGTAGGCTTCTTGTTCTTGGCATTCCTTTTTTCTCCATGATTTGATGACTTTCCTTTCTTGGTAGATGATATGAACTCGATATAGCCTATCCCAATAGTGTCATGAGGTCTTATTTGTGCTCTTAGTTTTTCATCAAGCTGTCTCATAGCCTCTCCAAATATGTTCATTCTTTCCATGATTTCTTTTTTAGCTCTCAACTCAACTTTTAGTTGATTGTTATCAGATCTCATATTTTCAATCTCTTCCACCTTCCTAGTAATCTCATGATTAACACTTAATAACTAATTGATCATGTCAAATTGCTTGTGAGTCAACCTTTTTATTTCATTGATCCTCTCATCTAAATTTGTATCCATTTGCCTTTTATCTTCATCATTCATTACCTTGTCTTGTTCAACATTTTTATTTTGTTCAGTCATTTCACATAGCCTTACTAATTGTATTTCATGTTCTCTTTTTAATGATCTTATATATTCATTTAGAATATTGTTTGTCTCTAATAGATCTTCTATTATTACATCAGTTTTACTAGATCTAATTTCATCACATAAGTCCTCAATGCTCTCTTCCTTTATTTGTGTGTCATTTTGTTGAATTGACATCTCATTTCTTTTCTTCAAGGATTTCTTCAAATCTTCCTTTGCAACCTTGATTTTCTCAAATGCAAGCTAAAAATCAATCTTTTGATTCTCAATCACCTTTCCCAATTTGTAGGACTCCATCTCCAAGATCTATGATTCTCAAGTAGTTAGACCTCTTGCTTAGAGAACATTGCTCTAATAACAATTGTTGAAAATCTGATAGGGAAAGTGAGATATTGAGAGGGGGTGAATCAGGATCTATAAAAATTTACTTCAAACTTGAATGAAATTCACACTTGATTCACCACACATCTCAATCTTAACCTTAAACCTTAATATGTAACATCATATATCAACATGTAATATCATATCTAAAATCT
This sequence comes from Cupressus sempervirens, assembly GCA_028749045.1. Lineage (NCBI taxonomy): Eukaryota > Viridiplantae > Streptophyta > Pinopsida > Cupressales > Cupressaceae > Cupressus > Cupressus sempervirens. Next base: position 733,687,556 of record CM053793.1, read on the forward strand.
AATAACATGAATAACATGTATAAATGATAGATCAATGCATGATGCTAGATATGGTAATAGGTAAAGCTATGGTGGAGATGACACCCATAAAATCTTCACTTTTACAACAATAAAGTGTGCCTATTAGGGCTACAAATTATAATCACTTGTAATGATCTATCATGCGAGGGGTTTGTCCTATTAAGATATCACAAGACTTTTAAGTCTACCTTGACTTAAGAATTTTTACATCACAATAAAGTGATCACTCTATTAGGATATTTATAATAGTCTTGTTAGGACCATTCTATTAAGATATTCACCTAATACAATGGTTAGAATGTAATCAATACCACTATCCTTTGGTTTACACTTGATTGTTGATGAGAGATCTTGTCTTCCCAAAATTAAATAACTTCAATGTGACAAATATACTTTATCTCCTCTCTATACTACTTGGTCACCTTGGTCCTTCAACCTCTGATTCACTTTAAATTGTACAATTCTCACTCTAACAACTTCAAAAATGCAAAATTAGGTCTTAAATCCTTCTTAAATAGACATCTAATGAAGCTTCTAGATCCTGATCAATGATTAGGACTCATTTTTTTACCACTTGACCTTTCCATTTTTTGATTGGTTGATCACATAATAGAGTGATTAATGATCCACAATTAGAGGTGTAATTATTGTTGACCATTTTGCACAACCCCCCCCGCTTTTGTTTTCCAAAATATTTCCAATCTCATGAAAACTAGGATGGTAGCCATGGCTGCATCCATTGTATTATTCATTTATTTCCATGCAAGCTAATAGGGATACAAGATACTTTGTATTTTCCTTATACACCCCTAAAGCCTTATAAATTTTGATGTTAGATGAAGAATTCAAGCTATGATGATTCAATTGTTTGTTTTTCACATAGTTACAAGAAGCTTCAAGTTTAAATAGATTAAAGTTGTGACCATGTGAAAGCTAACCACGGTAGTTTAAATTTGTCTACTTTCACAGCTTGGCAGGTAGTCAAGGCTAACTTGGAGTCAAGTTGGAGAAGTTGTGAATGCCTTTGGTTTCTCCACTATAGGGTTAAATACTAAAACTCAAGTTTATGTTGCGAAGGAGCAATAAGTTTACATATGTCATGGTGGGCCAAGGGTATTTGATTTCTCTTCATCACATCATCACAAGGGTCAAAAAATTAAGGAGTTATTCATCAAATGAAAGAGGACCATTTGAATTGATATCACTTAATTGATAATGCTTCAATTTTTGAATTTGTGAAAATGAAATAGTCAAATGAGTCATAGTCAAAGGTATGAAATAGTTAAGTTAGCTATTGGTTCAACAATGCATGTCTTAAATTGTCTTCTTGGTTGGCAGTTCCAATGGGGCCAAATGATCAAAGATACAAGTTTCATTCTTTCGCATGGTTAGAGGATGGTTAAGTCCAAACTATGGCAAGAGTGTAAAAATTCCAATTTTACATTGATTTTTTCATGGTCACAACATTTGAAGGTCTAAAGAGATAAAAATTTGTGAAGTAGTAATAAGCATAAAAAAGGCAGGTCACGATTTTGCAAGGACATGCAATTAGTGAATAAAATTAGTTATGAAGCTACAAACAAGAAAAGGTACAAGTCAACATAAAGATAAATAGTTGGATGAGATGGTAGGATACTTCAAGGAAATTGGGCCATGTGGCAAGTTCAAATGGTTGACTCCTTCTAACTTGGTGACACGGTTGATTTGCCATGGTCAAGAACACGAAACCAACAACTTGTTAATGGAAATTAGATCTATTTGATCATCTAGAAATGAATTTTGGTGTTCTCCAAACTTGATAAATGCAAAGGATACTCCATTTCCATATTTCTTATCCATATTCCCATCCATGCAAATATGATCACCGCTTCTATCTATTCAAATCAGATTTGCATGTAAAAGATTGGATCTTCTATATGGAGATGTGTATCTGATCATGATTTCCCCTACTCAATAGTTATTGCTCTTTTGCAACCTCACTCCACTTGGTGGTTCTTCCTTGTCTATATTTTGCAGTAGCATTATGCTTTGCAACTTTTTCCCTCCATCAATGAAATAATTGTTCCTTACCTTTCTTTTCCATTTTTTTGTCTAGTGCATGTATATGCCTTGTGGTGAATGTTTTATTTCTATTTTCTTAAGTCTACATGTTGTGTTTAATCTATTAGCAATAATTTCATAAGTGAATATTATCCTTCTTTTCAATGTTTTATTAGTTTTAAAACTACATGTCACTTTGGGAGATAGATTGATGTTAAGTCTAGTGTATTTTGGGTTGTCATTAATGTTTTTTGTAGTTGTGGACATAAGAATTTGGTATAGCTATGATACCATGAAGAGTTTTCCTTAGGGAAAAATAATGCCAAGATCAAAAAGCACAAGACTGGCACAACATGAGAATGAATAACTAATTATCTTTGGATATCGGATTATTCAATTATTGATAATTGATGTTGTATTGATGTGTAAGTACACTAGAAGTGCATGTATATAAAGACCTCTAGATTGACTAGGAGTTATCAATATGATAAGCCTCACAACTAAGCACATGTCCACCAGGACTAGATTATCCTCCATTGAGCACAAAATTTAGTGCTATGAAGAGTAGATAAGCTTACATAGGTGTCACATAAAATTATTTTGTAGACACCATGTGCTTAAATAGAGTTGCTAACTCTTGTGTTGTCAACATGATAACTCATATGAGTACACATACTCCTCGGTTTCTACCTAAAAACTAATAAAATAATGCATTTAACCTAAGTAAACTTAAGTAAAGTGTAAATAGTAATTAATTATTTACACTAATAGCCCCACTTAAGTGCAACTTATGGGAAAGCACTTAAGCTCACAAAAGCTACGATGAAAATGCATAATGGGTCTTGGCTACTAGGCCATGTTTGGTACCCATGTACAAATGAAATGTTGTACATATAATGTGATGCAATGCAATCTCTCTAAAAATAGAGAAACAGGTAAAACCTCATGGGAAAAGCCCTCCCCCAAAAAGAGAGATATGTACAATAAGGAAGATGCATGTATGGATGGAGTAATCAAGACCCCCCCATTATGACATACATTAGGTGCATATAATAGAAAATCCCTCCATGATATCCCCTCCTTAGTGAAGGATCTCGTAATGATAAATACTTGAAGACAAAAGAAAATTCAATGTCGAAAAACAACATTTCTTCCTTTAGGAAGAAGATACACTAAGTATAGGTACAAGTATGCTTCCCCCTATGGATAGGACGATGGAAGAGGGATCCATATGTAGTATGTTGTGGATGCTTCCTTTGAAGTCTACTCATATGTTGACAAGTCCTTGATGGATATAGATGCCATGAATCAATCTGGTGGATGCCCAAAAGAAGGTGGCAAACAAGGTAACATGTCCATGTATGATGCTAAATCAACCTCCAAAGACGATGAAGCATCTTGATAGGAAGATATGGGAAGAGAAGAAATGTTGGCTTCCCTCAATAATGAATGCACACCCATGAAAGAAGATCCTTGGTGATGAAAGAAGCTACACCATGAAATTTGAATGATGGTCCTCCTTGTAGGAAGAAATAGTTCCATAGGTGTAGTAGAGAATGCTCCCCAACTAGTAGGATGAATCCTTAGAAGATATGATGTCTAAGGAAACTAGAATACAATCTCCAAAGATTGAGATGTCTCCTTTGAAGTGAAATAGTCCTTCTCCAACTACTATAAATAAGTGTCCACAATCAAGTTAGTCTTGAAAGAAAGCTCAAGTGGTTGAGGGTTAGAGTGTGCCCTCACAACAAGTGAAGAAGTCTCCTCAACAAAGAGAAGATTGATGTCATCAATGATGTCTCCCACATCTTCAATGTAAGACTCTGCAAACAACCCTATAATGTCTAGAAGGAAGTTATCCCATTAAGTTGAATTAGGAAGATATGATAATTCCTACTGCATTGAATTAGGACCATCTATGGTTGGAACTTGATCAGTAGAAGCAATAGGAGAATCAAGAGGTAGGATCTCATTGATGCAGGAGCATCTTGGGTTGCCTTGTTATCCTACTCATTTTTGCTCATTTTGCAGGTGGTGCCGAGTTACTATGGAACCCTTCATGTGCTGAGTTACTGTAGCACTCTTCATGTGCCGAGTTACTGTAGCACTCTTCACATGCTGAGCTACTGTAGCACTCTTCATGTGCTGAGTTACTATAGCACTCTTCATGTGTTGAGTTCATGTAGCACCCTTCATGTGCTAAGTTAATGTAGCGCTCTTCATGTGTCGAGTTACTGTAGCACTCTATGTGTGTTGAGTTCCTATAGCACTCTTCATGTGTCAAGTTCCTATAGGACCCTTCATGTGCCAAGTTCCTATAGCACCCTTCATGTGTCGAGTTCCTATAGCACCCTTCATGTGCCAAGCTACTATAGCACTCTTCATGTACCGAGTTACTATATTATTCCTTCATGTGTTGACTTATTGGAGCACTCTTCATGTGCTGAGTTACTATAGCATTCCTCCATGTGTCGAGCGCCAGTATTTGGATGTGATTTCTGTGAGCTAACTTGTGAGATTTATTTCATTCGTGACATTTATGTTAAGATCTTTTCTTGGGATGAGTACAGACTATTGTTGGGTCAACCTTCCTCTTATGTAATGTTCTAGAATGTTTTGTAAGCCATTTTGGCAAGTATAAATAGAGATTTTAGGCTTAGAGCTAAGTAAGTTTTTTGAAGGAAAATTTTTGAGGGAGCAAAACTGAAAGTGTGAATTTGCTATTGGATCTTTGAAGGTGAATGTATTGTAATTGGTCATAACCTAGAAGGCCTCACAGCTAGGCATGTATGAAGATATTTTGATGAATCAATAAAAGTATTTCTGTCTTCTCATCCTTTGGTTGTTGTCCACTTGTGTTTGCTTCCATTGTGTTAACTCTTGTAGGGTGGTTTGGATAGCTGGGTGAGCCTTTGGCCCTAGTTATTCACCCCTTTGCCTGCGTCACTCATTGAAGTTGAAGATACCATAACTAGAGTGACTAGAGGTATAATGTCCTCTAGAAACTGAGGAACTGAAGGATCTCCATATGCTTCCCAAGGAGTCATCCAAATGGCATAAGGATCACTGAAATTTTCAATGACATCAAAGCAATAAGCATTCACATTGAAATAAATGACTGACATAATTATTTTGATAGGTATTAAATCATCAGAGGGTAGTTCTTTAGAACATAGATAAGGAAATACTTCCTTATGCTCTCTTCTTAGATGATCAATTATCAAGGCACTCCATTTCTGATAGTTCCTTTTTGTCAACCTTAGTCCAACACCAAACTAACATGTGAAATAAAACTCCATGAAATCAATAAATATATGCACCCCCCAGAATGCAAAAATAAGAAATCAACCCCTCCCTCCTAATGTATGATTTGGCACTTTATACTTAGTGTGATTAAAATAGACACTTGTTAAAATTGACAAAAGTGGACTTTTGATTTTTTTTACAACCTCCTCTTGGTGTTCAAATCTAGTACTTAGTAATATAGCTTAGATATACAACAAATCTAAAGAAATACAATGCAAAAAAGGACCTATTTATGAAAGTGGTATTTCTATCCATAGAAGCCTATAATCTGATTGTAGATCTGGAAAGTAGACAAAATATATGCACTTGGAACATGATTATGTGTCTAGATGAGCCAGAACTAAGCCTTTGAGGTTGCAAAAATTGGGATTTCCAATTTGTAGAAAAATTCATGAATAGAGATCTCAAAAATCCTAAACCAATGTGTAGATCACAAAATTCTATCCCAAAACAAAAAAAAAATCTCGAAAAAAGGAGTCCTTATTAAGGAGATATCATTGTTTGAGAAATCACCTCTATAATTATTTTTCCTGAATCACTGTCGTTATGCCTCCAAAAATCAAATGACTCTAAATTTCACCTCAAATGTTTGATTTTGATGAAACAAAAGTGAATTTGGGGGTTTGTTAACCTTCTAAATGTGATACCAATATCTGATTCCAAATTTGAAAATCAATTGAGCATATCTGAAGAGATCATACCAATTTTCTGAATTGGCCTTTTGAGTTCTGATTTGCAAAGAGAATTTGCCTCAAATATTATTATGGCCTTGGGTAAGAAAACTTATAGTCAAAATTCATTGATTTGATGCTCTAGATGTAATGGTGAGGTATGCTTTGGCTCTAGGTGCTCCCAATAGTTGTAGATACTCTAGATCAAAATCGAGGTCCTTAGAGAGGTGAAGCAAAAATGGTCTCCAGTGGATATGAAATAATGCTCCTATGTCTCTAATACCAAGTAATAATTTGGCATAGCAATGATACCTTGAAGAATTTTCCTTAGGCAAAAATACTGCCAAGATCAAAAAGCACAAGACTAGCACAATATGGACCAAATAATGTGTGATCATAATAATATGAGAATGAATAACTGATTATCTATGGATATCATATTATTCAATAATTGATAATTAATGTTGTATCAATGTGTAAGTACACTAGAAGTGCCTGTATATAAAAGGCCTCTAGAATGACTAGGAGTTATCAATATGATAAGCCTCACAACTAAGCACATGTCCACCAAGAGTGCATTATCCTCCACTGAGCATAGTAGTGCTATAATGAGAGGATAAGCTTACATAGCTGTGTCACATAAAATAATTTTGTAGACACCATGTGCTTAATTAGAGTGTGAAAAACTATGTTGTCTACATGACAACTCAGTTGATTATGCAAACTCTAGTGTTATAGATACCATGTGCTAAAATAGAGTTGCTAACTCTTGTGTTGTTAATAAGACAACTCATATGAGTACACATACTCCTAGGTGTCTACCTAAAAACTAATATAATAATGCATTTAACCTAAATAAACTTAAGTAAAGTGTAAAAAATAATTAATTATTTACATTAGTAGTAGATTGAGTTTTGACCATTCAATCTAGGTGCATCACCCCCTTTAGATTAGATTGGGTAGTTTGTTTTCCTACATCTCCTTCCCCCTTTTCCTCCAAATTGTAGTTAGGTGCATCCTGATTGTAAGGAAGTTGGATTTCTCTAGATATTTGACCTTAGAGCACAAGTCCCATACTTGGAGGTCATTTCCATGTTACTTGAAATCTCTTGAGGGTCTTATCTCAAGCAACGGTGAAAATTTTTGTGTCAAAAATTACCTCCATAATTAACTCTTCAATCATATAAACATGCTTCCAACTTGGCAAAATGGTTTACCTATGATTTTGTGCCATTCCAAACTCAAATTAAATAAACTATGTTACTCAGCTCATATAGCTTCTTGCACTCGGTTCTATTTTTTTGTCATGTCATCCTTTGGAATGAACTTTACTCATAACTAATTTTTCTTCCTAGATTTCTTGGATCTTGTTGTCTCCTAAATCACTCAATAACTACTAAAAATGATCGGTGACACTTATGTTCACTCACCAACTATAACCACCTTGGCACATACTAAAATTTGTGTTTTTGTCTTTACCTAATAACTCATTGGAATGAACTTGACTCATAACTAATTTTTCTTCCTAGATTGCTTGGATCTTGTTGTCTCCTAAATCACTCAGTAACTACTAAAAATGCTCAGTGACACTTATTTTCACTCACCAACTATAACCACCTTGGCACATACTAAAATTTGTGTTTTTGTCTTTACCTAATAATTCAGTCTATATGATGACTTGGTGATATTGATGGTCGACCAAAACTTCCTAGTCAATGATTAAGTATTTTGCACTGATTGACAATACTATGATTACATTTAGGGTCAACCTATGTACCAACAAGAAATCTTTTCTTCTTGAAATGAATGATCAATTTATCTCTTACCTCAAAATATTTATGTCTTCTTCGCTTATCTTTTCTCTATTTATATCCAAGATTACTATTCTCAATATTATTTCTTACTTCATCATGCAAAGTCTTCATGACATACGCAAATTCCTTAGCTTCAACACTTCTTTTAATATCACTATTTAGATCCCTTAATTAAGTAGTTCCCTTAGGATTAATTCCAATAGAAATCTCAAAAGGCCTCTTCTAAATTATTCTATTCGCAAAATTGTATATGCGAAATCTACCTATGCTAGAATCAAATTTCAATTAGCAAGATTATCTCAAATCAAGCATCCCAACAAGTTGCTCAAACTTATGTTCTCAACCTCCATTTGTCCATCTATTTGTGGATAAAATGTAGAACTAAATATCAAATCTATATTTAGCTTCTTCCAAAGTGACCTCCAAAAATAATCAGTAAACTTGGTATCTCTGTCTGAAATAATAATCTTTGGAAAACAATGAAATCTTATTGTCTCCATGAAGAATAACTGAGCCAAATGTACTGCATCAGATGTCTTTTTACAAGGTATGAAATGAGCCATCTCTAATAGTCTACAAACCACTACAAAAATAAAATTATTACCTCTCTAAGTTCTAAGCAACCAAAGAATAAAGTCCATAGTGATATCTTTCCAAGGCTTGTTAGGTATAGGCAATGGTGAGTATAATCCAAAATTATAACTAGTTCCTTTTGATTCTTGACAAAGTTTACAACTCCTACCCAATGTCTACAAATCCTTATAAATCTTTGGCCAAGAGTATCTATCAAAAAACACTTCATTCTCTTATTAATTCCAAAATGTCCAACAAGTGCACCGGTATGTTTCTCCTTCATGATGTCTTCTCTCATAGATGCTCTAGGTATGCACAGTTGAAGTCTCTTAAACAACATATCTTCCTAAATGAAATAATCAATCCACTCATCCCAAACCATCTGATATTTACAAGCTATCCAAGGTTATGAAAAAATCAAGATCAATTTCATACAAGTAGTTCAAATCATCAAAACCAAGTACCTCAACTCTCATTTATGTCAGCGAATTCTCTCTTTAGCACAAAGCATTAGCAACTTTATTTGATTGTCCATTCTTATGCTTCAATGAAAATAAAATTTATGCAAATACTCAACCCACTTTATGTGCCACTGATTCAATTTTTTCTAACTTCCGAAATACTTCAAAGCTATATGGTTAGTGTACAACAAAAAATTCTTAGGCATCAAATAATGTCTCCATTTCTTCAAAGCTTGAACAATAGCATAGAATTCTTGATCATAAATTGAATATTTCCTCTTAGAATCATTCAAATTTTCACTAATGAAAGGTACAAGTCTTCCCTCTTGAATCATAACAACTCTAATAGCACTTCCACTAGCATGACATTCAACTTGAAATACTTTACTAAAATAAAGAAAATAAAGTGTAGGTAATTGTTTTACTTTCTATTTTAATGTTTTAAAACTTTTATGTGCTCCATGTGTCCACTTGAAATTCTTTTTGTCACCCCTCATTTTTTTAGTCATAGCATTACATAATAAACTAAAATTTATGATAAACTTCCTCTAGAAAATTGTCAATCCATAAAATGATCTTACTTCTTTAACATTCATAAGTGTAGTTCAATCAAGAAAATATTTGACCTTTTTAGGATCCACATTGAAACCATCAGTTGAAATTAGAAAACCAAGATACACAATCTCTTCCTTCATGAATGAACATTTCTTCAATTTAATTTGTAACTTCTCCTCCTTTAATCTCTACAATACATGTTTCATATGTTCAAGATGATCTTCTTTAGTTTTATTAACTATCAAAATGTCATCTAGATACACAATCACAAACTTAGTCAATACTTTCTTCACAGCTTCATTCATCAACCTTACAAAAGTACTAGGTTTGTTAGTTAAACCAAAAGGCATAACGAACCATTCATACAACCTTCATTAGTCTTAATAGTAGTTTTCCATTCATCCCCTTCTCTAATTATGATCTAATGATAGCCACTTTTCAAATCAATCTTTGCAAAATACTTTTCTCCATTCAAACAATCCATCATGTCATCCATCTTAGGAAAAGGAAATCTATAATTCGTTGTTATCTTGTTTATAGCTCTAGAATCAGTCCACATTATTTTTTCTCCATTCTTCTTAGGTGTTAATACTATAGGTACTACACAAGGATTCAAACTTCCTCTAATTGGAACCTAATCAAGTATTTATTGTACTTGTCTATTCAATTAATAATTTTCAATGGGTGTAAGCATATGTGTTTCTTTGTTAGGAAAACTAGCTCTAGGAATTAATTCCATAAAACGAATTAAGATTCTTATAGGACATAAATCATCAGGTACATTATCATAAATAATGTCTTGAAACTCTACTGACAAAGATTCAATCTCAAGTGCAAGTTCTAGTTCATCTATTTCACTTTCTTTCGATGAACCAAAGAAAAAAAAACATTATGTTCCTTCATATCCTTAGCAAATTGTTTTCCTTCAATCAAACATACTCCAACTTTGGTACTCTAGTTCTCATAGGCTTTTCTACAAAAGGTTAAACAAATTGATTTTTTCTATCAACCCAAATAGTATACTGATTCAATCTACCATCAAGAAAATCCTTTCTATCATACTGCCAAGATCTACCCAATAGAATATGACAACAATCCATAGGAATAATATAACACAAGACTTCATCATGATGATTTATAAATTTGAATTTAATAAGGTATTTCTCACTTACAAGTAAATTATGCTCCTTTTGAATCCAAGAAATGTGGTACGTTTTAGGATATCTCAAACTCTTCAACTACAACTTCTTAACAAACTCCTGAAATGCCAAATTATTAGAACTTCCATTATCAATGATTACTTTGTAACATTTTGCAGCGATCTTGCATCTGGCCTCAAAAAAACTTCTTCACAACATAGGTTCTTCATCAACTTCTTCATTCCAAAAAAAAAAGACTTATCATTAGGTGTTTTAGCAACTCCTTCACAAGCAAAGGTATTTCTATTACTACCTCTAATCTTCTTGCCAAAATTATTGCATTCAAAATCTCTTTTTCCTTCTTCTCCATACTTGAAATAAGTTCCATTAATACAATATTTTTCTTCTCTATTACCACCATTATTATTCCAAGAGTAACTAGTATAGCTACCTCTTGTGTAATTACCTCTTTTTCTAGTAGGTTCTTCTTTCCATTATGTCTTTCCTTTATCTTGCATTGCATTGTTAAATCTACTACTTTCTCCATATGTTCATCCTTTTCTTCTTTGAAATATGCCACCTCTACCTCTTTGTCTTTGATCATCTTTCTTTGCTAACCTTTATTAAGGTTCAATATGTATAGGTATGCTTCTTCTTTACTATCCATCTTAAAATAGTTGATCTCATCTTGAATTTGTGTCCTCAAATCATTTAGATACCTAGCCACTTTCTCTACTTCATGATCCACATGTCCTGATTTGATATCCAACTTGTAGATTCCTTAGTATATATTTTCACACACATATCCTTTGCCTCAATTTTTGCATCTTCCTCAAAAATTTGACTTGATACAGATTTATTTTTCATCTTTCAAATTATTTTTTCTCACGTCTTGATATTTTCTTTCCTTTTATTTTGTCTCTCAATCTGCAAATGATTCCACCAAAGTGAAGCATGACCCTTCAACTTTTTGACAGCTATCTTCACCTTTTTTTATCAGGAGTTCTTTCATAATCAAAGTAATTTTCCATCTTAGAGATCCAATCTAATATTTCATTAGTCTCAATTCTTCCATTATATAAAGAAACTTCAACAATAGGTCTAGCATTTTCCCTAGACAATACTTACAAAATTATTTCTTCATCTTGTTCAACCTTAGGTTCAAGATTAGGATTATGTGTTGCTTCTTCATTATCACTAATATCTTCAAAATGTACACCTCTTCTCTAAGTTGTCTCAATAGCTTCATGTCTCATTGTAATCTATCTCAACATGTTCATTATGCCATTATCTACATTTTTTCTACTACAAACCATTTTGAAAATAGTTCCTCCAAGATTGTAATCTTTTACAAGTTGTAGGTCATATTTCAGATCTTTGACCATATAGCTAATCCAATAAGGTTCTCCACAATCCCAAATCACAAGGAGGGATAACCTTTCTCTGATAGCACCTAGCGTAGGGCTATGGTAGGAGTATGATGGAATAAACCCAACTAAAACCTACTAAAACCATTTCTAAGATTTACACATGGAAGTTTTACTCATAAAGATCAATGGAGAACACAAAATCCATATGCAAAAGGTTAATAGTGTAATTATTTCACTTCACATGTAAAGGAACAATATGCCTAGTTGTGAGGCCTTCCAGGTTGTGCCCATATACAAGAAATATTATAAAATTAGATCCCAAACTCGCAACTTCTATATTATCTTCTCTTTATGATCTCTCCCTCTCATCCTATCTACATCTAACCAAGCTTCATATATAGCCAACTAAGTCACAAGTCAGCTAGTCAAGAATTTAATTATATTTTAGGTCCATTCTTGGTAGCATAAACTAAAACCTAAGCCAAAGACAAGAAAAGATAATGCACTCTTAGGAATATGTTGAAACACTAGCAAGGAATTAGCTCACAACTATGGAAGACACCACGTCAACATGGGATACTATGCCAAAAGAAACAACATGCCTCACTGGATAAAAATTGTAGAAAATAGAGAACACAAAGTATGAAACAAAACTTGAAGAAAATGAATATGTCCATAGATAAGTTAGAAATAAAACCCCAACTATGGAAGACACCACATCAGCATGGGAAACTATTCCAAAAGAAACAACATGCCTCATTGGGTGAAAACTACAGGAAATAGAGACCATGAAGAATGACACATAACTCAAAGAGTATGAAACATCAAAATACACACACTTAGGACAAGGATCTAGGATAGTTCCTTGACATGATATCAACTTTACATAACATGAAGCCAAAAGAAACAATTACTACTTCATGAATATATAAGTGGTATAAAAAATAAGAAATATTTTTCGCTGATGCAAGATTTCTCAAAGACCCAAGATGCTTCAGCATCATGCTCAATTCAAGGCACACAAACATATTTCTAACCTTAAATTTAGTAATACTAATGCTAATATTAATCAAAACAAAATTGATGGTTATAACTAGAATTATAGTTTAAAACATAGCCTAACTCTAGTACTAATCTTGTATTTCTAACCCTAATGCCAACCTCAAAACCTAATCCTAACAATAATTATGCTTTCAACACCTTCAAAAATATTCTTCTATATAGGATGAAAATTTAAGATCACTTTAAAATTAAACTTTAAACCTAACCCTAACATTTATGTTAAACCAAATTCAATCTGAATCTACATAAAATATAAACAAAATTAAGGTCATGAGAAATGAGACCTTAAACCTAATCATAAGATTTATGTCAAACCCAATTCAATCTTAACCAAATTGACCCCAATCTTACATTGTATTATACATAGTTGGAAATAATTGATTAATTGTGTATTTTATTTGATGTTACACAAAATATCATATCATTGTTAGTCTATGTATGTTGAGCTCACTCAAGCATTAAAGATAGTTTCCTATGTCTATTGAGCACTGTAGAGTTTGTGTAGTTCAGAAGATAGTGTCTGTCAAGTATACTCGGGTGACAAAGGAGAGTTTGCAAAATTTGAGTGTTAACCAAGCTCATTCAGTTAATGAAGGAAATGTTGGATGGAATTAGTGTTAACTGATCTCACTCAATTACCAAAGGAAGTTTTTGAATATGTAATGTTAGCCAAGTTCACTTGGTTAACATAGGAAAATCAATTTGAGTTAGTATCTATTGAGAAAGTTCAGCTAACAAAGGATTTTTTTTATTACCACCATTATTATTCCAAGAGTAACTAGTATAGCTAACCAATATTTTTCTTCTCTATTACCACAATTATTATTCCAAGAGTAACTAGTATAGTTACCTCTTGTGCAATTACCTCCTTTTCTAGTAGGTTCTTCTTTCCATTCTATCTTTCCTTTATCTTGCATTGCATTATCAAATCTACTAATTTATCCATAGGTTAGTCCTCTTCTTCTTTGGAATATGCCACCTCTACCTCTTTGTCTTTGATCATGTTTCTTTGCTAACCTTTCTTCAAGTTCAAGTTGTACAGGTATGCTTCTTCTTTACTATCCATCTTAACATAGTTGATCTCATCTTGAATTTGTGTCCTGAAACCATTTAGATACCTAGCCACTTTCTCAACTTCATTGTCCACATTTCCTAATCTGATATCCAACTTGTAGAATTCCTTGGTATATATTTTCACACCCATGTCCTTTGCCTCAAATTTTGCATCTTCCTAAAAAATTTGACCAGATAGAGATTTCTTCTTCACCTTTCCAATTATTTCGCCCATATCTTGATATTTTCTTTTCTTCTATTTTCTCTCTTAGTCTACAAATGATTCCTCCAAAGCGAAGCATGAACTTTCAACTTTTTGACTCCTATGTTCACCTTCTTTTTATCAGAAGTTCTTCAATACTCAAAGTACTTCTCCATCTTAGAGATCCAATCCAATATAGAAAGAAACTTAAACAATAGGTCTAGCATTTCCCCTAAACAAGACTTACAAAAGTATTTCTTCATCTTAGTCTCAAGTCTTCCATTATAGAAAGAAACTTAAACAATAGGTCTAGCATTTTCCCTAGACAAGAATTACAAAAGTATTTCTTCATCTTATTTTACCTTAGGTTCAGGATTAGGATTATGTCTTGCTTCTTCATCATCACTAATATCATCAAACTGTACACCTCTTCTCTAAGTTGTCTAAATAGATTCATGTCTCATTGTAATCTGCCTCAACATGTTCATTATTGCATAATCTACATTTGTTCTACCATAAAACATTTTGAAAATAGTTCCTCCAAGATTGTAACCTTTTTTGGAATATTCAAATATGGAAAGATTAATTATGAGAGGGGGAGGTGAATCATAAGTATCCCATTTTATCCAATAAAACTTTTAACTGAAAGTAAATTGCATGCATGTAAATACATCAAATAAACTTGAAACTAAACACATGCATCAATAACTCATAACACTGGAATTTGGTAACCCAGAAACCCTCCAAGAATAAGAAGGTAAAACTAGGGTGGGGATGATACCCACAAAAATTACTATAACAATATTATTCAACCACTTCTAATGGTCTGCCCTATTAAAGGTCTGCCTTGTTAAAGGCTTTACACTGTGTCAATAGTGACCTGGTTAGAGGATTTCAAACACTTAACATGAAGTGTTACCCTATTAAAGGATTTAATCACCTAATTAAGGATTTATCGAAATAGCTATTAAGCTAACCTATCACCATAGCATTTTCATTCTAATACAATTGCTAGATAGTATTAGGTACAATAAACCTGACTGATTACAATTCTTGATTGTTGAATGCAGACACTTGTTCTGCTTTCTCTGATTTGAATCCTTTTTGTGATCTGATAGTCCTCAATTCTGAAAAAAGAATTCCTTGTGAACCCTTGTATGTCTTCTCACACCTCTTGTCTCCTTTACAATGAAATTTCATCTTCCTTATAAAGATATTTGATAATTTAGGGTTAGGTATGGGTCTACAATCCACATTCAATCTTCATTTTCCACTCAATACTTATCTTTTGTTGATTGGTTGCATGCCTTCATCATTTTTCTTATTGGCTGCATGTAAATTGCATAGGAAAAATAAAAGATTCGATCTCATCATTAAATCCTTCGAGATTTACCTTATGCCGGTTGTAAAAATTGTTTGCATCATAGTTTGTGCAATTTCAAACTCTTATGCTGATGTACTGAGTTACTCGGCTCTTGAAGTATTGCTAATACTCGGCACATGCTATTTCCTGGATAGCTCAACACCTTAAAAAAATTGTATCACTTGGCACCTTAAGTAGCTTGGCACCTATTAACACTTGGTACTTGTGTTGCTTGACACTTATACTTCACTTTGTATCTAATCTTCACTCGGTATTTGAAAACTACTCGGCACATGAAGATCACTCAGCATGCATGATGTACTCGGCTTCCAATGTAAAATGCGATTAAGTGTGTTGGCACTCAAATGTCAAAAACCATTATGAGGTTAACAATCTCCCCCTTTAACATGAGTGACAAAAACACTTAACTAACCTTATAAGTATATTTACTAATCTGATTGGGATGTACAGATTTTGAAGAGAACTTGATCAAAATTTGTAACGTACAATCTTACAATATATACCTCAAAAAAATTTGTAACTCCCCCTGAGTTGATTGTGCCTTATATATATAACAAGCTCCTCCTTTGTATTTTTTTTTAATTTTATAACTCCCCCATTAATTTATCTCATATCTGTATCTCCCCCTTTTAATCTGTATCACTCCCCTTTTAATTTGTATCTCCCCCTTTTAATCTGTATCTCTCCCCTTTTAATCTATATCTCCCCCTTTTTGACACTTATGTCAAAGAATTTTTAAGGGTTAAGACCATATTTAGCCAAAAATGTTCTATTTACCTCCATAATCATTCTGAGAGCTGCATCCCAATTGTTCAAAGCAATTTCCAGTGACTTATTCTAGATAGCAGTCTTGGCAGCAAGATGAATAAGTCCATCTAATGTAGAAAGATTTGAGTCTTTCTTGAGAATAGTTTTAGCATAGACTTATTCTTTATGGAGTATCTCTAAATGTGGGGTAATGGAGGACTAGAGCTGTATTAATTTGGCCTTGATATTAGCCTCATCTATTGTTAAGACATCTATTTCTTTATGAGTGTGAAGTGATTGAGAAAAATGCTTCTCACTTTGAGCTGGATCACTTGGTAGTTGCATGCTTGAAATGTTTAAATTTCTTTCCAAGCTCAGTATCTTTTGGCTTATTTCTTGTGTGAAGTATAAAAAATCACACAACTTTTTGTATAGTGAGAATATATTCTCAAGTACCTTCTTCACTTTATCAATAAGCTTTGCCAATTCAACTTGTGAAAGTGTAATTTGTCTTGATATTTTATCATTCACTTTCCCCAAAAATTTTCTTTTTGACCATTCCATAAGTTTTGCATTGGTTTCTAGGTCTTCATTTGTCACTTGGTCAACAATATCTATTAATTGCTCTAGATATGCTTTGACTCATCCGATGATTGCAAACTAAAGGAATCCATAAAGATGTCCTTTATCTCATAAAGTGTTTGCTTATGTTTATACTCCTTCCTGAGTATCTCCTATCTTTTCCTTTTATTCAGTGCATCCTGCACCTCATTGATTTGATCAATGGTTATTGATTTTGAGTCATAGCTCGGTATTACTATCTCCTCATCTAATTCAGGGTCTCCATAATGAAGTACCCTTGCAACTCTGGTAGTACTAGATGATGGTACAACAATTTGCAATGGCTGGTGTGAAGGAGTTCCCGAGGTAGGAAAATTTATTAATGTTTGTATTGCCTTCTATTCTTTAGGGGTTTTTATTTTTTCCTCCTCCTTCTGTCTACCATGATCAATTGATGTAATCTATGGAAGTGCACCTTGTGTTTGTGTTGTAGGATCAGATGTAATAGTCTATCCTATTTGTTTTGTTTCTTTTTCTACAGCTACACTTTGCTTTTGTCTTGCAACATCAATTATGATTGTTGGTATTTCAAATTGACTACTAGTAGTTGTGATAGAAGGTGGTTCTTGTGGATTCACCTTACTTTTGATTGTATTTTCTAATAGTTTCTGTAACTCATATATATTGACCAATACTAGATCTGTACACAATATTGCTTGTTGTGTAGATTGGTCAAGAATTCTTTTCAGATCTTCTGTAGTTAATGGATTGACATTCTGACCAGAAGTATTAGGAACATCAGTAATCATCACGGTGTCTGCAGGTGAGATGGATGCTTGTGGAGGGCTAGGAGGTGGCAATTGTGTGTCTTGCACACTCTGATCTGGTTGCTTCTCTTGCTCAGCTGTTGCCATTTTGTCCTATTTTTGTGTCTCTTCCTCCTCTTCATCTTTCTTTTCTTCATCCTTCTTCTCTTCTTCTCTTTTCTTTTCTTCTTCTTCTTTCCTTTTTCTCCTCTCTTCTATTGGTACAACCGCTTCTTCCTTGTATTCTTCCTTAAGAAAATCTTCAATCCTTTTGTACAAATTCTTCCATGATTTCATTGTTCTTTGAACAATCTCTTCCATTCTATTTTGGAGTATGAAGAATGCCTTGTACTTAGGTGTAAACCTATTATTATGCCTTTTGACTACTTTGCTAACTTGTTCTCTAGTCAAATCTAGCAATACACTGGCTAGGGTTGATTCCCTCATCTCCTTCTCTATTTTCAAACAAAAATGTCATCTGTCTTCTACAATTTTCGACAGCTCCTTTGGCAATTGACCATCTAGATCAAGTGGAGTGTACTTGAACTGTGCCATCATTTCATAAATTGTTTCTTCTATTTTATTTTGTTCTTCTTTAGTAAATTTACTAAAATCAACTTTATTTAAATTATTCAAGTCACCACTTGCAATCTTTTTACATAAGATATCAACTGATGAATTGCTTGCCTTTTCTAATTAATCTTCTTCATCAGTGTCAGGTTGAGCCACATACCTTCTTCTTTTCCTCAGCTCTTCCTATGATTTTTTGACTTGTTTCTTCTTGGTAACTTCCTCTTTAACCTTTTGAGTAGAGGCTCTTGTTGATGCTCATGTTGTTGGCTTTTGAGGTGATGGAGTGGTAGCTTTCTTTGATCTGGGCTTAGCTGAAGGCTATTCTGTTGTCTTTCTCTTCTTTGGCTTAGCTTCAGTTGGTGCTTCCTTGGCTTCTTCTTCCTCTGCACCTTCCTCTTGTCTTCTCCAAGACCTTGAGTTAGTTTCATTGGCCCTTGTTCTTGCTCATCTCCATCATCACTGTCATCTTCTTCTTCTTCTGCCTCAGCCTCAATTTCTTTGCCAAACTTCTTCTTAATCTTCTTGATTAATTTCTCTTTCTTCTTCAACATAGAAGAAATTTTTAATTCCATGTTTATCTTTTATCTTACCACATCATAAGTTCCAAAATGTGGTGCACTTTTATCTACTTCTTTTGCCAATAATGCAGTTATTGCTGCAGATGCCTCATCAATATTGATTTCGTATCCAAATGGCCTTAGCCATCTTACCCTTGGTATTACTGCTTGAATATAGGTAAAATCTATGTCAACTAAGAAACATATATCATTAGTGTTTTTTTCCACTAAAGAAGCTGGTATCCTTGATCTTTGCTTCATGGATTTCTTGAAATCCTCAAAATAGCTTGTCATCAAGGTATCAAAATTTTCTCCCATTTGCTCTATATATTCATTAATTTGTGCAATGATGGTTCTGTCATTCCTCCATGCTACTTTACCAAAAGAAGGAAATTCATTATGTACATAAAAGAATATGCAAACTAGGATTGCTCCAAATTTGCATTCAGTGCCTTTTGTCCTTCTTATAGCAACTAGGTTTTCATTGATCTGTTGCAATTGTAGTTCTGCAAGATCATAAGTATGATCCTTTTTCACCAATTTGTAACCTACATCTACTACAATGCATGGTACACTATTGACTCTACTGGATTGATAGAATTTGTGAGCAATGACTCTAACAGCAAATTCAACTAGAGGATCTTGTATGGTATGAATTGTCATTCCTCTTTTGTTCTACTATGCACCAGTATTCTTTTCAATGACCTCCTTTGATTCACTTCTTAGGGTTTTGTGCCGATCTAGGGTTGGGTACCCTGTTACTCTATGTATAATTTTCTTTGTCAATTTGATGGGCATATCTTCTAACCACAAGTTTCCTCCATGAATTCTACTCAGTACAAGTCTAATCCATTCAGTTTTGAATACTGTAGGAAAACTTAAAACTTGGGTCAAACCCTTTCTTTCTATGATTTTGAATTCTTCTTTCAGTACTCCATCTACATATAGTTTATCATATGCTTGTCTAATTTCCATGTCTCCTAGATCTCCTATCTTGCAATTGTAACATTTCCTCACATCTTGAACCATTACAACTTTTGGGGGAATGTGGGAGAGAGCTCTAGTTGGGTCATTTTTGTAGTCAAATTTGAGAATAGGATGGAAATTAGGTTGCTTGACTTCATTTGAAACTATCTGAACTTCAAATGACTCTTTTTCCTTGGCTTTCTTTAAACTTGATGTCATTTTTGCGAACTAGGTTTTATACAACAAATGGGTATGAAACTACATAGCTCGGCACAAATGAAAATACCTTTTGATTGATGAAAACTATGTTGAATGAGGTTGCAATATGCTTGAAACATTGGATTCTTGCTATGAAGTCGCTTAGCTCTCTTTCTTCTCCTTTGCTTCTTGATCTCGATGAGAAAAACTGATTGAAATCGAAATAATATACCCTAATTTCATCGCATTAAACGCTCAACTACCAACTCAGCTTCTGAAGAAATTTTAACCTAACTTGGCTTCCACTATATTTCACCTTACTTGGCTTCCATTGAAATTATCTCTATTGGGAGCTCGACATCTATTTTAACTCGACATCCAAAGATAGCTCGGCATCAACATTTAGTTTTTGTCTTCACATCTTGTTTCATGTAGATTTATACTTTGCTTAGCTTCTTTGTCTTGGGACTAATGTGTGATATAGCTTTGTTTATAAGTCCTATGTACTTATCATGCTTAGTTTGATGAGGTGTGATCACTTGACCCATTGGGAGAAGTGATCCCTCCACTTGATGTGTTGCACTCATCTTTCATTTTCCAAGTCTTATTCATTTCCCCCCTTATCTTTTCAATGTCAATCTTTTGTTTTCCTTTGTTAGCTTTAGTCTTGGGTGTCTTTGATCTTGTAGGACAGTTTCTGCTGATATGACTAGTTTTCAAACAACTAAAGCATGTAGTTTGATTCAACCATCTTTTTTAGTTCCCTTTGAAATGTGTTCTTATACAATTTTGTGGTATATGTCCATATTCTTGGCAATAGTGACAACTGTACCTGGTGTTGTAATCCCAATGATAATGACTTTCATTACCTTCTATTTTTGCTGTATGATTTGATGTCCACATAGGTTTTGATTTTCATTCAAATGCCCTATGTCCATACTTTTTGCAATTATAACAATGTCCATCAAATCTCTGAGTCCTTGTGACATTGGATCTGCAATTTTGTGTCATATGTTATTGCATGTTGCACTTGTGACAAAAACTTTTGGGTATGTTCGATTGATTGAATCTTCTACTCCTACACACATTAGCTGTATGCCCCTTCTTATTACAATAATGAAAAATTGGTTTTGAATTCTTACCTTTATGACTTCTTTGTTTAGCACTTTTTGATGATTCTCCAACTTTAGTGCTATTGTATCCTAGTCCTGATGTATCATGGGAAGATTTTGGGGATTTCAAAAACTGTTCAAAATACTTGATGGCTTCACTTGATTTATTGAGATTCTCTGCTACCTCTTTTTCTCTGTTTAATTCATTCTGCATTTGTTCATTTTGCATCTTCAAAGTAGAGATCTCAATATCTTTTACATTGAGTTCATGATGAAGGTTCATCATTTGGGCAAGTGTATCCATCTGCATGTTTGAGATCCTTGTCAGTTCAGTACATTTTTCTTCAAGTCTGTTTGCAAGATTTCTTTTGTCATTTTCCATCATGACCTTATCATCAACTACTCTTTTCTTTTGCTCAGTAATTTCACATATCATTATGGCCTATGATTCATGTTCCATCTTAAGAGATCTTATCTCCTCTGCTTGAATTTTGTTTTTCTCCATCAGTTCTACTATTGTTGCATCAAACTCTTTAGTGTCTCCACTGGAAAATATGTTGGTGATATCAATCTCCTTGTAGTGTATATCATTTTTAGCTATGGCTAGATCCTTCCTTTTTTTTAATGAGTTTCTCAACTTGTTTCTAAATTCCTCCAAGCTATGCAAAGCAAGTTGCACATCTATCACCTAATTTTCAATGATCTTTCTAAGTTTGAAAGCTTCCATCTTTAGATCTTTTCCTCCAAGTTGTTAGGCTTTTCCTTGTGAGAACCTAGATTTTCTCTAATACCAATTGTTGGAATATTCAAATATGGAAAGAGTACTTATGAGAGGGGGAGGTGAATCATAAGTATCCCATTTTATCCAATAAAAATTTTAACTGAAAGTAAATTGCATGCATGTAAATACATCAAATAAACTTAAAACTAAACACATGCATCAATAAATCATAACACTGGAGTTTGGTAACCCAGAAACCCTCCAGGAATAAGAAGGTAAAACTGGGGTGGGGATGATACCCACAAGAATTATTGCAGCAATATTATTCAACCACTATTCAAGGCCTGCCCTGTTAAAGGCTTTACACTATGTCAATAGTGACCTGGTTAGAGGATTTCAAACACTTAACATGAAGTGTTACCCTGTTAAAGGATTTAATCACCTAATTAAGGATTTATCGAAATAGCTGTTAAGCTAACCTATCACCATAGGATTTTCATTCTAATACAATTGCTAGAGAGTATTAGGTACAATAAACCTGACTGATTACAATCCTTGATTGTTGAATGCAGGCACTTGTTCTCCTTTCTCTGATTTGAATCCTTTTTGTGATCTGATAGTCCTCGCTTCTGAAAATAGAATTCCTTGTGAACCCTTGTATGTCTTCTCACACCTCTCGTCTCCTTTAACATGAAATTTTGTCTTCCTTATAAAGACATTTTAGAATTTAGGGTTAGGTATGGATTTACAATCCACATTCTAACTTCATTTTCCACTCAATACTTATCTTTTGTTGATTGGTTGCATGCCTTCATCATTTTTCTTATTGGCTGCATGTAAATTGCATAGGAAAAATAAAAGATTCAATCTCATCATTAAATCCTTGGAGATTTACCTTATGTCGGTTGTAAAAACTATTTGCATCATAGTTTGTGCAATTTCAAACTCTTATGTTGATCTACTGAGTTATTCGGATCCTAAAGTATTGCTGATACTCGGCACATGCTATTTCCTGGATAGCTCGACACCTTAACAAAACTGTATCACTCAGCACCTTAAGTAGCTCGACACCTGTTAACACTCGACACTTGTGTTTCTTGGCACTTATACATCACTCGATATCTAATCTTCACTCGATATCTGATCTTTACTCAGTACCTAATCTTTACTCAGTATCTGATCTTCACTCGATATCTAAAAACTACTCGGAACATGAAGATCACTCGGCATGCATGATGAACTTAGCTTCCAATGTGAAATGTGATTAAGTGTGTTGGCACTCAAATGTCAAAAACCATTATGAGGTTAACAACCTTTTATAAGTTGTAGGTCATATTTCAGATCTTTGACCATACAACTAATCCAATAAGGTTCTGTACAATCCCAAATCACAAGCAGGGATAACCTTACTTTGATACAACCTCACGTAGGGCTATGCTAGTTGTATGATGGAATAAACCCAACTTAAACCTACTAAAACCATTTCTAAGATTTACACATGGAAGCTTTACTAATAAAGATCAATAGAGAACACAAAATCCATATGCAAAAGGTTAATAGTGTAATTATTTCACTTCACATGTAAAGGAACAATATGCCTAGCTGTGAGGCCTTCCAGGTTGTGGCCATATACAAGATAAATTATAAAATTAGAGCCCAAACTCATAACTTCTATCTTATCTTCTCTTTATGATCTCTCCCTCTCATCCTACCTACATCTAACCAAGCTCCATTTATAGCCATCTAAGTCACAAGTCAACTAGTTAGGAATTTAATTACATTATAGGTCTAGTCTTGGTAGTTGTTAAGTACTAGAATTTGCACCCAGTACTAAACTAAAGAAGTTCAGTAACTCTAGCATAACATGGGAATCACTTCTTGGTGGGACAAGTAGTTAAAGTGAAACCTGTGGTTTCTAGGCCAACTCCTATTGAATATTTAGTGACATTTCTATAAACCTAATCTAAACTTGTGGGGAAATGGAGAGAAATTACTAAAAATAAACCTAACACCTATAAATTAAACTAAGAGATGTGTGATACACCAAAAGTGATATGAAAGTTTAGGTACAAATGATAGAGAAGGATTATTTAAGTACTCTAAATACAAACAAAACTCTTCTTTTCTATAAAGATTTGCATAAGTAATTTGTAATAAGGTTTGAAAAATGAATTTACAAAAGGAGAAATCTAGATATCTCTCTCTTATCAATTTCACCTTTAAGAACACATATTACAGCCTACATATAGACTTACTCCTCTACAACTAGGTACTTGAATGAGACAAAATAACAAGGAACAATAATAGTACACAAATTGTTTTACCAAATCATTCTAACACTACACATAGAATTGTAGAAAGAAAGAAGGTTAAAAAATGGACATAGAATAACTTAAATTCAATTGATGTCACTTGTATTAAACTTCCAAAATGAATTACAAGCTTCTACAAATAAAGCTAATGACTTAAAAGAAGTCACAAAAACATTCTCTACATAATTAGAACTCCCTAAAATGAGTTCAAAAACTCACTAAATACAATGCCCAACTCTTGGGTTGAATGCAGAAAAATAGACTAGGAATGAGGACTTAATGAC
Source organism: Cupressus sempervirens (assembly GCA_028749045.1). Taxonomy (NCBI): domain Eukaryota; kingdom Viridiplantae; phylum Streptophyta; class Pinopsida; order Cupressales; family Cupressaceae; genus Cupressus; species Cupressus sempervirens. The sequence goes on from CM053793.1 coordinate 733,712,044, forward strand.
TCATGAAATTAAGTATTAGCCCTGAAAAAGCTCCACTAACTCATTATGAACTGCGTGACTCACATAAAACTACCCAAAAAAGTCTCCAACAATCAATAAAGACCCCTCAACTACCATGATAAAGTCAAATTTGACCCCCAAACTTCGTCCTAAAAAGGCTCCTAATGTTTTCAAACTGACTCTTTCCTTGAAGACCATGACACATGGAATTAACTCAATCACCTCCTTTTTTGCATTAAGAATAGAAGAAATATTAAATGATTTATAACTACATCATTTAACATTTTCTTTACAATGATAATTATGCAAAAAGAAAATAACTAAACAAAATCCCTACATAGAACCTAAGGCATAACAAAGAAACACCCCCCTCCCCGCTTCACAACACAAATGTAAATATTTTCAAAAGGGATTAAAATCCCATGGAAAAACACATAGACTTCAAAATTTATGGAAAAAAGAAACGGGCATGATATATTGTTTCAATACCCTAAAAGGTTTTCATTTTCCCATTTGCATTCAAAGAATTTGGAAATGTCAAGGGGTTCATTGGTTCTCTGCGTGCTGGTATGCATATTTGCTAGTCTTTGACAGTTAGTTTTTTAATGGCCACCATTTTTTTTTTGGTCACTGGTATCTGGAGGGTCGATGATCTACAATTCACGGCAATGAAGCTGAAAAATAACCAAACTGGTGAGTTTTTCCTTTTGAGAGCTAAAAATGTAAAGTTTTTGAACTGGGTTTCTATGTTATTCATTGTATTAAATTATTCATTGCTCCTCTTCAAATAGTGTTACAACTTTCATCTCCATAGCTTAAAGTTTTTCTTGTTTATGTGCATGTTCTAGTTTCATTCTTTTATTTTTGCTTTACACTTTCTTAGAATAGTTCTCCTCTAACCAATCTTTAGTTATGATCTTATTTGGATCAATGACATCGTATTTGCAGGTTCAACCAACTAACCAAATAGCAATGATGTTCTTCTATAATATTTTGTGGAGATAAAAGAATCTCTATGGTCCATAAAGCACAACCACTTGCTTAATTTTAGGAACTTCTCAAATGTTTTATGGCATGTAGTAGTTACTGCATCCCTTTTTCTAGCACACACACTAGTTGCAAGTTGAAGCAAGTCATTGTATCTATAATCCTATTTTTCTCTTCCCTCTACAAAACAGGGGTCTCAAAGTCCCATGTATGTTTTTTATGTCATGATTTCCCTACACTAGATCCTTATATGATTTTTCTTCATATTCTTTCTTTGATAACACTTCGAGAGCAATATAAGAAGGTGTACCAATAGTTGACTTGGGTTGTGAGTGAAGCAAGGAAGACTTTTGAATAGCCAAAATCATACATTTTCATCCGTGGAATAGGACTTCCATTGAAAAGTGGGTTTTCTAGCTTTAGATCTCGATGACAAACTTGCATTGAATGGAAATAACTGACCCTTGAGATAAGTTGTTGCTTAAGATTATGATCTTGAATAAGAGATATGTTAGAGTAAATAATTATTTATTCTTTTACTTAAGTTTACTTAGGTTAATGCATTTAGTTAATAGTTGTAATTAATGAGTTATTGACAACATGGGAGTTAGTTTCCTTCTAGGATATTCCACCTTTCTATGGACGTATGCTTAGTTGTCAACCATATCTTCTACCACTTTCCAACGTGTTCTACAAGCTTCCTTGAGGCCTTTATATTCAATCAATCTCATTGTAAATTCATTCATTCACATAGCAATTTCATTTTCCTATTGTGAAATATTTTCTCTTGCTTTGTTTCCTTCAAGCTCTTGCTCCTTCAATTTCTCTTCAGCAAGCTATTTTCATGTAGGTGATCTTGGTGAGCTATGAAGTTGGCTTTCATCAACTTCTACATGGTATTAGAACCTCTCCGCTACTTCTTGGTCTGAAGGATTTTGAAGCCACAATTTGGAGACACAAACCCTAGTTTGTTTGTGATTTTTTCTTCAATTGGGAGGAAGAATATTTTTTTTAGTATTTGGAGAAAAAGGAGAAAGAGGGTTTGACATAACAGATTTGACATTTTTTAGGCTTTTTTCTTTATTTTTTTGGGGGTGCAACGATGGTGATTTAGAAAAAATAACTATAGAGGTGATTTTCAAACAACGATACCTCCCTCATACAGACTCATTTTTTCGAGCAATATTTTTTTGTTTTGAGATAGAATTTCGTGATCTACACATTGGTGTAGGTGGTTTGAGATCTTTGTTCTTGAATTTTTCTACAACTCACAAATCCCAAAATTTTCACTTTAAATGCTTTGTATGGGCTCATTTGCACACATAAATAAGTTCCATTTTTTTTTGTCTACTTTCCAGATCTACAATTAGATTATAGGTTCTATGGATAGAAATACTGCTTTCAAAAATAGGCCCTAAATTGGCTATTGTAGTCGAATAGAGTGCCCAAATCATACATTGGGGGGGGTTAATTGGTCTCTTTTGCATTGTAGAGGGGAAGCATTTTGTTTTCTGCAATTTACCTCAGAATAGATCCTTCTACTTCCATCTTCTTCTCTCAATGTTAGATCCTTCTATGACTGGCTAACACCACACAACTATCACACCTAGAAGGCACAAATGACAAGGCTTCTCATTCCAAGAGGCTTATGGTCATGTCTTGATGATAACCTACCTACTCTAATGCACCCTTTTGAGGTTCTTCAACATAGGAATAAAATGGATGAGGCCATGGGATTGATTGCCCTAAACATTTTATATAGTCTACTATTTCACTTGGATAGTTTGACCACTCCACAAGCTTATTGGCTCAAATTTTTGACTTTGTTTGGCATAATGAAGTGCCTACATGTAGAGTTGACTTCTTTGCCACCTGATAGCTTTCTCACCATTGATGAATTTTTGATGAAGTTCAAATCTCTACTTACACTTTTGTAGGGATGTGGGAAAACTAAGATAGATGATGAGTGTATCTTTTGATACTCTCAAAGTTGAGAGGATAGTATAAGATCTTCTCTTCCACTTTCTACTCTACTATGTATGACTTGGCTGACAAACATAGGATGCCTTCATTTAACATATTTTGTGATTAGTTAACTTGTGAATAGTCCAAGATCACTTAGATGGATTCACTTTTAGGTTCATAGTCACAAGAATTGCTTGCCAAGGATACATAGGAGTAGAAGCTAAAGCAGATATTAGATTCCCCTTCTACTAGTTCATCATATTTTTCTAAGAAGAAGGAGAAAAAGAAGATTTAAACTCCTACTTGTTCCTATTGTTAAAAGGATCTCATGATGAGGCACATTGTTTTTAAAATAGATTTGATGGTTATGAGAAAAAAATTGAAGTTTTGCAAGCTCTTGTTCAAAAGAGAATTGTTTCCTCTCCATCCTCTTCTACCTCACAGGGGTCTACCTTTCAGTCTTCTTCCACATCTTTGACATCTACACCAGATCTTGGAAAGGGTCATGCATTACATGCTTCCATTGCATCTCCTTCACTAGTTCCTTGGATACTAGATTTAGGTGCTTCTCACCATATGATGTCTTCTCAAGGTGTCTTCTCCACTATTGAGCATTCTCTCATTCCTCATATTCTCATGGGGAACAACACTACCCTACTAGTCTATGGGAAAGGTTTAGTTCACATCTAGAATGGTATATTTAATGATGTATTGTATGTTCCATCTTTTTCTGCAAACCTTCTCTCGATTTCTCAAATTACATGCAGTAGATCAAGGAAGATAGTTGAGTTCACTACTGATTCAGTCTTCATTCGAGATCGTGCAATAGGAAGTCTCTACACCTTCTCACACTTTTTCCCACCATCTCCATTTTTGGAGCCACTACTTCTCTTTTGTAGCAGCATCATGTGGTGTAGTCAGGATACTTGAACCTCTCTATTGTTCTTGAGATCCCTATTTTGACTACCACAACACATCTAGTTGAGGTCTTCTCTCTTTAACAAGATTCTTCTTCTACTTTTCCCGATCTTCTAGCTCCATTCATCAAGTCTCCAAGTTCACCTATGGCCAGTGGACATTCATGATAGTATCATCACACCTGCCTTGGGGATTCCCTTTCAAGATCCTCATATTTTCTCCTTTGAGCATCAGCTAGGCCTTCTAGTTTTCCCTCTCATTCAAGGGTTTCCTTGTTTTGTTCCCTTGTTTACTCTACATTGGAGTTTCATTGGTTACATTCCTTCTCTAGGGGCTCTATTATTCTTGGGGAGCTTTGGCAACTTTTCTATCTCTCATGGGGAGGCTTTGGAATCTTTTCTATCTCTCATGAGGGAGGGTTTTTTCCATGAGGTTTTCTCTCTTTACCCATTTTTAGAGGTTGCATTTCTTTGCATTGTACATGGGTACCTAACATGGCCTTGTTGTCAACACCCATTTTTCATTTTCTCTTAGTTTTTTGTGAGCTTAAGGGATTCCCCTAAGTTGCATTTAAGGGGGGGGGCGGGGGTGGTGGTGTTAGAGTAAATAATTATTTATTCTTTTACTTAAGTTTACTTAGGTTAATGCATTTAGTTAATAATTGTAGTTTATTAGTTATTAACAACATGGGAGTTTGTTGCCTTGTAGCATATTCCACCTTTTTGTGGATGTATGCTTAGTTGTCAACCTTATCTTCTACCACTTTCTAGCTTGTTCTACAAGCTTCCTTGAGGCCTTTATATTTGGTTCTCTCATTGTAAATTCATTCACTCACATTGCAATTTCATTTTCTTATTGTGAAATAGTTTCTCTTGCTTTGTTTCCTTAAAGCTCTTGCTCCTTTGGTTCCAATTAGCAAGATATTTACATGTAGGTGATCTTGGCAAGCTATAAAGTTGGCTTTCATCAACTTCTACACGATACAAAATCTTGACAGAGAGATGGAAACTACAGCATTAACAAAGTTGCACCTTCCTTTGCTAGCTTCTTGCTCTTTATATCCATATGTTGTTCTACAGTCCCTCTCATGCTATTATGTAACAATACATTATCATTTCCTACTTTGGAATTTCCTATAGTATAGTTTATGCATTCATTTTTCACATACATTGGGCCATCAAGTGAATCTGATAGTGATTCTTCTTCAAAACTATCCTTCATTGTGCCAGTACATGACTAAAATCCCTCTTTACAATTCTCAATTGGGTCTATAGCTCCTATATTACCAACACCTACCATATAAAAGTCATTGTTTCCCATACTCAATTGATAGCTAATATAGAAGCATTCCCCAATTTACCTTTGAATTTATTTCAAATGACTCTTCTATTGACCCTTTTCCATCCTTATTATGGTAAAAGAATTCTGAACTAGTACTTTCTGTATCTTTACTTATATTTTCCAATTTGTATATGTTAATCTGCTTTGTGAAATCATGGGAAGAAAAGTCTAAAACAACTTCAAATGCATTTTCCTATGTTCTCTAAGTATTAGAATTTACTGAGCTAGATGTTTCTTTATGAACCACTTTAGCCCTTTTTGCTTAGATTTTCATTAAAAAGACCTTTATTTTTGGCATTTTGGCCTTCATCTTTGGTTTCAAAACCTGCTTATCCAATATTTCTACCAAATTAGTTCTATTTTCCATATCCCCAACCATATACATTTCCCTTCCTTTGTTACTCACTATCACTATTGTTTCATGATATTTGAAATAGTATTTCATAATGTTCAAGCATGGGCTTGTGAAACTTTGAATACACTTTACTATTTTATATGTATTCAGAATAGGAAAAATATGGCATGTGTGGGTACGTAGTTGTAGGTGTTTGGTCATTTCTTAGAGCTTTAAATATCTAACCCCACTCTTTCTTATGCAAGAGAATGAAGACCAAGATCTAATAGATTGAGGGCTAGACCAGGAGCAGCAATAAAGAACATTTAACTAGTCAAAGGCTGAAAGGAAATGACTAGTTACATCTGACTCTTCCTTCCTATGCCATATTTTCTTTCATTCTCAATATGTATAAAAGCAATAGTTAGACTCACAGTTTGTGTGAGATTTTTAATTTCCAGCACTTTTCTATTCCTTCCATATTTGTAAAATTGAAAATTGTACATATCAGTTGATGATTCACATGATGAACATTATTCTTCCTTTTTCTCATGATTTCTATATGATTGCAAAAATATGAAATTTAGATCAATAGAAAATGAATAATGAATGATTTGGATGTTTTCTTCTGCAATGTTACTATTATGGTAAAATTCCAACATGCGTAGAATTTTACTAACAATAGCATAAACTAAAACCTAATCCAAAGACAAGAAAAGATAATGCACTCTTAGGAATATGTTGACACACAAGTAAGGAATTAGCTCCCAACTCTGGAAGACACCACGTTAGCATGGGAAATTATGCCAAAAGAAGCAACATGCCTCACTAGATGAAAATTGTAGAAAATAGAGAACAAAAAGAATGACACAAAACTTGAAAAATATGAATATGTCCACACATAAGTTAGAAATCAACTCCCAACTATGGAAGACACCACATCAGCATGGGAAACTATTCCAAAAGAAACAACATGCCTCATTGGATGAAAACTATAGGAAATAAAGACCATGAAGAATGACACATAACTCAAAGAAAATGAAATATCAAAATACACACACTTAGGACAAGGATCTAGGATAGTTCCTTGACATGATATCAACTTTACATAACATGAAACCAAAAGAAACAATAACTACTTTGTGAATAGTAGGTGGTACAAAAAATAAGAAATATTTTTGGCCGATGCAAGATTGCTCAAAGACCCAAGATGCTCCAGCATCATGCTTAATTCAAGGAACACAAATATATTTCTAACCTTAAATTTAGTAATTCTAATACTAATATTAATCAAGACAAAAAGGATAGTTATAACCAGAATTATAGTTTAAAACCTAAGCTAACTCTAATACTAATCCTGTCTCAAATCTTGTATTTCTAACCTTAATGCTAACCTCAAAACCTAAACCTAACAATAATTAAGCTTTTAACACCTTCCAAAATATTCTTCCATATAGGATGAAAATTTAAGGTCACTTGAAAAATGAAACTTTAAACCTAAACCTAACATTTATGTTTATAAGAATTTTCCTTAGGGCAAAATTCACCCAAGAACTAAGAACTCAAACACAAGCACAACTGTAGACTAGAAAGAGTATGATCAAAATATTGATATGTATTCAACTCAATATGAAAGAAATTACACTAGGAGTGCCTATATATAAGGGCCTCTAAGATTCATATAGAATGTCTAGAAATCAGCATCATGATAAGTCATACAACCAGACACATGTCCACTAGATATGAGGTATCCTCCATTAAGCACAAAAGTAAGTGTGATGATGAGAGGATAAGCCTACAATGGTGTAACATGAAAATTTATGTTGTAGACACCATGTGCTAAATTAGGAGTGCAAATAACTATGTTGTCTACATGACAACTTAGTGAATGATGCAAACTCCAATGTTGTAGATACCATGTGTTGAATTAGAGTTGCATACTTCTATGTTGTCAACATGACAACTCATAAAAGTATGCAAACTCCTAAGTGTCTCACAAAATAAATAATAAATAATAAAAAATAATAAAATAATGCATTAACCTAAGTAAACTTAAGTAAGTGTAAATAGTAAATATGTATTTACACCAACACCCACCCGTAAGTGCAACTTAGGGGAATGCCCTTAAGCTTACGAAAACTAGGATGAAAAGTAGAATGGGTCTCAACTACTAGGCCATGTTAGGTACTCATGTACATAATGAAATTAAATTTCTCATAAAGAAGAGAAAGAGGGAAAACCTCATGGGTAAAACCATCCCCCAAAAAGAGAGATGAAAGGACTAGATGCATAGATGGATGGAGTGAGCAAGACCCCCCCATTACAACATACATCAAGTATATACAATAATAAATAATGAGAAGAACAAGACCTCTTAAGAGGAAAAAGTTCCCCCTATAAGAAAGAAGAGAAAGATAGGCAAGGTAGTCCCCCCCCTAATGAAGAATGTTGACTAATGATTGTTGCTCCAAGGAAGAAGCTAGTCCATGAGTGTTGAATGATGTTCTTCCCCTTTGGAAGATACAAAGGCAAAGGTACAATCTCGAAGATGTATGGTGGCCCTAAAACCTACTCAATTGTCCTTGTGTCAATGCTGATGTTCACCCCTTACAATGCTACTAAAATGAATGAATGTAGATCTGGAAAGAATGTCTTTACAATCTGTCCCAATGAGCCAACTGTCTCCTCAATTAATAAAGAGACCTCTGACAACTATTTTTTCATAAGGATCCACAATCACGTCAACCTGTAAAGATCAATCATGTAGAGAATGGACATGAGGGTCAGAGTGAGCCCTCGCAGCAACTATACAAGGACCATCTTCATCAAAGAGAAGATGTAAATCATCAAGGTTGTCTCCTAAATTTGTGGTGTGTGACTCCACCAACAATCCTGCAATGTCTGCCATGAACTCATCTATTGTTGTTGAAGCTAGAAGACAAGTTGTACCTTGCTTTGTTGGACCCACCACTATGGTAGTGTATGCATGTGGACTATAATGATGTCATGACCTCTCACTAAAACTATCGATAGAACCCCATGTGTCTGAATCAGTTGAAGAACTATTGCTAATGTCACTATCAATTTCCATAGTGTATGAAGTGCAGAGAGGATTAGAGGATAAGCTTGGTGAACTTTCCTCAAAATGTTCATCCTTCTCCACAACAATCTTGTGTGTCTCTAGATCCATAAGTCTATATGCCTTCACATTGTCTTCATGCCCAATGAAAGTACAAGACCTAGGTGCTAGTGCCTTGTATCCCTTGGATGATATGTTTTCCCATGCTGGACAACTGAAGACTCTGAATTGACTCACAACTAGTTTTCTACCACACCATGCCTCAAAGAGAGTCTTCCCATCTAGGGCATTATGAGTAGACCTATTAAGTATCTGAGTGGCACTGCTAATGGCTTCAACTTCAAGTGTTGGATCAAGATACTTGGCTTTAATCATGTAATTTTCCATGGACTTAAGAGTTCTAATCCTCAGTGTTGTAACATCTATCTTATGTGGACTGAATGCAAGTGAATTCTGAAGATAAATCCCCTCAAGTTTTCAAAAGTTTTTATGTCTTCTATCCATATATCTACTTTCATTGTCCACCCAAAGAGCCTTGATGGCTTTCCTTGATTTTTGTTCAATAGAAATCTTAAAGGCTTAAAGCTTATTAATCACTTCATTTTGATGATGAAAAAAGTAGATCCATGTAAAGCGTGAAAATTTATCAACAAAAAGAAGGATGTAGTGACCTTGGCTAATTGATGTCACAACAAAAGGTCTTGCTAAAACCATGTGAACTAGCTAAAGAACCACTAGTGCTCTTGATGACTTCCCTTTATCATACTTCTCCTCGAGATGCATATCCATTGAACAGGACAAACACTCACTTTTAGAAAATTTGATGTTAGGTAGACCTTAGAAGATGTTTTTTGAGCAAATTTGCTAAAGAGAGTGGAAGGTAAGATGACCAAACCGCTTATGCCATAGTTTAATTAGTGAATGTGAGTGAGTTAAAAATACTTGTGAAGGAGACTTAGGCACAAAGTGAGAGAAGGAATAAAGCCTCTTGTCATGATTGACTTTCCCCACTGCAACCAATGAATCATCTCTAAGACTACACAACATCACTGAATCTAGAAGGAACTCAACTTTGTTTCCATCTCCAAGGTGAGTGATTTGGTAAATTGATAGGAGATTAAAGCTAAGATTTGGAACATAGAGAACATATTTGAATTGCCCATTTTCCATTTCTACATGTCCTTTCCCTTCAACTTCTATTTTAGTATCATCTCCCACAAATATGTGCAGTACCTATGACTGCTTCAATGAAGAAAAGTCTCCCTTTGAAGAACCCATGTGATAGGAGGCATCTGAGTCAAGAATCCATTCTGTGTTTGCCAAAAGTGCTTGCCCATTTCCTTTTGAAAAGGTTGGTTTTGAATCCTTGGAAGTACCTGGCACTTGAATGTAGGTTTTCCAACTCATCGATTCTCTTAGTCTTACAATGATGCTCATCATGATTCGGTTTCTTGCAATATGCACAAGAAAAATTTTCTTTCTTTTCATTACTTCCTTTCTTGTTAGAAGAAGAATTACCTTGCTATGAGGATGATTATTGTCTTAGATTGTGATTTCTACTTCCACTGCTTCTTCTTGTTGCTAGAACTTTTCCCTCCTTGACTTGATTGCTTCTCATCACTTGCCACCAATGCTTTGGACTTTGATGTCATGAGAGGTCCCAAATCTATCAAGTGAGATTGTTCAACAATCGACATCTCTACAAATGCATTAAATTTAGGCTTCTGGAAAGTGCTTCCCATGGTCAACTTGTGAGTATTATAACTCAAAACAAATCAAGCATACTATAAAGGTAGCCTCTTCAGGATGTGATGGATTAACTTTTCATCCTTCATGTGATTACCACAATCTTTAAGTAGTGACCTATACTCATTGGCTTTGTTGATGAAATCTTGAATTGTGTCAAAGTTCTTTGGATCCAAGAGAAGCAAATCATCCTCAATCTGAAATCCCTTTTCTTCATCCACCTTACCATACAATGATTCAAGTTTGTCCCGAGCAGGTTTGGCTTCCATGAAATTGGCAATGTGGAAGAAGAGATCTATATGTACACAATTCTTGATAATTCCTAAAGCATGATTGTCTATAATTTTCCAATCAATGAGTTCTTCAGCATCAGTGGGTTTTGGAATTGTACCATCAACATAAAGATTTAGAATTTTTTCCATTAATCTACTCCATACAATATCTTTCCATGTAAAATAATTGCATGAAATTAGAAGTGGACCTTTAGGTGAACCCATGATGCAAAAAATGAAAAAAGCACACAAGGAAGACACAAAACACAATACACACCCTCCCTTTTCACTCAATCAAAAGACCCCCCAAAAAAGATGCTTTTGGCACTTTATATGTAGTGCATGTACAATAGGCCACTTGTCAAAATGAAAAAAGTGAACTTCTAATTTTACTTTTTACAACTACCTTTTGAGGTCCAAATTTTTCATTAAGCACTGTAGCTTAGATGTACAACAATTTTGAAAAGTAATCAAAGCAATACATTGTAGAAAAAGTCCTAGTTTTAAAAGTGAGATTTTTGTACACACAACCCTAGAATCTAACTATAGATCTAGAAAGTAGGCAAGAAATAATGCACTTTCAAAAAAAATAGAACTCAAAAAAGTGACCAAATGAGCTTCCACAGAGCATTTGAAGTTGCAAAATACAGGATTGAATAGGTTTAGTCACCAAAAAATGTAAATTTTGAAATATCCTTGAACCAAAACTAGAAAATAACACCACCATTGAAAAGTTCAAGAAATTCTACACAAAATCATAAAAAATTGCACCTGATTCGGAGTGCAGATGATCGAGTTACGACATCGCAAAGTTAGGCTGCCAAATCAAAAATGCATTTGAAGAGGGGTCTAGGAAAAAAACTACATGCTTAAATTTGATGGTCAAATAGCCATTGAAAAAGTTAAAAAATGCCTAGAAATGATGGTCAGACGATCATCAAATTTAACCTTGTGTCTAGTTGACATGGCAAAAAATTAGCCTCCCTTGCTAACGTGGGAGGCTGACTGCACTGTGCAGTGTACGAATGGTGAAACATGTCAAGGTATAGTTTGATGTGGTAAGTGTATGGCTATACATGTGTTGCTAACATGTTGGATGACTCAACTTTGACGTGGAGGTTTTGGACTTACAAAGGTGGCAGTGCCATGTGGGTCTTCTACTGACATGCCTCAATGTTAATTCACATGTTGATTGTGCAGGTAAATTCCTATTTGTAGGAAATAGTCTCCATGTGGTGATCTTATAATTTGTCGCATGTTAGTAGTGTGAATGGGTGCCAAGAAAGGATAGTTGTTGGGAAACTTGTTCACAATGTCGGGAGCACAAGAGAATGGAGCACCAAAAGTTTTAGAGATATGGTGCCAAATGAGTGGATGGAGGCTAAAGACTTGTTGGCTTTATCCATGCCACTGGTAGGGAGCATCATAGCTGGTAAACTTGAACTACATATTGTAGATACTCGGAAGCAGCTAAGAAATCTTTCACAGTGCTCGTTGTTTTAATAAAACTTTGTTGGGTTTGGGTAGGTATTATCCCACATGCCGTGGGAAGAACCTCCACAAGGTTGTTGAAAAGAAAACTTGATGCAACAAAGCTAAACAAGCTATGCCCACAGGTAGTTGTTGCCTGGATTTAATTGTCATCCGTCAGTTTGTAGTGTGTTTGGCTAGTAAGTCTGAGCCGATGAAATAGTGTTGAGTTGTTGTGAAGGGAATATTATGTGAAGTAGGAGGAATATTCCATGCATGTGTAGGGCCAAGATGTGATTGCCCAATACCTGTACAAAAAAAAATTTCTCTGCAAGGTCACCTAGCCTTAAAAAATTGAAATTACAATCCAAAAAAATGCAGATATAATAGAATTATAGATACAAAAAATAATTAATTAGATCTACAAAATGACCATATTTGAGTTGTAAATCGGGGCCTTTGGGTGCCGATTTGCAAAAAAAAATGCTTCATGATTGAATTTGGATTAAGGTAGCCAAATTTATAACTATTTTGCACCAAATTGACAATCTGAATGCAATGGTGAGGTCCATTTTGGCTCTAGACACTCCCAACTTCTATAGTACTCCAAATTTGGGCTAAGGTGTTGAAGAAACAATGGCATTTAATGGCTATGTGAAGAGATATTCTCCAAGCTTTGGTACCATGTCAGAATTTTCCTTAGGTAAAAGTTCACCCAAGAACTAAGAACTCAAACACAAGCACAATTGTAGACCAAAAAGAGTATGATCAGAATACCGATATGTATTTGATTCAATATAAATGAAAGTACACTAGGAGTGCCTATATATAAAGGCCTCTGAGATGCATCTAGAATGCCTGGAAATCAGCATCATGATAAGTCATACAACTAGGCAGATGTCCACTAGGTATGGGTTATCCTCCATTAAGCACAAAAGTAAGTGTGATGATGAGAGGATAAGCATGCAATGGTGTAGCATGAAAATTTATGTTTTAGACACCATGTGCTAAATTAGGAGTGTGAATAACTATGTTGTCTACATTACAACTTAGTGAATGATACAAACTCTAGTGCTGTAGACACCATGTGCTGAATTAGAGTTGCATACTTTTGTGTTGTCAACATGACAACTCATAAAGGAATGAAAACTCCTAAGTGCCTCACAAAATAAATAATAAAATAATCCAAAATAATCAAATAATGCATTAACCTAACTAAACTTAAGTAAGTGTAAATAGTAAATATGTATTTACACCAATGATGTTAAACAAAATTAAGGTCATGCTAAATGAGACCTTAAACCTAATCATAAGATTTATGTCAAATTGACCCAAATCTTACATTGTATATATATATATATATATATATATATATATATATATATATATATATATATATATATATATATATATATATATATATATATATATATATATATATATATATATATATATATATAGTTGGAAATAATTGATTAATCGTGTATTTTTTTTGATGTTATACAAAATGTCATATCATTGCTAGTCTATGTATGTCAAGCTCACTTAGGCATTCAATATAGTTTCCTATGTCTGTCAAGTATTCTAGAGTTTGTGTAGTTTGGAAGATAGTGTCTGTCGAGTTCACTCGAGTGATGTAGGAAAGTTTACAAAAGTTGAGTGTTAAAAAAGCTCACTTAGTTAATGAACTAAATGTTGGACGAAATCAATGTTAATTGATCTCACTTAGTTACCAAAGGAACTTTGTGAATATGCAATATTAGTCAAGTTCACTTGGTTAACATAGGAAAATCGCTTTGAGTTAGTATCTACCAAGCAAGATTGGATAAAAAAGGATCTTTTTATTTTGGCATATTGAGTTCAATTGAATTGTTTGTTAGTTCTATTGAAGGTGACTTGACAATGAGTAAGATATAAATATAAGGTCAAGTTAAGGATTGAATTTGTGAAACAAAATTGAAGATTTGATGATGTTGAGAGGAAGAAAATTAAAAGGATAAGAAAAATATCCATGTTGAGATGAAAAGATACATTTTATCAAGAAGGATCAATTATACAAGCTACAATTGAGATTTTTAATTAGCAATTCAATTGCATCAGAGATCAGGTCATATGATTGTTACTCTCTAACCATTCTAGCAATGATCTAATTCTCTTAACAAAGTTGGCTCAATAGCTATTTGTAAATCCTCTAACAAGGTGGCATTTATATTGAATTTTCTAAAGACCTCTAACAAGGCCACTCCTAATAGGGTGACTAAATCCTCTAACAGGGTCACACTTAATATTTTGTTTTGTAACCTTTAATAGGGTTGGCTCCTAATAGGGCTCACTTCAAAAGAGTGAAAACTAGTAACTAGTTGCAATTGGTGGTTTTTCCCAAATTGGGTTTCCACATTAAAATCTTATGTTAATGTCATTTCTTTATGTGTTTACAACTAAGTTAAAGTAATATCAATCACAAATATTATCGTAAGATTTTTATGTTAAGCATTTGTCAAGCTATTTCAGTGTTTACCGAGTGACAACATTTCTCTTGTATATTTAAAGTTACAAGAGTTCAATTTTGATTTATATTGACATGTAATGGATCTAGAATTTATTTTAGTGGTAACTATTTCACCCTTCTCCTCTTAGTTACTCCTCTTATATTTTCACACACACACACACATGTATGTATATATGTATATGTATATGTATATATATGTATATATGTATATGTATATATATGTGTGTGTGTGTGTGTGTATGTATGTATGTATGTATATACATATATACATATCTACATACATACATACATACATACATACATACATATATATATGGACCTAGCCTAAATGATATCATTAAGTTTAATTCTTTTTCTTAATCTACTTTGACTTGGAATCTAAACCTAAAATTATCCCTAACCCTATTTAAACTCTAACTCAAAATTAAAGCCCAATTTAACTAGTATTGAATTTAACCCTACACTTAACCCTTAGACTAATTAAACCATAATACTATTTGAATCCCAAGTAAAAATGTAACCCTAATTAAATATTCATCTTAATTAAATGTTAACTCTCATATAATTAAGTGACAACCCTAATTTTTGATCCCCAATTGAACTATAGTCCCAACCCTAACTATAATTGAACCCTCACAATCATAAAACTATATATATAATCAAAACTTGATTATAATCAAGTCTGACCCTAATCATAGTTTAAATATTTCCCTCTCATTGGAACTCAACACTAATTTAACCTTAATTCTTACCCTTATTGAACTATAACTTTATCACCATTTGAACTATAACCATAATTTAATCATAAATATAATTATATTCTTAATCCTAGCCAAAGCTAATTTTAATCCTAAGTGTAGATGCTCAAAAATGGTTCACATCTACGGTTTGATCACTTCTTCATACTAATTTGTCCCATTTTCTCATTTTACTAACTCTGATCTTTTGGCCAGATTGACCATATTTCGTCATTTGTATCCCCTTTCACATCAATTTCATGTCAACTCAAAATCATATCAAATCAACTCAAAACCATATCAAATCAACTTAGAATCACCCCAAATCAACAATGAATCACTCAGAATCAGTCCTAATCAACCCAAAACATATCAAACATCCCAAATCAATCATCATTTATCTGACTCCTAGGTATTGTTGTGGCTTTCAGTGCCTTGGAAACCTATCAACCTATCAATCTTATCAATTTGACCTCAGTACTGTCGTAGCTCTCAGTGCTAGGTCAAACTATCATTCATGTCATCCAATCTTTGACATTGTTGAGGCTTTCAATGTCATATCATGACATCATCAACCATTTTAATAACATTGACAATGTCTGTCAATGTTATTATGATCAAATCGTATCAATCAATTTCAATCCTATAGCATTTACAATGTCAGTAAAATGTTACATATCAACCAATTCATGTCATGTGTCCTTGGCATGTTATCAATTTTGATCTATCAATCAATTTGACCATGGCTTTGGTATCCCTTTCATCATCTTATTCCATATTCATCATCGTTACATTTTTATCAAAGGGTACAGTCGCATTCATTTAATCAATTTGGCCAATCATTTACTAATTTTCTCTATAGGATTAAATAACCCATAATTTAATCCTATTTTTTCTAATTATTCTTCCTAATTATCATCCTCAATTAATTAATTTTATTAATTAATTGATTCATTATCTACAAACCATGGAAATTATTAATTTCCCAAGTTCCATTTTCCATCATTAATTCCATTTTCTACTAATTCTTATTTTGTGGAATAAGAGGATTTTAAATTCAAATATTCCATACAATATTGCATCATCATGACGCTTGGATATGACAACTCGTGGATTCTCCTTTGACACTTGGCTAAGACTTGTCATAATCAAATATTCTTATCTCTTATGCACATCCCTATTTGGCTTATTCATCATAGATTCTTGGCTTTAAGTGGGTTGAGGTGTCTTATGACATGTCATAGATTCTCTTCCACGTTTAGCCAAGTTTGGCTTTCATGTGTCATAGAATCTCATAATTGGCATATTTTTTCATATGCGTCATGGATTCTCAAAGGAATCTCTTGCCAAATCGCATATCTATGGGTGACAAATCCAATTCCCTCACTTTGAGTGTTGATTATAAATTGGATTCTCTTTCTCTCAGTTCCAGTCCTTCAACCCTTGAGTCCTTGAATCCTTAATGCTTAAGTCTTGAAAATCCAAATTATTGAGTCTTTGAATCCCCACTTCTTTGCATTTACACTTCTTTCTCTCACACTAAAATCACACTTCTAGTATTCTCATGGCATGATCCATATCATAGGCTTTTGGCTTCAATCTTGTGTGCACTATAGGCAAATTGGAGCTACAATCATTTGGAGAAGAAAGAAGGACATGGGAGCTACAAACGAAAAAGGGGGCTTCTATTAATTTCTCTATTAGTTTGGCTTTCATGGTAGACTAGTGGGTGCTAATATATGATTATTGAGTTTTGTGATTTTCTCATAGTATGTTATGCATTTAGCCAATTTTTTGGTCCTACATTTGGTGAACCTGACATGAACATCCATATCTAACTTGCGTTTTCATGTTTTGTGCTTGTAGGTGCAAGGAAGGAGCTCACTTGGAAGGGTATAACAACTATCTACTATTCTTTTTCACACCTTGATTAATTAGGGGGTTCATTAAAATGCATGTATGCTCTTATTTCATGCATTATATTAGCTTGTTGTCCTAGGGTGCACTCTACTCTGTCAAGGCACACTTGGGACCCCTAGGAGAAGTTTTAGGAGTCCAAAGCCACCAAAACCTCTCTTTTTTGTTTCTAACTTACCAACTACACCCAACTAGGCCCCAAATATGTCATTGATGCAATCTGTACTGTTTGGGCGCACTTGGGAGTGTAGCTTTCAATTTTTCAATTTTTGGGTCTTGTCTAGGCACCATTTCCCCACACTTTGCACCTGACGTCCCAACTACGCCCAAAAACTACCAACTACAACCAACTATTACAAAAATATTTCATTGATGTAGTCTACACTATTTGGTTGTACTTGGGAGTGTTCTGAGCCATTTCGGCCTTCTGGGGAGCAATCTGCTCTGTCAAAGCACACCCGGGTTCACAGTAAGCATATGCATCAATCAGAATCTACATCTAAGGTTCCTATCACTCTCTAGGACATAGACTAGGTGATTTTGTGTTATTGATGGTCTATTTGTAGCATGTGGTGATCATTGGATGAAGACGTGATCATAAGAAATTACTAATATGTGCTTTGCAATACATTGTCGAAGACTTTGTGTGTCTTTCCAAACTATGTGTGTGGATTTCCTAGATTAGATAACATTTCGTTTAGTGCTTAAAATGAAAATTTTTCTTTTGTGCTTGGCAAGTCTATAGTGTTAAATCCCTAGGAGTTGTATTGTACATATCCTCTCCCCTCGCCATTCATGGATCTTGCGTGTAAGAGAAATTTGTGTAACTTCTATAGGAGGCTTGCCTTGGACCAAGATACTCGATATTGAGTATGCTAGGGGATGACCTCAGAGCGGTAATGGTCCAAAAGCTAGGTCAACGTTCCAGCCACTATATAAAATTTGATTACAATGAAAGCCATGTTGGTGGTATTGTTGTGTGATAGCTCTCCTCCAGTACCCTTGTGGTGCATCAAACCCCGATTCTCGAGGCCGGGAGACCTTCTGCGAAAGTTTATCATTCACTTGTCGAATGGAATGCCCTTACTAAAAATTGTGTTTTAGTGGCCAAAATCCTTTCTATCCACTAGCTCAATGGGTCACCCATGCCCATGAAGAAATCCTACATTCTCGCAGTCTTTAGTA
Source organism: Cupressus sempervirens (assembly GCA_028749045.1). Classification (NCBI taxonomy): domain Eukaryota; kingdom Viridiplantae; phylum Streptophyta; class Pinopsida; order Cupressales; family Cupressaceae; genus Cupressus; species Cupressus sempervirens. Next base: position 733,730,504 of record CM053793.1, read on the forward strand.
GAGACAACAGTCCCTTGGGAAGTCATGCCCGTTGGGAAGTGGATCTTGGTAGCTTCAAGAAGTGAGTGCACTATAAGGGGGAGCCTGTGTTGCCAAGATCCTAGGTTGTTGCTTTGGATAAGCACGGCTGACCTTTGATTCAAGTAGGAATTCAGTGGATATAGTCCTAAAAGCCTAGGTTGTGGTGTGTTTGTAAACTTTTAACAACATCTATTCTTGTCTTAATGTGTCTTGCGTGTGTGTAAAACATAATCAAGATAAAAGCCAAACTTTTAAATTTACACCTTTGATATCATTTGTACTTTTCAAAAAATCACACATGGCCAAAACATTTCAACCTTTATCAAACTTTGCAAACTTTGGTTCAACACACTCAAACCTTGAAAAACATGGCGACTTGTGCTCTTAAACGTGCTTGGCAAAACGTAGATCTCACACTCGCATAGATTTCATGTGCATTCACCCTAGTATAGGCCTCATTCATACATCATATAGATTTCATATTGCACCTTTTATTCCTCATTTAGTATCTATTACTTTTCATATTGCATCCTTTTAGGTTTAGTTTACCTCCCTTAGTTTTTGCATTCCCATCTCACAATCAGCACTTTGCATTCACCACCTTGCATATTTGCATACCTATCCATCATCTTGAATAATTTAACCATCATTATAGGTTTCATAACCATAATTTTGAGCATTCATATTAACCCTAACATTGTCCCCTACTATTGACCTCTCTGTAACATCAATCCTAAAATCATAGCTTCCAGAATTGCCTCAGTTTCAGCCCAGTTTACCAACTGCGCCCAAAAACTACCAACTATGCCCAATTGGGCCCCAACTATCTCATTGACATAGTCTACACTATTTGGGCACACTTGGTGGTCTTGAGATCCAGTTTTGGGTTCCAGATAACATTTTGGGGCTTCAACAGTTTCCTTAGGTACCTGGTTAGCTCCCCCTGCACTAGCTTGCCTAGATCTACATTCTACATCACCTAGTCTTCATCACCTTCATTTAAGACATCATTCTATAGGTCATAACTTTTTTTTTCATCTCCCAACCCATCCTAAAATCAACCCCAGCATCTTAGCTTCCTGGTAGATCAGTTTGGCAACCATACCTCCCAGAATCAGCAAACATTCTTCCTAGCTTACCAACTATGCCCAGAAACTACCAACTGCACCCAAATTTTCTCCAAGTGCATCAATGACGTATTTGGTACTATTAGGGCACACTTTGGTACCTGCATGACCATTTTGGGCCTCCAAGCTGCACTTTAGAACCTCAAAACTGCATCCAGGAGCCTCCACACCTCCCTATTTTTCACTTGACCCAAAACCGCATCTTGCACCCAAAATCCCCTTTTTCATTATAGGAATTTTCCATATCACACATTTGATCAGTATCACCACCATTTTGAGCCCCCAAAACATCATTTTGAACCCCCAAAACCCTTGAATTTAGTCAAAAATCTAGACAAAGTATGAGACTTAGAGTATCTCCTCGTGTTGACAAATAATGGATCTTGACTAGTCTTTTTATCTTTTCTTATCATTTTCTTGGGTCAAAATCTATCTATGTCTTGATAGATTTGACCTTTTAATCTTTTATCAATTTGATCTTTTCATCTTTTATCAATTTTTGGTCAAGATCCAAAGTCCTTTATCACAAGGTTAAACTCCTAGTCAAAATACTTTCTAAAGGTTTTACCTAAATTCAAAACTTTCCCTTTACCCTTGTCATAGCATAATCATATCCCTAGCATAATCATATCCCTTTCTTCTTACATGGTCCAAACCTTAGCATCATTCCCACTACCAAACCCTATTAGATTATCCATCAACCAAATTGCCTTCTTGATCATTTACCCTCATTTTGCATATCCTAAATGTCATTATCAACCCTTGGAAACCATCCTTTTCATAGGCTACCTAGCATAAACCTACCTTTAGTGTCATTACCAAGTCCAAAACATAACCCTAACCTTCATTTTGCACATCCTCAAAACATCACCTTGCATTTTGCATTTGCATAACATCCCTAGGAAATTTACACTTTGCACATCAAAACACTAATTCATTTTTCATTTCCTCACATTGCATAACATTCCTAAACACTTAAAAATCCCAAAAACACTTATATCTTGCATACCCAGCACTCTAAATCACTCAAATCACTCAAAACACTCAAAATTTCCATTGTATCTCCATTCTTAGGTATCATGCTAGCACTTACTAGGACACAATCAGCTCAGAGACCCAAAGAACTCTATCAACCTTTATTTTCTAAGCCACAAGCACAACCAAAACCTCATCCAAGATAGAGAAAGAGCAAGAAAACCCAACAAACCTTTGATAAAGAACAAATTGAGGCATCACAACCATTACTAGCAGACCCCTTGAACATGTATCCGCAAGATCCTCATAATCAAACTATGGCACAACAAACCTTGAACAATGCACCTACCATGAGATTTCCTCTAAAAACTTCCCCCACACATGGGATGGTTCAATGGAGTCCTAACTTTGAACCTATATTTGTGCCAATACCACCAAGAGGAGGAAGTGTACCAACCACACCTAAAGATGAACAATCACACTCCTTTGAATTTAGCCAACCTAACACAAGTACCTTCAACTATAACACATCAAACATACAACAAGGTATTGTACAACTTAGTGATGACTCTGACATTGACTATGGCATCACTGATGAAGAAATCGCTAGGGCATGTCAAGACAAAAATTTTCACAAGAACTTCAAACTTTTGGTAGCACAAGAAATTGTCAAATTCAACCCAAATGTGGAAGGACCCAAGTCCAAACGTGAAACCAACACAACTATTGAAAACATACAACCCATGATCAATTTGGACTTAGACAAGGGAAAAACACCTTTGGAGTTTTCAAATGCAATAATGGCACCTATAAGGTCCCATCAAGAACCCACAATTGAAAACCTCCAAATTACATTTGAACACATCAATGTTAATCCCTTGTTCAATGAAATATCACCAATTACTAAACACCCCAAAAGGGACATTAAGACTTGATTTTAGTCACATGATGCAACAACAAGATGCACCTAAAGGGACTTGTGCTCTAGGGATGCCAAACATACCTCCTTTGGAGGAAAATCAACAAAGTACACCTTTGCTCCTAACTTTACCAAGTGATATGACATCAAATGCTATGGAGCCTCTCATAAATACAACATGTGAAACATCAAGTGCAACCATCCCTATGGACACACAAAGGAAAAGTCTTATTGACATTATGCCCATTCTCAATAGGGACACATCTCATAGTCAAGTCAATATGATGTCACAAATAGGAACATCTAACATACAAAGATTCCAAAACCACAATCCAAACATGATGTTCAATTCTCAGGGACTTAGTCAACCCCTATGACAACAACAACCTATAGTTGTACAAGGACTCAACACTTCCAAGGCGCAGCCAAGTATACATCCACTTAACACACATCCCACATATCAACAACAACATCAACCGCAATGACAACAACCTCAAGTGGGGCAAACATCCAACATTCCTAATATGTAGTCCCATGTGAACCCACTTGACTTACACACAATTTATCAACAACAATTTCAGCAGAAACTCCAACAACAAAAAGAAATGTTTGCTAAACAACAAGAGCAACTCAAGTAATAGTTGGAATGCCAAAGATGCCTTGAACAACAAATCGTATACCAGAAACATTTGTTACAACAACAACATGTGCCACAACAACCTCAAAAAATACCTCCACAATAACAAGCACATACATGGTCTCACATACAACCAATAGAGGTATCCCAACAACAACCACAACACATGGCACAACAACAATACATGGTACAAAAATTGTAGTCAATCCCACAACAAGTGCCACATCAAATACCACAACAAGTTACCCAACAACAAGGACCTTTCTATCTTCAAGGTGCCAACATACCTCCACCACCTAGTGACACTTCATCAGACCCATCAGACATAGAAATGTCAGAACCAAGTAGACATAGTTCTCACCATAGCAAACGGTCTACTCATAGACACAAAAGACTTGAAGGAAAGACCATCATGCAAAACCCCAATGAAGAACTATTACAAAAATTCCAAAACCTTTCCAAACAAGTTGAGGCATTGGGAATCCAAAAGAAATAGGCTCTATATACAGAAAGGGACCTACGTCCTAACTCATTCGATAAAAGTCTATATATGCCTGCATTCCCAAGACACTTTGAGGCTGCAAGGTTTGAAAAATATTGAGGAAAAGGAAACCCTATTGATCACATCCAAGAATTTTTTGCTTCATGTACCAAACTCAGTGATGAGCCCACTTACCTTATGAGATTGTTCCCTCATTCTCTAGGTGGGCCTGCAATTGAATGGTACTCCAAACTTCTTGGTAATATCAAATCTTGGTCAGAGCTAGTAGACAAGTTTATCTCCCACTTTTTCTTTAACATTACAAATTAGGTGACACTTTCTGATTTGTGTTCAACTAAATAGAAGATGGGAGAATCATTCATCACATTCTTACTACATTGGAGAAGCCTAGTTAGTCAATGTTCACTAGACATTCCTAAAGAACAACAAATAAACCTGTGCATTGAAAACTTTGTCCCAAAATTAATGTATGAACTCAAAACCAAGAGTCCAAGTACCATTTCTAAACTGATGAAAAAAGGGGCTAGTATTGAAGATTCTCTTATCCATAAGGGAATCCTCAAGATAAATAAAGAATCACAAACACTAACTCATCTAATGACAAGGCAAAAATTTTCTCCAAAAACAAGAATGTGACTAATGATGGCATTGTGGATGCCTACATAATTAGCATAGCACAACCTCAACTAACTTTGAAAGGTGTAAACCCTACAAATTCACAAACTCCTAATCAAACAACACCTCAACAATAGAAAACTGAGACTTCCACGCAAGATAAAAGACATCCTAGAACCAAGGATAGAAAATTCACACCATTGGGGATACCTCTTGAGACTGCATTACAACAATTACTGAGTAATAACTTCCTACAATTACCCCCAATCAAAGATGAACTAGTAACTAAAGCAGAATTGTAGGATGATAAAAAGTATTGTGATTACCATCGCACCAAAGGACACAAGACTTCATCGTGCTTCCAATTGAAATATGCAATACAAGACCTTATTGATGATGGTGTAATCACAGTTGATCCATCACTATTAGCATCCAACTCTGATCATACTATTTTCAAAGATCCTTTTGGTAATCATGATAAAGAGAAACACTCAAGTTCAAACTCAAACTCACAAGGTAATATGAATTACACACGCATCGGCTATGACTACACCATCAATTGCTTTAATGAGTCTTACTTCTGCATATCCACATTCACATTGAAGGATGAAGACCCTTGTTGTGCTGTCACTACATGCCATAGCAAGATCACCCTACTTGGAGCCCCATCTAAACCTACTACTTCTACTAGACTTGCACCCCCAAGTAGACCTACTACTCCTACTTCATCTGATTATAGCCTTGTTGAACAACTCAAAAAAACCCCTGCACAAATATCCATTTTGGACCTACTGTGTGCATCTCCCCAACATCATAAGATCTTGGATCAAGCCCTTAAAGAGTCAGTTGTCCCAGATAACATTGATGTTGCCCAGTTCCAATCCATGGTTGGGAACCTATTTGCATCACAACATATTACTTTTTCACCAAGAGATATTCCTAAAGATAAACCCAACCACAATGATCCCCTCCACCTTGAAGTCTTTTTCCATGATGTTAAAGTCAGATGTGTCTTGATAGATGGAGGAGCAGGGCTGAATATCTATACACTTAAAGTAGTCAAAGGTTTGGTTTATTCTTAAAATGATGTGGATCCCTCTCGAAGGATCACAATCAAAGCCTATCATGATGGTGAGTGTTTCTCTACAAGAGTTATCATCTTACCTATCAGAGTTGGTCGAGCTACTAAGAACACTTTATTCCAAGTCCTAGATATAGAAATGAATTGCAACATGATAGTAGGATGCCCTTGGCTTCATGCTATGAAAGTATTCCCTTATACATATCATCAATGTTTGAAGTTTTCCTATAATAACATGGAGGCTACTATCCCTGGCGATCCAAATCCTTTTCAATTTTGTGCTAATCTGAGAGATGCTACTGCATTCCAAATTCCAACAAACAATGAAGCACAACCCACAAATCCCTCTAAGTATGTGGATGCTCAATAAAGCCAAGGAAAAGATGAAGATTGAAGACAATAGGTGTGGAGAGTACTTTATGTCTCAAGTAGACTAGGTGAACCCACAATAGTGGGTTACACTTTTTTGCCTAAACTGACACTAAACTCTGAATTTTTAAGAAAATGTTCACTTTCAAATGCAAATTCCCATTTAATGGTTAGGACTTTGAAGACAAAGTAAACTAGAGTCTTTTAGGATTTTGTGTCTAGATTCTAAATCTAGTTTTTTAATTTTTTTAAAAATTGATTTTATTGAATTATTTTTTCCCTACAAAAATTGGTATGATATCAAAAACCTGATTTTTAAAGAGTGACACTATTTTTGACACACATAACCTTTTTTCTACAATAGATATCAATGCGATTCTTTCGAATTTAGTTTGTTAACATCCATACCTAAAACTATACAGTTGGTCTTATATCTTTATCGTTAGTATTTCATATATTATTGTAGTTTAAAGTTGGCATAACGTTAATCTAGACATACGTGGCTTTTGACACATGTAACTTATTATATATTTACCCAATTTTTAAAAAGAAAAATTTGATTGAAAGGTGACTCAAATACGGAGACCGTACTTATTTTTCAAAAAAAATATTTTTATATTTACTATTTTTCCATGAGTGTCGAATATCTCAGTTTATTTTTTATAATAAACCTATATTTAATTCATGTTAAAAAATATATACCTAAAAATTTCAAAAAGCACCAAATTCATAGTCATTAAAAAGCTAGTTCAGAGTACTTCAATCATGTACAATGTTAGGTCTTCAGTGCTCCATTTGAACATGGTAATTCAGCTTCGAAGAGAGGAAATCATTGAAAAAAACTTGAAACTATTCTATTTAGCTAGTTTCAATAGAAATTTAGTTTCTATCAAAACTATTTAGGAAACTTTCGATCAAAACTAAAATACATAGTTTCTATCAAAATTGTTAGCGGTTTATAGCCACGGCTAGCAAACCGCCTTCCTAGTTTTAATCGAAACTATGAAGATAGTTTCGATCAAAAGTAAGAAAGCAGGATAACCCCTATTCGGATCATAGGGGTGTTTCTCTAGTCGGCTCCTTAGGTTTTTTCCCTAGTCAGCTAGTAAGGAGGTTTTTTTTTAAAAAAAAATTTGTATATAAATATGAGTTTCATTTTTTACAATTTACATTTATTTGAAATCAAATTATTGGCTTTTGAATTGGGAAGAAAGAAATATTTGACAAACTTCAACCTATTTTCGAATTTTGGAGGAAGAATTTACAACATGGGCAATAAAGATAAAAGAGCAAGAAAATATGCACAAAGAAGAACTAAGGAACAAGAAGATGAAAATCGTCAAACAACACTAGCAAGATACTATCTTAGATTAGGTACAGATGCACAATATTTTTTCCAATGTATTTAATTAGTTTATTTAGCTAGGATTAGGGTTTAAATCCAATTAGGAATATGATATTTATCTTAAATTAGTATTAATAGATTAACTTAATATTAAGAGATTGTTTGAAATTATGTTCACATTTAAGCCATTAGGGTTTATTCAATTATGTCCATATTAGTCCTTAGGGTAAATATTATATTATGAATAAATTTAAATTATGAATTTATTTAGTACATGGGAATTACCTTGTTTATTCAATTATGTTAATAATTTATAGTCCATTAAGGTTTATTAGATTATGATTAAATTTAAATAAATGGATTCATTTAGGACATAGTCAACCAGGACAACCTACCGACATTGGAGAAGGTTTATCCCAAGTTCAAACTGGTACATGTGCATCTCTTGCAAGTATATAATATAGATCTCTCTAGAATTCTAGGTCTCTGTCAAACTTTATATCTTTAATTTTTAAATTTAGTGAGCCATATTTCCCCTTATAAACTTACTTGATTTTATTTGTTATATCATGCACATGCAACTCTAGTAGATGATGAAAATGTTGGACATGAGGAAATTGAAGTTGAAGCAATGGATATTTGAAGGTTAGATAATTTAATCAAGTACATAGTATTTCACTCAAGTTAAACATGTATATATGTATGTACATATATGTCCCCTAAAGAGATTGTATCTTAAGACTTTGTTTCATTTTTTCTTGTGCAGCTCGAGATCAAACAACAAATGAGAATGTTAATTTAGCTCAAAGATTGAAGAGAAAAATTAATCATAGAAACATAGATCATTTAACTAAAATGGATGTGGAAAAATTGAGAGAATATGCTAATCAACCTACACATACTACGAAGAGGAAATTAAATAAAAAGTCTAAAGACATAATTGCACAATTTGAGAATCTATCAATAGTGGAGAAAACTCAACTATTGTCAATTTCACTTCTTAAAGATGAATTAAAAGAGCCACTAAGACTATTGGGTATAGATACAAGTATAAAAAAGAGGAGGACTTCTCAACTAGAAAAAGATATTATTGAAAGTGTTAAGGAAGGGTTACATTCCATTGGGAAAAAAGCTAGATCTACAGATAAATCCATTGCATGAAGAGTGATACTAAGATCTATTTTAAATTAAAAAAATCCCCAAATAGATAGATCTCTTCATTATCATCTCATTTCAGGTATAGTTGAAAGACAATACTACATTATCTGAAAAAAGAAACAATTTGAATGATAGTAAATTAGAAGACAATTGGGCACTAATGTGTAGAGCTCCTCGATCTGACATGATTGAGGAAATAGTTAAGAACTTAGTTATTCAATTTTAGATTGATAATACTTGTCCTTCACCAAATAGAAGAGATATCATCAAGTAGAGGATTAGGCCTAAGGAATATATTCAACACATAAAACATTGGTTGGATGTCACTCAACATGAATTGTATCTCTCATTTTGTAATTTAAATCCTAACATAAAGATTGGACAAACAATGTTTGAAAGATTGAAGCCCTATTTTGTGAAGATAAATAAATCTTTTTAAACATGTTGTTGTCGATATCATGTTGAATTTGATCTGTAGTATGAAGGGTTTCGAAAGATGATAGAAGAAAGTGGTGGAACTTCTCAAAATACTTTTCCTAAATGATCGAGTCAATTCATAACATCAATCTTTTGTGACAAACCAAATGATTGTGGAATAGGTGAAATAGATTGCATAAGAGGAACTTGTGAAACATGTGGTAACTTGACTAAATTTCCTTTGAGGGAAGAATATACTAATACGACAAGGATGGTAAAATATAAGAGATATAAGTACATAAAGTCAGAAACAAAAATTGGAAAAGAATCAACAAGGTTAGAATATGTAGAGGATGAGATATCAGCTGGAGAATTTATGTCAAATTTTTGTAAATTTATTCAACCATATATACCCCATGCATTTTTTGCTAAGTGGTGAGCAGAACAATTTCAAACACTAAGAGAAACTTTCCCACTCGGAACAATTCTATCTGTTATTGACTTTGTAGAGAATTACTCTTTCATATCTCAAAAACAACTTCAAGCAGAATACTACTATACAGAGCAAGTTACTATTATGGTTCAAGTGTCTTATCGACATGCACAAATTGATCTGGATGGTGTGGAAAGTACAGATCAAGCACAAGTCATTAAAAAAGAGTATCACTTTTATATTAGTGATGACAAAGAACATGACACACATTTTGTGGAACATTGTTTTAAGACATTTTTTGAATATTTGAAAAACAAAAACATTAAAATAGAAAAACATTTTGTATGGTCAGATGGATGTGCAACACAAGTTAAATCAGCTAGACCATTTTATGCATTATGTAGATTTCATCAATACCTTAATGTACCACACATTTGGAGTTTTTTTGAGAGTGGACATGGAAAGGGTGAGCATGATGGTGCAGGGGCTTGTATCAAATGTGCTTTAAGAAAGTATCAAATGGACTATAAAGGATATCACATTAATAATGCTCATGATGTGGTTGAGTGGTGCAAAACACATTTTTCGATGCCAACAAATATAGATAACACATCATCACAAGCAGATCGAGTCATACCATTTAGAGTGTTTTGGGAGGTATCAGGTATATATAAATTAATTTGTTCATATTTTTAAATTGAATCTTAAATTTATATTTAATATGTTACCTTAGATGATCTCTAACTAAATTATGGACCTTGTGTACATTCAGGTGTTGATAGAAGATCAATGCATGCATGCAATAGGGTAGAGAAGACACGATCTTTGCATTCAGTTATGAGTACAAATAGTAATGTGTGGTCATTGTACACAAGAGAATACTCATGTTTTTGTCCTAATTGTATTGATGAAGACTATGGTGGTTGCATTAATCAAGAACGTGGATATGTGGGTGAATGGACTTTGGTGCCACTAGATGTTATTAATACGAATGAGTTTGAGGATGAAAACTATGATGATATTCCATTAATTTCTAGTGATTATAACCATATTTCAGGATTGATTAGAGTTGGTATGTATGAACTATATATATACCTGGATCATGTACATGTATACATTTTTCATAATTTTGGTTAATTTTTATTATATATATGTACTTATGTAAATGACGTGTATCTAGAATTTTGACATATATAAGTTTTTGTAGGAAATGTTTTGTAGTCATTGCAGAATCGGAAAATGTAGAAGGTGTTAGCTATTATTTATTATGTTGCACCATGGAAAGAGAGAAGCTAACAAAGACTGAAATAAGTGATGAAATTATTTTTCCCACAGGTTAGTATATAGTTGAATTATGTATATATGTATGTCAAGTATCTACATGTTTTTAATGAATTCAAATTCTTTGACTTAAATTCAAGATTGATGTATTTTTTAAATGTGTACATGTGCAGGTTCTGTTGTTGTACAAGGAACATATTTGAAGCAAATAAAAGTACTTTAAAATGGGATTCATTTCACTGATTATCAACCTAACAATAAGGTATATCAATATAGTAACCATGTTATTGCCACTGGTCTAACTCTTCATCCGGTCAAAGGACCTGGAATACGTAAGTGGAGGCTCCATATTGATGATCATGAGAAAATATTAGATGTTATCCAAGAACAATCTGATCCACTTGATATGAGATAGAAACAACTCCTAATTTGAAATGTAACTCAAGAACAATTTGAAATTTGGTTGAACAATCATTTGATCAATTTGAAATTTGGTGGAATAACTAATTTTCTAAATTGAACTTTTACTCTTTCATTTTGAATTTTCTAAAGTAACTACTTATAGAAATTATGAACTTATATGTATGTGTGTACACTAATTCCCTAACATGTGCACCTTGAGGGAAAGAAATTCGAACACCACTTGTCTTAAGGGGATGAAATTAGGAGTTTGTAAAATTAATTATATTATATTGAACTTTCTATTTCACTTGTCAATTTTAGAACACATGTATGCTTTCAATTTAACTAATTAGGACATGTGAGCTTTCAAGTTCAAATTGCGATTTGTTTAACTGAATTTTGAACATGTACATGTTTTAAGTTGGACTTGAATTAGAACATTGGGCTTAAGGGGATAAAATTCTAGGATACATGTGTACTTGAATTAAAATTTCACTATGATTAAAATTTGAAATGTAACTCAAGAACAATTTGAAATTTGGTGGAATAACTAATTTTCTAAATTGAAATTTTACTCTTTCATTTTGAACTTTCTATTTCATTTAACTCAAGTCAATTTTAGAACAAATGTACACTTTCAATTTAACTAATTAGGACATGTGCTTTCAATTAAATCAGGACATGTGAGCTTTCGATTTAACTAATTACTTGACATGTGAGCTTTCAAGTTCAAATTGCAATTTGTTTAAGCTAAATTTTCAACATGTACACATGTTTTAAGTTGGACTTGAATTTTAGAACATTGAGCTTAAGGGGACAAAATTCTAGGATATGTGTACAAATAAAAGGAATGAGTTCTATAGATTTACTCGAGTTAGGAATTATGTACAACTAATTACCTGATACTTGAACATTTAATACATGCACAATATATTACCAGACATTTAAATTACATGAACTATATATATATATATATCTAAATTTAATCAATATATTAAATTATGCATGTACATATCTAAATAAATTAATTACATATCTTAGATAGAAACAATTTATAATATACTAGATCTAGATCTAGAATTTATGTACATTAGATTCCACAACATAATGTAACATGTATTAATCATCTCGAGAACAAATAACAAAAACATGTATCTATCTAGAGATCTATCAGAAGATAATATCAAATATAAATAGCGTGCACACATGTAGACATGTAAATCCAGGTACATTTATATCAAATCAAATATAAATATAGCATGCATCATGTGTGTATATAAAGTGTCTATCTAATATATATGAATGTCTCTCTGGATGAAAGTCTACAACAAATCATCTAGATAAAAAAAACTATAGATCATCAAGTGCAGGACTATCATCACCACGCCTCCTCAAAATGCACTCTGAAGATTGACTAGTATCAAGGTGCTCACTAGGATGTGCTGACCCCTATATATAAATTCAAGAGAAAGTGATATCAATACATACATACATTTAATCAAGAGAAAGTGATATTGAAATTTGCATGTACACATAATCAAAACATAAATAAACATTACCTATCCACTACTGACATCATCCAATGAGTCTCGACGATGTACATGATCTAGCATCAAACCTGGAGTAAAAAGAGGCATGTCCCCCTACATTGTACATGTGCACGTGCAACACATCAAATTAAAATTTGTCTACATGTGATTACATTTGAATCTACGTGCATGATATACATACACGTGCACACATGCACATGTCTAAATTAAATTAGTTTGAAATGATTGAAATTTTAACATGAACAAAAACAAAATTACTGGTGTAGATGGTGGCATCTGATAATACTTGGACTGCCTAGCATCGATCATGTCCACTAATGCATCTAGATTTCGCTGCGTCGCATCAAGGTCAATCTCTGGATCTACGCGGGCCCCATGATTGGTGACTGGCACATGTCCTAATAATGATGAGCCAAGTGGACTATGTAGATGAGATGGCATAGAAGTAGACTCATTACGTGTTAACAAGTCCATTCATCCTGTGGTCGACAAGCTCAAATCAACATCATCAAGGCCCACACCTGAACTCTGAGCCTGCACTATAACACTGGCTGAAGGGTCTGTGGTATGTATATGTCTCTCTGGAGCAAAAGAGTGGTTAGTAGATGGATCATCACGTGCACTACCACCATGACCACTACTTGATTGATGAGAGGAATATGGCTGAGGATGTGTCCTAGTACTACCATGGACACGACCTCGAACATCTGATATAGGTATGCTAAGATGCTCTGATACAAATCTATATGTATCTAATAGATCCTCAGCCAGACCAATCATAGTATCTCATGCCAACACTCTAGTGAGACCCTCTAAGATAGCCACTGAAGGGATACCTGCTGCACTGTACAAGTCTCCTAAAGATGAAGTATAGGATGATGATCTGGAACGCTGACAAGACATCAAATATTGACCAACCTCATCACTTAAAATAGATCTAACAATTGTTGCAATCTCTCCAACTCCTTGAAGGACCCCACGTAATTGAGTGCTACACATGGCCTCATCAACTGATGGACCTAACACAGGGGAAATAGCAGGTGCCCTCTCTCTGACAATAAATCTATGTGCCAGTGGGAGACAACCTGGTTGCTTATCAGCCAATCTACCACACCCTTGTCCTAAATGTCCTGGTAAATCTGTGTAGTTCACCGCCCTGCGTAAGAGAACCTCTGCATAAAGTTGTCAGGCAAAATAGAGTGGAATTTGGTTGTTATTTGGATAATGACCATGGGCAGCAAGGAATTGTGGGTATATCAATCCAGCCATCTGTGGATCTGTACACTTAAGGGGAGAATACCCCTTCACATACTTTTGTGAAAGATAATGAGGGAAATATTCCCTCTTCAAGACATCTTTGGGCACCAAGACCTGCACCTCCTAGAGTGAAAGACCAGAGGAGACCTCTCGTCTCTTACTGTTAAGGACAGTTTGTATAGTATGTACAAAATATGGGGCAGCACCATGAATATCATCTCAAATAAATGTCAAGCTACATAAGATACTCTGGTATGTAACACTATAAACATTGGAGCATGTGCCACTAGTCAGGGATTCCTGAAGTCTATGAATCTCCTGGTTAGTGTGATCATAGAGCTCCTCAGGTGGGATAGGTAGCTGATCACGAGAGACATCCTACTGCTTAGGGCCTGGGATAGGCTGCTTGAGCTCGGGTATGGGCTACTGCTCAGGGCCTGGGATAGATTTTTGGGGCTTGTGTATAGGCTGCTGAAGGGGGACTGGCTACTCGGGGGGATAGAAGGTTGTTGATCAGCCATTTCAATGTATGTAGGTGCGTGTATAATGTGTAAACCTAAAAATTAAAATTAAAATGTATGACATTTAATAAACTTGAAATTTATATTAACATATGTATGTACAATTTGACAAAATTAAAAAACTTACATATCTAAATTGTTTTAATAAAATTAAACATGCACATACATGTCTACATATATATAAAAGTCCTAAAACATAAATGGACATATACCTTAAAAGAAAACTAAATTTTAAAACACACATGTTGTTATATATAATGTTTGTAACTCAAGGACCTTTTAAGAACTACATGTGTGCAAGTTATATTTCTATCTAATTTAGATTGAATGTTCAAAGGTTTTAGACATACATGTGTGCACATAAACTTGTCAAGTGTACAATTTAGGTCCACGAAGTAAATATGTGTACATATATATCTATATATATCTATATATGCATATATGTGCATGATATGTATATTTTCACATATATCTATCATGCATGTGTGTATATATGTGCATATATATATGTACACACACGTGCACATGATATGTGCAAATATACATATCATGACACATATGCATGTATATAGATCTATTTATGTACATATATATATATATATATATATATATATATATATATATATATATATATATATATATATATATATATATATATATATATATATATATATATATATATATATATATATATATATATATATATATATATATATATATATATATATATATATATATATATATATATATATATATATATATATATATATATATATAATGCACACTATAGCATTTTGAGACCTTGATATCAATGTTTAATTAGTTTTAGGATTAGGTTTCAATTTGGTTTGTACTGTTTGATTAGGTTTACATGCTTAGGTTTCAATTAGGACAAGAGTTAATAAATTGAATTAAGTTTTAAAGTGCTAAATTTGGTTTTAGATATAGAATTATAGTTAGAGCTTTTAGGTTAATTCAAAAAAGTTAGGTTTGAATTTTGTTTTAATAAAGTGTTGAATATATTATTGAGTTCTAGTTTACCTAGGTGATTTGGTTTAGTCTTAAGGTCAACGTTTAGCTTGGTTAAATCTTAGGGTAACGGTTCAATTTGGTTAATGGTTGGGGAAAGAATTTCAGATTAAATTCAAGGTTTCTACTATTAAGTTGGGATATATAATTAGGTTTATGATCATGGTTTAATTCAATTTGGTTTATAAGTATAATATTAATTAGTTAAGGGCCAGGGTTACCTTTCGATCTAGTTTGATATATTCAATTTGTATTAGGGTTAACCCAGGAGTTAGTTTATTTTAGTGTTAAATATTAAGATATAATGCTTTGATATCACTCATTTTTTGATATGATGAACATGTCGTAAATGACATTTCTATATGATTCTTTTGATATATATATATATATATATATATATATATATATATATAATGAAAATTTTAAATCCTTCCTATGTAATAAATGATGTAATTAGATATGTACAAATGTTTTTAGATTCACATGTACATGACATGTAGATGTAGATATGATGCTCCTCTAGGATAATTTAGTTTAAATCATAAATAAGGTTACAATTTTAGGGTTTGAAATTTATAAAATTAGTACTCAAGGTAAGATATGAAAGTTATTTAATTATTTATATATTACCTGGTGTAGGTTTTAGCAAATTAAGATTAAGGTTAAGATGATAGTAAGGGTTATAATTAGAGTTAAATTCAATACAAATTGACATTATAGTTTATCCTAAATGATGCTCAGCCAAGGGATCCAAAGAACTAATCAAAAGTTTTACTAAGCAAGCAATTACATACATACAATTTAATTTACATTTATAAAAAACATAAGTTATTGCATTCCTTAATGAGCACATTTACATTTCATTTTTAAATGATTATAAAAATTAAAAGTAAAATAAATCACTCATCCACATGAAAGAATATTAACTACTTCAGTTCAATCCATTTAAATAATTTATATACATTTGTTCTGAATGCCACTTGGCAAATTAATTTGGAATGCACAATCATCCATTGTACATGTCAGAGGGTATGAAAGGCTGAAAGAATATACATTTATAAAATAGTTTACATCATCTATTTTCAATCCATGAAACAAAGTACAATACAATTTAAGTAAAATCACTTTAAATAATAGAAGTTTTTTGTTTGGATCCCTTGGCGAGTTGTTATGTGATTAAGTACTTAGTTATATATGTTTAGAGTTTTATTGTACATAACTATATGGTTAGGTTGAGATTATACTTTAAATAATGAATTTAGGTCGAGGTTATATGGTTCTAGGTCAAAGTTATATTTATTTGTAAAATTACATGTTTAAACAATGAATTTACATTTAATCTAATCATTCAACATTGTAATAAATACATAAATTAAACACATTTCAAAATATCTAAATAAACATAAATAAACTATAAATTAAAAGATAATATTATATATTTAGATCTAATATGGATGAAAAATTATCTTATTTGTGTATTTAGAGATTCACAATGACATTAGAGGCTTAAGCATGAACAATAAAATAAAATATACAAAAAACAAAATATTTAAATACTAAAAACATATAAATTTTAACTAAAAAAATAGAAAAAGGAAAAAAAAAATATTTCTATTGGAAATGATTGAAATGATCATAAGAAAAGTTGTTGGAATAATATATGGAACTGGTAAAGAATGTCCTCAATCATTGTTTTGTCATTGATGTCAAACTTGCTACTTGCAGGAATGGCAATTGCTTTAGTGATCCAAATACTATCAATCAGTTGATTGTCAAGGAGGAGGAAATCAATAAGATGTAACTAGAACACCTAGAGAAAGGTTGAAGTTATGATGTTGTAATGAAGTATAAGGATCAGCTAAGCCATTGATGAAAAAGTGTATTTGATGACATACTATAAAATACAAAGAATGGGCACACTGAAACATATCAAAGATTTAAGGTTTTAGCTAAGTCTTTTGTAAAGCTCAACTAAGTTCATTAGAGGGAAGGAGCTGAGCAAGCTAGTAAGAGCTGAGAAAATTCTTAGTTAATGCCAAGTACACTTCAGATGTCAAGTAAACTTTAGATGCTGAGTAAACTTCAGATGTCGAGTACACTTCAGATGTCGAGTAAACTTTAGATGCCGAGTACACTTCAGATGCCGAGTAAACTTCAGATGCCAAGCAAGTTTAGATGCCGAGTGGTACAAAGTTTATCAAGTGCCAAGCAGAACCAAGTGCTGAGCAGGTATAGGTGCCAAGTAACTCAATAATGCCGAGTTACTGCATTATTTTGGAAATCAAAGATTCTCCAGATCTAAGCTAACAAGGTTGTTATCTAGAAATTTTTAAATTAAAAGGAAGATAAGAATGATGAGCTGGTGGCACAGAACACCATGTAGAATGTTTTGAAGGATACAACTGGCAAAGTTTCTAGAAGAGAACAAGATATGGGGTAGATACATTGTATGCTACCTAATCCATTTTGAAACCCTAAAATTTGAGAGGGAGAATTGAGTGGCAAAGGTAAATCAAATCTCTATTTAAGAAGACATAAGTTAATAAAAAAAGAAGAGAGAGAGGTGGTCAAGCATAAAAGCATGAAGTACTAAAGAAAGTGTTAAGGAGAAGAAAGCACGGGAACTTAGTTTGGATAGACGACCACAAGGATGATTGCATTGGAGAATGAGTAAGAAGACTCAAGGAGACAAAGCTTGAGAGGAAGACAAGCAGTCAGAGCTAAAGTGATTGAAGCCAAGCATAAGGATTGAATAGAAAGTGTGATCTGAAATCTGCAAAGTATGTTGTAAGTTATATCAGATCAAAAGACCATTATCATTACTTTCTAGCAATTGTAATAGTAAGTTTAAATTCTATGGACTTAGGTTGGTTTAATAGCCATAAGATAAATCCTTTAACAGGGCGACATTCCAAGTGAATTTTCTAAAGACCTTTAACTAGGCCCATTCCTAACAGTTTGGTGAAATCCTCTAACAAGGTCACATTTAACAGTGTGTTGTAAGCCTTTAACAGGGCAGGCCTTTAACAAGGTATCACTTCAGAAGAGTGAGAATCAAGTAGCATGTTACTAGTGGTTTTTCCCAAATTGGGTTTCCACGTAAATCATTGTGTCATGTGTTTATCTTGCATGTTTTATCTTTGCATATTGATTTAAGTTTTGATGGATGAAAAGTGTATGGATTCATTAAAAGTAGTAAAAAGGTATTAATAGGGCATTTGGACCTTGAATAACTGATTCACCCCCCCTCTCAGTTATTCTAAAGAATTCTAACATATTTCATACCCTTTTTGATGGTCGATAAGGTTGATGCTGGTCTCTCTCAAACTTTCGATCGAAATAATGAGGAGAGAACCGGCTTCGCCCATATATATATTAGTGGCTTAGCATTTCAATCGAAACTTGATTCAAGTTTCAATCAAAACTTTGAAACCTACGGGCAAACCTACTTTCATTGTTTCGATCAAAACTTGACTTAAGTTTCGATCGAAACTTTGACTGGTGCATACTTTTGATTGCAAGTTACTTTCAATAGAAAGTGAGAAATTTCGATCGAAACTTTCATGATAAGTTTCGATTGAAATTGTAGGGATAATTTTTTGAGTCCAAATTTTTTTGGAGGAATTTCTTCCTCTGAAAAAGTGTAACCCACTATTGTGGGTTCACCCATCTCTCACATTAGGGAGTCACCACTTTCTCCCATAAGTACAAAGAATTATACTTCTATCAATGAGAATACATCCGTATGTATTGAGAAAGCAAAAGCAAAACGAGAACCCACTTTGATATCTCCTAGCAAGTATGGACCTCAGTTTACCATCATGTAGAAACAAGGCTATGATGGCTATGGTGGTCTTGGATCTCAGAAACAAGGAATTATTGAACCTATCACTATAGAAGGACAACCTCCTAGTTTGGCGCTTGGATTTAAACCATTATGAATAGGTCCTCCTAGTACTATGGTACCTACGTGTAAGACTATGGATGTTTTGAATGATGAAAAGGCATCTGAGGATATCCCACCTAAAACCAACAATCCTCTAGCTTTTAAGCATAACCCAAATGATACAATAGAATCTAATGCCCATATCTATAGCTTTAACTAAAGCCCATTCCACACTGATGATGACATCTCCTCAAGTTATCCTAAACCTTTGGATTGGGACCAACGTGGACCACCAGTTTTTGATCGATTCGACAATGACACTCTTATAATAGAATTTGAAGGCATTATGACTGAAGATCATAAAGAAGCAGTTTCTCCTAAAGAGAACACATTGGCATATTTTGGAAAGTCCACTCCACCTTCTAGTTACAAAGAAAAAAGAGAAAGAAATAACAAGCATAGGTCTCTTGGTGAAAATCGAAAGGCATTATTAGACCATAAAAAATCAAAAGCTAAGTAGCTCCCAATGATACAAAATGAAAAATATGATGCCATGAATATCAGTGTTCTAGTGTTCAACATGCCACAAATTCTTTTGGAGCTCTCTCAATCAGCATTCATGTGGAAGGTCATTGGTCTCAACCCTCCCAACCTTTCCTTATATCCCTTTGTTTATCCCCCAATCCAGCTACCTAATTTGTCCTATAACCAAAATCAGTCCTTTATCCAACAAGCCTTTGCATATGTCATCATCAGTGACATCCCACATGACATTTATATTGACCCAATTATCCGTAGATGCCTTGATTCGCAACAAATAGACATTGTCTTACATACGGTACATGATAGTATCTCTTGAGGCCTTTCTAGTGGTTTCATTTTAGTTATAGACTCGAAAAAAATCCTCCATAGTTATGGGCAGTCATGGATCTAGAGCTCATCAGCTAGTAGCACCAACAATAGATATATTCTCAGCATTTATCAGTGACATTCTTGATTTCATCTAAAAGTCCTGAAAAAAATCAAAAAAATAGTAAAAAGTCATGAAAAAAAGAAAAGAAAAAAGTGAAAAAAGTCATCAAAAAAATGGATGCTTTGATGAAAACCTAGCAAATAGGCATCTTGGCACGAAAATTTTAGTCAAGAGAAAAACTCTGTCCAAAAGTGAAAACTTGGCAAACAGGCGCTTTGGGCAAGTACCATGGTGAAAACCTGGCAAACAGGTGCCATGTGTAATCAGTGTTGCTCCTCCATCTATCAGGATTCCATCTAGCCTTTTCCCCCTCCATCATTCCTCGATCATATCCTTCATATTGCAAGACATCCTTGGTCCCTTATCATGGCTCACGAACTGGTTAATATCCTTTGTTACCTTGCCTAAGCATCACTAGTCTACACACACACTCTGTCATTGGCCTTTGTACATAATTTGCGTCTTTTCTGGGGGCATATTACCTACATGGTGCATGAGTTTGAATTTGACCTAGCGGCATATCCCTAAGTGCTTTCTATCCATTAGACCTATCGCATAACGGATTGGAGCTAACACTTGTATATGCTTATACGATCCTAAAAAATTCCTAAAAATCATAAAATGTCTTGAAAAAATCACTAAAAATCACATAATGTCCTGGAAAAATCCTAAACATTCAAATACGATCTTGAAAAAAATCACTAAAAATTGCATAATGTCCTAAAAAAAACCTTAAAAATTCAAATACGATCTTGAAAAAATTGCTAAAAATCATAAAATGTCCTA
This sequence comes from Cupressus sempervirens, assembly GCA_028749045.1. Classification (NCBI taxonomy): domain Eukaryota; kingdom Viridiplantae; phylum Streptophyta; class Pinopsida; order Cupressales; family Cupressaceae; genus Cupressus; species Cupressus sempervirens. Next base: position 733,751,788 of record CM053793.1, read on the forward strand.
AAAAAACCCTAAAAATCATAAAATGTCCTAAAGAAACTAGTCACGCAAAAACATCAAATATCCTCAAAAACCTAAAAATCACAAAATCTGTCAAAATTTTGCAATAAACCTTGTACATATTCACTGTGGATAACCATCCCTTTTGTGTAAAAACTTGCAGTTTGCAGCCTAAAACTCAAAGCTCTACACTTTCAAGACAATATCACTATCTGACCAACGTGAACCAACAATCAATCCAACATATCACTATCAACCTATCAACCGAATCCATGAACAGAGCTACCACATCATCAACATGTCAAACACTATCTACACACCTAAAAAATTAAAAAGAATGTAATAATGGACAAGAATAGTTGTTGGCTCATGTTGTTTACTGAGTGATTTATTTTTTCTTTGGTTTTTTATCATGTCCCTATGCTACTCGGTGATATAAATTGATCTATGAGAGTAGTCGAGATGGTTCATGGTCATCTTTTTCCATTTCTCTCTATTACAATGTACCTTTGAGAGTCTAGGCTATGTACATATGCCTTAGGAAGGACAAGGTCATTCTCTATCTGCATTGTTCTTATTTATGCAAAAGGCTTGCATTTGCGCTCTGGCCCTTTATGCCATGATGCATTGCATTCCATTTGCCATATCAAAATAAAGCTCCATTTGACATATAGTGCACTTTCTAGAAGAAAAAATCTTTCCATAATACTAACATCTCCTCATCTCATCTTTATTCTTCATCTCATTCTCCATCACCATGATCATGACTTCTAATTCACCAAATCATCTTTATCTCGCATTCATGCATTCCTACATCATCTTGCACTGTCAATCAACTTTCTGAAGCTTTCCATCTGGTTCAACCTCATTCTAACATTTGTCTCACCATATTTGACCAAATGTGACCATTTTTGATGAATTCACTCATGATTTGACATCTTTCCATCATTTTGGGCATGTATGCAAAGTTTTGGGGCATTCTGAGTCCAATCGGGCTGATTCTGGGCCTCGGAGCCTTTTAGGGCGCAATCTGCACTATTTGGGTGTAGTTGGGGCTCCCACCTATGTCATTGATGCACTTGGTAATTCCAACTATTTCATTGATGCACTTGGTAGAGTTTGGGCACACTTGGGGACCTAGGTTATCCAGAACTGCTCTCGAAACCCCTAGGTTGCACTCTGGAAGCCATAACTTTTGTGTTTCAACTCCAATTTACAAACCGTCAGTTGTGTTGGACTCATATCTTTCTTGTGAAAAAAATGAGCTATCATTTTCATTATTTTGTCACTATATGGAGTGGTAATCCTTGAGATTACTCTTGGCCTCTTGTTTGTCCCTTATCATGTTGATTTTGGCCCCTGGAGCCTTCTCGAGCACATTTTACACTTTTTGAGACCACTTGGGCTTCCCAAGTGTGTCATTGATGCACTTGGTACTGTCATGACACACTTGGGCTTACCAAGTTCATCAATGATGCACTTGGGCTTACCAAGTGCGTCAATGATGCACTTGGTTGAGTTTTGGGTGTAGTTGGGGACCTAGGATACCTAGAACTGGTCCCAGAGCCCCTATGTTGCACTCCGGAGCCCATAACTTTTGCATTTTAACTTGGATTTGCAATCTGTCAGTTGTGTTGGATTTTTATCTTCATTTTGGACAACATGAAATATCATTTTCATCCTTTTGTGTTATTCTTGAGTGGTAACCCATGAAATTACTCTTGGGCTCCTGATTGACCCTATTTTGCACTCTAGACCTCATAACTTTCACATCTTAGCTCTGATTTGTAATCCATCAATTACTATGGTTTTTTCTTCTTTTTGTCGACAAATTGACTTATCATTTTCTTATCTTAATCAATTTCTCAAGGGGGCACCCATATATATCATCCCTACTAGGGCATGTTGTGGCTTTCTCATCAGTTATTCTTTGATACAATGCTCTAAATCACATTGTATCAAAGAGGGGAAAAATGTAGATGCTCAAAAATGGTTCACATCTATGGTTTCATCACTTCTTCATACTAATTTTTCCCATTTTCTCATTTTACTAACTCAGATCTTTTGGCCAGATTGACCATATTTTGTCATTTCTATCCCCTTTCACATCAATTTCATGTCAACTCAGAATCATATCAAATCAACTCAAAACCATATCAAATCAACTCAGAATCACCCCAAATTAACCTAAAATCACTCAGATTTAGTCCTAATCAACCCAAAACATATCAAACATCCCAAATCAATCATCATTTATCCGACTCCTAGGTATTGTTGTGGCTTTCAGTGCCTTGGAAACCTACCAACCTATTAATCTTATCAATTTGACCTTAGTACTGTCGTGGCTCTTAGTGCTAGATTGAACTATCATTCATGTAATCTAATCTTTAACATTGTTGAGGCTTTCATTATTATACCGTGACATCATCAACCATTTTAATAACATTGACAATGTCCGTCGATGGTATTATGATCAAACCGTATCAATCAATTTCAATCCTGTAGCATTTACAATGTCAGTAAAATGTTACATATCAACCAATTCATGCCATGTGTCCTTGGCATGTTATCAATTTTGATCTATCAGTCAATTTGACCATGGCTTTGGTCTCCCTTTCATCATCTTATTCCATATCCATCATCATTACATTTTTATCAAAGGGTACAGTCGCATTCATTTAATCAATTTGGCCAATCATTTATTAATTTTCTCTATAGGATTAAATAACCCATAATTTAATCCTATTCTTTCTAATTATTCTTCCTAATTATCATCCTCAATTAATTAATTTTATTAATTAATTGATTCATTATCTACAAACCATGAAAATTCTTAATTTCCCAAGTTCCATTTTCCATCATTAATTTCATTTTCTACTAATTCTTATTTTGTGGAATAAGGGGATTTTTAATTCAAATATTCCATAAAATATTGCATCATCATGACACTTGGATATGACACCTCGTGGATTCTCCTTTGACACTTGGCTAAGACTTGTCATAATCAAATATTCTTATCTCTTACGCACGTCCCTATTTGGCTTATTCGTCATAGATTCTTGGCTTTAAGTGGGTTGAGGTGTCTTATGACACGTCATAGGTTCTCTTCCACATTTAGCCAAGTTTGGCTTTCATGTGTCATAGAATCTCATAATTGGTATATTTTGTCATATGCATCATGGATTCTCAAAGGAATCTCTTGCCACATCGCATATCTATGGGTGACAAATCCAATGCCCTCACTTTGAGTGTTTATTATAAATTGGACACTCTTTCTCTCATTTTCGGTCCTTCAACCCTTGAGTCCTTGAATCCTTAATGCTTAAGTCTTGAAAATCCAAATTCTTGAGACTTTGAGTCCCCACTTCTTTGCAATTACACTTCTTGCTCTCACACTAAAATCACACTTCTAGTATTCTCATGGCATGATCCATATCATAGGCTTTGGGCTTCAATCTTGTGTGCACTATAGGCAAATTGGAGCTACAATCATTTGGAGAAGAAGGACATGGGAGCTACAAATGAAAAAGGGGGTTTCTATTGCTTTCTTTATTAGTTTGGCTTTCATGGTAGACTAGTGGGTGCTAATATATGATTATTGAGTTTTGTGATTTGCTCATAGTATGTTATGCATTTAGCCCATTTTTTGGTCCTACACTAAGAAAGCCTTTATTTAACCTTAAATAAAACCTAATATAAATACTGACCCTAAACATAATTATAACTAGATAAAAGTACATATCTGTGTCACCTTTTAAGACATCTAAACCTATTTTGGCCAAATGCTATTTCTCTATCAAAACTCAACATTCCTCAAAAACTAAAAATACCCTTTTATAGGTCTCACAGTTAGGATCGTCATCAATATAAATTTCATAGTGTTTTGATAAGTTGTAATATGTTAAAATTTCAAACTATTGCAAGTATCTATTTTAACATTAGAGAATATGCTACCTCAAAAAAGGGAAAGAAATACTAAATTATATCAAAAATAAAATATAATTTATTTTTGGCATTAGAGGAGAGATACCTCTTCAATAATATGTGATTTTTTTTTTTCAAAGGTGTAGATTTCATACAAAAGGTTTGACAAGAGAAAAAAAACTATTGATTTTTTATAAGTTCAACTTGAAGTACTTATAACAAGGAAATTATATATCAAAAAACTGTTAGAAAAATTGAGGGGGAGGGCAGGGTGGGGGTGAATTAGTTTAACCAATTATCATGCATGCATTTAAACACTTCTTCCAAAAACTTAAATTCTCACTTAACTAGCTTAATAATTATATCTAACATTCAACTTAATCTTTCAACAAACAGTAAACTTCATATACTAAGTATTAGAGTAAACTTTTAGCTTATACTAGGTTGTAGTAGTAAATAGTAAACATGAAATAACATTCAACACAATAAGCATCCACACAATTTTGAAACAAGTATTTAACATGGAAACCTTGTTAAGGGAAAAACCACCTAGGAACTGACAACCCAAAAATTTCACTCTTTTGAAGTGAGTTCCGTTAGGAACAAACCTTGTTAAAGGTTACAAACACAATTTTAATGTGACCTTGTTAGAGGGTTTTCATCAAAGATCACCTAGACCTTATCACTCCTCAATATCTCTAGAGTTTGTTTTGAAAGTCTTATTAGGAAACTAGATACTAAGATGGGGGGTGAATCAGAATCTATAAAACTTTTCAGTGTTCAATCAATATATCAGATTAATTGTATTTTCTTCTATGTATCTTCCATCTCACACGATATAATCATAAACTATAATGCTGAAATGAAATCTATCTAGACATAACATCCATGAAAACATAAACATGTATCAAAAATATTTTTTTAACTAGGAAAGCCTCCAAGGTTAAGATAAAACTAGGGTAGGGATGAAACCCACAAATCTTTGCTACTATAACAACTAAGTTTGCCTATTAGGGCTAAAATTTGGTCACTTCTGATGATCTCCCCTATTAGGGATCTATTAGTAGTGGGATAGTGTCCCTCACAAGAATTACAACATCAATTAACCACCTCATGTGATTCTATAAGATTATTGGTTGTATCGGGCATTAACGAGTCAATCTTTTCATTCAACAAAAACCATGTCCTTTCTAATAATTGGTATCAAATCTTGGTTATAGGTTTGAATCTCATAGGCCATGGAAAGTGATAGTGGGAGGGGTATTTTTGTCAATGGGCTAGTGTCCCTCATAGGATTCATGACATGGCTTAATTGCCTCTTGTGGCTCTATAAGACTATTGGTTGTATCGGGCATTGACAAGTAAATATTTTGGTGCAATGAAAACCTTGTCCTTTCTAATAGGGTCTACTCAGTTGACAAATTTACAAGACTATTAGGTCTCACCTTGATTAAAGGATTTTACTCTTACAATGAAGAAAGGAATCTATTAGGAGATTTGAATAAGGTCTGTTAAAACCACTTTGTTAAGAGATTTTTTCTAACTCAATCTATCAAAACTAATTTAGTACATGATCCTTTGGTTTTCTCTAAAGTTTCTTATGGATCTCCTGTCTTCAATGTCTCAATATAATCTCCTTATCTGATATGCTCTTTTATGTCCTTCATTTTTGGGTTACTCTATTTGATCTTCTTATCTAACTTAGCCTTCCTTTCTATGTTCTATGCTCATTTTCTCCTTCACAAATTCTTCTTTCTTGCATCCAGACCATTTTGAATTTAGGGTTATAACCCTTTTTAAATAGATAATTGTAGAAAGATCTAGATCATTTTTAGCAATTTTTATTTCATCCTTTTGTCATTTTACCCTTCTAAATTTATGATTGGTTCACCTTATTTTCTTAGGATTAATGTCTTTTGATAAAACGTGTAATCTTCTTCTTAACTATCTCTACAATCTTTAAATGTCACATAGAAGTTGGCTAAAATGATTAAGTGTTTGTGTCATTAAAATCTCATATGTTATAACTGGTTTACTATTCAACTGAATGTTCTCACACTCAGTCATAACTAAAATTCATGTTTTCACTCTACTTTCATAGGCTCAAAAAATATTGACTCACTAAACATAAGTTAACATTTACTTTACTCAGTCTCCTTTTTTTTTCTTCTTGGTATGTATTCTTTCTTGGTCTCTACTAAGTTGCTTGGCAACCTTTGACTTGTTCAACATGTAGCGAAATATAAACAAGTCCTTTGTAAATTGGCCTTCTCTGGATAGCTCAGTTACAATGATGACCAACCAATGTTGCCTTGGAAATGACTAAGTGTTGGACACTAATAGACAATGTGGGCTTAGAGATCAAAAATCTCCCCCATTGACATTAGTGGCAAAAATACATTTTCATGACTTAGCAATCAAAAAATAAAAAATGTAGCACTCCCCCTAAGACCGTGATTCGGTCTTCAAAAACTTGATTATGTTATACAATATATACATGTCTATGAAATCTGATGCTAACTCATTGAATAACTCAGTTTCTAATTTGATCTTATTTTCCCCTTGAGTATTGTGAACTCTGATGCTAACATTTCCCCCTTTACTTTATTTATGTTAGGAGAACATTCACCCCTTGTTATTGATGCTTATGGCTTGGGGTTTGTAGGGGTTAGCTGATACTTACCCAAAATGTTTTGTGAGATGCCAAAATGTCTTGAATCCCTTTATTCTATCTAGTACTCATTGAGACTTGTATTTGAATTTCTAGTTGGGCAGCTAATCAATTAGGCTCTCCATTGTTGAAAGATGTGGATCTTTAATTGATAAATCTTGACCCACTAATAATTCCTTCTAAATTATATCCAAATGGAGTAATAACATGAATTGAATTAAAATTAATTTTTTCCAAATGATATTGTCTCTAGCCATTAATTCAGCTAATATCCCTTGATCATATGTCATTTTATTATATGAATGGGAGTTTGAACTTGCATCCTTGCTCAATAAAATTGTAAAACCTTCATATATGGATCATGTATCTTATCAATAGCATGTTGATTAATCTAAAGAAATCAACATCACAAAGTTTCATATACAAATAATGAATGATTGATAAAATTTCTTCCACACTCATGACAAGAGTAAAAAGCTCAACCTATTTGATTGCAATTATCATTGAGACTTTGTCCAAAACTTTGCACTCAAATTTCTTCTCAGACCATCTCATCAATTTGTCACTTGTCTTTATATCTTATGTTTGAATTTTATCAACTATATATGCTAGTTGATCTAAAATTTTATGTTTCTCATTAACATCAAGAATCTCAAAGAATTAACAAAAAAATGCTTGATATTATGTAAAACATGTTTTTTCTCATGTTCTCTCCTCAACTATTCTTGCTTTACCTTGTGACTCATAAAAATTTTCAAATGTTACATTTGTTCTAGAGTCATGTTATTCAAGTCATACATAGGAAGTGTGATAACCTCATCTAGACTTATTGGCTCCTCTACTCTTTTATCTTATTGTGTCACTAACTATGACTTAGGGGTGTTATCACTAGGTAGTGATTCTTGTAGTTGTTTTCCCTTTGCATACAGTTCAGTTATCTACTCCTCTGGAGTTGATATTACCTATTGCACATGTGTAATAGTTAATTTCTATGTTGAGATGACACTCGACAGCTATATAAGAGCTTGAACAACCTATTGTTTGTTGGGTTTCTCTAGTGACTCTTTGACCTCTTCTACCTCTTTATCATCTTTTAACATGAGTGAATTATGGAAACACAATTAGTGTCTTACCCTATTGCTTTGAATTCATGTCAAAAAATACTATAGCTAATGTAACTTGAAAATCATTAGTAGTTACACTTTTAATTCATGGATAATCTTGTATTTGCAACAAAATTAGATTGTTGTATGGTAGAGAGGGATCTAAGGTAACAAATTCAGAATTCTTCAAATCTTCCTCAGTAAATACATTCTAATTTGGTGGCAATGAATTAGGAATGCCCTCTATAGTGAAAGAATATTGTTGTTCACTCCCTTATACCAATCTCCTCACTTCTTCTAATTTAACAATCTTTGCTACATCATCTTTTCCTTGTAGCTCTACTACATTTCTTCCTTCTTCTCCTTCTTCATCAGCTAATGGAACAAGAAATACAAATTCTTTCTTCCATATTATTATTCTCTCTTTCTCTACTTCATGAGCTTTATTTTTCAAAATTTTGTAAGCCCTCTCTTTAGGTATAAATCTCTTGATAGAATCTTTTAGGTCTATAGACACATGTGTCTTTCCCAAATCAATCATTGTATGTGCTAAAGTGGTCTTTGTTATCATTATTTTAGTTCATAATGCCTACTTCTAGTTAGCATATAATTTATTTTACAAATATTTAGGAATCCCTTCACCTAATTCTATAGGTATAAATCTAAACTTTTGTTGACATAAAGGTCAATTTGTCTATTAGTGACTCAACACTTAGTTAATTGGTTACATTTCTACCAAGCTCTATAGTTGCTATAGAGCTTATCATTGAGTTTGTAGTATTAACCAAGTGATTCAATTGTTCTTGAGTTAAGTAGTCAAAATATAGTGTCTACCGAGCACCTGAGTCAATTTGAAGTGTTTTTAGAGCTACATAGTGTTTATAAATTTGTAGAGGCAAAGTTTAGTGAAAACTAAGCATAGCAGAGGCTACTAAGCTAGTCAGTGGATGTGAGGAAGATTGTAGTGTTAACTAAGCTCTATAATGTTAACCAGGTCCAATAGTGTCCACCCAACTCATAGCGTTAACAAAGTGGATCTAGTGTTGACTAAGTCATGGAGTGTTAGCCAAGTGATCTAGTTACTACCAAGTTTCTTAGAGTTCATTGAGTCATATAGTGTTGACTAAGTTCAAACTACTTGGAAGTGATTAGTATGGACCAAGCTTCAAGTTCAACTGAGTGCCAAAGATTTTTGAGTGTTGATAGTGTTTGCCGTGTATCAATAAATCATCAAATTTTTTTGCAGAACCCAACTTTGTGAATTATGATGAAATTGGTATTGTAGTTGACTCCAATAAGTTGTATATTTTATTGGTATAAATGTAATATATTTAATCATATCCAAAGAGGATGTTTGAAAGAGAATATAATGAGTAGAAGTGTGACTTAAAGAAGGCTACAAGCAGTATAAGGGACAAAAAAAATTTATCTATCACAATTAGGTGATCATTGTAATTCAAGGAATCTCAAATAGAAAATTAGAGTTGTATAAAAAAGAATAGCCACTGGTTCATCCTAATAGGTGCATCACTCAAATCCTTTAATAGGGTAGACTTAATAGTCTTTTCTAAATCTCTTAATTGAGTGCATACTTCATTATATGTTTGTAAATCCTTTGACAAGGTAGAACTCATAGTCCTTATTGCTTCTATCCCATGCAATTGTTCTAATGGTGGGGAATGAATTTTGTACATAGAAAAATATGTAAACAATTAAGGAACTAAACTTATATGAAGTATTCTTCTACTTCCTTATCACTACAATATTTTTAGATAGTTGTTGTAGTTGTAGGTTGATAAGATCATAACTATGATCTTTATTTACAATTTTATATCCTAAGTCTACTACAATGAAAATAACACTATTTATTTGGCTTGACTAATAGAACTTGTGTACAATTACACCTACTACAAATACAATTATTGGATCTTTGTGTTGAAAGCAATTGATTAATTGTGTATTTTCATTGATGTTACAAAAAATGTCATATCATTGCTAGTCAGTGTATGTTGAGCTCACTTAGGCAATGAGGAAAGTTTCCTATGTCTACCAAGCATTCCAAAGTTTTCCTAGTTCAGAAGACAATGTCTATCGAGTTCACTTAGTTGTCAAAGGAAACTTTGCAGAAGTTGAGTGTTAACTAAGCTCACTTAGTTAATGAAAAAATGTTGGATGGAACTAGTGTTAACCAAGATCACTTGGTTGCCAAAGGAACTTTTTGAATATGCATTTCTAACCAAGCTCACTTGGTTAATAGAGGAAAAATCATTTTTGAGTTAGTGTCTACCAAGCATGGTCGACTAGCAAAGGATTTTCTTGTTTTGGCATATTGAGTTCAATTGATTTAATTGTTGGTTCTAGCTGACTAAGGATATGAATATTAAGTATTCTAAGTTGTATTCAAGCTAGCTTGATAATATGTAAGATATGAGTATAAGCTCAAGTTGACGATTTAATATGTGAACATAAAGGAAGATTTGATGATGCTTAGAGGAAGAAAATTAGAAGAACAAGTAGAATATCTTTGTTGAGCTACAAGATACATTGAATCAAGAAGGATCAAGTATACAAGCCAGAATTATATGTAATTAGCATTTCAATTGCATAATAAATTAGGTCGTCTTATTGTTACATTCTAATCATTATAGCAGTGATCTAAATCTCTTAACCGAGTTGGCTTAACAACTATTTGTAAATCCTCTCACAATGTGGCATTTCTATTTGACATGTCTAAAGACCTCTAAAAAGGCCACTCCTATCAAGCTAATTAAATCCTATAACAAGGTCACACCTAACAATGTGTTTTGTAACCTTTAATAGGGTTGATTCCTAACAGGGCTCACTTTAGAAGAGTGAAAATCAGTAACTAGTTGTAATTGGTGGTTTTTCTCAAACTGGGTTTCCATGTTAAATCTTGGTCACTTATGTTCATGCTATTTCTTTTATGTTTACGAAACTAATTTAATATTAAGATTAATCACATTAAGATCAGTATATTTAGTTATAGTTGAGTTATAGTATTTGTTAGAGTAAATTGAGTACATGTATATTTTTTGAGTTATAATTCAATACAATTTAATCAAAGTTTTGATTTGTATTAACATCTAAGGGATCTAAGATTTGTTTTTGTAGTAACTGATTCACCCCTCCCATCTTAGTTACCCTTATATTTTCAACAATTGGTATTAGAGAAATGTAGATAAATCAAATGGAACAATGATAAGAAATAAATTGAAAGTTACATGTTTGCTTGTTGAAATTGAACCTAGAAATGTTAAAGATGCTTTGGATAATGAAAGTTTGATTGAAGCTATGAATGAAGAAATGAACAAATAGAGAAGAATAAGACTTGGAATCATGTTTCTAAACCTAAGAATAATAATGTAATTAGCACAAAGTGGGTATTCAAAAATAAGTTAAATGAAGATGAAAAATTTTCAAGAAACAAAGCAAGGTTAGTTTGTAAAGATCATTCTCAACAAGAAGGTATTGATTATGGTGAAACTTTTTCTCTTGTTGCAAGATTAGAAAGTGTTATAACTTTATTCACATATGCAGAACATAAAGGAGTTAAATTTTATCAATTGGATGTAAAATATGTATTCTTGAATGGAATTCTTGATGAGGAAGTCTAAATAGAACAACCTGAAGGTTTTGTAGATCCTAGCAAAAGAGATATGATCTACAAACTACACAAAGAAATGTATGGTCTCAAGCAAGCTCCCATATCTTGGTATGAAAGACTTCATAACTACTTGACAAAGATTGGTTTTCAAAGAACAAATGATAACATTAGTTTGTATATCAAAGAAGGAGTAGACAAGAACAATGTATTGGTACAAATATTTGTGGATGAATCTTTATTTAAATGAAATGATGACTTATGCAAGGCATTTTCAAAAGAGATGAGTAAATAATTTGAGATGTCCATGTTTGGAGTGATAAAATTCTTTGTCGGATTGTAGATCCAGTAGAAGAAAAATGGCATCTATATTACTCAATCCAAATATATTAAGGAAATACTAAAGAAATTTGGAATGGAAGATTAACTATTGGAATACCTATGTCTACTAGACATAAGAATTCCAAAAATGATGATTCCAAAGAGGTAGATCAAACCACATACAAATCAATGATTGGAAAATTACAATATGTAGTGCATACAAGGCCTGATATTACATTAGTAGTTGGTATGCTAGTAAGATTCTTAGCAAATTCCAAAGAAAATCACATGATGGAAATCAAGAGAATCATGATATATCTAAAAGGCTTTGAAGACTATGGATTATGGTAAAAAAAAAATGAAGCAATTTAGATTTGAAAGCATTCATAGATTCTGATGGATAGGAAGTGTTAATGACAAAAAGAGCACAAGTAGTGGAGCATTCTTTCTTGGTAAAAAACTAGTGTCTTGGACAAGAAAGAAGCAAAATTGTATTTCTTAGTCCATAGTGGAGGCAAAATATGTGGTAGTAGTAGTTAATTGTTCAAATATCATTTGGTTCAAGCAATTGTTGAGAGGTATCAAGATAGAGATCCAGGACCCAATGGTTATATTTTGTGATAACACCAGTGCAAATAATATATCCAAGGATCCTATGATGTACACCAAAACCAAGCACATTGCAATAACATATCATTTTTTGAGAGAATTGTTACAAGATAAAGAGGTAAGAATGGAATATGTGAATACTTAAGAGAAAATTATAGATATATTCACTAAGCAATCACCTAAGGATGCATTTTTGTATCTAAGAGGTTAGGGATCATTACACTATCTAAAGCTCACTAAATGTAGTTTAGTGATGCATCAACCAGAGCATGTTGACAATTAGATAGTTCATGTAGTATTGACAAGGCACATTGTAAATGAATCAGTACATGAGGCACATTGATATTCACTGAATATTGTCTTTGGCATGAGATGTCAAAGAGGAAGAAGTTTGATGTCATATCTCATAAATTTTATTACTTTAGAGAAGTCAAAGAAGGAGAACTTGGTCTAATATCAAAGAAGGAAATTTTATTATCAAAAGATGTTGAAGATAGAGTTTTGTTGATAGAGGGAGAAAATAAAGGTAGAGGGAGTTCACACTGATAGAGGGAGTTCTCATGGATGAGAACTAGAATGAAAATAAGGATATGTTCCTTACTTTATTCTTACTCTAAGAATTTCATTGTATTATGACATGTTGTTTTGCCATTAATGCCAAAGAGGGAGATTGTTCAAAATAATTGATTAATTGTGAATTATCTTTCATGTTACAAAAAATGTCATATCATTGCCAGTAAATGTACGTCAAGCTCACTCGAGCAATGAAGATAGTTTCCTGTGTCTACTGAGCATTCAAAATTTTTCCTAGTTCAAAAAACAATGTCTACCAAGTTCACTCAGTCATCAAAGGAAATTTCACAAAAGTTGAGTGTTAACTGAGCTCACTTGTTTAATGAAGAAAATGTTGGATGGAACCAGTGTTAACTAAGTTCACTTGGTTGGCAAAGGAACTTTATAAATATAAATTTTTAGCTGAGTTCAATTAGTTAATATAGGAAAATTATTTCTGAGTTAGTGTTTATCAAGCATGGTTAGTTAACGAAGGATTTTCTTATTTTGGCATATTAAGTTCAATTTATTTAATTGTTGGTTCTAGCTGACTAAGGATATGAATAATAAGTATTCTAAGTTGTATTCAAGATGACTTGAAAATATTTAAGATATAAATATAAGACCAAGTTGAGGTTTACATGTGTGCAACATAATAGAATATTTGATGATTCTTAGATGAAGTGAATTAGAAGGATAAGAAGAATATTGTTATTGAGCTACAAAGATACATTCTAACATAGTGCAAGCTAGGAGTATCCCCAAAGGAGATGTCCTAGCCCCCAGTTATACAACCACATAGTGGAAACACAACAACAAGGAATAACAATGCAAAATCTGATACCAAATTATGATTCTTGATTCATAGATATATAATTGATTGCATGCAATATACCCAACTGTAAGGCCTTCTAGGTTAGGGCCAAATACAAATATAAAATTACAAAATTAGTTCTACAAGATCCAACTTACAACCAATCTCAACTAGTCCAAATACACAACTGATAAGAACACCAAGAAGAATACACGCTTGTACCCATAGGTCCACCAAGAGATCCTCTAGTTCCTAAGCCAAAGCTCTAGCTCTACTCCAAATTTGTATCTATTCTTCCTCTCCCAACTCAATAAAGATCCAAGTGTAAGATGCCTCACATTTGGTGCTATTTTCACACATTCACACTTCCATCACAATTCTGTTGTAAGCTGCCTCACATTCGGCGATCTGCTCACAAACTTAGGAAAACTCACTCTTTAGCTGCTCCCACATTCCCTCATCCTAAAAATGAAGGACTAAAGACTCCACAAAAACCCTTAATTATACCACTATAAGCCACAAGTTGGCCCATAACACAAATTAAATACAAATACATAAATTAAATGCTACAAGTCAACTTGCAACAACATTTAAATGTCCAAAAATTGATATGTAAGTAAAATTGTGAGATCTCTTAGCTTTGATTGAATTAGAACTCATTGTTCAAACCACAAGTTTTACTCTAAGTTCTCTACAACCATTTAAATTTTCAAAGGCTGATTCCTCAAGGAAAAGTGTGCATCCACTCTACAAGTCACACACAAAAAACTATCCCACAATCTGCTTGAAATTGATACTGTAGGAGAATTGGCATATCTCCCAATCTATAAAGAGTTAGAACTTACAAACTTGACACAAAGAATTAATCTAGGAACAATTCAATCCTTGAAGTGAATATATTCTCTTTAATTAAGGATAATTATTTACATGCTCCATAATTGGAACCCGAAAACCAAAACAATGTAGTTCTAGTAGCAAGGTTCAAACAGTTTAAACTTTAGCTCAATCCATCCAATCTCTATGAAATCATGAGGAAAGGTTCACCAATGTGTCTCCAATACATCCATAACTAAGAAAATCATAGCCCTACCAAATCCAAACTTGATGCTCCTGCATCAAACTACCCAAGTAAATAGAAAATTATGTCCCATACTTCGATGCCTAAAGCAAGATCAGCAACCAACTTCATCTTCACCAAAGGCTTCCACTTCATCAAAGTCAATAGAACAAATCTAAAAATCAACCATCTATGATTCATTCACTAAAACATTATAATCAAATATATATCAGTGACCTAGTTAGCATGCTCGTACCCAAGAACAAATCGCACATAAGGCTTCATCAACAAACCCTCATCGACATTAGCAACTAGTGAATCCACACCAGTAGCAACAAACTTCACATTAGCAAAAATAAAATCCACAACAAAATACAAAATCTCAACACCAACCATCTCATTTCTCACAACAAGATGCTTTGCAAGAAATAACTCGTCACTAGTAGCGACTAGAGCATGTAAGACCAAGCGCTCTACAATTTCCATGTCAGATTCAACCAACTAATCACGAAAACCAATCTCTATCCTAGCACCAAAAAGGTTAGGAATATCTTCAATAATAACCTCTAGCTACTCTATAAGTTTTGTATTAGACTCCATAATCTGATCAATAAAACCAACCTCTTCCATTTTGACCTTTTCATGCCATCTTCTCCCACAAAAAAGCCTCTAAACTAGCCAAACAACTCGCTTTCGGATCAATAGACTCCAACTCCAGAAAAAACTATGAAATTCCTTCCTCACCCCATCCTTAACTCGACCAGCTAAGCCAACTTCAAACTAAGTAGATATCTCAAAAAAATTCCTCTCACTATATCACAGATATTTATAATCATCTGAGGGTCCAATCCTCTTGAAGCCATCTCCCAAGATTTTTGTAAACCCTTTGCAACAAATCATTCCCATGCTCCTGGGGACAAACTAAAATTGTTTTCAAGTTAGATCATAGCCTGCCACCTCTTATGTACTATTAGGAACAACATCACATGTCTAGGACCACAAATATGCAATCCACAACTCTCTACAATCATTCCTCAATAAGATCAATCATCCATCTTTACATCCATCAATCCATCTATAAGCCCTCTGCAATTGCAAGTTAGAACCATGATTTGCTACATCACAACCAAGATATCTAGGACCCTAGAAGGAATAGTCCACTACTAGATCAAGATCAACTTAGGTCTACTTCTCCAACCCAAGTCCTGGTGCAAACTACCTCAACTTTAGTGATCTGTCCACACAATCAGGAACAACCTTCGCTCTGATACCACCTAATGTAGTGCAAGGTAGGAGTATCCCCAAAGGAGATGTCCTAGCCCCGAACTATACAACCACACAAAAAAAACACAACAAAAAGGAACAACAATGCAAAATCTGATACCAAATTACAATTCTTGATTCATAGATATATAACTAATTATATGTAATATGCTAGACTATAAGGCCTTCTAGGTTAGGGCCAAATACAAATAGAAAATTAAAAAATTAGTTCTCTAAGATCCAACATGATTTAACTTACAACCAATCTTATCTAGTCTAGATACACAACTAGATAAGAACATCAAGAAGAATCCATACTTGTACCCACAGGTCCACCAAAAGATCCTCTAGTTCCTAATCTGCAACTCTAGCTCTACTCCAAATTTGCATCTATTCTTCCTCTCCCAAATTAATCAATATCCAAGTGTAATTTGTCTCACATTTGGTTCTCTTTTCATACATTCACAACTCCATCACAATCCTACTGTAAGCTGCCTCACATTCGGTGATCTGCTCACAAACTCAGGAAAACTCACTCTTCAACTACTCCCACATTCACTCCTCCAAATGAATGACTAAACACTCCACCACAACCCCTAATTATACCAATCTAATCCACAAGTCAGCCCATAACAAAAATTAAATACAAATACATAAATTAAATACCACAAGTCAACTTGCAACATCATTTAAATATCTAGTAACCGATATCTAAATAAAATTATGATATCTCCTGGCTCCAATTGAATTAGAACTTGTTCTTTGAATAAAAAGTAGTATTTGAGGTCCTCTAAAACCCTTTAAATGTGAAAAGGCTGATTCCTTAAATGAAAGTGTTCATCCACTCTACAAGTCACACATAGAAAACTATCGTGCAGTCTACTAGAAATTGATACTGTAGGAGAATTTCCATATCTCCCAATCTATAAAGATTTATAACTTGTGAACTTGGCATATGAAAGAAATCTAAGACCTCTTCAATACTTGAAGTGCATATATTCTCATTCATTAATGATAATTAGTTACATGCTTCATAATAGGAACCTAAAAACTAGAAAAACATAGTTCCAATAGCAAGGTCCGAACAATTCAAACTTCAATTCAATCCATCCAATCTCCATTAAATCATGAGGAAAGGTTCTCCAATGTGTCTGAAACACATCCCTAACTAGGAAAATCATAGTCCCACCAAATCCAAACTTGATGCTCTTGCATCACATTAGATTAGGAAGGATCAAGTATACAAGCCAAAATTGAGATCCTATAATCAATAATTGAGCTGCATCAAAAATTAGGTCATCTCATTGTTACTTTCTAATCATTTGAGCAATTATCTAAATCTCTTAACTGAGTTGTTTTAATAGCTATTTGTAAATCCTCAAACAAGGTGGCATTTCTATTTGAAGTGTCTAAAGACCTTTGACAAGGCCACTCCTAAAAGAGTGATTAAATCTTCTAACAAGGTCACACCTAATAGTGTGATTTGTAACCTTTAACAGGTTTGGCTCCTAACAAGGCCCACTTTAGAAGAGTGAAAATAAGTAACTAGTTACAATTGGTGGTTTTTTTTCAAATAGGGTTTTGACATTAAATCTTGGTGTCACTTATCTTTATGCTATTTCTTTTATGTGTATGCAACTAAGTTAATCTTAATGTTAATCACATTAAGATTAGTATATTTAGTTATTGCCAAGTTATAGTATTTGCTAGAGTAATTTGAGTGCATGTATATTTTCCAAGTTATAATAGAATATAGTTTAATTAGAATTTTTATTTGTATTTACATCTAAGGGATCTAAGGTTTATTCTTTCAGTAACTGATTCAACCTTCCCCTCTCATTTACTCCTCTTATAATTCCAACACTTTAATCTCATTGATCTACATACCATAGTTGTTCCACTTTTCCTTCATCACTTGTTCAATGACATCTTTAGTGGCACATCTCATCATCTTTGGTTTTTTTAAGGTAGGGTAATCTATACTTCAGAAAATGGTAGCCTTGTTTATGTTTATTGGTCCACCTTCTAACCATATCTTCATATCATGAACTCTTCTCAACAAAATATTTATCCATACAACCTTGGAAACTTTAGAAAAGCTAGGGCATGGCTAAGCCTTTTCTCAGAAACAATCTTATATTCATCTCTCAACAATCCATTATCACACAATTTTTTATACTATTTTCAAAGATCATAATCTCCAATTTCTACTACTTTGCATATGTAACATGATCTCTCATCCTAGATCATCAACGATCTTGGTGGAATTGATGTCAAGATGCTAGATTCATCACCAGTTAATGCAATGTTAGGGTACTCCTTGAATTTTGGTAGAGGACACTGATCGTTCCTCACAATTTGTGCATTTCTTTCATTCATCATTTCTTTTGTGGACGTAGATAGAGAGGATATCATTTCTAAACTAGGGTTTGAACAAATTTGATTTGACAACTTTGAAAATAATTTAACTTGACATTGAGACTTTACTTACTGAGTTCTTCCAATTCCATGAATGACACACTATGAATTTCTCATTATGTCTCTAAAGTTTCCTTAATTTTTGGTGCAATAAAAATCTCTTCGTAAAATAAAAATGAGTGCCAAAATTTGATATATACCTTCAAACTTGTTCATTTATGTCTACAATAAATGTGATGTACTTTGGTAGGTACATGATAACTATCTCAATCTTTACATTGTGCTCATGTTTCCAAATACTTGGTCACTATTACTTGACTTAGCCAATACCATTTCATTTAGTCAATACATCAACTCGATCAATGTAATCTCTTAACCTATATTGCAATGATCAATCAATGCAAACAATGTTATTGATGCTCAACACTTAATAGTGTAGTTTATTTCATTGCTCAATTCTTCTCTCAAATCTACCCTAATGCATATTATATTCATGATGATGTTGACTCTTAATCATATTTCTTGTTAGGAACTAGTTTATGATATAACATTTAAGTATATAGTCCCTCACATAGCTTATTTTCTTAGTTGGAAGTGGTGTGATCACCTATTCCATTGGATTGAGTGATCTCAACTTTGTCTGTTCCACTATTTCTAGACTTTACTACCTTTTTCCATGTCATATGCATTTCATCCATTCATTTTCCTTTATTTATTTTATTATTTGGTGCTAGTTCTCAAGTCCTATAGTTCTTACTAACATGTCCAACTTTGACACAACTAAAACAAACCAGGTTTTCATTCAACCATTTCTTATAGTTACATTTGAAATGTGTCTTAATATCATTTTCTAGAACGTGTCCATACTCTCCACAATAAAGACAATTATACCATGTGTTTTAATTCAAATTGTATAAGTTACTTTGCTTAGGTGCTTGATTTTTCCTTTTAGATGTCTAGTTGGATTTTTCTTTTGATTTATATTCTTGAGCTCTATGTCCATATTTATGATAGTTGTAAGAATGTCATTCAAATCTAGGTGTAGTAGGTGCATCATTTGTCTTTGACTTGCATTCATATTCTTGGTGTCATTTTTTTTTGCAATTAAGACAGTTATTGGTAAACTTAAGTTTAGGGTTTTGCATACCAATTTTACTTTTGCAAATTTTCATTGTGTGTCCAAGTTTACCACAATGATGACATGTAGGTTTTCCTTTCAGTTTTTGATTTCTTTTCTCACCACTCTTTAATGACTTTCCCACCTCAGTAGATGAAGAGAGCTTAACATGTCCTAGGCTAAAAGTATCATTGGATGACCTTGATGATCTCATTATTTCTTCAAAGTATCTAATAACTTCACTTGGTTTATTTACTCTTTCCAGAAGTTATTTCTTAGTTATCAACTCTCCTTAGTTGGTCACTTTGTGATCTCAAATTTTTCATCTTTGTGTCCTTTATGTTCAAATTTTGATTTGTATGTAACAATAGATTCATGATGTCCAACTAATTTTTCGCAAGCTTATGCACATCAAAGGATTTTTCTTCAAGTCTAGTAGCCATTTGTCTTTTTTAATCTTCAACTATGATCTTATCTTCTTTGGCTTTTTTCTTTTGTTTATTCAACTCACATATTCTTACTGGTTGAATTTCCTATTTTATTTTGAGTCCTCTAACTTCTTTACTTAGAATGTTCTTCTTCTCCAATATATGTTCTATTTTTGTATCACTATCGCTAGTATTTCCATTGTTAAGAAATTCATTCACATCAACTTCCTTATATAGTGTTTCATTCTACTAAATGGTCATATCTCTCATTTTCTTTAAGGATTTCCTTAACTCTTCTTTTTCTCCTTCAAGTTGCTACAATATGATATGGATTTCAATCATCTCATTCTCACTTATCTTTCCCAATTTGTATTCCTTTATTTGTTAGACTTCTTTCAAGATTACAAATCTCTAATACCAATTGGTTGAAGGGGGTGAATCAAGATGTATAAAACTTTTAATTGTTTAATCAATATATAAGATTTATTGTATTCACTCCTAATCCATCTCATGTCTTAGATATCATACCATATAATCATAAACTGTAACACTGAAATAAAAATTTTCACACCATATAATCACAAATCTTTACTGATAAAACAACAAATTTCACCTATTAGGGCTACATTTTGATCACTTCTAATGATCTACCATGTGAGGGGTCTACATGGTTAAAATCTTTACAATACTATTAGGTCTCACCTTGATTAAAGGATTTTAAAATTAAAGTGATGTAGGGACTCTATTAGGAGATTTAAATAAGGTCTGTTAAAACAACTCTATTAAGAGATTTTCCCTAACTCAATCTATGAAAATGGATTCATTACTCGATCCTTCAATTTTCTCTAAATTTGTTTACAAATCTCCTCTCTTCAATTTCTCAATCTGATCTCCTTATCTCTTATGCTATGTTATGTCCTTCACTGTTACGTTACTTTATTTTGATTTTCATATCTGACTTAGCCTTCCTTTCTCTATTCTAAGTTTGTTCACTCTTTTACACTTTATTCTTTTTTGCATCTACACCATTTTGACTTTAGGGTCAAAACCCTTCTTAAATAGATAATCATAGAAAGTTATAGATCTTAATCTATGATCTATATTTCATCCTTTTTTCATTTACCCTATTGAATTTTTGATTAGTTAATCTACTTTTCTTAGGATTAATGCCCTCTAAAAAATGTATAATCTACTTCTTAACTATCTCTACAATATTTAAATGTTGAATAGAAGTTGAGTAAAAAGATTTACATAAGTTTTTGTACCATTACAAACTCATATGTCAAAACTAGTTTACTCAACAATTGAATGTTCTAACGCTCATTCATAACTAATTAGCATTCATGTTGACACTCAACTTCTATAGGGTTGGCATATACTGACTCACTCAGCATAAGTTAACCTTTACTTTTCTTGATCTCCTTTTTTTTCTTGGCATGTATGCTTTATTGGTCTCTACTAGGGTGCTTGGCAATATTTGACTTGTTTGGCTTGTACTAAAATGTAAACAAATCCTTTGTAGCTTAGCCTAGTTTAGATGGCTCAATTGCAATGATGATTGACCAACACTGCCTTGTAAATAACTAAGTGTTGGACATTAATAGGAAACTTGGGATTAGAGATTAATTGTTTCCTAATTTAAAGGACTTATAAAACATTCAACAAAATGTTATCATGTAATGAATTTAAAAATTAAATTGTTAGGTCCACTTAGTTAAGAGATTTTTTACTACAATGGTTAGAGAGTAACATTGAAATTATATATTTGGGTTTAACACTACTTTTTGTAATACCCCAAAATTGGCACATTTTCCATGCTAAACCAATTCTGGTCTATTTAATCAATTCTAATTCCTATTTGACTAGGAAATTCTAATTTTGATAATCTCTACTTGACCTAAGTGTCAAATTTAGAAAATCATTAATTTGTACTAATCATGTACTTTAATTAATTCCTAAATATTCATTGAATTGGCTAAATTAACCTTTTAATTTAATTAATTTAATTATAATTAATAGTACTTTAATTAAATTAAATTCATTCATTTTAGCTAATATACATGAGGAATTAAATATATTTGATTTAATTAAATATTCTCATTCTAATTGTTGAATTTAATTATTCAATTTAGAATACTCAATTATGAGGTCATATTTAATTTTGCTGAATCAAATATCTTCTCCAATATTCTCTCTTCAATTTAGAAATGGAAACTCTAAGAGGACTAAAATTAGAAAAGGAATTAAATTAGTTAACTCCTAATCCCACTCAAAAGAAATCAATTAACTTCTTTTTCACAAGGAAACTTTATATTCTAACTGAATATTCTCTAGATTTCAACCATTTTTTCTATTGGATCTTGACTATTGATCAATTTCTTGGTTTCTATTTAAGAAGCCAACAATCCCTCATTACTAGGGTTAACATTTTTTGATTTGCATCGAACTTATGCTAGAATACTCACTAAATCATTTACATTCATAGCATTATTATTCTTGTACAGTAATCTCATTTAGTTTAAATGCACTCATTTAGATTAATTGTTCTTTCTTGTTTCTAGATTAATACTTGTATCTCATCTAGATTAACACTTGCATCTCATATAGCTTAAAATCATTCATTCCTAATGTCTGGTTGCTAGCTTCTTGATCTAAGAGAAATAGAATAATCATTCTAGTTAAGAGGCAATAGGTCAAATTGTTGGACATTTTTGATAAGCAATCTCATGTTAATCCTAGGATTATCTCTTAGCTAATGATCATGTTGAAGTGTATGTGAAGACAGAGGCCTACATTTCTCACATACATTTCTAACACCCATTATGGGGCCAAGAAATCAAGTTTCTAGCCTCATCTATTCCTTTTTCTACATATTTTACTATTTTGTCACTAAAATTTGTAAAGTATTCTGGTTTCTCATGTGATAAATCTCATTCACGTGTGAAGAAACTAATATTTCACTCCCTATACTACACTTCCTCATGCAAAAAAGGGTATAATTGCGCAGTTTCTCACATGGTAGACACCATTTTTTCACATGGGCCTATGCAAGAAATTGCATGAAATTTGACATCAGTAAATGCAAAATGAAGTTTTCAAAAAACAAATATCATCATAATTTAACTAATAGTTTTTTTTGAAGCATTTTCATTTTTGATTTCTAATTTTCAATAGCTTAATAGTGGTTTGCAAGAGGCTTGTCAAAGACACCTTATTACAAGACCTTAAAATAGTATTGATTATTTGGTTGTAGGATGTTTTTATCAAAGATACACATGTCAAAGAATATATTCAAACCCACTAAAACATTGTGTCTTGTTTGTTATTTTCTTACACATAGTTTAATAGGGCTTGTGAACTTTGTAGGGCTCTAAACAAAAGAATAGGGGAGTATGCTCTTTGCTACTTGGAAGTGATGTCCAAGATTAAATCAAAGACCTAGATGCCTTTGGAGGATGGTACCCAAGGGAGGCAAGAAAGTTAGTGGTTCTCCAAAGCAAAGCCTTTGATGAAGAGATGATGATTTCCTTTTAGGGGATCAAAGTTTTGGAATAGGACAAGTTGCGATCAAAAAACCTAACTCAGTGATTAACATGTTTTGCATGTTTGGGTAAGGTGATGAAGTAGAGGATTATGCTCTTTCCCCTTGTGGGAAATTAGAAACTTGGACACTTAGATCTAAACCACCAGTCCGAGTCAACCTTTAGAGGGCCTGCTAGAGTGATCCAACCTCTGGAAATAACCCAAGTGAGCACACTCCTTTTTTTTTGAGATTCCAATTCACTATAATAAAGAAGCTTTGTTGAGAAAAATACTCCAAAGCCATATTAATTTCTTCTTCTTCATTATGATATTTCATAGCAAGAAGAGGCTCTATATACTGCATTGGCTGGCGCAGGCCCCAATCTTGCTAGTCAAGTGTGTGCACTTATAGATGCTGGTGTAAGTTATTGGCCTCAACTTCATTTGTGAAGCCACTGTGGGTTAATATGAACAAAATCCAAGTAAAAACCTCTTAGTTAGTTGGTTCACCTCCAAAAGCGAGCACAATCTTTGTGCAAGGAAGGGGAAGAATCTCTCTTGTATATACTCACCATAGGAATGTACCCAAATGTTGGAAGGTGGTATACATGCTTGACCCTTACCACAAGAGTGTTCATTCAAAATATATGATATTGTGTCCTTGGAATACACCAAAAATACAAGCACCTTCTAGTGGGGTGACACAGTTGTGTGAGGTGAATGCATACACATAAGTTGTGAGCCAAAGGTTTTGCTTTCATGGGAAAATTAAATTATTAGAAAAAAAAACAAAAAAAAAGAGAAAAAAAAAAATTGTGGAGGAGAGAGAAAGTGACGAAAATAGAAAGAAAATAATAATAAAATTAAAAATAGAAAAAATGGAGAAAAGAGGAATTTCTATTTTCAAGGTGCATGGGTGGCATAAATAGAAAATAATAAAAATAGTTGTCATTCCATTAATCGAGGTGTGTAGGTGGCATTTTAGAAGTTTGTGGAAAGATCCTTAAATCATGTATTTAATATTTGTTGGGTGCTTAGTTGTATTTGGGTGGGAATTTAATATTTATTTAAAAGTAGTTGTAGTTACCTTTTATCCCACATTGGTTGTGTTCGTAATGTCTTGGGTTAGAAGTGCCTATTTAAGCAAGACTTATTATCATTTGTGATCAAGTTGGAGAAATAGAAGCTCTTCAAGTGTAAGCTCTTGTAGTAAAGCTCTTCTAATGTAATCTCTTGTAAGGAAGTTTGAGAAATAGAAGTTCTTGCATTGTAAGCTCTTCAAATGTAATCTCTTCTAATGGATTTCAAGTATTAATGGATGCTTTATGAAGCATTTTTGTCATCTCTCTATCTCCATCTTGTTATGATTTTGGTTGAGAGTTGGTATGGGTAGTGTGGCCCATCATCACTACCAAAGGTCATATATCTCCAAACAACGTAGCTAAATTCTTATTTAGATGATTTTTTCATATAATGTACATTGAAACTAATTACATTCCTAAAATGGCTGATCAAGACCAAGAAAATGAAGAACATAGTAAAGAAATAGATCACCAAAGGAATGAAAGACGTAAAAAACCTTTTACTAATGAGAATGAGGAAAATGAAGAAATACTTCTTGAAGACATCAAAAGATGTCATAAGGATAGGCACTTCTAGAAAGTCATGGAAATCTTTCTTAACAAAGAGAAAAAGAAATACTTTCTAAAACTCACTCAAGAGGGAGCCAAGCTACCTCATCACTTTAATGTCAAAACAACCATTACACCTAAAAAGGAACTTGAAATGTCTAAGTTTCAAAAATAATTGAAGATCATGCAAGAAAAATTAGCCCAAATGATGTGTATTAAGGACAAACCAATCAAAACATACACCCAAGAAACTCTTTGTCCATTTCCTTTTGATAAGAGTATAGACATGCTTCCTTTTCCAATAGGAGTTGAGTTACCCAAGGATGATAAATACTTAGGAACTTCCAATCCCCAAGATCATTTGTAGGTATTTGCTACCTTGTCTATGGATTTTATGCATAATTAGACGTATCTCATGTGTCCCATGAAGTCTAGGTGGTCAAACCATGGAATGGTTTTACAATTTCCTACTAGTATCAAAACATTTGATGAGGTTGATAGCCTATTTGTTCAATAGTACTCCCACAACATACAACATCCAGTTAACATACGAGACTATGAAACCTTAAAAAAAAGTTTTGAACCTTTCCTCACATTCCTTCAAAGATGGAAACAACTTAACATCAAATATTCATGAAAGATCCCTAAAATGGAAAAACTTGACATACTTACAGATAACCTTTTACCTGACTTTCGGTATAAAGTTCAACTTCAAGGGGCACACACCTTTGAAGACATGGTCACACAAGATATCTAAATAGAGGAATTCATGGTCAAAATGGGTGAAATAACCCTTCAAAAGGACACCAAACAAGGATCAACCTCTAAAAGGATAAATCTAAATATGTGAAAAAGAACCGAGAGGTAGTACATGGTGGAGTTGTTGACAACATTACTCTTAAAATTTACAAAGAAAATTTCAATCTTACAAACAATCTCAAAGCATCCAAGAATTTTGATAAACCTCCTCTTGAAAAAAAGACATTTGGAAACAAAATGAAGAACTCATCTTGGGTTAGACACCAAAAAAAATAATATACACCTGTTGGTGAACCTTTGGATGTGGTCTATAAGACCTGGCTACAAAACAAGATCATTTCTCCATTAGATAACTCTCATCCTTATGATCCACAACAATGACCTTCATGGTGGAATGAAACTGTATTGTGCGAATATCATCGAAACAAAGCTCACAAAACCAGCAATTGCATCAACTTGTGTCACAAAGTTCAAGACTTAATTGATGATGATGACATTGTTGTGGATGGACATAATAAGAACTCAAATCACAAGGCTTTCAAGGAACCATTCCTATCTTATGAAAAAGGAGAAAATTCAAAACATAAACCTCATAACAAGGTCAACTATATGTACTCTAATGATGATGATGTGATCAATATGGTTGAACCTATGGATTTTGAGTATTTTGACATTATCACCATCAAGGGAAAACAAGACAACACTAAACCTAAGACACCATTTGTCTTAAGGGCCACTACATCTACTACATCTGACATCAAACCATCATAATCTTGTGCCAACACTATTACATGTTCTCATGCCAAGATAGTACTCAAAGGCCCTATGCCTTCTGCTCTTGAGTTAGAACAACACAGAGACAAACCTCTTGCTATTCCATCTGGAAAAGGTATAAAAGTTACAATATTTGTTGCAACAACTAGCTACAGTATCCTTGATCAATTATAATGAACAAATACTCAAATAATGATCTTTGAATTCCTTAAACTCTTGCCTGCTCATAGACATATTCTCAAAAAATTCCTCATTGAAGCAAACGTACCTCAAGATCTTGATCTTGATAGGTTCCAATTTATGGTAGGTCATCTACCCTCACCTTACTATGTGTCCTTCTCTGAGGAGGATGAGAATTTATTGAATCATCCACATAACTATTTGTTACACATTGAAGTCATGATACACAAAAACCATGCTTGTCATGTGCTTATTGATAATGGAGCTAGCTTAAAGATTGTGTCTACTACTCTACTCAGAAAATTGGGCTATTCTAAGGAGTCCATAGATCCTCATTGCAAGATAATCATCAAGTCATATGAGAATGTTAAGAATAAATCTTTAGGTCTTGTTGTGTTACCTCTTGGAGTTGGTCTTTTAGAAATGGACATCACTTGTTAAGTCCTTGATATCTCATTAGCATATAACATCCTACTAGGGAAACCATGGATACATGAAATGCAAGTTGTGCCCTCAACTTACCATCAATGCTTCAAGTTTCCATTTCATGGCTTTGAAGTCACCATACATGCAAATACTAGCTATTCTTGTAACATGCTGAAATCCACTAAAAGCTTTGTACCTACTAATAGGGAATCTACAAACCATCATGATGACAAGCTGAAACAAATCAAGTAGTCACTCAAGCTGAAAGAAACTAGGATAAGTGAATACCATATAGTCCAAGTTCTATCTTTGACATCTCTTCCTGAGTCTCCCTGTCATTATAGGAAACCATCTAAAGTGAAGAGACCTTTTGTGTTCTCACTTCAAACAAAGTAAAATGGTACCTTTTTTAAAGCTATTTTACCTCTTAGGGAGGAAGATGAAAATAGAGCCATTACTACATGGATATACAAACAGGAAATTCTAGTTGATCTAACATAATAGTCTTGTAAAATTACTCCTGAAAAGTATGGTCTAGGTCTTAAACTCATGAAACTCTTTGGATACAAGGGGAATAGTCTGATTAGATGAAATAAAAATGGTTAGATGCCCATGAGGATGATGTTTCAGACTATTCCAGACTATAGGTTATATGAGAACATGAGAGTTCATCTAGCCATGAGTCACAAGATGAGTTAGATGCCCATGAGGATGATGTTGATGATGAGGATCCTTATCGTTATCCAATTCTTACTGATCTTGATAAAGTCTTCATAGAACCAAATGATTTTGTACCACGTGATAGCACTCTAGCTAGTGATAGTGATTCTTTTGATAACACTACTGATTTTTCCCATACCCAAAATGAACAAGGAGAGTCTAGTCATGCTTTAATCATTGAACAACTTTGTAAAAATTGAGATGATGAAGGAGAATGAATCATCATTACTACTAGGGAATTCTATAATCTATCTCCATGCAATACAGATTCTTGAGAGTATGAATTTGAATCTTTATTAGAAACAACTATAGGAAAAGATATAGATCAAGTTCATGTCTATGAAAATTAGTTCAAATTAGGTTAATCATCTAGGGTTAGGTTGGATGACTCTTATCCCACTAGTGTCATCAAGTCTTTAATTACTAATGTTAGAACTCAAAGACATTCGAACACACTTGTGGATGAAATCACTCTAGGTCTCAAATTTCTTGTCCAAGTATTTGATAATTATATTGTGAACACTATTGAACCTACCACATCTCTTCCACTCACCTATCCCAAGCTTATAGACTAGAATTCCAATGCATCTAGTGAAGTCCCTACATTCTAGAATGAGTATGCTCTTGCCTGCTACTTAAACATTGTCAAACTTGTAATGTCTTCCAAAAAAAAACAAAGAATCAACATGATTGAAGCTGACATCAAATATTTTAGTCATACAATCAAAAAGAAAAGAAATGGAAGGTTCGATGGTGAAAACCACATTGTGGAAGTATTTGAATCTAAAATAGTAGAAATAAAAGACATATCCCAAGGTGAAAAGCTCTCTAAGGCACCTATTGATAAGATATTTGATGCAGTTCATAGTCATTTGTAGGAATCATCAGTATTGATAGAACTAAAACAACTGATCAACTTGGGAATAGAGGAACAACCTCACATGGTTCGTCTTTTGTAGTCATCATCTTTAGAAGAAAAAGAGGAATATATTACCTTCTTCCAAGAGAAAAAGTTAAATTTTGTGTGGATATACTCAAACATGCTAGGCTTGGATCTTGATCTCATAATGCATCATTTATCTATTGCACTAGGTGTTAAAACAATCAAACATAAATTTAGAGAAATGCATCCTTGTGTTGAATTACTTATTAAAGTTGAAGCAAAAAAGCTTATGAAATATGGTTTCATCTATGCTATTGATTACATTGAATGGATATCAAATATTGTTCTAGTCTCCAAACATGACAAATCTATCAGAGTTTGTATAGATTTCCCAAATCTGAACTTAGCATGTCCGAAGGGTGATTTTCCACTCCCCAACATTGATATGATAGTGGATATGACAATAGGATATGAAATATACTCACTCATAGATACGTTTTCTAGTTATAATTAGATTAAGATTACACTAGAAGATCAAGAAAAGACTATTTTCACTTGTGCATGAGGGACTATTTGTTGGAACGTGATGCCATTTGGTCTTAAAAAAATTGGTGCCACATATCAAATGGTAGTTACTACAATTTTCCATGATATGATGCATAAGACCATGGAGAACTATGTCGATGATACCTTGGTTAAGAGCACAAAGTGCAACACTAACCTTCAAGATTTGGGACCCATCCTAGATCATATGGAGAAATTCAGTTTGAGAATTAAGCCCAAGAAATGTGCATTTGGTTTAATTTCTAGGAAACAACTTGGTTACATTGTCTCTACAAAAGGAGTCAAGGGCAATTTAGAGAAAGTTTAAGCAATCATGGACATGCCTCCACCTCGCAATATCAGTCAAATGAGGGGTTTACAAGGAAGACCTCAATCCATTTTTATATTCATCTCATAACTTGTGGATAGGTCACAAACTTTTACCAAGATGCTACATAAAGGTGTGAAATACAACCGGAGTCAAGATTGTGATTAGATTCTAACACAGATAAAGCAATACCTTGCCAATCCACTGATCTTAATGCCTCCTATCTACAAGAAGCCTCTTATTTTGTACATCTCATCAAAAGAGTCATCTCATAATATCTTGCTAGCTCAAGAAGACAATAGTAACAAGGAAAGAGCTATCTACTATCCGATTTGCATGCTAATTTCTTATTAAATGAATTATAGTATTATTGAGAAGGCTTACTTGGTTATCATCTTTTCTTACCAAAATTTGAGACACTACATTCTCACTCATACTACATGATTGGTCACTAAAATTGATCCACAAAAATATTTACTTAGCAAGGCAGCTTTGACAAGAAGATTAGCTAAATGGGTCATGATATTAAGTGAGTTTGACATTTAGTATGTTGAGAGAAAGGCTATAAAGGACAAGAAATTGTCGATAAATTAGTAGAAGCAATAATTTATAGTCTTCTTCCACTAAACATTGACTTCCCTAATGAATCAATTCTAATGCTAATGTATCAAACTTGGGTGATGTTCTTTGATGGTTCCTTCACACAACAGGGATCTGGTGTTGGGCTCTTATTCATAACACCATAAATGTATTCACTGCCTAAGGCATATAAGTTTTTGTTTCCTTGTACAAACAATATTTTAGAATATGAATCCCTAAGTAATGGCATGAATATTGCAGTTGAATGGAGAGTGGATGAATTGAATATCTTTGGTGATTCGCAACTCATAATCAACCAAGTCAATGATGTGTATTAGATGAATGATGAGAAATTAATAACTTATAATACATGGTGGATGACCTAAAGAAATATTGTGCTCATATCACTTTTCAAAAAATTCCTTGGGTAGACAACAAAGTTGCTAATGTAATGGCCATTCTTGTTTCCATGTTACAAATGCTAGAGAATGATCTTCGACACGAGTTCCTGGTCGAAGTGTTACTCTACCCTACCTATAATTCCCTTGAATCTCAAATGATTTGTTCTATTGTAGGACATAACTCATCCTGCTATCACCATATATTTTCTTACTTGCGTGACTATTTTTTTTTTTTACAATCTAACCCAGAATGAAAATGTCACCTTATTCATAATGCTTCATGGTATTTATTATTGTTGATTATATGCTTAAGATAGGTCTTAATGGAACACTCCTTAGGTGTTTAATACCTGATGAGCCAAAATGTGCATTAATCAATGTACACAAGGGCATTTATGGATCTCACTCTAATGGCTTGACACTAGCTCATAAACTTATTAGAGTTGGTTACTATTAGTTGAAGATGGAGCAAGAGACAATCAATTTCACTAACTCCTAAAAATAATGCTAGCTTCATCAAAATCTGATTCATGCTCCAAGTACAGAACTAATTCCATCTATCATGATGTGGCCATTCCAACAATGGGTCTTTGATCTTGTGGGTCATATTCACCCATCCTCTTCAGATGGACAAAAGTTCATCATTACAACTATAGACTACTTCACTAAGTGGGTAAAGGTAGTCCCTCTCTCTATAGAAAATGGAAAAACTATAACATCATATGCAGGTATGGTGTACCTTCCTCCATCACTACTAAAAATGGAGGATAGTTTTAAAAAAATGATCTTGAAGAATTGTGCAAAAAGTTCAAAATCACACAACATTGGTTTTCTATTTATCACCCCCAAGGTAATGGTCAAGTGGAAGCATCCAATAAGGTTAACCTTAAGATCTTGCATCACACAATTTACAAATCTAGAAGGGACTAGTACCTGTAGATTAATCAAGCTTTATGGTCTTACAAAATGAGTATCATAACTCCAATGGGTACAACATGCTTTGCTTTGGTATATGTAGTGGATGCTATGCTTCTAATTGAGATTGATATTCCTAGTTTGAGAATCTCCATGAAGAGCCTTGTTATTGATGATGACTATAGAATATCTTAGCTTCAAGAGCTAGAATTGTTAGGTGAATGTTGACAAGTGGCATGCAATAATCTTTGGGCCTATCAGTAGCATATGTCTAGAAGGGAAAGTTTGAACCCATTTGGATTGGTCTATTATAGTTATTGTAGTGTTTGGATTTGGTGCTTACCAACTTTCTATAGCCGAGGGAGAGGCACTCAAGTAGCCCTTCAACACTCTCCATCTAAAGTGGTTCTACAACTGATATGATTTTAGAAGCTCTCTATATATACTTAAAAGTCCTTTAAAAAGTCTAAAAATTGCAAGAATTCCTTAAAAAATCATTATCTTGGTGAAAACCAAGACATAGGCACCTTGGTAATACCAAAAAAATGAAATACAAAAAAAAGTGAAAAACAATAAAATGTTTCATTGATGAAAACGTGGTGAATAGGCATTATGGTAGCAAAAAAAAAGAGAATCTCTACCAAAAAGGTGAAAACCTAGTAAACAGGCACTTCTTGTTTCAAATGCTACATCTCACAATGTATCTTTTGGCTCTTGTGTAGTTGCTTTCTTTCTCTAGTTTGTTGCTTTCACTCATGCATCCATGGATTGAATCTTGTCATAACTTAGGGGCAGCTATTGTAGTGTCATGGGAGTCTCTTTCATGTTAGTCACCAGTTGTTATAACTCTATTTGCCTACTACTACTTGTGTCACTTTTTGAGATTCCTTTCATAGAAGATCTCTCTCACATTAGTCACCAATTGTTCTAAATATGTCTGCTTACTGTCACTCATCTCACTTTTGAGATTCCTCTCATGGAAGAACTCTTTCACAATAGTCACTAGTTTTTCTAACTACATTTTCCTACAATCGCTCATGTTTCTTTTTAGATTCCTCTCATGGAAGATCTCTTTCATGATAGTTACTAGTTGTTCTAATTGTATCCATCTACTATTACTCATGCCACTTTTGAGATTCCTCTCA
Source organism: Cupressus sempervirens (assembly GCA_028749045.1). Taxonomy (NCBI): domain Eukaryota; kingdom Viridiplantae; phylum Streptophyta; class Pinopsida; order Cupressales; family Cupressaceae; genus Cupressus; species Cupressus sempervirens. Next base: position 733,784,490 of record CM053793.1, read on the forward strand.
TTAACGATCTCTCTCGCATCAGTCACTAGTTGTCCTAATTGTGTATGTCTATTATCGCTTAGTTTCCTACTAAGGTTATTTGTACTAAAGATTCCTCTTTGACTTTAGTCACTATTTTTTCTAACTACATCTATCTACTTTTGTCACCCTATTGAAGAGATTTCTTTCACAGATGTTCTAAACATTGACACTTGACATCAATCCTAAAACAACAGAAAATGAACTCAAAAAAAAGAATTTTTTTGGGATATGCTGAGCTTTTTCTTTTCTTGTTTGTTTTCTAATTTATTATGTCTCTTCAAGCCGCTCAATGATGTCTCTTTTGACTAGACTAGTGAGGACTAGGAGCAAGATCTTTTCTTTTCTTTTTGTTTGTCAGTTTAGTTCCAATGATCTAAAGCATCCATATAAAAGGGGTGTCCATTATAAGAGCCTCTATCTTGTAGTAGATGGTTGTGTGTACCTTAACTTATTTTACATGAACTCTTCAATGAGGTTGGTTCTTTTCCTTGCTTGTTTGAGTGAATTCTCTATGATATAGTAAATATTGATACTTGTCCTATTAAGTGAACATACGGGTCACTGCGAGTATACTTAGCAAACTTCTGTCTCAGGTTACAAATGCAAGGGTCATTGCGGACAAAATAAATACTAATTACTTAGCATAGGAAGGATCTCTCATGTGTTTGGTGTTCTTGCATGCAAGAAAAATTCTAGTCATCCTAGTATTTATGCTCTGATGCTTATGTTAGCTTGCTAAATCAAAAGGGACAAATGTTCTAGTTATTCTGGCTTCTTATGCCTCGAATGCTTAAATTTAATCCTAACAAAAATAGAACATATGTTCTATTCATTTTCTCATGATTGAAATGTCAATGGGAAATGTAAAACATTTAGAATTTAGCTAAATGTTCAATGATGATCATTTTTGAAGCTTGGTAACTAGACTTAAGGTTGCATCTAGTGTAGGACTGCACTGCATAAACACATGGTTCAGTCATTGACTTACTCATATCCTTTGTGATGAGGGATTGTTGGTTTCTTCAAAAGTGTCACATTTTTTCATGGCTACACAAGCATTCTATTCTTTGGTTCATCCTCTTGATCTTCATTGATTACCTGTCACTATCAACAAAATTGGGAACACTACATGAGATGTTAGTTCATTCACATTTTGTATTTCATATACATTCTCTCATGATTCATACCATCTACACTGCATTCGTACATAGTATCAAATTTCCATTCATAATCATATCATTAACATCTCATGTACAAAAAAGTATAAAGAAAGAAAGATGCCACATGTGAAGATACTCAAATCAAAAATCTCATATATGTGTGAAGTCAACTATGTACATCGCTAGAAAATTGCACGCTACTTGAGAACTATCAATCTCAATATGATACAAAATGGTGCTAGCACACCATTTGATACATAGCTAGAGAAAAATTAGAAGAAAGTAAGATAAATCTATCCTTCTCACTCCTCTCTAGCTAGCGCAAGAGGAGGAGGAGGCATATCTAGTCTTGTCAGAGGTCGTGTACCTCTTGAATCTCTAGTATACTAGGGAAATTGAGGCATCTTCTCTAACTTATCTAGCACTACCACAAGATATGTCACATAATAGTATGTTGCGTTAGTTGACTAAAGATGAGCCTCATCATAATGGCACTCCATTTTCTCTCATATCTCGTAGATCTCACAATCACACTTTAGTAAATGTGTATCTCACACTGCAAGTTGTATATGTATCTCTCCCAACTATGTTGTGTTGTCCTTACTCGATCTCTAGATCTACTTAGGCAATCTTGGGTCTATGCCAAGATATCTCCACCTTGTGGCCACATGGTTCATTGGTCGTACATCTCCTCATTTCTGGTTATGTGCTTTGGCTTCTTGGTTGGCCACTCAGCCTTTGTATGTTGCTTTTATGTGTCCCTACTTATCACTCCTAGAGATCCCATCTCATTGCGAGAGCATCTATGTCTTGTCCTACTCTCACCAGCACTTGCATCATCTCCCATCTCCCATCTACCAAGGAGGGATAGGAATTTTTTGTGTTATATTTCAGGGTCTCTCCTACTATGGCTATTGTAGTGATGGCTATAGTGCTCACACTAGTTGTATCGGTATAGCCATCCCTACTGGGTTAGTGAATTGTGGGAAATGATAAATTGCAAAATGTCCTTGATATGCTATAGTCATCCCCCCATCTACTATAGCTAACATGTGATCCCACTATCTTTCCACAAAGGTACACACATCAATCATCAAACAACCTTGGTCTAGCCTCACCAACCATTCATACTTCAAATCTTTAGAAAATTTCACATATGAGTAGTACTCCTAAGAGATGTCTTGTAGAAGACCATACTGTCACTAGACACAAGTAAGTGGGAATCTCTCAATGACCTACACAGAGTGACCAATCAGTGGTTGAGATGCAAACATGTATCTCAACTCTATGGGTGCATCATCCCATGCCCCTATCTCTCTCTAGGTTCTCCACACTACTACTACTAGGTCAGCTTGTAGGTGTCTCCATTGTTCAATCTTCTTGAACATTGTATTGGTCAATTGTCCCTGATATATATATATATATATATATATATATATATATATATATATATATATATATATATATATATATATAGTCTCAAAAACTTGTCTATCATTAGTAAAAATGGGTTTTGTGATAGGACAATGCTCCCATGTCCATACCTAAAGAATTGAAACCCTAGTGGCCATTCTCTTTCTCTCATGATAAACAATCTCGTGCATCTCATGGAACATATGGGTGAGCATGAACTCACTCCATCCATCTCACACTAGCTCATCTAGCATCTACTGTAGCATCCTACCCTATCCACACTCAAGTCGATGTTGGCCTCTATCAGGCATCAAAAAATAGCTAATGAATATGCCCAATACTGCTACGAGCTTGTGAATGTGACCATAGGTATTCACTAGCTCATCCCATCTAATGGCTCTACCTATAATGAGGTCCTCCTAGAATATTTCCCTTAGTGTTACTGTGTTTGTCTGTGGCACTACGTCGTGTCCGTGGCCCATGGAAAAAGATCTATAGAATCTTGTAAATGTCCTTCAGAGTGATAGTCATCTCTCCCTAGGGAAAATAGAAGTTGTTCATCTCTAAATGGAAATGCTCAACCAGAGCTTTCAATAGGCCATGATTCACCAACAATGTAAGAATTCGACAAAGATATGACAAAAAAAGGGAGTTGATATGTCCATGTTGACATTATCTAGCTATCATATCAAGGGTCTATAAGGAAACTAATGTGATTTAAAAGTAACATCACAAAAGCTAACCTATAGACATGAAAACAACAAGAAAATGATTAGTCTCAAATAGGCAAAAATGATGAGAAAAAGTGCAAAATATCAATGGCAAATCAAAATTCCAACATTTAATTTTGCAAATTACACCATATTTTCGCATGAGATTTCATCTTCATGTGCAAGCTTGCACCTTTTCATGTGAGGAAACACATTCTCGTAGAAGAAAGTTCAAAATACTTAGAAAATGCACAACCAAGTTTAGCATTTCTCATGTGAGAGATGGGTATCTTTTGTGTGAAGAAACCCACAATACTTGGCCAAGAAGTATTGGCTTGGTACTTCCTCACATGAAAGGTGGTTGGAGTCATGTGACAAACGACATCGTCTTGTGAGAACTGACATGAAAAAATTGAAAAACCCCTAAAAACACGCTAAAAATGACTCAAAATGCATAAAATTTATAGTGCGAAGTGGGACTATTGATAACTCACTAGAGGTCTATAGTCTATTGGCTGGTTGTGTCACCTAAAGTGCTTGAATCAATGCATACGCATGGGGACCACCTTTTTTCTTCTCAAATCTCTCTTCTTCAAAAGAAAAAAGCATAAATGAATTGAAAATGACCCTTTAAGCCCTTATATAGGTTTTGACCTAATTTTTCAAAAAGCTCTAATTGGCATGAAAATCACCCCTAGCTAATGTCGCTACTCTGAACCCATTTTCAAGATCAAATTCAAAATCTAACACACTTAAACAGCTCAAAATCACATTTTAAAAATTTGGGATCGACACAATCAAATGCTTGTGAAGTCCATTGTTTGGATACTTCATGAATCTTGGAATCCTTTCAAATCACATTTTGTTCAAAATTTCCAATTTTTTTGGGGAAAGTCAACTTTGGTCAATTTTGGTCAATTTTGGTCAAACCTTATCTTTTGGACCTCGAAATTATTCTGAATCAACTTTAAATTTTCTTCACGCTCTTCTAATCTAATCTACATTCTTTTGACTCTTTGATCACATCTTTATCTTTCAATATATTGCTCGGTATCACTGTTGTGGTGTATAATCTTTCAATTTCACTCCCAAAGGGGTAGGATGATTACATCATTGAATATTTCAAAATTGGCTTCAACTCAATCTGACTCTTATGTCCTCATCACTCAAGGCATCTTGTTCCTCTCTCTTTGGCATCATATGTCATCTATCTTATCTTTTGATCAACTGGTCAATCTTATAACAGTTCTTGTCAGAGTCGATGGACTAGTATTCAAGTTTTCTATCTAGACTCTGGGGGATTAAGCTCTGTTCAAGAGATAATTCCAAATTCTTTCTGAGGGTTAAGATTCGTTCTGGAGATAATACTAACTCTTGCTGAGAATTAAGCCTCATTTTGGGGATAATTCTAAGATCTTGATGTCAATCAATATTTAATGGATAGGTATCACAACAATCTGATCCTAACTCCTGAGGATCAAGCCTTATTTTGGGGATAATTCTATGAATCACGATTAATCATATCATCTTCTAATTGGTAGGTATTGGGACATTCTAACCTCAACTCCTAAGAATTGAGTCTCATTGTGGGAACAATTATGTGAAGTTTGACAACCTTCGGTCTATCAATATTAGTTTCTAGGTGTTATATCTTGATTCTCTAAGGTTAAGCTTCACTTTGTAGATAACCTTAGAAAGCTTATCAATTTTGGTATCTAGATATTCTATCTAGATTTCCTACGGTTAAGCTTCAGTTTAAAGATAACCTTAAAAATCTTATCAATTGGTCTATGTGTCATTAATCTTGGAACCTATCTCACCACATATTGATATCTAGGTGTTCTATTTTGATTCCCTAAGGCTAAGCTTTATTCTGGAGATAACCTTAAAAATCTTATCAATTGGTTTTCATATCATCAATTTTGGAACCAATCTCATTTCTTGATCTATGCTTTGTACTTTTGATTCCTTTGAATCAAATGTACTAATCACACATTCATTCAAAGAGGGGCAATGTAATACCCCAAAATTGGCACATTTCTATGCTAAACCAATTTTGGTCTATTTAATCAATTCTAAGTCCTATTTTACTAGGAAATTTTAATTCTGATAATCTCTACTTGACCTAAGTGTCAAATGTAGAAAATCATTAATCTATATTAATCACTTTAATTAATTCTTGAATATTCTTGTAATTGGAAAAATTAACCTTTTAATTGAATTAATTGAATTATAAGGCATAGTACTTTAATTAAATTAAATTCACCCCTTTTAGATAATATACATGAGGAATTAAATATATTTGATTTAATTAAATATTCTCATTCTAATTGTTGAATTTAATTATTCAATCTAGAATACTCAATTATGAGGTCATATTTGATTTCCTTAAATCAAACATCTTCTCTAATGTTCTCTCTTCAGTTCAGAAATGGAAACTCTGAGTGGACTAAAATTAGAAAAGGAATTAAATCAATTAACTCCTTATCCCACTCAAAAGTAATCAGTTAACTTCCTTTTCACAAGGAAACTTTCTGTTCTAACTAAATCTTCTCTAGCTCTCAACTATCCATTCTATTAGGTCTTGACCATTGATCAATTTCTTGGTTTCTATTTAAGAAGCCATCAATACCTCGTTATTGGGGTTAACATTTTTTTAATTGTTATCAAACTTATGCTAGAATACTCACTCAAGCATTTCCATTCATAGCATTATTATTCTCGCATAGTAATCTCATTTAGTTTAAATGCATTCACTTAGATTGATTATTATTTCTTATTTCTAAATTAATACTTGCATCTCATCTAGATTAGCACTTGCATCTCATATAGCTTAAAATCCTTTATTCTAGATGTCTAGTTGCTAGCTTCTCGATCTAAGAGCAATAGCATAATCATTCTAGTTAAGCGGCAACATATCAAACTGTTGGACATTTCAGATGAACAATCTCATGTTCATCCTGGGATGATCCCTTAGATAATGATCATGTTGAAGTGTGTGTGAAGTCAGAGGCCCACATTTCCTACAAACACCATCCTTATTCAGATATATGTTTCTCTATCTCTTTCCTCTTTCCTTACTTCTCCCTTCTAGTTGATCCATAATCTAACACATCAACTTAGCACGCCTCTTTCTTGGTCTTCACAATGCAGTTATACTTGGTTATCCTCTAGTTATCACCTTACTTCTTCAACTTGATCAACAACAATAATCAAAGCATCCATCCCTTAAATACAATTATTTTTCCCACTTTACAAGATTCCTCCATGTTTTATCACTTAGTCATAATCATCAAATCTTCATCCAGCTAAAGGATAATTGAATCTAGATGCTTGGGTAACACACCTTCACCTTGAACTTTGTGTTTTGATGCAAATCATCAAATCTCCTTCATCGGATCTTGTTTGAATTTCTCCACTATTGATCTCATAACTAAATCCATCCTTATCTTTGAAACTTCTCAAACAATCTTTATTTTTAGTAATTCTTGGCCTCAGATTAAATCTTTTCCAAATTATTCTTCCTTTCCATCAGTTAGTTAGAACTACACTATATTAAGTCAATACTATGATCGGTTAACACTGATCTTGCTTAGTTAATAATGCACATTTGTCACTTCATCATTAGGTGCTCAACGACAACTATAGTAGCTCAATTAATACTAAACTTCTTCATTCACTGAAAAAAATGTCCTGCTTATACATGATCTCAACACTTCATAAAATCATGTCAAACCAACATTAGATTGTCAGAGTCTAACTCATTTAGGTTCTCATTTAATACCATACACTTATCAATACATCATCATTATACTTTCTTCAATTCCTCTTCATCAATCAAATCCTCTTCATTAATAAAATGATATGGCACTCTATTGAATTAGCATAATGTCTCACCAAGTAGGGCTTGACATCAATGATGACATAACGACTAGTATGACACAATCACATTCATTTAATAGCATTATCAGTTGGGGCTAACAAAAACAATACTAAAAAAAAAATTGGGAGTAGTTATAAATGGCATCTATAACATATTTTAAAATTAGGGTAAAAAATATTATTTGCGTATATTTGTTTGATGATAACTACACCTATATTTTGGTAGTTAAAAAAGGAGTTCAAAAAAAATAAAAAATGAATAAATTTTTTTTAAAAATAATTAAAAAATTATAGACATAAAGTTTATCAAAATTCATAGATTTCATCAATTTACATCATCTTCAAATTGTAAAAATGAATGCCACTTTTATGTCGTTAAAGTTGAATAGTTTACATTTTGTCATCATTTTAAATTCCCAAAGGTAATATTGGTTTATGTGTTTAGCCAACTCTAATCCTAGACTTAATATGCATATAAATCTTAACACTATCCAAAACTATAACCCTAACCCTAATTATAATCTTGACTCTAACCAAAACTATAACCTTAACCCTAACCCTAATCTTAGCAATTTCTCTAACTTTAAAGCAATGATAAACCTAAATATATCACTAGCCCTTGAAACCTAACCCAAACCCTAACCATGATACAAATGATAAAACAAACTCTAAACCTAACCTTGATCCTAACAGTCACCCTGACCATACCCCAAACCATTAAGTTACATGTATCATTAACAAAAAAAAGCCTTTCTATAACCCCAATGAAGATGTAAACCTTAACCTCAACCTTAAACCCTAACTATAATATTTATCCTAACTCTCACCTTGACCTTGACCCTAATCAAGCCCTTATTCAAATGTTAACCAAAACCTAATCCAAATATTGAGATTTACCATAATTATAACCCTAAACCTAGCTTTAGAAACTTCTTACCTAAACCCTAAACCAATAATATTTCTAACCCTAACCCTAGTCCTAACCTTGATGTAAATCCTAACCATAAGCATAGTCTTATAACTAATCCCAAACATTAACTTAGGTAGCCATAATCTAATCTCTAAACCTAAACTAAACTCTTGTCCAAACCATTTAACCCTAACCCAAATATTATGTCAACCCTAATAGTGACCATAATTCTAACCATTACTCTAAAATGTAACCCAAACCATAATTTAATCCCTTAACATGAATTAAAACTGAATTCCTAATCATAACCCTAAAACTAAGTTAAACCTAATCTAAATTATTTATCTAGCCGAATTATATAACTAACCCTAACCCTAATAACTATGTAAATTGTAGCCTTAACCCTCAACCCTAACCCTCACTCTAGTCATACCTCTAGCCCTAGCCCTAAAATTTATGGAAAACCTAACTATAACATAACCTCAATCTTACCTGTATATGTTAACCATATTCCTAACCAAAACTATAATTTTTATCCTAGCCTTAATCTAAATCCTTATGTACACCCTAACCCTAATTCTAAGTATCATGCAACTTCTAATACTGACTATAACACTCATTTATAATCCTAATAATAAGTTTTTATATATTTTAAAACCTAATTCTAATTCTAACTATAAATCTAACTATATCATCAACCCAAAACCTAATCATGGAAGAAACCATAACATCAATGTAAACTCTAACTATAATATTTATCCTTACCCTCACTCTAACCTAAACGCTAAAAAAAGTCTAATATGAACTTGAACTAAAACCTAATCCAAATACTAACCCTAATCCTAAACATAATAAAATCCTAATACTAACCCTAAGTCTAATTGTAATCTTAACTCTAACCATAACAATAACCTGAAATCTAACTCTAACAAAAATTTTAACCTTAACCCCAATATTTCTCTAACCTATAAATCATGGTAAACCTATTCATGTAACTAACCAAAACACTGTCCATGGTGTAAACCTTGACCTTAGCTATAAACCCTAACATTAATCCTAGCAATAACCTAGACACAAAAACTAATTATATCAATAACCCAAATCCTATCATTAACCCTAGCCATATGTAAACCCTAACCTCAAACTCAAACCATATTTTTAAACTATATCCTAATCCTCACCCTAACCATATCCTAATCATAACCCTAACTAAAAGATAATCTAAAAAATAACCCTAACCTTACACCTAATCAACGCCATAACTCTAACCCTAAATATTATATAAATCCTAACATTGACCTTAAATATAGCCATAGCCATTAGCTATGACCTTAACTATAATCCTAATCATAACCTAAACCCTAAAGAAGAATTATTTCTCTAAGAGGTAAGAATGATAATAAACATAACTATATCACTAACCTAAACCTTAATGATGATGTAAACCATAACCTTGACCCTAAAATTAAGTCTTAATCCTAACCCTTGCCCTGCCCATTCCAAAATCTTAAACCTAAATCCTAAATCTAATCCTAATAATAATATAAACCATAGCCACAACATAACCTCAACCCTAAACCATAATTATAAAATTTATCCTAACTTAAACCCCAATAAACTCTAATATGAACCCAACTAAAACCTAATGTAAGCACTCAACTTATTCATAATTATAACCCAAACCATAGTTTTACTTCGAATCTAAACCTTAACTTGACCATAATTCTAACCCTCACCTTAACCATACCCAAAACCCTAGCCCAAGCCCTAACCATGATGAAAACCCTAACCCTAAAACATAATCCCAAAACTAATCCTAAACCCTAATTATGTTGTAAACCTTGATCGTGATCATAATCCTAATCTCAACTCTAAACTCTAACCTTGATAATAATCCTAACTCTATCTCTATATGTACCCTTAACCCTGACCTTAACCATGATATAAATTGTAAGCCTAATCATAACTGAAATATATCTTATGGTTACTAATTCATGCATAATATAATTAGGGTTTAAAATATTATATAGTTATATATTAATTGATTCAACATATTATGCATGGTGCAACTGCTACTAGCTAATATATACTCTATAGTTAAAATACAGCAAGATCTATCAAAGAGTTTAATGGTTTCATCACTCAACCTTGTATTAGAGTTAAAAATATTCAGTGCCTCAATACATCTCAGCATATTTTATATATAGAATATATATTAGCTAGTTAATAAAAATATTCTATTATAGGAAACTTACACTTATTACAAAGAGATTTCCAAAATAAAATACACACTAATTCTAAAGCAATATCAAAATGAAAATTAAAATATCAACACTAATTAAAAAATATTAGAATATCTCTTTGACACGAACCTTACTAAATTTAAATTTAAAAAATATCCAAAATAATAGAATACCTTTTGAAAAGAATTTTACTAAATCTTTAATGCATATTGATTAATTATGTTGTTCATTGTCCAAAATATAGGAAAAAAAATTTGCATTTTTTATAATGTGTCAATAATAGAATATATAGAATGCCTCCCTTAAACAAGGAATGCATATTAAGGTTGATATTCTTTCCCATAAGTTGCATCGACCTTCCATGCATCCTTTATCAAAATGATCTACAAACAAGAGCTCTAGGAGCAAGAGTCCTTACCAAATAGATTTTTTTAGAGTAGTTTTTAATTTCAATATTTTTAGTTGTGGTAGAGGCTAACATGGTGGAGGGAACATAAATACCAACAAAAGAGACTATGAAACCTACAATAAGCATCATCGACAAGGAAAAATGCAATAGATCGAGTGTAGATTTAACAATTATTTCTAATAAAGAAGAAAAGGCATGGGTTCAAGTGCTACAAGTAGATTGTCTCAAACTTAATGAAGCCATTTTACAATAGGTCATAGGCAATAAAACAATTTGTTTAAACAAGCATTGAGTTCATCTATTGATTTATTTTTTTTAATCTGGTATCAGCAATGTGTGTTCTTTAATTTAACAACAATATTCTTAGATTCATTTCTTTCTTTGCAATAATAATTACTTGTTCATACCTTCCTATAGGAATGATATTTTAAATGATTTATTTCTCTCTTTTATACGATGCATTTTTTATATGGTGAGATGCAATGTTTGAATGGGGATTTGTTGCTCTCTCACTTCTTAATAGCATGCATGTATATTGTGAATATTTTAGTTTAAATCTGGGTCTTACTGATATTTTAATTTTAAAATTTCTAATCTGGTATCGACAATGTGTGTTCTTTGATTTAACAACAATATTATTAAATTCATTTCTTCCCTTGCAATACTAATTACTTGTCCATACCGTCCTATAGGAATGATATTTTAAATAATTGATCTCTCTTTTATTAGATGTATTTTTTCTATGGTGAGATGTAATGTTTGAATGGGTATTTTCTACTCTCACTTCTTAATAGCAAACATTTATATTGTGGATATTTAAGTTTAAATATAGGTTTTACTAATATTTTAATTTTTAAAATTTTAAATCGATATCGGCAATGTGTACTCTTTAATTTACCAATAATATTCTTAGATTCATTTCTTCCCTTGCAATATTGATTACTTGTTTGTACCTTCCTATACGAATGATATTTTAATGATTTATTTCTCTCTTTTATAAGATTTATTTTTTATATGGTGAGATGTAATGTTTGAATGGGGATTTTCTGCTCTCTCGTTTCTTAATAGCATGCATGTGTATTATGGAGATTTAAGCTTATTATGGATATTTAAGTTTAAATATGGATCTTTTAATTTTAAAATTTTTAATCTAGTATCAACAATGTGTGTTTTTTAATTTAACAACAATATTCTTAGATTCATTTCTTCCCTTGCAACACTAATTAGTTGTCATACCTTCCTATACAAATGATATGTTAAATGATTTATTTCTCTCTTTTATAAGTTGTACTTTTTATATGGTGAGATGTAATGTTTTAATGGGGATTTGTTGCTCTCTCACTTCTTAATAGCATGCATGTATATTGTGTATATTTAAGTTTAAATTTGGGTCTTACTAATCTTTTTTTTTTAAATTTGAAATTGGGATTTTGATGGTGAAATTTATACAGTGGTTTGAGTTTTCATTTTCTATTTCTTTCAAAAATTTAAAATGCCACATAATTTTTATGATGGGGAGAGACTAGGGAAAGAACAAGCAACACAATCATAGGAGTTATGGATGAGTCAATTAGACAAACAACTATCTTTTGTGCACAATGTAGATAGCCTGAGGCTTTAGAATGACTTATATATAGACTCCAAGTCTTCAGTGTGAGTGCTTCAAACCCCTTTTGATCCGTAACTATTCCCACCTATTGATCTCCTTTAAAACTATACACCTCCCTTAGGACTCAAGACTTAGCAAAAAAATAAAACTCTCACAATAGAATTCTACTATTTAACATAGGTGTAATGGACCCCTAACATCCTCTTGGGACTTAATTCAATCAATTTATATGAGTTTTCTCCTTAAATTTCCTCAAACCCAAAACTAGTTATGGTCACTAGTACTTTTGGGCTTGAATTGTAACAGCATGCCATTGCAATTATGATGGCCACCTGTTACCCAAGTAACAATGCCATGAATTGGATCAAGTTGGATGGGCATCACTATTTTTCTATCACAAATTGCAATGGCAAGGGTGTCAATCATAAATGTGATAGATGATGCTATCGTAACTTGGAAGAAGGGAAGAGCAAGAGTCAATCTTCATGCCATCCCAATTATGATAGTAAGACATTGAAATTATGATAGCTAAATCTTTTAGTTTTCCACCTCAATTAAGATTTTTGTTTTATAGGGTTGATGGCTATCCATCAGAGTGGGTCATCACAAGTGAGATGGGTATGTGATAGCAGTGTTGTGGGAGCGACAACTATCTATCAAAGTGGTCCATCACAAGTGTGATGGATATGTGATATAAGTGTGATGAGAGTGATGTCTATCCATTGGAAAAAGCCATTGCAATTATGAAAACTTGCTAAATTAGTTTTTAAAAAAATTGGTAGCATGGGACAAGTCGATACTCAAAATGTCCTTAGGGATAACTTGCCATTATGAACTTGTTCGTCACAACGTTCAATGAAATTTTAGAAGCACTTGTTCTTATTTCATCTCTCTTGTACTTTCTTTATTAGATCAAATCTATCATTAGCATTTCAATTCCAAATCATAGTGACAAAGAATATAAACCCTACTAGCATAGATCTTATATAGGCACCCTTACTCCTTAATCCTTGTAGGTCTACCTACTCTATTTTTGGGCTTTATCTCCAAAATTCTCCATAAGACCATGCAAAAAAATGGCCTTTTCTACACCCATTTGGGACTTCTACCAATCCCCAAAAGAACATTTTTTGACTCCCATATGCTTATAGGGTTAGTTTGAGGAATAGGCTTAAGTATACCAAAATTACAAAGTCAGTGCTAGGTTTTTCAACACCAAATCTTGGAGAACCATTTAGAAACCTTGAGGAACATATAAAAACACCAAATCCACCATTAGATCAACCACGACCATTCTACCCCTTCAACTGCAATCAATTTTGCATTCTTTTTTAACCTAAGCATATTGAAATGTTGGGCTAGGGCATCATTTTTCTTGCAAATTCCTTGACATTTCTATCCAAAATCACTTTCATTCTATGGTACACTTTCATATATCTAATTCCACCAAAGGAAAAAAATTCAAGGGTTGGAAATCAAACTAGAGGCATTTATTATTAAAACCCTAGGTTAGGTTGTATAAATAGTCCAATGAACAAAATAAATTTCTAACTTCCTTTAAACTATGAAAAACAAATTAGACCCAAATAGAAAAGATGGCTAACACAACATACTACCCAAACATGTCACTTATATTGTCATTTCAATCCTAATTATGTACACAAAGGTTTTAATATAGCCAGGTTGATGGGAAAATCGAGACATTTTATTGCTTTCGCCAATTCGAATTTCTCCAACCCGATTCTAATGCCTCTAGAGGTATAGATGATGTTCTTGCATCCAAATCAATTGGCTTCAACTAGATTTTGAATTGGTTAGCCATTGGAGATAACAATTTTTAAAAGTTGTAACATTTCTGCAAAAGTTACATGACAACATTTTTGACAATTTAGCAACTTTTTGACTATCAACTTAAAACACTTAACAAACCTACTCAAAACCCTGTTGGAAATGAGAATAGAGTAACTGAGAGGGGGAGGGGGTGAATTAGTTACCCCAAAAACTTTCACAGTCCCTAAGATGTCTGAATATCTCCTTGATCTGATTAATATGAAACGATAAAACTTGATAATGCAGCAAATGACAAATATTAAGAACTGATATGTTATCATGCACAAAGCAATTTAGCAATTAAGAACACAAGAGACACCAAATTTAACGTAGAAACCCAATATGGGAAAAACCACCAATGTAACTAGATACTATTTTTCACTCTTCTAAAGTGAGCCCTGTTAGGAGCCAAACTTGTTAAAGGTTACAAAAACACACTGTTAGGTGTGACCTTGTTAAAGGATTTAATCACCCTGTTAGGAGTGGCCTTGCTAGAGGTATTTAGAACATTTCAACTGAACTGTCACCTTGTTAGAGGATTTATTGAATGGTTGTTAAACCAACTTTGTTAAGAGATTTTGAATTCACTGTTACAATGGTTAGAAAGCAACAATGAAGTGATCTAATATAATGTACAACTTATCTTTTCTGATTACAGATCTATGTTATGTTTGACTATATCCTTATTGATCAAATACAACTTTACAGCTCCTTCAACACATCTGATCCTTCATCAAACTTTGCTCAACATTCGCCTTTTGATTTCATACTATAATTTGCATTCATAACTTCTTTTTCATAATCTCACACTTTAATTCATAACTTGAATGACCATATATACCTTTCAGATTATCTTAGTTGGCTTGAATCACTGACTAAACAAACAATTACAATAGTCGGCTAGAAGTAATTAATTTACAAATTCCTATACTGGCTGACCTTGCACGGTAAACTTTGTTAGAAAATAATTCCTATGTTGACCGACTGCCCTCAGTTAATACAGCGAACTTTGTGACAATCCTTCAATCACTGGGAGAGCTCGATAGGTAGTGATTTTCCTGAGAAAATTGAGTGAGCTTAGTGAAAACTATTCTTTGGAGATTGATTGAAGCTTGGTTAAAACTGACTTCTCCATGATTCCTTTGATGATCGAGTGAGCTCGATGGAAACTTCCCTTTGGAGATCGAGTGAAGCTCAGTTAACACTGAGCTCCTCATTTCCTTCATTGACCGAGTGAGCTCGGTGATCACTATCTTTCACCTTTTCTTTGTTGACCGAGTTAGCTCGGTTAACACTGTCTTCCACATTTCTTTCGATGACCAAGTGAGCTCGGTTGACACTGTAGACTGCATTACAGATTGTCTGAGCTTGGTGAATTTTAGACTAATGACTGATATGACATTTGTGTGACATCAAGGACAATATTATCAACAAACCCTTCCAATGGAAATATTTGGTCAAATTACATCATTTTGGATCCCTTAGGATCATCATATGGTATATATGAACCATTAGAAATATTTAGACCAATTTGGCTAATATGGCACAAAATGTCTATTATAGCCATTTAGGTCCAAAACTTAACTTTAGTCCTACATTGCCCATTACATGATTAAATATAATGACCTATTGGCCTATATTTTCACCTAGTTTAAAACCTTGAAAAATTGTTGTGAAAATCTAGTTCTCATCCTAAGTAGTTAGAGTTTGTAAACATTTTTGGTAAAGTTACCCTAGAAAAACCCTAGTTCATAATCCATTCCCTTGTTTAGATTAGAAATCCTCTTGTTTAAAAAAAATGCTCTTTTAAAAGGACCTTTGAAATTTTAAGGTGTGACCATGCAACCAAGGTGATGACATGGTCATTGCATGTTTTAGATCTTAACATTTTATAGTGTAGCTATTTGAAACAATTAAAAGTCTCTTTGTAGGGTTGTAGTTGTTTGTGGCAGAACATTATACTAGACAACAAACTAGTGAAACAACTAAGTAAATAGTAGTTGCATTGCAACATAGTTAACTCTAAAGTTAGAGTTTTAGGTTGTGACCACATGAAAAGAGGTTATCACTTAGTCATAACCCTCTTAGCATTTAAAATTTTTTACATGTGGAGACTTCTAAGGAGATTTTCCTATCATAATAGTTAATTAATACTATGATTTTGTGACCAAGGTTAGCAAAGTGCCAATCATTGTTTCATTGCTAAAAGATCAAAAGGTAAAAATGATGAAGCAAATCAATGACCAACTATAATCACATGGGTGAAGCTTTAAGAGCATAATATCCTAAGATAACAATGAAGGAAACAAACTGTTAGTGTGAATGGTCAAAATCCTTGATCGTGTTGTCATGAGGATCAAGTGATAATAGAAGATATTAATTGTGGTAAGTGTGAAATAATTATTTGCTCACGCAGTCACATGATTACAAAGAATAATGTAAATTAGAGTTGCAACTTCACAAAGATTTTGAGTATGAGACAAAGAATGCTTAGTTGCATGGTTGCACAGTTAAGAGGCAAAAGACAAAGTTAAGCCACAACCTTGTGAATTCTATGATAGCACAGCCACACATTAAGGAAGTGAATTTAAATCAAGGTGATGTAGGAGCATTCTAGGTGTAAGAGAAATCTTTCATCAAAAAAATATATTTAATTTTAGTTGTTTCAATAAGGGTTGTCTTAATGTAGAGTTGTCATCTGTGGTGGCTTGCTACTTAGTAAGTCAGTTATAAAAGCTCAAAATGTCCTAATTTTAGAGGTGGATGTTCATCTTAGATATATCAGCCTACCAGTTGAGGTTCAGTACCATATCATATGTATTCATGGATTTATTGCAGGTTTTTGGTTTGAAATTTTGGTATATAAAATTTAGGCTCATTGTTGGAGGCCTTAAATTTCCTAGATGAGGCCGAAAAACTTGACAGATGGGCACTTGCACCAATCCATGTCTATAGATCAGGAGTTGAGGTTTCTGAAAAGTGGTTATAATAGCCAATCAAAGAAATGGTTATAATAACCAAAACATCCAAAACAAATGTCAACAATGTATTTGGATGACTTTATATGTATTTTTTTGGATCCTTTTGCTCTAGGTATTAAGTTTGAGTATCTAGAACCTTCTTGGATGGTATAAAATTCCCTATTTAATAAATTTCCAAACATTCTCTAGGACAGATCTGGGTGATAGTTCACAACTTTTTCTAGTAAATTATTGTAATGAAGGTGCTCATGTGTGTTAGCATATTGTAATTGTGAATTTTGTAATTCCACATTTGCCAAAATAATAAGAAGCCCATTTTTTTCCCCATAATTGTTGTTATTTCTTTGATCCTATTAAGTTTTTATGGTATTAAGGAGAGCGCCCTTCATCAAGTGGTATTAGAGCTAGAGTTTGTAAGGGTGTGGACACATCACCAATTGTGAGGCGGTTCACACCAAGATCATGGTTTGGGTTGTGCATGTAGATAGATCACCAACTACGAGAGAGTTTTCACTAGTGTTTCATCAAAAGCATGAAAATGACTCCAAAAAGAGAGCATGGTGGAAAATCAAAAGGTGTTACACCTGAGAAGTTTAGAACCCTCAAGAGGAAAATGCAAGAAATGCAAGAATAGATTCATAAAGGAATGAATCTTGTTGTAGGAGATGATGAAAGTGAGGATGAAATAGAAGAAGAAGGAAATGTGGACCAAGATGGAGCAGAGGAAGTTCTTGACCTAGAGGAGGCAACAAAATTTAAGGGCATTTCTAGTATTGACCTAGAGGGGGGGAAATTCTGATAGTTTCCATGATCAAAACAATAGAGATCAAATACAAAGGGTTAGAGGACAAGGATCTATAAGAGGAGGCTTCTGTGGGAAATGTTTTCATGATGGAGAAGAAGGGCATAGAGAATTTGAATGTTCTTAGTTCCAAGGAAGGATAAAACAAAGAATAGAAGGTCAAGCTAGAGTTGCACATGTCAATGAAGATGCCAGATCATCACATTCTAAAGATGTTGAAAGAGGAGAGGTCTTAGTTAACAAAAGATTCCTACTAAGTAGTGAGAATGAACCTGATCAAAGAAGGAGTTTTTTTTTCACAAGGTGTAGATGTGAAGATAACTGTTGTGATGTGATCATTGATGGTGGAAGTACTAACAATCTAGTGTCAGAAATAATAGTCACAAAGTTGAAGTTGAAGAGATAGAAACACCCACACCCATACCATATCACTTGGGTTCAAGATGATGCAACAAGGTCATGGTCAATGAGTGATTCTTAGTGATGTTTAAGATTGGAAGCTACCAAGATGAGGTACTTTTTGATATCATACCTAAGGTCATATGTCATATGTTTCTAGGTAGGCCATGGTAGTTTGATAGGCATGCTATCGACAATGGGAGACAAAATACCTACACTCTGACCAAGGATGGAGTGAAACATAAGTTGAAGCCATTGAAGGAGAAAGAAGAAAAGGTATGTAGTGTTTCCATAATATGTTTTATTGATGGAAAGGAGTTTTTCTAAGGTATGAAGTGTAAGTATATGTGTTTTATTGTAATTTCAAAAGATTGTAAAGAAGTTGAGGAGGTACTTGCAGAAGTTGCAAATATGGTGGGAGAGTTTTTTAATATTGTGTTAGATAATGTACTTGATGGATTACCCCTAGTGAGGAAGATCAGTCACTAGATGGATTTGATTTCAAGAGCCAATTTTCCAAACAAGGCAACATACAAGGTGACACCAACAGAAAGTGAAGAGTTGAATAGACAAGTTCATGAGTTATTATAGAAGGGGTTGATTAGAGACAGTTTGAGTCCATGTGATGTACTAGTAGTATTAGCACAAAAAAATAATGGAGAATGGAAGATGTGCAAAAATTCTCATGTTATCAAGAAGATCATAATCAAGTACAGATTTCCATTGCCAAGGATGGATTATATTATGGACTATTTGAGTGGGGTAGAGTATTTCACAAAGATAGATTTAAAGAGTGGGTATCATCAAACTTATATTAGAGAAGGTGATGAGTCAAACACTTCTTTCAAGGCAAGGGAATGACTATATGAGTGGTTAGTCATGCCTTTTGGGCTAACCAATACACTGAGCACTTTCATGAGGCTCATGAATGAGATACTAAAGAAGTTTCAGGGTAAGTTTGTCATTGTTTAGCTAGATGATATTTTGATCTTTACTAAGACATTGGAGGAGAATTCGATGCATATCTAAAAGGTGTTTGATAAGTTGAGGGAAGAAAAGTTGTTGATAAACTTGAAGAAGTATAGTTTTGTGATGAAGGAGTTGGTGTACCTAGGATTTGTATCTTAGTAGAAGGTCTAAAAATAGACTCAAAGAAAGTGAAGGCTATACTTGAATGGCCTACTCCAAAGAGTGCTACTAAGGTAATATATTTTCATTGATTAGCTAGTTTTTATAGAAAGTTCATAAGAGGTTTTAGCAATATTTACTAACCCTTGACTAAAACAATGAGAGGGGATAAGAAAGAATTTAAGTGGACTACTAGAGCAAATAAGAGTTTTAATCTGTTGAAAAAAAAAAGTTATAGAGCAACCTATTTTAGCACTTCTAGATTGTAACAAGGTGTTTAAAGTAGACTTTGATGCTAGTGGTACTACAATAGGAGTTTTTTACCCAAGAAGGTAGACTTGTTACTTATTTTAGTGAGAAGTTATATGATTTCAAAAGAAAATATTATGTTTATGATTAGGAATTTTGTGCTATAGTTTAGGCATTAAAGAAATAGAGACACTATCTTCTTCCTAAGGATTTTTTTTTTTTTATATTGATCATCAAGCTTTGCAATATTTGACTAGTCAAAGAAAATTAAACAAAAGGAATTTGAAGTGGGTTGATTTTTTTGTAGAGTTATACATTTTTTTTGAAATACAAGAGTGGGAAGTCTAACAGAGTTGCAGATGCTCTTAGTAGAAGACAACTTTTTCTGATAGAAATGTAGATTCATGTGATTGGGTTCAAGGAAATCATTAATTTATATTTAAAGGATCTTGATTTTGGTGAAGCATGGAACACTTGTACAGAACCTATTACTCTTGACATGATGAAGTGGTTGGATTTCATAATCCAAGATAGTATGTTATTCAAACGAAGTCAGTTGTAAATTCCAAGGAGTTCAATGAGAGAAAATCTCATAAGGAGAAGCATAGTGGAGGAGGGTTGGACACATTCATAGAGATAAAACCATTTCTTTAGTTGTTGAGAACTATTACTGGCCACAAATTTAGCAAGATGTGAATAATTTTTTGTAGAGCTATAGAGCATATCAAATGGTGAAAGGAGTGAAGCAAAATAAGAGGTTGTATTAGCCATTACTTGTACTAGAGAAGCCATGGGAAGATATCAGCATGGATTTTTTTCTTGGATTACTAGGGACTCAATAACGAAATAATACTATTTATGTGGTAGTTGACAGGTTTTCAAAGATCACATATTTCATTCCTTCCAAGAAGACTAGTGATGTAGTTCATGTGGCAGAGTTGTTTCATAGAGAAGTTGTGAGACTACATGGTCTGCCAAAGAGTATAGTTTTAGATCAAGATACTAAATTCGCATCCCATATATATATTAAACCATCACATGATACAATAGATCACATATATATATGATACAATACATCACACACACACACACACACACACACACACACACATATCAAACCAATTTGCAAAATTACAAAGTCGGCCATTAAACAAGTTAACACAAATATTACAAAGTCAGCCTAAATGAAGACACTAGGGTTTTGAAGACTAACTTGATGATCTCTGATACTCGCTGCCCACTATCATTACTTGGCATCATCATGCACTTAGTAGATGTAGAGGCTTGGTCCATAGTAATCACTTCAAGGAAGTCTTGAACTCAATCTGCATTGGTGACTTGGTAGATACTGTGTGACTTGACATAAACTAAATCACTCAGTAAACACATAAGCTCAGTTTACACTAGCCTAGCATTACGTGAACTACGAACTCGATAGAAACTATAATGCTCAGTAACCACTGAACTACTTGGGTTGAACTGCTAAACTAAATCTACTTGATTTGAACTATTGGGCTTTACACTAATTGAATATACTTGGTAACCATTGAACTGCTTAGGTTGAATTACTGGGCTTCACACTAACTGAATATACTTGGTAACAACTGAAATTCTTGATGGCTACTGAATTACATGGCAAACATTGTAGACTATTCAATAAGCTCAGTGGCTATACAAAATTTGAATAAGTGTGTGTCACTAATAACAAACTTGACTAATATGTCAACAATCTCCCCCTTTGACATTAGTGACAAAAACATTTATTAGCCAAAAACTTATATACATCACCATGTGATACTAGCTTGGTAGAATATATTATTTTGAGATTTTTTTTAAATTTATCTTTGTAAGGTATAATATACATTATCTATTATATACATTCTCCTCATAGCATGTTTCTCCCCCATACTATGTGTCTCTATAATAATCTCCCCCTTTTTAACAATAATGCTAAAGATTTATTCAGAACTCATCTACATGGATACACCAATATGAGAAAAAAAATTAGAATGTACCTTAAGAATAAGTGCTAGAGTTTTATCCCAATTTTCTTGCAAAATTTTGCATGTATGTAGAGAAATTTGTACTTCTATAGAGAGTTTTATCATTTGATCTGCAATAGAGAAGTTATTGTCATGGATCAAGGTTTTTGAGTAAACAATATGTTTCTATACTGTATCCATAATATGAAGGAACATATTATGAATATAAACCAGTGATGACTGGATTCTTGCTTCTTCTCTTAACAACTCTACCTGCATGTATGAAAAAAATCTAATCTTCATGTGATGTGCAAAGCTTGAACTATGGTCAAGTTACAACTAATGAGCATTGGCTTTTAGATACTCATCAATTTTTGAAAGTTTTCTCTTCATTTCCTTTGTCAACTCAGAAACATCACACAACTTCACAAAAAGTGATATCACATTGGTGTAAGATGATTCAAGATTGGTAAAAATTGATGAAAGCTAAACTTGATGGATAGCAATTTTATGAGCAATGTGCTCAAGCACTTTATTGTCAAATTTCTTTTTAGCTTTCTCAATTAACTTATCCTATCCACTAGTGTCCTCATTGAACTTTTGGACTACTTCTACTAATTGCAACAAAATAGGGTGACAAGAATCTACCTCAATACCTATTGCCTCAGACAAAATGTTTTTAACATCATGTATAATTTTATACTCTATATCTCTTTCTTCTCTCAATTTCTACTATTTTGCCTTCCTCTAGAGGAGTTCACCAACTATGTGCATTTCATCCGTAGTAAGATTATCAATATCTCACTTGGGAATTTTTATTTTCTCATTTAAGTCTATGTCCTCCTCTATCTCCTTTACTCTACCTAAAAATCTTGTACTCAATTGAGCCTTAGGTTCAACTATCCTTGTACTTAATGCTTTTGCATCCTGGATGGAAACAATTGTAGATATACTAGGACATGCAGTGAAAATTGATATAGTACTAATCAATGGAATACTAATAGGAATGCTTGTTGAATCCAAAACTAAAGAAATCATAACTGAAGTATTCAAAACTGAAGTAGACAAAATTGTAGTATCCAAAACTAAAGTACTTACTGCTGAAGAACTCAAAATTGTAGAAGACACTATATTCATGATTGATAACTTGGTAGCTAAAGAAGAGAGAGGTTGCAGCTCGATAGATGAAGTGGAAGTCACTTCTGCTATAGACACATTGAGTTGAATGGGGGTGAAGAGTGATTGGATATTTCAAGTGTCTATGGTTGTCACAATCAAACTTGTTGAAGCTATCTCCAAGCTTGATATAGTTACTAGTTTTCCTGGAGAGTGAGGAAGTGAGGTGATGACTGCAACTGCTATCTTCATTGGGTCAGTCTCCCCATCATCTTCTTTATCTTCCTTTATAGCTTCCTCCTCTTTATCTTCTTCATCTTCCTCATTTTCAAAATGTGTAGGCTCAGTATAAGTTTCTTCTCCATCATCATCACTATCATCATCATTATCCTTAACATCTACTGGGAAGTCACTTGGTTTATGCAAATGATAAACATTCTTCCACATGCTTGTGGCATTCTTAACAAAATGATCTATATCCTTGATCAAAATTAAACATGTATTAAATCTAAGAGTCATTTTATCTTCATTTTTCATCAAGGACTTTTTTACCTTAGCATCTATCATGCTCAGTAGCAACCACCTCAGGGTTTGTGCATAAATATATTTTCCTGTTTGCATTGCAAAGTCTCATCTTGGCTTTATTTTCTCTAATAATTCATTAGCTATTTGAGAGGCTATCTAATCTGGTGAATACTTCCATTTTCCCATTTTGGTCAACACCGGTTCTTCAACCTATTTCTTCTCTACCTCTTTCCATGTTTCATACTTCAAATATTTGAAGTTTGTTATGCTTGCACCTTCTTCCATTTTTTTCAACTTTTCCTAGAATGTGGGAGGAGGTTTGCTAAGGACAATATCACTGCCTTTCTTCATAAACCTCCTTGTAAAGATTATAATGGATGGCTTAGGTGGCTTGTTGATGATCACCTTTCCTTTCTTCCTCTTTCCCTTGTTAACTGCGTGAGGCAGTTTTATCTCCAATTCTACCCTTTCCTTGGCCTCATCATAGGCTCCAAAATATGGTGCCTTTGGATCAATAGGTTCATTAACTAAAGCTTCAATAATATCCTTTTCTTCATCAATATTCACCTCATAAGGAAGAGATTTTACCTTTACAATTTTGGGCTTCACTGCCTAGATGTAAACGCTATCACAATCAACCATAAAGCATACATCATTTTTGTAATCTTCAACTAACTTCTTAGGTATCTTGAACCTATTGTTCATTTTCTCTTTGAACACTTCGAATTAGTTGTCCATAATGCTAACATATTTCTCTCCCATTTCTTCTATGTATTCATTTATCTGATATAATATAGGCACATCTTTTCTCCATACTACCACACCCTTGGAAGGGAAGAACTTCTAAACATAAAAGAAAAAACATGTCAAGAGTGAACCAAATTTATAGGGGTTATTCTTAGATGTCCTAATACTTTCCATGTTCTTGTTGAATTTCTTTAACAACAACTTGACAAGGTCATAAGATAGGTTATTTTTCACCACTTTGTAAGCCAAATCCATAGCTTCATAGGATACACTGTTGAGATTGCTCAAACTATATATCTTATGTGTTATGACATGAATCCCATATTTTAGCTCTGCATCAATTACACTACTAATTTTCATCCCTCTATCATCCCACTCTCCTAGGGTTTTCTTTCTAAATTTGGCCCGACTTAGGGTTTTGGTCATTTTGGTTTCATGAGCATGGGGAGGCCAGTGATGCAATGAATCATTTTTTTTGTAATCACAACTGGTTGCTCAAGCCATAGCTAACCATTATGCACCTAGCTTAGAATGTATCTATTCCATTTGATTTGAAAACCTTGAGGCATGTGGGGAATATGTCTTAAACCTTTGTCTTCCAAATTCTTATGCTTAGGCTTAAGAATTTCATTAACACACAATTCACCTATGGCATCATCCATTTCTAGGGTTCCAATTTCATGAATAGAACACTTGAAATTAGTATGAATATCGTTAATAAAGACTAAGTTTGGAGGAATTTTTGATTTAGCTCCACTTGAGTCAAGGGTTTTGCAATTGTGGGTACAAGTTTAAAATTTGGCACTTTCGACTTGACTCCTCAAACCAACATCTTAGACCCTCTCTTCACTTTGTTGTTACTTGATGCCATTTTACTCAGTAAACTATGAAAACCTTGATAAATTGATGCAAATTTTCTCAAATTCACTTGATCGCATTGTAAATCACTTATTTGTAATAGCACTCAGATTTCATGGTGAGAAATGAATTTGATTTCATGCTTTTTGTTAAATCTTTTCCATTAATGCTTAGTACAAAGGTAGCTAAGTTGACATTGTGCTTGACATCATGCTTGATAGGCTATCATCCACTACTCTATTGATTACTTGATGAAGGCTTCGTGACTCAATAACCATGTGTGTCTAGTTACTCCTTACCTTGCTTGGTAGAGTCTATGACCTAACCTCACTTGGTAGAGAAGGTAACTCGGTGATAACTAATACTAATTTTCCTCAGTGATAATTTTGTGTCTTGAATACTAATTTGGATCTTTGTCACCTTTCAATTGGAACTATTTGAATATGATCTTGATAACATAGTTCTAGTTTTAACTTGGAAACCTAGTTGAAAATGGTGGAGTTACCCACTTCTTGACTGACATGACCATCATTATTTGAACTAGCATCCTCGATAGATTTAGGGATCCATTGCTACCTCATCTACTTTCAAATATTATCTACTTTTTCCTTCTTTTTAGAGATTGGGAAAGTTTCCTTAGCTTTCTTGAGTTGTGCAATGGCATTTCCAAATCTAGCTTTTCATTGCCAATTGCCTTATCAAGTTTGAATATCTCCATATCCTTGATCTTTCCTCAACTTGTTAAACTTTCCCCTAAGAACCACAAAGCTCTTATACCCATTATTGGAAATTTTCAAGACTATGCTAAGTTACTGAGAGGGCAGGGGTGAGTCAGTAACTTAGCATAGTCTTGAATATTTCCAACATGATCAGTTATATAAAATTGAAAAAGAAATAGGAAAGGTTACTGTAGAGGTAAATGATGCAAAGTCTACAACCTCAAATCACCGAAACCTCCTTTAGTGCCTAGCAACACCCAACCCACACAAGATGCCAAGCCAAGTCACCAACCTTTTCCCAATACTAACCTCTATCTTTTCAAGTGGACTTCACTTCTTCAAGGTCTTACCCTCTTTCTAGGGTCTATAGCAAACTTGGGTCTCAATAAGACTTTAGGGACACTAGCCCTCAACTAGGTCAAATAGGGAAAATTAGAGAAAAATGTTTTAAGGGTTCAAAAAAAGAATTCTTCTATCCTTCTTAGACCTAACCCACTAGGATTCATCCACTTTTAGGGTTCAAACACTACCAACAGACCACTTTTCCAAATTTAGGCCTAATAGTCCTAGTAGGTCTATTTTTGGTTTTCCATGGTTAACTCCCAAACCCTCCAAAAAAAGTGGCAAAAAAAATAAATTTTTGGACACTCTTTTCCAAGTTCTTGAAGATTCCAAAGTCTTATGGGCTTATCCTACTCTAGCATACCCAAACCCCAACTAGGTTCACAATCCTAATAGGCCTTATTAGGTTGGCTTTCCAAAGAAAAGGTCAAGAGATGGGGTCATAGAATCAACATAGCCACTTGGGAATCTTCCTCACCATGCTAAAAAATCATTCCACCCATCACCTAGGTCACAGTAACAAGTTTTGGAGTTTTAGACCACTTTCCCTTCAAAACGGTGCAGAACACATGGTAATGTTTAGCCTAGAGCCTGCAAGGAAAAATAGTATACCTACTTCTCTGCACTTGAAACTATACCATATTGAAGATCATTCCCCTAACTTTATTTCCACCAAAAATCATTGAGATCACACCATTGGGTTGCATATTAGAGGGCCATGAATGCAAACTAGTCAACTTATAGCCTTATCCAAGTAGCCTCCAGTAAAACAACAATAACTTGCACAAATGAATAGATTAAAGCTTAAAACAAAAATTAAATGAAAGGATATTTATATATCTACCCAAAAATATCACTCTTCCATAGGTACCAATCTATACACATTCATACAATAGCGAAAAAATGGAAAATGGAAGAAAAATCAAGTTTTATTATTCTAAAACACTTCTAATCCGTACAACCAACACCACCTAAGGCATGTATGTTAATTTCATACTTATATTCCTTCATAATGGTTATAACCACATTTTAAATATTCGTTATAATTTTTACAAGTTATTGCAACAAAATTGCAAAGTTGTTAGCAATTTTGCAATTTTGCTTGACAACTTTTGCAATTTTTTGCAATTTTTGACATTTGACCTCTTAGACACTTGAAACTTAATATAATGAGTCTAAAGAAATTTAGAATCAACTAAGAAACATGAAAATCCATTTTACCTTGAAAAATCACCTATTTTTTACTTTTTGAGCCCCTTGGTTCATTTGGCACTTAGGTTTATAATGACACCTAAAGTCCAATTGACCTTACATATTGAGTCTTATTAGATCATTTTTCTATATTGTTCCTTATTTAATACTAGGTTTTCTATCAATTTTCCTTGGTTCCCTACACCATACTCCTTAGGCTAAGAAAACTCAAGTCTCTTGAGTTGGAAAATCTTGCACTTTGAGTCCCATCTTCATTAAATCAGTTTCAATCAACCAAGAGGCATCGTCCATAGGCTTATTCTTCCACTTGACAAGGTACTTGTAATATTTTTTCTTCTTGGTCTCCATCAACACATTGGTGTCTAAGAGGCTTTCAACTTCTTATTGTGGCTCCTTGGGTAGTCCTATAGGTACCTCCACTTCATCCACTTGACCTATATCATAGTCAACATTTCCCTTATAGGGATACAAATCACAAACATTAAAAATGTTAGATAAACCAATATCAATAGGGAGTTCTAATTTATATACATTTGTGCCATATTTTTATAAAATTTTGAAGGGTCCCATTGTTCTCATCATGAGCTTGTTATATCTACCTTTAGGCAACCTTTTAGCCTTGAGGTGGACCATGACCATTTCTCCCTCTTTGAACTATAGGTCCCTTCTTGTTTTATTTTCCCTTTCTTTGTATCTCTCATTAGTCTTTTCCAATCTATTTTTGGCCCCTTGATGCAATTCCCCCATGACTGTAGCAAAATCCTCTACTTGTGCACTTCTCCTTGCAACTTGATTGACATCTCTCAACTCCAATACACCCCTGGGATGAGTTCCATAAAAAATTTGGAAAGGGCCGAAACCAGTGCTCCTATTGACTGAATCATTATAGGAAAACTCTACCTATGCCAAAACCACATGCCAAGTAACACCATAGTCTTTGGTAATACATCTTAATAGTTTCCCCAATGATCTATTTATGACCTCTATTTGGCCATCTGGCTGTGGATGGTATGCTAATGAATAAGCCAAATTTATTCCTAACTTCCTCCACTAGGTTCTCCAAAAATGTCATAAAAACTTAGGATCTCTATTAGACACTATGGATAATGGAAAACCATGTAACCTTACTAGTTCCTTGAAGAACATCCCTATAATATGTGAAGCATCATTGCTTATTTTACAAGGAAGGAAATGTGCCATTTTAGAGAACCTATCCACTACAACAAAAATACAATCATACCCTTGTCTAGTCTTGGGTAGTCCAAGTACAAAATCCATGTTGGAATCCCATGGATTGTTTGGAATGGGTAGTGGTGTGTTTAAACTTCCATTAGATATTGTTCCTTTTTCTTTTTGGTATACCATGCACCTCTCCACAAACTTTCTAACCTTTGATTGCATTTTTGGCCAATAATAAAACCTCTTGACCAGATCCAAGGTCTTGTCTAGACCAAAATGTCCTCCAAGCCACCCACAATCCTTCTCCTTTATTATGTTCTCTCTTATCGACCCCTTTGGGCCACACAATTGGCTGCCCTTGAAGAGAAAACCTTCCTACAGTATAAAATCTATAAAATTAGTATGGTAATTGCTTGTCATTTCCTTGCATACTTGAAATGTTTTAGAGAAATCCTCACATCTTTCATACATATACTTAACAACATTTATACTCATGTTTTCCAACCTAGTCTCTTGAATGGTTAGACTCCTCCTGCTAAGGGCATCTACTACTTTTTTAGCAACTCCCTTTTTGTGTTTGATAATGAAATTGTATGCTTGGATGTACTCCACCCACTTGGCATGTCTATGGTTCAGTTTGTCCTATCTATTTAGGAAACTCAAAGCATGGTTGTTAGTATAAAGTACAAACGCTTTAGGCAAAAAATAATGCCTCCAATTTCTTAAGGACTGAACCAATGCATACATTTCTAAATCATATGATGAATATATTTTTTTGCCTCATTCAACTTTTCACTAAAGAAGGCCACTAGTTTATGTTCTTGGCTTAGGACCCCTCTTATGGCCCCATTGCTTGCATCACATTCAATGTTGAACACCTTATTAAAGTCAGGAAAAACAAGGATAGGTGCCTCTGCAACCTTCTTCTTCAAAAACTCAAAGGAATGATCTGCTTCTCTAGACTATGCAAATTTGCATTTTCTTCCACCCTTGATGGTATCAATTATAGGACCATAGACATTACTGAAACCCTTAATAAATTTTCTATAAAAACTTTCTAAGCCATGAAAACTCTTTACCTCACCTACATTATTGGGATTAGGCTAGTTAAGAATGGCTTCCACCTTTGTTGGATCCATCTTGAGCTTGCCATTGGAGATGAAAAAGCCTAGGAACACCAACTCTTCCTTCATGAAGTCACATTTTTCCAAGTTGATCTTCAATACCTTCTCCTTGAGTTTCTTCAACACCATTTCCAAATGTGTGAGATGTTCCTCCTTAGAATGACTAAATATCAATATATCATCAAGATAAACAACAACAAAATGGTTAATGAAAGGCTTTAAGACCTCATTCATGAGTCTCATGAATGTACTTGGGGCATTTGAAAGGTCAAAAGGCATCACCATCCATTCATAAAGTTCTTCATTAGTTTTAAAGGTTGGTTTCCATTCATCTCCTTCTCTTATTCTGATTTGATGGTATCCACTTTTCAAATCAATCTTAGAATAGAATTTTGCCCCTCCTAGGTGGTCTATCAAGTCTTCCATCCTAGGCATTGAAAACCTATACCTGATGGTTGTTTTGTTTATGGCTCTAGAATCCATACATAAGCTCCATGTACCCTCCTTCTTAGGTTCCAACAAAGTAGGGACTGCACAAGAGCTAATGCTCCTTCTTATGAACCCTTTTCCAAGAAATTCTTCAACTTTCCTTGCTAATTCTTTGTTTTTCTCTTGTTTCAACCTATCAGCAAGTTTTTTAGGCAATGTGGAACCTAGTATAAAGTCAATACAATGACTTACCTCTCTAAATGGTGGCAAAGTATTAGTAGCATAGTCTGAAATAACCTCCTTGTACTTGTCCAATAACTACCTTACTTCCTTGGGTTCCACACTCCTTACCTCTGATCTATCTTCCTTCCTTTTGTCTTCAAGGTTTGGCATCACCAAAATGGAAAAGCATGGTGTATTCTTCACCTTGAGGGTCTTCAAAAACTCCTTGTCTCCAACCATCATCACACTAGATGTGTGTTGGGTCTCCTTTGCATCCTCTGGCAATGGTATCATAGTGTACTCCTTCCCATTTTTTCGTGATGATATAGACATTACTCCTTCTATCAAGCTTGGAATTGAAATAATATTGCCATGGCTTTCCTAACAACAAATGAGAAGCATCCATCTCTGCAACATCACAAACAATTTTTTCCTTGTAATCCAAAATTTGAAATTCAACATTAACTTGTTCATTAACTACAACTTGTTGCTCCTTATTCAACCATGAAACTTTTTAAGGGTTAGGATGAGGTAACCTCTTTAATCCAAGCTTTTCTACCATCTCTACTAATGCTATGTTATCAGTAGAACTTGAATCAACAATTACCTTGCAAACTTTACCTTTTACCTTGCATAAATTTCTAAATAAAGTCTTTCTTTGGGGAGGTTCTTTCTCTGTTACTATCTTCAGCAGGGTCCTATTGAACATCAGAGATTCTCTTCTCTCTAGATCACCATTCCCTCTTGTGTCTTGTTCACTTTGTACATCATCCTCTTGTGTCAAGTGAATTCTTCTTTCTCCATCTTGACTGTTGCTACCCACTTTCTCTAGACATCTAGAAGACCTATGACTAGTGTGATTACAAGTAAAACATTTTCTAGTAAAGACACCTAGAGTCCTTCCTCTAAATCTACCTCTTCCATTAGGCCTTCTTCCTCTAAATCACCCTCTAGGATTTGCTTCTCCATCTAATTTTTCTTGACTATTATTAGGTTCACCTTGGTATCTATTAGATGAACCTATGCCCCCAAATCTTCCTCCACCTCTATTATTTGCTCCTTTCCCTCTACCATGGGAATCATTTTTCCTCTTGAGTTTCTCCTCAATTTTGAGAGCCATTTGATAACATTGGTGGACAATTTAAGATTGAACAAAACTAGTTCATCCTTGATGGAATACTTGAGTCCATTCAAGTATCTTGCTAACTTTTGTTTCTCATTCTTAGGAACTTGAGCCCTTAGAGTGAGTTTATGAAACTCCTCTATATATTCCCCCACATCCAAGTCCTTTTTCCTTAGACTTTGAAACTTTTTGTGTGTTAGGACCTCATAGTCCTTTGGAATGAATTGTTTCTTGACCTCTGATTTCATCCTTTTCCATGTGGCCATGGGCTCCTTCTCTTCCTCTATCCTCTCATTCTAAAGAAAATTCCACCAACTGATGGTAGATCCTTTCATTTTGGACTTCCCCACCTTTACCCTTTAGATTTTAGGCACATTATCACATTAAAAGTGATTTTCAAGTGCTTCTATCCATTCCATGCATTCCTCTAGATTCAACTTACCACTAAACATAGGTAGGTCTAATCTTTGATCCTTCCTTCCTGTCCTTTCTAGGGCCTCCAACATGGCTCTTTGATCTATAGGCATCATGTCTCTCTCCTATGTTGGTTCTCTTTCATCATTTCCTTCTTCTTCTCCCTCAAAGTCCCTTATGACTCCTCTAGCCATCTTGCCCTTCAACTTTTCCAACTCTCTTTTCATGTTTCTATTCTCCTCCCTTACTACTCTACTCTCTTCCATTTGATCCTTCACCAACTTGGACAACTCCACATTAGTGATTCTAAGAGGTATCTCCCTCTCTCTATCCTCATTTTTAGACATCTTTCTACCTCAACAAGTTCTTAGTGGCTTTGTGTCATGCCCAAAATTTATGAGATAAAACACAACCAATTTTTTTTGAAAGATGAACTAAGGATAGCACATAAGAAGACCCATACTCTGTTATGAGTATTCTATCAAACATTGGGATGTCAGGAATAACTTATATCCTTTGATATTATCAGAATGTTACTTTATTCAGTCATTGAATGGGAGATAATTAATTTAGTTATGACGAAGAATTTGCTTTCATTTAGTACCTCAAGTTTCTAGGGAAATTTGGTTAGTTTTCTAACCTTCATTGGAAGTCCAAGTTATAACTAGAAAATATTATCTTTTTGATTTCACATCTAATCCCTATCAATTTTTCATCCATGTAGTTGCTATAATAGTTTGTGAATTGAAAATATGTCTCTAATTGTTCTAGATGCCCTTATCTCAAGTCGTCTTACTATACGTATATATGTCACCTTACTTGTTACATCCTATGTCCAATTTTGATCCATTTTAATAGGATATAGCTATAGCTATTTACTGAAATTCTTATATTTATCCTTTGTTAACTAAATTAGTGTCCTTGGAGTAGGTGTTTAATTCAATTGACAATAACTCATACTCCCAATTAGTATAATGTATTACTTTTTATTGATTCTAGCATTTTAATTTTATTTACTTAATTATCTAATTCTAAAACTGGCTAGGCATGCATGTGTCTAATGTTCTTTTCATACTAACAAGTATATCAACTTCCTTCTACGAACTTAATACTTGAAGAGTACACATAATCATTTAGGGAGTTATGATTATGTTTTCAATATATTTAATTATTTATAATTTCAAATCTCATTAAAAAGATATTAATGTTTTTTCCATATGTCCAATTAATCCTATCATTACCAAATTTCTACATACCCAACTAAAATAAAGCATTACAATCATTAACTTAACATTAATAAAAACATTTCCCACATAACCTAATATCAAACTTATAAAAATGAAACAATCCTATTTACCTACTAACTTCCCACCATTCTTCCTAATACTCCTATACATTTATCCTACCTAACTACTATCCTACACAACTCACTTTCTTCTTTACTCCCTAATCCTATCTAACGTGCTTATTCATCCAATAATACTAGACCCTAAACAATACTACAATCCAAGCATTAATATTTATCCCCTTTAATGATTCCTACCTCAAAACTGGTGCCTATCTTACTTTCCCATAGCTGGCGTCTGAATTAGTTTAAGGCTTGATTTGACTTTTTCTTCACTGCTTATCCTTCCTAGGTCCACATGACTACCTAGGACACATAGATGTAATCATATTCTTTGATGGTTGGAATGATGCAGGGTACATTCGATCCCTTAGTCAAAACAGCACCCTTTTTGGATTTTCCCACTAAACTATGCTTGGCGCCTAGTTCCATGCGAGAGGTGGGAATACATGATGGGGAGGCTCCCAAGGTGGTCGACCTTGGGGAGTCCCCTCATTATTATGTCCTTTATTTAACTTATTTATTTTATTTCTTTGAGTCTTGAAAGTTAAGTGGTCTTAGTTAGTGAGCCTATAAATTTATAAATATATATTTCTTTGTATTTTCTTTTCTAGGATGGTGACACAAGGGTCAGGAGTACAATGAGAAGCTCTGTTACATGATTAAGAGCTAGCTAGTGTGGGGATTTCCCCATGTCAAGTTATTCTCTTATTATTGATTTGTGCACATGATCCTAGGGATATCCTTTCTATTATAATATTGCTCTGTATTCTTGGAAACATTTTATTTCTTCCTTCCATACATTTTCCAGAGAGAAAATGTGCACATTCAGGTTTAGAGTTCTAGTGGTGAGTTTCATCATAAAGTTATTAGATTTTTTTTTTTTTTCCTTCCCATTTAAATCATAATCTAATAATTTGCTTAATGTCATTATCTACCATGCATATACAATGTTCCATTAACAATATAATTCTTTTTTGTGATAACATAGGATCTTACAAGCCCATCACTTATGCTTCAAATTGAGACACAACTATATCAATAGAAAAGAAAACTTCCTCACAATAAACTATGAAATGTTTCTAATAAGAAAGAATGTCTCATTACTTAATCTCCTCCAGAATTACATCAATTTCTAATTGTGAAACTTACAATGACTTTTGCTAAATCTACCTTGCATAATGGTACAAGGATTATCCTATGTAAAGTCCTTGTGAGGTTTGGCTTTAACTAACAAGAAAAGTTCATATGTACAGAAACTTGTGCATCAGATTTCAACATGTCTTCCTTCACAATCAATGTTTCCATATAAGAACATATTTCCATACAAGAACAACAGTATACAATTTTGTAATTGATTCCACAATCACAACTAAATACAATAGGAAGTAGCTTTCTTTTCTTTTAACAACATTACCAACTGACATATTCCTTCTACAATTATCCAATGGAACAATGATGCCAAGGTATTCTACTCTTCCATAACTCATGATCATATCTCAACAAGGAACATACATATACAACATTTTCCATTACTTCCTCTACATATACATTAGGTAACAATGACATAATCTCCTTTCATCACAATGAGACAACACGAGACCTTTTGAAATCATATGAAACATGATCATTGAAAGACATGAACAATGAGTAACATGAACACTAATCATCATGATCATTGAGAACATGAACAGGCTAGTGAATCCTCTTTCACAAGGGAGGAGCAAAATGTCAAGTTTTCTCATCCAAACATCAATCTACAAGGTGATCATTCCAAGCCATCTCCATTGCTCCCTTGGGCACAAGTCTGCAAATGCATCACAAAGAAAACAACAAGGACCATGGGTGCTTTCCACCCAACCATAGGCCTCCAAAGAGACCACCCCCACGCTAGGGGAACAAGGCTCAAATCGGGTTTCAGACATACATCACAAAATTTTGCATGAAGACACAACACAAAACACAATCAACACCCTCCCATGGCTTGCACAAATATTCACCATTGGAGTCATAAAACGTTGGGTGAAGGTGGGCTCTTCAAGGAGGAGAAATTCATAAATATCATATTGCCAATACATTTTGCCTCTCAAAGCCACCACAACATAAACAACATATTACCACTGCATTGCCTCTCAATGCCTTCAAAACAACCATCTTCTCCTCATCTACCAAACCTCCTTGTACCTCCCAAACAACAAGATTCATGGCCATGAAGGAGCCCATGCTCCATAATAACAACCTCATCATGAGGTAAAAACAAAATTTTCTTTCTCACCTGCAATGTCAAGCCCAACTTATGCCCTTCACCCAAGGCTTCTCTGCCCTCCCAAGGGTGAGTGAAGCCTTCACACCCATAATCATAATCAAAACTCACATTCAAACAAGAAAAACAGCAAAACAAATGATGAACAACAAAACAAAACCAAGAAAGGATCTCCAAAAGCACAAAACACATTCACTTTCCATTCCAACAAAACAAAACCAAGAAGGTGAACCAAGAAATTTACAAGAACATCACACATTCTCACATTGTCACAATACATAATCAATGCTCATAATGCAACAAGAACACCACACTTTCACAGAATACCCAAAAATCTATATCACAAGATTTATAATGCAAATGCATACTCTATTAATGAACTCTCACACTTGCAAATTTGTTTAACCATACTAAAAGAAAGAAATGAGAAAGAAACAAGTTTTGAGACACCAACCTTGGTCCAAGCTATGGTGAGGATAGTTGCAGTATAGCTCCCTTAGTCTCCCTCCAAAACCTAACAGTCTCTAAAATTAGAGAGTGGGTAGACACCCCACTAGTTTGGCCAAGACCCTCTAATAAAGCCTTCTCACTAACTTATTTTAGCAAAGACACTAAGCTACTACTTCTTACAAACATGTCTCCTCCAACTTTTCTATTTTTGACTAAGTGGGAACATGGATATGACAACTCCAAATTCGAATTGATGGAAGAATGCATGGGTAAAGGGGCTCCCTAGGCTATCTAGGCACTCACATGATCAAAAATAGTTCCCTGACATGATGTACTATCATATGGGTAACTTATTTTCACCTAAAAGACACTTAGGGACCACCTAATGACCCCTAAAAAACCCTATCCAAGTTCAAATTCGAATTTCCTTTGATTGAGACTCCTCATGGCATTTTTTTCTATGTGAGGTTAACTTGGGTACAACATTGGGGTTAGGTTTAAGTTAGGTTACTTCTTGTCAAACCTTGAATGACCTGGCATCTCTACATGGACAACACAAGTGTCAAATGACACACACAAAACAACACATTACATTAAAAGTGACTTAACTCCAATAATGCATGAACTAAGCTATTACACACATATAAATTCACATATACAAAATAAAACACATTACAATGAGGTTTGAATCTTTTCCACTGATTCAACCTTGGCTATGTCATGTTTGTAGTAGTTTGAGCCTTAATTCCCCTTTAAACCCATGGTCAAATTCCTGCACACTAAACTCAAGCATCAGTAGTCCAAGGAAATCATGTAATTAATAAGTACATAAGTGAAATAATCATTATCTCATTAAACATTAGACTTGCATATATTTCATCATCTCAATTTAACTTTCCCTTTCTCAATCATTTCAAATATAACCTTCAAAATATTAAAATATCAAAACTTACATATCACCTTTCGACATTTGAGTTCCATACTTCATTCTTTTTAATTAAATTACTTTTTCTAATAATTTCCATTTAAAATGCTCAAAATACTATAACATCACCCTTTACTTATCATAACATGGTCAATTTAATATTTTGAATAGCTTCATAGTCTATTTTTATCATTGCGACAAGATGTTGAATCCACAACTATTGAATCCCTGGGTATGCGGGTTAGGTCTCAATGCATAACAAAATTTATCTTTTTACTCTAATTTCCACTTTAAACATTACATTCTTACATTACAAGCATTTCTACCATTAAATCTATTAAAGAAATTTCAATAGCTTAAAACATGAATAGAATCATTAAATGCATCAATTAGGTCATAATATGCATAAGTAATTGCGGATCATCAAAATGAAGATATCAAAATAACATAACCCTATAGTCTCAAAAGTGTATCAATACAAAGGATTAAAATCATCGTAATACAATCATCTCATTGGTACTATGACAGATCAAGTGAGGCCTCACACTTTGATACCACTTGATGTAGAGTCTACGGCCTCAAATCACCAAAACCTCCTTCAGTGCCTAGTAGCACCCAACCCACACAAGATGTCAAGCCATGTCACTAACATCTTCCTAATGATGACCTCTATATTTCCAAGTGGACTCCACTTCTTCAAGGTCTTACCCTCTTCCTAGGGTTCACAACAAACTTGGGTCTCAAAAAGGCTTTAGGGACACTAGCCCTCAACTAGGTCAAATAGGGAAAATTAGAGAAATATATTTTAAGGGTTCAAACAAAGACTTGTTTTGTCCTCTTGGACCTAACCCACCAGGATTCATCCAATTTTAAGGTTCAAACACTACCAATAGACCAATTTTCCAAATTTAGGTCTAATAGTCCTAATAGGTCTATTTTTGGTTTTCTATGGTTAACTCCCGAACTGTCCAAACAAAGTGGCAAAGAAAATACATTTTTGGACACCCTTTTCCAAGTTCTTGAATATTTCAAAGTCCTATGGGATAATCCTACTCCAACATACCCAAACTCCAACTAGGTTCGCAGTCTTAATATGCCTAATTAGGCTAGCTTTCCAAAGAAAAGGTCAAGAGATGGGGTCATATAATCAAGATAGCCACTTGGGAATCTTCCTCACCATGCTAAAAAATCATTCCACCCATCACCTGGGTCAGCAAGAAGTTTGGGAGTTTTAGACCACTTCCCCTTCAAAATAGGGTTGAACACATGGTAATGTTCAGCCTATGTCCTGCAAGAAAAAATAGCAAACCTACTTCTCTACCCTTAAAACTCTACCATATTGAATAGCATTCCC
Source organism: Cupressus sempervirens (assembly GCA_028749045.1). Lineage (NCBI taxonomy): Eukaryota > Viridiplantae > Streptophyta > Pinopsida > Cupressales > Cupressaceae > Cupressus > Cupressus sempervirens. The sequence goes on from CM053793.1 coordinate 733,822,565, forward strand.
CTAACTTGCTTCCCACAAAAAATCATTGGGATCCCACTATTGGGTTGCAAGTTAGAGGGCCATGAATGCAAACTAGTCAACTTACAACCTTATCCAAGTAGCCTCCAATAAAACAACAGTAACTTGCACAAATGAATAGATTAAAGCTTCAACCCAAATGTAAATGAAATTTTATTCAAATACCTATCCAACCATATCACTCTTCCATAGGCACTAATCCATACATGTTCGTACAATAGCAAAAAATAGGGAAAATAAGAAAAATCAAGTTTTATTGTTCCAAAACACTTCTAATCCATACAACCAACACCCCCTGATGCTTGTATGGTCATTTCATACTTATATTATTCATCCCAATGGTTAAAACCACATTTCAAATGGTGGTTATGACATTTACAAGTTATTGCAACAAAATTACAAAGTTGTCAACAATTTTGCTTGACAACTTTTGCAATTTTTTGCAATTTTTAACATTTGACCTCTTAGAAACTTAAAACTTAACCTAATGATTCTAAGGACCTTTATAATCAACTAAGAAACATAAAATTCCCTTTTACATTTAAAAGCCACCTATTTTTCACTTTTTGATGCCCTTGGTTCAATTTGGCACTTAGGTTTATAATGACACCTAAAGTTCAATTGACCTTACATCTTGGGTCTCATTAGATCATTTTTCCATATTGTTCCTAATTTACTACAAGGTTCTCTATAAATTTTCCTTGGTGCCCTACACTATTAAAGGAAATAATAGATTCAAAATGAAGGAAATTCCATGATGAGATCAACACAATCAAAGATGCCACCTAGCTAAATATTGATACTAACATTGCCATCTAGGATGTCATTGTTAGGATTAAAGTCTTACTATCTAGAGATAGTGACTAAGCATGCAAAAAATTCAAAGAACTTCAAGAGGGAGGACAACTACTTGATAGAGACACCTTATCTTTGTAGTTCACCTATTGCGGGTGTACTCCTATTACAAATCAAAGAGTTGATCATGAACATCAAAACAAGTAGCTGCTCAAATTTTGGCTATCTTTGATTTTTTTTTGTAATTGTTTTGTCTCATATGCAAAATTTTTGTAACTAGATCTTGTACACATGTTCTCACACCTAAATCTTTTTGCAATCCTTTTTTCTATAAAAATATTTTCAAGATGTAAAGTGAGGGTCCAAATTCTATTTTATTTTAGTGATAATGATTTTTTAGTTGGTCCAATTTGTTGTGTTAATTTGATGTTGTTTCAAGTTTGTATCTAAAGAACATGGTGAATGAATACTTGTCAAATCTTGAATTATTTTTTGAGTCTTGTATCCTATACATGTACCATTCTCAAGAAGATTAATACCAAAAGAGGAATTACTAAATCTCTATGTCCTTAATATCTATCTCCATTTTTATATATTTGTCATTTTGAGGTTAAATGAACAAAGCCCATTTCATTTAATATAGCTTGGATAGGTTGAATATCAATTCATTGTTGCTTTTCATTCAAGCAATTAAGTAAGTTCTTATATGAGTTGATTATATTTTTAAGTATATGGAGGGGATATCATAAGAATTAGATTTAGGCTTAACACCTGATATATTTGGTTGGATTTAGGCTTAACACCTGATCATAGTTTTAGTTGTATCTTGCCTGTGCTTGTAATTGGTCTCTTTTAAGTGACAAATCCTAAGAAATTAAAAAATTCCAATACAATAGGGAATACATGATGTGGGTTGTTCCTGAATAGTGCCTTGTCTATAGGACAGAGTTTACAATTCCCAAGTGCATCATTTTGAAGTCATTTTGTGTTAGGATTTTGTGTGAAATTTATGGTAAAAAATTATTTTCCCATGATATTTTTTTTGTCTTCTAGCCATATTAATCTTTCCCTTCTCATTAGGTGTTGGCTCAAATTTCAAGTAATTGTTTCAAATGGAAGACAAAGAGAAACATATAAGAGCACACATGAAAGCCAATCTATAAGTGCCTATGTACATAGAGTTACCTCATATGGGTAGGAAGAACCAAAAAAAAAAGAAAAGGAGATCCTTACTACACATGGAAGCCTAGAGATAATGTTTCAATACATTCACCATATCAACCATTAATAGAAAGATTATTGTTCAAGCCAATGTGGAAGAAACTTTTCAATATGTTGAGCAGCCTAAGACTAAATCAGCCAACTTGTATGTTGAGGAATGGGTGTATTTTCTCTCAGGATCATCCCATGCACAAATAATGAACTCTCACATTTTTAAAGATGCATACAGTTTCTTTAGGGATTCCATTGTGCCAAAGACAAATGGAAATGAGTTGCTTTGGTATTTCTACAATAATGGATTTGAGAAGTCACCAATCTATAACCCTTGGATTAGGAAACTAGAAAAATTAATTATGCCATAAATAATAGTTGATGTAGACCTAGTTAAAGACTTGATCAAGTCCTATAATCCTACCATGCATGGATTCCATAGGAAAGATATGATTCTACTTTGAAAATTGGATAGAGGAACTTTCATTGATGTCTTTGACCTTGAAGGACCAATGACAAGGCCTATTGAACAAGAGAAAATGAATGAGTCTTTCAAAAATAAAAAAAGTTTCCTCAGCAAGAAGGTCATGCGAAGGCATATTCCCAAGGCTAAGAACGATAAGGGCAAGCTACCAAAGAAAGTAGGATACTTCATGCCTCTATATTTTTTTAGTAGATACTTCTAGTACACTATGTTCAAAAGTGATAAAGTGATTGGACTAGATGGCACAATGAATACCCCAGGATATATCTATAGCATGGCCCTAGACATCTAGAACTCATAGCACAATGCAGGGTATAACTTTGTGACACACATAATTAATGTGATGCACCATAACTAGTAGAATTGGCCTCATTTTCAATAAAAAAATGGTCAAATTTTCTTCTCATGTTGGTTGAATGATCTAAAAAATGGTTTGTCACTATTTTCCTCATCAAAACTTTGACCAAACCAAGTTAACATTAGAATATTGACACATAATTTGATAAAAAATTGCCTCCCTTATTTGCAAGAAGGTATGTCAAACTTGTGGCCAAACTTGTTCGAAATGGCTCCCATGATTAAACAAATGCCAAACCCACAATGACATCTTAGTTGATGCCTTCTTTGAAAGTTTGACCAAAGTTTGGTCGAAATTTTTACCAATGGTGATTAGAATTGTTGAAATTTTGACCAAACTTTGGTCAAAAATGGCATCCCTTTTTTGCAAGAAGCTCCATCAAACTTTCAACCAAATGTATGGCTCCCTTGATCGACTAGGATGAAAAACCATTGATTAAATCCTAGTTGATGCTTTAGTCAAAAGTTTGACCAAACTTTAGTTGAAAGTTTGACCAATATTGATCAACATTGGTCAAACTTTTGACCAACATGATTAGTTTAAGAAAAATTACTTGAAGATAAATATCCAAAGTAATCACTAATGATAGCCTGGTTGGTAATTAGTTTGGATATTTATCTTTAGGTTTTACTATTTGTTTTCATGAGTTGTCAATGCCTAGTGCCTATACAATGAAGGTATTATATTCTTATAACAATTCCTTGTTGGGCCATAGAAATAAATCTTCAATTCTAGGTGTTCATTAGTCTTCTTTCTATATAGGTGGTATTAAAATGGTGCTACATGTCTTCTATGGTTTCTTGAATGAAATATTTGTATTCCCTACCTTCCAAGATGAAGCATTAGAGATTTAAATGTGGTGTAAAGACACAGGCATAAAAGATTAACTAATAATTTTAATTCCATTATTTTGTAAGGATAGAAGTACCTTTTTTAAGTGCTTTAACTATTATTGATTATTCTCAAGGATAGTGTGTAGAGATGTGTGGCAATGTATAGTAGGAAGAGATTGTAGGGTAAAGAAAGACAATGATGACACTTCCAGTAAGGTCATCTCTTGATGAAACTACTCGAGCTACAAGTGTAGATTATGAAGCTAATAATCTACATCCATGTATTCTCAATGAAGGTGGTGTGCTCTAGAAAATCTCTATTTTTTCAAGATAACCAACATGTAATTGAGAAGTTACCATAGAAAATCCTACCAAATTCTTTTTCTTTGCAAGTAGTAATTACAATTACAAGTAGACATTTTGACCAATGAAGAGAGACCTCCAATAGTGCCCATCAGTTTTGTTGCTACTATAGTGCCCACGATAGCAGATAGATTGGGGGCAATGTAGCATGTCAATAGGTTTCTTACTTTGCCAAGCTAGTTCACAAAATTGGCTTCATCAACACCTGATCTAATTTTATCAAAGGATTGTGCACCCTTAAATAGGAAATGTTAAGACTCAAAATGGACAAAATAAATTGTTGAATTTGGACAGCCATGAATATAAACTTCCAACAACAAAACTCATGTTCTTTTTTATTGTAAGAACTACTAAAGTGTACCTACATTCCACATATATGCCCTACTAGAGGTGTTATAATCTAGCACTATCTTATTGAGGACTTTGTATTCACTAATTTCAATCTCTCTCTATACATTTCAAACTTGCCCTCAATTTTACAAGAATGCCTGCAACCTTTTGATGTGTCTAAATGTAATCTACAGAAATTGAGCCCCTCTTAACTTTATGTCTAAGAAAGTTTTGTTTGATGTCACTATGGTTGGAGCAATCATAGAATACTAGATTCATAGAGAGTTTGATGGCATAGTAAATAACTATTAGCTTTGTAATCAACTTACAAAGCTAGATGGCTTCACAACTACCAGCATTGCTTCTATGTACTCTACCTCTACTAAACTCCATGTGACTAAAGATTGCTCCCTTTTTATCTAAGATATGAAATCAAAAACCCAACTAAGGCAATGTCTTGAATACCTCTTCATGTCACCTACATCTCTTGCCCAAGAAAACCCATAATTCCCTACAGTATCAATTCATTATTCCCTAAATATCTCATACCAAAATGTAGTGTGCCCTTCAATTGAAATAACCCATTGTATCTACCTAAATATATCATAACAAAATGTATATTTGGTCAACTATTAAATGGATGCATTGAGGACCCGATCAATTGCCACTATAACCAAACAATTTTCCAAATCTGAATCCAACTTAACATACAACATTAGATTTAGTTCTATTAGATTGTTTCCTATAGAGTTCAACTAAAGTTTTACTTAATATGGATACAGTGGATACCACTCCTTTATTAAAGATGGTGATGCTAATAATGGATTGTGATATCCCCACTAGTAAAGATCTATATAATTAAATTAATAATTACTATATAAAGAGAGATGATATACCAAATAATGATATAATTAAAATCATATTATAATATGATAAAATATATTACATAATAAAAAAGTAATTTTCTAACAATGAAATAATAATCAATTCTATTATATATAATTTACATAATAGTTATATTAGAATTACATATATTCATAATATAAATATTTTTTAAACATTATTACTAATGGTAAATAATAATTATAATACTAATATTAATAAATAAATATAACAAATTAAATGAAAGGACACAACCCCTCTCTAAGTAAGGTATATAGTAATATTAGACACCAAAAATGGGGATCATCAATGAAAGAAATGGAAAAGAAAAAATGAAAAGATCAAGTAAATGGCAAACAAGGGTCATTACAAATGGTATCAGAGGAATGATCATGCCAACTTGTGTATAATAATGGAAAACAATATATCAAATGAAGAGAAATGTATGATAATTCATATTAAGAAAAGAATCAACTTAGCATCTCAAACATTAATGGAAGACTCATAGTCTAACATAGTAGAAGAGAAGGGAAAACACAAAATTAATATTGGCAACTCAGAAGCAGTGAATGAGATCAAATGGATATTGTAGACCAATGCCATCCATGCTTTGGGAAAAAATAATAGCTTCATATGCCAACCTTCAAACATCATGTTGGAAATTTACAGGATATGAATACAGTCTTTAATCTTAGCATTGAAGATATTTAGAGCATCAATCAACTAGAAAATCATTATTCCTCTTGTTAAGGTTTAAAAGGTCATTACTCAAATTGAGAATATCAAGCTATCAAAATTCATTGCACAGAGTAAACAGGAGCTCCCACTCTGCATCCAACAAAGAAGAATAAGACTTTTGCACCTCCAAGGTATTTAAGAGGGGTGTTTAATATAATGTTATTGATAAGTTGTGAATAACTCGATAAGACCCCTTATAGGGAGTGTGCACATGGTGAGGAGTAAATCAGTCGCATTGGGGCATAAGAATCCCAATATGGATTTTAAGATCTAAGGGAGCCCCAAGCTGAGCATGTCCAAACTCAAGAAATAGTAAACTTTCCATCCATAATGAAATTAAACATGTTCCTAGTGGGTAGGGAGTGTGCACAGTGGTAGGAGTAAATTAGTCGCATTGGGGCAAGAGAATCTCAATATGGATTAAAATCTGAGGGAGCCCCAAGTTGAGTATGTCCAACCTCAAGAAGTAGTAAATCTACCATCCAAATCAAAATTAAGAATGTTCCTAGTGGGTAGGGAGTGTGCATAGAGGGAGGAGTAAATTGGTCATGTTGGGGTAAGAGAATCCCAATATGGATCAAAGATATAAGGGACCCCCAAGCTGAGTGTGTCCAACCTCAAGAAGTAGTAAATATACCATCCACATCAAAATTAAGCATGTTCCTAGCGGGTAGGGAGTGTGCATGGGGAGAGGAGTAAATCAATTATGTTGGGGTGAGAGAAACCCAAAATGGATTAAAATCTAAGGGAACCCCAAGCTGAGCATGTCCAACCTCAACCAATAGTAAATCTACCATCCACTATGGAATGAAACACACTATTATAGTATTAGCTATAGAAAAGTTGTTTAAAACATGCATCTTCAAGAACTTTGGATTTTGAGATAGGAGAAAGGAGCACAACATTCATGATCAAAGAGGTAAAATGTTTCCTTATGATTTCCTATTTCAATTTGTAAGCAAAGTGCTAACATGTATACTATGTGTCTACATCATGTCTTCATGCATTAATATGTTCACTTCGTGTCTTCTTCATGTCTTCATGCATTCATGTGTCTACCTCATGTTTGCATCACGTCTTCATGCATTAATGTGTCTACTTTGTGTCTTTATACATATCTTCTTGTACATGCTATTATATACTAACATGTTTACTTTGCAAAGTAACTAACACATATGCAGGAAAGAGAAAGAATCTAGTCAATTGCTTGAGGACAATCAAATTTGAGAGGGCAGGACTATGATATCCCCGCTAGTAAAGATCTATATAATTGAATTAATAATTACTATATAAAGAGAGATAATATACCAAATAATGATATAATTAATCATATTATAATATCATACAATATATTACATAATAACATAGTAATGTTCTAACAATGAAATAATAATCAATTTTATAATATATAATTTACATAATAGTTATATTAAAATTATAAATATATTCATAATATAAATATTAATTAAACATTATTACTAATGGTAAATAATAATTATAATACTAATATTAATAAATTAATATAAAAAATTAAATGAAAGGACATACCTCCTCTCTAAGTAAGGTATGTAATAATGTTACACACCAAAAATGGGATCATCAACAAAAGAAATGGAAAAAAATTTGAAAAGATCAAGTAAATGGCAGACAAGGGTCATTACATGGATGAATTGGAGGCAAACACTAACCTTAAGGTTTGATTCTCTATAGTGTGGTAAATAAGGTCCCTAACTCTTGGTTGTTTGCATTCTTTCAACTTTCTCATTCCCATTGTTATTATGTGGTGATAAAAGCATCCACCTCTCCTACAACCATATTGTTCTTTTGATATTTTGTAATGGGTTAGGAGGACTATTACATACTAACACAACTTTTCCTTATCAAAGGAAATAAAAAAAAAATTAATTGGTTGAAAAGATTTAGAATCAAGGCAAACACAGTTATAAAACAAATATAAAAGATGTGAAGTAGAAGGGCAGAGAACAATTTCAAATGTTGGGCAGGAACTGTTGGAAATTTTACATTAATTAGCTAGATTAGGTTTCATTTAATAGGAACTTTCATCCCATAAGTCAGTTATGCAACAATAAATGGCCTTATAAAGCCATTTATATTCTTTGTATCAAGGAATTGAGTTCTGAATAATATATATCAATCTATTACAATATTTCTTTCTCTTATTTTTCATTCGGTATCAAAGCCAGGAATACATGATGTGGCAATAATGAAGTTTTAAAGGAGGTTGTTCACTAGTAGGAGATGGTACTCTATGAGTGTTGTGTTCCATGGATGACTTCATAATGCACTAAAAATTTTCTTCTAGATTCCAAAATCATGATATGATAGCATGATTGTGTTGCTTTAGAATGAAATATATGTTGCAATAGATGCCAACTCAAGGAATGTGGTTATTGGGGTTTGCAATATGCACTAGGCTGTAGAAATTTTTGACGAAAAGGATCATTTTGTTAAGATTGTGATTTCAAACCACATTGATAAATTTGTAAACCTAGAAAATATGAAATGTAGTAATGGCAGTTCAATATTTGTTTCATGGCATTCTTAATGTTTGTGTAATATTTTCTTCATTATGAAAGGACATTTTAGATTGCTTCCAACTAGCTTTTACATATGATTATTACTATGCTAAATTTTATCTACAAATTCAAATAGTGTAGTGTAGTGGAAGACACATATTTCTTCTTGCACGAACATTTCTCCATTTTTGGATCTTGTGACCCAATGTTGAAGGAGAGAGGAAAATGATAGATTGATCTCTATTATTTAATGAGCCAATGTTGTTGGAAATATTTAGGACTAACAAGGTTACTGAGAGGGGAGGGGTGAATCAGTAAACTTTAAAATTTAAACCAATTCAACATAATAAAAAATTCACCATTCATTTATCTACTTTACTGAACGCATGAAAAGATTAACACACTAATTTGGTGACGCAGAAACCTTTCAAATTGAAAGTAAAACTGGGGTGGGGATGATGCCCACGAAACTTCAATACTGCAGTATAAAGTTGGCCGGTTAAGGCTTACAGTGATCACTTCTGGTGATCTACCCTGTTAGGAGCAAGTAGGACTGCTAGATCCACCTTATTAGAGGATTTACAAACATACAATGAAGTATGCACTATGTTAGGAGATTTACAAAAGACTGTTAAGTCTACCCTGTTAAAGGATTTACAAAACTGATTCACCTGTTAGGATGAAGCAGTGGATCTTCTTGCAACTGGTTTGCTGATTAGATCTTATGTACTGATCACTTGATGTGATGGATATATCTTTGTTGCTCCTTGATAACCTTGTTGAATACTCCGCTACTGATTCTCTTTCAATTCGCTCTTACTTCACTGTTACTTCTCTTCATCATTTCTATATTGCAAATGGCACAATACATTACATATATACCATTTCAATATTTACAGCAACAAGGTTGGCCAAACGCAAGTGGAAAAAACATTACTGAGTTGGCTAGATAGTAGAAAACCCAGGTTCCTCAAACTCACTTGGTGACCTTCTGACACTCAGCATCCGCTACATTACACGGCATCGTCATGCACTCGGTAGAGGTAGGGGCTCGGTCCATACTAATCACTCTGAGTAGCTTGGAACTTGGTAACCACTAGTGTCTCGGTAAACATTGTGTCACTCGGTAGAAACTAACTCCTTCGATTCACTTGGTAAGCATTGAATACTTCTTTTACCTTTCTGTCTTGGTAATCACTGAAACCTTCATTTACCTTCCTGACTCGGTATTTACTAAATCCTTCGTTTACCTTCCTGACTCGGTAAACACTAAATCCTTCGTTTACCTTTCTGACTCAGTAAACATTAAAACCTTCGTTTACCTTCCTGACTCGGTAAACACTAAAATCTTTGTTTACCTTCCTGACTCGGCAAACACTGCTGAACATACTTGGTAACCAACAAATGCTTGGTATGAACTGTAAACTAAGTGATGAACTCGGTAAGCATTCAAAATCAAATAAGTGTTGTAACTAATGACAAATGTATCATTATTCCAACAAATGTGCAATGACCACCAGCCATGAGGACAACCATTATAAGCTAACATTTGTATGTATTTTTTAATTTATCATTTTGGGATCAAAAGAGGCATATCTTATGCTAGTTGCGTACTAATAAGAAATGTCAAGTGAAAAAATGATCATTGTTTAGATACTTTGATTAGTGATCTTTGCAAAGTTAAGAAAAGATGAGTGAATGCATTCAATTTTTTGGTTGCATTTCATGGAAAGAGAAATGTGAACCAATTAGGAGCCTAATTAACAAATTTCTTGACATAAGGTTTTAGGCATCCATAATAATTGTTGATTCATGTTCTATTTCTAGTTAGAAAGAAGCTGAATTCAAAACTTTGTGACAAGTGGGCAAAAGATATGTGAAAAAAAAATAGATCCATTCTTGATTGGTTTGAATGCAAGGATTGGTATCATCTTTTAGTATTCTATCAACTATTTGTGGACTAATTGAAGATTGGCTATTTGAATGGTGAATATAATTCATGTAAATAGAAAGAGAGGATTTGAGACTCTATAGCCAAGCAGTTGAGTTTGTATTTCCATCTCCATATTTCATGCATTTGTATTCCTTCATGCTGAGAACTTATTGTTGTGTATTCAATTTTGGTTCTCAAGGTTTCTTTGACCTAGTTCTCACATTCGTTTTTGCGAGTAGAGTCTGGCTACATCTATGTTAATGATATGCCTATGTTATTGATTTTTTATGTCTTTAAGGCTATTTTAGTTACACATGAGGAATATTTGAAAAACATGCATACTTGCATTACTGAAGAATTCAATTATAAAATGTAAAGAAACTTTAGGAGGCTGGAGGAAATGGAGGTAGAGCTAGCTTCTCACTTAGTGATGATTATTGCATGAGGAGAAACTACATGTGTCCCTATAAAGCCAAGGCTTGGAAAATTCATCCATTAAAGAAGAGGGGACTTGACATATTTGTGTCACCTAGTAATATTAATCTTTTTATACACTTTAATTGAGGGAACTAATGCTCATCAAAGCTCTTGGACTGTACTAATAGTCAGTGAGTTTTTATGCACTTTCATTGAGGGAATGAATGGTCATATTTCATGTTTATTCCTAACAAGTTTTATTTTGGGCCCCTTATCCCTTTAGTGACATTGCCAATTATATGTAGTCCTATGTGCTATACATACTAGAGTAGGGAACCTAAACCCTTGTTTTGAGCTTGTTTTTGGGTAATTTTGTGTTGTTTTTTTTAATTGTTGTGACTCTAGCCAAGTCAAGGTGGTTTGTTGGTGTGCTTAGACCAAGTTGGTTTGGGCTAAGCCTTGTTTAGATGTGATAATAAAAACTAGATGGTAAAAGTGGGTCAAAGTCTATACATGTCATTGGGAAGTGGGATATCACTCAACTAGGTCCTAAATAGTGATTTTGTATCGTTTTCAAGTGTTTGGACCTCGTACAAGGAAACTTTGGTAGATTATTGTCCAAATTGTCAAAAGTTGCTAAAAGTTGTCAAGTTACCAAAAAAGTTGTTAGGAGGAGTCTAGGTGTCAAAAAAGGGGTACCTTGGTTGTTTGGAAGCCATGGTGTGCCTAAACATCTTCAATGAACCATTGCGGTTCAACCTAAGAAGGTTCAAGCATGCTAAAAATGCAAAAATTGCAAAGTTGTCAACAATCTTGAAAAGTTGCTTGACAACATTTTGTGCAATCTTCTTGGAATAGCATAGAAAAGTAGGTAGATGCTTATGGTAACTAAACCAAAATTTTGGGAGGGTCTATATGACCTAGGAGAAGAAAGATCAAAAGGTTGAATGTTGAAAGAAGTTGTTTACACTTTTGAATACAAGCATTTTTGTTGGAATTCCTTTATCAGTTTTTAGTTTTTGGAATGCTAGATTGAAGAAATGGATTGAATGTCAATATTTTTCTTTGGATTAAGTTATTTTATTGTATTTTAGTTTTTTTTTTTTTCAATACATTCCTCTTTAAGAACTCATCTTATAGGGTTTTGAAAATTATTTTTGAATCATCCTGTGTATTGGTCCTACCCAAGCAACTCGCAAAAAAATGACTCTCCCTTGAGTTCCCATGATGGAAACATCATGTATTTGAAGTAAATGGGAGAGGATTTTTTGTATATATTTTATCATAAATCTTGGGCCCTAGAGAAATGGAGTTAGCTAATTTTCGAATGATGCCCTAGGCAAGTTTCAAATGCTTGAATAGGGAAATACAACATTGATTGGAAGAATTTGGGGTTTGAATATGGATTGTAGTTAAAAAAAAATTTAGATAAGGTAGAGGGATGAGAAATGATGCCTCATACCAAAGGAGGCCTCCCCATGAAAAAAATTGATTCTCTTTTAAAGTGATCCTAGGTGATGCTACAACTTCTTGGTTGAAACCCTTTAAAGTAGGCTAAAATCTTGCTTTCCACTGTATGGATGCCATGAGGAACTAAAACCTTGAAAATAATTGATTTCTTCCAAAAGGGTACTCATTTATCAACTTTTTTTACCACCTCATTAAGAGGATTTTTGAGATATTGATTGATTTTCCTAACTAGAGGCCTAATTGACTAGGCCTATTTTTGGTAGTTTTAAACTTAGAGACAAAATGGGTATTGAAACCTTATTGAGAAGGATACTAGGAGCCTAGGAAAAGTCAAGTAAAAATTGTGGAGATAGTCATCCCATTAGGAAGTAGATATAGTCCATTTGGTTGCAAAATGGGGTATGGAAGTACTTAGGAAGAGTACCTTTAGAAGAAGCATTTGAACAATTCATTGGTGTTACCTTAGTGGGAGGTTGTGAGAGGATAGATTAAGGATCCTCTAGAGGTTAGGATTTAAAAAATAACCCTATCAAGCTAAGCATAAGCCTAAGAAAGTCTTAGGAGAGTTAGGACTAAAAGTAAGCACCCTACCCTGTATTACATCACATACCTTCCATGGACAGAAATGATGAAAATATCTAATTTTAACAAACGTGTTTGTTAGATGGTTTATTAATGGTGCTATTTTATATTTTTTGAATAACCACCTTTACGGCTCTTAACACAATGAAAGTATGTGTAATTTCACACTATTTTATAGTGGTAAACCTTAATCTTTTGCCCTTATCTAGAAGAAATAATATTCCATATTCATTGACCAGAGCATAATAGTCATAGCTTGTAGTAATAAAGGGGCCTCTTGTTGTATGACCAAAGTTGGATCCTCCATGATACTGAAAATTGTGCAACTCAAGCATTAATTCTACATATGATGTTGATAAAAGAGTTCTAAAATGTTAATGTTGTATGCTCCAATAGGTATCTCACATCATTCACATAATACAATTTTTAATTGTTTTTGACAAAAAATGACTTTCTTCCAAAAAAGTGTTTTTATAGCCACAAATTCCTTTAATGTGCACAACTAGTTGATGCCATATAATAATTCTGCATTGTGCCACCCTTTTGAAAGAAGCGTGCAACATAAAATACCACATTGTCCATAGGCCTATATGGTGTTGCACCCTCAAATGCTTGAAACCTATAAATTAGATCACTAATATATTTTTAAAAAGTGTTCTCCCTAATGTATTTTAAAGATGTAATATACCTAAATATGGATCATAAATGGAAATGAACAACTTATACACTGATTAACTAAAGAAACATGATATGGGGTTGAAAATCTATCTGTATGTACCAACCAGTCCAATTTTTTATCCAATTTTTTGCCTTTTTGTTAGAATTGGGAGTAAATCCGTCACAATATGTTCATTAAAAGTTTGTCTTCCTTGATATTTTGGTTTATACCTTGACTCTTTGACTGCCCAATGGCTTACGAAAAACCAATAAGTTAACAATAGAATGGGTAAAAGTAGTAGTCTATTAAAGACCCCTAAATTGAAAGGTGCAACTCCCTTATGAGTGCAAGATATGCAATAAATTTGTCTTTTAGGTTTTGGGGGTATGCTCTTAACTAGAGAGAAGAAGAGGAAAAACTAAGTTGCTCAACACTTTAAACAACCTAGGAAAAGAAGGGGGATTAACTCACAAAATGTAATCTATTCAAACTTACAATGCAAACAATAGAAACATGCATTACAAGCTACAATGATAAGAAGAAGGGAAGAGATGGTGAAATAGGTAATTCCTAGATTACAAAGTTAGCTAACACTTTGACAATACTTAAATTGTCTATATCTTAGGTACTCCACAGACAATCTTCTAAATTCCTTATGCAACAAACTATCCTAAACTAGAGCCTAAAACACAAAGAACAAATGAGATGCTTATGCTGAAGAAAGTAAAACATACATTTGATGTAAGGAAACAAAACCAATTTCATTCACATTCATTCAACTTTCAAGATTAGCATATTCATTCCAAATATTATACTCTTACTAAAATGAATAACAAAACCTAAAATGAACTCAGAGTCTCACACAGTAGTTTGAGCTATAGGGGTTTGCCCAAAATAAATTTTGTCAAACTTATTAACTTCATAAAACATTAAATTTATGGGACTTCTCAAAATGGCTAGTTACATTGGATGATTTCTTCGTAGAGCATCTCTAAATGAATAATCTAAAAATAGGACAACAATGAATCAATGTCCATAGAGACTGACAAAATGCCATCAATGGTGACAAAAGAAAGAGGAGGGAAAAAATGACAAGTGTCTAGAAAACATCAAAACATCATGTCTTCTTAGATGCAATTGATTTAAATCTATAAGATTTCATGGCTTTGGTCACTTTATCCAGCTCTTTGACATTTGGAATGATGATATTGTCAACTCTAACCATCCAATAGTCATGCATTTTTATCAGTTCATCAATTTTAGCCACCCTTGACTAGAATTTCTCCACTTCCCTCTTATGATTGCATTCACTTCTAACAATTCTTGGATCTTGGACACTTGAAAGTTGAGTGAGTCAACACCTTTATCGAAAAATCCCAAGAACTTTGATTTCATTCTTTTGATGTCTACAAGCTTGCCATTAGTAGACACGAAGGACTCTGTGTGCAAGATTTTCAAATACTAAAACAAATTTTCAATGATCTTTTGTACTAGGTCATGCACATCCTTAAGTTCATTTGTAGATCTCACGAAACTTTCTATGACAAACTCCAAGGATCTCTTCCAGTGAAATAGTGACTCCTTGTTTGTCTTTAGAATCCCATGAGCAATGGCTACATTTGTCTTCATGTCTATCACTTCTTATAGAAGGGCCAATTGCTCTATCACCTTGTTTATTTCCTTCTTTATGGTTCTCTAATTATTTGAAGTTGCTTCCCTAAACTTGTGAGCATCCAATACTAGGCTTCCAAAGTTTTCAACTAGTAGGGGACCTTGAGCCTTCATTTGATCTACCCATGCTTTGCCTACATGCCCAAATTATCTTTTTTGTTTTAGCTTTAGAAGTTAGTTCTTGTTCTCCTCTATATTTGGGTCAAATTGACTTGAAGACATGCTTCCAAGTGCATATCTTATGAATTCCACTAATTCCTTGTTTGGGGCTTCTAGTATCTCCTTCTCTACTCTAAGCTCTTCCATCTTGTCCTTGATATTCTCATTAGTCAACATCCACATGCTTACCATGGATTCATGAACTAGGATGCCAAGATCAACTATCCTAATCTAGAAATCATCCTTTGAGAGTTCATGAAATCTGCCCTCTTTTTATAGCTCAACAATCTCAACTAGCATATGGCCAATTGTTGAATCTGTTGCTAGTGCATCAATTGTCTTCTACTTCTTTTTCTTATTAGATGTCTAAGAGAAGGCGACTTGTGTTATCAAGTCCTTTGATTGGGCTACATCCTCATACCTCCTCTTCTTCTTATCAATGGTCTTCTTGAGGCAAGAATCTGTAGAGAGGACATTGATAGTGGATTGTAGTGTAGTGGGATCAAACAACTTCCTCGATATTAATGGAGTTGGCTTGCTCTAGGAAGCAACAGGAAAGGAAACAACCTTGGTTACTGAATGGGATAAAGTATCCCCTTGCTAAGATGCTTCCTATTCCTAGCCATCCATAGGGTTTGTATCACCATCTAAATTAATTACTTGAACAAGGGAAGATGGCTTACCCATTGATTTTCTCGTTATTTACCCTTATCCTTTTCATATTCCTTCTCTCTAGTCTTCCCAAAATTTGGAAGAGGGCCAACTGCATAGGTAGGGTTGACTGGCACATTCTTTTCTGGAGGTTGGTCTCCACCTTGGCCAATAGACTATAATGGACCTACAAATATGATATAGTGGTTATAGTGGTTGTTTTTGTTGTTGATTGAGTGGCTCTAACTGATACACACCCTACAAAGCCAATAATTCCACTCTTTTTCCTCCTTTCTTGAGTCCACTTGAACCATTTTTTTATTCTCTTAATTATACCCTACATAAGAACCTCCATGCTACCAATGACTAGAGTTGCAAGTGGGGTAGACAAAATTGGTGCACCCTTGATCTTCTCATAAGATGTCAGGTGCATGTAGGATCTATAATCTACAAGGTTAGAAATATTAAAAAAATCATTACATAATTTTATTTTATAAATGGTTAGCCTCAACCAAAATCTCTCTCAAGTTCAGTCCTCATCAAGACACCCAGACAAGAAGTCTTCAATATCTGGGACATGCCTGTAGGCATATCCCAATTAGATGATCCCTTAAAAAATTAACTAGATCATATTAAGGCCTAAGCACCTCATATTCTAACAACTTAATCTTTCTCTCAAAGCTCTTTACCAAATTCTGAGCCTCTGATCTAGAGGTACATGAATACAGGCCTACCACTATAGGGAATGGAATCTTGACAATCTTCTTCTCATTAGAACACAAGTTGTTCACTTCAAGGATTTTTCAACATAGTTCAACTAGGACCACCTTTTCTTCATGATACCTCAAAAACCTCTTAGGAAATCCATCATAGGCTCCTATTCACAAATAGGAGAAACTCAAAAACTAAATGAATGAGCATCCAAACTAGCTTATGGCCAAAATTGCCTCTTGTGAGAATATCCTTTTAGGGCATCATTGCAATTCTTGACATAGCCTCATTGTAAAATCATCATTAATAGCTACATACTCCTCATAGCTCCTTTGCAACTTTAGATGTGTATAGAATTCATAAATTTTGGTGCACTCAATCATAATTTGAGATTCTAGGGAGACCAGGCCATAAGCAGTGAGTTTCCAAATCATAGATCAAATAAGAGGACATGTAGAATTACATGAATCCTTTGGCCAAATTACACCATGATTCAAGCTCATCATAGATGATTTGTGCCCAATTGATCTACATATCCTCAACACATATTTCTTGTACTAGGAAGAAGTTGTGCTCAATGAACTCCAAAATCTCCTCCTTTTCTTCCAATCTAAGGAGGAGTGTAAGGATATCCAGAATCTCTCATTTTAGATTTGTGCCAAATAGAGTCTTTGGAATTTTTCTCTTCTTTGAGTGGGTAATCTAGAATCAGCTCCTCTAAATGTCCTCTCATTTGAGGGTCTTCTTCTCATTGAACATGGATGTAGAGGACCCAAAATCAATATCACAATACTGCTCCTTCACGGGATTTCCAAATACAAACTACATCAGCGCCTTTTTAATTGATATGAGAATGGATTGGTTAGGAATTATTTTTTGCATTATTTCCAAGTTTTATCTCTCTATACATTCCTTCATTAATTTAGGTACATGAACTCCCATTGGAAAACTAGTTGCTTCTACCAGTCCTCTCTCTTCAAGTTTCTGAGTGATTGGGTGAATGGGTTGAGAATTAAGCCTCCTATGAAGATCAGCCAAATCATAGAATTTAAAGGATGTATCTATAAATACTTTTAACTAACTCTCCAAGCCAATTAATTTATCATAACTGGCAACTTTGATTGCCATTTTCTATGATTGCACATGATGCAGTTCTAAATAAATAGTCATTTAAATATACTTGAAGAAACCAATTACATACAATTCATATGAAATAGCTTTAGGAATTGGAACATTAGTGCCACACGAACAAAATTAATTTTGACTAGTGATTACAACAACAGGATTTGTATTTAATTCCATGAGTAATGACTATTTAAAATTTTAGTTCATTTGCACACAAAATACTAAGTTCCTGAAAGAACTCTTACTTAAAGTAAAGTGATATGACTAAGAGTCACTAAACAATACAAATGCTTAGCTTTATGAGAAGTTCCTTACTTTGCTTCAGAATCTATAATATAGATATACTTGATAATATTAACACATGCAGAAGAGAGAGACACTTAGATTTTTTGCAAACCCATTTTCCTTTTATCTAGGGTTGTAGCATGGGGAGTAATCCTTTTGCTAGCTTGCATACTTCATTCTTCCACTTTCTACCTCAGGCTTTTAATACTGCATTTCCATTATATCGAGGTCACACTTTCATCACTAAATTTTTTGGAAGTCTTCTTTGAGCATCTCCAAAGGATATTTTTATCTTAGGATAACTTGAATTTATATTCTCAAATCCCTCGAACAAGTATCCCTTTTTATTGCCTTGGGTTAGAAAACTCTTGTCTCATCAACATTTCCTAGATTGAAGCATAGTGAACAACACTTCATTCCTTTACCTCAATATGATGGCCTCAATGCTAAATCTTTGAGCATATCTTGAAAGTTTTGTAAGCCCTAAATTATTCATTCAATATTGTGCTCACACTATTTGATCATTGGGCTTGAGATTTGGCTCAAGTTCATACAGCTTCAGAAATAAAACTGAACAACTTCATTTCCATGAATATGCAACTGAAAAGCCATTGACCCATATTTCCTCATAGTACTTGATCTTATCTCCACAAATTTGAATGAGACTCACTCTGGCTTCTAGCCACAACTTTGTAGGCCTTTGGGAATTGACAAAATTATATTCACAGCTTATTAATCATTGCCATGGCTTCATCCTTTGGATTCACTCTTGATGTAGTTCTCTCAAGGGAAAAATCAGCTTGAAAGCTCAGAATCCATGGGACATGGAATGTTAGGGAAAGAAAGTAGATAATGAGGTGTGGAAAGACTTGCTTCTCATCAAGAGGACACCTAAACACATCCCAATCATGCCAATACCATATAAAGCCTATGTATGCTGGGAAAAACAAGAAACCCACTTAGAAAGATTAGGTAAAGGTAATGCAAAGGGAGACCTAGAAAACAAAAAAAATAGAGTCCTTGAGACAGGTGAGAATTAAGTCACTTAAAACATACTTAGACACCTCTCTCTTGGAAACACACTCACCTCTACCAATGACTTCAAGCTTTTATAGGGTAAGACTAAAACTTGGCAACACAATAAAAACCATTACAAGTATTTATCTACAATCCAAATATACCACCATATTATTTTTATAACCAAATATAAATTTTTATATCTTATAATTAAAGTTTCAAATTAATTAGATTTGATTTTTGTGGTTCAACATGAAATTTCTTAGGTGGTTGGCTTCATGGTGAAGGTTCAATCATTGATAATAATTGTAGAGAAAATAGACTAATGTCATAAATAGTTAGTGAATTTCATACTCATTGTCATTGGCTAGGGTTGAAGCTAATCTACTATTGTATTAAAGGTGCTCTCCAATGAAATAAAACCTTTATAGTAAGGTCCCTAACATTATAATTTTACATACATGAAATTCTAAAAATGGAAATGAATTTGAAGAAGTGAAACAAAACTCACAACTAGATCAACAACATCTTCTTATTTGCACATTACCCAAGGGACAACTGCATTTTGTCCAATAGCCATAGATGTTGCCCATTTCACATATGATTTTCAAAATTTTCCATAATTGAATTCATCAATTTGATACTCATTTTCAATCTACAATTAATATAATAAACATGTGGACTTAACATGATCAAAGTACTCTTCTTCTTAAGAAATTTTTATCCAGAGATTAGAAGGTAACTTGTATCTTGCAAAGGTTTATGATAAATGGGTATTCTATTTCAAAATTTTAACCTATGAAAGGTAAATAGATACAAATATGAGACAAGAATAATATTTTTCAAACCTTATGTTCCATAATTAAAGAGGCTAGAAAATCCTCTTTTAAGTTGAGCATGAAAAAAAAATTTGGTATACATCTTGAAGACAATGGATATAGTCATATTCCAATAAAGACAGTCCATCCTATCTATTTTATTATGTCAATTACAACATGAATTTTCACAAAGTAGTTAGATTCTTGTCTCTTTTATTTTACTGAACACTTCATTGTTCATACCTATACCATAAAGTATCATCCCATCATTCTAAACCTATAGTGAATAAAATTGATTAATTAATGAAGGTATGTTAGTTTGAATTTCACTTGGTTTTGAGAATACTTTAATATTATCTACTTAATAAGGCCAACCATGTGATGGTGGAAGCTCATTTGGCCTCTGTAAGGAAACTCAAGTGTGGAAACAGCTTCCTACACTAATCTCTTAAGAGAAGTATGGTGCAAATCCTATTAAAATCTTTTACACTTATAGATTCAATATCATGTAAACAACAATATTTCAGCCAACCAAGCATAAAGAAAATAGATAGAGAAAGAAACACATAACACAAAGATTTTTTAGTGGGGAAAAACCTTTCGGTAAAACAACCCCACCCCTCCAGAACCTGCACAATGTATTATCTTCAACACAAGGTTATAATGCACTTGCAATGCAAGTTCAACAGCAACAATAGAAGACTCCAACAGAAACTCACAGTACCAACAATACACTTTCTCGCATTGCTACTATTTGCAACCCTAAAAAATGCTTATAACATGTGCTTCACTTTAGGGCTACTCCCAAAGATAACCGTATTATGGTTTTACCATTCTCTGAGAAAATAGGAACCCCAAAAAAAAACTTGGGGCAATGCCTTGAACCCCACTATTGGGGTAGAGTGTACAGTACTCAAATTTATCAGTTTCCACATGTCTTCACCTATCATTGAATCTTCCTAACATATCTTTTACATGTCATAGGAATCTGTCATAACTATTTTAGTCATGATCTCCTTATACACTATTCAAGATGCTGACACATCAACATTATTTGCAAGAAATACATTTTACAAAACAAATAATAAGAATAGGAATTATCCAAGGTTGAGACACCTTATTCCTAATAGCCTCACCCCCTCTCCCCCTAATCTCAATCTAAATTTCCCATTAACATCTAATTACATACTTCATTCATTCATTCATCCATTTATGAACTATAACATTCAATCAATACAATCACATAACATTTGTTAATATGATATAAAATTCCTTAATATGCAATACTAACCAAGAATTCATTAGCACATATAAACATTCATTAACATGACATAAAAATGAATATTAGTAGACAACAATCATAGATAATTACTTAAAACAACTCTCTTTTAAACAAGGTTTATCAAAGAGTATTTTTAATAAACGATTTCATTTTTTTTGTTAGCTTTCTTAAGGAAAAGGTTGATAGGAGCATCAATATCTTCCTCATTCTCCTCCTCTTGTGGCACATTTAATGTAAAATTATGATGCCTTCTCCTATTTTGGGGAGCACAAGGTTGTTGCATTAAAGGGGGCTTTGTTGCAATAACATGTAAATGGGTTAAATTGGCATACTCTTTTTCTTTTTTTTATTGTTACAAGTATTTCATTAACTAGTAATAACAAGATTTTTTCTTACCTGGCAATGCCACATGATGTACCATAACATTTTGATCAGCTACCACCTCAACATGTTGAACACTTCAAACATGCTCCACTCATTCACCATGATATTCAACATGCTCTAAAATATTCAAAAAAAGGTTACCCAACAAATCACAATTGAAGATGTTAAATTCTATCATAATTGTATAATTAATTTCCAATAGAAAATTAATGCCTCCATCAATATGATTCACATCATGGCCTTCATCACACATAGGTTCTATGATAGGATTTGAAGGTTGTAATGAAATTTTATGCACATTAGTATCATTGTTTGATATATAAAATAGAAGTAGTCAATTTATGTTGCAAACTAACACCAAAAATTAAATTTCTCATCTATTCAATTTTATTTACTTTTCAATTGACCAATTTATTTGTATCTCATCTAGTGCACTAGATTCTTGGGTATGGCTTTTAAATTCTTGGTGTAGGTGTGCAGCCACAAATTTATAGCCTTCTTTCAAGGCAATTTTCTTATCTTCATCTATGGGCTCTACATTGAATTTTATGCCCTCTATTTTTTTTCTTAAAATCATCAGTTTTGCATGTACAATTTAACTAAACAAAATTCTTTGCAACATTACATTTTAAAAAAAATATTAAATTCCATTGCTACTACTTACAATTTGAGAGTGAAGTTTCATATAGCCACCATATCCAAGTTTGTGTTGGCCAACCTTTTGTAGTCTCACTTTTGTATCTTTTGATGTGCTTTGATTTCTATGAAAAGTTTGAAACATGTTAGATTATATAAATAAAATGATCACTAATTAGTGCATGATTACATTCTACTTAATACTATCATGGCGTACCTTCTTTTGTCATTTGTTGGTTGAATTCCTCTACCCTTTAGTGTTTTCTCTTTTGCATCTTCCTTTATTTCATTCTACTCCATCAGTGGAATCATAGGATGATGCTCTTACTTTGGGTTAACCTTTAGATCCCTTCTATATTGGTCCCTCATAGCCTTTATATGTTTGGATTCTCTTTTAAGAAGTAGGGTGCTGTCAAAAATGTGTTTTTTTCCAAAGAGGTTCTCAATAGATGTAATGAGTTTATTTTTTAATTCAGGACCCTATTCATTCCACCTTTTTTGAAAAAATAAAATTTTTATATCAATAACATTAGTTGAATAAAAATGGAAGAAAAGAAAAATACTGTACCAATGATATAAAACTACGTACCTTTTATGTATGGTGGGTCCAAATAGCTTTAATGTCATTTCAAAAAGAGTATCACAAAAAACATCACTTCCTACAAAAACATTAGGGGGTTATCAATCCAAAATGAGTTATGTATAAGTAAACTACAATTACACTATAAATAATAACAATTTTAAAGCACCTACAAGCTTTGGTAATTTTAACAAAAATGTAGTTTTCTTCTTCAACAATAATGACTGTACAAATGAACCAGTACTAGCAACTATTGACATATCACTCAAGTTTGTTATTAGTGACACACACTTATTCAAATTGTAGATAGCTACTAGGCTCATTGTATAGTTCTTAGTGTTTTCCATTTAATTGCTTGTTCATCGAGTTCTAAGTTGCTACTGAGTCCTTTGAACAAATCTCAATGGTTACCAAGCAAATTCAATTAATGTGAAGACTAGCAATGTAAACCATGCATTTTAGTTGATGTCAAGTTTATCAGTGGTTACTAAGTAGTGGAGTGTTCATTGAGCTTCCCAATGTAAATCAAGAGACTCAATTTATACTGAGCTCAAGGTGAGAATGTTTATTGTCATACAATGTAAATGAAGAGACTTGGTTTATATGACAAGTTTCACAATCTCTACCAAGTCACTAGTGCAAACTGAGTTTAGGACTACATAGAAGTTATTAGTATGGACCAAGCTTCTACATCTACTTAGTGCATGATGATGCCAAGCAATGACAGTGCATGTTAATTATCAAAACCTCATCAATTCAATCTTCAGAACCTGAATGTCTTCATGTGGGCCAATTTTGTAACATTTGGGTAAACTTGTATGATAGTCAACTTTGTAATTTGTATAATTGGATTGATATATATATAGTTCATTGTTTCATATCAAGCATGCATGTATGTGAAAATATGAAGATGTGAATGTGAATTAAATCAGAGAAAAGAAGAAGGAGCAAATTGTAAAGGCCATAACAGCATAAGGAGCAGTAGAAACATATCTATCATAGAAAGGTGATCAATACACAAAGGAATCTCATTTAGCAAGCCAAGTTTTAAATCTAAGATCATCTACTACTTCATCCTAATAGGTGGATCAATCAAATCCTTTCACAAGGTAGGCCAAATAGTCTTTTATAAATATCTTTACTAAGTGCATACTTAATTGTATGTTTGTAAATCCTTTAACAAGGTGAACCTAGCAGTCCTTATTGCTCCTAATAGGGAAGATCATCAGAAGTGATCAATGTAAACTTTAACAGGCCAACTTTATACTACAGTACTAAACTTGTGGGTATCATCCCCACCCCAATTTTACTTTCTATTTGGAAGGTTTTTGGGTCACCAAATATTTGTGTATCAGTGTTATGAATGCTTTCATGTTTTCAATTTCTTATGCATACAATTAGATCTAAATTTATTTGATGGATTAAATGTTGTTTGAGTGATTGGATTAAAGGTTGAAATTGTTGAAGTTTTACAAGTTGTTAATTCACCCCTCTCCTCTTAGTAACTTAGCTTAGTCTTGAATATTTCCAACAATTGGTATTAGAGCTTTGTGGTTCTCAGGAGTAAGTTCAATAGCTTGAGCAAAGATCAAGGCCATGGAAATATTTAGACTTGAGAAAGCTATTGAGAATGAAAATCTAGATTTAGAAATGACCATTGCCCAACTCAAGAAAGCAAAGGAGCAACTCTCTCAATCCTTGAAAAGAAGAAAAAAGCGTGCAATTCAAATGAATGATCATCTCTACATTGAAGAAATAATTGAAGACCTCCATACAAGCAATTCAAATGAAGCCAATGAAGCAATCAAAGAACTCCTAGAAAAGAATAGTTCCCTGCAAGAAGAAGTACGAAAGCTAAGGAGAGAACAAGAAATTTAGTCAGTAAGGTTATGTAAAATCTTGGAACAGAGAAACGAGATAAAAGAAGAGATAGATGTAAGGAACAATGAAATCTAGAACCAATCCCTTCAGCAAGCAGACCTTATTGATCAGCTATCTAATGCAAATGAAGAAATCATGAGCCTAAGATTTTAAAATGAAATAATGATGAATGATCTAAATTTTAAAAGGCAAATCAATGAAAGAATGATAAATAATCTAAAAACTAAAAGACAAATCAATGAAAGATTAAGGAATGATCTAAACTCTAAGAAGCAAATCAATGAGAGAATGATGAAATCTCAAGTAGACATGAATTAATTGAATGAGTAGAACCTCTATAGACAAAAAGGAAAAGTAGGAATTGGATATAGAAAAGAAGGAGAATCATCCAAGAAAGGAGCTCAAAAGAATCAAAGACCTACTTGCAATCACTTTGGTAAGACAACTCGTACATCAAACAAGTGTTGGAGTAATGGAAAAGAAAAATTCAATGAAAAATTCTACAATTTCAATCAGCATGGTCATAAAGCTAATGAATGCAAGGAGAAACCAAAATTTGAAGGCAAATGTCACAAATGCAAGAAACATGGACACAAGTCATCAAAATTCAAAACCAAGGTATTGAATCCAATAGAGCGAATTGTGAAAGTAATATTTGGATGGGACTACAACACCTAGTGCAGATGTCATTACTATGGAGAATTTGGATACATTGGTATGAATTGTGTTAAACATCATATGAGGAAAAGAAATACTACTAAAAGATGTTTTATTTGTATAGAACTTGGTCATCTTGCCAAGAATTGCATGAATACTAGTAGAATTGAAGATGAAAAAAGGAAAAAACTAATAACATCCAAAAACAGATGAGACAATAGTGGGTTCCTAAGTCTACCAAGGATACAAATCTAAGAAATGATAGTCAAGTCACTCAAGAAATGGGTGACTCTACCATTTCTAGTTAAGTTCTCAAGGGAGAACTAGAACTAGGCTATCAAAGAAGACATCCAAATCTATATTCAAGATACAAAGGGATCACTGAGTGAGATCAGTATTAGTTATTACTGAGTTACCTTTTCTACCGAGTGAGTTCAAGTCATAGACTCTACCAAGCAAGGTTGGGAGTAATAAAGATACCTATGGTTACCAAGTCATGAAGACCTCACTGAGTGATCAATGCCAAGTAGTGGATGATAGTCTGTCAACATATCTACTTTTTTACCGAGCATTAATGGTGAAATTTCAACAAAAGGCATGGTATTGAAATCATTTCTTACCGTGCTATTGCAAAGAGTGATTTTTATTGCAATCAAATTGATTTGAGTGAATTTCTAGTGAATTTTTTTTGAATTCTCTCAAACCCTACAAAGTGAAAATGGCATCTAGTAGTAGTAAGGTTAAGCAGGGATCTAACATGTTGGTTCGTGGAGTTGAGTTAAAGGTGCCAAATTTCAAGCTCACTCCTGTAGTTGCTGAAACCCTAGATCCAAGTGGTGTGGAATCCCAAATTCCTCCCAAGGTACTTCTTATCAATGATATTCACATGCATTTCAAATGTGTTATCCAATAAATTGGTACACTATAAATGGATGATGCCCTAGGTTAGTTAGGTGTGAATAAAGTCCTAAAACCTGAGCATCAACATCTGGAAACCAAAGGGTTGAAACACATCCCTCACATGCCTTGTGAATTTTTAAATCAAATGGATTAGGTTACAATGGGTAGCTATGGTTAGAACAACCAATTCTAATAATAGATAAGATGATTCATTGAATCAATGGCCTCCCAATGCTAGCCAAAGCCAAATTGACAAAAACCATGGGTCGGGCAGAACTAGAAAAGAAAACTCTAGCTGAATGGGATGACAAAGGAATGAAAATTAGTAGTGTCACTAATGCAAAATTGAAGTTTTGTATTCACATCATTGCACACAAGATATACAGTTCAAGCAGACTGAATAGTGTGTCATGTGAACTCATGGACTTAGCTTACAAGGTGGTTATGAACAATTTATCATACAACCTTGTTGTGCTATTGCTAAGACAGCTCAACAAGAACATGGAAAGCATAAGAACTTCAAATAATAACCCATGTAAGTTTGGTTCCTTGTTGACTTGTTTTTTCTTTTATGTTCAAATATTCTTTCCCTCTAAAAGCACTATAGTATGGAGAAAAGATGTGTTTGTGCTCTATCAAATCAATGAGTATATTGTTGAGATGGGTGAGACCTAAAATAGTATCATGGACAACTACTTTGATGTTTTTAAGGAGAAAATGAACAACAAGTTTAGAATTCCCAAGAAGCTAATTGAAGACTACAAAGATGATATATGTTTGATGGTGGATAGTGATAAGGTGTATATTCATGCAGTTAAGCCTAGAATTGTGTGGGTAAAACCTCTTGGTTATGAGGTCAACAATGATGAAGAAAAGGAAACCATTAAAGCTCTTATCAATGAACCAGTTGATCCTAAGGCTGCATACTTTGGAACATATGATGAAGCAAAGGCCAAAATTAAACTTGAAATAAAGCTCCCTTAGGTGGTCAAAAAACAGAAAAGAAGGATTGCAAAATTGAAATCAAGTTCACCCCTTTTGTTAACTAAGGGAAAAGGTGAGGATGAGCAAGGTGAAGAAGAAGAGGATGAGGAAGAGTCTAAGGAAGAAGAACCTTTAAAGAAGAAAGGAAAGGTGATCATCACCAAGCTAGCAAAACCATCCACTACAGTATTCATTAGGAGGTCAAGAAAAAAAGTTGAAAAAGGAGGAGAAATCATATTTAGAAAACCTCCACCCACCTTCTAGTACATATTAAAGCAATTGGAAGAAGGAGCATGCATAAAAAAATTTAAATCATTAAAGTATGAGATTAGGATAGCAGAGGAGCAGAAGCAAATTGAAGACCTAGTGTTAAATAAAATGGTTAAGTGGAAATATTCACCAGATCAGCTCACTTCTCAAGTTTCTAGTGAGTTATTAGAAAAGATAAAGACAAGATGGGATTTTCCTATGCAAATTTTCAAGGATATATCTAGGAAAACCTTCAGGTAGTTATTACCAAGCATATTAGATGCTAAGGTGAAAGAGTCATTGAAGAAAAATAAAGAAAATTTGACTTTAAAGTTTAATACTTTTCTAGTCTTGATTAAGGACATTGAGCATGTCATGAAGAATGCAACAAACACTTGGAAGAATATGTATTTGTTACATAAGCCAAGTGATTTTCTAGTTAATGTCAAAGATGATGATGATGAAGAAGATAAGGAGAAAGATGAAGAAGAGAATGTCAAAGAAGTAACTCACTTTAACAATGAAGAAGATGAAGAGGATCAAGAACAATAGACTGTTGAGGAGGAAAAGCAAGATGATGAGGAGACTAACCCAGTCAAGATAGCTGCAGCAATCATTGCCTCACTTCCTCATTTTCCAAGAAAGCTAGCATCAATATCAAGTGTGGAGATAGCATTAGCAAGTTTGATTGTGACCACTAGTTACATCTCAAATATTTAATCACTCTTTGTTCCCACTTAGCCTAGAGCATTACTAATAGAAGTGACTTCCACTTCATCCACTAAGCTATAGATCTTTCCTTCATCTACCGAGTTGAGTACTTCAATTTTGACTTCTCAAATTTTGACTTCTTCAATTTTGAGCACATCAATTTTAGATTCCTCAAGTATTTATGTAAGTATTCCTTCAGTTAGTATAGTATCATTTTTTACTACAAGCCCTAGTATCTCTACCATTATTTCAATTTTGGATACAAAAGAAATAAGTGTAAGGAAAATTGAGCCCAAGTTTCAATCAAGCACAAGTTTTTTGGGGAAAGGAAAGGAGATAGAAGAAGATATTGATTTAGATGAGGAAATAGTAATCCCCAATTGGGATATTTACAAGCTTACTCTAGACCAAATACAGACATTTGGTGCACTCCTCCAAAAGAAGGCTAAATAGCAAAGGCTAATAGAGGAGAGAGATAAAGAGTTCAAGATAATTAAATATGCTAAGAACATTTTTGTGGAGGCTATAGGAATTGAGATTGATTCTTCTCAACCTATCTTATATCAGCTAGTAGAAGTAGTCCAAAAATTTAATGAAGAAATTGATGGATAAGATAAGCTAGTGCAGAAGGTTGAAAAGAAGCTTGACAATGAAGTGCTAGAGCACATTGCTCAGTAGATTGTCATTCATCAAGTAGAGCTCTCTAAAATTTTAAGCAATTTAGAAACATCATGTTCAAATGTGTCGTCACTTTTTGGCAAGCTATGTGATGTTTCTAGTTTTACAAAGGGAATAAAGGACAAATTGTCCAAAATAGATGAAGACCTAAAGACCAATGCTTAGCAGCTATAACTTGACCCCAGTTCAAGCTTTGTATACTTCAAGAAAATAAGTTTCTTGTCATATATGCAAGTAGAATTGCTAAGGAAAGAAGCAAGGATCAAATCCACATTGATTGACATACAGAACATGATCCTTCCAATATGGATGCACTACAAAAACATATTACATATTCAAAAACTCTAATTCATGACAATAACTTCTCTATTGTGGGCTATATGATATAATTTTCAGTAGAGGTACAAATTGCACTACATACATGTAAGGTCCTACAGGAAAACTGGGATAAAACCTTGGTAATCATTATCGAGGTACATTTTGAATTTTTGTCTCATTTTGGTGTTTCTATGTAAATAAAATAGAATAAATCTTTGGCATTACTGTCAAAAGGGGGAGAGACACATAGTATGAAAAATGAAAAATGAGGAGAGAGACACATAAAGAGATACATAGTATGAGAGGAAATATGCTATGGGGGAGAACTTGTAATAAGTAAGAAATAAATAGAATGACATGTTGTATATAGCAAGAAGATGTATAGTATATTGTATATACCTTACAAAATCAATTTTGAAAAATCCCAAAAATTGTATATTCTACTAAGCTAGTATCATGTGGTGATGGATATAAGGTATTCAATTTTGGCCAATAAGTGTTTTTGTCACTAATTCCAAACGGGGAGATTTTTGACATATCAGTCAAGTTTGTTATTAGTGATACACACTTATTCAGATTGTATATAGCTATCGAGCTCATTGTAAAATTCTTAATTTTTTCATGTAATTCACTTGTTCACCAAGCTCTATAGTTTCTATTGAGTCGTTTGGAAAAATCTCAGTGGTTATCAAATAGATTCAGTTAATGTGAAGATTAGCAGTGTAAACTGTGCATTTCAATTGATGTCAAGTTTATCAGTGGTTACCGAGTAGTGTAGTGTTCACCGAGCTTCCCAGTGTAAATTAAGAGACTCTATTTATATAGAGCTTGAGGTGAGAATGTTTACTAAGTCATACAATGTAAATCAAGAGACTCAATTTATATGACAAGTTTCACAATGTCTATCGAGTCGCCAGTGCAAATTGAGTTTAGGACTACTTAGAAGTGATTAGTATGGACTGAACTTCTATGTCTACCAAGTGCATGACAATGTTGAGCAATGATAATGGATGTCAAGTATAAAAACCTCACCGAGTCAGTCTTGAGAACTTGAATGTCTTCATGTGAGCTGACTTTGTAAAATTTGTGTAAAATTGTATGATGGTTGAATTTGTAATTTGTATAATTGGATTGATATATATGTAATTCATTATTTCATATCTAAGCATGCATTTATGTGAAAATATGAAGATGTGAATGTAAATTAAATTAGAGAAAAGTAGAAGGAGAAAATTGTAAAGGCCATAATAACATAAGGAGTGGAAAAAACATATCTATCATAGAAAGGTGATCAATACGCAAAGGAATCTCATTCAGCAAGCCAAGCTGCAAATCTGAGATCATCTACTACTTCATCTGAACAGATGGATCAATCAAATCCTTTCACAAGGTATACCTAACAGTCTTTTGTAAATCTCTTTATCGAGTGCTTACTTAACATCCTTTCACAAGGTGGACCTACCAGTCCTCATTGCTCCTAATAGGGTAGATCATCATAAGTGATCAATGTAAGCCTTAGTTGGCCAACTCTATACTGTAGTACTAAATTTGTGGGTATCATCCCCACTCTAGTTTTACTTTCTATTTGGAAGGTTTCTAGGTCACCAAATCTTTGTGTATCAATTTTATATGTTGGTGTTTGAAAATACTAAACAACAAAATGCTCAATACCTAAGTGATAATACTCACATAACCTAAGGATTAGCCAATTGCTATTAACAATTATGTGTGCAAACCACTTAGACCCAACTTCAACAAAACCAAGGATGGTTTTCTACTCTTTAGGCTCTGCAAAACCAAGGTGGCTATACCTAGGGATAATTCTAATGCAAACTGTTGTATGAAAATTATCTTAGTTTCATTCTAATTCTCATCTTCTATCCTCAAACACATACATAGTTTACCAAATTCTTTAATTGTTTTAAGTTTATATGCATCCCTTGTAAGTAGATCTGGTCATAATTCTCCTAGGGTTTACAAATATTTTTGGAAATAGCAGATACCTAAGACTTAGAAACTAGATGTAAATGAGTGGTGACCAGCATCTACAACTTTGAACAAAATGGAATAAAAATGAACTTGATTTTATAATTCATTTGTCATGTAGAGGCAAAATTTATTCTCAATTATTTCCGATTTGTGTGACCAGTGCCTTATCCATTGGGGCAAGGACTCAACTATTGGTAGGAGATCTTGTTTCAAATAACTTGTAAATGAACCTATCAACAGTAATCACCCATTTCCATTCTTATGAAATATCCTTTCATAAACTCATAAATTCTACTAATTTACTAAAGCATTTAGATAATCCATTGAAATTAAAAGCAATAATATAACCAATATACAACCCATACAAGATGCATTCAATCAATTGAAATTTATTCAAATGATCTTAAAACTAACAAACTCATGAAATGGAGACAGAAATTGGTGACATAGATCTAGTGTAAAAATCCTTTTGCATTATCCTTTTAGATGACTAATACAATAACCAATAGAAACTTAGTGAAAAGCCCATAATCTTTTGTTGATTTTGTTATTTCTTTATATCATCAAAGAGTACATAATTAGAAGTAAACTCAAAAAAAACTACATATGATTGGATTGACTATACTTTTTTTTTTTGAAAAATGAAAAATATACAAGCCTTTTGGACCATCACAATGCCTTGAAAACTCATTTATATAAGCATGAGTTGTAATAACCAAAGGGAAATTGTGACTGATAGGTATCCTTTTACAACAAGAAGTACAACAACCTTTTTCAAAATATCTATGTCACCTTAATACAAAAAGAGACAACAAAAATAGTTGCAGATGACAGTTGGAGCATCAAATCTTTAATTTTGTCTTTTTCTTTAACTACCCCCTATTGTTAAAGCCTTTATTTCTACAATTGCTTCCCATACAATAACCTCCCTCTTTGTTGGCCACTTGCACGCTTTGATTATTGCTAATTCACTAACAGTTTTTTGCCACCTGGCATCAGTAATCACTTTGCCTTCTGTGATAAATCTATTCATTTCAGTTTCAATTTTGAATAGAGTGTCAATAATTTTATTAAGAGAACACTCATCAATATCACCTTCAAAAATGGATGCCACCTATGGCAAGTCTACAATATGGTCAAAAGAATTAGACCATTCATTCAAATCCCTCACTTGATTGGTAGAGTCAAGAACAGAAAGAATCAAAGAATAAAAACCACTTGTCAGCACTTTCAATTTTATTTTGGATTGCTGCCAATTTCCCTATGAAGAACTGCAATAGATCTATTACCCTATCCATGCCCTCTTTTACAGCAATCGCGTTATCAAGAAGGTATAGCTTTTTGGCTAGCAATGGTATTAACCTGTCAAAGAATTGCATGTAGGGTCCCCATTGTTGGAAGATTGGATCAAGCCAACCTACAACTTCTTTACACACATGTTCTATAGATTTTAAATTGATGAATGCATTATATGTATCTTGAGAGATTCTCTTCATGATGTTTATTCTGTGACTTAGCATGTTCATCATTATACCCTTCTTTGCTACATTGTCAGATTGGAGAACCTCTATTTCCACACTCACCACAGGCACATGCATTGTCACCCCTAGGGGTATCTCTTTTGTTTGGACTTCTACTTCTACAGAGTGCCTTACCTCTTCTACATATCTTTGCACATGCTCTACCTATATTGCAGCCTTGAGTTGGTCTTTCAGGGATGCTACTTTTGCTTCTAGGCTCTAAATTTTCCCTTCCAACTCCTCTATCTTTTTCTTTTGCACATAGCTCATCTTGAGCTCTTCCTCATACAGTTTTCTAACATCTAAACATTCATTGTATGCAGTAGCTAGCCTATCCTCAATTTGATCTCCCTTTGCCTCATTCATGAGTGCAAAGTGTTTGACTATGCTTGAGATATCTTTTCTAGTAGTATTGTCCAATGTCCACACAATCATGCTGCCCTATGTAGTTTCATGTATGTCCATCATTTTAGGCTTTTTGGTGTCAGGGGCACCACTGCACACTACTAGGGTCTTTCTATCTATAATAATCCTGACCTCCTTCACTGCTACTAGCTGATAGCTTTGTCTTGTCTCCTCATTTGATCAAGAACAAAAGCTCTCTCAATATGCCAATTTGGTAACAAAATCATACCACTTCTATGCACCAAGTCCCTAGCCTCTACAGGGGTCATAGTTTCACTATCTAGGTCATAAGCTAGCAATTTGCTAACCAATTCTTTGTTTTTCTTAGGATTCTCTCCTAGCATGAGGCTTAATGTGAGATCATTTTTCTTTATTTTGTAAAGAAATCTTTTAAATTCTGATGATTTAATGAAATCATCATCCTCCATAATTTTTTTAGATTGGATGAATCTATCATCCAATCTTGATGTTGTAATTTGAAGATCACTAGAGGCTCTTTCTGCCTCTATAGCCTTTTGATGAAAATAATTTTTCCTAATGTCAACAAAATTTATATCATTTCTTGGCATCTTTTGTAAAGCCCTTCTCACCACCCTCTCTCAAATGTGCATTGTTTTTTGCTCTTGTTTCCTTTTGGCACCCATGTTGAAGATGATTGTTGTTCCTCCTCAACATCAACCTCCAATTGCACATCTGGCTCAGGGGATTCTATATTCATAGTGGTCTCCTCTCCCTCTAGCTCAATTGGCATTTTAGATATGATATAATCAAATTTCTCTACCATTTTTCTAAAGTTACTAGGGTATGGAATCTTTGTATAGAAACCTTTGAAATTAGGGTTGGTCCTTTTTAAGGCCTCGTTCGCCTTCCTTATTTCACCATATTTTCCTAATAGCTCATTAGCCTCCCATGTTTCTACTATGTTAGCAATCAAATCTTCTACAAGGATTGGAGGTAGAATGTAACCCCTGATGGCTTTAAACCTCATTTGTTATATAATTCTCTAGGTCATACATTCTATAAGGCCCAATAGCAAATTATTATTGACCTAGGTACTCACTTAGCTCTCCATAGGGATTTTTCCCTATTTTAAAATCTCCTACCTTAAAAGTTCTACAAACAAATGTGGGTTTGTGCAGAGAAGGAGGGATCATCTCTTTGTTCATTAATAAAAGTTGCCAAAAGAATTCAATAATAGCCAATCTAGGGGGTAAATACTTGGGCAGAATGTGACGAGGCTATGGGCATGCATATATTCTCATCAATGTGCACTCCTTAAACAAAAATATGTCCCCCTAGTTATGATCTAATTTTGTTTTCTCATCCAAGAATGAAGTTCTAAGAAAAGTTTTCAAAACATTTGGGGCCTTAAAGAAAGTATCATCCAATTGCCTCATAATCACATAACTGAACAAATTAAAGAACACAAGTACATTTGAATAATGGAAATTTCTATCCCAAATACGAGTCCAAAGTTGCCTAGGAAACTCACCAAATTCATCAAAAGTTTGATTGATGAAGTCCTGGTTGATGTAACCAATGTTATAGTACAAGATCAGGTGCATCAGCAATGAGTAATGGTGGAACTTGAAATCCTTCAATTCTCCTTTCTTTGCATTGACAATTTGATTGTAAATGTGGTCCATGATGAATGCCACATAATCATATTCTTTGTTGTGGAAGGGGTCTTGTATGTCACATGCCATTAGAAATAATGAACCATATACACAATCCTCTGCACCATCACTTCCCAAAACTTTGTGCAGTCCATATACAACATTCTTGAAGTAATTCTTAAGAGTGCTCAAGGGCAAATGATCCTCTATCTTCTTTGGAATCAGCCTTGCCTTTTTCACATTGTAAGGGATGTGGGGCAGCATCACATTGTTCACAATATAGGTCTTATTTCTCCCAAATTTCCCTTGTAAGTCTTAAATATCAATAGGCACATCCATTTGTCCTTCTAATCTAAAAGCTCCCATTGGATGTGCTCATGATTGAGTTGTAAGAATTTATTAGTGCCTTTAACAAGTCCACATCAACAAATACCTTCGAGAAAAATTATTTTGCCAGGTTCTTGTTCCATGGGTTGCAGTCTAGTATGTTTTTAGTTCTATTCTTGTAGAAATACAAAAAAAAATTAAAACCATCAATCCTAGGGCATTTTGCAGCCCTAACCAGGAAGTAAAGGTCTTTGAAAATATGGTCATTTTTCGAGATGGATTTGGATGACCTTGGAAGGATTTTTAACCAATCTTTTGCATGCTTATTCAACTTTCTAACCCTTGACTTCTTTTCAATTTTTGCAACACCCTTCTTCCTTTTTCCTTTAGCTATAACTTTAACAACATAATCACCCTCATCTTCAACCTTTATTTCTTCTACAGAAACTGTTGGAAATGATTGAAATAATTATAAGAAAATTTGAGGGAGATTACTGGAATAAAATATGGAACTAGTAAAGAATGTCCTCAATCACTATTTTTTCATTGATGTCAAACTTGCTACTTGCAGGGATGACAATTGCTTTAGTGATCCAAATACTATCAATTAGTTGATTGTCAAGGTGGAGGCAATTAATAAGATGTAACTAAAATACCTAGAGAAAGGTTGAAGTTATGATGTTGGAATGAAGTACAAGGATCAGCTAAGCCATTGATGAAAGAATGTATTTGATGACATACTACAAAGAATGGGCACACTGAAACATATCAAAGATTTAAGGTTTTAACTAAGTCTTTTGTAAAGCTCAAACTAAGTTCATTAGAGAGAAGGAGCCAGGATAGCTAGTAAGAGCCGAGCAAGTTCAAGTGCCGAGTAAGTTCAAGTGTCGAGTAGAATCAAGTGTCGAGTAAGTTCAAGTGCCGAGTAAGTTTAAGTGCCGAGCAAGTTCAAGTGTCGAGTAACTTCAAGTGTCGAGCTGGTATAGGTGTTGAGTAACACAGAGGTGTCGAGCACTAGTAACTCAATAATATTGAGTTACTGCATTATTTAGGAAATCAAAGATTTGCCAGATCTAAGTCGACAAGGTTGTTATCTAGAAATCTATGAATTAAAAGGAAAATAAGAATGATGAGTTGGTGGCACAGAACACCATGTAGAATGTTTTTAAGATACAACTGGCAAAGTTTCAAGAAGAAAACAAGATATGGGGTAGATACATTGTATCCTACCTAATCAATTTTGAAACCCTAAAATTGAAGAGGGAGAATTGAGCGAGAAAGGAAAATTAGACTTCTATATAAGAAGACATAAGTTAATAAGAGAAAAAGAGAGCGAGAGGGGATAGAAGGAAAAGAGACAATGGTCAAGCATAAAAGCATGAAATGCTGAAGAATTTGCCTAGGAGAAGATAGCACAAAAATTCTATTTGTATAGATGACCACAAAGATGATTGCATTGGCAGAATGAGTGAGAAGACTCAAGGAGATGAAGCTTGAGAGGAAGACAAGCAGTCAGAGCGAAAGAGATTAAAGCCAAGCATAAGGATTGAACTAAAAGTGTGATCTAAAATCTGCAAAGTATGTTGTAAGTTATATCAGATCAAAAGACCATTATTGTTACTTTCTAGCAATTGTAACTACAAGTCTAAATCCTATGGACTTAGGTTGGTTTAATAGCCATTAGAAAAATCCTTTAACAGGGTGACATTCCAAGTGAATTTTCTAAAGGCCTTTAACCAGCCCCATTCCTAACAGTTTGGTGAAATCCTCTAACAAGGTCACATTTAATAGTGTGTTGTAAGCCTTTAACAGGGCAGGCTTTTAACAAGGCATCACTTCAGAAGAGTGAGAATCAAGTAACATGTTACTGGTGGTTTTTACCAAATTGGGTTTCCACATAAATCATTGTGTCATGTGTTGATCTTGAGTGTTTTATCTTTGCATGTTGATTTACTGTAACTTGCTTATATGATTGATTTAAGTATGGATTCATTAAAAGTAGTAAAAAGGTATTAATAGGGCATTTGGACCTTGAATAACTAATTCACCCCCCCTCTCAGTTATTCTAAAGAATTCTAACAATTAGTATCAAAGCCTGACTGATGATTCAGTTTAAAGGGACTACTAGCAGAAAAGATCAAAATGCCAAAAAGAGAAGTTCCCAAGGTCAACAAAGACAACTTTATTGCATGGCAAAGTTTGATGAAGCTACATCTTGGATCCATAGGAGATTATGCCCAAAATTCAATTTTCACTAAACATGTAGATCCAACAGGTGCTCCTACTACAGAAGACATGAAAAACAAACAAGAACACAATCAGGCAATGCTAGAAATTGCATCTGCACTCAGCTATGCTGAATTTGATGATATCAAAGGATGTGACACTACATTCAAAATGTGGAAAGCACTATCAGACATCTATGGATGAGATCAGAATGCACAAAGAGAAAAAAGAGAAAGTCTCAAAGGAAAGTTTGACGACATGAAAATGGAGGAAAATGAGAATGTTGCTTAGTATGGTGCAAGAATAAAGGAAGTGGTAAGTGCAATAAGATGCCTGAATGGTCAACTGGATGAGGATACTGTTAATAGTAAGTTCTTAAGAACCTTGCTCCCTATCTATGCTATTAGAGTATCAGCCATACGAGAACTAAGATGTATACCAGAAAATAATCTAAGCTTTGAAGGTATAATAGGTAGACTCACAGCATTTGAGTTATCTAACTTTGACAACTACAAACCTGAAAATGTTGATTCTTCTTTTAAGGAAAAGTTATCACTGAAAGATGTCGAACAAGTAAAATCAAAGAAAGGAAGAAAAATGAAGTATGTATCTAGTGACAGTAGCACTGATGAGGAAGATGTGGAACAATTGGAAACATTTCTTGCTAGAAGATTTCACAGGGGCAAAGGAAAATTCAAAGGTAAGATGCCTATCATTTGCTTCAATTGCAATGAAGTAGGTCATATTGCTACAAGATGTCCACAGAAAAAGGATTCCAAGGAAAGCAATAAATACAAGAACAGAAGAGATGATGACAAAAGAGATTACAAAGAAAAAGGTAAGAAGTGTTATATTGTTGAAGAAAATTCTAATGACAATAATGATGAAGTTCTTTATGTATCCATGAAGGACCAATCTGATGAAGAAGAAGCCATAGCACTGGTGAGATGTATAAACAAGAATGAAAGATGGATCATAAACAGTGGATGCTCACATCACATGATAGGAGACAAAAGTAAGTTTGTCAACTTTACTCAGTATGATGGAAATAGTGTTAGATTTTGTAATGATGCTCCATGTCAAATCAAAGGAAAAGGTTCCATTAAGCTCATAGAATAGATTTCATGTTATAATGCATACTATGCTAAAGGATTAAACTACAATTTACTGAGTGTCTCATAGTTAGGCAATACAGGTTGCAAAGTGGAATTTGGAAACAAAACTGCAAAAATCTAGGATACTGATGGTAAACTAATAGGAAAAGGAGATCAAACAAAGAGTAATTTGTTTTACCTTGATATGGATGATGCTTCTTGTCTATTTGAAAAATTTGATGATGAATGGTTATGGCATAGAAGATTATGTCATGTCAATTTTGATAATCTAGTCAACATCAGTAAAATGAAGAAAGTCAGAGGTCTACCAAAACTGAAAAAGCTTGATAATATCATGTGCAAACAATGTTAGCTAGGAAAGATGACAAAATCAAGTTTCAAAAGCAAGAACTATACATCCAAAGAGATACTTGAGTTAGTTCACACTGACTTATGTGGCCCAATGGAAATACAAAGCTATAGAGGAGATAAATACATAATGCTATTTGTTGATGACTATTCCAGGATGATGACTGTCATGTTTTTAAAACAAAAATCTGATGCTTTTCAAATGTTTAAATGGTATGTGGCCAAAGTTGAAAAGGAAATTGGAAAAAGCCTGAAATGCCTAAGATTAGATAGAGGTGGTGAATTTACATCAAATGAATTCGAGATATTCTGTAATGACAATGGAATCAAAAGACAAACGTTAGCTCCTAGAACTCCCCCACAGAATGTAATTTCTGAGAGAAGAAATGGATCTGTAATTGACTGTGCCAAAACATTAATGATGGAAAAGAATCTTGCTCTAAAATACTAGAGAGAAGTTGTAAGTGTAGCTGTTCATACACTGAACCGAGTACAAGTCAAGAAAGGTACAAATACAACACCTTTTCAATTATGGTATGGTTACTCACCCAATGTAAAACATTTCAAAGTGTTTGGTTGCAAATGTTTTATCCTAAAGGAT
This sequence comes from Cupressus sempervirens, assembly GCA_028749045.1. NCBI lineage: Eukaryota > Viridiplantae > Streptophyta > Pinopsida > Cupressales > Cupressaceae > Cupressus > Cupressus sempervirens. The sequence continues at coordinate 733,862,019 of CM053793.1, forward strand.
ACTAGAAATGGAAAATTTGATGCAAAAAGTGATGAAGGTATATTTCTTGGTTACTCCACTAGAAGTAAGGCATATAAGTGTTTGAATGTTAACACTAACAAAATTGTGGAAAGTGCAAATGTAAATTTTGATGAGCACACAGAAGTCCAAGCTGAAGAACCAAAGAAAATGGAAGAATATAGAACCTTTGTATATTCTCATGAAGGAATGACTTCTGATGAGGATGATACAATCAAATTGAAAATCAACAACAAGTGTCAGTTTCATCCGATTGACAACCAGTGAAAGCTGAGTTGCATTCAGAAGCCGAGTTACAAAATGAAGAAAATGCACAATCTGATTTTGAAGACAGTACACATAATGAAGAACAACCTGATAATGAAGTGCATAGTGATCCTGAATCCGAAAGATCAAACTTGGAAACAAGAATAGAGCTAAGATTATCCAAATATGTAAAAATACATCACCCTGCTGAACAGATAATTGGTGACAAAGAGGCAAGACCAATGACAAGGAATAGACTAAGACATGAATCATGTCTGATCAGAAAATCTAAACCCAAGACAGTATATGGTGCATTACAGGATGATGACTGGTATAAAGCTATGGAAGAATAAATTAATCAAATAAGGAGAAACAAAACCTAGAGTTTGGTTCCCAGACCAACTGACAAAAATGTGATTGGTACCAAATGGGTATTCAAAAACAAACTAGATGAGAATGGTGAGATTACCAGAAATAAAGCCAGATTAGTATGCAAGGGTTATGCTCAAGAAGAAGGAATAGATTATGGAGAAACATTCACTCCTGTTGCTAGAATGGAAGGAGTAAGAACTTTACTTGCATATTTTGCCTACAAAGATTTCAAAGTCTATCAGATGAATGTAAAATCTGCCTTCTTAAATGGTATACTAGAAGAAGAAGTCTACATTCAACAACCAGAAGGATTTTTAGATGAGAACAAAATGGATATGGTGTGTAAGCTACATAAAGCACTCTATGGTTTGAAACAAGCACCTAGAGCATGGTATGAGAGACTTCACAAGTATCTGGTGCAAATTGGATTTGAAAGAACTAATGATAACAGCAACATGTACATCAAAGCTAAAAAATGTAAAGACATTATTGTATCTAAATTTTTTGTGGATGACATAGTATATGGTGGTAAGGAAGTACTTTGCAAAGGCTTTGCAGATAGAATGAAACATGAATTTGAAATGTCTATGTTTGGAGAAATCAAATTTTTTGTTGGATTGCAAGTGCATCAAATTAAACATGGAATATTTATTACACAATCAAAGAAATTCTTAAAATTTTTGGATTGGAGGAATCCAAACCAGTAAGCACACCAATGGCCACAGGAAATAAGCTGTCCAAAAATGATGAGTCAACTGAAGTCAATCAAACAATGTATAGATCCATGATTGGAAAACTACAATATGTTGTGCATAGTAGACCAGACATAGCACTAGTAGTTGGAATAGTGGCTAGGTTTTCTGCTAATCCTAAAGAAAATCATCTCATAGCAGTAAAAAGAATAATGAGATATCTCAAAGGGACTAATGATTTTGGTCTATACTACAAAAAGAATGGAAAATTTGAACTCAATGCATATACAGGTGCAGACTAGGGAGGAAACATTGATGACAAAAAAAGCACAAGTGGAGGTTCATTATTTCTAGGAATAGGCCGATTACCTGGACTAGCAAGAAACAAACATGTATATCCCAATCCACTGTAGAATCAGAATATGTGGCAGCTGTAGTCAATTGTACAAATATTGTATGGCTCACACATCTATTGAATGGAATGAAAGAAGAAGTAACAAAATCAGTGATATTGTATTGTGACAATACAAGTGCTATAAACATATCAAAAAATCTAGTGATGCATGCAAAAACCAAGCATATCTCAATCAAGTATCATTATGTCAGAGAATTGGTAGAAGACAAACAAGTGAAGTTGGAATACATTCACACAAAGGAACAAATTGCAGATATCTTCACCAAACCATTGCCCAAGGATGCCTATGAATATCTTAGAGGGAAATTGGGGGTCATACCCCTGACCCAAGTAGTTTAAGGCAACAAGGAAGCTGCCTTGCATCAATAGGAATAAATCATTGAAATATTAATAGGTTGATGCAAAGGATGACAGCAGGTACAAAAACTCCAAATCAGTCACAAGCATGGTGATAGAGGGAGAAAAACAACAAGAAGCCAAAGCTTATATTTTGCATGATAAAAATGCTACATCTTTGGCATTTATGTCAAAGAGGGAGAAATATGCAGGGAAACTGATCAATGCAAAGAAAGAGGGAGATATATGAGATCAGTAGTGAAATACAGCAAGACAACGTATACAATTTTAATATATATATGAAAGAGGGAGATATATGAGATCAGTAGTGAAATACAGCAAGACAACGTATACAATCTTGGTGGTAACTGAATTGATTACTTGATCGGTTTGGTTTGCCATCAATGCCAAAGAGGGAGATTGTTGGAAATGATTGAAATAATTATAAGAAAAGTTGAGCGAGATTACTGGAATAAAATATGGAACTAGTAAAGAATGTCCTCAATCATTGTTTTGTCATTGATGTCAAAATTGCTACTTGCAGGGATGACAATTGCTTTAGTGATCCAAATACTATCAATTAGTTGATTGTCAAGGTGGAGGAAATTAATAAGATGTAACTAAAATATCTAGAGAAAGGTTGAAGTTATGATGTTGGAATGAAGTACAAGGATCAGCTAAGCCATTGATGAAAGAATGTACTTGATGACATACTACAAAGAATGGGCACACTAAAACATATCAAAGATTTAAATTTTTAACTAAGTCTTTTGTAAAGCTCAAACTAAGTTCATTAGAGAGAAGGAGTCGGGTAAGCTAGTAAGAGTCGAGCAAGTTCAAGTGCCAAGTAAGTTCAAGTGCCGAGTAGAATCAAGTGCTGAGTAAGTTCAAGTGCCAAGTAAGTTTAAGTGTCGAGAAAGTTCAAGTGCTGAGTATGTTCAAGTGTCGAGTTGGTATAGGTGTTGAGTAACACAAAGGTGCCGAGCACCAGTAACTCAATAATGCCAAGTTGCTGCGTTATTTAAAAAATTGAAGATTCACCAGATCTAAGTTGACAAGGTTGTTATTTAGAAATTTTTGAATTAAAAGGAAGATAAGAATGATGATTTGGTGGCATAGAACACCATGTAGAACATTTTTAAGATACAACTGGTGAAGTTTCAAGAAGAAAACAAGATATGGGGTAGATACATTGTATCCTACCTAATCAATTTTGAAACCCTAAAATTGAAGAGGGAGAATTGAGCAGTAAAGGCAAATCAGAATTCTATATAAGAAGACATAAGTTAATAAGAGAAAAAGAGAGCAAGAGTGGATAGAAGGAAAAGAGACAGTGGTCAAGCATAAAAGCATGAAATGCTGAAGAATGTGCCTAGGAGAAGATAGCGTAGAAATTCTATTTGTATAGACGACCACAAAGATGATTGCATTGGTAGAATGAGTGAGAAGACTCAAGGAGATGAAGCTTGAGAGGAAGACAAGCAGTCAGAGCTAAAGAGATTAAAGCCAAGCATAAGGATTGAACTAAAAGTGTGATCTGAAATCTGCAAAGTATGTTGTAAGTTATATCAGATCAAAAGACCATTATTGTTACTTTCTAGCAATTGTAACTGCAAGTCTAAATCCTATGGACGTAGGTTGGTTTAACAGCCATTAGAAAAATCCTTTAATAGGGTGACATTCCAAGTGAATGTTCTAAAGACCTTTAACCAGGCCCATTCCTAACAGTTTGGTGAAATCCTCTAACAAGGTCACATTTAACAGTGTGTTGTAAGCCTTTAATAGGGCAAGCTTTTAACAGGGCATCACTTCAGAAGAGTGATAATCAAGTAGCATGTTACTGGTGGTTTTTCCCAAATTGGGTTTCCACGTAAATCATTGTGTCATGTGTTGATCTTGAGTGTTTTATCTTTGCATGCTGATTTACTGTAACTTGCTTATATGATTGATTTAAGTATGGATTCATTAAAAGTAGTAAAAAGGTATTAATAGGGCATTTGGACCTTGAATAACTGATTTACCCCCCCTCTTAGTTATTCTAAAGAATTCTAAAGGTAACCTCTTTGGCTTCCTTGTCAGCCATTTTCTCTACAAATTATATCTCAAACACTTGCAACAATAACACATGAATCACAAAGCTATGGATGCTTTTGAATTTTAGGAAAGAAAAACAAGCTCTTCAAAGTAGCAAATATTATGATGTTCAATCAAATCTTTTATGGTTTAATCATGAAATCTACTAGATTTTTAATAAATTTAGCATGCATGAGCTTTAAAACCATTCTTATAGGTTGTCAACAAAGTATATCAACTGTGAAATTTGATCCTGGTGTACATTTCAGTATTTTATTTTACTTGGCCATGGTGATTTTGTCCTTCCTTCTTACTTGGCATGACACATCAGCCACTCCCTTTTCAAATTCTAGTATTTCATTTACACGTTGAATCAAAATCTTTCAATCTTCATAACCCCAAAGATACACTTAGCAAGCCTTTACATCTATCCACTAATGCTTTAAAATGCTCCAAGCATAGAAGCATTAGGGTTTCTTAAGCATTGTATTGAAATTTCTTTTATGCTCTTACATAGCCCCTTACACCATAGAATCTCAAGCCTCTTCAATAGTTACTTATGTCCTTACACTTCAAACCTTCCTCGTATGAGTGTAAAGCCTTCTTTTCAACATTCACTTTACCCTTTACACTCATACGCACACATATCATCAGAACCTTTAAAAAGATTCTTTACACTATTATGCTCACTTTATTACTTGAGACATCGTAACACTTTACATATCCATCCTCTGGTCATATGCTTAAGGCTTTACCCATGGCATCATAATTCTTTTTCCTACTCCTTTATTTTCCTTTATGCTTCTCTGGGTTATCTCATACTCGTAACATCAAAAAGCCTTTCTAATTCGCATTACATTCTTATGTTTCACTTTTCTCATATTAGCGTAAAGCCTTCTTTTCATCTACCCATCTATCTTTTATTTAAATCGTAACCATGGAGATAAGGATGAAACAACTACTTGTTCCTATGGTGACCATGCAATCCTAAGGACGTAAAAAAGATTTTTTCTTCTCATTTATCAATGACCCAGATCAAATCTTAGGTAAATAAAAAAGAATAATTTCATTGATTTTAGGCACATGCAAAATGAAGATCTTAAGTCATCTGCCATGCAGGTTGGGCCCATCTGACATGTATGATGTATCACCATTTGATTTGTTCTCATCAAGGCCCATCTAACAACTCAATAGGTCCCACAAAACGTGCTCCTCTTTATAAAATTGGTTTAAAATTACCCGTGAGTCGAAGTAGCAAAGGCACATAAACAAAATTAAACTTTATTCCACTCTTACAAGTCCCTCTTACACGTAGAATCATAAAACCACTTTATGTCTTCGTTAGCCATCTTTAGCCTTTATGATCTTACAGTATTCAATCAAATCGTGTGTGTAGATCAAACTACAATACCTTTCTACCTATCCGCTCAGCACTTTACTCATATTCCCATAAAGCCATCTAACATAGATCCTTTTAAACCTTTTATGCTCACATGCCTAATAGAACAACGTATTATCAGAAACACCTTATCAACCCCCTTTTGTTCACTCGCTCAACTTATCACTTTAGAGCTGTAAGACCATTTCCAAAGCATTAAAACCCGTTATGCCTCTCATCTTGAGAATCAAATGTATGATCGGAGGACTCCAAAATGAACCACTCTACTATTATGGAAAGCATAACCATATCCCCATGAGACATGAAACCCTTTACACCTTTATGCTGCTCAGTGAAGCATGACCACAGAAACATGAGAAAAAAAGCATTTTGTTCTTACAAGAAACCCAAACACCATAAGACCATAAAGAGAGGAACTTAGGCATTTTTACAAACCATTTTGAAAATTTGAAAAATGACCTAGGGTTTTTACATACTTAGGATTTTTAATGACTGTGTTGATGACAAACCTTGAGAATTTAAAAGAATTCAAGCAACACAGAAACTAGGGCATAACCAAGGTGACACAAAAATTGAAGAAATTAATTGAAAAGAAACCCTAATCTGCAAGATATAGGGATTAACTAATTTTTTCATCAAAATTTTAGAACTTCTCTGCATCGTGAAAAATCAAACCAACATTATGAATGTTTCCATGTTTTAGTTTCTTATGCATGCAATTTGATCAAAATTTATTTGATGGATAAAATGTTATTTGAATGATTGGATTAAAGGTTGAAATTTTTGAAGTTTTATAGGTTACTAATTCACCCCTCCCCTCTTAATAACCTAGCTTAGTCTTGAATATGTTCAATAGTAACATGGGCTGATCCAAGAAATGGTTGAGCTTCACTAGTAGTGGTCTTTTTTCTTGTATTAATTGTAGGTGTATCTATTAGTGCATAAAATAGGTCCATGAGTATAAAATTAACCCAAAAAAAAAAACATTGCATGATTAGTACATAACAAAATATAGAAAAATAAGGTTTTACCAATTGTACTTAATTTAGAAGATGTATACAAGCTCTTTGTTGCCAACAATGTAGTCAACAATATCAAAGTGGTGACTGAAGGAGGCATTCACACTTCATCATGACCTAAAGAATATATTGTTAGGAAAGATATTTGAAATGGATAAAGATCAAATGGGATACTAGCTAGAAGCATCCCAAAGGTTAAATAAATGGTTAAAGATTTAAGGATTATTTACATGAAGGTTGTGTCCTACAACCCTCACCATATTGACCATGTAGTCTCATAGGTGTCAAAAAATTCTATAAGAAGAACACATAATATTTTAGACCATAATCCATAAGATCATATAAAATGTAAACATCTATTGAAGCTTTATTATTGTTTAAGATTAATTAATACTTACCTTCAGAGAATTGACTCTAATTATAAAATCATCTTTGAGTGCCTTTGTCTCCTTGTTTTGGTTTGTTCAAGGACAAGGTTAAGAATTTCATTAGCATATTTTTTTATTAGCTAACTATCCATCAAGATAGGTTTAGCACTACATGCAATGTCACCTAAAAATGAAGTCTCAATATTAGATTGCATTTGATCTGCTCTCATTTTTTCCTTTTCCTATCAATAAGTATCAAGTTGTGACATCTATATCAGTAAAAATCTATTAAAATGACTACAAATCCATAAAGAAAAGATAATAATAATATGAAATTTTTTTCTATATAATTTTTACAAGTACAGTAATTAAGGTTTACCTTTGTAGAAGAAGTTGTCTGTGTCTGATCCTCACTTGTGTCTTCTAGTGGATCCATCTTGACCTGTAAAAATGATTAATAATTCTTAGAAATTAGTAATCAAATGAAATTAATACACTTAGCAAAAAAAATATTAATAAAATATTAGATTGTCTATTAGAGTCAATATTAATTGGAGGCAATTAGTTTAAATGTCATACTAACTAGTTTCATGATAGTGAATTCCATTGTATCTACACAATTCAAATTGTAATCTATTAGAAGCTCTTCCCCTGTACTTATTGATTTTATTACACATACAAAAATATGATTTCCCTCGTGTTCCTTGAATATACAATTCAACTACTTATTAGTTGACACAGGTCTAGAACTATTTGTAAATATTGCAACACTCCTTGTTTCTCTTGACCTTCCATCAAAATACACAATGAGCCTTTTACTTTGATCATTTTCTTTGCATTGTATATACTTTGGTGACAATGCATACCTACGCATACTTTTATTAAATTCCACAATCCACATTTAATTATTGTAATTGTAAAAAGGTCTTACATACTCCATCAATTCAACAACTTTATTATAACTAACATTTATGTCATCCATGGAACATAGGCCCAAACCATGTAGTGAAGATAGAGCTATGTGATATATCTTTTCATTAATAGAAAAATTAGTGTTTTCTAGAGGTAGGTCCTTGTGTACCCATTCTTTCTGAAGATGTGTGTACCTTAAGGGAACCTTCCTATCACCTTCACTCTCATTATCATAAGAACATGACCCCCCCTCAACAAGAAAAAATTGCATTCATTTATTGAATTTTCTTCTAATATTTTGACCTCTAGTTGATCTCCCTATTTTAGTATTAGAAATAGATAATACCGAGAGGAGGGGTGAATTATTATTCTACAAGATTTTGCCCACAATTGAATATTGTTAATTACTTTATAACTTGCATATGAAATTAAATCAAAAATGTTGAATACTAAATATAACCATGTACAAAGAGAACTCATAACATGATTATTTGCTAACTAGGAAAACCCTAGCCAAGCGAAAACCCCAATGGGGATGATACCCACTAGATGATCCACTAAATAAAAGAATCATAATAAGGATATTGATCCTATTATGAGTTTATGGTGTACATACAGTGTATTGAGTCCTTTTTAGAGGACTAGGCCTTGTTTGAAGCCTCAACCTTATTAGGAGTTGCTTCAACCGTGTTAGGAGTTAGTAGAACAAATACAATGTATGCACAAAGAGCCCACTAGCCTAATAGACAATTATACAAATAAGTTCTTCACAAGTATAGGTATAAATACAATACTTTCTCACTATTATAATTTACACTTTCCTTGATTATGCATTAGATCTAACATCACATAAGGCTCATATAGCTTTAAAGATGTGTGTACAATAGTTTGTATGTCATATATCATCACATAAACTTCAAATTCTTTGTGCAAGATAAGATCTTTACTTATACCTCACACATTAATAATTCTTTGCTAAGTCAACCTTCTTGACATAATATAAAATTTCTTATGGATTAATATCCACAAAGTCATCTCATCATGACTTACTAATTATTTTGTTACCAAAACAATTCCTTAAGTTGTGCAACTCATATCTCTGATATACTTTATTTTGTTTTGTCAAATACTGGTTTAGTTTGTAACTTGCATCATACCATTTGTACACATTTTTATACTTACCTACATCATTGTGACATTTTCATAAAGCTATCCTCAACTATGTGTGAGCAAACTTGAAGTGTGCAATTTGTACACATCACATATGTCTCTGTACTATTGCAAACTATCTAACACTTAGACAATTTTCTATCTGTAAATGCATAAATAAAATGTTGAATACATGTTTCCATAAATGACAACTCACTAGACATCTAACTAACTATATAAAAATCTCCCACTTTGGCATTGATGGCATTGGGAAAATTGACTACATCCCAAATTGATGTCATACAAAATAGAAACAAATAAAAGTAACTACACAGAATTGCCTTGAAAACATAATCATTTTATTCATGTTTTGATGGATCGTTACATTCCTTATCACTCCTTACATTGATACGTAAGTGCACATCTCCTTACACATACATATACAATTTCCTTCACATATAATATTTCTCCTCCTTAGTACATATAATTTTCCATACATATATTACTCCCCCTTTGACATCAATGACAAAGGTGCCAAAAAAATTGTATACAAAAATTGGGTAGCCTGCTACTAATCAACTTGATATGCTAGAAAAATAATTTTCATATACAAGTTTCAATATTTCTACTTCCTTCTTCCAATTCTACTTGATTGTATCAAAGATGTTTATCAATGCACATAGTACATAGGATGTCACTTCTACTACACTCAAATCAATATAGGAAAACTTAGCATAGGAAGTCTTTGCTACAAGAGATTCCTCCAGTTGGCTTTGCAACATCTTGATCTTAGGTGACAAGATTTCTCTAAGAGTAGAGAACCTCTTTACTACCTTTCCCTTATCAGACTTCAAACCTCTGATTGTATTATGGATCTTCTTCACTTCTGTACCACAGTCTTCAATACTAGTCTCAGAGAGTTGTAACTTTTTAGTGAGTGTGTGAAATTCACTCATCTAGTCCTTTATTTGATTCTTAAAATATGTTAAAGTACTTTTATGATAATTTCCACTATCCATACAACTTCTTTCCCTCATCAATATTTTTCCTCAACTCCTTGACACATACATCAAGTACCTTCAAATAATTTCTTACATTCATACACAATGTGTCAAAACGTGTTGTATTATGCTTTTCTTTTGCTTGTGTTGAAGCTCCTTTAGATAATGTTGTGAATTATTCATCAAATAATTTCACCAATTCTTTAGCCTTCAATTTCAAGTCTTGATTAGCTACAATTGTAGTAACTATCTTCTATATCTTGTCCAAGAATTTTGATAATGTCTTCTCCAAAGACTTAACTAACTTGTTATTTTGGAGAAATTTCCTCAAAGAACTCATAATCCCCTTTTGATAATCATCATCATCAGATGGTACTACTACTATTGTTGCTACTATAGTTACTATTGGAATAAGTGCAATTTCTTTCTATTTTGTAATCTTCTTCTCTTCCTTGGCCTTCTTCCTCTCTTCTTCTAGTCTATCAGCTTCTTTCTTTCTTTCATCTTCCTCTTGTTTCTTTTTCTTTCCTCTTCCTCTTTCTTTTTCTTTCTTTGATGTTCTTCTTCCTATTTCTTTTTTCTTTTCCTCTTCTAACCATTCTGATTCTTTCTTCTTTTCTTCTTCTTTCCTTTTTACTTCTTCTTTCCTCTTCTCTTCTACCTATTTCTTCTTTTCCTCTTCCTCATCATCTTCATTAGAGTTTTTGTAGGTTATGATATTGCAAATAATAGATGTGCCAAAATCTGCGAATGGATTTGCATTTGTATCCATTGTTATATGTGTACTATCCACTTGTATGGATTTAGTACCTATAGGTATGTGAGGTGGAGAGAGTTCCTATTATATCTTCTCAACCTCTTCTTCATCATCAGTGGGAGTATTGGCTTCCAAATAAATTGGACTATTTGATTGTGGTTGTGCACTCTCCTATGATATAAGAGGTACTAAGATCATATGTTTTACTATGGCCTCCTTAGTTTCCTTTCTTGCAACCTTATAATTGCCTCCCATCAAAAAAATTTCTCTTCTTTTGTTCCTTGGCAAGGGCTCAATACCCTTCAAAATTATGTCCATGTCCTCCTTAGAGTTAATTCCACACAACTTGTTAATCATTGTTTCTCTCAACTTGGTGTCCTCTTCTGCCATTCTTTTCTTCCTATTTAATAACCTATTATATAGGTCCTCTGGAATCATATTATGAATATTATCAAATTTTTTGTTCCCTAAAATCATATTCCTCACTATGGAATTCTCTAGTTTCCTTCTATCCATATTATTATACAAGATATAATACTTATTTAAATATACAAATTATCATCATTTATAATTTTCATCTTAAGGTTTCCTACCTTTGGTTTCCATGATTTCTTTCCTTCTGGTGTTCTTCCTTCTTGTGTTACTTGCTCCACCAGTCTACCTTAGTTTCATCTTCTAATTCCTCAGAATCATTGACTTGTAGAGATTTTTTTCTTTTACGAGGTCGACTGGTAGCTTTCTTTACCCTTTTCTTGGTAGGTGGTTTGGGTTTTTGTTCCACTTTTACCAACCTTTCTAACTTCCTTTGTACAATAGGTGTGATAACCTCTAATTTCCTTTTAGCTAACTAAACTATTAGTGGTTACATTTTTACAACTACTACATAAGGTACCTACGCACTTGGTTCAGCAATAGTTACACCTTCAAAAGGTGTTGCAATAACAATAGTTGTTGCTGCTATTTCCTTGGATTGCCTACTTGCCTTCATTTCAAGTGCAATTACTTTGACCTCATTGAACTCCTCTCGAGTCATTCTAGATTCCTTAAGAATAAGAATCTCTAACTTTCTCCACTTTCTTCTTGCTTTCCTTGTTGTGAAATTAAAAATTAACTCCTCTCACTTTCTCTTCATAAGTACCCCATCTAGGGCACTTGTCCTTTTCTAACTAGAGTATGATCTGTGCATACCCTTCTATAAGCTCTACACTCATCTCATATCACATGGTCTCAATGAATTTCACCCTGGGTTCTACTGCTTCCATGCATGTGTTATCAGTTTCCACCACGAAGCATAAATCTTCTATGTACTTCTCTACCATTGAAGGAGGTATTATGTACCTCTATTTCATCTCTATTTGAAAACACTTAATAATTTGGGCTATGTCACTATCTCTAACATTTTCTAGCTTTTCCCTATAGCACTGAGTCACCAACTTCATTGCACACTGGTTACTTTCCCAAATTGTCATCCCAGGGAACTTCTTTGTTGCATAGAAAAATGAATATGTTAATAAAGACTCAAATCTAAAGACTACCTTCTTGGTCTTCTTCAATTTTGTAATGTCATCCAATAATTACACTCTAATTGGTTCGTATGAATGCTGATGATACTACATTGGAGGAGTATCTTAAGCATTGGAGAGTAGTGATATGTTGCATTCATCATAGTGCTTGTCATTGATGTCAACATAGTAGTAATTCTATAAATACTGGAAGAATAGAAATCATTAAAATTTTGATGCATAGAAAATGATGAAGTTTTAGATGATGCATAGTAAAGAACATGTTCCTGAGGTTTTCTTGATGATATGGTTAAGAGGACTAATTCTAAGTCAATGGTGTATAGAAGTTACACTTGATTTACTGGAAACAATGCAAAAATAGAGCATTAGAAAACAAAATTTTGATGATGTCTCACTATCTTTCATCAAAGATGTAACAAAGAGATGTATAGCGATACAGTAATAGAGGATAGTTATGTGATGACACCAACATGTGTGTAAATTATGCTTTCTCATGTGTGAAGTTTTGTATAGACTATGAGCTGACAGTGTTGTTGTAATTGTAAAGTTAATTAATTATCTTATTTTAATTAATTAGGAAAGCCTCAAGGCCAACTCAAGGAATTATTATGAAGATAAGGTATAAAGGAAAGTTTTTTTCCTTATTTGTAATGCATCTTGATTTAGAGGATCAAGTAGGATGTAAAGTATTAGCGTCTAGTGTGAGAATTAGCATAATTCTTGTTGAATGTGTGCAAGCAATCCAAGGGATCACTAGATGCATAGTTTGAGATCTAGTTACAAGATCTAAAGGAGTAGAAATCCAATTAATAGGATAGAGATAGAGGAAGAAATACATTTCAGTTCTATTATCCTAAAAGGAATAATACATAGATCATTTGGACAATGGGTTCTTTGATCTTAACCTTAAAGCTATTTGAGAAGTGAGTCAAATTGTCTTCCACAACTCCTAATAGGGTTGGAATCTTCTAACAAGGATTCAAAGTCTCCTAAAAGGGATTCCTATGTATTGAATGTTGTAATAATCTCCTAACAAGGTCTATCCTCTAACAAAGAATATTTATATTAGTACATCATCTTGTGGGTACCATCCCCAATAGGGTTTTCCCTCTAATAAAGTGTTTCCCTAGATAACATATTTGGTGTTAATTGTGTATGAGTATCTTGTTGTGATTTTAGTTAAAATTACACAAATGGTTAAGATTGTCCAAAGATAATGATTGTATAAATAGTTGTATAACTGATTCACCCCCCACCCTCTTAGCTATATTAGTGGACTATATATTCTAACAATTGGTATTAGAGCATCAAGTCCTTAAAGATAAGGCTTAAAAAATATTTTGAGATCGATGGTGAATATGTTTAGGAAGGATAGTCCAAGATTCAATGGGGCCAACTATGATAGTTACAAAGAAAAGATGAAGATTCATCTACTATGCATGGGTCCAAGATATTGGCTTTTGATGAAAGCTAAGAGGGCAATTATTGAAGAATCAAAGTTAGAAGAATATAGTGAGGGAGAAAGAGATATGTTCATGTGTAACATGAAATCTAGAGAAGCCCTAGTGTCAGCTCTTCTAGAGAATGAATAAAATCAAGTAAAAACATTTCAAACTTCTCATGAAATTTGGAAAGCATTAGAAGTTACTTTTGAAAGTGATTATCATGCGAAAAGAATGAAATTGAAAAATTGGATTTGTGCATTTCAAGATGCTAAGATGATGGAAGAAGAAGCTATAAGAAGTTATGTTGGTAGAATATCATAATTTTTTGTAGGTATTTTATCTCTTGGTAGAACTAAACAAGATGATGAGGTTATATGGAAGATGTCAAAAAAATTATCACCACCATTGAACTAAACATCTTAGATGATTTAGCTAGCAATGCCCTACACCAAATACTTCAAAAAAGAAATATTTCTTGGAAGATTAGAATATGTAGAAGTAGAAGTGAGATAGTATAGAGAATTAGCCAAAGTTGAGATACCTTTAAATGCTATAAATATTTGGCCTAATCTATCAAGAAGTGCAAGTGCAAGTGCAAGTGCAAGTGCAAGTGCAGGAGGAGACTTTGCTAGTAGTAGTAGATCTGAAGAAGATAAGAAGATTGAAGAAGGAATAGCCCTTCTAGTAAGAAGAGATAAAAATGGTTAGAACATCTTTAAATGTTGGACTTGTGATGAAAATGATCATTATGCATCTAAATGTCAAAAAAGAGAAAAACATTATAGAGGAAAATTTAAGCCTAGAAGAGATAAGGATAGAAATTGTTTGTATGCTAATGAGAACAAAGAATCTGATGAAAAATATCAGAGTGAAAGTGATGATGAATTAGGATTTATAGCTATCAATGAAGATGATCTTGATAGAAAAATTAGAGAAGAGAGAGTTCTAGTTACCCAAGTTGAGAGGAAATTAGATTGGATAATTGATAGTGGATGTTCACATCACATGACTAGTGATATGAACAAATTTGTCAAGTTTAGAAATTATGATGGAGGTATTATTAGGGTTGGTAACAATGTAGCCTATCATATCATAGGGATTGGATCTATTACTCTTGATGGTAAAACTAACATTGATGATGTTTACTTTGTTGATGGTTTGAAACATAATTTTTTAAGTGTTGGATAGTTGGTAGACAAGGAATATCTATTGTAGTTCATAGAGAAGACTTGCATTATAAAAGACAAAGATAGTAAGTTGATAGGTACTATAACTAGGTTTAAAGGTAATATATTTCAGCTGAATCCTACTAAAATAACATGTTTGGTTGAAAAACTTGACAACAGTTGGTTATGGGATAGAAGATTCTATCATAGAAACTTTGATAATATTGTGAAAGTTAGTAGAACATTTGCAGTAAGAGATCTGCCTAAGATTATTAAGCCTATTAATGTTATCTACATGGAATGTATTTTTGCTAAGGAGAGGAAACTATCTTTTCCTAGCAAGAAGTTCTCTACTACAGAGAAATTGGAGATTGTTCACATAGATCTGAGTGGTTCTGCAAGAACTAGAGGGTTCTATGCTGAAAGGTACTTTATGATTTATTTATTTTATGATTTCACTAGGATGATGTGGGTAAAATTTCCTAAAGTGAAGTCTAAAGCTTTTAATAAATTAATGATATTTAAGAATAGAGTTGAAAATGAATCTGGTGTCAAGATTAAATGTTTGAGATTAGACAGAGGAGTAGAGTTCACCTCTAGAGAGTTCAACGTGTTCTATGAAGAGAATGGAATCTGAAGACAATTATCTTCACCTAGAACACCTGAATAGAAGGGGATTGTTGAAAGAAGGAACAAGTCATTAGTAGAGGTAGCAAGAGTGATGTTATTTGAGAATAATATCTCAAAGACATTTTGGAGAGAAGTAGTTAACATTATAGTATATACTCTGAATAGAGTACAAGTCATAAAAAGTATGATAAAGACACCCTATGAGTTATAGTTTGATCATTTACCATCAGTAAAGTATTTTAGAATATTTGGAAGTAAATTTTACATAAAGAGAGATGATGATATTGGAAAGTTTGATCCTAGAAGCGATGAAGGTATGTTTCTTGGTTACTCATTGAAAATTAAAGTATATAGATGTTTCAACTATAGAGCTATGACAATAACTGAGTGCACAAATGTAAAGATTGATAAAAAATTTGGTACTAAAGAAAACATGGTAGATTACAATTCTAATGAAGAAGAGGATAATTCTAGATTTGTTAGAAAGAAGGTTGAAGTTATTTTTGAGACTAGCAATGACTTGTAGAATGATGTATCTGATAAGCACAGAGAAGATTAGAGATCTAAACCTAGGGAAGAGATAAGATTTGAGATGTCAACTCCTACTTCTAGCAGAAACATGACAAAAGAATCACCCTCTAGAGAAGATAATTGGGAGCAAGGATAAAGGTGTGATGGAAAGGAATAGAGTGAATGAGGAATTGTGTCTAATTTCTCAAGTAGAACCTAAGAGCATAGACGAGGCATGTAAGGATGATCACTGGATCTAAGAAATAAAAGGAGAACTAGATTATATTGTGAAGAATGAGACATGGGAATTAGTTCCTAGACCTAAAGACAAGAATGCTATAGGAACCAAGTGAGTATTCAGAAATAAGATGAATGAGAAAGGAGAAGTTGTGAGAAACAAAGCCAGACTTGGTTGCAAAGGTTACTCATAGAAAGAAGGCATAGATTATGAAAATAGTAAGGATGTTCTTGGCTTATGCAATGAGAAATAATTTCAAGGTTTATTAGATGGATGTCAAGTCATCTTTTCTGAATGGAGAACTTGAAGAAGAAGTCTACATTGAACAACCTAATGGATTCCCTCTAATAAAAGATAAAGATTTTGTATGTAGACTAAAGAAAGCACTATATGGTTTGAAGCAAGCACCTAGAACCTGGTATGCAAGGTTGAACAAAATATTTGGAGGAAATGATAAATAAAGTGATAAGTTTGCTGTAGAGATGAAAAATGAATTTGAAATGAGCATGATGGGAGAAATGAAGTTTTTCCTAGGATTGCAGATTGCACAAAACAAAGATGGGATATTTATTTCACAAACCAAGTATCTAAAATATTTGTTGAAAATATTTGGTTTAGAAAGTTGTAAACCTATTAGTACACCAATGATAACTAGTCACAAGTTATCCAATAAAGATGAAACACCTACAGTTGAGCAAAATAAGCATAGATCTATGATTGGAGGATTGGAATATCTAACTCATGCCAAACTAGATATAGCAAATGTAGTTGGGATTCTAGAAAAAATCCAGTAAATTAAATGTAACTTCTGTACACCATTGACTCAGACTTAGCCCCCTTAACCACATCATCAAGGCAACCTCAAGAACATGTCCTTCACTACACATCATCTAAAACTTCCTCAACTTTTGTGCATCATAAGATTAGTAACTGCTATTCTTCCAATCTTTATAGAATTACTACTATGTTAACATCAATAAAAAATGCAACATATCATTACTCTCCAATGCTTAGGATACTCCCACAATGTAGTATTATTAGAATTCATGCTAACAATCTCCCTTTTTGGAATTGATAAAAACATAGATGAAAAACATCTAAGTTCCACGAATACCAAACTATACTCTGCTACTATCATCTTCTCAAATCCTCTTCATCAATCTGAAATCTTCTAGCCATTGTCATGAGTTGTTTTATGGTAAATAACTTCTAACACTTTTCTGGATGTATATCTTTCCAATAGAGATATCCTTTTACGCACTCACATATTCTTCTATGCACTTACATGAATCTTTCTAAATCTCCCTAAAGAGATAACCCTCTCCCATTGATAACTCAATAGGTTCCTGTTTCATATTTTCTCTCCCATGTACCTAGGAAATGCTTTTCATGTATACATTCTTCTAGCACATTGACATCAATGTCAAAGGTATCAATAGAAGTACACAATTATACTTCTTCCAACTCTTTCAATCAGCTCAATTGTCCAAAGACACTATTTAATACAAAATATCAAAATACCAAGAGTCCTTAATGAATCAGTACATACCATATACTCCCCCATATAGGAAGCATCAACATTTAGTCTAGTCTAACCATAATGTTATGTACCACTAGACTGATGCACTCCTTGCATCATCTACTCTGAAGTAGGTAGGGACATAACCCATAACATACCTTTTAGGTACTTAAAATTATCTTTAGGAAAAGGCTTCGTAAAGATATCTTCAATCTGATCTTTAGTACTTACATACTCCAAACCTATTTCCCTTTCAATTTCATTTTCTCTCAAAATATGATACTTAATGGATATGTTCTTTTTAATAGGAGCAATAAATCTCTCCCCAAACCGTGCTTGCAATTTTCATTGCACATGGATTTCTCCATGTAGTGATTTGATCCATCATTTGGTTGGATTTCTGATTGGAAAAGATCTATAGCATCATAAATTGATCCTGGCAATTACTCAATAAGCATTTATTTGGTCAAAATTAGTTTTCTATTTGTTTACTCTGCATCTTTTGCCAAAAATTAACCAGGGGGTTTATCTGGCTAATTTCTGAATTCCAAATTCATTCTCTCTATGAACAAGTTTTTGAAAAGGATGAAGAAATTGATTCTCTTTCTTTTGAAAATGATTTTGTAAAGAGTTCCGAACCTAATTGTTCTCAAACTACACGTATAGTACTTTTATGTTTACATGCCAAAGTTTTAGCACATGAAATTAAAAGTATATACTTTATATGATATAAATTATCTTGATTGATGGATCCATTGTAGTAATGAAAAGGATTTATCCAAATTTGATCGAATTGATCGAGAATATCATCATCTAATAGACTGGTCCAAGACAATTTACTAATTGGCCACCCTGAGATTGCAAAAAAAAATTCTTTAGCTAAAGAAAAAAGAATTGACTTAATCGGAGCTGTTGAGTTTAATTCATTGGTAATAAGATAGGTAATGAATAAATCATCTAGCATTTTGGCTCTAACCATGAGAGGTCTCATTTTGACATGCATAAAAAACCCTAAAAAAGAAAAATAAATCTTGGATAATTTAAGACTGCATATTCTATACGGTTGAAACCAAAGATGAAAATAATAATTCCTTTTCCAAAGAAGCATTTAAAATTTCCAATGAGATGGAAGGATTGTACAAAAAGAACAGAGGTTTGGTTATCACTTATCCTTTTTTCTTCCATAAGGGATCTTTTGCATATCCCAAAGAATCAGGCAAGACAATGTTATTTCCTTTAGTTATATTGGGAATATTTACTCTATTTATTGGATTGATAGGAGTTCCTTTTTTTTTGAAGCGAAATGAGTTATGACATATTATCTCAATGGTTTACTTCATCAATGACCCCTTTTGATAAGAAACATCCAAAAAATTGGCCCGAATTTTTACTAGACGCAATCCCCTCAGTTGGTATAGCATTTTTTGGTATATTGATTGCCTTTATTTTCTATATACCTATTTACTTCTTATCAAATGATGTATATCATAAAACAAATCCTAATATGAAGATTATTATGGACCAATCGATTAATATTCTCTATAATTGGTCTTTTTATCGAGCTTATATAGACATATATTATGACATAATCTTGATTAAAGGTATACGAGGATTAGCTGAAACAAGTAATTCATTTGATCAATGGGCAATTGATGGATTCCCAAATGGAATAGGTTTTTTAGGCCTTTTTGTAGGAGAGGAAATTAGATGCTTAGGAGGGGGGACATATATCTTCCTATATATTCTTTTCTATATTTTGTATATTGATATCTATATTAATATATTTATTTATTTTCATAATATAAATAATGAAAATTCTAACAATAGAAAACTAGAATGTTATATTGAAGTTGTGCTCTTTATTAGCATTGATGTTTATAACATCATCCTATTTCAATATCGTTCCCTAAATAATATTTTTTATAGATTGTTAAAATTCAGTTATTTCATCAACTCGTTTACGTTTACATAGAACAATATAGAGATAGATAAAAAAGAAATGAAAGATTATGAAATAATTGATTGAAATGCTTGCTTAAAAACAAAAGACTACAATCGCTAATATGAAGTCCATTTTCATACTTTACCGCTTCCTAATAATTCATTTCAAATCCTCGAGTAGATCGAATAAGATTTCACATATCCTATCAACTAGCCCATGATTCAAAGGTTATACAGTCTGCATAAGGTATAAAGATGAAAAGGCCAAGGACCTTCTCTTGATCAAAATCAATTCTCTCAAATTGATGAATATAGCTCACTCATCATTTGAAATAAATGAGCCGAGATACACACATAGTTTACTAAACTAATTCCCATTAGTAAACCTATTAATATTATTAATGTAGATATGAATCTACAAATATGATCTATTCTATCTATCGATTTTATCGACGGGTGAGGTGATCCTTAATTTTTCTACTAAGATCTTAGAGATTCAGTATTTTCATTTATGACTATAATTAAGGGGGAATCAAACTGGAAAGAACATTTAACATTTTATAAATATAAATGAGAAAATTATTATGAATCCGAATTAAAAGACAGTCCAATTAATTAAATTAATGATGACCCTCCATGGATTCTCCTATATAAGTTGCGGCTAGAGTTGCAAAGATTAGAGCTCGAATGCCACTTGTAAATAATCCTAGGAACATTACAGGTATAGGTACCACTAAAGGTACTAAGGAAACAAGAATGGAAACTACCAATTGGTCAGCTAATATATTTCCAAAAAGCCAAAAACTAAGTGATAGAGGTTTCGTAAAATCTTCGAATATGTTAATCAGTAAAAGTATTGGGGTTGGTTGAATATATTTACCAAAATAGCCAAAACCCCTCTTTGTAAGACCTACATAATAATAAGCTACTAATGTGAGCAAAGCTAGAGCTACTGTAGTATTAATATCATTTGTAGGCGCAGCTAATTCCCCATGAGGTAATTGAAAAATTCCCCAAGGGAAAAGAGCACCTACCCAATTAGAAACAAAGATAAATAAAAACATAGTTCCTATAAAAGAAACCCAAGGACCATATTCTTCTTTGCCAATCCAAGTTCTAGCCAAGTCCCGAACAAATTCAAGAACATATTCCACAAAATTTTGAGCTCTGTTTGGAACAATTTGTGGGTCTTGAACAACTAGAGTAGCTAAACTTAATAATATAGCAATTACAATCCAGGAAGTTATAAGTACCTGTGCATGAACTTGGAACCCCCCTATTTGCCAATAAAAATGCTAACCTACTTCCACACTGGATATCTCATAGAAAAAAATCAGCGTGTTAATAGGAAATTGTACAATATTCATATTAGCCTTTCTATATAAAGATGAATTTCAAAAAAAAAAGATTTTGGTTCAATGACTGATTCCTCAATTATTTCACTATCATCAGTTAGGTTACGAAATAAAATAATGAAATGATTATTTCATTGATTAAAAAGATTTATGTATTTCTAGACAAATATATCTTAATCTATTCTATAAGATTTGGGAATAGTAGCCAACTTAGTTTTAGCTTCTCTTTTTTTTGTTTATTCACTTTTTATAGAATTACAATGCTTTACCCGTGCGAATTTGCTAAAATTAATTTATTTAGGATTAGTTGAATTGATCATCATTGGCTGGGATTGGGATATCCACGAGATCCAGGTCACAATCTGTATCAACTAAGAAAATTGTGGGAATACCCAAAGTTCTACATTCCCGAATAGCAGTATATTCTCCTTTTTGATCGAGAATTATTACAATATCAGGTAATTTTTTCATGTATCTAATACCTCCCAAATCTTCCTGTAATTTGTTCAATTCTCTCCTAAGTATTCCTTCTTCTTTCTTCGTAAATTGATCAAATCCTCCCGTTTTTTTTTTTTCATTAAATTTTTTAATTTTTCAAGTCTTGCTTCTGTAGTAAACAAATTAGTTAACATACCCGCGAGCCATTTTTTATTTACATAATGACATCGAGCTGCTAAAGCAGCTAATTTAGCTGCATTAGCTGTTTGATGTTTTGTACCAACAATCATAAATTGTTTTCCTCTTTTTGCTCCATCAAACACAAAATCATAGGCTTCTGATAAAAAATGAGCGGTATAAGTCAAATTTATAATATGACTATTTTGACTTTCTTAAAAATGTAAGGTGCCATCTTAGGATTCCATTTTTTTTGTCTCATGACCAAAATGAACTCCTACTCTTACCATTTCTTTCAAATTGATGTTCCAATTTTTTTTGTTATTTTCTTTTTTTGCTTTTTAATATGAACTGGAATACCTACATTCCAATGGAATGGGTTAAATTGCTTTCCGTAGCCTACTTGGTACAAGTATTCATTTGATTTTTTATTTATTTTTATACAATAAAGCAAATTGTTAGATTTCTTTCTTTATAAATTACTTTTTTACTACTCCTACTCATTTTGATTTTTTCTTTATTTTGACTAGTTTTTTTAGAACTTTTTTTTTTTGTTTTTGCAATAAAACTTTAAAGAAAAAATCTTTCACTTTTATTGGAAATATATTTTTCTTACTCATTCTCGGATCTATTTTACTCCATTTTTTCAAACAGTTGAATCCAGTACCAACAGGTATCATTCTCCCGAGAACAACATTTTCCTTCAAGCCCTTCAACCAATCAATGCAACCTTGAAGAGAAAATTTTGCTAAGACCCGAGCAGTTTCCTGAAAACTTGCTTCCGATAGAAAACTTTGAGTATTCAGAGATGCATTTGTCATTCCCAATAAAATGGTTCGATAGTTTATTCTTTTTTTGAGAGGACAATCCATTCTTTGTGCTTTTGATAATCTAATGAGTTCTCTGGGTAAAAAAAGACTATTTAGTCCATTTTCAAAATTTTTATTTTCAGACTTTTTGACATCTACAACTAAAACTTTTGATGTAATTTGCCGCACAATAATTTCTATATGCTTATCAGAAATTTGTACCCCCTAAGATCGATAAATCTTTTGAATTTCGTTGACCAATAGATTCTGACTATCCTTCATAGTTATTCTAACACTGGTGAATGACCCCCAAAAGTTTGCAAAAAATCTTGCCAGGTGTCTGTTCAATTCTTTAAAAAAAAAATTCAATTTTTCGATATTAAAGTATTCGAGCGAGCTTCTGATAATTGTTCAACTTTAGGAAGACCTTGAATTATATCATCAGATTTTAATCTGTAGTATGACATGGTGATTAATGTATCTCCTGAAGAACCGCTTAACAAAAATCCTTATGTGCTTCCCTACAAAATATTGCACAAGAATAAAATACATAAAATGAAGATATAATAAAACAAATATAAATGGATAATAATAAGACAACCATGATACAAAACTTATATAATAACTAAATTTTATATGATCTAAACCTAAACGTAGACGCATTATTTAGAATACCCCCTTTTTAATAAATAAATAAAAATTGAAAACGCGTTTAAAATGATAATTTTTTGCAGAAAAATACCATGACACAATTTCTATAAATTGAGTTACTAATTGATAAATTATACAATAGCACTATAAATAAATAAAACTTGTTTTATTCTTATTGATTGAACCCAAATTCCTGAAGAGCTCTTCGAGACTTAACATCAAATTCGATAGGTAGCTCATTGATTTCACTTCAATTAACCCTAGATTCTACCCCTAGCTGAAAAAAAAAGTTGATACCAAGCTCATATATCTTTTTTTTTTTATAAATGTTGAGCTAAGAGTATCTTTGCGTCAAAATGGTAGATGTCATAATCGACAGAACTAATCATGTCGTTTAAATCACATGTTGCTTTTTACCACATCATTTTAAGACAAATTTTTATCATATAGATAGATCTCTTATCCGATCCTAAAATAGATATGTAATTATTAATAGTCATTCACTCAATTTCTAGAATACATTTTTTAGAATTAATTGGTTTAGTTAGCTAGGTATTCAATGCTTCTTTAGCTACGTACATTACTTCGACAATAATGGTTTCAATCCCCTTTTGTCATGCAAATTTTTTAGTATTTCGTTCCACCTTTTCTCTAGAAAAATGAGGAATTTTACTTAATTCTAGTCGACTTTTAGGATTCCAAATTAGGCCTATATCCGTAGATATAGATTTGGATATTATTTCTTTAATATCATGACCACCAAAAATATCTAGAAGATGGTCCTCCATACCCAGAGAAAATGAGTTATAAATTAAATTAGCTATTTGATTAGTACCTTCGTAACCTTAAAAAGGTCGGTATCCCAAAGGAAAGTTTTGTATATGAACTGGTGTAGAAATAACTCCACATGGAATATCAAGATGTTTACCAATATGACGTTCCATTTGAGTACCAAATATTGCAGATGGTTTTGTGTGAGTGATCATATCTCCTACCTCAGCATGATCATCTGTGATTAGTATTTCATCATAGAAACCTTGAATTTGCTCTTTGAACCATTATGCATCATGTTTGCAATAAGTACCTGCACAATTGACACGAATCCCCATTTCTCGAACAAGTATCTATGATTCGAGGATTGGAATATCTAACTCACGCCAAACTAGATATAGAAAATGTAGTTGGTATTCTAGAAAAATTCCAAGCTAATCCAAAAGATTATCATTATGTAGTAGTAAAGAGGATATTGAAATATTTGAAGTGTACATCTAATTATGGAATTTGGTATGATAGATCAAGTGACTTCACTTTGTGTACATATACTGATGCGAATTGGGTAGGTAGTATGGATGACAAAAAGAGCACCAGTGGTGGAGCATTCTTTCTTGGAGGAGGATTGGGTTCTTGGTTAATCAAGGAACATGATTTTATAGCTTAGAGTACAACTAAGGTAGAGTATGTTGCAACAGCAAATAACTATAATAAAGCTATGTGGATTAAAAAAAAATTTGAAGAATATTGGGATTGAGTTGACAAAACTTATTATCATTTACTATGATAACACAAGTATAGTAATTATGTTTGAGAATCGAGTATTGCATTGTAAGAAAAAGAACATATCCATTAAGTATCATGTTTTGAGAGAAAATGAAACTGAAAGGGAAATAGGTTTAGAGTATGTAAGTACTAAAGATCAGATTGAAGATATCTTTATGAAGCCTTTGCCTAAAGATAATTTTAAGTACCTAAAAGGTATATTATGGGTTATGTCCCTACCTACTTCAGAGTAGATGATGCAAGGAGTGCATCAGTCCAGTGGTACATAGCATTATGGTTAGACTAGACTAAATGTTGATGCTTCCTATATGGGGGAGTATATGGTATATACTAATTCATTGAGGACTCTTGGTATTTTGATATTTTGTATTAAATAGTGTCTTTGGATAATTGATCTAATTGAAAGATTTGGAACAAGTATAATTGTGTACTTCTATTGATACCTTTGACATTGATGTCAATGTGCCAGAAGAATGTATACATGAAAAACATTTCCTAGGTACATGGGAGAGAAAATATGAAAGAGGAACCTATTGAGTTGTCAATGGGAGAGGGTTATCTCTTTAGGGAGATTTAGAAAGATTCATGTAAGTGCATAGAAGAATATGTGAGTGCGTAAAAGGATATCTCTATTGGAAAGATATATATCCAAAAAAGTGTTAGAAGTTATTTACCATAAAACAACTCATGACAGTAGCTAGAAGATTTCAGATTGATGAAGAGGATTTGAGAAGATGATAGTAGCAGATTATAGTTTGGTATTCGTGGAACTTAGATGTTTTTCATCTATTTTGTTATCAATGCCAAAGAGGGAGATTGTTAGCATGAATTCTGATAATACTACATTGTGGGAGTATCCTAAGCATTGGAGAGTAATGATATGTTGCATTCATGATTTCATTTTTTATTGATGTCAACATAGTAGTAATTCTATAAAGATTGGAAGAATAGCAGTTACTAATTTTATGATGCACAGAAGTTGAGGAAGTTTTAGATGATGTGTAGTGAATGACATGTTCTTGAGGTTGTCTTGATGATGTGGTTAAGGGGGCTAAATCTGAGTCAATGGTGTACAGAAGTTACATTTAATTTACTAGAAGAAGTGTAGAAACAAAGCATTGGAAAATAGAGTTTTGATGATCTATCACTATCTTTCATCTAGGATGTAATGAAGAGATGCACAATCACATAGTAATAGACGATAGTAGTGTGATGACACTAGTGTGTGCACAAGATGTAGTTATGAAGTATTAGGGCACAATGTGAGAGGGAGAAGAATGCTTGTTGAATGCATGAAGCAATTCAAGGGATCATTGGATGCACTATTTGAGATCTAGTTACAAGATTTGAAGGAGCATAAGACTGGTTGACAGGATAGAGATAGAGGAAGAATTACATTTCAATTCTATTATTTTGCAAGGAATAATACAAAGATCATTTGGATAGTGGGTTCTCTGATGTTAACCTTGAAGTTGTTTGGGCAGTGGGTCCAACTGTCATCCATAACTCCTAACAGGGTTGACACAACTCCTAACAAGGTTGGAATCTCCTAATAGGGATTCAAAGTCTACTAACATGGACTCCTATGTATTTAATATTGTAATAGACTCCTAACAGGGTCTATCCTCTAACAAGGAATATTTATATTAATACATCATCTTGTGTGTACCATCCCCACTAGGGTTTTCCCTCTGATCAAGGGTTTCCCTAGTTAACATATATATTGTTAATTTTGTATAGTATATTGTTCTAGTTTTAGTTAACATTAGTCATATGGTTAAGATTGTTTTAAGATAATGATTGTGTAAATAGTTGTATAACTAATTCATCTAACATGATTATCTCATATAAGTTCACTTTTCTCCTCTAATTTATCGTTACATAGGTGGTGTGTAAAAATTTGACTAGTACTAAGTTAACCCTTGCACAATGGTTGAACTTGTACCCAAACATCTTGCTTAATAGCTTGACTCCTTTATCCTAAATTGTATCCACCTTCATGTTTCTTCCATCAAATCTAGTAAATTGGTTGTCTCAAACAACTTCCTTACAATTTTGTCATTTACAGGGTTACATCCCTCATTACTTAGACCTATGACCTTATGAATTAGGTCATTATCAATTGTGACATGCACATCACCTAACAAAAACATTTCATCATGAACACTACTCAAAATGAATCTGGTCCAATCATGATTGTCAAACTTAGTATAGAACATATACTTCACTAGATTTAACTCATTTAGGTGTGTACTCAAATTTCAAAGATAAATCATTATTACACATGACTCCTAAGTCCTTGTGTATATCCTCATCTCCTATACTTCCAATTTTATAGTGGATATAACTCCTTACATCTTCTATGTGAATCACATTCTAAAAGATTTATGAAAATGTGCCTAATAGGTCATCCACAAGAGAAACAAATAGATGTTTCTTAAACTTTTACCTTGGCCTTTCACTAACATCATATACTATCTGACTAGTCATTGAATCTCTAACTATATGCACTTATATCTTAGTTCAAGCTTCATAAAATACCTTAAAAATTCATATTTAGGGCTTTTATAACTTTGTGCTTCAAGAACTTCTTTTTGCACTTCAATTCATTATCAAATCACTCTCCAATTTTCTCTAGAAACTTCACATGATCAAATGGTACATACAATCTTGCTCACAATCTTTAAATTACTTCAATTCAGATTTCGCATTAAAAGTGTATCTACTATAAATTCAAATATTGTCATTTATCACTAGTAAACTTGTCTTCCATCTTACATCTTATTGCGATCATATCTAAGCTTGCACACTCGACCATAGCCTTCTCTCTATGTACTTTACCTTATGTTAACTGCACAACTTCTAACTCTCTTTCTGACATTAGTCCTAATTAACTAATGCTCTACTTCTTTTGAAAATTCTTAATTCAGATAGGATGAGTCACAAACAACTTTTGACTTCAATCTCTCATCGGTGCATCAAAATATTGTTCCTCCAAAACTATATAAGAGCTTTCTAGATCCTTAGCTTTCACAAATGCTTCTTTGAATTCCTTAACATGTCCCTTGATTACTTCTTTCTGACTATTATCATTATTGACATTATCATTCCTTCTGTATTTTCTTGTATTGTTTCTTCTTTGTTTAGGATTCCTGTTGAAGTTTCATCTATCCATTCTACAATATCTTGTTGTGTGTCCAAAGGTATTGCATAACTGACATATAGGTACATTCCTCATCTAATTGGTTCCATTCTAACTGTTAGGTGCTCTGAAATTCCTTGCGATGTGTCCAAGATTATTACACTTGTAACATAAAAATTGTTTCCTTTCTCCATCAGATCTTCCTCCATCATTAGATCTTCTTTGTGATATTCCTCTTTCATTACTTACAGGGTTAGTGTTCCTAAACATTCTACTATTTGCATTATTTCTATCAAACTTAAGTTTCTTTCAATTTACTGCGTTGTGTCTATAACCATAACAATTATAACAATAGAAATTAGTAATAGATTTAAAGGACTTACCTCTATAATCTCTTTTCATATGACTAGTTTCACTACATATGAAACATCTTTCTCTAAAATCATCTCTAACTTCCTTGGGTGGTTTACCTTTCTTAGGTTCATCAACTTTCTCTATTTTCTTAGGCTCATCATGTTTCATAGATAGATCAACTAATTCAATCTCTTTAGATACTTTAGTAGTAATGCTTGATTTAATCTTACTCAAATCAGACTCTTTAGGGGATTCAACAACTGGATTTAGTTCTTTTCTAATATTGACTGTCTTGGTAGATTGCTCTCCAATAAGGTAACCAAGGTTAGTCTTATCATAAGAAGGTCTCTAGTGAAATATTTGTTCATCAATTTTCTCATTATTGGAATAAATTCTCTCTAACTATTGCTTAGCTTGTGTCAATTATCATTTCACAATGGTATTGTACTTTTCCAATTCTACATGCTCAATCTTAATAGAACCTAATTCAAATGTTACTTGACTCAACTGGGATCTAAGGTCTATATTCTCATATTTCAAACTAGGTTCACTCTTACTACCATATTTCTTAAGACAGAACTTGAGTTCCACAATTTTCAACTCATTTTTCAAGATCTAATTTTCTTTCTTGAGATTTCCTACTTCGTCATTGCCAATAGTCTGCATATTTGATTCCTTACTAGATTTCAGATCATCAATCTTGTCTTTCAATTTTCCAATATAGAATTTTGCATCTTCATACCTATCTTTCAAGTTATCTCTTTCCTTTGTAAGAAGGTCAATTTTTTCAAGATCTTCTTTAAGGGTCCTCTTTAACTATTCCATATCCATAGGGATCTTACTCAAGTTGTTAAGCCTCTTCAAAGTAACTTGGCTCTGATACCGATTGTTAGAAATAGATAATACTGAGAAGGGGGATGTGAATCAAACTTTTTCCTGTAGCTCAATATTGTTAATTACTTTATAACTTTCATGTAAAAGTAAACCAACAATGTTTAATAGTAAATATAACCATTTAACAATAGCATATTTCCACAATCCATTTTTAAAATAAGTTCTTTTCTAGATTTGATTGTGTGTGTTTTTTTATCATCAACATTTTGGATCACACTACATGATCCATCATCATGATGAGAAAGTGTAGGATAGTAAAGATATGTAAATTAGATGTTTCTGAAGAAATATAAGAAGAGAACTCATAACACCATTATTTGTTAGCTAGCAAAACCCTGGGTAAGGGAAAACTCTAGTGGGGATGATACCCACTAGATGATCCACTAAAAAAAAAGAATCTTGTTAGGATATTGACCCTGTTAGGAGTTAATGAAGTACATATAGTGTCTTGAGTCCTTGTTAGAGGACTAGGCCTTATTAGAAACCTCAACCCTATTAGGAGTTGGTAGAACAAATACAATGGATGCAAGAAGAGACCACTGCCCTAACATGCAATTATGCAAATAAGTTCTTCACATGTATAGGTATACATACAATACTTTCTCATTGCTATAATTTGTACTTTCCCTAATCATACATTAGATCTTGCATCACATAAGGCTCATATATCTTTTAAGTTATCCATACAATAGTTCTCATGTCATATATCATCGCATCAACTTCACATTATTTGCACAAGATAAGATCTTTACTTATACCTCACACATTAATAATTCTCTACCCAGTTGGCCTGCTTGACATAATATTAAATTACTTATGGATTAATATCCAAAAACTAGGCTCATCATGACTTAGTAATTATTTTGTTACCAAAATAATTTCTAAATTCGTACAACTCATATCTCTAATATAATTTTTTTTGTTCTATCAAATACTTGAACTAGTATTTAGTCTGTAACTTGTATTGTATTGTCTGTACACATCTATGCACTTACCTATGTAATCATGACATTGTCATAAATCTATCCTCAACTATGTGTGAGCTAACTCAAAGTGTGTTTCTTGTATACATCACATATATCTTTGTATTGCTACAAGCTATCTAACACTTAGACAATTTTCTATCTATAAATGCATAAATGAAATGTTGGATACATGTTTCAATAAATGACAACTCACTAGACATCTAATTGACCATATTGCCAAAAATTAGACCTGCTAGATGTCTCAATTTTGTCTTTTATTCTCACATTTTTCTCACTTGAGGAAGATAGATTAGACAAATAACTATTTGGTGATACATGTAATCCATAAAATGAGAGACATACTAGGTGTAAAGTTGATGTTGATGATAAAGAGAAGATATGTGTTAGTACCCAATATGGACATAGTTTTGAAACTTCTAGTGTGGAGTCTTGAACTACTTTGAACAGAGGTTTGAAGTGGTTCAAAGTGGTTCGCTAATTCAAAGTAGTTTCAATGCAGATTTATTGGTTTGAAAAGTTCAAAATCTAGCCCCTGTTCATAATTTAGGGTTAGTGTAGAAGTTCAAAGGTCATATTTTGGAGACACACCTCAGTCAACGAATAAAATATCATCATGATCAAAGGGTTTAAGAATTAAAGTTATACAAGACTCATCTTGTGATTATCCAAGTTTAGGTAAAGTGAATGGCTTCATTAAAATGTGGATTTAACATAAGTAAAAATGTAGATTCATTAGCCATGATGATGAGATAAATTACTCATAGAGATCAAGTGAAGATTTGATATGTATTTCAAAGTTTGAGAGGAGACTATGAATGATATGTTGCTCTTTTAATTTTGTCAATACACCGAGAAAGCAAGTCATGACGGAAGAAAATGGATGGGATATATCTAGCAAATTCCATTTACCAAAGTTGAATTGCATGCTTTCAATTTTAAAGACTAACTTTGGTCAGTGTTGAATGCCCCTATGAGTAAAAGATGGGTCTATACAAATAAAGACACCCAAGGGTAGGTGTGAATGCTAGAAGGTTTCGATTTAAAAAGTATGGGATTGAGGTTTTTGAAGTATAACCACTGACAAACACATAAGCTTACAAGATGGGAAAAGTCAAGTCACATGCCTTTGTATTTTACAATGATCATTTACCACTATTTGTTCGCATCTCCAAAATGAAGAATGGTGAGTCATATTTATGAACACCAAGACACCAGTGGTCATATGCAGGAGACTCAAGTTAGATGGAATCAAGATACTAAGGGAGATGACCCTCAATCAATTGATAAGACAAGGGCTGAAATAAAGGATCTACACACAAGAATTAGGGTTGCAATCCAAGAAATTGATTTAGTATCAAAGAGAATCCAAAAATTGTAGGACGAGGAGTTGCAACCACAACTTATAGAGTTATTGCAAGCATTGATGAGAATGTGGAAAGTGATGTTGGAATCCCATGAAACCTAGAACCAAATAGTAGCTAAGGCTAAATCTCTTAGTAGCTCCATCTGTTGGAAAATCTCAAGCAAATTGCATCGACAGGTGACACTTAAGCTAGAAAATGAGCTCCAGAGATGGCATATAAGCTTTACCAATTAGAGCAATGCCCAAAAGGCATATGTAGAAGCCCTAAATTGTTGGCTCATGAAATGCATTATTCAAGAGCTCGAAGGTTCTTTAAAGGGAAGGGTATTATTCTCTCCTTGAAGGATTTGTGCTCCTCCTTTGTTTAGTATATGTAAAGATTGGATTCTTGCATTTGAAAAATTGCCAAAGAAGGCTATTATGCATTCCATCCAAAGCTTTGTAGTAGAAATTTGAAACTTATTTTTATAGAAAGTTGAAGAACAATGTCAGAAATGGAAGGCTAACAACTTTGCAAAAACTCTTGATAAAAGGATTGCTTCCTTACAAAGGATAGAAGGTAGGTAGATCAACCCACATTTTTCCTCAAATGAAAAATCTGAATTGGACCAAAGATAGGTTATAACTATTGATAGGAGAATGTCCATAGATTCATTTAGGAAAAAAGTGAAGGAAGAGAAGGTGAAACATCACAAGGCTATGCAACATACTAATCACCAAACCTTGAATACTCTACAGATAGGATTGTCATTTATATTTGAGGCATTGATAGAATTTTCCATAGGCTCCAAGACTACTTATGAGAAATTGTATACTTACAGTGAAAGGCCAAAGTTAACTTATGAAAATGGTGGTATGCATCCAAAATGAAAAAACAAAAATTATGAACCCATAAATAACTTGTTCATTATTTGTCAAATTATTGTCAGTTATTCTATACGAAAATGATACATTTCAAAACGAAGTTTTTTTGGACATAATTCAGCATTCACGGTGAAATTTTGGTCTCCATAAACAGACTAGGAGCAATTCTTAGCTTGTAAATGTAATTTTTGATGACGAATGGTACACACGTAGATTTTTTTTCTAAGGGCATGCCATTATATATGTAAATATACATTGAAAATATTTCTAGTCCAAATTAAAGCGGATGAAGAATGAGAACTATTTGTTTTAAAGAAAAGGCAATACCAAGAATCAGTTATTACAAACTGTTGGGAAACCAAAATAGAGGAGGCTTATTTATTGAAGATTTTCTCAATACATGGGGGTTCCACTTTTTCCTTTCCTAATTATAGACTTGGTGCTACAGCAGGAAGGAAGAGTTTTTCTAGATTCTTCATTCCTTCTAGGAGAGAGGGAGTAGAGCTTTTGTTTATTTTTCTAAAATTGTGTGTTAGAAAAGAGGGGATATTTTGATTTTGAATGTAATAGAGGGGAGGGAATTTATGTTTCCTTTTTAGACTATGATTTTAATGCAAAATGTAATGAGATCTTTGTTTTTCTTTACATTTTTAGAGAAGGGAGACTCGAGAGACAATTACATACCAAAACTTTGAATTTGGGGAATTTTCTTTCCACTGGTCATTATCTTTGTGTAACTTTTAGTTCTCTCTAAAAACATTCAATGTCATTGTTTTTTGAATATGTTTGATTTCAAAGTGTCTTTAAATATTTGATTCTTCACTTTCTTAGACTTTCTTTCTCTTTGTAATGCAGCATGCAAATAGACTTTGTGTCATTTGTTGTTTATATTCTTGTAGTCATTTAGCTTTTCACATCTACTTTGTGCTTATGGGTAGATGTTTGTAATCCTTTCATTCTTTTTGGTTAAAAGCATTCATATTTAAATTTTTTATCATATATAGGGAGCTATACCCAAATAAATTTAGAGGGCACTTACATTCTTTCAATAGTGAAATCACCCAACTATTAATGTTGATTAGTCTTCCTACTTGGGCATTTAGAGTTATTTTATACATATTTTCTTGGAGGACAATTTGTTCACTAAAAAATTTTTGGTGACTCCACTGGGGATGAAAAAAAAAATCATTGCCTAACATTTGTTTCCTTAGTTTTATAATTATCTCCATGTGCAGGAGATTGGCAACTCTATATTACAGACCTGATGAATCTTTGATTTTGGAGTTTTAGTGTGTATTATGGTTGTGGTTGCAACTTAGCCATGGGGGGCTCTGATCAAACCATTTTCCTTGGCCTGGTATTCAACCTTACCTAAAAGATCATGGGAATACCTTCCCAAGTTCCATGGAGACAAAACTCAAGATCTGACTGATCACATCAAAGCAGATACTGTTGCATGTGGGATTCTTGGTGTGTAGGAAGAAGATGTGTTCATCAAAGTGTTTGTTCAAAGTCTTGTGGGAAAATTTGTAGAATGGTTTCAGAATTTACAAGATGGATGTATTAGAACTTGGGATGATCTTAAGGAGAGATTCCTTGAGAGATTTCAACCCATAATTGATTCCTTTCAATTGTTAGTAAACCTTTTCAAATTCAGATGAAAGATAATGAATCTGTAACAGAGTTTGTTGATAGATTTAACCGAAGTGTTGGTAAAATTCCTCTAGCCCACCAACTTAGTCAAAGTGATCAGTTATGCTTCTTTATTCCTACTATGGATGTTGAAGTCAAGTTTTGGTTAAAATATCTTCGAGTGCAAAATTTGGTAGATGCACAAAAGGAAGCAATAAGATTAGATGATGGCTTGATTCCTAGTGGTCTAAAATCTACAAAGACTCCACCAATGAAAGAATACCTTTGTGGATAGCAACATTACACTGATGAGAAAACTACAAAGAAGAGGCATGTTCTATAAGAAACCAAATTCACTCCCAATGTTTCTCTTTTTTAGAATCTAGCTATTTTTAATGGTGAGGATTTCAAAGAACCCTTTTTGGCTAAAGATAATGTTTTAAAGATGATAGGAGTTCATTGACCACATATTGAAAATGATGAAGAATGTGTTGTTCAATCAAAAAAAATAATGACTAGCCTGAATGTACCAATTGCAAGGGAAAGACTTGCTGCATATAATTCAAATAAAGAGTCATCAATGGTTGTCCTTTTTCCAGATAATGAAGGTTTTACTCCTAAAGTTGCTAATGTCCTTTCTGTTATTGATTTTAATCAGCATGATATGGTGTATCAGAAAGAACAAAAACCAATAGATAGCAAAGAAGTGTATGAAATTCCTCTCTTT
The DNA here is from genome assembly GCA_028749045.1 of Cupressus sempervirens. NCBI lineage: Eukaryota > Viridiplantae > Streptophyta > Pinopsida > Cupressales > Cupressaceae > Cupressus > Cupressus sempervirens. Next base: position 733,896,697 of record CM053793.1, read on the forward strand.
GAATCCTTCTCATTTGAATATATACCATAGCTAGAGGGATGATTGCAATCTAAAGTAGTGATGAAGCAAGGAGATCTATCAAAGAATATGGTGGGTCAAACTATGCAATCTCTGGTTTTGTCAACAAGCACTAATGGTAAAAATCCTTCACAAGTTAAAACATCCATTAATTTTGATGAAGCAAAATTGCATATTATGGTACAACATTTCATTCCTACCATGTTACAACAAACATAAGTGAAATGGGAGGCATTCCATTTTTATGATGAAGTTGGTATACCCAAAGAGCAAGAGTTCCTACAACACATGGTTATTGAATCCATCTTTGCAGTCATCACAAGATGTCTACTAATGCTATTCTTCATATCAATCAATCTTCCACACAGGCATGTATTTCTCTAAACCAGTCAATGGGTTTCCATGAGCGGATGAATGCATTCTCAAATGTATGGGTTGATAGCCTGTCTTTTTGCAAATAAGTTTTTGTTGTCTGTAGTGTTAGTTTGAATAATGTGCAAGCTTCTTGCTTGTTGGTAGTTAGGTTTTTTTGGTTAGTTTTCTTTTCCCTACTCCCCTCCACCCTCTCTACTAGCAACTCTCAATTTTCTTGGTGACTCTATTGCCCAATGGTTAAGGCACTTGTCTTTGTCAGATATTGCTAGAGTCCTCTAATTCTATATCAAAATCAATCCTACAATTAAAGCCCCTATTAGTATCCAATATGGACACAATTTTGAAGCTTCTAGAGTGGAGTCTTGAAGTACTTCCAATGGAGGTTCGAAGTGGTTCAAAGCAATTCAAAGTGGTTCACTGGTTCAAAGTAGTTTAAATGCAGATTTTTTGGTTTGAAAAGTTCAAAATCCAACCTCAGTTCATAACTTAGGGTTAGTGCAAAAGTTCAAAGGTCATAGTTTGGAGACGCACCTCAATCAAAGAATAAAATACCATCATGATCAAAGGGTTTAGGACTTGAAGTTATACAAGACTCATCTTTTGATTATCCAAGTTCAGGTAAAGTTAATGGATTCATTAAAATGTGGGTTTAACATAAGTAAAAATGTAGATTCATTAGGCATGATGATGACTTAAATTACTCACAGAGATCAAGTGAAGATTAGATATGTATTTCAAAGTTTGAGAGGAGACTATGAATGATATGGTGCTCTTTTCATTTGATCAATACACCGAGAAAGCAAGTCATGACGGAAGAAAATGGATGGGATGTATCTAGCAACTTCCATCTACCAAAGTTGAACCGCTTGCTTTCAGTTTTAAAGACTTACTTTGGATAGTGTTGAATGCCCCTATGAGTAAAAGATGGGTCTATATGAATAAAGACACCCAAGGCTAGGTGTGAATGTTGGAAGGGTCCGATTTAAAAACTATGGGATTGAGGTCTTTGAAGCAAGACCACCAACAAACACATAAGCTTACAAGATGGGAAAAGTCAAGTCACATGCCTTTGGATTTTACAATGATCGTTTACTATTGTTTGTTCATGTCCCCAAAATGAAGAATGGTGAGTCATATTTATGAATAGCCAAGACACCAGTGGTCATATGCAGGAGACTCGAGTTAGATGGAACCAAGATGCTAATAGAGATGACCCTTAATTAGTTGATAAGAAAAGGTCTGAAAAAAAGGATCTACACAAAGAATTAGGGTTGCAATCCAAGCAATTGATTTAGTATCAAAGAGAATCTAGAAACTATGGGACAAGAAGTTGTAACCACAAATTACAGAGTTATTGCAAGTGCTAACAAGAATGTGGAAAGTGATGCTAGAATCCCATGAAACATAGAACCAGATAGTAGTTGAGGCTAAATCTCTTGGTAGCTCCATTAGTTGGAAAATCTCAAGCGAATTGCATCGACAGGCAACACTTAAGCCAAAAAATGAGCTCCAAAGATGGCATATAAGCTTTACCAATTGGATCAATGGCCAAAAGGCATACATAGAAGCCCTAAATGGTTGGCTCATGAAATGAATTATTTAAGAGCCCAAAGGCTCTTTAAAGGGAAGGGTAATGTTCTCTCCTCAAAGGATTGGTGCTCCTCCTTTGTCTAGTATATGTAAAAATTGGATTCCCACGTTTGAGAAATTGCCAAAGAAGGTTGTTGTGCATTCCATCTGAAGCTTTGCAGTAGAAATATGAAACTTATCATTATAGCAAGTTGAAGAAAAATGCCAAAAATGGAAGGCTGGAAACTTTGCAAAAACTCTTGATAAAAGGATTGCCTCCTTACAAAGGATAGAAGGTAGGCAGATCAACCCACATTTTTCCTCAAATGAAAAATCTGAATTGGACCAAAGATAGGTTGTAACTACTGATAGGAGAATGTCCATAGATTCATTTAGGAAAAAAGTGGAGGAAGAAAAGGTGAAACATCACAAGGCTATGCAACATACTAATCACCAAACCTTGAACACTCTATAGATAGGATTGTCATTTATATTTGAGGCATTGATAGAATTTGCTGCAGGCTCCAAGACTACTTATGAGCAATTGTATACTTAGAGTGAAAGGCCAAAGTTAACTTATGAAAATGGTGGTATGCCTCATGCCAGATTTGGTTAAAGGTTCAAGGCCTGTATTATAAGAGGAATGAATGATTTTTATACCATTACATTTGAGGTTTGTTTTCTTAGAACCTGAAGTATGAAATAAGAATATGAATATGTAGAATTTTGTTTTACCTAGGCAGGAAATTGGGTAAGCTACTACTCTATCTAACTAGGCATGGAAGGGTGCCTCGAGTTGTACATTCTTTTATTGGAAAGAAGTTAAGGTGAATAACCTATTTATTGGAGATGAGAAGAAAAACAAAAAATATGAACCCATAAATAACTTGTTCATTATTTGTCAAATTATTGTCAATTATTCTATACAAAAATGACACATTTTTAAATGAAGTTGTTTTGGACATAATTCAACATTTGCGGTAAAGTCTTGGTCTCCATAAATAGACTAGGAGTGATTCCTAGCTTGTAAATGTAATTTTTGATGATGAATGGTACACACATAGATTTTGTTTCTAAGGGCATGTCTTTATATATGTAAATCTATATTACAAATATTTCTAGTCCAAATAAAAGTGGATGAAGAATGTGTTGGTATTATTTTTTACATTTGCAGATGTTATCAAATTTTTCTAGAAATTTTGGTGAAAAATCATTTAGGTCTTTTGTTTTAAGTAGATTAGGGTTTTCACTCCTCATATTTTTGAAAGCTTTAAGGTTGCCCTAGTTGTGTCTTGCTCCGTGTGATGGTCGATCCTATTAACTTTTGAAGGTTGGTCTCTTAACTCAACCATGAAAATGCCCTAAATCCGAAAACCCTAGGTTCCCCTTTGAATTTCTGAAGAGGAGTTATAAAATGCTTTAAATTCATCCTTTATGATCTTACGGTGTAAGTTTTCACGTAAGAGCGGAATGCCTTTCTCTTTTTTTTTTCGTGGTCAGATTTTATAGCGTAGCGAAGTAGCATAAAGGGTTTCATGTCTACGGGGATACGCTCTTTTTTTCATAGTAGTGGAATTGCTTGGCCAGAGGCTTCCCGATCATACGAATGGTTTTGTAAGCCAAGAAGCATAAAGGTTTATTGAGCTTTGAATGATCTTGTTACGGGGCTATGAGTAAGCAATTTGAGCGAAGGGGCGGAGAGGTATTGAGTTGTGATTTGTGCATATACGTTTCAATGAATAGCGTAAAGGCGTAATACCCCAGCATGGCGTAAAGCTTTATTTGAAAGGTGCATGAAAAAGTTTTATGATTTTACAAGTAAAAGGGTAAACGTAAGAGCTAAAGTAAGGTTCAAATGTGATTACGTACATACGTTCTTGACTTTACAGACAATCGTAAAGCCTTGTTCTAGTAGTAAAGGTGTCGAGTGGGACCTGTTGAAGTGTTGGAAGGGCCTAGTTGCAGCGAATCAGATGAAGGCACAACATTTATGTCAGATGGGCCCAGCCCACGTGGCATATGACTTAAAGTATGAATTTTTCATGTGCACAAAATCAATGGTAATTTTATTTTTAAAATTTTCTAAGATCAAATCTGGGTCGTTGATGTTTGAGAGGGGCAATTTTTGTCATTACGCCCTTACGCTTGGCAGGAAAGCATATGAACAAAGGGTTGTTTTATCTTCTCTCCATAGTCACGAGTTTAGTCTCAGTGTATAGGCGTAAAATGGTAAGTGGGAGATAAAAGAGAAGGCTTTACATTTTTATGATGAAAGGAAAATGTAAGAGCGAGATGTCAGTTTGGGAGGCTCTTCGAGCATATGAGATAAGTGGATTTCGTAGAGGCGTAAAGGATTGTTCAAATAGAGCCATAAGGTATTTCGATGCTACGGGAAAAGCTAAATCATAAGAACAAAAGGTAAGTTTTGAAGTCTTATGGTGTTCCAAGAAATGAAGTAAGTAGAGCGACGTAGAAGAGATTTTCAAGTTTTCTGCTAATACGAGGACATGTGAGCATAAAAGGAAAAAAGGAAAGAAGAGGTAAGAGCTTTACGCTCATACAAAGAATTGTTGAATTCTGAGATCGAAGGTGAACAGTCAAAGGGATTTTGATCCTGCATGTGAAGGGCCACGTATAAGCGTAAAAGGTGAAGAAGGACTAAGATAATGGTTTTATGCTTATACGACGAAGGTCTAAGTCGTAAGAATGGAAGAATGCAGTGAACAGGTTTGAGATCCTCTGGGGTAAAAGGCGTCGTAAGAACGTAAAAGGGATTTTTAGAAAAGTGCCAAGGCGTCATTATGTTCTTATGATTAGGGCATACTGAAGCATCTCCAAGTGAACGTAGAGATCCATCGAGGGCACTTCTGACATTACGAAGATTGAAGGTTTGAATCAACGTAAGAATAAAAGACAGTCATTTAAAGAGAAAATAGCTGACGTGTCATGACAGGTAGGAAAAAAAGCAAAAACTACTGTAGCCAAGTAAAATAAAGCTTTGAAAAGTACATCAGAATCAAATTTTGTGGCTGATATACCCTGATGGCAACTTGCATTCATAGTTTTAAAGCTCATGCACGCTAAATTTATTGAAACGATTGATAGATGTATGACTAAATTATCAAAGATTGATTAACTGTCAGCATATTTACTTCTGTGAAGTAGATTTTTTTATGTCCCATTCTGGAATTTGAAAGTTTTAGAGCTCTGTGTATTTTGTGCTACTATCAAATAATCCAAAATATAGTTTAAAGGAAAACATGGCTGACAAAGAAGTTGAAGAGATACCTAAAGAAGAATTTGAAATTGAAGACGAGGGTGATGATGTTGTAGAAGTCACACCAGAAGGAAAAAGAAAGAAATCTGTTGTTAAGATAGAAAAGAGGACAAGGGTCAAAAAACTGAACAAGCATGCAGAAGGCTAGCTAAAACTCCTTCTAGGGTTATCAAATGCAATTTTTGGAAACATTCATATATTCAGAGACCCTTATGTTTTTGTTCAAGATGTTGAATGCCCTAGAATGACTAGTTACAATCTTTTTATGTACTTCTATCAAAATAGAATAGAAAATGTACCAGTATGTAACCCCTAGAACAAAAATATGGCAAAATTGATTTTTCCAGAAGTATTCATTGATGTTGATTTGATAAAAGCCCTAATAAACTCCTACAATCTAGTAACCAAGAATTTCCACAGGCATAATGGGAGTGTATTATGTACATTGGATAGAACTTCTTTTATTGAGGCTTTTGGATTAATGGGACAAATGGATATACCTATTGACATTGTGGATTTACAAGGAAAATTCGCCAAGAATAAAACCTATTTTGTAAACAATGTCATGTTGCCACATATTCCTTACAGAGTTAAGAAGGCAGGGTTAGTTCCAAGAAAGGTGGGAGACTTTTTACCTTTGAGTAGGTTCAAGAATTATTTCAAAAATATAGTGTATGGGTTGCACAAAGTGTTGGGAAGTGATGGTGCAGAGGATTGTGTATATGGTTCTCTTTTTCTAATGGCATGTGATATACAAGATCCTTTTCATCATAAGGAGTATGATTATGTGGCCTTTATCATTGATAGTATGCACATGCAGATTTGTGATGCTAAGAAAGGAGAGCTAAAAGACTTCAAGTTCCACCATTATTCATTATTGATGCACCTTATCCTATATAGCAACATTGGGTACATCAGTGGAGACTTCATTGATCAAACTTCTGATGAATTTGGTGAGTTACCTGTACAACTTTGGACTCGTATTTGGAATAAGGATTTATTTTATTCAAATGTCCTAGTTTTTTTAATTTGTTCAATTTTGTTATCATGAGGCAACTAGATCATACTTGCTTTAGGCACCTAGTGTTTTGAAGACTCTTCTTAGGCCCTCTTTCTTAGATGAAAAAACAAAATTATATCATAACTGGGGGAGTATATTTTTTTTTAAAGAATGTATGTTAATCAAAGTATTTGCATGCCCATAGCCTCCTCATCTACTACCAAAATATTTACCCCCCAGACTGGCTATTATTGAATTCTTTTGGCAATTCTTATTGATGAATAGAGAAATGATCCCTTCCTCTTTGCATAAGCCTACTTTTGTGTGTAGAACTTTTAAAGTAGGAGAGTTTGAGATAGGAAAAAATGCATTTGAGGAATTAAGTGAGTTTTTAGGACAATACAAATTTGCTACTGGGCCCTATAGGATGTATGACCCTGAGAGTTAGATTGCAAATGAGGTTAAGGCCATTAGGGGTTTTATTTTGCCTCCAAGCAAGCCAATCCCTATAGAGGACCTAACTGCCAACATAGTAGCAATAGGGGAGGCAGATGAGTTATTAACGAAATATGAGGAAATAAGGAGAATGGAGAATGCTTTGAAGAGGACCAACCCTAATTTTAAGGGTTTCTATATAGAATTTCCATATCCTAATAATTTGAGAAAGATGGTTGAAAATTTTGACCATATTATGTCACAAATGCCTCATGAGCCAGAGGGAGAGGAAGCCACTGTAAATAGAGAATCCCTTGAGCCAGACACACAATTGGAAATTGAGTTAGAAGAGGAGCAACCATCAACTTCAGTCTGGGTACCACAAGGAAATAAGAGACAAAAGACAATGCACATCCCTAAAAAGGTGGTAAGCAGAGCTATACAAGTCATGTCTGGAAATAGTGAGTTTTTTGCTGATATTAGGTAAAATTATTTTCACCAAAGGGCTACTGAAGCAGGGAAGGCTTCTACTAATTTACAAATTACAGCATCAAGGTTGGATGACAGGCTCATTCAATCTGAAAAGTTCATGGAAGATGATGATTTCATTAAATCGTCAGAATTTAAAAGTTTTCTCTATAAGATCAAACAAAATGAACTCACATTGAGTCTCGTGATAGGAGAAGATCCAAAGAAAAATAAGGAGTTAGTTAAAAAATTATTGGCTTATGATCCTAAGAGTGAAACAATGACTACTACAGAAGCCAAAGAATTGGTACATAGGAGTGGTATAATTCTAATACCACATTGGGATATTGAGAAGGCCTTTGTGTTGGATCAAATGAGAAGACAAGACAAGGCCATCAATTATGAAGCCACTAGCAGTGAAGGCTTTAAAAGAGGGTCAGGTTTTAATGTGGACACAAAAACCTTAGCAGTATGGACTGTGGCCCCTGACACTAAGAAGCCCAAGGTGATGGATATAGAAGAAACTGCTCAGAGCAATATGATTGTGTGGACATTGGAGAGCACTATTGGGAAGGAGATCTCCAACTTGGTCAAACATTTTGCTCTCATGAATGAAGAAAAGGTTGATGAAGTTGAGGATAAGTCAGTTGCAATGTTCAATAAATGCCTTGATATTAGAAGAACGTATGAAGAAGAGCTCAAAATGAGCCATGTACAGAAACAAAGGATAGAAGAGTTGGAGGAAAAAATTAAAATTCTGGAAACAGAAACAAAATCCCTCAAAGAACAACTCAAGGTAGCAGTAGAGGCAGAACATGCACCAAGGCAAGAGGAAGAAAGAAGGCACATGCTAGAAGAAGAGGCCCAAATAGAAGAAATACCTATAGGGATAATAGTGCCAGTGCCTATGATTAGTGTGGAAATAGAAGTGTCCCAATCTGACAGTGACACCAAGAAAAGTACCTTGATGAATGTATTAAATCATAGAATAAGCATTCTGAGAAGAATATCTCAAGATGCTTATAATACATTCATCAATCTTCAATCTTCAGAACAGGTATGCAAGGATGCAATATAATGGCTTGAGCCTATCTTTCAACAATGGGGGCCATATATGCAATTCTTTGACAGGTTAATACCCTTGTTAGCTGAAAAGCTAGATCTCCCAAATAAAGTTATTACTGTGAAGGAAGGCATGGATAAAGTGAAAGACTTATTACAAACCTTAACAGGGAAGCTGGCAATAATTCAAAGAAAATTGAAAGTGCTGACAAATGGTTTCTATTCTTTAATTCTTTCTGTTATTAATTTTGATGGTAGGCTAAAAGATTTTAATGATTGGTCTAGTTCCTTTGATCACATTATAGACTTACCACAAGTGGTATTTGTTTTCCAAGATGGTATTGATGAATGTCTCTTCAATAAACTAATTGATACCCTTTTCAAGATTGAAACTGAAATGAATAGGTTTACCATAGAAGGAAGGGTGATTACTGATGCCAAGTGGCAGAAAACTGTTGATGAACTAATGATGGTTAAGGAATGTGAATGGCCCACCAAAAGAGAAGTATTTTTTTGGGAAGCAATCGTAGAGATTAAAGCATTACCAACAGGGAGCAGTTAGAGAAAAGGACAAAATTGAAGATTTTATGCTCCAGTTGTCATCTGCTACTATTTTATTTGTTCCTTTTTGAGTTAAGGTGTTCGGTTTTCTTTTGAAAAAGGGTAATATACCCAATTTTGTAAAAGGACACCTGTTCTTTTTCTTTTAGCCCGAAGCTTTTTGCGTCTCACACTATTTAAGTGAGATCCCAAGGCTAAAGAATCATCTAAATTCTATTTTTCTAAGTAATATGCTTAGTCTTTTTTTGGTCCAAATTTTGAAAGCAAGTTTATGATGTATTTTCTCTGTCAATTCTCTAAGAATAAATGAATATAGAATGAGCTATGTTTCTTTCTGAAGGTCATTATGAGTCTATTGTAAATGATATACCATTTTCAAAGAAAATGAATACAAATTGTGAACTGTCCCCATATCAGTTCTTTATGAATCTTGTCTCCTTCCAATTACTTGGTTATCTTGATATTGTATAAGTAAAGGCTTGTGCAATTGAATGCAATCTAGTTAGGTTGTATATCTATTTATCACTATTGTTAATTTAATAGATTAAATAAAAGCTTTGATGAATGTGATAAGGTTTCTTTAGTAGTGGAAAGGGTTTTGAATGATGAATTCTTATAAGAATTGCTAATAGAATTTGTTGTAAGGCAACAAACTAGATCTGATAACTTTCTATAGACTTTGAACCCCAATGGATTAGGCACTAATCAAATTGATTCAGCTGAAAGAGAAATATATCATAAATGATTATCGAAATGTAGCATCAAATCAAATTTTACTCTTATTTCCTATAGATCTTCAAAGCTGGCCAGCACTTGTCTGCATGGAATGTTTTAGCTTCAATTAGCCACTATTGTTAAGAACATTTACAAATCTATAGAAGAATTCTTGGCCATATCTGTTTTATGGGATGTGTTTATCAAGTTATGTTTGAGGATTTTGAAATGAGAATCAGAATGAAACTAAGAATAATCCTCATATAGTTGTTCTGGTTTTGAATCATCCCTAGGTATACCCACCCTGGTTTTGCAGAGCCAAAAGAGTAGAAAACCAACTGTGGTTTTGTTGAAGTTGGGTCCAAATACTTTGCATATGCAATTGTTAATAAGAATTGGCTAGTCTTTAGATTGTGTATGTACTGTCGTCCTGGTATTAAGCATTTTGTCGCTTAGTAGTTTTAGTCCTTTTTAAAACACCAACAGAATGAGAGATATTTGTTTTAAAGAAAAGGCAATACCAAGAATTAGTTATTTTAAACTGTTGGGAAATTGAAATAGAGGAGGCTTATTTATTGAAGATTTTCTTAGTACACAAGGGTTCCATGTTTTCCTTTCTTGATTACAAACTTGGTGCTACAGCACAAAGGAAGAGTTTTTCCAAATTCATCATTTCTTATGGCAGAGAGGGAGCAGAGCTTTTGTTTATTTTTCTAAAACTGTGTGTTAGAAAAGAGGGGATATTATTTTGAATGTAATACAGGGGAGGGAATTTATGTTTCCTTTTTAGACTATGATTTTGATGCAAAATGTAATGAGATCTTTGTTGTCTTTTGCATTTTTAGAGAAGGGAGAATTAGGAGACAATTGCATACCAAAACTTTGAATTTGAGCAATTTTCTTTCCACTAGTAGTTATCTTTGTGTAACTTTCAGTTTTCTTTAAACACATTCAATGTCATGGTTTTCTGAATATGTTTGATTTCAAAGTGTCTTTAAAGCTTTGATTCTTTGCTTTCTCAAAATTTCTTTCTCTTTGTAATGTAGCATGCAAATGGACTTTGTGTCATTTGTTGTTTATATTCTTGCAATCATTTAGCTTTTCACATCTACTTTGTGTTTATAGGTAGATATTTGTAATCCTTTCATGTTTTCTAGTTAAAAGCATTCATATTTAAATTTTTTATCATATACAGGGAGTTGTACACTGATAAATTCATAGGGCGCTTACACTCTTTCAATAGTGAAGTGACCCAACTATTAGTGCTTATTAGTCTTCTTACTTGGGCATTTAGAGTTATTTTATACATATTTTCTTGGAGGACAATCTGTTCACTAACAATATGCAAATGAAAAATTGTATCTATAGGGTTTGTTGACTTATACCTATCAATCCATGTCACTATGCATGATCCTAGTCAAAGGCATTAAATAGCCTACATATGAAAATCATTTATCTTAAGTTAGCCAAAAATTACATGACATATGCTACAAATTATGTAGAAGACAAGTTACATGATGCATTCATCAAAATCATTGTATATTTTTTAATTCCTTACCTCTACTTTATGTGTGGTAGATATGAAAAATCATTGTATATGCTCCATGATGAGATTTCTATGAATAAATCACTCCATCATACTTAACATTGATCATATCTTGACATACATTTCATTGATTGACATATTCATCCATGTCATCACCAGCATCACCATCATCATACTTGTCACTTCGATCATTGTCATTACCACCACCATCATCATACTTGTCACTTTGATCATCATCGTCACCACCACCATCTTCATCACCATCATCATCATCTTCATCACCATTATCATGACTATCATCACCATCTTCATCATTATGATCATGATCATGATGATTATCATCATCACCATCATTGCATGCATCACCAGAATCATCTTCTTCTTCTTCTATTTCATCATCATTGTGTAACAATAATTCATTATCATCATTTATGTCATCTTCTAATTCTTTGGTATCTTCTTCTTCCATCATATTATACTTTACCAGCCTTCCTCTTGGATTATTTCTAACAACAAATGACCAACCAATTTATGTGGAATGCCAAAGTAAAACACTTTCTCACATTGACTTGGAAGAACATAGGGATCATCTCCAACTGGCTCAAATGACCTTGTATTAATCATTGTAAATCTACTATCATGTTCAATAATAGTCCTATTAGGATCATTTTGAGTCATTCTTAGCATGTACCATTTGACAACAAATAGAACTAATTTGAATAAATTAAAGTCACACTCAAGTACATCATCCAAAATTCCATAGTATCAATTTTCAGATTGTTGAGAATGTATGTCATTTCTAGATGAAATATTGGTGACCTCAAAGATTGCACTTATCCTTGAATCACAAGTTTTCTTCATTTCATCTAACTTTTTAATGCTAAATCTACAGCCATGGTAGTACATAGCTTTGTGGTGTTTAATCTGTAATTATTCAAACATGTCAACATTATTTACATCAATTTATGAGTTTCTATTAAACTTATGGGTCATGATTAGTAATCTTATTGTTGGAAATATAAGAGCAGTAAATGAGAGGGGAGGGATGAATTAGTTACCACTAAAATAAATCCCAGATCCTTTAGATGTCAGTACAAAACAACTTTGTGAAAACTTAACTCTTCTGATGCTTGGCAAATAAAAAAATGTTGTAACTCAGTAAACAATAAATCGACAAATGCATAACATAAAAATATTTAAGATATTATATGTTATTAGTATTACTTTAACTTAGTTTCAAACATATAAAAGAAATAGTATGAACACACTTGACACCAAGATTTAACATGAAAACCCAATCTAGGAAAAAACACCAATTCTAACTGGTTGCTGATTTTTGCTCTTCTAGAGTGAGCCCTATTAGGAGCCAACTTTGTTAAAGCTTAGAAAACACATTGTTATGTGTGACCCTATTAGGATTTAATCACCCTATTATGAGTGGCCTTGTTATAGGTCTTTTGAAAATTCAATAGAAATGCCACCTTGTTAGAAGATTTATAAATAATTGTTAAACCAACTTTGTTAAGAGATTTAGATCACTGGTACAATGGTTAGAGAGTAACAATGAGATGACCTAATTTTTGATGCAATGAAATTGCTGATTATAGATCTCAATTTTGGCTTCTATACTTGATCCTTCTTGATTGAATGTATCTTTTGAGCTCCACAAGTATATTCTACTTATCCTTCAAATTTGCTTCTTCTTAGCATCATTAAATCTTCAATTAACTTCCATGGATCCTCTCTTTCTAATTCTCAACTTGACCCTATATTTATATCTTTCATATTATCAAGTCAGCTAGAATATAACTTAGAATAATCAATACTCATCTCCTCAATCAGCTAGAACCAACAAACAATTCAATTGAACTCAATATGTCAAAACAAGAAAATCCTTTGTTAGTTAACCCTGCTCGGTAGACACTAACTCACAAAATAATTTTCCTATATTAACCAAGTAAACTTGGTCAACACTACATATTCACAAAGTTTTTTTGGGAGCTGAGTGAGCTCAGTTAACATTGGTTGCATCCAACATTTCTTTCATTAATCGAGTGAGCTTGGTTAACTCTCAACATTCACAAACTTTTCTTTGATGCCTGAGTGAACTCGATAGATACTATCTTCTAAACTAAGAAAACTCTGGAATGATTGGCATACATAGAAAACTGTCTTCAATGCCTGAGTGAGCTCGGCATATAGTGACTAGTAATGATATGATAGTTTGTATAACATCGAAGACAATACACAATTAATTAGTTGTATTCAACAATCTCCCTCTTTGGTATTGTTGGCAACACAACATGTCATAATGCAATGAAATTGTTAGAGTAAAAATAAAGTAAAGGACATATCCTTTGTTTCATTCTGATCCTCATCAATGAGAACTACCTCTATCAGTGTGAATTCTTTTTGCATTCAATTTCTCCCTCTGTCAAAAATCTTTTATCTGCAACAACTTCTTCTGATAGCAAACTATGTCTTTGATATCAAATCAAGTTCATTCTCCCTTTTGTCATCTCTTTCTCTTTCTCTTTACAAAATTTCTATGAGATATGATAACAAACTTCTCCCTCTTTGATATCTCATGCCAAAGGAAATATTCAATGAGTATCAATGTACCTTAAGTACTAATTTATTTGCAATATGCCCTTGTCAATAATACACCAACTGATTAATCTTGAACATGTTCTAGTTGATGCATTACTAAACTTCATTTAGTGAGCTTTAGATAGAGGAATGACCCCTAGCTTACATCTTAAATACATAAATTCATCTGTAGGTAATGACTTGGTGAATATGTTTGTAATTTGTTCTTTTGTATTACATATTTGAATCTTACTTCTTTATCTTGTACCAATTCTCACAAAAAATGATATTTTATAGCAATGTGTTTTGTTTTAGTATGCATCATTGGATTCTCTGATATATTGATTGCATTGGTGTTATCATAGTATATAACCAGTGGATCCTTGATCTCTATCTTCATACCTACCAACAATTGTTTGAACCAAAAAATATTAAAACAATTAATTGTTGTTTCCACATATTCTACCTTTGTTGTGGACTGAGAAATACAATTTTGTTTTTTGCTTATCTAAGATACTAGTATTTTATCAAGAAAGAATGTTCCACCATTGGTATTTTTTCTGTCATCAATACTTCCTTTCTAATCAGCATCTATAAATGCTTTTAAATCCAAATTGCCTCCTATTTTGTACCATAAACCATATTCCATAAACCATATTCTTCAGTACCTTTTATATATCCCATGATTCTTTTGATTTTCATCATGTGATTTTCCTTGGGATTTGTTGAGAATATTGCCACCATATTGACTGCTAATGCAATATGAAGACTTGTATGCAATACATATTGTGATTTTCAAATCATTGATCTATATGTGGTCTGATCTTCCTCTTTGGAATCATCATTTTTGGAAATCTTATGTCTAGTAGACATAGGGATTCCAACTAGTCTTCAATCTTCCATTCCAAATTTCTTTAGTATCTCTTTGATATATTTATATTGAGTAATGTAGATGCCATCTTTCTTCTACTATATTTGCAATCCAACAAAGAATTTTATCTTTCAAATATAGAAATCTCAAATTCTTTACTCATATCTTCTAAAAATGCCTTGCATAAATCATCATTTCCTATGAATACAGTACCATCAATGAATATTTATGCCAACAAAATCTTCTTGTCTAGTCCTTCTTTGATATATAGATTGTTTTTATCATTTATTCTTTGAAAACCAATTTGTACCAAGTAGTTATGAAGTCTTTCATACCAAGCTCTAGGAGCTTGCTTGAGACCATATAATGCTTTGTGTAATTTTCAGATCATATCTCTTTTGCTAAGATCTACAAAACCTTCAGGTTGTTCTATGTAGACTTCGTCATCAAGAATTTCATTCAAGAATCTAGATTTTACATCCATTTGATAAACTTTAAAACCTCTATAAGCTATATGCGTTAGTAAAGTTCTAACACCTTCTAATCTTGAAACAAGAGAAAAAGTTTCACCATAGTCAATATCTTCTTCTTCTTGAGAATAACCTTTACATACTAACCTTTCTTTATTTCTAGAAACTTCTCCATCTTCATTTAGCTTATTTCTGAATACCCATTTTGTGCCAATTGCATTTTTATCCTTAGGTCTAGGAATAAGAGTCCAAAATTTGTTCTTCTCTATCTGTTCTATTTTTCCATTCATTACTTCAATCCAACTTTCATTACCCAAAGCATCTTTAACATTTCTAGGTTCAAATTTAGTAAGTAAACATGTACCTTTCAATTTGTTTCTTGTCATTATTCTATCTAATTTTTCTCCAATGATCTAATTAGGTGCATGATGTCTAACATAGGGTCTACAGATTTGGAGTTTGTTTCATTGATTTCTTTATGAACTTTACTGTTAAGCTTGGGTCTCCTATCTATAACTCGGGTCCATCAGATTCAGTTTGTTCTAGTAACAGCTTGGTAGCTTCTGACTGTGACTCAGGTTCTTTAGGCTGTGACTTAGGTTGCACTAATTACAATTCGATAGTTGTTGGATATTTTGGGGACTTGGGAGGTGAAGCCTCCTATGTTCTAGATAGAATTGGTAGGGTATTAGGTTTGTAGTAAACAAATCTTTTGTAATCACTACGCTCTTTGTTGCTTTCTTCTTCACTCTTTTCTACAAACTCATTAATCCTCACATGTGCACTTTCTATGATTTTATGAGTAGACAAATTCAAACATTTGTATGCTTTACTTCTGTAGGAGTTCTTAGGAATGTGCTTTCATCACCTTTGACATCAAATTTACCTTTCCTAGATTCTTTCAAGATATAACATTTGTTACCAAATACTTTGAAGTAACTTACATTAGGTTTGTAGCCATATCATAGCTCATAAGGAGTTTGATTTGAATCTTTCTTCAATTGTACTCTATTCAAGGTATATACTATAGTGTTGATTTCTTCCTTCCAATATTTGATTGCAACATTCTTTTCTATCAATTATTGTTCTTGCACAATCTATGATGGATCTGTTCCTTCTCTTAGATATACCATTTTGTTGAGGTGTACTATGGGTTGATACTTGTATTTTAATTCTTTTTTCAATGCAAAATTCATTGAATTCATTGGAAAAAAATTCACCACCTCTATCTGATCTTAAACATTTCAGCTTTTTCCAGTTTCTTTTTCTACTCTTGCCAGATACCACTCGAATTTTTGAAAAGCTTCAGATTTTTCTTCCAGATACATTACATTCATCATTCTAGAATAGTAATTAACAAAAAGAATGAAAAAATTATCTCCACCATAACTTATACAAAAGAATGAAAAACTTATCTCCATCGTAAAACATGAACTTTCACTGAGATCTAGATAGAATAGATTACCTTTTGTTTGTTTGCAAGATCGAACTAGATTTTTTTTTTCCATATAGTAGTTTGGCCTTCCCATTCATAAATTCTACCTTGAGTCCAGTGTTATTAAATTGTGCAATACTTAATAGATTTTTCTTTAGTCCTTCAACCTAATAAGCATTGTCACATATAAGTTTATTGGTTAATGAGATACATCCTTTTCCTTTTATGCAACAAGGTTCATTGTTTTCAAATCTCACACTACCACCATCATAATATTCCATGTGCTCAAACTTTGTATTATCTTTAGTGATATGATGTGACCAACCACTATTAATAATCCATGTATCATTTTTGCTAACATGAGAGATAAGTGTCATCTTATCTCTTTCATCATTAGATTCATCTTTTACATCAATATATACCATTTCATTTTCACTGTTATCAAAATTTATAGCCATAAAACAAGATTTCTTACCTTTGTCCTTGTAGTCCTTGTAATTTTTGAATTTCTTCTTGCCTTTGTAATTATTACTTCTCTTTTCATCCTTGTTTTCTCAAGTTGGGCACCTAGAAGCAACATGACCAACTTCTTCACAAGAAAAGCAGATTAGAGGAATCTTACCCTTGTACTTTCCTCTGCCTTTAAAGTATTTCCTTGCAAGTAGGGCTTCAACAACTTCAAGATCACTATTTGAACTTCCATATTCTTCTTCACTCCTTGATTGATTAGCCTTTGATTTCTTATTCCTTTCCTTGAGTGAAAGCTTGGCTTTAAATGAAAATATTTTTGGAACTAGGAACATAGTTATCATAGTTATCCAAATCAAAAGTTGTCAATCTTCCAACTAGAGCATCCAAAGTTATATTGCTATTTTGATCACATCTTATTTTTTGAATAGTAGACACTCTAATTGCATAGATAGGAAGAAGGGTTCTAAATACCTTTCTTACAACTATTTTTTCATCAATATCTCCTCCAGATGCTTTGATTGTACTCACACTTGCTTTGATTCTTTTCACATATTTTGCAATGTTTTCATCTTCTCTCGTCTTCATCTGATCAAATTATCCTCTGAGACTTTTGGCTTTGGATCTTCTTACATTGTCATCTCCTCCATAGATGGCTTTTAGTTTGATTCACATATCATGAGTTGTAGTGTAGCTTTTGACTTCATCAAATTCAGCATAATTAAGAGAAGATGCAATGTTAATCATCATGATGTTATGATTTTTCTTTTCAGCAATATCTTCAACTGGTAATGTTCTAGTAAGAATTTTGTATTTAGTTTCAAGATACTTACAACTTTAATCACTGATAGTTTCTAGATATAACCTCATAAGTCCTTTCCATGTTGTAAATTTGTTTCAATTCAACTTGGGAATCTCTCTTCTGTAAGACATCTTGATCTTTAGCTTAAGTCCTTAAAATCTTCTCTGTAAACACCAAATGCTTTGATGTCAATTGTTGAAAATATAAGAGGACTAACTAAGAGGGGAGGGGTGAATCATTTACCACTAAAATAAATCTCAGATCCCTTAGATGTCAGTACAAAAAAACTCTGTGAAAACTTAACTCTGCTAATGTTTGGCAAATAGAAAAATATTGTTGTAACTCGGTAAACACTGAAATAGGTTGGTAAATGCATAACATGAAAATCTTCAAGATATTGTTTTTTATTAATATTATTTTAACTTAGTTTCAAACACATTAAATAAATAGCATGAACACACTTGACACCAAGATTTAATATGGAACCTAATTTGGGAAAACCACCAATTGTAACTAGTTACTAATTTTAACTCTTCTGAAGTGAGCACTGTTAGGAGTCAACCCTATTAAAGGTTACAAAACACCCTATTAGGTGTGACCCTATTAGAGGATTTAATTAACTTGTTAGGGGTGGCCTTGTTAGAGCTCTTTTGACAATTCAATAGAAATGCCACCTTGTTAGAGGACTTAGAAATAGTTGTTAAGCCAACTCTGTTAAGAGATTTAGATCACTAGTACAATGGTTAGAGAGTAACAGTGAGATGACCTGATTTGTGATGCAACTAAATTGCTAATTATAGATCTCAATTTTGGCTTGTATACTTGGTCCTTCTTAATTGAATGTATCTTTTTAGCTCCAAAAGGATAGTCTTCTTATCCTTCAAATTCCCTTCCTCTTAGCATCATTAAATCCTCAATTATCTTCCATGCATCCTCTCTTTCTAATTCTCAATTTGACCTTATATTTATATCTTTCATATTGTTAAGTCAGCTAGAATATAACTTAGAATAACCAATAGCCATCTCCTTAGTTGGCTAGAAGCAACAAACAATTCAATTGAACTCAATATGCTAAAGTAAGAAAATCCTTCGTTAGCCAACCCTACTCGGTAGACACTAAATTAGAAATGATTTTCTTATGTTAACCAAATGAACTCAGTCAACACTACATATTTGTAAAGTTCCTTTGGTAGCTGAGTGAGCTCGATTAACACTAGTTCCATCCAACATTTCATTCATTAACTAAGTGATCTTGGTTAACACTCAACTTTCCATTGACGCCCAAGTGAACTCAGTAGATATTGTCTTCTGAACTACAAAAACTTTGAAATGCTTGACAGACATAAAAAATTGTCTTCAATGCCTGAGTGAGCTCAGCATACACTAGTTGGTAATGATATGAAATTTTGTGTAACATCAAAAACAATACACAATTAATCAATTGTATTCAATGCTTATACTACCTTTCTATCTCTTAAGTCATATGCTAGATCAAATATCATTGGCATAACATTGAGATATCCATTACAATGAGCTTCTTTAACCAATAATGCAACACTATCGCATGTTAATGAGTGACCATTTTTTTAAAACTATTGAATCCATACTATCATCTAATCAGAATTGTTTGCAATATACAAATGTAGTGCATTCAACTCATGACTATCTATAAATAAAATAACTAGACTAGTTAGAAACAAATTATATTAATGATAGATAAGAATTAATTAACTACAATAATATCTTATAATTACCTCTCACTTTCCTCAATCTACCTTTTCCCATCAAGTACTCCCCTTTTAATTTGTTAATAGAATTGGGATCTCAAATGCAATCTACATGGATCTTTGATGCAAACTTGGGAAGATATTTACTAATGTACACCATTGTCTAGTATACTATATATCTCTCTACCTCAAAACTCTCAAAATGTGTTCTTTATTGAACCAAGCCCTTCATAAATTGCAAGTGCCTCTCAACAATCCACATTGACCTAGTTTGTACAGGTCCACACAATTCAATCTCTTTAATGTATAAGGTAGTGTTCTTAAGCATTGAAAAAAGTTGAAGGTAGACACTTTTTCATTTCAAACATAAGCTATGGAATTTTTCTTTTCCAATATATTATGTTTTTTTATCAATTTATTTAGATGATAACCACCTAAAAGAGATTCAACATGCAAGAACATATAAACGAGATTTTAGATAAAAATATACAATAAATTACATAAAAAGTAAAGCAAGCCATAAATATAATATATGTAAAATAAATCTAAGAAATGACACTTCTAACCTCATGTGTATTCCAATATCATATATAACTTGTTTAATATTATTGTCAAACTAGTGTGGGAGGGATAGAGGGAGGACATACTACAATCATTAACAAATGATCTTTTCAATATATTATGAAATAATAAAATAAAAATTATATGCAATTTTATAAATCTATTGTAAATAGAGAACATGACTTACCTTGACAAAGGAATGCCAATCATGTGTTTTCAACCCTGGCCCAAAATCATTTTTCTTTGATACAAGAATGCTTATATTTGCGGAAAATCCTGTGAAATTTTTTTTTTTATAAATTCTTTTAATACATCACTTTGTTTTTCCGTTAATAACCAAGGAAGGGGACTCATATTTATATAGTCTCCATTACTATTTGATTCAATGAAATTTTTTAGTGCATGATTAGATTCATGAATGTCATTATAAAATTTGACAATTTTTTCTCTATCACACCTTCCATCCAATATTTTCCATAGTGTCTCCGTTACATTCTTTCCAATATGCATAGCATCAAACAAATGTAGGATTGGGAGATTCTTGTAGTATAGTAATGTACTAAATTGATTAGGATAACTTTTTATTCCTCTAGAAAATTGGTCATTGATGCATTGACAAACTTCACAAGCATCAATTACATCATTACTAAATAAAAGACACTATCAAAATATAAATTTTAAACTTCAGACTACAAACTGGACATTACCTCAGTGATTTAATCAATCATATTCCAACTTCTATAGATGAGGTGTTATTCCTCATGGCCTTGATGTTGTCTATTGTTTCCCATTAAAAATATATTTTTCAGTAATTTGATACTTATGATTATTGTGAAGAAAGTTCCTAAACTCATCAAACACCTACTTTTCTAAACTTCTTAAATGATGAGATCTCATCTTTGAACCATAAACTAGACATGTGAATTTTTTCTTTGTCTGAAGACCTAAAAGATCATGTACAATTATCATGCACAACTTAACATATAACAATAATATGTTAGCACTATAATAGACCAAAAATATGTGACCTTAACAATATAACATACAACAATAATGAGTTAGCCAAGGGGCATTATGTATTGTCTATACAAGCATTGTATGGAATTGAAATTGTCTTAGTTCTTTTGGTTTAGAGATGTCATACATACTGACCTCATTCTATTACTTCAACAAATTATCAATAAGGGGCTCAATATACACATTCATATCTTCAACTTGGTACTTACCTAGCAATTGAATGAACATAAACATTACATAATTATTATAACCATTTTGATGCACTATTTTTAAATTAATTTAGATATCTATTAAATGAAAAATATTTGGTATAAATCATTGATAGCATTATGTGCTCCCTCTTTATGGATATCAAAGGAGGAATGTTATTGTTATTAAAAAAATAGGCCACATTGAGTAAATAGATCTTATATCTCCAAATAGATTAACATCATCCACTACAAATGAAAGCTTGAGATTATGAGGTTCTTCTTTAATGTGTGGCCATATTTTTTCTATGTCTTTAAATGCAAAACCATCTACAAAAATTTGCAAAATATCATTTTGACTTATATTGTGTGCATCGTAATCCATAAATTGTGCCAGGCTAGTGTACTAAATAATTATTCAAGACATGAAATAATGAGAATGTGTATATGAGAAATGTTAGTATGCTAATAGAAACCAAATTTAAATAAAGCTTCTACAAACTAAACAAAATTCATAAACTTCAAGATAGACTAAGATGAACTCTCAATTGAGAATATGAGTCATTAATGGGCTCTCTCAATGAGAAGCTCTCTTGTTGAGTGGCTTTGTCTAAATAGATAGGATGTATGCTCAAGCTTATGCTTCAAAAAGGGCTTCAAATGGAGTTGGAATTTGGGTGTGAGTGTATGGTTTTGATGTAAAATGGCTTCTTAAAATGGCATTATGACTTTACTTCATGGATTGTGTTATTTTGCAAAGGGGAAGGATCCAATTTATAGGCAAGAGGCTTGAGGGATTGAGGGCTAAGATGCAAGGATGGGAAAAAGCTCATGGAGGGCTCAGATTGCATGAGAGGAGAGCACATGGATTGTGCTTCTTTACAGCCAATCAGGGAGTAACACATGTCACAGGGTGAGACGATGGAAGAAAGGGGAAGGATGAGTCAACAAAGGAGGCTCAAGGGATAAAATCTTCATAAAGACCCTCATAATGGCTTATAAGAGCAATGAAAGGGCTTTGGAAGAGTCATTTAGGGCCTAGTGGGCTTCATAAAGTTTTATGGTTGGGATATTTTGAGAAAGATGAGAGGAATTTCGACTTGGGCTTGATTAGGAAGGTTTTAAGCTTGCTTAGGATTGTACAAATAATTAGAGGATGGATTAGGATGGTTTAGGATTAGCTTAGGGATAGGCAAGTGGATGGCATTTAATGAGGGTGGATGAAGGAGGAGATATTTGTTAACTTTGGCTTGGGTTAGTAAGTCTTAACCCATGTTTAGGGAATGTGACAAGGTTAGGAGGGGATTAGGATTAGGTTTAAAGACATCTTCTAGAAGAGTCTAGACTTTGGATGAGGATAAAGACTTTCTAGAATAGTCTAGAACTTCTTAGGATGAGGATGAAGACTTTCTAGAAGAGTCTAGAACTTCTTAGGATGAGGATAAATTAGATTTTAGGAAATAAATAAAGTTTTATTTATTTCAAGGGTTTGGGTTGAGGAGATATTTATTAAAAAAATTTTAATAAACATGAGGATTAATATTTAATCTTAATTAAATATTTTGAGTTGGGATTAGGGGTAAGAAATGATGGGATTAGCCTTTAATCAAAATTAAAGAAGGATTAGAAGATTTTGGAAGATGTTAGTGGTCTTAAGGAAATTGGCCAAGTTTTGGGCAAAAAATAAATTTTTTATTTATTTTGGGGTTTTTGGTCAATTTATTAATTAAATAATTAATAAATAAGGAAATAATATTTAAATAAGATTTAAACATTTTTGGGAGGGATTCCTTAATTAAATATTTTTAATTAAGATAAAGGGATTTAATGGCATAAAAATAAATTAATTAATAAATGATGATGTCATCAGGAATTTTTTAAGAAAATAAAAATACTTTATTTTCTAAAGGATTTAGGTGTCTAAATTTTGCCTCTCTTTGATGTGATGCCGCAAGTGGCATGGCATCAAAGATAAGAAAATAAGATGCCCAAGGCTAGACTAGAAGAGGAGAGAATGGAGTGCAAGATGCCCCCTCAAGAAGGCGACAAGGAGAGAAAGCAAAGCTCGATGACTTCTTGAAAAGTACAAGAATCCAAGATGAGCAAGGAGACTCAAATTGGCTTAAGAGAAGAGGTTTTGTTAGCTCAAACTCTCACTACAGGAGAATGATAAAGGGAGAATCAAAGGCACAAGAGGAAGCAAGCTTAAGATCTCAGGGATTGCAAAGGATGAAAGAGCATAGCACTATAAAAAGGAATCTAGGATAGGGAGATGGATGATGGGATGATAAAGCTAATGCAACAGGATTTCAAAGAGTCAGATTGGTGGAAGATGGGTTTCGAAGATCCTTAGGACTAGGATTGTGGAGATCGAAAGATGAGGCTTGGTGGATTGATTGGATTGGTGGATCCCTAAGACTAGGATTGTGGATCCCTAAAGCTAAAAGTGAAGATTGATTCAAAAAGATACTAATACATAAGTTGGGGTAGGAGAGACAGATGCTGGATATGGATGGAAGATAATGGAGGTGAAGGGAAACCATTGAAGCTTTTTTGAGCAGGTGGATACTTTAAAGAGAAGTACCACCATGTAGTTGAGCACTAGATTTGCTATAGGATTGTTGGTTAATTGCTAAGGTTACCAAGAACATCAAGGCCTTTTCACCAACTGTCCAGAGGACTGACAGATTGACTCAAAACAAACATGCAAGGATTTCCCTAGCATCACACATGATTCCCGAAGGAAGCAGCGTGGAACCAACATTAGGTAGCCCACGAGCAGAAAAGAAAAACAAATAAAAGACCTGATCAAAACCTTACACTTAGATTGCCCCATTCGTAGTATACCATGATATGGAAAATCGTGGCAACCTTGAGGAGGGAACAAAAAGATTGCTTGGAAAAGATACTTAATACCCAAAAGGGAAGATTCCAAATCAAAGGGTAAAAGCACAAACCTGTGTCACCTTTTATAAAGAAACGTGATATCAGAATGTGACAGTTCAACATTAGTGAACAAAAAAATGGTATTTGTGTTTAAAATATGAAGATGATGTAAACTAATGAAATGTGTAGAATTGGATGAATTTTATGCCTATAATTTTTATAATTTTTTTGAGTGAGAATTTATTCATTTTATTTTATTTTGAAGTCCCTTTTTTAACTGAAAAAAATATAGGGTGTAGTTCCCGTCAAACAAGTATATGCAAATCATTTTTTTTTGTTCCGATTTGAAAATATCTTGTAGATGACATGTATAGCTAGTGCACAAAAAAAGAAATAATTATTTTTGATGTATATTTTCTTTGTTATAAGTACTCAAGTTTGACCTTATCAGAATCTAATAGTTTTTTCCTCCCGTCAAAACTTTCCTAACAAATCTATACCTTCTTGAAAAAAAATTACATATTCATGAAGAGGATTCTCTCCTCTAGAGATAAATATAATTTTTTAATTTTTTTGATTTGATTTACTATTTTTTTTCCTTTTTTGAGGGAGCATCTTCTTAAATGTTGAAATATCGACTTATAATACTTTGAGATTATAGCTTATTATAACTAATCAAAACACTCAAAAATTTATATAATGATGATATTGAATATGAGATCTATAAAAGGGTATTTTTAGTTTTTGAAAAAAATTGAATTTTGATATAAAAATGAGATTTGACCAAAACAGGTTTTGGTATCACAAATGGTGACACGGATCTGTGCTTTTACCCTAAAAGAAAGCAAAAATCCAAAAGAGAACTGTATGCCAATGAGATGGGTGGGACGAGGTACTAACGAACCAAGATCATACATGAGGAAAGCTATATCCTACAAGGATCTATCAGAGAGCGCCTAAGCTGATGGATCTAGATGAGTGATGCATCTGGCAAGCTGAACTAAGAAGGATAACACTTTGGTGATAGGAGATCTAGCTAAAAGATGCATTGGAATAGCTAACCAAGGGTTGTGTGATGTGTGCAAGCTGTTGATCAAGGAGGAACTGACATGAAAGCTAGATAGATACAATGGTACTACGCTAAAGAGGATGTACAAGCTGACAGACCAAGATATGTTACAAATGTACAAGGTTTGTTCATGTTTTGGTTTTTGTGAGATGGAAATGTTCATGAAGGGTGGGATGTCTGCAATAGTTGATAGGCAAATAGGTAGATGGTTTGCGAAAAACTTAAGGAAAATGGGATTCTTTGTGTGCATGTGATAAGATAAAAGCTAGGATACAAGATTTGGTATATAATACAAGCTGGAATATGGTACAAGCTTTGGACAAGATTTGGATATACAAGCTATGATACAAGGGATGATACAAGATTTACAAGCTAGGGTACAAGATTTACAAGCTGAGGTATAAGATTTATAAGCTATACAAGAGGTATTTACAAGCTTTATTAGATTTTGGATATTTGGTTGGAACACCAAGGGAACAAGAAGGTGTGTTATGGGATGGTGGGTGAATGGATGAGGGATAGGATAGTGATAGATAATGGATTAGTCTTAGTACACAAGGCACCTGAATTATCAAATTTTCACCAAGTACCTATCCAAGGCGCTTGAATTGCCAAGTTTTCACCATTGGATGCTTCTTTCTCTTTACTATTTTTTTTGTATTTTTCAAAAGCTAGGTATACCAAGAATCTTCAAGCATAGAACTTCTTGAGATGAATGATGTTAGTAGGATCATGTAAGATTTCTCCTTCTGGTGTAGATAGCTAATAGGCTCTGGAGCCAAAGGATGAAGTGACAACATAAGGACCAAGCCATGTAGGTTCAAACTTGCCTTTCTTTTCTCGATCGGCTTGGACTTTCATATTCTCTTTGAGGACCATGTCGCTTAGCTAAAAGTGTCATGGGAGCACCTTCTTGTTGAAATTCCTTTTGAGATGATTTTGACAGACTATGAGATAATCATAGGCTTGTTGTCACTTCTCATCTAAGAGATCTAGTTGGGTGAGTCTGGCTACTCTGTATTCTTCATCTGATATTTGCCCTTGCAAAGATATGTGCAAGGAGGGAAGTTCAACCTCTATGGGTAGTACCGCTTTGGCACCATAGACTAAGTAGTATGGAGTTGTGCCTGTGGATGTATGGAAGGAAGTTTGATAAGCCCATAGGGCTGGATTTATTTGTAGGTGCCAATGGCGGCCGAAATCATTGACAACTTTCTTTAGGATTTTGAGGAGGGTTTTGTTAGTTGCCTCTGCCTGGCCATTACCTTGTGGGAAATATGGGATAGAAAAGTGGTGATGGATGCGGAGGGAAGTACATAATTCTTCCATGTTGAGATTTTCAAAGTTACCTCCATGGTTGATGAAGATGGTGGATGGGATGCCAAAGCCGAAAACAATGTGGTACAAGATGAACTTGGAGACCTGAACTTCTATAGCTGAGACTAGGGGGATTGCTTCCACCCACTTAGTGAAATAGTCTATAGCTGTTATTATCCATTTATGTCCATTAGATGAGAGAGGTGTGATAGGTCCAACTAGATCAAGGCCCCAACAAGCGAAAGGCCAAGGTGGTGCAATAGGCTATAGATCTTGTGTTGGATCGTACACAAGATTTGTGTGCTACTGACATGGGAGACACTTTCTAAAAAAGTTATAAGAGTCTTCTTCAATGGTAGGCTAATAGTAGCCTACTCTAAGGATTTTTCACACTAGGACAATACCACTCATGTGGGCACCGCAAAGTCTGGAATGTACTTCTTTTAATGCCATTGTGGCCTCATTTTTATTTAAACATCGAGAGAGAGTATCGTGATAACCACGACGATATAGGGTATTCGCTATGATAACATAGCGGGATGATTTTTGGATGAGGTTCTAGTGTTGGGTACGTGTGAGGTGAGGGGATATGATACCATCGTTAAGGTAAGCATGAATCTCATGGTACCAAGGGGATTGGGGACCAACCAAGATACAAATACAGTTTGAATCCTCATTCGCATAGGCAAGTGTGAGGAGCTGCTCAACTAAAAACTCATACTGTGTAGCTACTTGGGGAATTTCCAAGAGTGAGCTGATAGTAGCCATAGCATATGTTGCTTTGTTCTGTATTTGAGGTACTTGTGTAAACTGAAGCTTTGTAAAATGTTTGGTTAGCTGATCAACTAGCTCTTTGTAGGGTAATAGCTTTTCATCTTTGGTTTGATATTCATTTAGGGCTTGCTTGATGATGAGCTGAGAATAGCCAAAGATTTGTAACTCAGTGATGTTCCATTTTGTAGCTATCTTTAATCCTGCTATGAGAGCCTCATATTTAGCTATATTGTTGGTGCTAGGGAATTGTAGCTCGAAAGCTTTTGGAATGTAATCTCCTTGAGGTGTGACCAACAATATTCCTACCCCTGATCCATGAGATGTGTATGAGCCATCAAAATAAAGTTTCCATGGGGGTTGTTCTTTAATTAGATAGATATGCTCATCTAGAAATTATGTGATCAAAGGATATGCATCTATTAGAGGTGCATCAACGAGGTGATCTGTTATAGCTTTCCCTTTGATTGCTTTTCTATCCACATACTGGATGTCAAATTCACTAAGGAGCATAACCCATTTGGCCAAATGGCCTGTAAGTGTTGTTCTGGAGAGCATATACTTGAGAGGGTCGATCTTGGAGACTAGTTGGATGGTACGACTTAGCATGTAGTGGTGAAGCTTTTGAGTTGAGAAAACAACTGCCAAACAAGCTTTTTCCATAGGAGTATAATTGAGTTCTTAACCAACTAGGGTTCTACTGATGCAGTAGATGGCTCTTTCTCTACCGTAGTCATCGAGTTGTGCTAGAAGTGCCCCTAGAGCTGTAGGCATTGCTGATATGTACAAGATCAAGGGACGACTAGGAACTGGTGGAACCAAGATAGGGAGATTGGCGAGATACTACTTGAGCTGATCGAAGCTATGTTGACATAAAGGATCCCACTTGAGGTTTTCATCCTTCTTCAGTAAATGTGCAAATGGTGTACACTTATCTGTAAGCTGGGAGATGAAGTGTCGGACGAATTGAAGCTTTCTCTGAAGAGAGCGAAGTTGTCATAATATTTGGGGAGGAGGCATGTCTAAGATAGCCTTGACCTTCTTGGGGTTGATCTCTATACCTCGTTTAGAAACTATAAATCCTAGAAGCTTGCCAGATGTGACCCTAAAAACACATTTCTTGGGATTCAGCATGAGATCATATTTGGCTAACCTATCAAAGACTTTCTCCAAGTCAGTAAGATGATCCATGAAGGTATGAGATTTGACCAAGATATCATCCACATAATCCTCCAAAATGCTATGGATGTGATCATGAAAAATGGTTGTCATAGCTCTTTGATAGGTAGCCCCTTCATTCTTTAGGCCAAAAGGCATCATGTTGTAGCAAAAGGTTCTCCAAGGGGTAGTGAATGTTGTCTTATGTTGATCCTCTTCTGCAATCTTGATTTGATTATACCCAAAAAATCCATCCATGAGGGATAGAATTTCATGTCCAGTTGTAAGGTCTACAATCATATCTATGTTGGGTAAGGGAAAATCATCTTTTGGACAAGCTTTGTTAAGATCTCTGAAATCAGTGTAGATTCTGATGTCACCAGAAGGTTTAGTGATGGAGACCATGTTGGAGATCCACTCTGAGTAGTCGATAGGTTAGATAACCTTAGCAGCTAACATTCTTTCTAATTTAGCTTTGACCATTAATGCCACCTTAGGGTGCATTTTTCTAAGCTTTTGTTTGATGGGTTTGATCTTTGGATCGACTGCAAGATGATGAACTACAAGCTTTGGATCCAGCCCTGGCATGTCCTGATATGACCATGCAAATCAGCCAATGTTCTCTCATAAGACCTCAAAGAGGAGATCAGCTTGGTCTTGGGATAGGGATGCAGCAATGTGAACAAGTCTGGGGATCTCTGAAGAACCAATGTTGACTTCTCTAGTATCCTCAATTAGAATAGGAGACACCTCTGGTCAATTATCTTGAGGAGGCAATGCTAAATCCTCATGTTCTACTTGTGACTCTGGATTTTCTTGCTGAGGGGCTCTCTTCACTGCCTTAGCTAGTCTTGGATTTACCCTGGTTCTAGTTTTGGGTGTATTAGAACTAGGTTGGGGATTTTCTCCAAAATACCCCTTGGGATCTAGCTTATAGATATATGATGAGTTTGGCTTTTTTTTCTTGTGAGGTGTTTTAGCTCCCATGAATCTCAGAAGTGCTTCCTCTGATGTGAACTCATCAATGTGTATGACACTTGGTTGGTCCCAATCTATGAGTTGTGGATGGGCGAGTGGTAGGTCAATGAAATAGATGGATAGTTCTTGGAGAACAGAGTCTCTAAGGGAGATTTGGTCTAAGATGTCATCGTAGGCTCTCTTTTTAACTTCCTAAGGAATGTCTTTGATTTTGACAAGGTCGCGATGAATGTTCGAAAAAGCATGACCATTTTCATTGGTGCCCCCAATTGTGGGTATGCCAAATCCAAGACCTAACTTCGATTTCCACTTGTGTGTGTTGATGGGGCACTACATGCCTCTTTCTTCTGGTCCTAGACCACCACCATGATAGTTCCATTTGTCAGTGATGAGCTTATGTTCTTGGGGATACTTCTAGCTGAAGTGATCAAGGCGTGCTTGATTTCTTGGAGGTGCATCCTTATGTAACCAATTGTTGATATCTGGAGTGAGCTCCTCATGAAGAGGGATTTTCGAGGATACAAAGGTTGTTGGGCCAAATTGTTTGTATCAAGGAGGTGGAATCTCCTTAGCTTTGTGATATGTCAATTGTCCATGGGCATATGGATCAAGTGGGAGTGCCCCGATAGCAAATGCATCTGACAAACTATACTCTCCACAGCCTTTGTTATTGATCTTCACAATAGATAGGGTGGAGGTGAGGATGGTTTCTGGGTCATTAAAAGTTTGGGATGAGTTGGCGATGGCTATGCCGATATCAATTCCAGGGAAATGGTTTGTATATGAGGCTTCAACCGCATTGTAGTAAGCAAAGGGTTCTGGATTGGCATGGATGATTACCTCAGTACCTTGATGCAAAAATTTGATACACTGATGGTAAGTGGATGGAACGAATTTCATAGCATGAATCCATGGGCAACCAAGGAGGATGTTGAATGGTAGGTTTAGATCAATAACATGGCAGAGTGTTTCTTGGATGACTGGCCCAACCTTGATTGGAAGAAAAATAGTTCCTTCTATGGTTCTTTCCAAGTTGTCATAAGCTTTGATGGTGATAACCTCACTGATGATATTTGCCTTAGTATACCCAACTTGTTTTATGAATTTTAGGGTACAAATATTCAAGGCTGATCCATTATCTATCATTACTCTTTTTACGGCAAATTTGGATACCATAATGGCTATGTGGAGTGGACGGGTGTGATCTAGCTCGACCACAGGTATGTCAGTGGGTTTGAATGATAGGGCACATGAGGATGAAAGGTGTCCAACAAGATTATGAAAATTAGTAGCATTGATATATGAAGGGACACAGGATTCTATGAGAGCACTGTCAAGGATGCTCTTGTACACAGGACTAGTGTAGAGAAGGTCTAAAATGGAGATTTGGGCTGGCATGTTCCCAAGGTGTTCCAAGATATTGTACTAGCTTTTTGATGGAGCTGATGGTGCTGGTGAAACTGGTGGGCCTGCGATGTTAAATTATGCTCTTTGAGTGGTGACTGTACACTCATTGTTTGGTCTTTGGATATTGATAACATTGACAGAAGGCTCTTTCTCAAATATACAACCTATGAGGCTACCATAATCTATATAGGATGAAGTGTGGTCATTGTTCCTCCCATGCTATTGGTTTGGTTGGTGGTTGTTGGTGTTATTGTTGTTGGTTTGGATAGGTGCTTTCCCAGGATTTTGGTTGTTGTGAGGAGGAAAAGCATTTTGATAGATCTGTAAGCCTGTATTGGGAGAGTTTTGGGCACCAATGGTGATTTCTTTTTGATCAATGAGTTCCTGCACATAATCTTTTAGTTTCATGCATCTGAGGGTGGTGTGACCTTTTACCCTATGAAATTTGTAGTACTCATTATCTTTGTACCATGCAGCTTTGGATTGGCTTGGGTCAATTTGTTGGGTAGGAGGAAATTTGATGAGGTTTTCCTTGACTAATTTCTCAAAAATGACATCCAAAGGCTCACCAAGGGGTGTATAATTTCTAGGTGCAGGTTGGAATCTAGGCTTTTGCCCTGTAGCTACATTGATGGCATTAGCTTGATTGCTAGACCCTTGAAAGTTGGGTCTTGGATTGTGGTTTTGATAGCTTTGGTGATTCTGTTGTTGGTAGTTGATAGCTTGTTGATTGTTTGGTTGATACGGTGGGTTGGGCTGACTTTGGGAAGGACCAACAATATTCACATGCCTGGTGTCAGTGACGCCATCTGTTGCAACGTGCTTGTTTTTGTTTCAATACCTAGACTTATCATTGGAATGTGTTTGATTTTGGTTGGCTTCCTTGTAAATCTTGATCGCACCATCTTTAATGAGTCCTTGCTCAAGGATCATTCCTTTCTCTTTGATATCTTTATAGGTCTGCAAACAGTTCATGGTCATGTGGTGAGCAAAACTGGGATGGTCATTATCAATAAACATTTTCACCAAATGGCGCTCTGGCAAGGTGCAAGATATGCAGGTGGTAAGGGTTTGCCATCTTTACAGATATTCAGGAAGGCTTTCTCCAGCTTTTTGTTTGTGTGGACAAGATCAACTACTGATAGCTCTATTTCAACAAGATGGGCATATTGGGCTACAAAAGCCTCAGACAATTCCACAAAGTTTTTAATTATGCCATATGGTATTCTATAAAACCATTCAAGAGATGGTCGAGCCAAGCTTTTGGGAAAGAGGTGCAAGAGGAAGACATCATTGTATGCCACTTCTTGGTAGTGCATGTAAAATTCTTTGATATGTGTGACAGGGTCTCCTTTTCCTCTAAATTTATCAAACTTGGCTATCTCAAAATTCTTGGGGAATGGAGTCATAGTAATGGCTCTGTCAAATGGGTAAGGATGCACATTCTCAAAATTGAAGGTTTTTGCATCATTTCCTTCTTTGATGTTCTTCAAAGCTATCTTCATGGCTTCCCATTCTGAATTAATGGGTGATGGATGAGGTGCCCCCAATGTAGGAGTGCCCTAAGGTAGTTATGTGCTAGATAGGGCAATGGAATATGGATGTCTTTGAGGTATGGGCTGGTAGGGATTATACATGGCTTGGACAAGTGAATGGTGGATGGTGAGTTGCTGAGGTGGAGGTGGCACATATTTTTGCATGTGTTGCGAGGCTTGCTGCTGATATTGGATTTGAGGTTGGGATTGAGAAACATAAGCTGGCTATGGGATAAATGGATTGCTTTGTTGAGGTAAGGTATAAGATGTTTGTGAAGCTTGGGGGAGGGATCAGGGAGCTTATGGAACTTGACTTTGGATTTGAGGAGTTTGACCAATATATGTGGGTTGTGCCCCCATTGGGAAGGTATCTGCATGGCAAAGGAGGCCAAGTAATTGGTGGTTGGTGGTGGTGGATTTCCTCCTAGAAGTGGCATAGAAAAATAGTTGGTGATAGGAGCTAATGGATTAGTTGGTGGTGGAGGTGGTGGGAATTGAAAGCTTGGGAATGGAACTGATGGGGTTTGATAGCTTGGTGGCTAGATTTAAAAGCTTGGTAGAGTGGCCGAAGGAGCTTGGGTCACTTGAGAGCTTGGAAAAACATTGGTAGTAGCTTGTGGGGTTTGATAGCTTTGTGGAGTGAGGGTAGTAGCTTATGGATTTGTGTCTGATGGCATTGAGCTCCAAGGACCTAGTGGAAATGATGGAATTGTGTTCTGAGTTGAGTTAAACAAGTTTGGGGTGATGAAGGGTTTATTACTTTGCCCCATGGGTGGCATCCCTATTGTATATTGTTGAGGTTGGCCAAAGATACTAGCACTGATTTGGGAGATGGGTGGATTTGGAAGGTTGGGTTGGGGAGCATCAGCAGCAATAGTGAAGGGAGTTAATGGTGAGGTGTTTTGGGAAAAGGGGGTTTGGTATGGAGTGGTATGGACCAATGGTGGAGTGGTGGTGGCTGGATTAGCTTACAGAAGGGAGATTTCAACTTGAGTGGAGGCTGGTATATTTGGGTC
Source organism: Cupressus sempervirens (assembly GCA_028749045.1). Taxonomy (NCBI): domain Eukaryota; kingdom Viridiplantae; phylum Streptophyta; class Pinopsida; order Cupressales; family Cupressaceae; genus Cupressus; species Cupressus sempervirens. Next base: position 733,929,987 of record CM053793.1, read on the forward strand.
AGTTGGATCATAAGGATTGGTTTGAGGCTCTTCTTTTGGCTCATATTGAGGATAATTTGAATCATAAGAGCCTATTGGGAGTGGTGGTTGCCCAAACAATAGGTGAGATGGTTCTGATAATGGAGGAGGTCTTCCAAATTTGAAGACTCCTATTTTTTCCCTTCGAAAGTTAGCCATGATTATTTCTGTGTTTTTGTCTATAATGGCGTTCACCAATACTGCATTTCCTGGTTGGTTCATGAAAGCTTCGATGTCAGTAGGTGATGGTATAGTGTTCTCTGGGCTGAAGGATGGTTGACTCCTCAAGGGGAGAAAAGTTGTTTGATCCAAATGATAGGGCTCCATTGTTTCCTTCTTCTTTTTTCCTAAGCGAGTGACGGGTGGCATGAAAATGCAGAATGTTTCCTAGGGATGAGATGCAATAATGTTGATGGATGCAAAAGAGGAAGGCTTTTCTATGCAAATGATTTCTTAGGTTGAGTCAAAGCTATATGACAAAAACTAAGGAGGATTGGGTTGGGGATTCTAACTTCAAAGATATGTTGCCAAATTATGAAAGGTCTGCTTTCCTATGTGCAAGCTTGGTGGTGATTGTGTCAACTTAAGGATAGACTAATGATCCTTTAGGAAGAAAACAAGATTGACCACATGTGGATCCCAACCTTTAGCTCAAGGTGATGAGGGATAACAAGTGACAAAGCTAGATTAACCTAGACAAAGCTCTGTTAAAGGGATAACCTGGGTGAGATTGGTGGATTTGGAAGATGTTGGGAATGGCAAACTTTTGGCAAGGTGACAACAATTTTGAAGGCTTGGAGGTGAAGTTTTTGGATTTTTGGCTAGATGGTTTGGTTCTTAATGAGATGGATGAGCTAAAATGCTTAAGGGGATGACTAAGGATGGCTAGCTTACCTACAACGATGATTCTAAAGTGAAGCTTATGCAAGAAGATGTGGAGAAACAAGGGGTCTAATCATAGAAATCATGCCTAGTTGGTAAGGCATAAGCAGGGTTAACTCCTGGGTGTTGGTTAAGTTGGATGGTGCGATCTAACTACGTGTCTTGAAGGGCTTTGTCGAAAGCTTTGTCCTCTACTTTATGGAGTTTGGCAATTCAAGGGCTTGGTGTTAGTTCATTTCTCTTGGCTGAAAGTTCTTGGTATGCCTGAGATGCCTTGAGTTTGACTTTGTGAAACTTCTATTTGGGTTTGGGTTGTTCTAACATAAATTTCTAAATGTGCTTGTCTTAGAGAGATTTTGGTTGTTTTTCTTCAACTCATTCAACTTCTGGAATAGGCAGTGACTACACTAAGTGTGCCCTAAGCTAGGATTGAACAAGTTTGGAAAACATTCATTCAACAAGTAAAAAATTAAACAATAGATAGGAACGACCAGATAGAAGTTTGTGATTCTCAGAATGTGATACTTGTGCCATGGAGTGTGTATGTTCTACAAATATTTCGATCAGTCACTTCAAACACATTAACATCTTAGATGGTTGTCTACAAGGCTGATAGTTGGTTTAGCTAGGGATTCCTTGATATACCCAAGGTACATGAGGCTCGAATCTGTAGATGAAACCAAAACAATGTCACATAGCCAAGAGGAGTTGTAACCCACTTCTCCTCTTTCACTTCTCAAGGGTATAAAGTTCCTTGAGGCTTAGCTCGAGTGACAAAATCTTGATTCCAAGAGAGGTGTCTTTAGATTCACCTCCCAATCTTTATACTCTGTCAGAATGCTGGAGTTGAGGTCGTCCCAAGGGGTGATGAAATTCCCAAGCAGGCCTCCTAAAATTTAAACAAGATTTTGGATCCTAGTCTTATGCACCCAAGATAGCCTCGAAAGACGACAATGGGAGAGAAGATTTGGATGACCTTGGGCTAAAAGACAAAGTTATTTTCCAACTGATGCTTAAGTTTTTTGATCTAGACCTTGCAAACACACATGCTTAGGATGCAAATGTTAAATTCCAACTTGAAGCGTTAACAAAAGTAAAATTGATCAAAGAATGCAAACAAGAAGAAGAGTTAGGGTCAACAAGAAAGTAAACCCGCGCGCCCAGATGCCCTCCACATAAAGTATCGATTAATTTCCTTTAAGGCATTCAAGATTGAGTGTGAGTTTATTTTAAGCTCAAAAAGAAAGATGTGTAAAACTAGGTTTCAAGCGTGCGCCCGGAGGCCCTCCACGACAAGAGTTGTTCAATTTTAATGTCCGAATGAAGTGTTAGCAAGCCTAATGTGCATTCAAGGAATTTTCTAAGTTAGAAAAACTAATAAAAACACAAGTAAGTGAAGTTTGATCTTTGTGGAGCACTTAACACCCTCTTAGGTGGACCCATCCCCATAGATGGCGCTGAGATTGCAACCAATGGTTAAATTGATGGGTGATTAAAGAGGGTGATTCCAACTAAAAACTCACTTAAAGCATCTTTATTTGGTTTTTATAAATTTGGAAGTTCCTAGAATGTAGATTATTTTTATGCCCCAAAAATTGAAGTGTGAGATATTGCAATGGTTAGTTGATCTTTTGCATTCAAGATTGGGTTTGTTTATTTTAAGCATGCATTCCAAGAAAGATTGATTTTAATTCATGGCATTCAAGATTATGTTTGAGCAACATTCATTCAAAGGAAAAATGTTTAAACATTCAAGTTCATTTTAGCAACATGCGTTCAAAGACAAGTGTTTAAACATTCAAGTTTTTTTCTTTGAGCATTCAAGATTGAGATTTTGTGTGTTGTTTTAAGAACTTTGAAGTGCTTTGTTTTAACCTTAGATCCTTCAAGATTGTTTTGGACTCAAAAGTGAAAATGACTCTTTGGACTTTGGTTTTCATTCAAGATTTTGTGTTCTAGTTTGCATGTTTTAAGCCCAAAATGATATTCCTAGATTGCTTTGATGCATGAAAAACCTAAGAAACATTCAAGATTTTGCAACAAGACATTTGTTTGGAACAAATAACAAAGCTTTTAGGAAAATTTTGGCAACCATTTAGGACTCTTAGTTTTCATGAGATTTTTAAAAGAACTTTAAAATATTTGCAAATGAGGTTCATTTTATTCTTGATTGATGCTTTGAGTTTGATTTAGATTTTAGTGTGCACTTAGTGTTGATTTTGAACCTTTTGAAATGGAAACTTGAATTTCTTTTTAAATTCCCAAAAATAAAGTGTTCCTAACTTTGCATGAATGCATCTAAAACCTTGATGTTGCAAGGATGCAAATGATTGGATTTGGTTTAGTTTCACTTGTTAAAAGATTTTTTTTTTTTTGCAAATTTTTAGTTTTTAATGGATTTAAGTATGATTTGGGGGTTCATTTTAAGCACTAAAAAGAAGTGTGTATGATTTTGCTTCATTAAAAAAAAATGGCCAAGATCTCCCACAAGAAGAAGAAGAAGAAGTAGATGGAATAAGAAGAATATAGACAAGAAGAGGAAGAAGAATTTCAAGTTCTTTGTCCATCTATAAGCTTGAAAAATCTGCAAACACTATGAGATAGACTATGAGTTCCTTTGTCTTCTTCATGCTCATGTGGACCTACAAAACCAATTTATACAATCCTACCAATCACAAAAACAAGAAAAATTAGCCAAAATTAGCAAATGACATACAAAACTTGACTAAAAAAGCTAATGAAGATGACCCATGCAGGGTCCCACCAGGCATGCCAAAATGTATACGAGCAATGTTAGTGTGCTAATAGAAACCAAATTCAAATAAAGCTTCTACAAACTAAAAAAAAATCATAAACTTAAAGATAGACTAAGATGAACCCTCAATTGAGAATATGAGCCATTAATGAGTTCTCTCGATGAGAAGCTCTCTTGTTGAGTGGCTTTGTCTAAATAGATAGGATGTATGCTCAAGCTTATGCTTCAAAAAGGGCTTCAAATGGAGTTGGGATTTGGGTGTGAGTGTATGGTTTTGATGTAAAAAGGCTTCTTAAAATGGCATTATGACTTTACTTCATGGATTGTGTTGTTTTTCAAAAGAGAAATATCCAATTTATAGGCAAGAGGCTTGAGGGATTGAGGGCTAAGATGCAAGGATGGGGAAAAGCTCATGGAGGGCTCAGATTGCATGAGAGGAGAGCACATGGATTGTGCTTCTTTACAGCCAATCAGGGAGTGACACATGTCACAAGGTGAGAGGATGGAGGAGAGGGGAAGGATGAGTCAACAAAGGAGGCTCAAGGGATAAAATCTTCATAAAGACCCTCATAATGGCTTGTAAGAGCAATGAAAGGGCTTTGGAAGAGTCATTTATGCCCTAGTGGGCTTCATAAAGTTTTATGGTTTGGATATTTTGAGGGAGATGAGAGGAATTTTGACTTGGGCTTGATTAGGAAGGTTTTAAGCTTGCTTAGGATTGTGCAAATGATTAGAGGATGGATTAGGATGGTTTAGGATTAGCTTAGGGATAGGCAAGTGGATGGCATTTAATGAGAGTGGGTGAAGGAGGAGATATTTGTTAACTTTGGCTTGGGTTAGTAAGTCTTAACCCATGTTTAGGGAATGTGACAAGGTTATGAGGGGATTAGGATTAGGTTTAAAGACATCTTCTAGAAGAGTCTAGACTTTGGATGAGGATAAAGACTTTCTAGAATAGTCTAGAACTTCTTAGGATGAGGATGAAGACTTTTTAGAAGAGTCTACAACTTCTTAGGATGAGGATAAATAAGATTTTAGAAAATAAATAAAGTTTTATTTATTTCAAGGGTTTGGGTTGAGGAGATATTTATTAAAACTTTTTTAATAAACATGAGGATTAATATTTAATCTTAATTAAATATTTTGAGTTGGGATTAGGGGTAAGAAATGATGGGATTAGCCTTTAATCAAAATTAAAGAAGGATTAGAAGATTTTGGAAGAGGTTAGTGGTCTTAAGGAAATTGGCCAAGTTTTGGGCAAAAAATAAATTTTTTATTTATTTTGAGTTTTTTGGTCAATTTATTAATTAAATAATTAATAAATAAGGAAATAATGTTTAAATAAGATTTAAACATTTTTGGGAGGGATTCCTTAATTAAATATTTTTAATTAAGATAAAGGGATTTAATGGCATAAAAATAAATTAATTAATTAATAAATGATGATGTCATCAGGAATTTTTTCAAAAAATAAAAATACTTTATTTTCTAAAGGATTTAGGTGTCTACAGAATGTACCGAAGAACCTTGTGAAGAATTTTTTTATTATTTTACCTAACCAATATTTACTAATATGACAATTAGGGAATTCTATTGCAAATTCATGTTGTTTATGATATAGAATGTGATCATTCGGACATGCATATATTATCTACTACTTCATTCCAATTTGATTCATAATGGTAGATAATTCTCGGTACAAGCGAGGTAGAATTTTGATGGTGGTAAAAAAAAATTCACCTATCAACCTACAATAGTAAATGTGAATTGTTAATATAATGAATAGTAATGGTATGCTAACATTGAAGATGAAAAAAATGGCATACCTTAGCATATGTGACATTTCTAGATTATTCATAACATTCAAGTTCACCAACAACACTATAGCATAGAGAAGAGTTATTTGAGAGCCTTGGTATAGGGGCTCGTATGCCTTCTCAATTATAGGTATATCAAGATCATCTTCATCATCATTATCAGATGTGCTAATACCATCATCGTAATCATCTTGATCAATTGTGTTGATACCATCTTCTTCAATCATGTCCTCTAGCATATTATCATCTTCTTCCATGGGAGCATTATCCTCAGCTTAGATATTCACATCTCCACATTCCTCTAGTTGGAAATCCACATTCACCAATTAACAAAAATCATGCCCCCCTTTAATATGACCATATTGCCTACAATGACTCTGGGCTATTGTGATTAGAATTTTTTCATTCTTTAAGCCCTTGTACACTTTTTACAAGGACAATTACATTTATCAACTTTTCTTCAGAACTAAGACCATAATCTAGCAATTGTCTCGTTATTTTATTTTGGGTTTGTATTTCCAATGTGGTTTTTCTTTAGAGGAAAATATATCACATTTTGAAAGAAAAATTTGGTGTAATTAATGTGTATATCTAAAAAAATATTGGACATGTTATACTTATTGTTTATATCTGCACATATGGTTTTAAAAGAAAATTTTGGTGTAATTAATGTGTATATCTACAAAAATATTGGACATGTTGTACTTAATTTTTATATCTACACATGATTTTGAAAGAAAAATTTGGTCTAATTAATGTGTATATCTGCAAAAATATTCGACACATTGTACTTAATGTTTATATCTACACACATGGTTTTGAAAGAAAAGTTTGGTCTATTTAATTTGTATATCTAAAAAAAATTAGATATGTTGTACTTAATTCTTATATCTGCACATATGATGTTGAAAGAAAAATTTGGTCACCTCGCTCAAATTCACCCATATTATAATCAATGAAAAGTCGTCTTCTTACAATGTTCTTTGTTAGTATCCTTGTTTGTGTCACTTCACTCTTAGTTCTTCTTGAAGATGTACATTCTTAAATATTTTTTATTTCATTGGTTTCTAAACTTCATCACTAAAACACCTAATGAAGACTACTATTTACCTACCAAATATTATAAAGTGTGTATGTTAAATTATAAAATGGATATGCACTATAATTTACTAATGCCCTTAGAGTGTGTAAAATCTATTGTCAACTTGTTGCATGCCTGAAAGTAGTATATATTAATAAGACTGTAAACACAAATTATTTTTTTATTAGCTTTCAATTTCCTCCAAATATAGGAACTATATGATACACAAAATGTTTATTATCTTAAAGTTTATTTTGAAATAACATTTTAATAATCATAGATATAATTTCTACATTTTTCATCCAAACATCATGCCAATTCTTCCAAACAAAAGTAAGGCACAATGTTCTAATATTACAATCATTACAAACAAAATTTAACAAATATACCCCCGAAAAATAGTTTCAAATATGTTAAACATATTATGGATATGTAAGTAAATAAGTATAAAAAAGAGAACAATTTCAATTCTCTCTACGACTATCTTAAATTGGTGCAAGGCACCTAAGCCTATCCTTCTTGAAGAGTTTTGGTTTTCTTTTTTTATGTTGTAATAAGGATGTGATGTGTTAACACCATCCATTTTTTGTGGTCAAGGTTTTATGTGGTCACTTTATAAGCCAAGAGAGTCCTTAGTCCACTAGGTTGAGTTTTCTTGTTTTTTGAGTGTTTTGGTGTTTAGTAATGGAAAAGAAGTTTTTTTCACCTTAGACATGAGTTTCCTATCATTCCTAAAGGTTTGGGATTAGTTGGTGTCCATTAGGATAAAAAATGCAAAACGTTGTCATATTTGACAAGAAATTGCAAATATATAAAAATGCAATTTTGGAAAAGTTATCAAAAATGTATTTTTGGCCTCCCAACATTCATAACCATCAAAAGTTGGTTTAAACCAATTTGATGAAGGTATTTAAGAATCATTGTGTCCATTTCATAATTGATCATCAAGTTTTATGAAATAATCAACAATTAATGAAGGGAAAAACATGTTTTTTGGAGCAAATTTATTTTGTATGACTCTGTACAAATTGGTATGGATAGATGATGCACATTTCAAGTTTGATACCTATATTACCTTTCATTTGCAATTGATTTGGTTGAATTTGATTGAGTTTGGAGGTAGTTATAGCAAATTTTTTGACTGAGGGTTTGAAACCCTCATTTCAAGGGTTTGAAGCCAAGAAATGGCCATAACTTGCAATTTCATTGTTAGGAATTTGATTCCCTTAGGTGAAATTCAAGTAGGTAGGATGCATTTTGAGACTTGAAAGGCTCAAGAAAACACAATCCAATTAGCCACTTCAAACTTGATGCCCTAGGCTAAATATGAGTATGTATTTAGCCTTAGAATGTGTTGTTTGAGCAAGCAATCAGAAAGGGAGGATTGTGGGTTAGATTTTTTGGATGGAACAGTTCATTCTTGGTCTATAGGAGGTCACCAAATGAATAGATCAGTTTTATGCACCCAATAGAGGTAGTTCTAGCAAGCCCTATGTTAGAGTGTTGTTTGTAGTTGCTTGTATTGCTAGAGTGAAAATAATTATTGTTGTTTGGGGAAAAGTAAGGATTGCATCTAAAATTTCCAAGTCCATCCTAAGAAGCCTTGAAACCACAATCTCATCCTTGTTTGGAGAGAAGTCACTAGGAGAGACTTAGTCTTCAAGTAGGCTAAAGGCCACAAATTTGATATGTAGGTAGTCAACCTTTAGATGGAAGGTTGGGTGATTGAAACAAGTGAAAAATGCTTCTTTTAAACTAGTATAGGATACCTTAAGTCTTGGTTCAAAATATTGAGACTCATAGTGCCTTGGAGAGAAGTAGGAACCAAGAAGTGAATTAGGAATCTTGAAGAAGGATGAGTAGAAATTTGAGTTGATAGTGCATTAATACTTTAATCCACATTTGAACTTTGGATTGGGAAGAAACTTTTTTATGCAACTCTACATCATAAATTCCCAAGAAGCGAAATCACAAGAAATTTAATATCTTGAAACACATCCTCTCACAACAATATTGGATCAAAAATAAATTCCACATGTAGTAACAAGACAATATCTCTTTAAACAAACTTGAAAAGGCATTTTTATGTCAGACATATTGGTTTATAATAGAATCTTTGAAGAGAGGTTATGTTCATGAAAATATCATATTAGAATAATTCCTTATTAATATGATTGTGATCTTCAAAATAAAATAAATAATTATAGTTAAAAATTCCTTATCAATTTGATTGATATAGCTCCCACAATGATTTTGGAATCAAATTGTAATGCTAGTAGTCTTTGACTTGTTTAATTCACTTGATCGTGTCATATAGATATGTTTCATCATTCAAGTTTGTTTTCCTTTGATTCATGTCATATGATATGATATATCTATTATATGTGTTCATCTTTTCTTATAATCAACTATTGATGACACATGTTGGTAGTAGATGGTTATTTCAAACAACAATGAAGCTGTTAGTTTTGAATGTAATTTCTATGTTCAATATAAAGAAATGTGAGATGATGTGATGTACCCATAATAGGTCATATTGGTAGTCAATATTTTTAATACAAATGATCTTTGATTTCTTGATTTACTTGATCGTGTGATCTAGATATATCTCATCATTCAACACTTTTTCTTCAATTCATATGAAATGTTGTAATATATTTATTATTTTTTATCGCTTTCCCTTTAATGGTCTCTCTTTTCAAAAATGATGACACATGTTAGTGGTCATTATTTTCAATCAAGTTGTGATGCAAATAACCTTTACTTTCTAGTTTCTTTGACTTACTTGTGAAAAGGATGTGTTTCATCTTTTTCTTCTATTGACATGACATGTCATGATGTCATATATCTATTGTATTTGTTCTCCCCTTTCTTATAATCAATTGTTGTGAAAGATTCAATTCATTAAAGAAAATCAATGATGGAGGCAAAGGTAGTGGCAGGAGAAAACACACTTTGTGCCGGTTCATGGAGGATTCCATGGAGCTTGGTGTTGGTACAAACTTCTCCCTCTCCTAAGAAAGGCAAGCCATGAACAAGGTAGAATGTTTGATGGTGGTAACAAAAACTCACCTGTCAATCTACAACAACAAATATGAATTGTTAATATAATGAATAGTAATGGTATGCTAACATTGAAGATGACAAAAATGGCATACCTTAGCATACATGGCATTGCTACATTAGATAAACCATTCATAACCTTAAAGTTCATCAACAACACTATAGTAGAGAGAAGAGTTGTTTGGGAGCCTTGGTATAGGGGCTCATATGACTTCTCAAGTATAGATATATAAAGACCATCTTCATCATCATTATCAAATGTGCTAATACCATCATTGTGGTCATCTTCATCAGTTGTGCCAATACCATATTATTTAATCATGTCCTCTAGCACATTGTCATCTTCTTCCATTGGAGCATTATCCTCAGGTTGGATATTCACACCTCCATGCTCCTCTAGTTGGAAATCCACATTCACCAATCGACAAAAATCATGGCCTCCTTCAATGTGACCATGTTGCCTACAATGACTTTGGGTTGTTGTGATTAGAATTATTTGATTTTTTAAGCCCTTGCGCTTTTTCAAGGATAATTACATTTATCATCTTTTCTTTCACACTAAGACCACAATCTAGCAATTGTCTCATTATTTTGTTCTGGATCCATATTATCAGGCATGCTCTTTTTTTACAGGAAAATATATCTACAAAATTACTATACATGTTGTACTTAATGTTTATATCTGCACATATCGTTTGAAAGAAAAATTTGGTGTAAGTAATGTGTATATCTACAAAAATATTGGATATGTTGTATTTAATTTTTATATCTGCACATACAGTTTTGAAATAAAAATGTTTATATCTAGATTTTATGAGAAAGTTGGCTCTGCAATATTTTTTAGTTGTATTTACTTCTATGATTATATAGTGATGGAAGGTAACCAATTATTGGTAATTTTAAAACAAAAAATATCATTATTTGTGGTTAAAGATTTGTTGTTAAGGAAATTGGCAAGGAAGCAAGGACAAACGTACACTTCTAGTTTTGAATTCTGATTGTGAGTTGTTGAAGTGATAAGTACCAAAAGAGAGAGAATGACAATATGCAAAAAATAAGTCCATGTCCAAATGATATAAAAAACCAAAGATTTTATTACAATTATCACCTCCCAAAATTCAATCATAGAAAAAAGAAAGAATTTGTAGAAATGCAAAGCGGAAGAGTTGGACAAGGTTCTAATAAACTCAAAATTGTTAAATCTTCCTAAAATTTGGAATTCTTATATGTTGGATGTACAAAAAGCCAAAGTGGGGTAGCATATCTAAAAAATGTCACAATAATAATTAGCCTACCAAATGAATGTCTTCCATTAAAAAATGGACTTGTTGCCTTAACTTTACATAGTTTTACTATGACTGAAAGTCATCTATCTCCTTTTCAATCCAACTACATCTCGGAAGCTTTTTAATTTATCAATTTTAAAACTCTTTAGCATTAGATTGCATGATCTACCCACTTCTATGAAGATGTTTGAAAGAAGAAGATTGGTCACATAATTCTTCAGATCCAAATTAAAAAATAATGTTGATCAAACACTCATGAGCCTATTTTCACATTTAATTTACATGTGACAAGAAAGAAAATGCACAGACCCACCCTAGGTTTTAACTTACATCTTGGTAATAAAAATTTATGGATGTCCTCAAGATAGCTAGCATGAGCAATGAGTTTAATCCTATAAATAAACATCAATTGTAGATGTAATGCAATGATCAATAAATAAAAGTCTGATTTTACAACATAACCTTGTCTACATACTAGTGTCAATATCATAGCTTCCATGAGCAATTGACTAAGCCTACTTGATTTGTTTGTATGATACAATATCATCATGACTATAGCTTTTGGTTATGGTTTATATTCCATCTGCACATTTTTTCTTTGTCTATCATGCATATTCAACGATCAATTTAGAATTGGGAATTGGGGGATAGAAAATTAAATTAAAGTAAACAAAAAACTCAGAGAGCTAGGTTTCATGAAGAAAAATCTTCTCAGTTAAGATCATGGAATGGGTTTTTTGGGTTGTAGCTCTAGCTTCAGCTGGTTTAGGATTACTTCTCTTAAAGGTTACAAGAGATATATGGTGGATGTCATTGCAATTGAAAAAGTACTTTGAAGCCCAAGGGATTAGAGGTCCTTCCTACAAGCTACTCTATGGAAATGCCCCTAATATTGTTAGAATGGTTGTAGAGGAGTGTTCTAAGCCATCACTATCAGGACACAATACAACTCCTCAATTTATTCTCGTGGATCATCAATGGGGTAAAATTCATAGTTGATATATTCTACACTTAAATTTAATTTTTTTCATAATCAAATATGCATGTTTTATTGATGTTTAGATCACATCAGTAATCCATTGTGAACATGATATTAACATATGTTTAATGAGGAACAAATTATTTTAGAAAATAGGGCAAGTCTTTTTATGTTCCTTTATTGTTGCATTCACCAATTTACACATCTTTTTAGATGAGTGGATTTGAATTTAGTTCTCAATAAAGAGCTCTTTAATGAAATGAGGAATTCAAACTTTTCTGTCTAGACGATCATTTTCTAGAAAGATAGGATTCCTTAAAAAATGCAATTGTTCCAACAATATTCAAGACTATCAAAACACTTGAGAAGCTAGAGATGATGATGCTAATGCTAAAAAGCATCTACCTATCACTTGCAGGTCACTGTTGATGTTCCTGATATAAATTTTTGCAAAGCCATTCTTAAGGTTTATACAAGCAACAAGAAGTTGGGCAAAGATGTCTTACTTGACATTGTTGCCATTAGAACACCTAGGTTTACTGGTGTTGATCTTGCAAACCTCTTGAATGAAGCAACAATTCTTGTTGGAAGACAAGGCAAACAATACATATCAAGTAAGGAAATAGATTATGCATGTTGGTGTTTTTACACTATTAAGTAACAAAATACTTAGCACCAAGATGATAAAGATCACAATAACCTAAGGATCAGCTATTTCCCATAAACATTTATTTGTTCTTCAAATCTGGACCCAACTTCAACAAAATCATAAGAGATTTTCTACTTGTTTGGTTCTACAAAACTAAGGCGAGTGCACTTGAGGGATGAAAGATTTACAATTTGATACTGGTTACATATTTCACTCATTCCATGAGATTTTTACAAAAATACACATCACTAACAATAAATTGGTCACAATTCTTCTTTAGATCTATAGGTAATTATGGGAAATAGCAACTAACTAAGACTTGAAAATTAAATGTAAACAATTGTTGACCAGCTTTGACATTCTTCAAACATTAAAGTAAAAATGATTTGATTTTAAGCTTGATGCTTATTCATGGTTTATCCATCTATAGATTGAACTAATAGATTAGTGCCTCATCAATTGGGATTCTAAGTCTATTCAATTTCTAGACCTAATTGATTGTGTTACAATTAGTATTATTAGCAATTCCAACCAAAACTCATTCTTACACACATCCTTCCTACTACCAAGGAAATCCTATCAACTTCACTGAAGCATTTACTCAATTCATTGAATTAAAAGCAATAGTGAAATGACATACAACTTAATTTAATTGCATATAATTGAACAAGCTTTGCTCATATAATTTCAATATATTTAGGCAATAAAAATGAGACAAGATTCAAGAAGAAAAGATATGGAGACAATTCATTTTTGTATTAATTTTCTTTGAAAATTGTGTAACAACTATAATAGAACTCAAAATGACTTAAGATACGGCATCAAGATCCTATAACATCAATGTATTCTCAAATATTTGTAGAGAAAATACATCATAAAGTTTTCAACAAGACTGGACCAAACAAAACTTAGTAAAACTAAAATTATGCAATGACTTGGACCTTTCCTCTAGCCTTGGAATCTCACTTATATAGGGTGAGATGTAACAAGCTTCAGCCATAGAGAAAGTGACAGCTATCCTTAAGATAGAAAAGATTTTTACATTGTTACTTGTCATAAAAGACAAAAAAATTGTGCAGCAAAATGTCTTTCATCATGAATATTCTTTGGTGGGACCACTTTCTACTACGTCCTTTATTTCCAAGAGGATGTCATGATTGGTCTTGTTATTATTGCTCACCTTCGAGGCGTGTAATTACTAATTTTGCATGTGGGGTCCTTGTTCTAGTACTTGCAGGCTAAGTTGGACTTGAGATATTCCATTTGTGCCCTCTTGAACTGATAGATTGACAATCACCATTGGTTTCTCTATTGCCAGATCATCATTTTGGGGCTCCACTCTGGTAACTATAATCGGTTGTTTTTCCTTGTCCTCTTTTGTTTTTATTGACGTGTCAATTATCTATGCTTCAATCTTCTTCCATCTCTTCATCATCAGTTTCAACATATTCTAATTACTTTGCATGAACTAAATCTGCCATCCACTTGTCAAAAAGTGTGTCATCTGGCTAATCAAAATATAGAATATCATCTTTTTTTTTCATCACATACTCTCTAATTTTGTCAATCTCAACAAAATCTTGTCTTAAAGAATCAAAGAATAACTAAACCTTTACAACTTCTTCAGTAATGGCTTCCCACCATGCATTTACTTTTTCATTTATTACCTTATTCATTCAAAGGCACAATAACTCATTTAGTTCTTGGGTCCATTCATCTTTATTTTTCAGCTTATCCTTTTTGTTTATAGCATGTAGAAACGGTTTAAAATTGACACTCCTATTCTTGTCAAGATAGCTTATGATTATCCTTTGCCATGCAACTCTTTTATCATCAAAGTCTGACATATCATTGCTTAAATCATAATTTTTCTCTATATGCTCATGAGATGAAAAAAAACAAAAAAACACAAAAGAGTAACATCCTTATTTCTTCTAATCCATTTGTTGACAATTGTCTTAAGAGCATCATCATTTGCTTTTAGCTCCTCCCATGTATTTATTACTTTAGTTAGTTGCTCATGGAAAGTAGGCCAATCAATTTCATTAACTAAATACGTAATAGCTTTCCTCAATCTATCCTCATATTGAATCTCTAAATCTACATGCAATGCTCACAATTTAGCCTTTTCTTCTTCAAAATCCTTTGCAGTGTAATACTGAGGCCTCTACGGTGTATCTAGAATCCCAATATGAAGATTGGATTTAAAAGACTCCACTAGTGGATAGGGATAAGTGATTCTAGGCATGCTAGATTGCCCTTGGTGTCCCATCAATTTAATTTCCAGTTCAGTTCTTTTTTAAACTTCTTTATTGTATGCAACCAAAAATTTCTCATAATTCTCTTGCAATTCCAATCTTTTTCTTGTGTCTCTCTAAGTTGTAGCTAAGGTGAGGTTGGCTAATCCAACACCTAGCTTTGCAGCCTCTTCAGTGGTAGTTTCTTCAACTCTTTTTACATTTAGGTTTCCTATTAAGCCAGTATCATCAGGCTAGGAAGAACTAGTCCTGGATCCTTTTCTCATTGACCAAATGACCAGTGCAACATGGTCTTCACTAAATTTAGCACATTTCATTTCTTTATTCCCTTTCTCCTCTATACTCAATTTATTTGTAAAAGAATTAAAGACCATGGAATCTACAATATCCCAATTGGGTAACAACAAAACCTCATATGCTTTTATCATTCACCTATCTTCTTCATGAGTCAAACTTTTGAATTTTTCCATTATCTCTTCTTTGATTTCGGTTTTCACATCTACCTCTTCCATTTTTGGATGCTTTTTTTTCAATTTTTTGCATCTTTCCTCAAACATTCCAATGTTTGTTCACCAAGAAAATTGGTAAAAGGCTCTAGATTTGATAAAATTATCATCAGAAATAAATTCATGGTCGACTTGTTCCATCACAAGGTCCAACTTTTTCCCCTTATAATCTACAATAGTTAACTCAAGGTTGGGCATAGGAGGTTCTTAAGGATTTCCTTCCTCTAACTCTAATGAAGTAATAAAAACTCCCCCTTTGTACCCCAACTGCTCCACCTACTCCCTCGTGAGTTCTTCATCTCCTATATGTAATGGGGATTGGGTGGGTGAATATTCATCACCTTGAGGTGCATGTTCCTTTTCCACTATTTGCCTCTTGGGCGTGGGCTCATCTAGTCTCTCCTCAAGAACAACATTGGTTGATCCCATTATCTATTTTCTCTTATCTACAGTGAGCCTTTTATTTTGAATTACATTGTAACTAGGTCTCCTTTGAACAATCAACTACCGTGATCCTACTGTAGGAGTAAATGATAATCTCCTCATAACTTCTCTGGCCTTCTCTAGGAAAGAATTAATAAAGAATAATTTTTTCTCATTCATGACTTCCATAATTTCAAGGAAAGTAATGATGATTTTCTTCAATTTGTCTTCCTCTTTTTTTGCATCATTCAGAGGCTTATAATTTTTATCAAAACAATGAATGACTTCCAAGACTCTAGAGTAAACTCTCCACTTCTCCCTTTTTTATCTCTTGCTCTTGCAAAGAGAATTTATTCCTAATTATATCTTCAAAGAAATAGAATTGATGCTCCCTTGAACCGACTTTAGCCCTTCTCTTGTAAACATCAAAAAATCCCTCGATGTCACAAAAATGAGGATGAGACACGGCCATCTTGTACTGGTCCAAGAATTTGTATAAAAATATCCAACCACCCTTAGTAGTAACAAAATGGTGAGCCATAGTATAGGTTGGGAAAAATGAGCCTCTAGATCTTCCAACCAAATATGCTTCCTCCAATCCCCTTATTTTCCAAAACATTTTAGCTATCCATACCTTTAAAGGCACTTGGTGTTGGAATTTACAAGTGGAAAGATTTACTTATGGGGGGGGGGGGGGGGGATGAATCTAAAGTAACTAACTTTAACCTTTTAAAACATTTTTAATTGAGATCATTCAAATGCATCTAATTCATCTTAAAAACATGAAAGTAAAGATATGCATGAAAATAGACAACACAAGATTTGGTAACCCAAAAACCCTCCAAAATGAGAAGGTAAAACTGGGGTGGGGATGACACCCACAAAGTATCATTGTAGCAATATGTAACTATTTAAGGTTACAAAGTTTGACCACTTCCAATGGTCTACCCTATGAAAGGCCTATCCTGTTAAGGACTTTACACCCTATTAAAAGTGACCTAGTTAAAGGATTTACAAACATTCACTTGGAATATTACCCTATTAAAGGATTTAGCACCTTGTTTAAAGGCTTATGACATGGCTATTAAACCAACCTATCATCATAGGATTTTCATTCCTAATACAATGGCTAGAGAGTATAAGAAAGTTTTGACCTGAAGACCTGCAATCTTCAATTGCTGATTTCATATCTTTGTTCTGCTTTGTCTGTTATGATCCTTCCTAATATGATATATCTCTCCTTGAAATTATGATTGCTCTATTCTAGTCAACTAGATTCTGCAATGCTAGTCTTCCTTCTAAGTCTTTAAATACCCCTCTAAACCTTGCTATAATCCACCCATACACTACTCACATTCACACACATAATGGGGTTTCCATCCTCCTTTTAAAGGCTTCAAAGACTTAGGGTTAGGTATGAATCTATGATTAGTATTCATTCTTCTTTTCCCACTCAATTCATTCACTTTTCCTATTGGTTGCATGCCTTCTCCATTTTTCTTATTAGTTGCATGAAGATATCATAGGAAATGCAAAAGATTCGATCTTATCTTCAAGATCCTTCGAGATTCATCTTAAGTCGGCTTCAAAAATGGTTTACATCTAAATTTGTGAAGGCACAAACTCATATGTTGATTCTATTTTACTTGACACTTACTACTTGTTGATGCTCAGTACATATAGGAATTTTGTCTCACTCAGCTTCTATAGTAACTCCGTTTCACTCAGCATCTATATTTTGCTTGGCATCTATAGTGACTTGGCATCACTTATCACTCGACACTTGAATATTGCTCAGCACTTGAAGTTCACTCAGTACCTATTGAATCTTTGGCTTGGTGCACACTAGCTCAGCATCTATATTATACTCGGCATCATCTTGAGAATTGATTCAGTGTGTTGACACTCAATTGTCAAAACCAATCTGAGACCAACAATCTCCCCCTTTGACATGAGTGGCAAAAAAAATGTAACTAAACATTATGAATCTGATCTCTATGAGTATACTACACATTCTATTTGGCATATGTACAAAACTTTCAAAAACTTGTTCAAAATTCTGTAGATGATTATATACCTCAAAAACTTGTAACTCCCTCTGAGCTAATGTGCCATTCCTGTAACCAAAATCTCTTGTGATGAATTTGTCTCATGTTGATGTTTCATTACTTGCCTTATCATTCTTTTGCCTCAATTTTTGTGTACCCTATTTTTGGTCTATTTGTACTCCCCCTTTATTTTTTCTCCCCTCTTTCATACATCTCCTTGCAGGTTATCCTTTTGGTTATATCTCCTTATATTTTCTCAAAATTCAAAAAGATGTTTATATCTCCCCCATTCTTATTGCTTATCTTAAAAATGAAATATCTCCCTCTTTTTGGCACTTATATCAAAGGGTCCTAAGAATGAATGGAATATTTTGCCAAAAATGTTTTATTTACCTCCATGATCATCTTCAGAGAAGCATCCCAATTGTCTAAGGCAACTTCCAATTATTTGAGTTGGATGGTTGTCTCTACTGCAAGATGTACAAGACCTTCTAAGGTAGAAAGATTAGGGTATTTCTTTAAAACATTTTCTACATAGGCCACTTCCTTATGTAGTAATTCTAGATGTGGGGTAATAGCAGACTGAATTTGCATCAATTTGGCCTTAAAATTGGCCTCTTCTACTGTCAATACAGCTAACTTCCTTTGAGTGTGAAGCATTATGGCAAAATGTTTCTCACTTTGAGCTAGATCTTTATGTAGTATTGTGCTAGATATCTTAAGATTTCTCTCCAAGCTCAATATTCTCTAGCTACTTTCTTGTGTGAAATATGATGAGTCACACAATTTGGAGTACAATGAGAATATGTTCTCAAGTACTATTTTCACCTTTTCTATTTTCTTGTCCAGTTCCACTTGTGTTAGTGCTATGTCACTAGATATTTTCTCATTAACTTTCATTTGAAATTTCTTTTCAAACTATTTTAATAATTTGACATTAGTATCAAGGTCTTCTTTTTGTACCTAGCCACTATGTTGGACAATTACTCCATGATAAGCTTTGTTTCATCAAGTACAAGCAAGGTAAATACACCAAGGAAGATGTCTTTGATCTCTATTAATGCTTGCCTCTGTCTATACTCATGTTTTAGTATCTCTTGCTTCATCTTCCTTTCCAGTGCCTCTTGCACTTCATTGATCTATGCTAGGTTCATTGTTCTGTAATCGTAACTGGGTATGACTATTTCCTCATCAAGTACAGGGTCTCCATAGTGAAGTAGCCTTGCTACCTTGGTGGAGCTCGAGCCTAGTGCTAATATTTGCAGTGGTACCGCATCAGTGCTTAGCTGCTTGGTAGGAGTTCCTAAGGTAGGCAAGTTTACCAATGTCTATATTGCCTCTTGCTCTCTTTCTTTAGGGTTTTTCTCCTCTTCCTTATCTTCTTCCCTTTTTCCTTGATCAATGACAATGATTTGAGGAGGTGCACCCTGGCTTTGTGCTATAGGAACATCTTATCCTATCTAAGCCTTTGTTGGCTCCTCGGCAATTGTTTTTGCTATTATTGTGGGATCAACCTTAGTAGTTGTATCTTGTGTTTCTTTCTCTTTTGGTTGATCATCTATAGCTATGGGTGGTTGTGAAGGTAGTTCTTTTGTGTTCACCTTATCCTTGGTAATTTCTACTATAGCTTTTTGCAATTCTTCCACACTCACCAAAATAGGATTTGTGCACAATTGTGATTGCAATTTTGTAAGGTGAAGGATCTTTTTGAGATCCTCTATAGTTAGTGGATTGATGTTTTGACTTGAGGTGTTAGGAACATCCTTGACAATTACAGTGTCTATAAGTGTAGATGTTGTATGTGGAGGACTTGGTGGTGGCAATTGGGTGTCTTGGACACTTTGTTCTGGTTGCTACTCCATAGTTGTTTCCTTTTCACCTTGTTGTGTCTTCTCCACTGTTACCTCTTCTTTCTCTTTCTCTCCTTCCTCCTCTTTTTCATTTTCCTCTTCCTCTTCCTCATTATTCCTTCCCTCTAAGGGATCTTCTTGCCCTTCTTTGACAGTAGTCAATCCATAAATCAATTTCCACATTTGTGTGGACTTTTGCACAACATCTTCAATTTGATTTTGTAAAATTCTAAAGGCTTTGTATTTAGGTGCAAACTTGCTCCCATGTTCTTGTTAGCCTTTCTTATTTGACCTTTTGTAAGGTCTAGCATTACATGAGCCATGTTGACTCCCTTATTTCCTTTCCCATTTTTAGGCAATAATGCCATTTATTTTCAACTAATGAGCTTAGCTCCTTTGGCATAGAATTGTCAAGTTCAAGTGGGGTAGTCTTGAACTTTGCCATCATAGTGTAGATAGACTCTTCCACTATGTTCTATTCTTCTCTTGATAATTTATTAAAATCAATGGTCTCTAAACTAGTTAAATCTACATTATCTCTAATGTTATTACAAACATTTTCCAATTTTAATTTGGTAGAATGTCTTACCAATATGAATTGATCATCGTCAGATTCTATCTTTTCTTCATCTAATTCTGGGGGTGCAACATATTTTCTTCTTTTCTTTTGTTCTGTAGGCCCTCCTTGCTCTATGGCTTTTTTCTTTCTGTGTTCCTTAGCCACTTGTGTTGTTTCCCTTGTGTCTACCCTTATAGTTGGCTTGGCTGGGCTTGGCTTTGTTGCTTTCTTCTTCCTCTTTAGTTGTGCAACTAGCTATTTCTGTGCCTTTCTCTTCTTAGGCTCTAGCTTTGGTGCTTCCTGATTGGCACCTTCTTCTTCTTCTACATCCCCCTCCATGCCTTGGGTCAAAGCAAGTGTTTCCTATCCTTGTTCTTCTTCACCATCTTTAGCTTCTTCATCTTCTTCTTCTTCTCCTTCTGTAGTGCCCTCACCAAAATTTGCCTTTAACTTCTTAACAAGTGTGTCCTTCTTAGCTATAACTGCATTATTAGCTATAACTTCATCTTTAGCTTCTTCAATATCTACAAGAAAAGATACATCATTTACATGTTGTTCTACCAACGAAACTGGTATTCTTAGCCTCTGCTTCATGGTCTTCTTGAAGTCTTCAAAATAGCTAATCATAAGGGTTTCAAAATTATCTCCCATTTGTTCTATATATTCATTTACTTAAGCTATTATAGACTTGTTTGTTTTCCAATCAACTTTACCAAAAGATAGAAATTCATTATGTACATAGAAAAATATGCAAATCAAAATTGTAGAAAACTTGCATTGTGCTCCCTTGGGTCTCCTTATTGATGCTAAGTTCTCATTGATTTGTTGCAGTTGCAGTTCTGCAGGATCATAAGTATGATCCTTCTTCACTAGTTTGTAACCCACATCCACTACAATGCATGGTACACTGTTAAGTCTACTAGATTGGTAAAATTTATGTATAATAACCCTAACAAAAAAGTCAAAAAGAGGGTCTTGGATGGTGTCTATTGTCATTCCTCTCTTGTTCCACTTGGCACCAATGTTCTTCTCAATTACTTCCTTAGAATCACTTCTAAGGGTCTTTGGCTGATCTAGGGTTGGATACCCTATCACTCTATGTACAACCCTTTTTGTTATTTTCAATGGACCATCCTCCAACCATAAGCTTCCATCATGAATCCTACTAAGCACTATCCTAATCCATTCAGTTTTGAAAACTGTGGGGAATTCTAGGGCATGTGTCAAACCCTTCTTCTAAATAATTTGATATTCCTCTTTCAGAAATCCATTTTCACACAATCTCTCATATGCTTCCCTCATCTCCATGTCTCCAATAGCTACAATCTTATAGCTATAAAACTTCCTAACATCCTGGACCATAACTACCTTAGGGGGTATAATAGATAGGGCTCTAGTTGGGTCATTTTTGTATGCCACCTCTGGGTTTGACCAGAAATCTAGTTGTTTCACTTCATTTGACACAATTTGAACCTAAAATGAATCTTTCTTCTATGTTTTCCTAGAATTGGAGGCCATTTGTGCTAGTTAGGGTTTTAACACAAAGAAATTATAAAACTGTGCAGCTCTACACAAATGTAAATACCTTGGATTCAATGAAACTATGTTGAATCATTGTTGAAGTTGGCTCAAATGTTGAATTTTTGCTTTGAAGTCGTTCTGTGTTCTTCTCCATCTTGGCTCTTCATTTGTGATGAAGAAAAATGATTCAAAGTGCAATAATATACCCTATTTTCATAGCATTTAATGCTTAGTGCATTTACAGCTATTCACTCGGCTTCTTAAGCATTTTTGCATTACTTGACTTCTATTATCTTTTTAACAATTAGCATGTATTGAAATTTTACTCGGCATCTAAGGGCAACTCGGCAACACTTGTAAAATCTTTGAAGTTTCAACTTTGCATCTCTATTCATGCTGATCTCTTCTTTCTAGTACTTGTTTGTTTAGGAACTGACATATGATAAAGTTTTGTATATCAATTCCTCATGCCTTCTTGTGCTTAGTTGGATGAGGTGTGACTACTTGACCTTTTAGGTGAAGTGATCCCTTCATTTGAAGTGCTACTCCCATCTTTCTCCTTCCATGTCTTATTCATTTCTCCTCTAATGTGTTCAACATCCACCTTCTATTTTCTTTTGTTAATCTCTAAGTTGGGTGCCTTTGACCTTGTTGGGCAATTCTTGCTAATATGGCTAGTCTTTAAACAACTAAAGCATGTAGTTTGGCTTAACCATCTACTGTAGTTTCCACTAAAATGTGTTCTTATGCAATTTTCAGGAATGTATCCATATTCCTAATAGTAATGAAAACTATACCTAGTGTTGTAGTCCCAATTATAGTGATGTCCATGGTTATTTCCTCTTGATGGCTGATTAGGTGTTTACATAGGCTTTGATCTACACTCAAAATCTATATGTCCATACTTCTTGCAATTGTAGCAGTGGCCTACAAATCTTGATGTTCTGATAGTCCTAGTCCTGTAGTCATGTGCTTGATGTCCTTGCTTTTTACAGTTATGACAGTGACTCACATTCTTAGGTTTGTCATGTTGATGGGAATTCTTGCTCCTACATACATTAGAGGTATGTCCCTTTTTACCATATAAATGACAAGTAGGTTTAGTGTTCTTACCTTTATTACTTCTTTCTTCTGCAGTCTTAGATGACTCTCATTATTTAGTGTTGATGTATCCTAGTCCTAAAGTATCATTGCTAGCCCTTGGTGATTTCAATAGCTGCTCAAAGTACTTGATGGCCTCATTGGGTTTGTTGAAGCTCTCTACAATCTCCTTTTCTCTTTTCAGGTCATTTTGCAATTGTTCAATTTACATCTACATTGTAGAGATCTTAATGTCCTTAACATTCAGCTCATGATGTGCATTCATCATCTGGCTTAGGGTGTCTAGCTGCATGTTTGAAATTCTTGCAAGCTCAATTGATTTTTCCTCTAATCTATTGGCAAGACTCCTCTTATCTTCTTCAAGCATAGCCTTATCTTCAATGGCTCTTTTCTTTTGTTCAGTCACTTCACAAAGCATCATGGCTTGTGATTCTTATTCAAGTTTGAGTGTTTTGATTTATTCTACTTAAGCTCTATTCTTCTCCATTAGGTCTGCTATTGCTACATCAAACTCTTTGGAATCTCCATTTGAAAACAATTTTGTGGTGTCAATTTCCTTGTATTGTGTATCATTCTTAGCTATGGCGATGTCTCTTCTTCTCTGTAAATATTTTCTCAGTTCTTTTCTAGCTTCTTCCAAAGTGTGTAGAGCAAGTTGTATATCAATTGCTTGATTCTCTATGATCTTCCCAAGTTTTTAAACTTCCATTTCTAGATCTTTTCTCCAAGTTGTAAGGCTCCTCCTTGAGAGAACTTGGCTTTGATACCAATTGTTGGAATTGACAAGTGGAAATATTTACCTTTTTTTTTTTTGGGGGGGGGGGGGGGGGGGGGGAGCATGAATCAGAAGTAACTAACTTCAACCTTTTAAAACATTTTTAACTGAGATCATTTACATGCATCTAATTCATCTAATAAACATGAAAGTAAAGACATGCATGAAAATAGACAACACAAGATTTGGTAACCTAGAAACCCTCCAAAATGAGAAGGTAAAATTGGGATGGGGATGACACCCACAAAGTATCACTATAGCAATATGTAACCATTTAAGGTTACAAAGTTTGACCACTTCCAATGGTCTTCCCTATGAAAGGCCTGTCCTATTAAAGACTTTGCACCCTGTTAAAAGTGGCCTAGTTAAAGGATTTACAAACATTCACTTAGAATGTTACCATGTTAAAGGATTTAGCACCTTGTTCAAAGGCTTACGACATGGCTATTAAACCAACCTATCATCATAGGATTTTCATTCCTAATACAATGGCTAGAGAGTATTAGAAAGTCTTGACCTGATGACTTGCAATCTTCAATTATTGTTTCTAGATCCTTGTTCTACTTTGTTTTTTCTGATCCTTCCTGATCTAATATATTTCTCCTTGAAATTTTGATTTCTCTATTCTGATCAACTGGATTTTGCAATGTTGCTCTTCCTTCTAAGTCTTTAAATAACCCTCTGAACTTTGCTATAATCCACCCATACACTTCTCACATTCACACACATAATGGGGTTTTCATCCTCCTTTTAAAGGCTTCAAAGACTTAGGGTTAGGTATGAATCTACGATTAGTATTCATTCTTCTTTTCCCACTCAATTCATTCACTTTTCCTATTGGTTGCATGCCTTCTCCATTTTTCTTATTAGTTGCATGAAGATATCATAGGAAATGCAAAAGATTCGATCTTATCTTCAAGATCCTTCGAGATTCATCTTAAGTCGGCTTCAAAAATGGTTTACATCTAAATTTGTGAAGGCACAAACTCATATGTTGATTCTGTGTTACTCAACACTTGCTACTTGCTAATGCTTGAGACATATAGGAATTCTATCTCACTCGGCTCCTATAGTAACTCTATTTCACTTGGCATGTATATTTTTCTTGGCACCTATAGTGACTCAACATCACTTATCACTTAGCACTTGAATCTTTCTTGGCACCTATTGAATCTCTGGCTCGACACACACTATAACTCGACATCTCTATTATACTTGATATCATCTTGAGAATTGATTAAGTGTGTTGACACTCAATTGTCAAAACCAATGTGAGACCAACACTTGGTAGGGCAATACATGGGGAGTCCCTTGGAAATGAAAAAACCTAAAAACTATTGAAATAGGGTATGGTATGATATTTGCCCAATTGTGGGAAACTTGCAACCCAGAAGGGTTGTCCATGGACCTAATTAAATCTAGCAATTCCTTGGGGATTCTAGGATTGTCCCTTAATACAAGGCTTCTTAACCTAGATGCAAAGTACTTATCAAATCTGACAAAGTTGGCTTCCTCTACATCCCAAGTCATGTCTACACTCCACAACTAGACTGGTAGAGCCTCTCCTTCATATTCTTAGTTCAGAATCATCTCCTTTTTCAAAAATGTAACCCTTTAAATATGAACATGTGCATCAGCAATGAATAATGACTGAATGTCTTTTCCACCTTACCTTTTGCAATTCCAACTAATCCTAGATGGATCTCTTCTACTATATAAGATGTAAAATCAAAAATAATATCCACAACAAAAGAGAAAATCTAAGTCATCATATACATGAATTTAAATGGCATAAAATTTTGCTCATCTTCACCAAAAACCCTACACAGAGTCATGTATATTTCTATGGCCCTGGAAGTGAAGAATTCCATATTAAAAGGCTCTTTAATAGATCTTGTGACCAGTGGAAAATCTCCAATTGAGCCCAAGTGTGCCCTTAGTGCACTTTGCCTGACCTTATCCTTCTTAGACAAGTATTCTTTATCCAGCCCTAGTAGATCAATGGTCTCATGATAATCCAAGAGTGGCTCCAAACCAAAAACTCTCAAATTTCTTCAACATTTATACTTATCAAGAACTCACCATCTATTCTTCTTACTATCCTAACTGTTGGGTCATAATTTTTGGCAATGGCTATGAGTAGGTCAAAATCCATGAAAACAACAGGGACCACTAGTTTGCCTAAATCAAAATTCCAAATATTTCCATGAGGAGAAAATAGTTTTTTCTTTCTGAAAAACACTTCTTTAAAATATAGAGCCCTATTTTGGAAGTGGTAGCATCCCTGATCAAATTCCCTTTTTCATACAAGCCATTTGCAATTTTGAGCCTAGAGTTCATAGGAATTAACTTTTCAACCTAGGCCAACTCAATCATGGATTTAGGCAGTTGTTCAAGAAAGTCATCATGAATATTTCTACTTGCATAATCTACCTTTTCCAAAAAGACTTTCTTTGGAGGCATGTTTACTAACAATGCAAAATACCAGAATTCTTTATTGTCTAATGGATCAAGGTACTTATTTGGATATTTGCTACTTTTTTACTAAAATTCTACAACACATGGTGGACACTAGAAATTCCTTTGCACTTTAGTCACTTTGAGATAAAGCTTTCAACAGGCTCTAAGCTTTCTAAGAATCTAAAATTTGTTTGCATAAAGAAGAATTGAAGAAATCTTTTCAATATATACCTGGTTCTACTTCACATGAGGAGCCTTAATTTTCATAAATGGGTTGTAAGGAACACAAGGTGGAATCACCTTCTAAATTTGAAAACAAGCCATCAATTTCAAAAAATCTAATGATCTAGGAATAAAATTTTTAATGACTCAGTCTCAATCAGCCAGGTTGGTAGCCAACCCAATCAAAGTTCTCCACATAAGCCTTTCTTTTCAATGCTGGAAATTTTCACTGGACCCACTAGTACTTTTGGACACATGTCACACTATCACTATTTTTCTATGCATAAACATCAAGCAACTCCTACATGTGACATAGTGACCATCGTTGATGCAAATTTGATCAGATAATGCACACTTCATGATTATTTTATTGCAGCTATGGTGGGTCCTTCTAAATTTCCTTTGGTTGTCATGTCACATGCACTAAAGGTTGTGCAAGTTCCTATAGCAACATGGGACCCACCATCGATTGGGGAGAGATCTAACAACACCATTCAACACTTTTTTTTTTGAGTGTGAATCCACTTGGCACATGACATAATACCATCTTGCCATGTTGGCAGGGCTCTTTATGAAATGTGGTTTCTACGGTGCCATCTTTTAATCAGGTCCCACCCCATTCTAATTTTACAAGGGGTCACCATGTCACATTTGGCAAAGTTCTCATAATTTTTGGTGGCAACATAGCAACCACCATAGACTTTACAAAAATCCAATGTAATGAAATAATAGCACATTCTTTCCATGGTACATCCTTTACTACACCTAACACTTCTAACATCCCATCATGTTAACATGGCTCATTAATGATGAACATAATTTACAATACCTATATTTAGTTTTGGGCTTGCCATGTTTCTCTTTTGTGGGAGCTTGCCATGTCACGACCAATAAAATTCTCATGATTTCCAATGGTGACATAGAGACCACTCCTAATCTTAAAAGATCTAATGGCATAGGCAAAACACATTAAAACCATGCTGAAATTTAAATGGGTCCTAGAGGCACAGTACTTGCTTGGCCGCCATGCCACATGCTATAAAATGAACAAAATTTTCTATAGTGACAACATGAATATCATAGATCTTAAAAAGATCTGATGGTAAGGAATATTTCGGGAGATTATGAAGCAAAAATGAAAATTCTTTAAAAGGTTCCCAAAAAATATACTTTTTCAAAAATATTTTTTCCTGCTTGAATTATAAGGTAAAGGCATATGACCAAAAGGCCTTTCTTAGGGCACATATTTTGTTTGGTTAGGGTTTTTCTTAGGATTAATCAATTTAGAAAAAACCAAGCCCTAATTTGCATATAAAAACTAGGAACACTCTTAGTGAAATATACTCAAAAAACATGAGATAAAAACACGACCAACAATGCAATAGACATAATTGTGGTTGCTATGGAGGGCATAGCAATGACTAATGGAAAGAGTAAGATTTTGGTGGCTTACCATGAAGTTGGACATGTAATTTGTGAGTAAGTACAAAAAGCTAAACATCTATTGGTACTTTATTGTATGTTTTTATGTAAACCCTTCACATATGTATGGACCACATGTTGGAAGTCTGATTTGCAATGATATATGATATCAATGTGTGTTTTAGAGGAAACTAAATCTTGTTTGGTAACTATTACAAGGTCAACATGATGACCCCTAGACATGATCCAATTCAAAAAGTTACTCTTGTACCTCGAGGACAAGCACATGGTCTTACATGGTTTTTGCTTGGAGATGACCTAAGTCTTATTACCAAGTAGCAAGTCTTTGCTCAAAGTGTGGGGGCTCTTGGGGGAAGAGCTGCAAATAAAGTCATATTTGGTGAACCAAAGGTTGCATCAAGTGCAACCAATGACTTGCAGCAGGAAACACAAATAGAAAAACAACTATTTTTCTTTAAGTGGAGAGTGTAAAGCATTCCCAAATGCACATAAAATCTAGCGCTGAAATTTGATAATCATTAATTCTAGAACTAAATTTTACAAAATATGAAATTATATCTATCTATATATCTATGTATTATGAAATTATATCTATCTATATGTATGTATGTACATATATATACAACTTCTAAATATTCTGTTTCTTGTTGCGTTGTCATTAGGATTTTGTTTCTCATTTCTCATTTCTAGTAACATAGGTCAACTATAATTTTAGACTTTCTATTTGAAATTTTCTATAAGTGAGGCATCAAATGGGAAAATTAGTATATTTTTCTATAACTTGTAGATAGTTATGAGGTTTGGAATGTCTGAAATTGGTCCATGGGCTCTATTGGGTCTTGTAGTCCAAAGTGGTGATATTGTTTTATGCATGATGGAAAGGAATTCCATATCAAAGAAGCTAGTAGAAGACATTGATAAAGCAGTGAGAGGCATTTCAAATAATGCATATGAGGTGGCTAAGAGCCATATTAGGAGTAACGAGGTAGTAATGGATAAGATTGTGGAGATCTTATTAGAAAAAGAGACACTTTCAGGGATGAGTTTAGGGCCATCCTATCTAAGTTTAAAGAGATCCCATTCAGTAGCAAGGATGTACATGCTATTCCTCAACTAGAATAAGTTTGATAGATATGGCTAAGAAGATTATAAGAATATACTATAAATTTATACACCAAAATGGGATGCAATAACTCTTTCATTTTTTGGATATGTAGATAGATTTTGTGTCTCTTGTTAGACACGTGTGCCATTATGTACAGTATGTATAGAATTTGTTTTAATAAAAATATAAATTTTATTATAAGTGATTTGCATAGAGTTTTGGCTCTATAATAAGTAATGAAGTACAAATATAATCCATGAAACACTCTAGCATTCCATGTAGCTTATTTTGGTTAGCTACTTTTCTTCCCAATATTGGGGCCTTTCCTAGCTCACAACACAACTTAGATTTCTTATAGGCATGAGATTGGGAAAACTTAGGATTAAAGTTATATTTCTTTGAGTATGATGTGGTCATTTCATTGAATCTTTAG
Source organism: Cupressus sempervirens (assembly GCA_028749045.1). Taxonomy (NCBI): domain Eukaryota; kingdom Viridiplantae; phylum Streptophyta; class Pinopsida; order Cupressales; family Cupressaceae; genus Cupressus; species Cupressus sempervirens. The sequence goes on from CM053793.1 coordinate 733,959,221, forward strand.
ACCATTTGTTATCTATTATCCCATTTTTTGTTGGTTATAGCTATTGATTATATAAAATGATGGGTTGATTATCTTCCTTCTTTTCTTCTCTTTGGGTTATTGCATGTTCACTTTTTGTTTTCTGTTTGAAAAATTTAGTTGGAAATAAATAATTGATTCTTTAAAAAGACTCTCTCTTCTTTATCTAAGAGGTCCCTTCATAATCAAAAAATTCCATCTCAGATCTGATTCTCATATAAATCTTTGAGAATTTGGATCATTTAAATTACATTTCTTCATAGGATAACAAGAATAGGAAAAATTAAAATCATTTTCTATTCTTTCAATTTTGAGTTGCATACCTCTTACAGAGTTTTTCTTCTATTAAACAACTCTTTTGTTGGACAATCAACCAAGTGCTCCTGGAGTAATGAATGCCAACTGGAAGAACCCACCAGCTTGGCCTATCATTCAATAGGAGATCCCTTCTTGTGGCTTGTCATAGGGGGATTATCTATTAGTAATGGGGAGAGATCTTTACTTCATTAGGGGTTTATACTCCTTAATGGAGATCCCAATAAGAATAGCTTTCTTGTGGAGCCCTTTGTTTGGTAACTGTTGGAAGCACAAATCCTATCCAATCAACCACATACCTCCCACAAGATATGCCCAAAATCCTTAGCTCCAATAGTTCTCATAATCCTAAAATCCTCAGCTCCAATAGCTCCTCCAATCCTCAACTCTAATAGCTCCAATAGTGCCATGGAGATGAAACAACAAGCAAATAAACTTTTTTCTATTTTATTATTTGAACCCGAGTTCATCAAAATTTTGACCTAATTGGGAAACCCTATGTTGGTCAAAATTTCAACCAACTCAGGCATAAAAGAAAGAGTATTGAACAAGTCTCTTCATATGGTGGTTGAAAATTTGGGTCAAAATTTGACCTATAATGTTCTAATGGATTAAGGCACTAGTCTTTAGGTTGAAGAAATCAAGCAATAATATTCTTGTCTTAGCATGAACATATTTTATAAATTAAAATTATTATAGAATTTATGTCATAATGGAGTGTAAAGTTGGTCATTACTTGTTGCACAAATCTTTCAAGTTCATTATTATCCCTAATTAACTTGTCATGTATTTTAGCAATTTCAAAGGGTTATCAAATCCTTAAGTTAACCCCTCTTGGTTTAGCATAACCTGAAGTGTAGAAAGCATTATCACTTTCTTAAGTTGGTCCAAGACTGAATAGGGTACGCCAATCATGGAAAGTAGCTAAACCCTAGGTAATATGTTATTTTTTGTTTTCTTGGTTTCAAGTGCAAATATATTAAATTAGAAACCAAAAATAGCAAAGAAGGGGTCATCAGAAACTAAGGAGACCAAGAAAGGTCATAAGAACAAGTTGAGAAGGAAAGTTACTATTAAACCTGATGAAGAGGAGGAGGATGAAGCCAAGAGGACTAAATCAGATGATCTGAGTAAGTTTGAGATAGTGCCAAGGAAATCTCCTTAGGATATTGAAAAGGTGTGTGAGAATATTAGAAGTTCACTAGAGTTAACAAGTTTTAAATGTATAAATTAAGATACTCTAGATAGAAGGGATACATAAAAAGTTGATCATGCAATTTTGGATATGATGGTGAATTTTAAATACACACCTATAGAACTAGGTAAGGAATTGCCCAAGGAATTATATAATAGCATTGATTCAAAGTGAAAATGGGAATTATCCATTGAAAGACAAATAGGGAAAATATGTTAGCCCAAATTATGCCTAATTTAGGAAAGACTTATATGTCTATAGCCTTGAACAATTTTGCAAAGAAATTTGTGCCTAAGACATGTTAGAAACAATAGTCCACCAAGATAACTGAGAGGGAGGGGTTGAATAAGTTATCCAACAATTATAATATTTATCTTCTTTAAAAAAACTTAACAATTCAACTAAAGTAAACAACAACTAGAATAAAATGCACATAGACAATTACACTAGATATGCTAACTAGGGAAACCCTTGATCAGAGGGAAAACCCCAGTGGGAATGATGCCCACAAGATGATGTACTGATATAAATATTCCTTGTTAGAGGATGGACCCTGTTAGGATTCTATAAAAACATTTAGTACATAGAATCCCTATTAGGAGACTTTGAATCCCTATTAGGAGATTCCAACCCTATTAGGAGTTGTGGTACAATGGATGCAAGATGAGCCCATTGCCCAAACATGCAATTTCAACTACTACTCAAACATGTAATTTATTATTATGTTCTCCTTCTCTTTTTTTTGTCAACTAAACCAATCACTGTCAGACCTTGTAGACTAGGTCACGAACCTTGGATCCAAATATCAAACCTTAGATCACTCAATAAAACCTCGGCAATGAAGTTTCCTTCACTTCCACACTACTCTGCTCAACTTCACATTTCAAACTTTCTAGTTCTTATAATCAATCATAAAACATACCATTCCATATCATGATAAAGTAAAATCACCTTCCTTTATACCAAGTCCTCAAAATGATTCCCTGAGTTGGCTATTAGACCTTCTCAATTAACTATTATAGGACCAAATTAAGAACATATTACACTTAGCAATAACATTAATCTTTCATCTTGCAACTTGAATATCTTTTCATACACACAAAATTATGATGAGCAAGCTTAGCCACATCATCATAAACATGTCTTCCTTGTGTCCTCAACCTCAATCCTCATAATATCAACTTTGCTAAGAGATATAACAAGTTTACTAGAACATGCCTTTGGAAACTCTATCTCAGAACAGACATCACCAAAACTTACATAACTTCTTCTAAACTTATCCTTTCATCTTCCAATGTTAACTACATATGCTAGATACTTAGAAGTATCTCCCATAACCTCAGGTAGTTAGAATACTCAACAAGCCATCCATACCAACTTGATCTTTTCATTGTTCTTCTATCAAATACCACAAAAAAATGCTATGTTGACATCAATGACAAACTCAATCATGAATGTAACATATCATCATAGTAGCATATCTACAATACTCCCCCATAGGAATATCATTAGCATTCATACATTCAACTAATCTTCTAACAATCTCTCCCTTTGGCATTGATGGAAACATAGATGAAAATCATCTAGTTCCAAGAATACCAACAAAAGATTGTTAATCTTCAAATCCTCTTCATTAATCATTCTTCCCCATTGATATAATTCAATGTGTTTTTTGTCAAATTGTCATTCCACATTGTTTTCATGCAATATTCTCCCTCAACATAATATTTTTCATGCAATATTCTCCCCCATTGATATCAAAGTCAAAGGTTTTAGCCTCCAACATCTCCGCATCAAACTCTACAGCAACTTCTACTTACTAGCTTGAATGTCAAAAGACACTATTCAAAACAACATCCAACAGGAGCCCTACATGACTTTGTCCATCACAAATACTCCCCCAATATAGGAAGCATCAACATTCAGTCCAGACAAACAATGGTGCTTTGTTACCCTGGACTGATGCACTCTTGCATCTTCTACTCTGATGTAGGAAGATGCATAACCCCAAGCATACTTGGGTAGAAGCAAGGAGTTGGGTCTCAATTCTGCGGAAGTTCGTAGATTGAGATCGTGCTCCTTTAGAAATGGGTACCCATTTTAGGCTCAGGCACCCTATCCTACATTGAAAAAATGGGCACCTATTTTTTTTTAAATCAGGTATCCATTTTTTATTTTCAAAAAAATAGGTACCTCTTTTTTAAAATATAAAAAATTTATATTTTTAGAAATGGGTAACCATTTCTAAAAATTTAAAATTTTGTTTTTTGGGGGGATTTCATATGTTGATTTAACATTTTCAAAATGGGTACCCATTTTTTGAATTTCAAATAACAAGTGCCCGTTTCTTACAACATTAGGCATAATTTTTTTCTTCGACCTTAGATTTTGGTTTAGGATAGGTTTGGTGAGACCAAGCCTATGCCTTGACCTCTCAAGATTTGGCTAAGGCATTGAGCTAACAAATTCATGCCTTGCCATAATTTTTAGAGGGTCTTCCCGATCAATTTTTTTATGAAACAAAAACCCATTAGAGCTCTCGCTATATTGATTTCAAAAATATAAATTTTATAGTGCTATGATTTTATTTACTATTTTTGCATTATTTTTTAATGAAAGGTGGTACCTAAATGTAAAATAGTGAAGTTCACTAAAACTTTAATAACTTTTTAAACTTTTTTATTTTAAAATTTTTCTTAAATTAATTTACATGTCATCAATCTACATACAATTCTTTTGAAGTTTTAAAAAAAAAATTTTTTTGAAAAAAGTGAAATTTTGATCAAATTATGGTATCCATACATGAGAGGTTTTAAAATTTACCTTTATAGCCAATTAATAATTAATAATAATAAAAATATTGAATAAAAAATTAAGAAAAAATATTGTCATCAATCTCAGGTGTATTAGGTAACTCCCTTTAAAAGGATTTATGAAAATTCATTTATTTGTGTCAAATTATGGTGTTCGTACATCGGTGTGGTATGGTCCTAAAATAGGCATTTTAAAAAATTAGTTTTTAAAGATTCATACCGAAAAAAAAATCTATCATATGGATACACAAATAATTACATATTCAAAAACTAGATTTTGAACACTAAAATTTGTCCTCAAATTTTGACATCAATTGACAAAAAAAATCAAAAATAGGAAAAACACTTCCACTTTTTGCCCAAAAGTGAGACCCAATTTCTTGCACTTACCCACCTAACAAATACTCAAAAGTCTCTTTGGGAAGAGGCTTAATGAAAATATCTACAATCTACTCTTTGGTGCTTACATACTCCAATATAATTTCCTTACCTATAACTTTCTCTCTCAGCATGTGATACTTGATAGAAATGTGCTTAGTCTTTGAATGCATTACTAGATTCCTAGACATTTTTACCATGCTTGTGTTGTCACAATATATGACAATAGGTTCACTGATTTCTATCCTTATATCCTTCAGGATTTGCTTCATCCAAATGACTTGATTGCAATTATTTGCTACTGCAACATACTCTGCTTTCATTGTACTTTGTGATGAAGATCCTACTTCTTGTTTAACCAAAAAACCAATCTTCCTCCAAGAAAGAAAGCTCCACTACTGGTGCTTTTTCTATTATCCATACTACCTACCCAATCTGCATTAGTATCAACACTTAGAGTAAAATCATTAGATCTGTCATAACACAATCTGAACTCAGATGTTTCCTTTAGATATATAAATATCCTTTTTACTACTACATAATGTGCTTCTCTAGGATCAGCTTGGAATCTCGCAACAATTCCATAATCATTTGTTATATCTAGCCCTATGTGAGTTAGATATTGCAATCATCCAATCATAGATTTGTACCTTTTTTGTTCAATAGCAGGTGTCTCATCCCTTGTAGATAACTTGTGTCGAGTTACCATAGGTGTTCCAATGGGTTTACATGCTTCCAAACCAAACCTTTTCAATAAATCCTTGAAGTACATATTCTGAGAAATAAAGATTCCTTCTTTATTTTGTACAATCTACAATCCTAAGAAATATTTCATCTCTCCTATCATACTCATCTCGAATTCTTTGTTGATCTCTTTAGGAAAAAATTTTCTTTCCTCATCATTTCCTCCAAATATGATATCATCAAAAAATATTACCAAAATCATCAAACCATCATCAATTTCTTTCCAATACAAATTATTATCTGCCATACCTTTTTTATATCTAAGTTTTGTCAAATGTTTGCCTAACCTTGCATACAAGGTTCTGGGTGCTTGCTTCAATTCATACAATGCTTTCCTTAGTCTAGATACTATATCCTTGTCATATGTCAAAGGACATCCTTCAAGCTATTCAATGTATACCTCTTCTTCAAGTTCTCTATTTAGAAATGATAACTTGACATTCATTTGATATGCTTTGAATTTATTTTGTGCTGCATAGGCCAAGAATAATCTTACTGCTTCTATTCTAGCCACTACAGCATAAGTTTCCTCATAATCTATCCCTTCTTGCTCTGAGCAACATTTACATACCAATATTGTTTTGTTTCTTACAACTTCACCTTGTTTATTCATCTTGTTTCTAAATACCCATTTAGTTCCTATCACATTCTTGTTTGCTGGTCTAGGGACCAATTCCCATGTCTCATTCTTAACTATCTGATCCAATTCCTCTTTCATGGCTTATTTCCAATAATCATCTTTACATGTTTCATCTGCATTCTTAGGCTCAACTTGAGATAATAAGCATAGTTCTTCATTTAGTCTGCTTCTTGTCATCACACCTTTATCTTTTCTTCTGATGATCTACTTGGATGGGTGATTCTTTATCATATTCTTTCTTGAAGTAGGAGTTTCTATTTAAACTCTTGGCTCTACTGAAGGTTCCAAACTTTGTTCCTACCTTGGCTCTCCCTCATCCTGCAAATAATTGTTAGTCTCAAGAAATACTTCATCATTCCTTGGCTTAGTAACAAAATCATCATCTAAATTGTAATCAACTATCTTGTATTGTATTATGAATTCCTCATTAATTCTCACATTTTCACTTTCATAATAGTCTTATTCTCTAATTATAACATCTATAAGCCTTGCTTTTCAATGAATAACCAAGAAACATATCTTCATCACTTCTAGCATCAAACTTACCAATTTCATCATCTCTTTTGATATAAAACTTACTTCCAAAGATTCTGAAAAACTTAACTATAACTGAGTGACCAAACCATAATTCATAAGGTGTCTTGTTTGTGTCTTTCTTAACTTGCACTCTGTTCATAGTGTATATTTTTGTATTCTCAACCTCTCTCCAAAATGTCTTGGATACATAATTCTCTACTAACATAACTCTTATAGCTTCTGTAACTATTTTGTTCCTTCTCTCTGCAACACCATACTGTTCAAGGTTTCTCAGAGCTGATAGCTGTCTCTTAATTCCATTTTCTTCACAAAACATGTTATACTCATTTGAAGTAAATTTTCCTCCTCTATTTGATCTTAACCATTTAATCTTCATACCAAATTTATTTTCAACCCTATTCTTGAATATCTTAGACTTATCAAATGCCTCAGATTTCTCTTTAAGAAATGCAATCCAAATCATTCTAGAAAAATATCAACTAGAATCATAAAATACCTTTCACCATAAAATCCTTTAGTCTTTGTAGGACCATTGAGATCTATGTGTACGATTTCCAACTTCATTGTAGTGGTAAATTTCTTGTTGGGAAAAGAAGTTACGTTATGTTTAGCCAAAACACACTCCTTGCAAATTGTGTTAGTAGGTTTTACAATCTTTATAAATCTCTAACTGCAAACACTCTACTAGTCCTCACAATACTATCAAATTTTATATGAAAAAATCTCTTATGTCATAACGAACTGTCATCTAGCTTTGCAACCAAACATGTCATTTCAATAGGATTCAACTGAAATACATTACCTCTAGATCTAGTTCATTTTCCAATTACCTTTCCATCTTTAATTATGCATGTCTTTTCTGAACTGCAATTGATAACCTTTGTCTACTAATTGTCCAACACTCAAAATATTGTGCTTTAAATTATCAACAAAGTATACATCTTCATTTTTAGTCTTACCATCAAGAGTTATAGATCCACTACCTTTAACTTGGCATGTTGCATTGTTTCCAACTCTAACAATTCCTCCATTTTGACTATTGAAGTCAACAAACTTGTTCATGTCACCAGTCATATGATGTGAACAACCACTATCAATTATCTAATTAGATTTCTTTTCAACTAGTGACACCAAAGCTACCTTCTTTGGACTTTCTTCTTTAATTTCCACAAATCAAATTTCATCATCACTAGCACTTAATGCTTGTTCATTAGAATCATTATCTTCATTTGCATATAAACACTCTCTATCTTTTCTAGGCTTATGATTTCCCTTATACTTTTTCTCTCTTTTAGGACCCTTAGATGCATAATGACCATATTTATCACAAGTCCAACATTTAAAGATTTTCTTACCTCTTTTTCCTCTTCTTACTAGAAGGGCTACTCCTTCCTCAATCTTTTTGTCCTCCTCAGATTTGCTACTTCTAGCAAAATCTCCTCTAGCACTTGTGCTCCTTGATAAATTAGGTCAAATATTCAAGGCACTGAAAGTTGTCACTATTCTGCTTAATTCTTTGGACTGTCTAAGTTCATTCTCAACTGCTTCACGTCTTCCAAGCAATGTCTTCTTTGTGAAATCTTTGGTACAAGATATCAACAACTGTATCATCTAAATTGCTGACTTAAATAGTGTTGTTAGAGTATTCAATATCTTCCATCATTTTAGCATCTTGAAATGCACAAATCCAAATTTGTAGCCTCAACTTCTTACAATGTGCATCAACTTCAAAACTATTCTCCAAAGCTTTCCAAATTAAATGTGAAGTAGCAAGTCATTTTACCTGATTTTACTCAATTTCAAGAAGTGCAGTCAATAGTGCTTATCTAGCTCTCATGTCACACATGAAAAGATCTCTTTCTGCCTCGATGCAAATTTCCAAATCCTTTTCAGCAGTGATTCTCTTCTCTGATTATGTCAAGATCCAATATCATAGACCCATACACAACATATGTGTCTTCATCCTTTCTTTCCAATTGTCATAATTTGTTCCATCGAACTTTGAACTATCTTTCCTAAACATGTTTGTCATGGATCTCCCAAAGTTGTTAAAATTTATCTTCAAGCACTTGATGCTCTGATACCAATTGTTAGAAATAATAGTTCACCAAGATAACTGGGAGGAGGGGGGTGGTGAATCAATTATCCAACAATTAAAATATTTATCTTCTTTCAAAAAAATTAACCATTTAACCAAATTGAAAAACAACCATAATAAAATGCACATAGACAATTACTCTAGATATGTTGACTAGGGAAACCCTTGATTAGAGGGAAAACCCCAGTGATGCCCACAAGATGATGTACTAATATACATATTCCTTGTTAGAGGATGGACCCTGTTAGGATTCTATTACAAGATTTAGTACATAGAGTCCCTATTAGGAGACTTTGAATCCTTGTTAGAAGATTCCAAACTTGTTATGAGTTGTGGTACAATGTATGTAAGATGAGCCCACTGCCCAAACATGCAATTTCAACTATTTCTCAAACATGTAATTTACTATTATTTTCTCCTTCTCTTTGTTCTATCAACCAAATGAATCATTGTAAGACCTTATAGACTAGGTCACAAACCTTAGATCCAAATATCAAACCTTAGATCACTCAATAAAACCTTGGCAATGAAGTTTCCTTCACTTTCACACTGCTTTGCTCAACTTTACATTCCACACTCTCTGGTGCTTATAATCAATCATAAGACATATCATTCCATATCATGATAAAGGAAAATGTCCTTCCTTTATACCTAGTCCTCAAAACAATTCCTTGAGTCAGTTGTTAGACCTTCTCAATTAATTATTATAGGACCACATTAAGAACACATTATACTTAGTGATAACATTAATCTTCTGCCTTACAACTTGAATATCTTTCTATACACGCAATATTATGATGACCAAGCTTAGCCATGTCACCATAAATATGTCTTCTTTATGTCCTCAACCTCAATCCTCAGAATATCAGCTTTGCTAAGAGATATAACAAGTTTACCAGAACATGCCTCTGTAAAATCTATCTCAAAATAGACATCACTAAAACTTACATAACTTCTTCTAGACTTGTCCTTTCATCTTGTGACATTAACTACATATGCCAGATACTTAGAAGTATCTCCCATAACCTCAGGTATTTAGAATACTCAACTAGCCATTCATACCAACTTGATCTTTATGTTGTTCTTTTATCAAATACCATAGAAAACTACTATGTTGACATCAATGAAAAACTCAATCATGAATGTAACATATCATCATAGTAACATATCTAAAATACTCCCCCATAGGAATATCATCAAGATTCCTACTTTCAACCAATCTTCTAACAAGACAAGGGCTTGTAAAAGTCTGAGAAGTAGAATTGAAGATGTTGTTCAGGAGAGAAAATTTGTATGGAAGAAAGGCTTTGGGCTAATGCCAACACAAGTTGAAGCGGAAGATAAAGAAGATGACAAAGTTGAATTGGATAACATAGAAGACCTACACAATAATGCATAACAATTAGTAGAAATTGTAGAAAAAATGACTGAAGATATGGAAAAAGAGATAGAGATAGTCATCATTGAGGACGAAACCCCTACCACAACATTTCCCAATATGACTATAGTTGTCAAAGAGCCAGAGAAGATAGTGTCTACCAAGCAAGAGAAAGAGGAGCAAGCTCCTAAAATTGATTAAAGACACTCTGATGGACACCACCAATCTAGTTATTGTGCAAATCATGGAATATCCAAAAATTGGCAAGAAAGAAATGGATCAATAAGTTATTGTTATAATAACATAAATACCTATTGTTAGTGTTGATTACAATGCATGATTGCAACAAAAGACACTTGTCACAGATGTCAATGAACATAGTGTGTCAGAGGGTGAAAAGAAAAGAGATGGAGAGCCTACTAAGGTAGATCAAACCACAGAGGGTCATGTTGATGTGCATAACACTCAAATAGAGAAATGTAATACAAGTGAAGGAAGAGCACAAGTCTCAAGACCTCAGCCAAGGGAATAAAGGAGACAAAACCATCCAATGTTGCAAGGACCGAGGAATCAGATCAGGACATGAGGAAAAAGAGGAAGAGAAAGGACCGAGTGTAGAACCTCCTACACAATCTGAAGCTCAAAAAAGTGTTTCACCTAGACAATAGGTGATTACAACTTAGTAGGAGTCAGCTTTAGCAAGCATTGAGGCTAGTGGTGCATACAAGCTGAAAAGACCAAGTGTGGATGTCTCATCACACTCAATACAATTAGCATTGTTGAGTAGCAACACCCCAAAGAAGAAAATGATGAAGAAGAAGGCTAGATCACCTAGAAAGCTAGTAATGTTGGACGACGTTTAAAATGATCCCAAAATTTGACATTGATCACTTGACTTATGAGAAAATGGGAATTTTGCAAGATCTATTGGCCAAGAAGACCAGACAGGAATTATTAAGAAGGGAGCATCAATAGAAACATGTACTGCAAGAAATAAAGGATATCTTTGTTGATGCTTATGATACCAAAGATTTTGATGTAAAACCCCTAATAATGGACCAATTAGTTCATATTGTAGAAAAGGTAAATAATGATGACATGATGCAAATAAAAAAGTTATTGCAATGGTCCGAGAAGAAGTTTGAGATGAATTTTTTTGAGAAAGTGACAATTGAAATCATCATAAGGCAAGTTGAATTTTCAAACCTTGTAGATAATGTACAAGTAGTAAAGAACATTCAACTTTGTATAAGACATTATGTGATGCACCAAGGTTTACAAAGGATATTTAGGATCAGATTGAGAATTTTCAATTAGATTTGACATCTACTGGACATTCTTTGAACATGGATGCAAGTTCAAGTTCTATTCATTATAATAGATTGATTTTTTCTCAAGGGAGATTGGTTGAATTGCAAGCCACATATGGGAGAATGAGATTTTTTTTATTTCCATTCAATCAATGTCGATACCAAAAGTAGAGGTGATGTAGAGAGAGAGTTGTTATTAGCAAAGGAGATAACACAAAGCAATTTAGATCTCTATACTGTAGAAATTTTGGTTGATCTAGTTGCTTAGCTAGAAATAAAAATTATAGTTTTGGAATTTGTCAGATTGAGTTGGGATCATGCATTGGAAATGGTTATATAGATTTACAAACCATTTTTGGACAGATATGATTTGACCGCTTCACCCCAGTAGCCATGAGTGACAAAAACAAGGGGGGGATGTCATAAAAGGGAAATAAATAGGGAAATGTATATAAAGTGAAAATGCAAATGGATATGATCAAAGGTATTATTCTTTGAAAATTTTGTATTGAATACTCATTTTGAAGTTAGAGTATTTCAGAAGTCATGTATATATGTTGTATATATTGAATTCTTTTGAAGAAGGTGTCATAATCTAAGGGACTAATATTTTCAGCTTTGTATGTAATGTTGAATCACAACAAAGAATTTTTGCTACTAATGTCAAGGGGGGGATTGTTGATCCCTAAGGTATGTTGTCTATAAGTGTCAAACACCAAGTCATTTATTTGGTAGAGTTGGGTAGTCATCACTATGACTAAGTCATCCTATGAAGGTGTGGCTATGTATATTAGACTTGTTTGTATCTAAGTTGAAGCTAAGCAATTATTATTGCTGAGAAATTCTAAGGTCACTAAGTACTCCTTTACATGTCGAGTGAGATAGAAGACAATATAAGCTAAGCTATACAAAGTTAGTTCATGTTGAGTCATACAATATGAGCCAAGAATATAGAATCTAGGGACAACATGAAGATTAGTTATGACCAAGTGTCAAAGTGTTCATGTGCCAAGTAAACTAGTTTTGGTTTTTTTTTTGGAGTGGCACAAACACTAAGGTAAACCATTTTTGGCCAACTTAATGCATGTTTTAATGACGAAGGAGTAATTTAAGGAGATGATTATGCATTTTGTTATGGATCATTAATCTCTATGCAAGGTGATTAACCAATTAGAAAAATGGAAGGATTAAGTGGCAAAAGGGAGAGATTTGGATCTAGAAACTTCTCTAGTTGGTTATAAAAGGAAGATCCAAACCCTATTTTTGTGTGTGTGTGCGTGTGTTCACTTGAAGCGAAGTTTGAAGGAGAATAAGATAGAGTGATCAAGAAGAGCAGTGAAGGGAAGAATATAGAAATATCAAATTGGAGATTAGATCAGAGATTTGAAAGAGGAGATTTGTAATCAACATATTAAGTGCAAACTGAAGGATCGGCTACAGATACATTCTAACAAAGTGTTTAAGGGAAAATATCTTAACAGAGTCATCCTACTAGACCCTTGCAAATCTCATAATAGAGTGCTTACCTAGTCATAAGTTTAAATCCTTTAATCAAGGTAGACTGAATAAGTCATGTAATATCTTAATAGGAAAAAACCCTCATAGGGAAGATCATCAGAAGTGATCAAACTTGTAGCCCTAACATGTGAAATTTGTTGTTGTAGTAGTGAAGATTCATGGGTGTCATCCCTACCCTAGTTTTACCTTCACAATGGAGGGTTTCTAGGTAACCAACATTTTTTTGTTATGTGTTGATCATTTAATTTCATGTTTATGGATATGATTAGCTGTTAGATCTTATACATCATTTTAGTAAATGTTTATGTGATTTATGATATTGACTAAGATAAGTGTTTAAGGTGAAATATATTAGATTTGATATTTGTTTAAAGGTTAAAATTTTTATAGATCTTGATTCAACCCCCCATCTCTCAGTATCTAACTTTCCCAATAGACTTCCAAGAGCTGTGTATTTGGTTTTACTTAATCTTGACCAATTAAATTATAGCTAGCACTAACTTGTAGACTAGAGTAAAGGAGTTGTAAAAGAAGAAATGTTGAAACTACTAGGGTATACTGGTTCACCCCCCCCGCCCTCAATATACCAATCTATGATTGCACCAACATAATGCCAAGAACAACAATTAAAATAATTTGATAGAGGGCAAGACATATAATGCACATGAATTGATGAGGCTAAAGGATAAAGTAATAATGTAAAATGCATAGAGGCTATAAATAAAACATTAATTTTATTAACTTGAGGTACACAAATAATTTGAATTTTATTTAATTTTGGAAGGAGTGTTAACTAATTAAATAATACATTTTTGAAAATTATATACATATTCTTGAAGAAAATTAATTAAATAATAATATTCTTAAAATCAATATTAGAAGAAAATGGTGAAATTAATTAAATAAAATATTCAATTGAATAATAGACAAGCTATGTCAATGCAATAACTAAATAATTATTTTTTAGGTTTTATAAGAAAATGAGCTAAACTAAATAATTAAAAACTATTTAACTAATAGGGATAGAGGACTTAGTGAGAAGGTGATGACAATGACAAGATGAGAATACATTAGTCATGTACACATGTCTACAATTTCCAAGTCACTAAGTAAACTTAATATATGAACATATGCTGAAAGGTCCTAACTATGAACTAGTTAGATAATCTACTTTGTTAATGTACTAATAATGGAGAAAATAGATGTGAAAGACTTAAGTGTTCACAACAACACATTTGATGTATTTCTCCTGAATAAATCAATACTTGCAAACATCCAAAGAACAACAAAGCCCCCCATTGCTTGTGCTCACTCCACCCTCCCCTATCTACAAATTTACATCAATATGTTGAATGTAATTATCCAGCTATATGTTTTTACTTTTGAAAAAATAACTCACTTGATATACTAATTGTACAATAAAGTAGATCGATTGCTTTGATGGTCCAATAAGAAAGATGTCACCTTTTTTTTAATAAGAAATGATAAGCACAATAAGAAACATAGTCATGGACTCAAGATATAAAGTTGAGAAACTAAATGCACATTTGAAGCCATGTTTAACATCATATCAAGTTAGTGGTTAGTATAGCTAATAGGGCATATAAAAGTTAATTGAATTCTTGTTTTTTTTTCAAAATTTCTCTTATAGTAATAAAGTTGGCTAATTTAAAGATTTGGCAAAGAAGAATATGACCCTCATAATTAATATAGATTCCCAAAAGTTTATGAAATTTGTCATTCTTATGCATATATTAGACATTAAAGATTACAATGAACAAAACTTAGCAAGATGTGAATTACTAGAGCGTTCCCCCATGATTTATAGGATCAAATTTACATGCAAAAGATTATTCTATTGTTTAGAACCAATGTAGTCAAACTTTGATAATAATTTAGCTTATATTTGACTCTTATATTTCCAACACATCTAATAAATGATGCAGGAGCATCCTGGGTTACCTTGTATCCTACTCATTTGTGCATTCTAATAGTGTTAACCAAGTTCTAGCAGTGCTTACCAAGTTGCAGGTATTATCGAGTGGCTATGTTGGCCGAGTGATAGTTTTGACAGAGTTCGTGTATCGACCGAGTTGTAGTTTTGACTGAGTTCTAGTATTGGTTGAGTTTCATTTTGGGCCAAGTTCAGTGTTCACCAAGTTGCAGTTATGACCGAGTTTAGCATTAACTAAGTTGTAGTGTTGACTGAGTGTTCCTTCATGCACCATGTGAGCCTGATATTTGTTGATGCTTGATTCCTTCTTTGACCAAGTTTAGCTAACTTATGTATTTAATTTGGATCATGAATTTAATGATAGGATCTTGTCTTGGGATAAGTGCAAACCATTTTGAGGTTGACCTTTCTATTATGTAATATTTCAGAATCTTTTGTAAGTCATTTTGGCAAGTATAACTACAGGTATTTGGTTTAGTTTAGGGTAAGGACTTAGAGATTTTAGATAAGATGTTTCTGGAATTGTGAATTTGAAGTTGGATCCTAGATCTTGAAGTTATATTTTGTATTTGGTTGTAACCCAGAAGGCCTTACAACTAGGCATGTATGTTGATACTTTGATGAATCAATAAAAGTGTTTTTTTCTCTCTCTCCTTGGTGTTGTTCTCTATGTGTTTGCTTCTGTTGTGTTTACTAGGCAAGGTGTTTAGATAGTTAGGTGTGGCTTTGGCTCTAGCTATGCATATCCCTCCTTGCATCAAGAAATCATGATTTTGAATTATAGTTCAAAAACTTCAACCAAAGCAATCAACAACTATTGTAGACCATCAAAAGTAATGAAACTTTAATTTCTATTTATTTCCATTTTTAATATTTTTTGAGGTGGTTGTAGTGTTATGCAGACATCTTTAAGTAGGTGTTGAACAAGACTTCTAAATGACCTCTCTTTGATGCTTGTGTATGTATTGGATCTCATAGTGCTTGTCTTGACTACCAAAAAGTGAGAAGAATAGGTATAAGCCATTAAAGTCACATATGAAAACAAAAATCAATATTATCATTTAGAAATTTAAATGCACAAGTTTTCTATAATGACTATTGATTCCTTTTCCTATGGGGGAAGATCCTTAGCAACCAAACACATTCCAATAATCACACACTTGACCCCCTAAATACTAATTTTAAAGCAACATAGAAATGAGAACACATGATGTTTAACATGGCTTCAAATGTGACTTTATTTTATCAACTTTCATGTCTTGAGCTCATGATCTTGTTCCATGTTGCTCTTATCACGTCTCAAGAAAATGGTGACATGCACTTCTCATCGAACCATCAAAGTAATTGATCTACATCATAGTACATGTTACAAGTATGGTTGTCAATGCACCAAAAGAGTGGCCTATCAATGCCTGATACAATTAATTTACTTATAACCCCTTGTTAGAATTTGTGAGGGGAGCACTAACAATTTTGCCAAGAATCTCCCCCTCAACATTACCCAAGGGGATTCAAACTTATGACCTGTTGACAATTGGCTAATGAATATATGTAATTATTGTCATTTATGGCAACACATGATGCACATGCTTATAGGAAACCTCAGAAATAAAGATACTTAGCTTTTGGTACTCAAAAAATTGTCTAAGTATGAATTTGGTTTACAACAGTGTATTATTTTGTGTGTAACTTGTTATTGACATCATCTTGTGACTAGTGAAGTTAGATGGAGATAGTATACATGTTGACAATGATGTGTATAACCTTGGACATCATTATAGACTATACGAAAAAGTGATATTCGTGTTTTACCAGTGAAATAGGACAACAAAATTAAAGGGAAGAAATTATTTTGTTTACAAAATAATTACTTGACCAATTAGGGCTGACATCCTAGATGTTTACTCTAAGTTGGAAAGGTATATTATGGTCTTAGCTGACCTACTAGTAATTTGCGAAAAGGCATGGTATTTCTGCAAAGGGCATCTTGTAAATTAAAAGTGCAAGTGTAAGTGATGTGTAAGTTGTGCAAGTAGTGTGATATGCAAACTTTTCGTGGAAGTGATATATGTGAAGTTTGAGAAGCTATTTTTGTGATCCAAGATCAAGTGGAAGATCAGAGATCAATCAAGAAAGAAGTTATAGTACATATATACTAGAATTCTAATTACTTGCTTGGGTAGTGAGCTCTTCTTGTAATTGGAAGTGCATGTTTGGGCAGTGGGCTCATCTTGCATCTATTGTACTACAACTCCTAATTGGTTTGGCACAACTCCTAATAGTGTTGGAATCTCCTAACAAGGATTCAAAGTCTCCTAAAAGAGAGACTCTATATTGTATTTTCTCATTGACTCCTAATACGGTCCATCCTCTAACATGAAACTTATATATTAGTATATTATCTAGTGGGTATCATCCCCACCGGGGTTTTCCCTTGGCTAGGGTTTCCCTAGTTCACAAAATATGGTGTTATGAGTTATCTTTGTACATGGTTACTATTACTGTTCGACATTACATTATTACTTTCTTATGTATGGTTCAAAGTAATTTATAATATCTAGTTGGTGACTAATGTTTGTAGATTACTAATTTACCCCCTGCTCTCAATAATTCCTATTTCTAACAATTGGTATTAAAGCACAGTTTCTTGGAAGATGCTTAATAACTTGTGTAAGATCCCTATGGAACAGTTGATGAAGAACCTTGAAGAGGCACTTGAACAAATTGATGTCCTTATTAAAGAACGAGATAAGTTGGAGGATAGATATGAAGACTCCAAAGTATATATTGGATAGTTGAAGGATAGGATTGAACATGTCAAATCCAAGCCCGAATCTAGTTAATCTGAAACTAGTGATGATGATTATTCAAAGCCGAAGACAGAGTAAATGATCTTGAAGCATGAATTGAAGATTACGAATTTAAAGTTGACTTTGAAGAGTGATCCTAGCAAAATTGAAACTAATTTGAAGACTAAAAATGTAGAACTTAGAGAAAGTCTAGCAAAGAAGACATTTGAATTTGAAACATTGAAAGAAGATCATGAAGAACTCCGTAAGTACAACACTATTGTGAAAGGTGAATTAACTCAATGCAAGCAGAAACTTGAGAAGCTTTATTCTAGTAGAGAAAAGCTTGATGGTTCAATGTTAATACAAAAACCTACTTATGATAAGACTAGTCTTGGTTACCTATTTAACATGTTTGCAAAGAAACTCGAGATTAGATCAGATCCAAAAGAAAAAGATAAATCTAATGATAAGATTGAATCCAATCAATCTTCTAATAAACCTAAAGAAGTTGGACAAGACAAGGAAGTTGAGATTTTGGATGAACCAAAGCAAGTGGAATCTCCTCGGTAACCAGCCATGAATTTAGAGGTAAGTGTTTTTCATGTTATGAAATAGGTGATATGAAAATAGATTGTACAAATAAGTCATTTAATCATGTTAAGGATTTTTATTGTTATAATTGTCATGGTATGGGCCATAAAGAAATTGATTGTAGGAAACCTATATGATAATGATAGAAGGAATAGTAGAAAGTCTAGAAATACTAACCCTGCAAATATAAGAAGATCTAATGAAAGGACATTGAGAGAAGGAAGACCTTATAAAGAAAGAAGACAGATCATGTGTTATAACTGTAACAACTTTGGACACATAGCTCGGAATTGTCATGCACCTGATGATCAACATAATCCTAGAAGTAGAACTCTAGTATGTTAGTTATGCAACAACTTCGGGCATACATCAAAGTATTGTAGAATGGACAAAAAACTTCGGAGATAGAAGGAATAATGGAAGAAACTAAATGGAAATAGAAGGAATGATGGAAGAAACATAAAAAATGATAGAAGGAACCATGAAAGGAACTCCAAAACTAAGAAGAGAATGAAGAACAAAGAAATGTAGTCAGTGAACTTCGAGAAGAACTCAATGAGGCATTTGTAAAAGGATTAGACATCTCAAAAGAAAAGCTAGAAGATGATGAGATAGGAAGATTGAAGTTAGTAATTGAGTTTGATTCAATTAAGTTGAATTAAGCTTGTTCATAGCACCAAAATCTAAAACTTCATCTAGAGATCGAACTAGAGGTAGTGAAGTTGGGGAAAGGTGTATCGAGATAAGTTTAGACTGTATCTAAGCTCTCTTAAAATTTGGAGCTTATCAAAACTTGTTATGAGGGAATTAAGAGTTACTGTTATTACAAAGAATGTTAATTCTCTAGCAGAAGATAACAACTATGTTCTTACTGAGAATATTGTGGAGTGAAGTTTTTTGGAGCATTTTCATGATGGAAGGAAGCTATGGTAAACCTAAAGTAGCATCTAAAGATGGGATAAAAGACCTTGAGCAAATATTTGATTTCAGAATGTAATTAACAACTTTTTCATGTTTGTAAACTATGCAATTAATGCAAGTTTGAGTTAAAGGAATAAAATGGAGTACAGACTTAATTACCATTTCATTGCGATTACATCAAAAGTATAGAGCACTCAAAAGCGACTTGACAAGGCGATTTCAAAGCAAACCCTAAATTTGAAAAAAGAAGAAGTATTTTATTGTTTATTTGCATAATTTATTCGATAAAGTTTATATTTGATAGAATTGTGGATATCTCAGTAGTTCATAATGTTGAGAATGAGGAGAGACCGAAATTGAAAGTTGTTTTCATGAAACCCGTAGAAGGAAACCCTAATTCTACATTATACATTACTCTGAACAATGTAGTGTATTTGGAAGATGTAGGAAGTTATCTTAACAGTAAGTTTGAATCTATTGGGAGCAAGTATATGAACAAAGATATGGAATTAGTCATTAACCATGATATGACTGTAAAGCCCAGATTTGAACATTTGAAAGAACTAGACCTGTTCAAATATCATTTATACTAAGAATTGGATATTGATGAATGGAATCAGTTATACTAAGTAGAATACATGATGGAAAAATATGGATGGAAGATAATGTAGTTGATATTTTAGTCGACCTTATTCATGAGGTAATTGGTCTTAGCTAACAAGGCAGTGTACCTATAGGTGAGAAACTTGTTAAGAAGAAAGTTGAGAGCTACATAAAAAACAATTTATAATGGAAAGGGCATGGTGATTAGCACCATTAAACTGGATGATGTAAGATTCTTGAGTAGAATCATTGCCTACTCTATATGTGCAAATTCTAAAATTGATGAATTGTTAGCCAGATTCATCTATGCAACCTATAAGATATTTGTTGAGAAGGAATAAGTTAATCTTAGTGGAATTTTAAGAATGTAGCTTCTTGAAAACTTGGAGAAAATCAAAAGAACCAAGAATGGTGTGTTCAAATTTTGTCCCTAATCAATCATATATTATTTCATGTACTTAAGAAATTTCCATATTTATTAGTCACAGAGATTATGATCAGTGAGAGATGCATAGTGGAGAAGATCATAGATGTATGTAAAAGACATCTAGTAGATAAAATCTTGGATAGTGGGAATCTAATAATGAAAACATTTCATAATTAATTGAGACAAAGATTCATAATTGCACCTGCAATTGTAGAAAGATTTAAAGAAGATATATGTGTTATGCTTGACACAAATTTTACTTATATTCATGTAGTAGAACATCGAGAAAGATTTCTTGATCCCTTAAGTTATGAATTGGGTGATGAAGTAGAAGTTGGATACATTGATTTATTGTTGAAATCTGAGAAGGACCAAGCTGAGTATAGATTTGGGACTTATGAAGTGATTACCCAGTCAGCCCATTAGGCATCCTTAGAGAAGACATCTCACAAGAAGATAGAGGCAATAATGAAGAAAGCTTTAACAGAGGCTGGTATGATTGACAGTGAGTCATAGGCAGTCAGATAGACTATGAAACAATGCATAACTTATGTGCAACCTTTGTCAGTGTCTATTGTAGATACATCTTCAAAATAGAGCATTCCATATGCAGTAGTGTCAAATGTACAACCAAGTGAGCCAAAGAGAAAATAAAAAAGATTAGTTGAAGCTATGACCACCAAGACAAAAAGAGTCAAGCAACAAGCCATTGGACTAAGAAAGAAACAAAAGACATTGTTGACAATTGTTGAATCTAGTGAAGAAGAAGAAGAAGAAGAAAAAGAAGAAGAACCTAAACATGTAGAGAAGGTAACTACTTCTAAATAGTTAGCAAGAAAAACTCGGCAACCTTGGAAGCTGAAGATAGAGAAGATTAATGCAACCATTGCCAATGAAGGGAACTTTGTTTAGATGAAGAAATTTTATGACTCATAGAATAATATAGAGAAAGATCATATTGATATCTCTACTGTGAGATACATAATAGCTAACGATCTAAAACTTAAGGATATTGAAGGCATGATAAATCAAAAAGTCTATGGCAGACTTATTGAGAAGAAAACACCAACTCGAGAAGAGGACATAGAACTTTAGAAGTCTATGATAAGGATAATATGCAAGACTGATGATGAAGAAGTCAAGAGATTGTTGAACAATCTAGCACCTTACTTGAGAATCAAAGTAAGACCATTTCTTTTTATGGTGGGTGAGAAGGAAAAAATAAGAAGTGAAACAACAACAACCATAAGTCAGATGATGACAAAATCTAAGGTAACACCTTCACCTGCATCCAAAACTTTGGAAGTGTTAGTAAGTGGTGACACAATGCAAATTGATGGGGCCAATGTTACCATTAACATTGATGATACTAATCCTTTTGAGAGCTCAAAATATACCGAATCTCATGATGAGGATATTGAAGATCAATTGAAACAAATTGAAGAGGAGAAGAGACTTTTAGAGGAAGAAAAGAGGAAAATAGAAGAAGCCAAGCAAAAATTGCTTGAAGATGAAAAGAGAAGAATAGTTGAAGAAGAAATGAAAAGGAAAAAAGAGGAAGATAAGAAGAAGAGAATAGAGGAGGAAGAAAAAAGAGAAAAAGAAAGAAAATAGGGGGAAGAGAAAGAAGAAAGAAGAGTAAAAAAGGTAGTTGAAAAGAAGCAAAGGGAAGATGAATCTAAACCATCTAGTTCATCTACTCTACTTTCACTTGCTAGCCTAACAACTGATGATGAAGATCAAACTAACTTGATCTCATCTTTGTCAAAACTTATTGAAAAGAACAGAATAATGAAGAGCCTATAGAGAATCTTGATGGAGGTTACTAACAGATTACACAGTACTCTAGCAGTCTAGCATATAGAGGCAGATCCTGAACAGAGAGCACAAGCAATGCTAAAATCTTTTGATGAGGAATTTACAAATTTTCTGAATGTTACAGAGTCAAAGGCCAAAATTTCACATGATGCTAATTTATTTAGCACTATTTGTCAAAATATAAAGAATGATTTGATAAGTCTTGATACTTGTATCAAAGAATTTTGGAAATGTCAACAAGATGGCAAGATATTGTACATTAAGTGTACCCTATCTCATAAGTTGACCAAGGATCTTGATAGTCAAATTAAAGGTAAGATGAGTGAGCTAGAGGCTCTATCTAGCTAGATACAACATTCTTCTAGTAAAATTGATGACTTTGAAAGACAAGTGGCCAGTATTCATTGTGATATCACGAAACTGGAACTTTAGAAGGAACAAATTTTGAAGAGATTATCGGATTTCAGAGAGTCTATTGCTTTGAAAATATCTATTATTGAGAGATAGTTGGAGGAGTGTGTCAAAGCTAATGACACCTACTCAAACTTTTTATACTCTGATCTTAATGTAGTTGAGATTGCATCATATGTCTAATGTGCAATTCTCACCTCTACTGAATCAACCAAGGATACATGGATAAAAGGTTTAGCCAATCTTAAGGCAAGTTTTGATGATTGCATGAAGGTACTATTAGCTTAAGGCAGAAGAAATTTTTTTTTGACAATAGTTAACAAAATTTTTGACAATAGTTTTTGATAGTCTTTGACATTCTAACTTTTGTCATTGATGTCAAAGGGGGAGAAGATGCATAAGAAAATTGTAAATCAGGTAAAGGAGAAGATAAAATTGTAAGGTATGAAATCATATTGTAAGAGGGAGCATATGTAAGATGGATAAGTTGTAATAGATGATTAATGAAATGCCATTTTATTGTTTTTCACAAGTTTTTAATACTTAGCCTATTTTCCTTGTTTTGTTGCCATCAATGCCAAAGGGGGAGATTGTTGACAATTGGATAATGAAGATATATAATTGTTGTTATTTATGGCAAGACATGATGTACATGCTTACAGGAAACCTTGGAAATAAAGATACTTAGCTTTTGGTACTCATAAAATTGTTTAAGTATGAATTTAGTTTACAATAGTGTATTATTTTGTATGTAACTTGTTACTGACATAATATTATGACTAACAAAGTTAGATGGAGATAATATACATGTTGATGATGACGTGTATAACCTCAGACATCAGTATAGACTGCACAAAAAATTGATATTCGTGTTTTACCAGTGAAATGGGACAACAAAATTAAAGGAAAGGAATTATTTTGTTTACAAAATAATTACTTGAACAATTATGGCCAACATCCTAGATGTTTACTCTAAGTTGGAAAAGTATATTATTGTCTTAGCTGACCTAGCAACAATTTGTGAAAAGGCATGGTATTTATGGAAAGGACATCTTGTGAATTAAAAGTACAAGTTGTGCAAGTATTGTGATATGCAAACTTTCTATGAAAGTGATGTATGCGAAGTTTGAGAAGCTATTTTTGTGATCCAAGATCAAGCTGAAGATCAGAGATCAGTCAAGAAAGAAGTTACAATACCTATATACCAATTACTTGTTTGGGCAATGAGCTCTTATCGTAATTGGAAGCGCATGTTTGGGCAGTGGGCTCATCTTGCATCTATTGTACTACAACTCCTAATAGGGATTCAATGTCTCCTAATAGGGACTCTCTATACTAAATTTGCTCATTGATTCCTAGTAGGGTCCATCCTCTAACAAGGAACTTATATATTAGTCTATTATCTAGTGGGTATCTTTCCCACCAGGGTTTTCCCTTGGCTAGGGTTTCCCTAGTTAACAAAATATGGTGTTATGAGTTATCTTTGTGCATGGTTACTGTTACTGTTCAACATTACTTTATAACTTTCTTATGTATAATTTAAAGTAATTCATAATATCCAGTTGGCGACTAAAGTTTGTAGATTACTAATTCACCCCCCTGCGCCCCCGCACCCCCACCCCACCCCACCCCATATGGTTCGGTAATTGCATTCAACATATTGATGTGGATTGATTAATAGATATGGGAGGGTGGAGCAAGGGCAAGCAAGGGGGGCCTCTAGTGTTCTTTGGATGTTTACAAGTATTGAACCCTGTTAGCACTTTTAGCCCCAAAAATGATAAGATGTATATCATAGTCAGTCATATTTGAGCATTTCCATTGGTAATTGGCCCATTTCTGCACCACTATTGGGACATGTGTTTGCAAGTACTAACAATTTTTAGTGCATGATTTTTGGTGCATCTTTGGGTGAGTATTAGGCAATACTTTGAAATTGCCACTATTTAACCCTTTAACACTTGATGATCTCTAGGGGAAGAGCACCAATAACCAAATGTGTCCCAATAATCACACTCTCTAGACATACTTAACCCCTTAGTTACTAACTTTGAAGGAGCCCATAAATGATAACACATGTAGTAATAACCCATTTTTTTGTAGTTTATTGGTTGGTAATTGCCCATTTGTGCACCATTGTTGAGGCATTTGTGCTTGAATGTTCAAACGTTTGTTCACAAGTATTCACACTTGTGAGTGAACGATTATCGGTGTATCTTTGAGTAGGTATCATATGACACTTTGAATTGGTCACCTTTGATTCTTCGACACTTGACAATCCCAAAATGGAATTTTGTTAATATTCACAAGCCTAGAAATTAATTTTAAGGTGTCAACTCACAAACATAGACAATGATTTGTTTTGTCAAAATCTAACAAATAGTTTAGGTTCTACAAGTGCGAGACGTTAGCATGTGTAGGTAATGATGGTCTTCCACGACAAGGATGTTTCACTAATATCTAGAAACCAAGAATTTTATTTTAAAATACCAACTCACATACAAATACAATAATTTATTTATTTATTGGTTCAAATCTGACATATAATTTAAACTCTACAAATACCTAAATTTTGTTTAGGGTGTGGTGCGCAGCTCTTCCCCTAATTGAGATCTAAAATAGAACAACTATAGATGTGAATTGATGGGAGGAGCTTGGAGTGGTTTAGAGAAATTCCTTAAAAAACAAGTAGAGGTGGGGTCCGAAGGGATTGGTTTGATCTGAATTGGTTTTGGGAGTTGTGGCCGTCCAGGGCATAAAAAATGGATGCTGGTCCCACTTCAAAAGCATTATTAGGTGGCCCTTTAAGGTTTCGAAGCTGCGTGGAAGGAATGGATGGCAAATGTATGTATGCATGAATGAACTTGGTATGAATGAAAGGATGGAATTTCACAAATTATCTCAACATGACATGTTCATATTCATGTGGGTCGCTTTTGCCTGTCTCTTTGACTTTGACTCTGCCGTGGGCTGCCGGTAATAAATCAATACAATGCACAGGGTTTGGGATGTGATTGACAGGAGCATACATGTTATATGATACATTAAAATATCTTGCTTTGAATTGCAAGGCAACGGTAAGAAACAAAGTGGCTAGATTTGAAAATTTCATCAATGTCGCTGTTCCTGGCCCTGCTATAAATAATGGCAGGTCGGCTGGAGAAGGGATTAAAATATGGGTTTTCATCAATCCAAAAATATGTCTCTGAAAATGACCACAAATTTGACATTGTGAAAAATGACTTGTGGAGGAAAAAAAAACCAAATCAATGCTGTTTTGGCAATGGGTGTATGCATGGAAATGGAATCATTAGATCCTAGGTGATCAAGAAGGAGAAACGAAGAAGAAAAATATGTGGTTTCTAAACATGGGTATCAGTGGGTTTTGCTCCCTTTGAGGGTTTTGAGAAGGAAGTTTAGAGGTTTGTCTGATATTAAATTTGGGCAGCAGTTAAAGAGTAGAGTAGAGTAGTGGGTGGTGGGTACGGGCCCTCCATTAAAACAAACAAGACAAAGTTTTTGTGCAGCAGTTAAAGAGTATAAATGAGTAGTAGGTGGAGCATGGGTCCCTGTGGGCTTCAAGACAAACTTTCAGGCCAAGCTTAAGCAAAACTTGGGCACCTTATTGAGGGATACGTTTATTTTCTTTAGGCTAGATGAATGGGAAATGGCATTGGAAGAGGCTTGTTATATTTGTCGGTGGAATTTCAAAGATTTCTGTGTCTATGTAGGATTTGATACCAAATCAATCCTAGAGCTTGCTAGTTATTGGAACAGAGGAATGCTAGATAGAGCCCATCGTGTGGTAATTTATAGTCTAGTTCTACTTCTCATCCTAACTACATATATAGAGATCCTATATACAGTCAGGTATATAGAGGATTTGAAAAGGTTCAAAATTGTAAAATGGATTGTAGAATGTTCAATTCAAACACAGCAAAGATAATAAACTTAGAGAGAATGATGATGAATGGCTGATAGCAGGCATTCTACAGAAATACCCACTTCTCCAAACCAGCAAGTATCTTTGTCACAAGGCATGATTCAAGGGTTTCCATCCTCCTGCCCTACCCTGAACTTCATGTATTAATTCTTTCTTATCTTTATTTCTTTAAAAAATATCCAGTTTTGAGATTTTTCTGTAAGTTTTTAAGTATGCTAATGTTGGAATCCAGCCTTATGTCTAATTGTGCAAGAAAGATCGGCCATTTTCGGGAGCTAGCCATTTGACCTTTTACTGAAGTAAAACCAACCTTCCTTGGCCTCAAGTTAGATTTTTTCTTATTTAACAGTGGGGCTCGAGATATTTTTTCCAACCTTCCATGGTCTGAAGATATATAGATTTTTTTCTTATTTTAATAGTGGGCCTAGAAATATTTTTTAATTCAATAGAAGGGCTAGAAATGTTTGTTGCTTTGTAGGTTAGGTATCGAGAACTTTCTCCTCTTCATTTTTTAATCTGTTCTGTTGATTGAGTCGGTTCAACTTGATTACTGGTTGATACCCATTTCCTTTTTCAGATTTCGTTTTTGGGCACTAGTTGTAGTGGAGGTGCAAGCGTGCCCTTTTAATGCTTCAAGCAATCTGAGTTACAGTGAAACCTGTACAATGTTTGCAAATATATGTATGTTATACAAAGCAAAGGTGTTTCAAGAATTAAAGACCAGCTGACCTTGGTGAAATTTCTTTGCAAATTATAGATCGTCAAGAAGCACTGGATTGGAAGCTTTCAAAGACCACCATGAAGTATATGATCTTGCAGAGCTGGAGAGGGCTATCATCTTGAACCAAGAACAAGGACAAAATCGTTCCGGGCTTGCAGAAAGACGTAGGTGTTAAAACACTAGTAGCAGTAAGCTACTGCAGTCTTCTTTAGCAGTACTATCTTTTAGTATTTGAAGTATATCCTGGGCAGTGAAGTTTGTATTTTGAAGTTTGTCTATCAATGTCTATCTAGCAAACGGATACTGATTGGGCAGTGAAGTTTGTATTTGGAGTCGAAATTCAATCTTTCCTGTCGAATTTGATCAAAATCCAATCTTTCCTTTCCAATATGGTTCAAAATTCAATGTTTAACTTTCGAATCTGTATAAACGATACGATTTTTTTTGCAGCACTTTGATTAATAAATGCTTTGAAGAAATCAATCAGACAGGGATTATCTGAACGCAAAAGAATCATAGCGAAGGAATGGACTCAGAAAAGTACTTTTGTTTGTTCATATCCTACTCTGGATAGCTTGTCTTGCCAGGGAATTTCATCACATTGAAAGCCTACAATGCAGAATTTACCTTATGCCCTACACCACCTGACAAACAAGATATCCTCTGACGGTCCCTCTAATTGATGTGGCTAATTAATTGATTGTGTGTAGCCTTTCTTGGCAATCCCATTACACGCAATCACAGTAACGGTACGAACACCTCATGTCACAATCCGCACACTCCATGCCTGCATTTCTATTCATCACTATTATTACTTGTCAGACAAAATAACTTTACAGCTGATGCATTTCATTCGTCACACATTCCTAGTTATAAAATTCCATTTTTCCTATACTTCCTTTGATCCAGTTCTTCCCATTATTTCCCCTACAAATTTCTGAAGCATGTAGAATGCTGGTTGAGTGACAAGAAAGACTCGATTTCTCAATTCCTTCACTTCCATATTTGCAATTGCAGCTCCTTTCCTTTTATGGACATGAAAAGTTTATATTGAGATTTTGTCAGGCTTAAAGTTGATTGTAGCCCTTTTTTTAACAGAAGGCTTTGGGATTTGCCCACCTACGCTCACCAAATTTTCTTCATGGCCAATGCAATTTGAGCCATTCCTAAAGGTGAAAGTTACATATTAGATACACCCAATTCGTAGCCGTTTTGTTTTTGCTGTGTAGTTTTTTTTTTTTTACTTCCATCCATTCATTTGATGTGAAAGATTGATGTAATGTGTAAACTTTTGCAGGCAACTGTAACTCAATCTGTAGAGAGTACAGATTCGGGATCTGTGCAGTATAGAGGAGATCATCGAGTTGAGCTAAGGTCGGCAAATACTGTGCGACTTCAGGAGCCTCAACGACTCTCTGACATGGCGGGAAACAGTACCCGCACAGACACGTCAAATGAGATTGACAGGGATTCAAAGGTACAAATTCACACATCCCTGGTGAAATTCGAATGTCTATTCAGTTGTTAATGGAATAATACCCATTTGAGTGACTGAAATCAGAATTAGTGATGTATTCATTGTTTGGCATGGCGAAGCCTGAGACGAATCGTAGGGGCCCAACTTCAAGCTCTGAACACGAGGCCTCAAAGACTCTTGATGCCAAGGTATGGGCTTTACCACCCACTTCAAGTCTGCAGAGAACAGTTGTAATTACATCCATCAAAATAAAAACCCAGTTTTTTGGATTAGAATGCAGTTTTAAGCTTCGCTTCTTGATTTTGATAGAACGATTCAATTTCTCATGGCAGACATTGAGGCGGCTTGCTCAGAATAGAGAGGCGGCACGGAAAAGTAGGCTGAGAAAGAAGGTAATTGGTTTTCAATCTGTAGTCCTTTATGCATCAATATCAATGATGGATTATGGAATGCCATTTGAAACGTTGATAAATAATTTAGGCACAGTCAAATTTAAAGACTTGGGCACAATGAACTCCAACAAGACAGCAAGAAGCATCATGAATTGTGAAAACTTAATATCATGAACAAGAAAGTTTAATGGCGTATGCCGGTTTATTGCAGGCCTATGTTCAGCAGCTAGAGTCAAGTCGAATGAAGCTCAGCCAGATTGAGCAAGATCTTCAGCGAGCAAGAGCACAGGTTAAAAAGAAAATTCTCGATTTTAAATCATTTTTCTTTCGACAAAATCAATAAATTCTCAATACCCAATTCTTAATTAATGCCTGGCTGTATAATCTTGATATGAATCCTTCTGATGTTCACATATTACAGCAGGGTCTATTGATAGGAGGAACTTCACTTCTCAACGACCAAGGGTATTCAGGTGCAGGTGGTCTTGTCAATGTTCCTTTAAGCTCAGGTTTGTACTCTTTCATTCAAAAACTTAAAGACTGCGCATCGTTGAAAGTAGACAGGCATTCAAACCTTGAGATTAAAGAGTCAAAACAATCCACGTATGCATTACGTTGAATCAATCAAAAGATTCACTACATGACCAAAAATTTCAATTGATGAATTGAATGCATGAATGTATAAAATCTGAACATCATGTGCGAGACTTCAGCGGTTTAAGAGATCAAGATACGTAAAATTAAAATAAATTTTCAATTTTTTTCCCTATTTGTGTGCTTTTGTATGGAATCTTGATCAAGAAAATGGCCACTTCGTGAAGCCTTGTCAAAACTGATTGAATGTGAATATTTTACACAATCAATACTACAAAACATTATTGCTTATTCTTATGGATTATGGAAAACTGATATTCTTAAAACTGGAATGGGTCAGGAGCGGCAATGTTTGACATGGAGTATTCGAGGTGGGTGGAGGAGCAACACCGTCATATGAGCGACCTGAGGGCAGCATTGCAGGCACATCTCCCAGATAACGACCTCCGCTTAGTTCTGGACAATTGTCTTTCCCACTTTGATGAAATTTACAGATTCAAGAGCATGGCTGCAAAAACAGATGTTTTCCACTTGGTTTCAGGCATGTGGAAAACTCCTGCAGAGAGATGTTTCATGTGGATGGGTGGATTCCGCCCCTCTGAGCTTCTCAAGGTACATGAATCTTTCCTACTCAAAATCCGATTTCTTATTGAAAAAAACTGAAGCAAACAATATTGTGAGATTTCTGGATTAGATGGCGTAAAGAATTTTTATCAACATTTTGGATCACATTACATGATTTCCAGATTAGATGGTGTAAAGGTTTTCATCATCAATGTTTGGGATCACCTTACATCTGAAACGTTGACGATAAATAATCTTACACCATCTAAACGAAAAATCTCATAATATTCAGATGGAATATGGAAATCTGATAGCTTTGAAGCAAACAAATCAAGACCCCAGTTTTAATTTTTGTCGATTAATATACAAAAGAAAGGAAACAAATTTATCAATTCAACATAAAACTTGTATGTAAACATAAATGATTTGTGTGTTTATAGATCCTGATCCCTCAGCTGGAGCCCTTGACAGAACAGCAATTTCTGGGCATCTGTAATCTACAGCAGTCATCACAGCAAGCAGAGGATGCTCTTTCACAAGGCATGGAAGCTCTCCAACAGTCTCTCTCAGAAACCATTGCAGCAGGTTCTCTGAGTTCACATTCCAACGTGGCAAATTACATGGGACAGATGGCAATCGCCATGGGTCAGCTTGCCAATTTGGAAGGTTTCGTGCGACAGGTAACCTCATTTGAACACTAGATCAGTCAACTAATTTCTAAAATGTACTGATGTGTAAGTTATGAAAAAATTACTTTCAGTAACACAAACAACTTAAACATCACACACTAAAACTTAATATATCCATGAATCCCGATAATTTATACATTGATACATCCTAAAAACTAAATACACATAACTGCAATTACCACCTTATCTCGATTCCATTGCCCTTCTAGATTGAACCCCCAAAATGGTTCTTTTATATGATTCTAAATTGAACCTAAATAAAAATGGTTATTTTATATAATGTATGTTTTACAGGCAGACAATCTGAGGCAGCAAACGCTGCATCAATTGCACCGACTACTCACAACACGTCAGGCCGCCAGATGTCTCCTGGCCATTGGAGAATATTTCACCAGACTAAGGGCCCTCAGTTCTCTCTGGTCTGCTCGTCCAAGAGAGTAAGTTAAACTAATCCACATTTTCAGCAAAGAAAAGCATTTTTCATGAATCTAAACATGTTCCCTTCCAATCTAATCCATGAGAATAAAACATTATATTAATACATTTAGACAAATAACGATGAAAATCTATGAACAGGCGGTTATTGGTTGATGGAAGCTGCTCGCCTGCAACAACTACTCCATCTCATGACAATTATTTCTCCACTTCGTAAAAATTATTCACACGCTTAGTTGTTATAATTATTATTGGGATTTTGACTGCCTAACCAGTAAAACTAAATACTTGTGTCCTGCAATTTATTCTTCATCAGCAGCCCAGAAGTTCACGTACAATATTTATATGTATTCACTGTTCATACATCTTCCCCATGTATTGAATAGAGCCGGGAAAACTAATGTTTATAAACATAGAGAACTTGAGACAAAAAAGATTGAAATAGGGCGTGCGATCCGCTGATGGGGAATATATGCATATCTTGGTGTAATGGGCAAAATTCTTTTATTATTTCTGAGCATATACCAGTTCATCTTAGATAAGTAGATCAGACGAACGCAGTGACGCCATGTACAGGACAAGATTGAGTATTTTTAAGCATTGTGTATTTAAATTATCTACAGAAAATGTTGGTGGCCTGAACAATTCAATGTACAAATCCGTTTGTTATTAGTAATTTAACAATTTGATCCATTTTTAAAACTAGTTTTATTATTTTAATGGGCGTGAGAGATCGAGTTTTGTTGATTGTAGAAGATTTGATGGCTCGTTTATCAATAACTCGTGGATGGTTTGTGTAGTGTTGTTAAAATGACATTGTAGAATTGTTTGTTGATTCATAAATCTAGGATCATGTCCTAAATGCACTTGACATAAAGGATATCTCTTCAGATTTTGGCTCCTATTTGAAGGAGCTAATAATTGGTAAGTATGCAAGTATGATGCCATTGTTCTCAAGATGAAATTGTAGGATGGTTTTGTTCAATTCTAAGTATGGGGTGGTATCTTAAATGATTTGTAAGTGGAAGGTATCTTTAAGACTTTGGTTCTTACTTGAAGAAATCAGTAATTGTTAATATGGTAGATTAATAATTTTAGGGATATTTCTTGCATCTTGGTTCTATGTTAAAAGTTAATAAATTCTATATGGTGCATGTAATTGTTAATATGATAGATTAATAAATTTAAGAATATTTCTTGCATCTTGGTTCTTAGTTAAAAGTTAATAAATTCTATATGGTGCATGTAATTGTTAATATGATAGATTAATAAATTTAGGGATATTTCTTGCATCTTGGTTCTTAGTTAAAAGTTAATAAATTCTATATGGTGCATGTAATTGTTAATATGATAGATTAATAAATTTAGGGATATTTCTTGCATCTTGGTTCTTAGTTAAAAGTTAATAAATTCTATGTGGTGCATGTAATGTCATTCTTGTAAAAATAATATTGTAGGATGATCACTTTTTAAAAGGATGTTATTCTCCATATAAAAAATCATGTTTACCAAATTTCAAAACATAAAAAATATGATAGATTTTCATGAAATTTTCAACATTTGTTCTTCATGATGTGTATTTTGTAATAGAAAACAAAAAAAAATTGTAAAAAAAACCATGTTTTTGTGATTTTGTCTTGGGTGCATTTTATTTGAAGATTAGTTGGCTTTGTTTTAAAAGGACTTTAATTGTAATAGAATAACATGCAATTTAACACAAATATTCTTAAATGAATTAGTTCAACCACAATGAATACCCTTTCATATGATACATTGTTAATGTTGTAAAAGAAAATAGTTGTGCTTTGTACTTTAGTAAAATAATGTTGTCCTCATGAATTCTTCACAGGGTGTTATATTAGGATAAAGAGTTGAGTATGATATATGTATTGAAATAGATGACCAAAAATTAAATAATATAATATAATGATACATAGTCTCTAGAATTGAAGCATAATTAGCTTATGACAAATACAATTAATTCATTTGCTAATGTCATGATCTTCTCCTACAAAATGTTATTTAATAGATTTATAACATGTGAAAAGTACACAATGCTTTGTTAGGCACATTCCTTAGATTCATTATTGCTTGTATAGTCATTACTCATTTCTATTGCATTTTTGTTCACTGCCATTCATTTCCTTTTGCATTATCATTTAGTGATCATTGCATTAACTAGATGCATTTCATAAACTTATATTCATCCATTTGTATATTATCATTTAGGTTCATTGCATTATCTAACATGCATTTAGACATAATTATAATGATGGACATTTAGTGTAGAATTTGTTGTCAAGAAGTTGTATGCCACCCAAAGAAAATGTTTCCAACAATTTTCATCGCTTGTTTTTCTTGCTCATTGGTGGTGAAGTTTTCAAGGCCTAGCACATGTTCATCTAGCTAATCTTCAAGAAGTTGTGTTGAGTACATTACCATTCAATTTTGTGAAGGTGCTTGTTATGCATTCAATGTGATGCGAACCTTTTTTCCTCAGTTGGGATGAAAATTGTTTTGTGGTTTGAACTTTTCTTTTATGCTATTTGTGATTGTCTCTTTGGTAGTCAGTGATAGTGATGGTGTTTGGTTATGGGGGATAGAGCATTTTTAGTGACCAACAAAGGAGAGCAAAGTTGAGAATGTTTATTGAGATTTTCAATGTGTTTTGATGTTGAAAAGTAGTTAATGGTTTTCTAGACTTACTTAAACAACCTTAGAAGGTCACAAATGAGTTAAAAACTACTATTTGGGTTTTTAACAAACATTAATATCGGATTGGAGTTGGCTTTTGCAAGCAAATGCTAGAGTTCTTAATAGGGTTTTTAGTGCATTTCATTAAAAACAATTTAAAATTTTGTGATTTTTTAAACTTTTAGAGGATAGGTTGTAAGGTCGTGACCACACAATACTATTAATTGGGTTCTTAACAAATATTGATATTTGACTTGTTTATCAAAGAGAGTTGATGTTAGTCTTTGATATAAATTAAAATAGTAATTATAAAGTTTGTACACTATTAGATAAATTGTTGTCAACAACAATTTTCACTGCCTTTTATTCTTTTGTAGTGGTGGTGTGGCTTTTAAGGCCTAATGTACGTTCATCTCTAGCTAATCTTTGAGTGGTTGTGTCGAGTACATTGCCATTCAATTTTGGGAAAGGTGGTTGTCATGCATTCAATGTGATGTTGTCCTTTCATCCTCAGTTAGGATGGGAATTGTTTTATGGTTTGAAATTCTCTTTGTTAATTGTGATTAATACTTTTTTTATAGTCTGTGGTGGTGTTCATATATGGTGGAGAGGGCATTTTGAGTGACCAATAATAGAGAGCAAAGGTGAGAAGAATTATTAGGGTTTAGTGTGTTTTGATGTTGAATTTTAATGTTTCTTTGAAAAAGTAGTTAATGGTTTTTTAGACTTGTAGAAATGACCTTAAAAGGCCACAAACAAGAAAAACTACTATTTGGATTTTTTTTCTAGGTATTAATATTGGAGTGGTGATGAAGGGTGCTCCCCTTAATACCATAAACCATAACATAAACAAAGAAATAGTAGCAATTGCGAAAACAAAATATGGACTTCTTATTTGTGCCGCAAATGCAGAATTATAGAATTCACAAGTACAATATGCTAACCCACATGGGCACCTTCATTACAGTAATTTGCAAGATTAAGCTATGAACTACCACCCAGAGTTGTCTTAGACAATGTTCGGGCCTTTCTTAAATAAGCAATTTTATGCCACTCGAGAAGGTTCTAGATGCTTAAACTTAATACCTAGGGCCGACATACCCTAACAACACATATAGAGTTGGCCAAATACATTTTTGACATTTATTTTAAGAATTTTGGGTAGCCTAACTTTGAAAGGCCACAAATCTCAAACCATTGCTCTGATTGGTTATTATAACCACTTTTCGCAAATGCCAACTAATGATCTACAGGCTTGGAATTGCAATAGCACCCTTTCATCAAGTTTTCAGACCTCATTGGGGCACTCCAAGGTCTCCAATAGTGAGCTTGAAGATTTTTCTGCAAATTTCTCGATTGAAAATCCACAACTTCTTTGATACTTAAGTTGGAGCAATGAGATTTTTATGGTAGGCTTATAACTCTAAAATGAACCTTCATGTAGAAAATGTGAACATTCTGAGCTCATTCGACAAACATACTAAAAATAGCAAGCTTTCATAAATAGTAACCACCTTATCTACTGGTCCTTACTAAAATAGAAAAGACTGAAAATAAAATATTTTTGGGTGATGCAAGATTGCTCTTACACCCAAGATGCTCCTGCATCAGACACCTAGGGTAATTTGAGAAGTGACTCTGTCACGTCTGAGGTGTTCAGAGGAAAAAAAAGACGATTAACCTCCTTTGCTAGTCAAGATGAATCCTCTATTGGCCTCCATTTCCATTTGAGTAGGTATTCCTCATAAGTTCTATTCCTTGTACTTTTGCTAATACGATTGTCCAGTATCTCTTAAATCTCCTTTGTAGTCGTACTAGCTGCTAGAATACTCCATCGTGCTTCTAGAAATTCATCTCCATCACCTCCTTCATAATACTCTGTCAAATCTAAAATATTAAATACTGGTGAAATATTCAATTTAATGGACAACTCCACTTCATAAGCATTTCCAGAATCATGTCTTTTCATGATCTTGCATGGTTCAAACTTCTTCATCTTTAGCTTACTATAGGTACCCACTGGAAAACACTCCTTTCTAAAATGAATAATGACTTCATCTTCAACTTGAAATTC
Source organism: Cupressus sempervirens (assembly GCA_028749045.1). Classification (NCBI taxonomy): domain Eukaryota; kingdom Viridiplantae; phylum Streptophyta; class Pinopsida; order Cupressales; family Cupressaceae; genus Cupressus; species Cupressus sempervirens. The sequence goes on from CM053793.1 coordinate 733,995,265, forward strand.
CTTATACCTCCTTTTCACATCAGCCTTAGCCTTGTACTGTGTATTCATCTTTATGATGTGCTTCCTCATCTCCTCATGGATGTTCTTCAAATGTTCAACCAATTCTTCTACGTTAACACTACTTATCTCTCCTTTTTCCAACTATCGTAATTTAGAAGCATTTCTTGGACTACTCCCATATACAATTTGAAATGGTGATTTACTAGTACTTTTGTTGATAGAATTATTATATGCAAATTCTGCCTATAGTAAAATCATATCCCATCCTTTTGGCTTGTCTCTAACCAAACATCTCAGCAAGTTTCCCAAATTGCGATTCACAACTTCTATCTATCCATTAGTCTATGTATGATATGATGAACTAAACTTCAACTTTGTCTTCAATTTCTTCCACAATGTACACCATAAATACCCAACAAATTTGGTATCTTGATCTGAAACTATATTCTTGGGAGACCATGTAGTCTCACCATTTCCCTTAAAAATAATTTTGCCACATGAACAATGTCACTAGTTTTCTTGCAAGGAATAAAATGTGTCATCTTTGAAAACCTGTCAACCACCACAAAAATATAATCATGCCCTCACTAAGTCTTTGGTAATCCAAGAACAAAATCATGCTGACATCCTCCCACAACTTCTCTAGTACAAGTAATGGTTGATACAACCCTATATTCTGCTCCACTCCTTTCGCTATATGACATACTCTGCAACTTTGTACAAACTTCTTCACATCTTGCTGCAACTGTGGCCAATAATAATTCTCAACAACCAAAGAAATAGTCTTATCTCTACCAAAATGTCCAGCCAATCCTCCACTATGCTTTTCCTTGATGAGATTCTCTCTCACTGAACTTCTTGGAATGCAATTGGCTTTCTTTGAACAACATACACTAGTAAATTTGGACCCAATTTTTGACAATTTTGATCAAATTTTGACCAAGGTTCGTTGCTATTTTTCTCATTGAAATTTTGACCAAATTATAGGTTGGTTGAAATTTTGATGAATAAATTGTAGGTTGGTCGAAATTTCGATGAATGTATTCGTCAAAATTTCAACCAACCTACAATTTGGTCAAAATTTCGATGAGAAAAATAGTGACAAACCTTGGTAAAAAATTGAGTCCAAATGTACTAGTGATACTATCCTGGATCATGAAATCCAACCACTTTGTCTTGTCAAGTGTAACAGGTCCTATACAAGCCTTCCATGCTTCACCAAAATCAAGATCATCTAGATACAAAGTACTAAGTTCTTTAAACCCAACCACCTCTATCTGCATTTCTATCAGTAAAAGTTCTTTTCTACTAAGAGCATCTACAAGTCTATTAGACTTTCCACTCCTGTGTTTCAAAACAAATGTATAACTTTGAAAAAGCTCAACTCACTTCAAATGCCTTTGGTACAATTTTCTTTGAATATTCAAATATTGCAAAGCTTGATGATCAATATACAAAACACAATCCTTAGGAAGAATATAATGTTTCCACTTCTTCAATGCTTGAACTATAACATAAAATTCTTGATGATAAACAAAATATTTTCTTTTTGCATCATTCAACTTCTCACTAAAATAAGAAACAGGTCTACCTTCTTGGCTCATAACAACTCCTATTATAGTACCACTAGCATCACAGTCTACTTGAAACACCTTGTTAAGATTTGGAAGTGCTAAAACAGGTTGCTTAGTAACTTTCTATTCCAACAGATTAAAACCCTTATCTTCTCCTATAGTCCACTTAAACTCTTTCCTATCCCCTCTCATTGTTTTAGTCATGGGTCCACAAATATTACTAAAACCTCTTACGAACTTTCTGTAAAAACTAGCCAGTCCATCAAAAGAGCTTACCTCTATCGCTCTCCTTAGAGTAGGCCATTCAAGGATAGCCTTCACTTCCTCTAGGTCCATTTTTAGACCTTTTGTTGAAACTACAAATCTTGGGTACACCAACTCCTCCTTTAAAAAATTGCACTTCTCCAAGCTTTTCAACAACTTTTCTTCCCTCAACTTATCAAACACCTTGCGAGTATGAATCAATACTCCTCCAATGTCTTACAAAAGATCAAAATATCATCTAGATAAACAATGACAAACTTACCTAGAAATTCCTTTAGTACCTCATTCATGTGTCTCATGAAAGTGCTTAGTGCATTGGTTAGCCCAAAAGGCATGATTAACCACTCATATGGTCCTTCCTTTGTCTTGAAAGCAGTCTTCTACTCATCACCTTCTTTGACACAAATTTGATGGTACCCACTTTTCATATCTATCTTTGTAAAATACTTAGCTTCGCTCAAACGGTCCATAATATCATCCATCCTTGGCAATGGAAATCCATACTTAATTGTGATCTTGTTGATAACACAAAAATGTGTGCACATTCTATATTCTCCATTCTTCTTTGGTGCTAATACAACTGGTACTACACATGGACTTAGACTCTCTTGAATCAACTCCTTCTGCAACAACTCATGAACTTGTATGTTCAACTCTTCACTTTTCGCTAGTGTCATTCTATATGCTACCTTGTTTGGAAAACTAGCTCTAAGAACCAAATCCATTTGGTGACTGATGTTCCTCATTGGGGGCAATCCATCAGGTACATTATCTGATACAATATTCAAAAACTCTACCAACATATCTGCAACTTTTGTAGGCACCTCCTCTACTTCTTTACTATCTTTTAGGATTATAGAAAAATACATATGCTCATGCTTCATACCTTTGAGAAACTCTTTTCCATCAACAAAACACATTTTGGTAGCACTACATACCTTTTCTTCTTTCTCCTGCAACAACTTTAACTTATGTTTCACTCCATCCTTGGTCAAAGTGTAGGTATTTTCTTGCCCATTGTGTACAACATGCCTGTCAAATTGCCACAACCTACCCAACAACATATGACATATGTCCATATGTATGATATCACATAGTACCTCATTCTGGTAGCTTCCAATCTTGAACTTCACCGAGCATTACTCATTGACCATGACCTTGTGGTCATCTTGCACCTAAGCAATACGATATGGACGTAGGTGTTTCTATCTCTTCAACTTCAACATTATGACCATCATTTCTGACACCAGATTGTCAGTACTTCGACCATCAATGATCACATCACAACACTTATCTTCACATTTGCACCTTATGCAAAACAAGCTCCTTCTTTGATCAAATTCTCACCACTCAGCAAGACTCTTTTATTAATTATGACTTCTCCTCTTTCAACATGTTCAGAATGCAAGGATCTAACATCTTCATCGACATGTGCAACTCTGGCTTGGCCGTCTATTCTTTGATCTGTCCTTCCTTGTCACTGAGAACATTCAAATGCTCTATGCCCTTCTTCTAAAACATTCCCTATAGAAGCCTTCTCTTCTAGATCCTTGCCTCTACCTCTTCCTCTCTAATTTCTATCGTTATGATCATGGAAATGATTGGAATTGTTTCCCCTCTAGTTTTGACTACTACTTCCAACCTTATCCTTGTTCTTCTGATCATCATTACAACCTCCATAAGATCGTTTGGTAGATCTTCCATCACGATCTCTTTCACTATTCTTGTTATCAAACTTCTTGCTTAGTTTCTCCTCAACCCTTAGGGAAAAATGACATGCCTCCTTGATACTAGTCACTCGAACAAGACTCGTCTCATCTTGAATGCTTGGTCATAACCCATTAAGATAACGAGTGACTTTCTCCTTATCAACTTTTGCATGGTCTGTTCTAATGAGAACTCGATAGAACTCTTCGGTATACTCTTGAACAAATTTTTCCACATGTTTCAACCCTTGCATTTTCTTCTATAGATCAAGCTCATAATCCACGAGAATGAATTGTCTCTTCAGTTTAGCTATCATTCGTTCCCATCTGGTGATTTTGTCCTTTTCTTTTCTATTTCGCTACAACTAAACCTTCTTCCACCATATCTTTGCATATCCCTCCAGTTTCACCTTAGCAAACTTGACCCTATCAGGATCATCAATATCTTCATACTCAAAGTACTCCTCTAGTTCATTGATCCAATCGATTAGCTCCTCTAAGTTAAGATTTCTCAAAAATGTGGGAACTTCAAACTTAGGTCTTTTTCCAATCTTGTAGATGGCCCTAAAAAGTCTCTTCTCTTCTAGGTTTAGAACTACCTCTACTTTGACATTTTCTTCTACTTTGTCCTCATCCTCGCTTTCATCTCTTATAAGAAGATTTATTCTTTTACATATTTGTTCTTCCAATGCTTGCATTTGTCTTTGGAGGGCTCTAAAACCCTTAGATGTAACACCTACAACTCTTTCGCTACGCTCTCTTTGTGGAGGCATTTTTTGCATTTCCATTGGAACCCTAGTACAAACTACCTCGCAATTGGCGATCTGTCTACATGCTCAACTCAAACCATGGTCCTATTGTGAACTACCTCATAGTCAACAATCTATCCACTCACTCAAGAACTCTAGCTCTAATACCACTTGATGAAGGGTGCTCCCCTTAATACTATAACCATAACAAAAACAAAAAAACAATAACAATTGTGAAAACAAAATATGGACTTCTTATTTGCACTGCAAATGCAGAATTACAGAATTCACAAGTACAACATGCTAACCCACATGGACACCTTCATTACAGTAATATGCAAGACTAAGTTACGAAATACCACATAGAGCTATCCCAGACAATGTTCAAGTCTTTCTTAAATAGGTAATTTTATACCACCTGGGAATGTTCTAGATGCTCAAACTTAATACCTAGGGTCTGTAGACCCTAAGAATACATATAGAATCATCCAAATACATTTTTGACATTTATTTTAGGAATTTCAGGTAGTCCAACTTTGAAAGGTCATAACTTTCAAACTGTTGCTCTGATTGACTATTATAACAACTTTTTAGAAATGCCAGCTCTTAATCTACATGCTTGGAATAATGCTAGTGCCCTTCCTTTGAGTTTTTAAACCTCATCCAGGCACTCCAAGGCCTCCAATGATGAGCCTAAAGATTTTTCAACAATTTTTTCCACCAAAAATCCACAATAACTTCTCCAATACTTAAGTTGGAGTAATGAGATTTTTATGGAAGGCTTATAACTCTAAAATGAACCTTTATGTAGAAAATGAGAACATTTTGAGCTCATATGACAAACTAAAAATAGCAAGCTCCCATAAATAGTAACCACCTTGTTTACCAATCCTAATTAAAATAGAAATGACTGAAAAGAAAATATTTTTAGGTGATACAAGATTGCTCTTACACGCAAGTGTTGGAGTTGAGGAAAGCCAACTCCGAAGATGCCCAAGATCACCTGCATGCGAGAACCTATCAAAGAGAAGCCAAGAAGAGGAAGAGCATGGAGCAAGGGTAAAACCCTAAACGGACATGAGAGACCACATATGCAAACACAAGAGAAAATGTATTTACAATGAGAAGTGATAATGTGATATAATAATACAATGAGAGAGCCGGCTTATAAAGAGCTCATGGAAGCTTGTAGAACAAGCTAGAAGGTGGTAGAAGATAAGGATGACAACTCAGCACATATCCACAAAAGGTGAAACATGCTAGAAGGGAACAAACTCTTGTGTTGTTAACAACTAACCACTACAACTATTAAATACTAAATATTAAATAAATGCATTTAATTAAGTAAGCTTAAGTAATAGAATAAATAATTAAATAATTAATTATTTACTCTAACACCCCCCCTTAAGTGTAACTTAGAGAAATGCCTTAAGCTCACAAAACTAAGATGAATGCAGAATGGGTCCCGGCAACGAGGCCATTTTAGGTACCCAAGTACAATGCAAGAAAATGCAACCTCATTAAATGGGGAAAGAGAGAAAACCATGTGGAAAAAACCCTCCCCCAAAAAGAGGTAACCTAGTGAAGAACTGAAGAAGTCTCCAACTAGGGAAATTGTCCCCTAAAACAGGAACAAGGAGTGATCATGAAGAAGCATCACTGAAGCATGAAGAAGTTGCAAATCTGTCAAAGTGCTGATCTGAAGAACCTCCATGGAAGAAGAAGGCATGAACCAAGCATGTCTATATGGTAGATGATCCATCTCACCGAAATGCATAGGTAGCCAGCCACTGCAATCGCCTTGTATATAGGATCAACCACTGAATACATAGTTCACACTATTGAACCATCAAACCATGGATGCATTAGAACAACAACATAACCCCCCTTAATGCAGATGGGGTGTGATGATAGGCAACTAAGAAGGTGGGCCAAAGTCTCTTGGAAACGAACCAAGAATGACGAGAGAGGAAAAGAGGTACAGACACCTATAAAGACACGGTCAAACTGAGTCTACATGGGGCTAATGTCGTGGAAGGGACATTCACTTGACAAAGCGAGAAGGCCTAAAATAGCAAACAACTATCCCCCCATGGTGCTTTATGAAAATAGTGCATGTACAACTGACTCAAAACAATGTTCATGATCCTCAGAATGCAAAAGTGGCACTTTATCTCAGTGCGATACAAACAAGTGCTTCAAAATGATAGCTACAATGATCAAAACTGAAAAAAGGCTGCAATAAAACAAAGTACAGCTAAAAACAAAAAGAAATCATGCCAAGAAAATGATCCTTGGGCCTAAAACACTCAAAATATCCACCATATAGCAAAAATGCCAAAACTATGATAAAAAGAGCATGGGCCAAAAACTCAAAAAAAGGACCACATTTCTGAAAAGGTGACAGAAGTAGCTTTCCAAAAATATAAAGTTTTCAAAAAATGGGCATGGGACGCAAAAGATATTCTTGCCGGAGTCAAAAACATAACTTCAAACTTCAACTGAAAAAATGGGCAAAAAAAATCAAAACCTAAAAATACCTGCACCAAAATCTCCGTCTCGGAACCAGCTTTTTGGCGCTTCTTTGGGATTGAAAAAATACCTCCATATGCAAAAGTTATGGCCAAAAAACCATAAGTAGGTCCAAAATAGAACTTGAAGGAGAGGTGTAAGAAGGATGCTGATGTAGTGCTGATGTCACGCTGATGTCAGTAGGTCACGATATTAAAATTGATAGCTTGCAGGCCGCCGCTGCAAAAAAGAGGCCATGTGGTAGTGCCACGTGGATGCCACATGGCAGAGGAGATGACATGGCAGGGGCCACGTGACAATGTGCCATGTGTCATGCGGTGATTCAAAAAAATCGCTGATGTAGCCTGTGAAAGATTGCTGACGGAGCAACACAGGCGGTAGAACATGCTAGCGGAGGAGCGATGAACATGGAGCAGAGCTGATGACGAGCGGCAGGAATCAGGGGTTCTACCAGCAGAGAAATGCAGACGGACGGACAGTGATGGGCCGAGGGTTTAGAAATTGGAGGCGCCCCACAACGGGCTGCGGTCGGCGGTGGTGGAGGCTACAGAACAGCCGACAGAGCGGTGCTAGAGAGTGACGCCGACGGAGGTGACGGGAACGAGCGGCACCTCTGGTGATTGGGAAGCCGCGGGCGGAGCGCGGGGGCCTCGCGATGGTCGTTGGGTGGTGCCGCGGCGACGCACTCTGCGCGAGTTTTTTAAATATTTTAAAAAAATTTCAAGCCCTAAATCATCTGTACATCCATACGGCAACCCCTGAAGTAAAAAAAATTTGCTTCTTGGAGCTCTGTCTCCAAAATCAAGAAGTTTTATATGAATCCTGACTGTAAATGGTCTTCCAGATCTAATGGTGATGTCCATTTGGCCCCAATGTGCTTTGAAAAATTGTTGATCCCCTGATTTGAAGAAAAAATGCACAAACAAACTAGGGTTTGTGACTTCAAATCACGGCTTCAAAAATCCTTCAACGAAGTAGCAGTAGGAAGGCTTTGATACCATGTTGGAGTTGAGGAAAGCCAACTTCGAAGATGCCCAAGATCACTTGCATGCAAGAACCTGTCAAAGAGAAGCCAAGAAGAGGAAGAGCATGGAGCAAGGGTAAAACCCTAAACGGACATGAGAGACCACATATGCAAACACAAGAGAAAATGTATTTACAATGAGAAGTGATAATGTGATATAATAATACAATGAGAGAGCTCACTTATAAAGAGCTCATGGAAGCTTGTAGAATAAGCTAGAAGGTGGTAGAAGATAAGGATGACAACTCAGCACATATCCACAAAAGGTGGAACATGCTAGAAGGGAACAAATTCCCGTGTTGTCAACAACTAACCACTACAACTATTAAATACTAAATATTAAATAAATGCATTTACCTAAGTAAGCTTAAGTAATAGAATAAATAATTAAATAATTAATTATTTACTCTAATAGCAAGATGGTCTTGCATCAAGTGGAGTAGTTGGATTTGGCAAACAAATGTTAGAAGTCTTATTAGGGTTTTTTCTAGACATTAATAGTGGAGTGGAGTAGTTGGATTTAGCTTTTTGCATCCTCTGACCTCAATAATAATACAATCACACACTTCAATCCAAGAAAAACATCTTTCCTTTATACCATGACCAAATAATTTAATTAGTTTGGTATATTAGGGCTTTCCCAATATACAAATGATTACATAGGACTATATTAAGGTGTACACACCTTTTGAAGCATCATTACAAGTATTACAATAATTTTTCCATGTGCTACAATACAATTAATACTTTCCAGTAAAGACCAACACATTTTACCAACATTATTAACTAGTAGAAAAACATATCACATGTTTACCTTCTATGACATTTCAAGATAAATATGCAAGATACTCTATCATGAACATGTCTTCAACCATAATCCAAGCTCGCTCATCTCAATTCAACCTTGCTGATAAGATATAACTAATCTACCAACAATTATCTCTATCAATATTTCCTACACACTGGTCTACTACCAATCTTCACCAGATGATATGTAACTCATCCAATAATCAATGGAAACATAAGAGAACATAGTTTTAACATCTATACTTATTCATGAACATGATCCTAAGATCACATAGATGTTGGGAATGTAAGAGGAGTAACTAAGAGGGGAGGGGTGAATCAATTACCACAAAAATAAATCCAAGTCCCTTAGATGTCAACATAACTTTTACTTCTTAAACCAAATATTTGTACTACTCAATTAGAACTAGATATTGACTGTAACTTCCAGTCAACAAAGCAATCTTAAGATATTAATGTGTATTAATCTTTAGTAACTTAGTTGCAAAAACATAAAGCATTAAGCACATAACATCAACACATAAGACACCAAGATTTAATGTGGAAACTCAAATTGAGAAAAACCACCAATGCAACTAGTTACAATTTTTTACTCTTCTGAAGTGAGCCCTGTTAGGAGCCAACTCTATTAAAGGTTACAAAACACATAGTTAAGTGTAACCTATTAGAGGATTTGAATAACCCTGTTAGGAGTGGCCTTGTTAGAGGTCTTTAGAATCTTTAATCAAGAAGTGCTACCTTGTTAGAGGATTTACAAGATGACTATTAAGTCATCTTTGTTAAGATATTTCTTTATTGCTATAATGGTTAGAAAAAAATAGTAGTTTGACTTGATTGATGAAGAAACTTAGTTTGCAAATTTAGATCATTATTTTGGCTTAACCTCTGGATCCTTCCTAATCAGATGTTTCCTTGTAGCTTAACCTTCACACTTTCTGCTCTGCCTTGTCTTTGTTCACAAATATATATTTTTATTCAACTTCACACTCTCTCTAATCCCCACAACTTGACATTTCTTAGATATCATAAGATAGGAAATTTGGCTTGTAAACCCTTTCAAAACATCAATAAACATGCATTTAGTCATCTTGTATTAACCAAATAATCAACAAAAGTAATCTGATGTCAGTCAGCTAACACTGGAATGAACACTTAGTTTGTACTGAACTTCCTTCGATGACTGATCCAACTCATTTAACACTAACTTTCTTCATTGACCAACCTAACTTAGTTAACACTAACTTCTACTTGGCTGACGCTAGAACCTTCTTTGGTGCCCAATTGAGCTCAGCTTACACTAAATGTGCTTGGTTAGAGTGCGACATTTATGTAACATTAATGACAATATACAATTAAATAATTGTTTTCAACAATCTCCCTCTTTGACACTGATGGAAACACAACATGTCATTATGCAAAGAAAGCTTTGGAGAAAATATCCATAGTTTGATTTTGATTCATTATCCATGAGAACTCCCTCTAAGATTCTCCCTCTGACATCTTATCTTTAGAATCTCTAAGATTCTCCCTCTTTCTTTTATACAAATATCTTTCTCTAATTCTTTTCTTTGACATGACATCAATCTCTCCCTCTTTAACATCAAATGCCAAAGACTTCATTCAATGAATTTGTAATGTACCTAATGTACTGATTCATATGCAATGTGCTTTGAAAATCTTGCATCAACTTGATAAATCTTCAATATAGCTTGGTTTATGCATCACTATTCTATACTCTAGTGAGCATCATATAGGGGAATGACCCCTAGCTTACCTCTTAGATACAAAAATGAATCCTTAGGTAATGGCTTGGTGAATATGTCATCTATTTTCTCCTTGGTGTTCACATATTCCAATCTCACCTCTTTGTCTTCAACCAATTCCCTTAGGCAATGCTATTTGATTGCAATGTAATTTGTCTTAGAGTGCATCACTAGATTTTTAGATATATTGATTGCACTTGTGTTATCACAATAGATAACTACCTGTTCCTTGATTTCTTCCTTCATTCCTAACATTAACTTCTTGATCCACATTATGTTAGAACAATTAACTGTTGGAGAAACATATTTTGCTTCTGTTGTGGATTAAGAAATATAGTTTTTTTCTTACTTGTCCAAGACACTAGCCTATTTCCAAGAAAGAATGCTCCTCCACTAGTACTTTTTCTATCATCAATGCTTCCTACCTAGTCTACATCAATAAAAGTTCTTAACTCAAGGTTTCCTCCTTTCTTGTACCATAACCCATAATCCTCACTTCCTTTTAGATATCTCTAGATTCTTTTGACTTCCATTATGTGATTTTCTTTAGGATTAGTAGAGAATCTTGCAACTATGCCAACTGCCAATGCAATACCAGGTCTTTTGTGAACCACATATTGAAGTTTTCCAGTCATTGATCTATAAGAAGTTTGGTTTACCTCTTTTGAATCATCATCCTTTGAGAGTTTATGTCTAGTAGACATGGATGTACCAACTAGTTTGGAATCTTCCATTCCAAATACTTTGAATGTTTCTTTGATGTACTTTGATTGAGTGAAAAATATCCCATCCTTCATTTGATTAACTTGTAGACCCACAAAGAATTTGATTTCACCAAACATAGACATTTGAAATCATTTCCTCATTTCTTTAGAGAATGATTTGCATAAATTATCATGTACTGTGAATAAGATATCATCTACAAATATTTTTTCAAGCAATACCTTTTCTTCAAGTCCTTCCTTGATATATAAATTTCTATTATCATTTGTCTTCTCAAAACCAATTTTTACTAGATATTCATGAAATGTTTCATACCATGCTCTAGGTTCTTGATTTAAACCATATAGGGCTTTATGAAGTTTACATACTATGTCTCTTTGGCTTGGATCTATGAAACCTTCAAGATGATCAATGTAGACTTCTTCCTCCAAGACTCCATTTAAGAAAGCTATTTTGACATCCATCTGATGTATTTTGAATCCCTTTTGTGTTGCATATGCTAGAAGTGATTGAACTCCTTCAAGTCTTGCAACATGGGCAAATGTTTCCCCATAATCAATACCTTCTTCTTGAGCATAATTTTTGTAGACAAGTCTTGCCATGTTTCTTGTTACTTTACTTTTTCATTCATTTTATTTATGAATATCCATTTTGTACCAATTACATTTTTATCCTTGGGTCTGGGAACAAGAGACCAGGTTTTATTGTTTTCTATTTTCTCAATCTCTTCATTCATTGCTTGTATCCAATTTTATCTTCTAAAGCATCTTTTATAGATCTAGGTTCAACTTCACTAAGTAAACATGTACCTTTTAGTTTGTTCCATGTTAATATGCCTTTTGATTCTCCTCCAATTATTTGATTAGGTGCATAATGCCTCCTAACATATTTGGAAAGACTTGGATCTTTCCTTCTTTTCTCAAAACTTGGTTCTTGAAGGTCTTCCTCCTTTTTCTTGGGTTCCTCTAGTAGATCTGGCTATAGCTCGGGTGGTAGTGTTTGTGACTCGAGTTGTACTGCATGGGGGTGCATCTTGGGTTGAACTAACTATGACTTGGGTTGAACTGCCAGTGTGTTGCTAGATGTACTTGGTTGTTGATTGATTTCAACCTTTTGAGGTAAGGTTTTAGGTTCTTCATAGTATACAAACCTTTTGTAATCCTTAGGATTTTTGTTGCTTTGTTCCTCACTTCTTTTAGCAAACTTATCTTTTTTTACACTTCCATAAATGTTCAGCAGTTTTTCCCACATGTCAAATGCAGTAGGACAATTTTTGACTTCATCAAATCTAGACTAGCTGAGAGAGGAAACTATATTAATCATCATGATGTTGTGCTCCTTTGCTTCTTTCATTTTCTCCACAAACATAGGCTTGGGTGCTACCACATATTTGTTCTTTAGATAGAATACACCATCATCATTGATGCTTGATATATGAAGCTTCATCAACTCTTGCCATGCTTAAAATTTTTCTCTGTTAAGTTTAGGAATCTCCCTTCTATAAGACATCCTAATCTTTAGCTTAGGTCCTTAAAACCTTATCCTACAAGCACCAATGTTCTGATACCAATTGTTGGAAATGTAAGAAGAGGAACTAAGAGGAGAGGGGTGAATCAGTTACCACAAAAATAAATCCAAGTCCCTTAGATGTCAACACAAACTTTTATTTCTTAAACCAAATACTTGCACTGCTTGGTTAGAACTAGATATTCACTATAGCTTGGTCAACAAAGCAATCTTAAGATATTAATGTGTATTGAACTTTAGTAAGTTAGTTGCAGAAGCATAAAGCATTAAACACATAACATGAACACATGAGACACCAAGATTTAACGTGAAAACCCAATTTGGGAAAAATCACCAATGCAACTAATTACAATTTTTCACTCTTTAGAAGTGAGCCCTATTAGGAGCCAACCTTGTTAAAGGTTACAAACAGATTAAGTGTGATCTTGTTAGAGAATTTGAATCATCCTATTAGGAGTGACATTGTTAGAGGTCTTTAGACACTTCAATCAAGAAATGCTACCTTGTTAGAGGATTTACAAAATGACTATTAAGTCAACTCTATTAAGAGATTTCTTTACTGCTACAATGGTTAGAAAGCAACAATAGTCTAACTTGATAATGAAGCAAATGACTTTACAAATTTAGATCACTATTTTGGCTTAACCTTTAGATCCTTCCTGATCAAATGTTTCCTTGCAACTTAACCTTCACACATTCTTCTTTTCCTTGTCTTTTCTCACATACCCATCTTTTTATTCAACTTTGTACTCTCTCTTATCCTCATAAATTGACCTTTCTTATATATCATAAGCTAGGAAAAGTCAGCTTGTAAACTCTTTCAAAATATCGATAAGCATCCATTTAGTCGGCTTGTATTAATTAAATAATTAACAAAAGAAATATGTTATCAGTCGACTAACACTAGACTAAACACTTGGTTAATACTAAACTTCCTTCGATGACTGACCCAACTTGGTTAACACTAACTTTTATCATTAATTGACCTAACTCAGTTAAGACTGACTTCTACTTGGCTAACATTGGAATCTTCTTTTGTGCCCGACTGAGCTTGACTTACACTAACTATGCTTGATTAGAGTGTGACATTTGTGTAATATCAATGATAATATATAATTAAATAATTTTTTTAACAATAGCTTAACTTGTTATGCGCCAACTTTGTTAACCAAATAATCTTCTACAATGTACAAAATCCCTATCTGTCATGAACTCACAAACATATAGGTTGTCATCAATACAATACATAACCAATATATCCAAGTACTAGCCAAACCTTTATTCCTAAAAAATCCCCACTTTGGAATTGATGGCAACATATGATGAAAAACAATCATGCAACTTCCCTAACAATCTCCCCATTGGTCAATTTTCTGAATATCCTCAACATATACACCCTATACATGCTTTGATATCACTATTTCCTCTCCCCTTGACATCAATCTTCTATTTTTTTCTCCTCCTTTTGGGTATTAAGGTTTTTCATTATCTCTCCCCCTTTAACATCAATGGAAAAGGTGCCAATATGCCAAATATGAATTTGAAGTGCTCCTCCTTTGATGAACATTATCATCAAATTACCTACATTGGACCAAGACAATATGAAAATAATACCAAGTTCCAATAGACATTGTTTTATCAAACATAAGAGTTCTTCAATTAACTCTACTCACTATACAGTTTCATAATAGATGAAGATAATCACACCATTGTCTCTCAAGGATACTATATCTATTCTAAAGACTACTTATTCCATCATGAAATACACTTGAGTTTGCAACCCAAGGATGTAGGACTTGAAATGGGTAAGCATAGCATGTGCACTAAGTTTGTTTAAGAGTCTTAACACCTATGTTGTAGGAAAGTAAAATGCATGAAAAAAAATCTATACTACTGTTACAAAATAGTAAACACACTTGGGCTTACAATAGATAACTATAAAAAACTTTGGAAAATGAACCTAAACTAGTCAACAGCTCAAAACATCCACCATGATCATTTTTTGCAAGTGCTATAGGAACTTTCACAGTAATAATGCTCTAGGACTAATACAACAAATCTATCTTGAAAATAGGAAATTGTAAAGAATGAATCCACTCTACCTAAATCTATTCCACCTTCCAAGTGGGCCCCCTTGGTTGGTTCCAAATAAATACGAATAAAACAATTATTCCAAAATCACTCTTTCATTAAAATCCTTCTTTGATTACATCAACTGAATAATTCATGAAGAATAGAAAAAGAGTAACTTCTGAATCTTAAATCAGCATTGTCTATATTCTCATTAGCTTACTAAGATGATCCAAATCCTTTATATAGAGGATTGGATACTTATTAAAAGCATATTATAAAATTCTTGAACAAACATCACCACAAAAGAAGGCAGAAGATCCATAACATAGTACATTTATTACTAAGTAACAAAATAATAACTTGTAGGAAATATAGCAAGTTGTGTCTCCTAGATTTTCTGGAATAGTAACTCCTCTACAAATGTGGCTTATCCATAGGATTTGAATTGTTCTTTCCTTGCCACAATTGGTCTCCATCAACCTCTTCCTTTAATGTAATAATCACCAACCTTTGCATTGCTCTTCATTTTCCTGGAAGCTAGAAACATATATGAAAGATAACACTCCTACTCTTATTCAGATATTAGAACATAGCTTAAGATATTTATATGAAATACTACATTCTATATATAATATTAAGCAAAGTATGTCATACACACTACCCATAGATTAAGTTCTAGTTGTCTTTGGCATAAGTTCATGAGATATTTACGCAAATATTTTGGAAATGTTTTTGACAAAGCACAAAGAGTAAGTCCAAACTATGAAAACTATATCAAAATTAAGACATTAATATGCCTCATCATCTGCCCCCCACTATTCAAATGCTTGTCCTCAAGTATTATACTTCCTGGCCATAGCTTTGAAGTCTCCCATTGTAGTTTTCCCTTCCTTCCCACTTTTGAAAGTGTAGAAGAATCCTCTGGTGCGCTTCCAATGTTCACCATGTGTTCCTCAATTAATGGATTGAGTCTAGTAGCATCATTACCATAAAGAGGCTAAAGAAGGGTGGGAGGTTGAAAAGTCAATAACATTCATAGTTCCTTTCTAATTTGTCTTCCTAGCTGTATATACTTGGCCACCCTATTAATAGTTGCCTCGTAATTGACAGGGCTATGTGGTTCTACCTTTTTGGAAGTTTTTGGCAGTCGGTTCCATCAGTTTCTAAACCTTGCAATAACTCTTTGCTGTGTAAAGTTTGGAAGTGTCTAGAAATCTCTATAAACCTTTTCTCTTTCTGTAAACACTTCCTCCCTACTCTCTAGTTTCAGTCTCCCACATGTTAGTTTGAACGAGTCTCTTAGAAGGTCATCAGGCTTGCGTGATTCAACCCATAGTGGTAATGGTTTAGATTTCTCAAGATCTCTATAAGAATTTAACTGCTTATCATAGTTTGTCTCGTTGTGCATCCAAGACATTAAAGCTCTAAGGTGAACATCCCCTATGTAAAAAAGAGGGTTCCACTCTATCTCATGTGGAATTATGAAATTATGTAAATAAAGTTTACACATCAAATTCTTTTTCCATGAAGGCAAAGTCTGATACACATTGTATAAATCTTGAGCATTTTTAAATTCACAATCAACATCCCTTATTTTCACCATCAGTTAAATTAGAAGAAACTTCTCCTTTAGAAAAATGGCATACACCATTGGTGGTGGCCTACAGGCTATTACTTGGTCAGCTAACTTTAAAGCTTTATTCATTCGTTATTTTTGTTTCTCAAGTTTATCCTTCAATGAATCAATTTCCTCATCTTTGTCAAATATTACTTTCTACATTTGGTCTCTTTCTTGCCTCCACAAGGCCTTTTGAAAAATGAAGTGATTGTACAGACCAAATAATATATTGAATTGTAGATAAAGGGAATTCTTGAGCCATATATTTCTTCTTTTGTTCCTTAGCAACTTGCTAGATGTAATGGGTATACCAGGAGGATCTATAAGGCATGATAGAAACATTAAAGTATATAGAGACTAGTGGCAAAGTAGGTTAATCATTTTTAGGGGCTTTTTCTAAGACAACAATAGGGTTCAAAGCACACATTTCCTGATTTCCCTATGGCATTTCATTAACATGCTCATTTTCATTTGTTTCCACATTTTGGGGTTCCAACCATATAGGAGAGTCATCTGGAATATTCTCAACCACTCATTCTATATGAGATTTTGAGATTGAATCATTTAGGTTTTTAGTGGGAACTAGGAATACTTGACATCACATATGAGGGCTTCAACACACAAGAACCTCTTTAACTTCTACTATTTTGCAGGTTCGCTTTAGCTTAGGTGCTACTAGGGTAGATGTTGCATGAGTGGTTGCTATAAGAACATACCTTTTTCTCTTTGTCAGTTTGACAGAAGGGTTTTGGGCTTCCTTTTCAAGATTAGGGTTCCCTTTACCAACCTTATGCTTGCCTTTGTCTCTGGAAGAGCTAGGTATGTCACCCTCTGAAATAGGATCAACAGGTTTATCAGGAGAGGGTAATGTTTTTTCTTTTTCTATTTTAGTTAGATTCTGACTAGGCTCTATAGTTTCTTCCTCATTCCCTAAATTTTGTGGAATAGAGTTGGCTTGAGGCTGCAAGGTTTTAAATTCAAACAAATTCTACCCACGATACAAGGGAGGAATCCCTAAGAGACCTTTCAACTAAAAATTTGATGAAGGCAAGATGAGAAATAGAATTGCATTTCCTTTTTGAGTTTCTTCAACACTAATACACAACATATTATAAAGGAAATTAGGGACATTAAATTGAATGTTATTTCTTACACAACTGAGTAGTTTAAAATGGTGAGCATGCAAGTTTGAAAAATTGCCTTCATAGGTCAAATACTTGATGATATGGGTTGCCAATTCTAAATATAGAGCTGGGAGAGAGAGTCTTTTACACCCTTTCTTTGTAATTTCTAGTAGAGGGTCACCTGGCCGAGAGAACTATGCCTGTGACGATGTGACATCATGTTTATTCAGATAATGATCCCCATTAGTTGGTAGTCCAGTGACTTTTGCTATCCACTATTTTGTAGAAATTACTATTAACCCCAATAATGTGGCTTCCCCTTCATCAAATGTCCTCATAAACTCCATTGATACTTCTTCATTGAGCTCAATTAACTGCATGAAGTAGCCAAGCCTTCCATAGGCATTAAATCATGGGACTGCTTCCAAGTCTGCAAGTAGAATACTATGAACAACTGACTCATGTCTCAGTAACTTTCCTCCCATCTTCAAAATGCCTAGCCTCAAATTTCTCTATTCTCACCACCCTGATATGTTTTACCCCTTTAAAACTTCTACAAATACCATCTTCTTAGAATTTCAAATTGATCTTTTTGAGAAATGTCAATACCACATTCTCTTAACAAGACTCTGTTACATTTGGCATATAAAATAATGATGCAATTAATTATGAAGGATATCATGGTTTAACTAGAAATATTCTTGTAATAAATCATTGTCCTTTTTAGTCATGCCAAACACAAGAGATCTTTCCCAAAATCATAATGAAAAGGTATGATAGATACAAAAAGACTTTAAAATTAAAATCAAACCATTGCCAAAGTGCAACCTATAATGTGGAGATGACTAAGGTGACATGGAGATGACATTTGGAAATTAATATGCTTCCTTGGCTCCCCACTAAATTTTGACAAGTGTCCACACTTAAAAATTTTGGCATAGGAATGATAAACTAGCTTAAGGCTTATACAATACATTTAATGTAGCATTATATATAAATATCAAAACCTATGTGCTAAAAATGAATAAAGAGTAAAAATTTTGTAATTGAGAATTTTAGAGTATAATTTTGCATGCAAATTGATGAGGTGACAAAGTCTAGTGACCTCAGAAAAGGTGTTGACGATATGTTTTATTGAAAGCAATAAAAATAGAATTTGTGGGTGACATGGAGTGTGAGTGGATGATAGATAAATAAATGAGATGAGTTGATATGAAGAAAACAAAAAATTAATGTAAGAATAGACCTCAAATTAATGAGGTTTTATTATGAGTTCTCATTGAAGGTTTGTCATGGTATGGCTACAGGAAGAAGGTTTGCACCCTCTGCTATAGGAACTATGTTCGTAGGAGCTGGTAAATTGTTTAGTTGGAATTGTTGTAGGAAATTATCTTTGGTTTGTGGTTTATGATAGAGGCACAACCTTTGGCCATTTACAAGAAATTTGAACTCGATAGGATTAATGGTTGTCAACTAGACTACTCCATTGTCAAATACATACTAAATTTCACAAGGCCCTAGCCACTAAGTCTGCAACTTTCCTAGATTCTCTTTGAAATGAGAATTGTATAGGAGAGCCCAATCTCCCACTTGGAATTTTTTATTACTAATATGTGTGTCATGCCACTTCTTTTGCTATTGTTGAATCATCTCTGTTCTTTCCAAAGTTGTCAATCTCATTTCATCTAGTAAGTTCAAGTGGAGAAGTCTCTCTTTTTGTGCTGCAGGAAGATTGATGTTCAATTCCAAAGCAGTGTGCAATGTTTTATGTTCAAATTCAGTAGACAACATTGTTGCTTTTCTATACACAGTTCAAATGGAGTGAATCTAGTTGTTTTCTTCCATGTGATTTAGTATGCCTAGATAGCTTTAGTTAACCTACTACTCTAACCCTTCCTCTTTATTTGCACTATCTTGGTCAAAATGGCCTCAATTTCTCTATTGGTGATCTCTTCTTGCCCATTTTGCTAAGGGTGATAAGGACTAGATTTATGGTGCCTTATGTTGTATTCTTTTATACATTTAGTGATTGAGTTTGATGTGAATTGGGTGCTTTGATTTTTGACAAAATCTTTGGGAGCTCCATAGCATGTGAATATTTCCTCATATAAGAATTTAGCTACTTTCTCATCTCTTGCATTTTTCTTTTCCCTAACTTCCACCCATTTAGTTAAATAATCTGTGCATACTAAGATGTAGGATTTTCCATTTGATGGTGGTCAATTGGACCTATGAAGTCCATACCCCACTTTTCAAAGGGTGTTACAACAATCTATGGATTGAGTGGCATCTCATCTAACTTGGTTGGCCAACCCATCCTCTAACATTTGTCAAACTTGGTTGTATAACTTGTTGCATCCTTATGTAATGTGGGCCAATAATACCCAGTTGTAAGTATCTTTAGTGCTATTCTTTTTCCTACAAAATGGCCTCTACATGGTTTGTCATGATAGGCATGTAGTATGTCATATCTCATCCTCCTTGACACATCTCCTCATGATCTGATTTGGTCCAATATATAAGAGATTGTTATCTATCCACGAATAATTAAAACTTTTTTCTGCTAGCTTCCTCCTATCTTTGTGAGAGACACGTGGGGGCATTCTATTTGCAACAAGATAGTTTGATATGTCTGTATACCATGGTGTATGAGTTGCTATGTGGAAAAAATGCTCATCTGGAAAGGTATCTTTAGTTTGAGTCATATCTTCATTAGTTATGTGTAGCCTAGACAAATAATCAACAACTATATTGGACTTGCTTGACTTATCAACAATAGTAATATCAAACTCCTACAACAACAAGAGCTATCTTGCCAATCTACTAGTTAAAAAGGTTTTTTCATTAAGTACTTTATAGCTGAGTAGTCAGTATGAACAAAAATAGGATATCTAGTTACATAATGTTTGAATTTGTTCAATGCATAAACTACAACTAAAATTTCTTTCTTAGTTACTGTGTAGTTTAGTTTAGGACCATGGAGGCTTTTACTAATATAGTAGATTGCATTTTCAAGGTTAGCAGGCCTTTGACCTAATACAACACCTACAACATAGTCTGATGCATCAGTATGGATATGAAATGGAGTTGACCAATTTGGTCCCTTCAGAACTAGTGCTATAGTGAGGAGTTTATTAAGCTATAGGAAGGCTTCATTACATGCAGGTGTCCAAATGAATTTAACTTTTTTGGTCAACAATGTATATAAAGGGCTAGCTATTTTATTGAAATCTTTTATGAAACACCTATAATAGCTAGCATGACCTAAAAAGATCTTACATCCTTTGGTTTTGTAGGTATGGGCAATGTTAGAGTTACCTCTATCTGAGTTGGGTCCACTTGTATCCCTACAACTGATATAAAATGACCAAACACCACTCCTTTCTGCATGAGCATGAAATATTTCTCACTATTGAGAGATAGATTATGTTCTTTGCATCGGACAAGAAACTTTTCAAGATTCATTAAGGCTTCCTCAAAGGTGACTCTAAATTATGTGAAATTATCCATGTATATTTCCATGCAGTCATGCGATATATCAAAAAAAATGCTGATTACGACTCTTTGAAATATCATGGGAGCATTACACAGGCTAAATGTCAAGAAAAAATATGCAAAAGTACCCCATGGGCATGTAAATGTGGTTTTATCCTGATCTTCTAGAGCTATAGTAATCTGATTATAACCACTATACCCATCAAGAAAAGAAAAATATTTCTTACTAGCTAGAGTGTCTAGAACTTAATCAATAAAGGGTAAAGGAAAGTGATCCTTCTTGGTTGCCTTATTCAATTTGCTATAACCTGCACACATCCTCCATTTCCCTCCCTTTTTAAGTACTATAAATAGAGGTGAGATCCATCTACTATCAGATATAGGGTATATAAAACCAACATCAAGCAACTTTTGTCGTTCAATTTTAACTATTTCTTTGAGTTTTGGATTAATCCCCCTTTGGGTTGATAGATTGGCAAACACCATTGATATATATTCTACAAGTACATAATGTATGAATTAACCCTTTCATATTCCCATAGTCCCATGCAAAAGCCTTTTCATGTTTTTGAAGAAGCTTTGTTAACTATGTCATCCATTTGGGAGGCAGTTTGTTATTGACATGGAGATTATGACCTTTTGATAACTCAATAGTAGTTGTGAGATCAACTATAGCAGCTTCAAAGATTGGACTTGTATCTAGTTCACATGGTAAATGCTTATGGATAATGTCTAGCTCCTCGGACAAAAAATAATTCTCATTACATTCCTGATATGTAGTTTGTTCCAACGCAAAACTATTAGATACATCCTTTTCTACCACACAAGTATTACTAAGAATACTTTGAATTATTGAATCCTCCTCTTACAAATTTAGAAAAGACTATCTATGTAACATCATAAGATGTGCTATAGAGTTTAACTCTTCCTCTCCATCCCCTAAATCTGGCCATACAGGTGTGCTTAAATCTGGTTGGGGTTGTACTGGAGGATACATGAAAAATTTCTTTGTTGCTCGTCCATCTAATATGGTCATACTCCCTGACCTACAACTTATATTTGCATTAGCTGTAGCTAACCATGGTCATCCTAAAATGATAAGGTAACCAAGTTAATTTTTGGTGATAGAATAATGAAATTTGTAGGGTACTCTAGAGAGTCTAAGGTTACTATTACGTCTTCTATCATCCCATCAGGAGTGACAGTTGAACTATTTGAAAGTTGCATAATTGTTGGGGTAGCCCTTAATCCTTCTATATTCAACTTTTTCATAGTATCCTTGGTCATAATATTTATAGCAGCACCAAGATCAATCAAGGAATTTCTAATAGACTAACCATTTATAATCACATTCACAACTGGACTTTCTAGATTAGAATATTTAGGAATAACCAATATTCCTAACATAATATTAGCCAATTGCCCTATAACATGGATTGTGGTTGGGTCCTTTTTCTTTCTCCCAGGCTTTTCTAGATAGGCTTCTCTGATGGCTTTTCCATAAATAGGAACATCTTTAATAGCTTGGAACAAAGGAATTTGGGCATGCATGTCCTTTAGCTAATCAATGATATCAAAGGATTGTTCCTCTATTTGTGTAGGTTTACTTTGTATAAGCTTTTGTGGAAAAAGAGGTTCAACTGCTATTTGAGTTTGAGTTGAGCTAGTTACATTGGTTGGGTCAACCATTTGTGGTAGAGAAGTTGCTAGTACTGATGTTGAAGGAGTATCTGGTATTACAGTTATGAAAGACGGTTTAGGCACTAATAGGGTTGTACCACATCTCAAATGTATATCTATAACATTTAGAGCATAAGTAGGATATTGTTGAGCATTAATAGAATACATGGGTTGTTGAGCCTATTGGTTATTTGGATTTGGCTAAGGTTGTACAGGAAATTGAGTATGCTTTTGAGGTCTAGAATTTTCAAGTGGTAGCATTAGTGTAGGTTGTTAGACTAGAGGCAAGTTACCGAGATTTTGGTTAGGCCATTGCTGAGGACCTCTCCATTGGTTTGTAGACTGCCAATTCCCTTAGGGTGGTTGCCATTGGTTCTACTGATTCTACCATTATTTATTTTGTTGGTTAGGCTACTAGTTATTTTGCTAGTTTTTCTAGGAAGGTTGGGAGTATTGAGACCATTGAGGCTGTTGTGTATTATTTTGCCAAGCACTATTCCAATTAGGTTGACTATATTGTGGAGGATCCTAGACACTATGGTTTTACCATTGATTACCATATGGATTTGAATTTTTTAAAGGGTCTTGAGACATATCTTGATGTGGGGCCCATGGTTGGTGTTGATCAATGAAGAATACTTACTCATCCTCTCCTTCTATCTTGAGGTACTCAGTTGGAAGATGCTAGTTCTCCACACTAGTGACCAATTTGCATTGACAATCTTTCTTCTACTTTTGGCAGTGTGGATAGTATCAACTAACTGCACCTCAGCCTCTACATGCTTCTTCTTTGCAGTTATTATGTCAAAATGTGTAGCAACATCATTAATGATGTCCTTCTTGAAATCTAAGAGTAGATTAGATATCTTGAGCTATGGAATAATCTAGCTGATCCATTTGGCAACTGTGGACAAGTGTCCTCTACCTGTCTTCATAGTTGACCTTGAGTAGTTAAGACATATTTTCTTGAGGTCATCCCAAGAGGATTGATATACATCATCACTAGCCATCAGGTCTAGTATCTCCAAATGATTATCATTTACCCCTCTCAAGAAGACTACTTTCTATGAATCCTCTGCTAGTACATGCTGGGGGTTCTTCTATAGTGTATACAAGAAACGTGAAACATAGTCTTCCAATATTTCATCCTCCTTTTGTGATATTCTAAAGATATCATCTCCTCTTGGATCATTCCCCTTGCAATACTCTATGTATTTCTCTAGAAACATAGTTTTCATTTCATCCCAAGTACCTACTGCATTGGCTAATAAGCCTATGAACCATCATAAGGCTGATTCTTTCAGTATTGTTGGAAATAACTTTAGCTTATGGGCATTCATGTTATAGTCAAAGATATGATAGAGTATGTTAAACTCAAACAAGAAAGTATTAGGATCCTTAGTTACAAGGCCATAAAACTTTGGAAGAGCAGTTGCAAGTATATTTTTGAGATTAGCATTGGTTATGAGGCTTAGGAGAGGAAATGGAAAAGTAGGTTGTGCCATTACTAGAGGTATTTGATTATGGGGTTGCTACTAAAAATGAGCATTGGCCTTATGGATTGTTAACAACAAGTGGATTTCGACTAGAACTATCAAGAAAGCTAGCCAAAATTTTAGGAGAAGGCTGAAGACCACTTGTGTCCAAGGTTTTTTCTCTAGAGGAAGATCCTATAGGAAAATCAAGATTTGTGTCCTCAAAAGGAAACTCAACTTCTTTAATTTCTTCCTTCAAATTAACAGACTCCCATGGAAGAAATCTACCACATTTATCTCATTGTCTTCCTCTTTGATGCATGCAATTAAATTGGTGACTTGTTAATCAAGCCCACAACTTTATGGTTTTTAGCTAACAAACTAATCTAAAATAAAGGACTCATGAAGGTTCCCAGTTTGACACCATCCTCAACAACAACACCAAAAAATGTAAGATTTTATAATAGAAGAAGATAATTACACCATTGTCTCTTAAGGATACTATATCTATTCTAAAGACTACCTATTCCATCATGAAATAAACTTGCATTGTCAACCCAGGGATGTAGGATTTGAAATGGGTCAGCATAGTATGCGCACTAAGTTCCTTTAAGAGTCTTAACACCTATGTTTTAGGAAAGTAAAATGCACGAAAAGAATCTATACTACTATTACAAAATATTAAAAATATTTGGGCTAACAAAAGATAACTGTAGAAAGCTTTGGAAAATGAACCTAAACTAGTTAACAACTCAAAACATCCACCATGATCATTTTCTACAAGTGCTATAGGAACTTTCACAATAACAATATTGTAGGACTAATACAGTAAATCTATCTTGAAAATAGGGAATTGCAAAGAATGAATCTACTCTACCTAAATCTATTCCACCTCCCAAGTGGGCCTCCTTGGTTAGTTTCAAATAACTAAAAACACTAGAAGTATTCCAAAATTACTTTTTCATTTAAATCCTTCTTTGATTACATCAACTAAATAATTCATAAATAAAAAAAAAAGATTAACTTATGAATCTTAAACCAACATTGTCTATATTCTCATTAGCTTACTAAGATGATCCAAATCCTTTATATAGAGGATTGGATACT
Source organism: Cupressus sempervirens (assembly GCA_028749045.1). Lineage (NCBI taxonomy): Eukaryota > Viridiplantae > Streptophyta > Pinopsida > Cupressales > Cupressaceae > Cupressus > Cupressus sempervirens. Next base: position 734,020,506 of record CM053793.1, read on the forward strand.
TATTAAAAACATGACATAAAATTCTTGAACAAACATTGCTAGAAAAGAAGGTAGAAGATCAACCATGACATAGTACATTTATTACTAAGCAACAGAGTAACAACTGGGATGGGTGACCTCCCAGGAAGTCTTGGTGCTTCACCCCTGTGAGCATCACCTAGGTCCAATGAGTGCTAAGTGTTCCATTTATTCTCATGAGAGATGGAGTCATGTTGAATCACTATTCATGAAACATGGGTCAATGAATTTGACTCAAAATCGCACAGTTAAATCCTGATAGCAATATCACAATTCAACTTGCTATGGAAATTATCTACTACTTATTAGAGTAAAAACTTGCAAGAAATATAGCAAGTTGTGTCTCCTGGATTTTTTGGAATAGTAACTCCTCTATAGGTGCAACTTATCCATAGGAACTGAACTACACTTTACTTGCCATGATTAGTCTCCATCATCCTCTTCCTTTAATGTAGTAATCACCACCCTTTGTGTTGCTCTTCATTTTCTTGAAAGTTAGAAACATTTGGAACATATATCTAAGATAATACTCTTACTCTTATTTAGATATTAGAACATAGCTTAAGATATTTATATGAAATACTATATTCTATGCATAATATTAAGCAAAGTATGTCATACACACTACCCATAGGTTTAGTAAGTTTTAGTTGTCTCTGGCATAAGTTCATAAGATATTTATGCAAATGTTTTTTACAAAGCACAAATAGTAAGTCCAAACTATGAAAACTATATCAAAATTAAGACATTAATATGCCTCATCACTCACTATGGCCACTCCCCTATAGGAGTCGCATCAAGCATCACCTCTAGATATATGAATAGTGCTCTAATTATTTTGGACTGATGTAATCTTGCATCAATTACTCTAAATCAGACAAGGAAATTACCCCAATCATATCTCTGAGATACTCAAAGGTGCCCTTAGTCAATGTTTTAATAAAGATATCCTCTATTTGTTCATTTGTGCTTGCAGATTGCAATCTAATCTCTTTTTCTACAATTTTCTCTTTCAAAAAATCATACTTAATATCGACATGTTTAGTCTTTGACTGTAACACTACATTCTTTGACTTACTCATAATACTTGTGTTATCACAATAAATAATTATAGGTTCTGAAAATTCAACACCAATGTCTTTCAAAATTTGATTCATCCACATAATCTGATTATGACTATTTTTTGTTGCAACATATTCTACCTCTACTATAGAATGTGAAATATAATATTGTTTCTTTCTTAACCAACAAATCAATCTTCCTGCAAGAAAGAAAACACCATCACTTGTGCTCTTCCTATTATTAATATTTCTTTCCCAATTATTATTAGTATATGCATACAATGTAAAATCATTAGATATGTCATACTATAAACAAAAGTATGATGTTCCTTCAAATATTTGAATATCCCATTGGAAATTACCATTGGAACAATTTTATGTTATCATTAATGTCAAACATTATTGGTGAGACAATTTCTACTTGAGTAGAGTTCCATATTAAGATGATTGATGAAGAGGATTTGATAAGAAGAGACAAAAAGAAGGCCTAGTGTTATGTTGAGTTATGTGGAATTACAATGGGCACTTCATCAGTTGGAATTTGACAAGATAACGTGTTGTTTGATTATAACACTAAGTGGAGAAGGTAGTTGAGTTGAATTCTAGAAGAGATGATCAATGAAGGACCAAATATATAGGCTAAATTGAGATTTAAAGTAGAATATTAAGGAACTTATAGTTGAATCCGAGCAGTGCTAGTGTCAACCGAGCAAACAATAGAAGCCAAGAAAATATCTTGTCAACCAAGCACCAGTAAAGTCAAAGTATCAAAAAAGTTGGAATGAGTGAAGTCAGTGCAAGCCAAGAAAGATAGTTAGTGAAGACCAAGTTATCTAGTGATGATTGAGGCTGAGGAACACAGTTTTGGTTGAGTGTTAGAATTTGTTAGTTTGTGAAGGAATTAAGATTCTTGGTCAACATAGTTTGAATTCTTGAAATATGTAAAGTGTGTTGAAGATAAGGATTGATGAGTTGGAGAATTTAATGTTTGAGAAATTTTATTTGAGTGTTTCTAGGCATGAATTCAAAGAGAAGTTTTGAGAAGTTTTTAGAGGAGAAGAAGATGAATGAAAAGGTGGATAGATTCATTGTATGTGTTGAATCTACTTGAAACCCTAAGATCAAAAATGATGTTTAAGAAACAAAAGATCAAAGATACCTATTTAAGGAGGCATAAGGATTAACCTAAAAGAGGTTGGAAAATACTGATTTTGTTGACTGAAAAACTTGAGCAGAAGGTTGTAAAGGAGGAGAAGAGCTAAGGTGAAGAGTGATTGCTTGAGGGATTTTCTAAGAGATCAGAGATAATGATGGAAATATGAATGGAGTTTAGTTAGTGAGTTAGTAGATGAGCTAGACATATGATCTATATTTTCAAATTGATTTGCATTTATTAGATCAAACTGTCATTACTCTATAACCATCGCATTAGTGAAAATCTTTTAATCAAGGTTGACCTAACAGTCATTTGTAAATCCTTTAATCAAGGTGACATTCTAATCAAATTTTCTAAAGTCCTCCAACAAGGTCATTGCTAATAGGGTTATCAAATACTTTAACATGGTCACACCCAATAGTGTGTATTGTAACCTTTAACAGGGTTGGCTCCTAACAGTGCTCACTTTAGAAGAGTGACAAATTGGTGACATACTACAGGTGTTTTTTTCCCAAATTGGGTTTTCACATTAAATCCTAGTGTCTTGTGTGGTTGTTATTTGATATATTTTACTATTTAAAGTTTTTCATTCTGCAAGTTAGATATTATTGGGATAGTGAATTGCAAATTTATGTTAGTGATAAGTTGCTATAGAGACCAAGTGAATTAAATATTTGATTTAAGTTGTCTAGATTATTGAAAATTTTAATTGGTATATGTGGACTAAGGATAACTAATTCACCACCCTCCCGCTCTCAGTCATTCTAAGTCATTCTAATAATCATAATAATTGCTTTTGGTGCTTATAGATAAAATTTTGAAGGTACTTGAAGCTCAAGATAAAGACATGCAAAAAGGAGATATATAAGTTGAACAAAAAGAACTTCCTTGTGTGGAAAAGTTTAATGAAGCTACATATTGGTGGAATTTGAGATTCAATAGTAATCTACTTGGAAAATGAATACATAATAGTTTTTGCACCTATAACAACCCAATAGATAAAGGAGAACAAGAGCACAATCATGCACTATTAGAGATTGTATCTTCCCTAAGCTATTCAAAATTTGATGATATAAAGGATTGTAATACTGCAAAGAAGATGTGAGAAAAGTTTCTTAAGATCTGTGGATGAGATAAGAATGTAATAAGAGCCAAATCATAAAGATTGAGAGGGAAATTTGATGACATGAGGATGGTAGAAGGTGAGAGCATTGCTCAATATGTTGGAAAAATCAAAGAAGTAGTGAATGCTACTATAGGAGCAGATGGAAAGATTAGTGATGAGACTATGATCAACAAGGTATTGAAAACCCTACTTCCTATTTATGCTATTATAGTTTTTATAATTCAAGAATTGAGATGTAATCCTAGTAATGATTTAACATTGGATAGTCTAGTTGGTAGACTTACTACTTTTGAATTTTCAAAATTTTGATATTTTATTGCCTCTATTACTGAATTTGTTTTCAAGTCACAATTGGTTTTACATAAATCTAAGAAGAAGAAAGTAAATTATGAGATTAGTGAGAGTAAATATTCTAATGATGTCCTTGAGGAACTTAAAGCATTAATGGCTAGGAGACTAGCAAGAGGCAAAGGAAAATTCAAAGGTAAACTTCCTGTAATGTGTTTTTCATGCAATAAAGTTGTTCATATTGCTACAAGATATCCTAACTAGGATGACAATGATGAGAGAAAAGACAAAAAATACAAGGTAATAAGAGATGGAAAGGATGAAAAAGGTGACAAAGACTACAAGGGAAAAGGTAAGAGGTCTTGTTAAATTGCTGAAGAAGAAATTGATGATGATTTTGATAGTAATGACGAAGAAGTTATTTATGTTTCCATAAAAGATGATTTTGATGAAGATGAAAAAAATGCACTTATTTCATATGGGAGTAAAGGTGATAGATGGATAATTGATAGTGGTTTCTCGCATCACATGGTTGGTGATAAAAGTAACTTTGAAATTTTAGAACATTATAAAGGAGGTAATGTTAAGTTTGGTAATGATGCACCATGTCTTGTGAAAGGTAAATGATCAATAAGATTGATTGATATAGGTTGAAGGACTTAACTACAATTTTTTGAGTGTGGCATAGTTGAACAGTTCGAGCTAAAAAGTTGAATTTCAACATGAGAAGGCTAAGATCTACAATTGTTCTAGTGAATTGATTAGTAGTGGAGGCTGAACCAAAGGTAACTTGTTATATCTAGACCTATCTAATGATACATGCTTATTTGCACAATGTGATGATATATGGTTATGGAATAATAGATTGTTGTTGGAAATATAGGATAGGCTATGTTACTAAGAGGGGATGTGTGAATCAGGAACCAATAAAACTTAAGATTTTTTCACCAATTAATCCTTTATATATATTATGATCTAATTGCATGCATGAATAACTAAAAGAATTAAAACATTCATAACACATTGACACAAGATATGGTGATCCAGAAACCTTCCAAATAGAAAGTAAAACTTGGGTGGGGATGAAACCCACAAGATTTAATACTATAGTATAAAGTTGGTTGGTTAAGGCTTACAATTAATCACTTTTGATGATCTACCCTATTAGGAGAAATAAGGATTGCTAGGTCCACCTTGCTAAAGGATTTAGAAAAAATACAATGAAGTACACACTCAGTAAAGAGATTTGTAAAAGACTATTAAATCTACCTTGTGAAAGGATTTAATTGTTCCACCTATTAAGATGAACCAGTGGTTGATCTCTATCTACAACTCTGATTTGCTAGTTGAGATTCCTTTGAAATGTAATGATCATATTGCTATGATAGATAAATATTTGCTACTCCTTATACTACTTGTAGCCTTCTTAATTCATACTTCTTCTCATATACTTTCTTTTTATTCTTATTCTCATATTTGGACGTGATACAATATATTACATATATATCAATCCAAAATACAATACATCAAAGTCGACTACAATACAAGTTTCACCAAAATACACAAAGTTGACTCAATTACTGGTACTCGAGTTCTAAAGACAAACTCAGTGAGGTTCTGATTCTCAACAAACATTGTCAACACTCTTCATTGTCATGCTCTTAGTAGACATAGAATCTTGGTTCATACTAATCACTTCCAAGTAGTCTGAACTTAGTCATCACTGGTGATTCGGTGAATGTTGCAAAACTCAACATATAAACTGAATCACTTAGTTGATGCTTCCTAGCTCGATTAACACTTAATTCACATCACTGATGCTATAAACTTGTTAAACACTATGAAGCTTAGTTCATAGTGATATTCAACAACTCGATAGATACTACTTGGTGCGAAATAAATACTAATTCTAGAACTTAGTAGTAACTATAGAACATGGTAGAACTTGAATTACTCAGTCAATACTTTAATCTACAAGATAAGCTTGGTAGTTGCTAACCATTTTGACTAAGTGTGAGTCACTAAAAAACAAACTTGACCATAATGTCAACAATCTCCTCTTTGGCATTAGTGACAAAAATACTTATCAATCAAAAATTGAATTCTCAAAATTTCAAGCTCAAAACAATCTTTAGTCTCCATCCTGTGTATTTAACTTGGCAACATATTCTATTTTTGAGATTTTTCAAAATTACTTTTATAAGAGATATTTTCTGATTAACTATACATGAATATTATGCTGCCCACTAATACATATATCATATATCATACTTTACTCACTATATACATATATCTCATATCTTTATCTTCTCCCCTTTTATATCACATATTTTCCCCCTCTATATATCACATCTTATATTACATCTTCTCCCCTTTTTAACATAAATGCCAAAGGAGTGTGCTATATGGTAATGCCAAAAGGTGACAAGAAGTCAGAATGTACTTTCAAAATCAATGCCATTGTCTTCTCCAAATTTTTTATAACACCTTGCTTGCATGTAATGCAATATATACTTCTATTGATAACTCCACCATGTGATAAACTATGGAGAAGTTATTATCATGGATGAGAGTTTTGGCATGTGTAATGTATTTCTGCAATGCATCCATGTTTGGGAGAAGCATGCCTTGGATTTCTACAAGTGTGGCCCTAATCCTGTATTCTTCCCTTAGTAATTTTTCTTGCATATTAGTCAGATATCTAATCTTTGAGTAGTGAGTAGAATTGTAGCTTGGGTCAAGTGACAACTAGTGTACACTTTCCTTCAAGTCTTCATCTATCTTAGATAGTTTATCTTTTATTTCCTAAGTGAAGAAAGATGTATCACATAACTTACTAAATAATGAAGTAACATTATTTGCAGAGGTGTTGGCTCCTGATTTAATAGTTTTGAAATTAACTAAGAAACTAGACCAATGCATCTAAGGCTAGCAAATTCCTATGATGGATACACTTGACTGTAGCCATGGGCCAACTACAAGGCATAACTCCTTCTTTACTTCAGGCTCTTCAAGACCTAGGTGGGTTAACCTTGAGGTTTTGATAAATTGTACCAATGTAATTAAAACATAAATATAAACCTATTAACAACAGATGCAACCCATTTTATCTTCTGATACTTATGCAATGACATAAAAATGAGATAGTTACAAATCATATCCTATGAAACCATAAGCTAAGTGAGGGTTAATTCCTTTTAACCCACTACAAGACATGAAAAACTAAATTGATTTTGATTAAAGGATTTTTGCAAATGAACTTCATATTAGCTTGCATTTGATTTAGTGATCAGTGCCTTATCTATTGAAACATAGAGTCATTACCAACAAGATGACCTAACTTGACTACCTTATAATTAAGGTTTTCAATTGAAATTTCCCAATTCCATTCTTATGAAATATCCCCTTCATACACCTAGAAACCCTATTAGAAAACTAAAGCATTTACTTAACTCCTTGAGTCAAAAGCAACAACAGATCTGATACTAAACTCATCCAAGATGTCGTAAACCAAATGAACCTTATTCATTTAATCCCAAAGTCAATAGCATATGAAGAATTAGGAGACAAAATAAGAAAACCTAGATAATTTATGTAAATCCCCTTTTATATTCATCCTTGGAAAGATTGAATACATAAACTAGTAAAACTAAAGAATCTCTAGATAATTCACATAATCTAGCATCAATTTCCATTATCTCAGAATAACAATTAATGAAATGAAATAAAAATCTGCACAAGAGTGGATATGTGGCCTTTACTACTAGAGCTCAACTCAACAGATAGGAAGTAGAACCATCAAAAACCTAGTCTCACAATAGAACAATGGAACCCTGCTGGTATCCCTAGAGAAAACTGCCAACCCTTCCAAAAGAGAAGAAGAAAGAATAATATAGGAGGAAAGAAATCTCGGATTTGATCAAAACATGACAAGTGTCCTCTCAGAATTCTTTCCCAAGAAGCTAAAAAGCTTGTCTCTACCTTCTTTTTGTAATTGCAAATAAAATCCCCCATCATTTTGTCTTTCCAAATGTAAAATATCTTAATAAAAGACAAAATCTGATAACTAAACCCTAATATGTGCCAATTGACCAATTTGGAGCCAAAACACAACAAAGCCTCAAAATAATCAGATATAAGGGTCACTGAACATGTTTAAAGTGTTTCTCCACTGAATTCTACAAATGACAATTCAAAACACCTAATGAAACACAAAAATCAATCAGAGAGACAAAACCTCTTGTAGCATATACCAATGAAATCCTGTGTAGAAACTAACTTCATATTGAGAAAATTTGTCTCTTCTTGATTCCAATGGTATATTGGAGTACCCATTTTGGTGAAAAATTGCCCCTGTTATGCTTCTTTGAAGTTTAGGCTCTCACTTATATGTTTCAAGACTACATTTTAAATACTCAACCTTTTTCAAAGGTTTGAACTATGTAATATTTTAAATATCTTTTAAACCTAGGTTGCACGTAAATCGAAGGAAATATATTTAAAAAATAATATTTTGAAAATTCCCCTCACATTTTCCATCTGGGTCAAACTAGGTTTCACCAAGGTGCCACATGTCATCAAATGAATGGCTCTTTTCCTACATAGCTGTCAAACCTCTCCAACTGGGTGCCACTTGTGAGCATTTGATTTGTTCTCTATTTTTCATGTTAGCATGCCACCTCATCATGCCACCTCATTAGTCACTATGTTGCTATCCTAGTTAGCATTTTGCCACATCATTAGTGATATAGTGACCTTGCGAAGATGTCGCCCTCTACCATGTTAGCACCTAAGGAAGCATACCACATCAGGAACCTACACCACATGTCACCGTCAGACTGGTCCACCTTGCCACCATGTCACTACCATGTGTCAACTTTCTATTGTGTTGCTATGTCACTATGTTATCTGACAAGCAACTTTGTCTTTGTGACATTGCAACATCCATCAGATCTTCTATGTGGCACGATCTGGTGTATCTGTGAGATCTACCCACCACATCACATCCTTCCTTGGAATTCATGCCACATGGCACCTTGTGGTAATTTTGATCATTGCCACATCATCATCTTCTTACTACACATACTTCTTGGCTGCCACTTTTCATTATTTGGTTTACTGATTACATCTACAGGTGGGACCCACATTCTCATTTCACCTTTGCTAGATTTTTGATTTTTCTGGCGAGTCACTAGCTAGAATCTCCACTTTTTTGGAGGTCACCATGTCACTACTAGTGAGACCCTCCCATTTTTTGGTGGCGACATGGTGACCACCGAAAACTTGAACTTTTTTGACACTGTTTCCAACTTTTTTGGCGTCTTTGCACTTCCCAAAAATCTCTATTTCTGGTGAACTCTATTTGTGTTTCACTTCAAAATTTATTACTTGTCACCTCATGCAAGCTGACCAAGTGGGCCCCTATGCATGCCATGGCTTCCAAAAGCTAGTTGTCTTAAAGACAACTTACCTTTGGAGTCCAATATTATTTAAAGACTTAAAACTTTCCCATATAATCAATGTGGGATATATGTTTTATATGGTTTCCCCTGTGCTTTCGCTTGATGATTGACATTAATATAGTCTTGAATTGTAATACACCTCTTCCTTCATTGACAAGATCCAAGTTTTACACCAAAGAATATGCATGCTCGCACATTGAAATCCAAATACATAACATAAAAGATCGAGAATATCCAACTCTTGCATCTTTGGCATAGGGTAATCATTGGCCAGCTTTGCCAAATCTCAAAAATTGCTCAATGCTAAAACTGCAGCTTTGAGCTCTGGAAAAGTGGTAATATCATTTGTTGGAGCTAGTGCATCCTATGGTATAATGTTGTAAGGCACCTTTTTAGTCATTTCTGTGTCTACTTCCATTACTCTTCTCAACTCTTCTGCGATCATACTTGTAAGCACTTCAACTACTTCACCTAAAACCATTAAAGTTGCATGAACTCTCTTCATTTTGACTATTCTTCACTCCAATTCTCGAAGGTCACCATTGAATGCTCTAGACTGTAGCTTCTTCTCCTTGGTGTATGGGTAGCTTCCATGCTATGCATTGACTTATTTCTTTGGAGAGCTCCATTGTTTCTATGCGACATCTTCCTTTAACAAGTGTTGCCCTACATTTTAACATGCTCACTAGCATGGATCTTCATTTCAATGGCTTACGTAGTCTTTTTCTTTTCTCCTAGTGGCACATTATCTTTTTTTTAATGTGTGGGTGGCTCTTTTCTTGCATGGGACTGCTCATGATGAGCAGCTTTGGATTCCTCTATGTCTGCTATATGGGCTACTTCCATTCTTGTCATGGGTTTCTCTACTTGTCACCTTGAAAGGTCTCCATTTCACTCGTCAAATGTGCCCTTCACAGATGAGATGCTGAGGAGATCTCAATAATAAAACATTGGGTAAGTAGTCATGGGAATTGATAAGGACATTACGCTCAAGGACATTTATTGTTCATGAATATCTTGGTCATAAGAATAAGAGTGTTAGGGCAAAGATGAAAGGGCTCATTGGTCAAAACATATTCCTAGCACCTTCATGGTATTGCGGTATTTCATAACCATCCATGGATTTTAATAACATTCACATAAAATAGCATATGGATATGAGGTTCCGTATCAAGTTATGTTTATAACTTGATACAACTCATTTCCCTTTGCTTGTTTATGAATAGAAGCCTATTTACAATAACTTAGAACCTTGGGAATACTTAGAAAACCATAAAATGGGTTTCTTTTTTCTTCTTCAAAATCATCATCTTGAAGTATAAATCTTATAATTCAAAAACTAAAGATTTGCATGAATGTCCTTGAAATTGGCATTTGAAAGACTCTGTTTCAAATAGAGATTCCCTAGTCATTAGAGCTTCCATGCAAGTGGGATCTAATGCAAGTGTTCTGCTACAATCTGCAATAGATTTTGTTATCACTATTATGAGAAGATAATTCAATCACTGGTTTGCTACTTATAGAGATTAGACAATATTCCATCCCACTTTGTCAGATTGTAAATTCTGATTTCTTCTAATTGTACATGATGGTTATTATTTTGTCGAAGACATACTCGAGCTTACACAAGGATCAATATTTATGTTAAACTCCAAGTTGTTTAAAACTTTGGGATCCCTCTTGGTATGTTCAAAAATTACTTTTATGATCATTGTGAATTAGAAAACCTAACAATTCACTTTGATTCACAAAGTTTTGCATTCTTACTGAGATGATGTAATAATTAGGAATGTCCTATTATTACTCAAACATCCTCCATTTCCAATGCATATCTTAGCATTCTGATGTAATTAGTCAGGCCCCAAGTAGGTCTAGGTAAAATAATTTTTTTTTCGAACAAATGAACTGACAATTTGATCAACTGAACATTTGATATAGATCCAAATCAGAAACCATCACTAAACTACCAATTGAGATTCATTGCACCACTTTATTTCAACTTGTCAATTTCATGCCAAAAGGTCCTTTAACTGGCCTTAAAAATTGACCCAAACATCTGACTAGACTCTAAACCCATACAAACTGATTCTTTGTTTCACAATCTCTTACCCTATCAAACCTCGTCTCATGATGAATTCCTAGTCAAAAGATATTTATTATCAAAGTTTCCCTCTCAGAACTACCTACAAGAAAACATGTCAGAAAACCATAAAATAGGTTCTGATTTGGCTTCAAAAATTGGGTAAAATGACACTTGGGGGCACGAAAACTGGGATATTGGTTCACTGTCATGAGGAGAGTATGAATCTATGATTTGGGCTCATGATGAATAACTGGGCACATTTGGTGCGTGGTCAAAGTAGGCTACTCAAATTTTGTAGATTGAAATAATTGCAAAAAAACATTTTTTGCAAATGGAATGGACTTGGAAAAGTGTGTAGATGGATTTGTCAAAGCTTGCACACTGGCACACTTAAAGTATTTTTAGAGTACAAAATAGTGGTACAATCCATTCAATCTCATCTATCATGAATTTTGAGATATGACATTATGAATAGGCTTTCCACCCATCTGCATTTCATGACACCAGTGAAACTTTATAAATTGCAAACGGAATCGCATTTGAAAACTGATCAAACAGATTTTTCATAAGCTCAAATTTGAAACATAACAAGTCTCTTACCTCTAAAATACAACACAAAAGGAATTTTATCATTTGGGTCAACTGGTCAAAAGTTATAACTCGTCAAATAGGGCCTTCCAGAATTCTAAACAATTCATATCAACATGACATTAGTAAATGACCAACTTTGAGGGATTCATAACCTAGTCAAATGGATTCAAATGACTCAAAATATGAAACATAGGCTCCCTAGTATGGACACTAAACACTCCCAAAGTAGCGAGTCATGACACATTACTGGGTGCAAGATATTCAATTGCAAACAAGGCATCCTATTGCTATTTAACACTTGGTGAAAATGCAGAATTGACAATTGCTCAAAATAGGACTTCACGAAATTACTCAAAATGTCAATTTATCTTCATGAGACACTTAGATTCATTGAGAAAGGTGCTAGAAGAATTAAAAACCTATTAGGCCTCAAATGGATAGCTGGGTACATGCGTATTTAAAAGCTTTTATAGGGCTTGATTTCTCAATGGGACTCAAAACCAAGGCTATAGTTTTGAGCACCAAAAATGGCTCTGTTTGGGGATGCATGCCCCTTGTGGGCATGGTAAGGATTCAAATCTCTGGAAGAAGCAGACCATTGCTGAGACAACAAAACCTCTCTCGAACAACTTTATTGAAAGCAAGACATAACTACCTCTACTATGTACAAGTGATGACCCCAAGACACTGAAGTTCAACAAAACTTCTTACCTCTATCATAAATTTGATTCTCATTCCTTTCATCATGAGGTAAGCTAAAATTATCACTCATATTAGTTTCACCAATTTCATCAGCATCTCGAAACTCACAACTTAGCAAAACTAAATCTACACCTTCATTTTCATAATGCATACAAAAACTAGCTTCATTCTCAATCACTTGCTCATTATGAAATTTCTAATTAGCATGCTTAAAAATATTAGACTCAAACTAAAAATTCTCATCATCAAATGAATCATGCACACTATTAGTCTCAAATATGAAGGCATCATACTCAACTTGGGGAAAGGGATCACATATACCTTGAAAATGTGTATCCTTATGCATAACTAGATTGTGTTCAAATGAACCCTCTGATTTGTACTCACACATGTCATTAATGTCAGAATCTAAAACTAATCTGGAGCCCTCTAATAATTCTTTGAAATCAGCAAATGGATTAGTTGTCACATTAAAGTATTCATCATAAAACTTGCTATAAGGTGCACACTGATTTTCAGCAACTTCAGTAAACACCTTACTATCAATCTCATAAGATGAAATCTCATCAATATTTTCACCATCACATCTGGAAGAAGATAAATCTCATCTCTTATAGTAGTAGGATAAAGTATCATCGTTAAGATCATCTTCAATAAAATCTGAACTGTCCATGTCTTCTTCAAAAAGAGGATTGATAACTCCATGCAAAACATCTTTGTAGACATTATGATAAGTGATGTGTTGATCAACATCAAACTTTTCACCATATAATGGATTAATGAAAACTTTAAAACCATTTCTAACATCAGTGTCATGGAAACTTTCGGCATGTGAAGAAGAAAAATCAGAATCCTCACAAGAAGACACACCATCAACCCCATCAACGAAGCATGTAGAATATGAATAAATATTACTTGCATTGTCTCCATGAAGGTGATTCAAATGTCTTGCAAAAAAATCGTCATTTATCTTACCAATAGGTGCTGATGCATTAATCTTAGAATCACTTGTATGTTGATTATCTCTACATGCTTCCTCAAGACATTCATCTAAACAATTAGGTAATCCATCCTTATAGATAATCCCTTTGTCCTCATATGGTGTAGAAAAATCTTCTTCACAACTTTCAACCTCAAACTGATTTGCACAATTGGAAATTCACTTTTAGATTTAAAAATAGTACTCATACCTTCACTTGCATAAGAGCACTCATTTTTATCATTGCTTTCTTCTTCCCAATTTTCATTTGATTCATGTGAAGACAAAAATTTACTATCACTATCTTCTTCTTGACTCAAGCAACAACCCTTACCATTGTCCTCACATGATGCTTCTTCACAATATGTCAGATCAACAACTTTGCTACCATCACTTGACAAATCAGTGCTAGCTTCTTCATCCTCATATTGAGATGAACATCCTTCAACTTCAAATTTTACAACATTCTCAACAAAAGGCATATTATCATTAGGAAAAGAAACAATTGAATTTATTTCTTACATATTTAACTGATCAAATGATGTAACTTTGTCATTTGTTGTTGTGATATTATAAACATGTGCATTCAATTCAGCAAGAAGAGAATCATTTCTTCTTTGGAACAAAGAGACTTTATCTTTACATGTTTGTATTTCTAAATTTTCAACAAAATTATCTACAATAGCAGGGGTACCTATTTTCTGATCTAAAAATAAATACTTCTTTTGACATTAATTTTTCCTTTGCACCTCATCTTGCTGACAAACATTCCTAGAGAAGTGACTTCGGGTTAAGCCATATTTTATGTTATTCTCAATCTCTATTGCCATCACAAATGCCTGATGCAAAGTATTAGGTTCTTTATCTCTCAATAGATAACTCATCTTCTTATCAAATGCACTAAGATAAACCACTAGACACACTTGATCATTCTGCTTATAACTTTCAAGAATGTCATTCAAAACTTTTGCAAATCTGATATTGAATTTAGGAGCTAATTTACTATTCCTGATTTGAATTTTCAAGAACTTATCAAAATAATCATAGATGCTTATTCTTTCCATGAACTGCTTCATGATGGATGAAAGTAATTCATTCCAAGATAAAATTGAACACGCTAGTAGAAAGGAAAACCAATCCCTAGCATCACCTTCCAAAGTTTGAACAAAAAACTTCATGTGCCCATCCTCAAGAGCAATCTGATAGTCACCCATCAAATCACTAAACAACTCAACATGATGACTAGCTGAAACAAGATGGTTCCCACTAAACTTAGGCAAACGTTTTCTAATATAATTAGGAATGGCATTTGGGAAACCATAGATACCATCAAAGCATAATGGCATGTATCTCTTGGTAGAAAAAGATTTACAAACATCACTAACTGGCTGCATAATTGATGAAAGGAGATTTTTCTTTCTTCAAAACCTTGACACTCATCAACATTAATTCTGATTTTTAATTTGTAGTAGGCTTACAACCTTCTACCAATGAATCACTTCAAACACTTCACAAAACTTTACAAGCTAAAACTTATTCCTATGAAGTGTATAAAACCTATCACACCATTCTCCTTCTCCTAGTGCTACAAAAACCACTTCATAGAGAACACGCATGTATACCACTTTCTTTCTTGAAAATAATAACATCATAGAAATAAAATACCTCAAGTGTTGATGCTAAAATCACTGATCTATTGGTTTGGAACTAGTGCTGAAATGAACTTCCTCACAACACATATGAAACCATTATAAAGCCGCCACCTTCTTGATGAGGAAAATTAAATCACAACAATGATTTATTCTTGAAATAATTCTACTTGCAGTAGATACACACAACACACAACACTATAGATCTGAAATGCACCTCTCTTTTTCCAACAAGCTAGATCTATCCACAAATATTGAAAGCCTATGATATTGAAATAAACCATGCACTAGTATAGAGATTTAGATTAGAGTCACCACTCACACTTAGTGAGACAATATTTGAAACAATTTACCACTAGTAAATTCTGAACCAGACTTTCAATTATACGAGAAACTTGCAGACCATCAATATCTTGAAAAAGGAATACACTTCATAAACAATTATGACTCTGAAATTTCTCAACAACTGATTGAAAATAGACTTATAAAAGTCATAAAACACAATTTACATCCAATTCCTACAACATACTACTATCCATGAAATAAGCTTAACTGGGGACCACAAAAACCAGGAAGGATATGAAAAGAATACCACAATTCCTCACTATTGCACTACTTTCCTTGTGTTTCTCCTATTGTATTGAATCTCCCTTTTTCAAATTCTCAAAGTTTGTCTACCATTTAGATTCAATATAGTCCCCAACGCTTCTGATTTAACAGTTTTGAAATTAACCAAGAAACTAGACCAATGCATCTAAGGCTAGCAAATTCCTATGATGGATACACTCGACTGTAGTCTTGGGCCAACTACAAGGCATAACTCCTTCTTCACTTTAGGCTTTGCAAGACCTAGGCAGGTTAACCTTGAGGTTCTGATATATGGTACTCGTGCAATTAAAACATAAATATAAACCTATTAACAATAGATGCAACCCTTTTTATCTTCTGATACTTATGCAATGACATAGATATGCGATAGTTACAAATCATATCCTATGAAACCATAAGCTAAGTGATGATTAATCCCATTCAGCCCACTACAAGACATGAAAAAATGAATTGATTTTGATTAAAAGATTTGTGTAAATGAACTTCATATTAGCTTGCATCTGATTTAGTGATCAATGCCTTATCCATTGAAACATAGAGTCATTACTAGTAGGATGACCTAACTTGACTACCTTACAATTAAATTTGTCAACTAAAATTTCCTAATTCCATTCTTACGAAATATCCCCTTCATAAACCTAGAAACCCTATCAGAAAATTGAAGCATTTACTTAACTCCTTGAGTCAAAAGCAACAACATATTCGATACACAACTCATCAAAGATGCCTTAAATCAAATGAACCTTATTCATTTAATCCCAAAGTTAATAGCATATGAAGAATAAGGAGACAAAATAAGAAAACTCAGATAATTCATGTAAATCCCCTTTTATATTCATCCTTGGAAAGACTGAATACATAAACTGGTAAAACTAAATGAATCTCTAGATAATTCACATAATCTAGCATCAATTTCCATTATCTCAGAATAAAAATTAATGAAATGAAATAAAAATCTGCACAAGAGTGGATGTGTGGCCTTTACTACTAGAGCTCAGCTCAATAGATAGGAAGTAGAACCATCAATAACCTGGTCTCACAATAGAACAATGGAACCTTGCTAGTATCCCTAGAGAAAACTGCCAACCCTTCCAAAAGATAAGAAGAAAGAATAATATAGGAGGAAAGAAATCCTGAATTTTATCAAAACATGACAAGTGTTCTCTCAGAATTCTTTCCCAAGAAGCTAAAAAGACTCTCTCTACATTCTCTCTATAACTACAAATCAAATCCCCCATCATTTTGTCTTTCCAAATGTAAAATATCTCAGTAAAAGAAAAAATCTGATAACTGAACCTGAATATGTGCCAATTGACCAATTTGGAGACAAAACACAACAAAGCCTCAAAATAATCAAATATAAGGGTCACTGAACATGTTTAAGGTGTTTCTGCACTAAATTCTGCAACTGACAATTCAAAACACCTGATGAAACACACAAATCAATTAGAGAGACAAAACCTTCTATAGCATGTACCAATGATATCCTGTGCAGAAACTAACTTCATATTCAAAATGTTTGTCTCTTCTTAGTTTTGATGGTATGAATCAAATCCCCCATCATTTTGTCTCTCCAAATGTAAAATATCTCAATAAAAGAAAAAATCTGATAATTGAACCTGAATATGTGCCAATTGACCAATTTGGAGCTAAAACATAACAAAGCCTCAAAATAATCAGATATAAGGGTCACTAAACATGTTTAAGGTGTTTCTCCACTAAATTCTACAATTGACAATTCAAAACACCTGATGAAACACACAAATCAATCAGAGAGACAAAACCTCATGTAGCATGTGCTAGTGACATCTTGTGTAGAAACTAACTTCATATTCGAAAAGTTCATCTCTTCTTGGTTTTGATGGTATATTGGAGTGCCCATTTTGGTGAAAAATTGCCCCTAGCATGCCTCTTTGAAGTTTAGACTCTCACTTATATGTTTCAGGACTGGATTTTAAATACTCAACCTTTTTCAAAGGTTTGAACTATGTAATATTTCAAATATCTTTTAAACCTGGGTTGAACATAAATCAAAGGAAATATATTAAAAAATTAATCTTTTCAAAATTCCCCTCACATATTCCATCCAAGTCAAACTTGGTTTGACTAAGGTGTCACATGTCATCACATGAATGGCTCTTTTCCTGCACAACTGTCGAACCTCTCCAACTGGGTGCCATGTGTAAGCATCTGATTTGTCCTCTATTCACCACATTAGTACTCCACCTCATCATGTCACATCATTAGTTAGTATGTCACTATCCTAGTTAGCATTTTGCCACTTCATCAGTGACATAACAATCTTGGGACACGTGTCACCCTCTGCCACATCAACACCTTTCGAATTGTGCCATGTCAGGAACCTCCACCACATGTCACCATTAGACTGGTCCACCTTTCTACCATGTCACTACCACATGTCAACTTTCTATTATGTTGCTATGTCGCTATGTTATCTATCGAGCAACTTCATCTTCGTGACATAGCAACATCTGTCAGATCTACCACGTGGCACGATCTGGTGTATTTGTGAGATCTTCTTGCCACCTTGGAATTTGTGCCATGTGGCACCTTGTGGTTGGTTTGATCATTGCCACATCATCATCTCCTTATTGCACATATTGCTTGACTACCACTTTTCATTATCTAGTTCGTTGACTGCATCTACAGGTGGGACCCACATTGTCATTTTGCCTTTGCCAAATTTTTAAGTTTTTCAGTGGGTCACTAGCTAGAATCTCCACTTTTTGGGAGGTCGCCATGTCGCTACCAGTGAGACCCTCCCATTTTTTGGTGGCAACATGGTGACCACCAAAAATTTGAACTTTTCTGGCACTATTTCCAACTTTTCTGGCATCTTTGGACTTCCTGACGACCTCTATTTTTGATGACCTCTATTTGTGTTTCACTTCAAAATTTATTACTTGTTGCCTCAAGCTGGCCGACCAAGTGGGCCCCTATGCATGCCATGGCTTCCAAAAGCTAGTTGTCTTGAAGAAAACTTACCTTTGGAGTCCAATATTATTTAAAGACTTAAAACTTTCCCATATAATCAATGTGGGATATATGCTTTATATGGTTTCCCCTACGCTTTCGCTTAATGATTGACATTAATCCAATCTTGAATTGTAATACACCTCTTCCTTCATTGACAGGATCCAAGTTTTGTGCCAAAGAATATGCATGCTCGCACACTAAAATCCAAATACATAACATAAAAGATCGAGAATAT
This sequence comes from Cupressus sempervirens, assembly GCA_028749045.1. NCBI lineage: Eukaryota > Viridiplantae > Streptophyta > Pinopsida > Cupressales > Cupressaceae > Cupressus > Cupressus sempervirens. The sequence continues at coordinate 734,039,462 of CM053793.1, forward strand.
CCAACCCTTGCATCTTTGGCATAGGGTAATCATGGGGTAGCTTTGCCAAATCTGAAAAACTGCTCAATGCTAAAACTGTAGCTCTGACCTCTAGAAAAGTGGTAATAGCATTTGTTGGAGCTCGTGCATCTAGTGGTATAATGCTGTAAGGAACCTCTTCAGTAATTGTTGCATCTACTTTCATTACTCTTTTCAACTCTTCTGGGATCATACTTAAGCGCTTCATCTACTTCACCTAAAACCTTTAAAGTTGCATGAACTGTCTTCATTTTGACTATTCTTCAATCCAATTCTCGAGGTCACCACTAAATGCTCTAGACTGTAGCTTCCATGCTATGCACTGACTTATTTCTTTGGAGAGCTCCTTTTATTTCTATGCGGCATCTTCCTTTAACAAGTGTTGCCTTGTGATTTAACATGCTCACTAGTGTGGATCTTCATTTCACTAGCTTACGTAGTCTTTTTCTTTCCTCCTAGCGGCACATTGTCTTTTTTTAATGCACGGGTGGCTCTTTTCTTGCATGAGACTTCTCATGATGAGTGGCTTTGGATTGCTCTATGTCTGCTATATGGGCAGCTTCCATTCTTGCCATAGGTTTCTCTACTTGTCACCTTGATAGGTCTCCATTTCACTCATCAAATGTGCCCTTCATAGATGAGATGCTGAGGAGATCTCAGTAATAAAACAATGGGAAACCAGTCATGGGAATTGATAAGCATATTACCCTCAAGGACATTTTTTGTTCATGAATATCTTGGTCATAATAATAAGAGTGTTAGGGCAAAGATGAATGGGCTCATTGGTCAAAACATATTCCCAGTACCTTCACGATAATGTGGTATTTCATAACCATTCACAAATTTTAATACCATTCACATAAAATAACATATGGGTATCAGGTTTTGTATCAGGTTATGTTTATAACTTGATACAACTCATTGCCTTTTTTTTGTTTATGAACATAAGCCTATTTAGAATAACTCAAAACACTAGGAATACTCCGAAAACCATAAAATGGGTTGCTTTTTTCTTCTTCAAAATCATCATCCTGAAGTATGAATCTTATAATTCAAAGATTGAAGATTTGCATGAATGTCCTTGAAATTGGCATTTGAAAGACTTTGTTTCAAATAGAGATGCCCTAGTTGTTAAAGCTTCTATGCAATTGGGATCTAATGTAAGTGTTCTACTGCAATCTACAATAGAGTCTGTTATCACTCTTATGAGAAGATAATTCAATCACTAGTTTGCTACTTATAGAGATTAGACAATATTCCAACCCACTCTGTTAGATTGTAAATTCCAATTTCTTCTAATTGTACATGATGCTTATTGTTTTGTTGAACACATACTCAAGCTTACACAAGGATCAATATTTATGTTCAACTCAAATTTGTTTAAAACTTTGGGATCCCTCTTGGTATGTTCAAAAATTACTTTTATGATCATTGTGAATTAGAAAACCATACAATTCACTTTGATTCACAAAGTTTTTCATTCTTACTGAGATGATGTAATAAGCAGGAATGTCCTATTATTACTCAAACATCCTCCATTTCCAATCCATATCTTAGCATTATGATGCAATTAGTCGGGCCCCAAGTGGGTCCAGGTAAATTTTTTTTTGTTTTCGAACAACTAAATTGGCAATTTGATCAACTAAACATTTGATATAGATCCTAATTAGAAACCATCACTAAACTGCCAGTTAAAACTCATTGCACCACTTTATATCAACTTGTCAATTTTGTGCCAAAAGGTCCTTTGACTAGCCTTAAAAACTGACCCAAAGATCTAACTGGACTTTGAAACCATACAAACTGATTCTTTGTTTCACAATCTCTTTCCCTATCAAACCTCGTCTCATGAAGAATTTCCACTAAAAAGATATTGACCATCAAAGTTTCCCTCTCCGAACTACCTACAAGAAAACATGTCAGAAAACCATAAAATGGGTTCTAATTTGGCTTCAAAAATTGGGTATAATGACACTTGGGGCCACGAAAATTGGAACATTGGTTTACTGTCATGAGAAGAGTATGAATCTATGATTTGGGCTCATGGAAAATAATTGGGCACATTTGGTGTGCGGTCAAAAGTAAACTATTCAAATTTTGTAGATTGAAACAATGGCAAAAAAGCATTTTTTGCAAATGGAATGGACCTAGGAAAGTGTGCAGATGGATTCATCAAAGCTTGCAAATTGGCACACTTAAAGTATTTTCAGAGTACAACATAGTGGTTCAATCCATTCGATCTCATCTATCATGAATTTTGAGATATGACATCATGAACAGGGCTTCCAACCCATCCACATTTCATGACACTAGTGAAACTTTATAAATTGCAGACAGAATCACGTTTGAAAATTGATTAAATGTATTCATCATAAGCTCAATTTTGAAACATAACAAGTCTTTGACCTCTAAAATGCAATGCAAAAGGAATTTTCTCATTTGGGTCAATTGGTCAAAAGTTATAACTTGTCAAACAGGGCCTTCCAAAATTTTGAACTATTCATATCAGCATGACATCAGTAAATGACCAACTTTGAGGGATTCAAAACCTAGTCAAATGGATTTGAAATGACTTGAAATCTGAAAAATAGGATCTTTGATATGGACACTAAATACTCCCAATGCAGTGAGTCATGACACATTACTGGGTGTGAGATATTCAATTGCAAACAAGGCGTCTTGTTGTTGTTTGACACTTCGGCAAAAATGTATAATTGACAGTTGCTCAAAATAGGACTACACGAAATGACTCAAAATGTCAATTTATCTTCATGTGATGCTTAGATGCACTAAATGAAAGGTGATAGAAGCATTAAACACCTATTAGGCCTCAAATGGTCAATCAGGTACATGCACATTTAAAAGCTTTTATAGGGCTTGATTTGTCAATGGTACTCAAAATCAGGGCTACAATTTTGAGCGCCAACAAGAGGTTTCCAATGAATTGAGAATAGTAGATAGGTCTAATTGATATATTGCAATTCTCTATGCAACATGTTCCAATACTTTGTTTTAAAATTTCTTCTTTGCTCTTTGTAACGACTTTTCTTTTTCATTCAGATCTTCACTGAATTTATGAACAACTTTTGCTAACTGAACCAAAATAGGTTGAGTACTATCAACCTTAGTACTTAGTGCATCTACAAGTATGTTCTTTACATCTTCAAGCACTTAATTTTCTCTTCTTTTCTCTTCTCTAAGCTTCTGCTACTTAGCTTTCTTCTATAATAGTTCACCTATGTTGTTCATTTAATTAAGATTCAGAGTAGAGATATCCCAATTTGGGATAACTATATCTTCATCAAGATCAATGTCTTCTTTTTTACCTTTATCTTTATTTGAAACTTTAGTACTTGGTTGAGGCTTGCTCTCAACTTTCTTTGAACTTACTATTTGCATATTGGGAATTGTAACAATAGTAGAAAGAGAAGGACTAACAACAAAAGTTGATATTTTACTGATAGTAGAAATACCTAGTTGCTATGTAGCCAAATCTAATGATGGAGGAGGCACTAGCTGCTTAGTAGATGAAGTGTTGAATGTCAGTCAATATAGTACGCAGTTGAATAGGTGCAAAGATTGGTTGGGTGCATAGTGTTGTAGTGGTTTCCACAACCTACTTAGCAAAAGATTTCTCTAAGCTTGATGACATTAAAGCTTTTCTTAGAGAGTGAAGAAATGAGGTTGTAACTACTACTGCAATTTTCTCTGGGTTAGTATCCTTAATACTTTGAATCCTAGGGAGATTCTCCTCAGTAGCTTCCTATTCTTGTTCCTCATCATCCAAATTTACATCATGTACTTCTATATCTTTTTCATCATTATTTTCATCTTTATCTTTGTCCTCTTCATCATCTATGTCACTAACATGAACAAAAAAATCACTCTGCCAATGAAGTTTGTAGATATTCTTCCATATAGTTGTAGTTGTCTTCACCACATGTTCAATGTTATTAACCAATATCATGCAAGTGTTGAATTTTAGAGAGAGTTTTTCTTCATTTTTCTTCAAGGATTCTTTGATGTCTTTATCACTAAGACTTGGCATGAGTTTCCTCAAAGTCTGTTCAAATATATCTTTTGGTATTTTCCTAGCATTTTCCCATCTAGGCTTGATTCTTTCCATAAGCTTATTGGGAATTTGTTGCACAAGTTAATTAGGTGAGTATTTCCATTTACATAGTTTTGACATTATCATATCTTCAACTTTCTTTTTTTCATTTGCATTTTTGGTCTCATATCTAAGAGATTTGAAGTTTTCCATACTTGCTCCTACATTAATCTCTTTTAATTTTTCTTGAAATGTAGGTGGAGGTCTTTTGAAAATAATATCCTTTGCATCTTCTTACCTAATTTCAATTTCTTTCTAGATATGGATGCTTATCTTGTGAATACTAGATTAGATGACTTTGTAGGTTTGGTTGTGATAACCTTACCCTTCTTCTTGATTGGATCTTCTTCTTTAGATTTTGTTTCATCTGCCTCATCTTCTACATCATCTTCTTCTATATCATATCCTTTTCCTTCTGTCAATAGGAGAGTATAACTTTCTTGCCTTAGTTTTCTATCCTCTTCTTTCCATTGCTGATTACTTGAGGAAGCTTAATTTCAAGATCTATTCTTTCTTTGGCTTCATCAAAAGTACCAAAATATGTGGCCTTGGGATTCATAGGTTCATTCGATAGTGCTTCAATGATATCCTTAGTGTCATCAATGTTAACCTCATATCTTAGAGGCTTAACCCACACTGCTCTTGGTCTGATTGCCTGAATGTACACTTTGTCACATTCTACCATGAAACAAACATCATCCTTATAATCTTCTACAAGTTTATAAGGAATTTTGAATATTCTATTCATCTTTTCTTTGAATGAATCAAAGTAATTATCCATGATACTGACAAAATGCTCACCCATCTTTGCTATATATTCATTAATTTGATATACTACTGGTACATCTTTTCTCCATATGACTGATCCTTTTGATTGGAATTTTTTTTTCACAAATAAGAATAAACAAGTAAAGAGTGAACCAAACTTAAATGGGTTATTCGTTGAAGTCCTGATGCTCTCCATGTCCTTGTTGAATTAATTTAATATTAGCTTAGTAAGGTTGAAGGACATGTTGTTCTTCACCACCTTGAGAGCTAGATCAATTGCCTCACATGACACACTTTTGAGATGGATAGAGCTATAGATTTTATGAACTATTACATGAATTTCAAATTTTATCCTATGTCAATCACACTTTTGATCTTCATGCCTCTTCCATCCCACTCGACAAGAGTTTTGCTTTCTAGTTCTACCCAACTTATGGTTTTGGTAGGCTTTTCCTTGTTCAATATTGGGAGCCCTGTGATTCGATGTATCATTTTCTTTGTTATTTGAATAGGTTTCTCCAACCATAGTTTCCCATTGTGTACATGAATAAGGATGAACCTTATCCATTTTATCTAAAATTCTTAATGCATATGTAGAATGTGTTAAACCCTTGGTCTCCAAATTTTGATCCTCAAATTTCAATGCACCATTCAAAAATAAATTTTCTAGAGTCTCATCCATCTATAGGGTCCCAATATCTTGAATTGAACAGAAAAAATGTGAATGAATATCATTAAGAAGAAATACCTTTGGTGGAATCACCAACTGATCTTTAATTGGATCAAGCGCTTCTACAATTGGCAGACTCAATTTGAAGTTTGGTGCCTTCCAATTGACTCCTTGGACCAATGTTAGGAATAAGGTGTCTCAACCTTGGATAATTCCTATTCTTATTATTTCTTTTGTAAAATGTATTTCTTGCAAATAATGTTGATGTGTTGGCATCTTGAATTGTGTATAAGGAGATCATGGCTAAAACAGTTATGACAAATTCCCATGACACGTAAGAGCTATGTCAGGAAGATTCAATGACAAGTGAAGACATGTGGCAACTGATAAATTTGAGTACTATACACTCTACCCAAACCCTAATATAGTTACCTTTGGGAGTAGCCCTAAAAGTGAAGCGCATGTTATAATCATTTTTAGGGTTGCGAAGGGGGGGATGCATGAAAGTGTATTGTTGGTATTTTGAGTTGCTACTGGAGTCTTCTGTTGTCACTATTGAACTTGCATTGCAAGTGTATTGTAACCTTGTGTTGAAGATAATACATTGTGTAGGTTCTAGAGGGGTGGGGTTGTTTTACCGAAAGGTTTTTCCCCACTGGAAAATCTTTGTGTTATGTGTTTCTTTCTCTATCTATTTTCTTTATGCTTGGTTTTCTGAAATATTGTTGTTTACATGATATTGAATCTATAAGTGTAAAAGTTTTTAATAGGATTTGCACCATACTTCTCTTAAGAGATTAGTGAAGGAAGCTATTTCTACACCTGAGTTTCCTTACAAGTGGTATCAGAGCTTGATCAACTTTTGATCCTAGTTGTTGGGTAGGGTTTTTTGAGCTAATCTCAAGTTGAGTGGGAGTCTTGTGCAGAGCATCCTGAATCTTATTTTTAGATTGAGATGGCGAGTTCATCATATGGAAGAATGGAGGTGGAGAAATTTAATGGCACTAATTTTGAGTTTTGGAAACTCAAGATGGAAGACATGTTGGAAGATCATGACCTATGGGAAGCAACTTCAAATGTTATGAGACCAGCAACTGTAGCTCAAGAAGATTGGGATATCAAAGATCGTAAAGCTAAGGGTCTCATAAGACTCTATTTAACTGATGCAGTCCTTCTGAATGTTCTAGATGAGAAAACTGCATATAGTTTGTGGAAAGACTTGGGGCCATGTATTAGGCCAAATCTTTGGTCAACAAGTTGTTCCTAAGGAAGAAGTTGTACTCTCTGCAAATGGAGGAAGGTGGATCCTTAACAGATCATTTAAATGCATTTAATCTGCTGGCTACACAGTTGACATTAGCTGGTGTCAAGTTAGAGGAGGAGTATCGTTGCTACACACTTTTGTGTTCTTTACCAGATTCATGGGACCATCTTGTGATAGCTCTTGGAAGCACATTAGTCACTTTCAATATGGATGATGTGGTGTCTTCACTTCTATCAGAGGAGATGTGGAGAAAGGCTTCCATTTCGAAAAAAGAAGCCCTTGCTATTTGTGGGAGATCCACAGAAAGAGGGAAGAAAAATGACAATAAGTCTAACAATAAGGGTAGATCCAAATCCCATGGGAAGTTAAAGACTTCCAATAAGTCCAAGGAAAAATGTTGGAATGGTGATAAACCTAGGCACTTTCGTAAAGATTGCAAAGAGCTGAAGAAGAAGAAGAAAGGTTCAGATTCAACTTCATAAAGATCTCAAGAAGATGGCGATGCATTCATCGTAGCTTTGGCAACCCATGCATCTGATGATGTGTGGTTGGTTGAGTTGGGTGCATCTTTTCACATGACCTCTCATCAAAATTGGTTCTCAAAATATGAAGAGTTCGATGGTGGAAAGGTGTACTTGGGTGATGATTCTCACCTAAAGATAGTTGGACGTGGAAGGGTCACTATCAAATTTCCTGATGGATGAGTAAAGGGAATCAATGGAGTTATGCACATTCTAGGTTTGGCACGAAACCTATTATCTGTAAGTATGCTGAATGATGTAGGTGTGCAAGTTGTTTTTTTGAAAGAAGGATGCAAGATGATGAGAGGATCGATAGTGCTTGCAAGGGGTACTAAGAGAGGTACCTTATTTCAGCTAGATGCATGTATTCCTCTATGTAATAGTTCTTCATCCTCACCATCTAAATGAGCAGTGAAGAATTCTGTGGTTATTGGTTCCAATGGCTGTGCAAACACTTTGGAAGGTAAGCTTCCTACAGAAAAGACAATGTTGTGGCATTTGAGATTTGGTCACATTGGTGAAAAGGGTCTTAGAACCCTAAAAAATAAAAATATCATTGAGGGGTTAAATGATTGAAATCTCGAGTTCGAATTCTATGAACACTATGTCTATGGTAAACAAAATCACGTTCAATTTTACTCTAGTTTTGAAAAATCTTCTGATGTTTTGGATCTTATTCATTTTGATGTATTTGGTCCTGTAAAAGTTCCTTCAATCTCCAAGTCTATATTTTTTGTATCTTTCATAGATGATTACCATAGAAGGACATGGATTTATTTCCTTAAAAGTAAGACACAAGTCTTTATTCAATTCAAGGAATTTAAAGCCCTTGTAGAGAATCATACTAGTAAGAAGATTAAGTGTGTGAGAACTGACAATGGTGGTGAGTTTTGCTCAACAGAGTTTGAACAATTTTGTAAAGAACAAGGTATCAAGAGGCATAAGACAACTCCTTATACCCCAGAGAAAAATGGAGTTATAGAGAGAATGAATAGGACACTGATGGAGAAGGCTAGGAGTATGCTTAGTGGAGCTAGTTTAGGACAAAGGTTTTGAGCCGAAGCTATGGCCACTGCTTGCTATCTAGTTAACAGATCTCCTACATCAACCCTTGTTGGTAAGACACCCATAGAGGTGTGGTCTGGTAAGAAGCCTTCAATTAGACATCTTCGTGTTTTTGGTTGTGAAGCTTATGCACATGTTCCAAAGGAGAAAAGATCTAAGTTGGAAAACAAAGCTGTTAAATGTATTTTCATCGAGTACAGTGCTAGTGTGAAAGGATACAAGCTTTGGGATCCTGTGACTAGTAAGGTGTTGTATAGTAGAAATGTTATTTTGAGAGAGCTAACATCTTCTCCTATTGTGCTACAACCAAATGAAAAAGAAAAGGAAACAGATGTTGTTCAGTTGCCTCCTAACCCTGAGAAGATTGAACAGAGAGACCATGTTGGGTCTAATGATGAGGAGAGATCTAGTAGCTCTGATAGTTCAGAAGAAGAGGAAGAACAACCTCAACTGCAGCCCTTGAGGAGATCCACAAGAGAAAGAAAGAAACTAGTAAGGTTTGGTTATTCTATGTTAGATTCCAGTTGTGCTTTTTCTTTGATTAATAACACTAATGAGCCTAGATCTGTGAAAGAGGCTTTGGGCATGGAAGATGCAGGTTCTTGGATTGAGGCTATGGATGATGAGATGGCTTCATTAGAGAAAAAAAAAACTTGGGACCTTGTACCTTTTCCTAAAGGGAGAAAATCTGTTGGCTATAAATGGGTGTTCAAGAAGAAATTTTGTGCAGATGGCAGTGTTGAAAGGTACAAAGCTAGATTGGTTGCAAAGGGGTATTCACAGGTAGAGGGAATATATTATGGTGAAATATTCTCTCCTATTGCAAAGCTGACATCTATTAGATTTCTGTTATCTCTTGCTGCATCATATGATTTAGAGATAGAATAGATGGATGTGAAGACAACTTTCCTTCATGGTGATTTGGAGGAAGAGATTTATATGTCACAACTTGAGCACTACATTGTTAAAGGTAAAGAGTCCTTAGTTTATAGATTAAAGAAATCTCTATATGGTTTGAAGCAATCTCCTAGGATGTGGTACCTTAAGTTTGATGCCTTTGTGTTGTCAATTGGATTTGTAAGATCAAAATCAGATCATTATGTTTATTTTAGAGTTGAAAATGTTCATCCTTCTTATTGTTGCATTATATGTTGATGATATGTTGCTGTTTAGGAAGGGTAAGGGTATGATTTCTGATTTTAAATCTCAGTTGTCAGCACAGTTTGAGATGAAAAATCTTGGGGCAGCTAGGTACATCTTGGGTATGGAAATCAGTAGAGACAGGTCTAATAGAAAACTTTGGTTGAGTCACAGTAAGTATGTGAAGTCTGTGTTGAACAGGTTCAGCATGGCAGATTGTAGACCACTATGTGTTCCTATTTCTATGGGAACAAAGTTATTTGTAGATGATTGTCCAAAATCTCGTAGTGAGGTGGAGGACATGAGTAGAGTACCTTATGCTAGTGCAGTTGGCAGTCTTATGTATGCTATGGTCTGTACTAGACCAGACATTGCCCAAGTAGTGGGAGTCCTAAGTTAGTTTATGGCTAATCCTGGATGGGTACATTGGGATGTAGTTAAGAAAGTATTCAGTTATTTGAGGGGTACATCAAATTACTCCATATGTTATCATGGTAACTCTTCTAGATTTCCGCATTAAGTTTGCATTTGTGGGTTTTTTGATTCAAATTGGGCAGGTGATATTGACCGCAAGAGATCCACCAATGCTTATGTGTTCACTATGTTTGATGGTGCCATTAGTTGGATGAGCAAGTGACAACTTGTGGTTTCTTTGTCCACTACAGAAGCTGAGTACATGGCTGCTACTCATGCTTGTAAGGAAGCCATTTGGCTTAAGAGATTGTGTTGTGATGTTGGTGTTGATGCAGAACAGATTACTATTTGGTGTGATAGTCAGAGCGCTATTTGCCTTGCGAAGAATCCAACTTTCCATGCCAGAACAAAGCACATTGATGTGCAGTATCACTTTGCGAGAGATATGGTGCAATATAAAAAAGGTAAATTTGGAGAAGGTAGATACTATGAAGAATGTTGCAGATGCATTAACAAAACCAGTGGAAACTGAGAAGTTCAGATGGTGTTCAGAGTTTATGGGCCTTTTGGCCTATAATGGTTAGTTCTTGTTGCTCTTACAAAGTGTTCGACAAGTGGGAGAATGTTAGGAATAAGGTGTCTCAACCTTGAATAATTTCTATTCTTATTATTTGTTTTGTAAAATGTATTTCTTTCAAATAATGTTGATGTGTCAGCATCTTGAATTGTGTATAAGGAGATCATGGCTAAAATGGTTATGACAGATTCCTATGACACATAAGAGCTATGTCAGGAAGATTCAATGAGAGGTGAAGACATGTGGCAACTGATAAATTTGAGTACTGTACACTCTACCCCAATAGTAAAACCCTAATACGGTTACCTTTGGGAGTAGCCCTAAAAGTGAAGTGCATGTTATAAGCATTTTTAGGGTTGCGAAGAGGGGGATGCGTGAAAGTGTATTATTGGTATTTTGAGTTGCTACTAGAGTCTTTTGTTGTCGCTGTTGAACTTGCATTGCAAGTGTATTGTAACCTTGTGTTGAAGATAATACATTGCGCAGGTTCTAGAGGGGTGGGGTTGTTTTACTGAAAGGTTTTTCCCCACCGAAAAATCTTTGTGTTATGTGTTTCTTTCTCTATCTATTTTCTTTATGCTTGGTTTGCTAAAATATTGTTGTTTACATGATATTGAATTTGTAAGTGTAAAATTTTTTAATAGGATTTGCACCATAGTTCTCTTAAGATATTGGTGAAGGAAGCTGTTTCCGCACCTGAGTTTCCTTACAACCAACATCTTAGATCCTTTCTTATTTTTTTAACTGGAGGATGCCATGCTCACTAGGGTTTATGAAAACACAAAAATCTTTCAACAACAAATGCACAATTGCTTGGAAGCACATAAATTGCTCTTTGCAAATAGCTCTTTGAATAGTTTACAATGATAAATGGATAGGATTCCCTTCCTTTTAACAAATTTTCATTTCTAATCACCATAAAAGCTTGGTACAATCGCTTTCTCGGTGGTAGACTATCTTCCACTTAGTTCAACCTTAGTGCTTGGTAGAGTCATTCATAACTCAATGTCCACACAATTTTAGTGTATCCTGACTTTTCTTGGCAATGTCTTGCTACTCGAACTAGCTTGGTAAGGTCTAGATTTTCTTTAGACACTTGGTGATCCCTTTACATCTTGAATACTAATATGGATCTTTCCTTTTATTAGGTTGGAACTGATGTAGGATGTCTACTTTAGAGTCTTAGTTCTAGTCATCCTTGTTGGAGATCAAGTAGAAATTCTTAAGTCACCCAATTCTTGAGTGACATGTGCTTCATGACTTAGACTTGCATTCTCAAAGGATTTTAGAATCCATTGCTACCTCATTTTCTTTCTGATGTTGTCAGCTTTGGCTTTCTTTTCATCCTAAATCCTTCTAGTGTTCATACAGTTCTTTGCAAGATGTCCAAGTTCTACACAAATAAAACATCTTCTAGTGGAATTTATTGTCTTCATGTGATGTTTCACACAATTTACTCCAATTTGCCCAAATTCTCCATAGTAGTGGCATCTATACCATGTGTTTTAGTCTCGACTAAATATAGCTTTCATAATCTATTTTGTTGGGTTCAATATCTTGGTTTTGTATTCAAAAGATTTGTGCCCATGCTTCTTGCATTTGTAACATTTTCCTTCAAATTTAGGTTTCTCTTTTCATTTATTAGCTCTATGACCATGCTTATTGCAATTGCAACACTTTCTATTGAATTTTTCTTTATCATTACTCCAAAATTTGTTTGATTTATTACCTAACTTACTATAGTGATTGCAAGTAGGCCTTTGATTATTTTAAGCTCCTTGCTTGGATGATTCACCTTCTTCTATGTATCCTAATATTTCTCTTCCCTTTTTTTGTATTGACTTTTCTCATTCAACTAATTCATATCTGGTCAAGATTCTATTATCCTCTCATTGGTTTGCTTTTCAATGTTTAGATGATTTTACAATCTTTCATTTTCTGATCTAAGATTCATGATTTCTTCATTTGCATTAGTAAGATGATTAATGAAGTCTACCTATTGAAGGGATAGATGTTTAATTTCGTTGTTCTTTCCTTCTATCTATTCTTTATCTGTGTCTTTTTCTTTCAGGACTTCACACAATCTAACTGACTAAATTTCTTGTTCTCTTTTCAATTTTATAATATCTTCTTGAAGATTAAAATTCTTTTCTAATAGGTCTCTAATTGCTTCATTTTCTTCATCTGAATTTCTTTCTAGATAGATATCTTCAATTATTTCTTTAGTGTAGAGTTTTTCATTTATTTGTACTGCAACATCTTTTCTTCTTTTCAAGGATTGATATAGTTTCTCTTTAAATTTCTTAAGTTTCCCAATAGCCAATTCCAAATCTAGCTTTTCATTGTCAGTAGCCTTATTTTTCCTGAATAACTCCATTGCTTCTTATCTTGGGTCAAGATGTTAAACTTCTTCTTTGAGAACCACAAAGCTTTGATAACAATTTTTAGAAATATGGGATAGGCTAGGTTATTGAGAGGGGAGGGGTGAATCAAGAACCAATAAAACTTAATCTTATTTCACCAATTAATCCTTTATATATATTCTAATCTAATTGCATGCATGAATAATTGAAAGCATTAAAAAATTCATAACACTTTGACACAAGATATGGTGACCTAGAAACCCTCCAAATAGAATGTAAAATTGGGGTGGGGATAATACCTTCAAGCTTTAGTATTGAAGTATAAATTTGGTTGGTTAAGGCTTAAAATTGATCACTTTTGATGATCTACCCTATTAGGAGCAATAAGGACTGCTATGTCCACCTTGCTAAAGGATTTACAAAACATACAACAAAGTATGCACTTAGTAAAGAGAATTTTAAAATACTATTAAGTCTACCTTGTGAAAGGATTTAACTATTCCACCTATTAGGATGAATTAATAGCTAATCTCTGATTTGTAACTTTGAAATTTTGGTTAAGATTCCTTTGAAATACAATGATTATGTTTTTGTGATAGATAAATCTTTGCTGCTCCTTAAAATGCTTATAGCCTTCTTAATTTGTACTTATACTCATATAATTTCTTTTAATTCTTATTCTCATATTTGGATGTGATACAATACATTACATATATATCAATCCAAAATATAATACATCAATGTTGGCTACAATACAAGTTTCACCAAACTACACAAAGTCAACTTAACTACTAGTACTCAGGTTTAGAAGACAAACTTGATGAAGTTCTGATACTCAAAAACCATTGTCAACACTCAACATCATCATGCTCTTGATAGATGTAGAAGCTCAGTTCATATTAATCACTTCCAAGTAGTATGAACTCATTTAACACTAGTAACATAGTGAATGTTGCAAAACTTGACATATAAACTAAATCACTTGGTTTGACACTTCCTAGATTGGTCAACACTTGATTCACATCACTGATGCTACGAACTCGACAAAGACTATGAAGCTCAATTTGTACTAATATTGAACAACTCAGTAGATACTACTAGGTGCGAACTAAATATTGATTCTAGAACTTGGTATCAACTATAGAACTTAATAGGACCTAAATTAATTACTTAATACTATAATCTGCAAGATAAACTTGGTAGTTGCTAACTATTTCAACTAAGTGTGAGTCACTAATAAAAAACTTGACCATAATGTCAACAACTATGTCATTTTAACTTTGATAATTTGGTAACCATTAGCAAGATGAAGAAAGTAAGAGGGTTACCAATATTAAAGAAACCTAATAATGTGATGTGTAAACAATATCAATTGGTAAAAATGACATAGTCTAGTTTCGAGAGAAATAGCTATACTTATGATTTTATTTTAGAGTTGGTTCATACTAACCTTTGTGGACCTATTGGAGTGAAAAGCTACATGGTGACATATACTTTATTCTATTTGTTGATGACTACTCTAGAATATTGTGATGTTTCTTAAAGAAAAATCTGATGCATTTCAAATCTTTAAGTGGTATTTGGCTAAAGTTGAAAAGGAAATAGGTAAAAGTTTGAAGTGTTTGAGATTTGATAGAGAATGTGAATTCATATATATGTGGAATTGAACACATTCTGCAATGATAGATGAATCAAGAGATATATGTCTGCACTAAGGATTCCTCTAGAGAATTGTATAACTAAAAGGAGGAATAGATTAATGATGGATTATTCTAGGACACTGATGATGGAAGAAAATTTTATATATCAAAAAAATAGAAATTGAAAACTTGATGCAAAAAGTGAGGGAGGAACATTCTTAGGATATTCCAATAAGACCAAAGCATACAAGTGTTTGAATTCTAATACTAAGAAATTTGTGAAAAGTGCAAATGTGAAAGTTGATGAATACATAGAAAAGAATGAAATTGAATGTAAGAAGGAACCTAAAGTTAATTTTTTTTCATATACATTGATAAAGTGAGCCCAACACTTTACTCAAACCTGAGAAGAATGCTTCTGAGTAGCAATAGTTACTGTTGGGCAGTTGTTTTGCATGAGGCCAATGTCAAGAATTTGTTGCATAATTCCTCTCTTGAGAAGATAATCTTGTGGGATCAACTCCACGGTTCCGTATTTGTCTTGTGATGTACCAAAATCCACTCAGTTGAAGATAAATGTGATTGTTCACAAGGATGCCTTTGCTGGTTCTATTATGATCTCAAAATGAAGTAAATATGTTCACTATCTCAAAATAATACACAAAAGAACAATTTTTTTGTATTTTCTAGTTTTTTCAATGAATGCAATTCTAATAATGCAACTAAAATGAGTTCCTATTCTAACAAGGGGTTAGCAAACCAAATAATGAAACTGAAAGAAATGAAAAGATAGAGCAAGGAACGAGAAACAATCCAAGTAAGTTAAGTGTGAAACAATGTTACCATGAGATAAGCAAAATCCAAGAGCATACACCAAGATGGTTCAACAATGGAGACAAGGATTTATAAGGGGAAAGCAAAGAAAACCCCTTGTGAGTATTATGAATGAAGGCAAATGCCTAGAGAAGAGAGAGAGAGAGTGAGTGTGTGTGTTGGAGAAAAATAGCCCAATACAATAACATCAAAATGATGTGTAAAGAAGAAAGAAAGAGGAGCATCTCTTTTAAAGAGATGAGAAAGGAGTTGCATGTGTTCACATGTGTAACTCCCATTTCTATGAATGCCACATTCATAATAGGTGTGTGCAAAGTGTCAAGATCCTCTTAAGGAGGATAAACTAAATTCCTTAATAAAGAAATTATAAAAATGAGTTGTCCTCACATGTGGAATAAAGGACAAATAATGACATGTCCTCCACATGTGTACAATAGGACAAACTACATTTAGGCATCCTTGGAATATCCCAATTAAATACATCCAAGGGAAGATTAACCTTTCTAACACCCCCCTTAATCTTTACTTGGGGAGCTTACATCAAAGGGTTGTAAACCCAAATTTTTACAATGAAATTGAAATCTCTCTTTAGAAAGTGGTTTTGTCAAAATATCAGCCACTTGATGTTCACCTTTACAATAAAGAAGAGTAACTTGCTTGTCTTCAACTTGTTCTCAAATGAAGTGATGTTGAAGTGAAATATGTTTGGTCCTTGCATGAAAAACAGGATTCTTTGCCAAGGCAATAGCACTTTGATTGTCACAATGTAGTGGGGTAGGTGCTTGTGGAGGTAGACCCAAATCTTAAAGAAGTTTTCTAAGCCATAAAGCTTCTTTAGCTGCATTGGTACAACCTTTGTATTCAACTTCAGTTGAGCAAAGGGAAATAGAGTGTTCTTTTTTACTTTTCCAAGAAATTGTACCTGAACCAACAAAGAAACAATAGCCACAAGTGGATTTCCCATCATTGGGATCTCCACCTAGATCAGAATCAGTATAGCCATGTAAAACAAATTTAGAATAGGCATCATAAAATAATCCCATATTAATAGTTCCTTTAATGTACCTTAATATTCTTTTAGCAACTTTAAAATGTGTTTGTTGAGGTTTAGACATAAATCTAGAAACTAAACCAACACTATAAGCAATATTAGGTCTAGTAAGAGTTAAATAATTTAAACTTCCTACCAATTGCCTATACATAGTTTCATCAACAAAAGGAGTATTCATATTAGCCATTAATTTAGTTCCTAATTCACATGGAATTGAAACATGGTTAGAATCATTCATCTTAAATTTTTCTAAAAGATCATGAGCATACTTGCTTTGAGAAAGAAATATACCCTTAGGAGTTTGGAAAATTTTCATACCTAAGAAGTAATGTAAAATACCTAAATCAGTCATCTGAAATTTCTGTTTAAGTTGAAACTTAATATCAAAAATCAAAGCATCTGAACTAGAAGTGAGAATTAGATCATCTACATAAAAAATAACAATGATAATATCATCTTCAGTATGTTTGATATACAAATTAGGACCATTCTTACTTCTAGAAAAGCCTTGAGACATAAAGAAAGAATTAATTTTAGAATACCATTCTCTAGGTGATTGTTTAAGACCATAAATAGATTTTTTTTAATTTGCAAACTAGATTTTCACTACCTTTCTTAACAAATCTAGGGGGTTGAGCCATATAGATTTCTTCATGTAAATCACCATTTAAGAAGGCACTTTTAACATCCATTTGGTGAATAGGCCAATTCATTTTAGATGCTAATGCAAGAACTAATTTAATAGTAGGCATTTTAGCAACAGGAGAAAAAGTTTCATTATAATCTAATCCTTCTATTTGTGAAAAACCTCTAGCAACTAATCTAGCCTTAAATTTACTAATTTCATTATTAGCATTCAATTTTGTTTTGTATAACCATTTACATGAAACTATATTCCCTCCATGAGGTAACTTGACTAAGTCCCAAGTTTGATTAGCAATTAAAGAGTCATATTCCTTTTGCATGGCCTTTTGCCAATGAGGTTGAGAGTTAGCTTGATCAAAAGACTTAGGATCATTAGAATTCATAATAGTATTCATCAAAGCATAATTACAATAATTAATCCTTCTATGTTTAATTCCACCAAATCTAGAAATGTAGTCATCACTTTCATTGATTAAGTTTTGAGCCCATTTAGGTTTACGTTTAGTTGTAACAGAATCATCACTAGAGGAATAATCATTATCAATAAAAGCATCATTAGTAGCTACTTGAATATCATTACTAGTAGAAGCAGAAATAATAGATGGTGCTTGAGTTGTAGGGTTAAGAGAAAGAGTAGGGTTAAGAGAAGGAGGTTGGTCCTCCACTAGCACAATTTTAGTGCCACTGAATTCTGCATCATGTGTAGTAGAACAGTCATGTACACCATTTTTTGCAATGCAAACATCTCTAGCAACATGAACTTTTTTAGTAGTAGAATCATAAACACAATAACCCTTAGTGTTTTCATCATAACCAACAAACATATAAGGAGAAGACTTAGGATCTAATTTATGCCTTTTCTGTTTAGGAATATGAACATAAGCAAAAGATCCAAAAATTTGCAAATGATGTAAATCAGGTTTCCTACCAGACCAAGCCTCTTCTGGAGTAATATCCTTGAGAGCTTTGGTAGGAGTCCTATTAAGAATATAAGTTGCACAAAACATGGCTTCAACCCAAAATTTATAATGCAGATTCTTAGCATGCAACATGCATCTAGCCATTTCAACAATGGTCCAATGCTTTCTTTCCACCACACCATTTTGCTATGGTTTATAAGGAATAGTAAGCTCATGTTTAATTCCACATGATTTCAAATAAGAATGAAAAGCATTATTTACATATTCCTTTCCATTATTAGTTCTGAGAATTTTAAGTTTAAAACCAGATTGCCTTTCAACATATAACTGAAATTCAATGAATATATCAAGAACTTGATCCTTTCTATGCAAAACATAGATCCAAGTTCATCTAGAAAAATCATCAACAAAGGTAAGTGCATACCGAGAACCCTGGATGGAGTTATTCTCCATGGGGCCCAAAAGGTCACTATGGACAAGGTGCAACTTATGAGTTGCCCGCCATGATTTGCCACTTAGAAAGGGCTCCCTATGCATCTTACCACTCATACAACCAGTACAAGCAATCTTAGAAGGAATAATGTGAGGCAAGCCATCAACCATATTTCTTTTGTGCATTAAAGTAATATAATCTGAATTTAAACGACCAAGTCTTTCATGCCATATATTGAAATCAATGGAAGTATGTAAAGAATATCATGAACTAGCAAATTCATGGAATTTAAATAAGTTTTCATTATCTAGTTTAGCATGAGCAATCACTTGTTTAGTTTGAGGATCTATCACATAGCACGTATCTTTATAGAATTCAACTTTATAGTCGTGACATAACTTTGAAATAGAAAGCAAATTAGTTTTCAGATCAGGTACATACAATACATCATGCAATTTACCATTATGAATAGTTACATCACCTAAACCTTCAACTTTACAAGTCTGATTATTAGCTAACTAAATAGGAATATTAGCAATATCAGGTTGCAGAGAATCATAAATTTCTTTATGAGAAGTTACATGTTGTGATGCACCACTGTCAACAATTCACTCTAAAGGTCTACAAACATTAAAGCTACAAGTAAAAGTATGATGAGAAGTGGAATCATTAGAGTTACCTTTTTTATGATTTGATTTTTGATTATGGTTACTATTGTTCATAGGTTTTTTATCATTTTGCTTTTTAAAACAGTTATTGACAACATGACCATCTTTGCCACAATACGAACAATGAGGTTTGGAATTTGAATGATTCCTTTGATTATTATTATTACGATTGTTATTATGATGATTGTTATGGTGATTGTTATTATTGTTATATTTGGCATGAGATTTATTATTGAAATTATTAGAATTATTATTATAGTTTGTTGTTATTATTATTATTATTTGAACAAAAATTATTATTATTTGAATTTCGAGACAAAAATGCATGTTCAGTTGATTTAAGGGTACCAAACTAAACTAGCTTAGCCTCTTCCTGTCTTAATAAAGTTTGAAAAATAACATAAGTTAACTGAGTAGTTAATGTAGGAATAGCAAGCTGTGCATGAACATTAGTTATAAATTGTTGAAACTGTCTAGGAAGACCCTTTTTAAGAATAATATGAATTAAATGAATGTCATCTAACTGAACACCTAAAGCAATAATTTGGCTTTTAATAGAAACAAATTTCAACAAAAATTCATCCATAGTCTTAAAATCTGTATACTTGAGATCTTCAAGTTGATCCTACAACTGTATTTTGCGATATTCATCTCCACTGTCATACTTGGTTTGCAAAATTAACCAGGCATCATGAGCTTTAGAACAGTGTGCAATTAACACATATAAATCTGAAATAATGGAAATACCAATTAACCCTAAAGATTCTTCATTTTTAAGTTTCCAAGTATCTTTTTCATCTTGAGTAGCCACTGAACCAAGTTCAACAGAAGGATTAGTGGCTATCTCAAAGAGGTGTTTAAAACGAAAAATGAACGAAATGTGAGTTTTCTAAGAATGATAATTAGTATGATTAAGTTTTATTTCTGGAATTAAGGTTGACATTTTTTATGGAAAAAAAATGTCCCCCCTAATAGAAATATGACTTAAAAAATTAATTGGAATAAAAAAAACTTGCAAAAGAAACCATGATTAAGATTCTGAAGAAAAATAATAATACAACCTTCCAAAGGGACGTTAGAAAAATGATTAGTCAAACAAAAATACAAATGCGTTGTATAATGATTAAAAAGGATTGCTTAAAAAAGAATCTAATGAGATAATGATTAGAACAAACGACAGATAGATGAATTCAATTCGCTATATTTAGGATTCCTAATAATATGAAATGATTAAAAAGACAACTTATAATATTTAACTTAATGATGGAACACAACTTAGAAAACTTATAAGTAATCAATTCATATTAAATCATAAGTCAATAAAGTCCTTAACAAAGAAATGATAATGAAAAAATAAATTAAAATACATATAACTAATTATAAATAAAAGATTTGGATAAAAACTTTATTAAAAAGTTTTGATTTAAAAAGAAAACAAAAACCTTGATTAACAAACTTTATTTTTAAACCCAACGATAATAAAAAATTTAACAACTCATGAAAGAAATGACAAGATACTTTTTGAAACCATAACTCTTATCTAAAAAAAAACACAAAAGAAAACGCTTGTCACTTGAGCATGAAGCAACATGTAGCGAAATCTCGTGTCTCAGTTGACATGAGGTCTCGCGTCTCGCGTCTCACGTTTTGGATAGGGCGTCGAGTTTGACTTTGGGCTACTTAACTGGTTGTCTCTCTTCCAAGTAGGTTATGGCTTCCTTTGGGAGACGATGGCTCAGGCCCGAGGCTTATCCAATATTTGAGGCAATTGCGTTGTAATTTGTTCACGAACCCAGAAGCGTTAATGGTGGATCTACGCGAGTAAAAAAAAATGTACGGGACGAACCACTACAAAAGATGTTACACTAGAGGGCAGAAGATTATGCCGAGAGAAGAGGGTTAAAAAAAACACAGACCGATCAGGAAAAAAAGGAAGACCTACACAGTGCGTGATGAGAAACGGGAAACTAATGAAGACTTCCATAGACGCAGAGAGACGCAAGGGTGGGAAGAAGCCCACATGCAGCAAAAAAAATAAAATAAAATGAAGAATGGTGAATAAACAAGGAAGAAGCCCGCAAAAAAAAATGATCACAACAAACCCTAGCTCGCACTGATCACAAGATCGAATGAATGAAACTAAGAGACATAGAGAAGATAAAATTGATAAAATTTGGTTAACAGATATAGAATGGCCGATTGGAAAAGATTTAAAAAAATAGAAGAAGCTCATGGAAGTTACTAAAAAAAATTTGCAAAACTATCTCTGCAAATCAAATCGAGAGGGAAGTTTCCACTATGGAAAACAAAGATATCAAGAAAAATTAAAATCTCATATATTAAATTTAAATAAAAAATATATATTAGATAAAATAATATTCTTGATTGTTTAAAACTATAAATAAGATTTGTTGTTTTAAATTTCAACTAAATTGATAATAATTAAATTTCAAAAAAAAATTATTGAAAGAAGTATAAAAAAAAAAAAAAATCCTAAATATCCCTATAATAATATTATTAGGGAAGTTTTTTAAAAATTAAAAAAAAAATTAATCTTCAAAATGGCACAAATTAAATGCTATTCTTTTACAAACATAAAAAATAAATATTAAAATATTGCACAAATATAATAAATGAGTGCTATGTAAGAAATGATTCTTGTTTTGGTGGCACGCCTTCCAAAACAAGAGAATTTTTTTTGAAATTTTGATAGGAAAACCCTTTGGCGGCAAGCCTTCCAAAGAGGGTTAGTCAAAAATAATAAAAAATGATGATAAAATAAAACCTGCACACACAAGATGTTAGGATGAGCGAAAAACAACACAAACTTCTCTCAATAACGTCTCCAAATAAGGTGTGCTCCAATGAATGGCAACCTTCAACACAAAACTTAAAATGAGGATTAGTAACCAAGCTCTGATACCATGAAAGAAACGAAAAGATAGAGCAAGGAACGAGAAACAATCCAAGTAAGTTAAGTGTGAAACAATGTTACCATTAGATAAACAAAATCCAAGAGCATACACCAAGATGGTTCAACAATGGAGACAAGAATTTATAAGGAGAAAACAAAGAAAACCCCTTGTGAGTATTATGAATGAAGGCAAATGCCTAGAGAAGAGAGAGAGAGAGAGTGTTGGAGCAAAATAGCTCAGTACAATAACATCAAAATGATGTGTAAAGAAGAAAGAAAGAGGAGCATCTCTTTTAAAGAGATGAGAAAGGAGTTGCATGTGTTCGCATGTGTAACTCCCATTTCTATGAATGCCACATTCATAATAGGTGTGTGCAAAGTGTCAAGATCCTCTTAAGGAGGATAAACTAAATTCCTTAATAAAGGAATTATAAAAATGAGTTGTCCTCACATGTGGAATAAAGGAAAAATAATGACATGTCCTCCACATGTGTACAATAGGACAAACTACATTTAGGGATCCTTGGAATATCCCAATTAAATACATCCAAGGGAAGATTAACCTTTCTAATAGAAACTGAAAGAAAATAACATGAAATTGAAATAATGTGAAATTGAAATCCTAAATGGACATAAGCTATAGAAATCAACATGCTGTGAGTTAAACTTTCAAAGAAATCAATAGGAAACCAATGAAAATAGGAGAAGTGCTTCCTAGAATCCATTGATGCAATTGTTGGTGAGAAACTTTAATAATTGTATGATATTTCACCTTTCATCAAATCACAAGGCCACAAAAAGTGCACTCATGCGAGACAAAAGGTTATGCAGGCACAATTTGATGATCTCTTCTCAAGCTTGATACATCATTGGAATTTGTAAATCTATAACAAACACCAAAACTAAAAGATTGCACAACCAAAAATAACACAATAAACCTATGGCTCAAACACAATCTCATGAACAAAATTCACAAAACAATGACACATTTAGGCAAGAATCACTACACTCCAAATATGAGCATCAAAAGCATAATTTTAGTGCATAATAATGGACTCCCTTGTTACATATTACAATAGGGTATTTATAAGAAAACCTCTCCTCAATCTATGTTGAGAGTGAGAGATATTCTTCATGCAATACAATTCTTTTAAATAATAAAACAAACAAATTATATATAATCTAACAATTAATCTCGTGCTTAATAGGACACCATCCATATTTTATTCATTGACTAGATGCATGAGCTCTTTACATATCAAAAACAAATAAAAGATGAGAGAGAAAGTAGGAGGAAGCCATTAGTTGAAGTGGAAGTGCATGGGGGCGTAAAAAATGGAAGCTGTTCCTTCACTAGGTGTGTGTCAGAGTTAAATTGCTGTCAGAATGCATTCTTGGTGCATGGGAAGTGCTATTTTTGGAACTGGCAGTTAACTGTCAGTGCACTTCTAAATTTTAGAGCTACAGAATTGCATATTTATGCGCCCGTAGACTTGCAAAGCTATGGAGTTGTGGACCTATGCACCTCGACCGGGTCAAATCTCAAAATTTTACTAAGTGTCAAAATTGAAATTCTGGCATCTGGGTTTTATTTTTCTGCATCCCAAAACTATGTTTGGATGTTTGCCCTTGAATTTCTCTATCATCTTAGTAATTTTAGCCACATATAGATGATCTAAAGCCTCATATTTGTCTTTCACCTTCTATGTGTAGTTGTCCAACTCAATTCATGTCTCTACAAAATCTTCGAGTTTGGTGTCCAACTTTAACAAGGCTTCTTCTGTTCTAAATGCTTGTCTGATATCTTCATCGCTAGATGCTTCCTCTAAGGTCTTCTTAAAGTTTTCTACCACAACCTGAATAGGAAATAACTTCTCATGTTCATTATCTTCAAAAATATCCAAGCAGGCATCACTGTAATGTCTCTCTGCTTCTAAAATTCGCTCTTGGGCTTGATCCTTGAGCCGATGTATCTCATCATGTAATGTTTCCATTACTTTATTGCCCTCCACTATCTTCTCTATCCAATCATCAATCATGTCTAGCTCTTCTCTTGTATATACATTAATCAAAATTCGGTACCTTTGCCCTTTTATGGCTTGTAGAGTCTGCAAATCCTTGCTCCAAGCCTGTACCTCATCCATGATACTGAAGTCTTGCTTCAAAATTGCCACAATATTATTTACATTCTCTTGCATAGCATGGAGTAACTTCAAATTCCATGTGATTATAGTAACACCTCTATCCTCAAGGCTTTCTCGCCACTCCTGAAAAGCTTTAAAAAATGGGTCCAATCATACACCTTCCCCTTCTCTAAGGATAGTATTCAGAGTTTGCTTGGGGTGTTCAAGATCAAGAGGACCAAAAACTTCGGGTAGATATCCCTTTAAAATCTCAAATTGCCTTTGAAGTGTTAAAATTTCAATCTCATCTTGCTCCATGTGCCTAAGGACCTCTTTGACTCCCATAGTCATCATTTTTTGGGCTGAATCCCATGTAGGCCTTCCTAGCATAACATATTTCATTTCATAATCCTCGAGGCTAATGCCTTCCCCATTTGTACCTTCAAGAGGGAGAGCCACTTGTGCAAATAAATCTTGGTTTTGTATGGTGGTGACAAACATGAATGGCGTTACCTCATGTGATGGAGACTTAGGTTTGTTCAAGATCTTTGCAATATCACAAATGTCATCCTCCGACACATGAAATTGAGGCTTAGTGTTCCTCATTATTTCCTTTCAAAACCATCTTAGGATGTGTTTCTCTGTGGCCTTGGCTCTTGATGATGAAGGGGTATGTTCAACTACTTCCTTCCCTTTATCACTTACTTGGAGTCATTTCTTGTTGTGAGGACTCCCCTTCTATTGCTTCAATCTTTGTGGATTCTATAGCTTGCTTCTCAGCATCTTGGGAAGGTTGTCATGCATATTCTACCATCTATCCCTCCTTTGACACTTCATCGATAGCACTTTGTTCTGGTTGATCTTCTGATGATGGTTCCTTCTAGATCTACTCCTCTTTTGAACTCTAAGGTGGAGGAGTTGCTAAACCCTTAATTACCACTATAATCTATGGTAGAGATGGAGGAGTGAGATTAGGACCCTATGTATCTGGCAGCATTTGCATATACTCTTCCTATTGAAGTTCACCTATAAAGGTGTCCCTGATCTTGTCCCCAATCAACCCTATTCCTACGGGCATGTAGTCAAAATCTGACATTGAGAAAACATCACTGCCCTCATCATTTTGCTCATCTACCCATTGCTGTACTTCATCTTCCAAAGAAGAGAGTTCTAAGGGTTCTGCTTGGATGGATGGTGAGGTAATCATGGTGCTCTTTCTTCTTTGCAACTATGTGGCTCTTGCTAGCCCAGTTCTTCCTTGTAGGGGGTACTTGTTCCTCTTCCTCTTCTGATTCTTCTTCTTCCTATTCTTTGTCTCCTTCCAAAATACTTTTGGGAATAGATGGATTAGGTACTAATCTTCTACTAATCCTTTGCCTTTTTTTCATCTGAATCTGAATCTTTTTATGTTTCTTTGGGACAGAGGGAGAAGTGGGCTTTTCTTGTGTAGGAGGACTGGAGGCTTGTAGAATCTCTCCTCTTCTAGCTGGTTAGACACAATAGTAGGCAACTGAGGTTCATCTTCAACTTGGGTAGTTCCAATATCTTGAGATCCTTGTGGACTATGTTCCTATTGCTAGGGAGGCACCTATTTTGTCTGAATCCTCTAAGGAGAGGTCCTCTTTCTTCTGTTCTTTCCCTTCCTTTCAAGAGGGTGATAATATCCAACTGGGTGATCAAGCTAGTGCACTATCTCTAGCCTAGTAGGAGACTAAGCTGCGAAGGTAGGAATCATTACTTTCCTTCCTCTACCTCTTTCTAGGTGAGCATGTGCATGGAAGATTACAGTGTTAGGAATTGGATCATGTGGAAAAGGTTTCTTGATCCAACTCTTTGTCATTCTGATGGCATGCCTTGCTTAATGATTAATATTATCTCCTTCTTCCCTATCAACTTCTACATTTAGAATAGGTCTTACACCAATATTATCCATGTTGAATAGGGGGTCCAGTAATTCCTTAGAATTTTGTTGCCTTACCTCATTTGGGATGTTCAAATAGATAACCTTTTCTGCTAGATACAAAGTCATCCTACAATAGTCCGTGATGCAAACATCATAATCATTTGTGGCATTCATTCAGTGATCCTCAATAGCATTCTCATGATGAAAGTCCTTTCCTGCCAGACTCTTCACTTTCTCAATATTGTCAAAGTATGGTTGAGGAGATTTGTACTCTTCAAGGGGATTGTTCTCCCATTCCCACTCGAAAGACAAAATATCCTATTTCCTCTTCACCTGATACAATCCAATGACCAATGGCCATGTCCAACAAGGTCTCTGTTGCCTATGTATCTTCTCATAGGTTGACTCAATCTATCAATAAATCTCCAATAACACCAGTTTGTCACTTGGGTATCTCAGGAGCTTCTTAGGATTGATGGAGGCACCTGCCACCTAAAGATATGTGAATGTCTTGAACTGGATGAAGTAGGTTCTGAGAGCTATTATCTGTGCTTTTGCTTCATCAGATAACCTCTTCCAATAGTCTCCCTCAATGAATTGGATGATTGCAAAGGTGAATGCATCGTTCATGATTTTCTATTCCTTGCTTTGCATTGAGAGCTTCTTCTTCACCAACTGAGGGTAGATGATGTATGGCCATGCATTAGGGTCCTACATACTGCCTCTCCTATAAAAACTGGGATATTTTTTTGCCCTCACTACAAGAAAGTACACTATGTAAGAAGTCATGTAAAACTTCTTCTTATCCTTCACTATCGTCAGTTGCTCACACAAGTTTTCACATAGTGTGGTTGCCCAATCCAATGGTATCTTCGCCTGTCTGATGGTCTCAATGAAGTTGACCATGAAGGTACTGAGGTGACCCATTGCAGTTAAGCCCATGACTCTGCTAAGGAGAATGATAGATTATCCAATGTATTACTTCATGTATCCTCGAGTCATATCCACTTTGTTGGTTATCCTTCCCTAAGGAGGCTTCTAGGAAGATGAAAGACCCTCTCAATGTTCTCTGGTGACGCTTTTGACTACCCTTTATTCAGGAACAAAGTGTTGTGACAGGGCCATGATTAGCTTAGCTAATTGTAAAGACCTAGGATGTGACGTTGCGTTCACCAATCCAAAACAGATCAATGCAGACAACATGGCTGATCTCTTTGTTGGCTTATTGCAAATCCTCAAGAATTCTCCTAAGTCTATGTGTCCTAGGTCCGTTTCTCAAATTTTTGCATAATCATCATGGAATCTTGACTTCGAAGGTACACCTTGAAATTTGAAGACCACAGGCTTGGCTGTTACTCCAGATGTGGATGCCATTTGATTATTTGCACATTATGAGAAAAAATGTTATTAATTCAAAGATAATGTAAAAACTATGAATTGAAATAAACATTTAAAAAATGTCCTATTTGGGCATTTTTTTTTTAACTTTATCCCTTTTTTTAATTTTATTTTGAAAATTTTATAATTATTATAATTATTATTTTATTATTATTTTTTTAAATTTTAGCATTTTTTATTTATTTTTTGAAATTTTATAATTATAATTTTATTTTAAAATTTTTTAAATAAAACAAAATTTGTGTGGGGCGCAAGAATGCGTGTGGCAGAGAGTGCGCTAAAGGATTGCGTGGGCATAAAATGCCATTGCGGGTGCTTATTTTTTGGGTGCTGCACACATGTATTTTCATGGCACTATGGGTGCTAAGCATGCCGTGGGCGTGTGTTTTCATGGTGACGCAGGTGAAAGACTTTGGCATTGTGGAAGCAGGTGTCGTAGTGACCAAAGTACCACACGTGCATGGAAAAATAGAGCCGTGTGGAGGCAAAGTGTCACGTAGTGCACAGTAATGAAAGGGGTCATGTGGTGGCCAAATGGTCCACACAGTGCATGGGAGCAACAAAGGTCATGTGGTGGCCAAATGGACCATGCAACACATGGGATCAACAAAGGTTGCATGGCAGCCAAATGGCTTGTACATCACATGGGATCAACAAAGGTTGCATGGTGCCCAAATTACCCATGCAACACATGGGAGAAACAAAGGTCGTGCAGTGGCCAAATGGCCTACTCAGTGCATGGTGCTGATAAGTGAGGTGCTCAAGCAAGATTCAAACACACCTTGTGGTGTGCAATGATAAACTCCACATGCCGAGTGAGATAAAAATGAAGTGTGATTGGGGGTGTTGGGGTTTTTATAATCCTAGCACCAAGTGGGGTGCATGACATGCGTCAGTGTGCACACCAATGTGTGGCACACACTCCACCTGTGTGCATGTGTGCTTGCACATGTTTTTTTTGTTTTTTTTTTGTTTTGTATTTTTTTAAATTTTCCATTTTTGCATTTTTTCTTTTCATTATTATTATTTTTAAATTTTTTTTTGACCACTCTAATACTTTTAACGCAAACAATTTTTTTCCCAACTCTCGAAGTGTGAGTCCGAGAGTTTTAAAAAAAAAAAAACACAGGGGGTCCCTATTCCTAGTGAGGAATGGGGCATGTGTTGTGGACACCACAACAATTAGTACATACTAAGTTACAACAATAACATGTTTAGCATTAGGAAGAGCATGCCAAGCATTAAGAAAAGCATGTTGAATATCAGGAAGATCATGCCAAGCCTCAACAAGTGATTTTCAAACATAAAAAAGAACAAGCAAAGATACATGAAGTGGTAGCTAAAGCCAATCTACAAGATGATCTTGAAGAAGACATGAAAAGATACATGAGCCTACATTAGAAAAAACATGTGACAAGACATCATGCACCTGATCAATTCATTGGAGACAAAAAATTTGTACTTATGTCAAGGAAAATACTAAGGAGTGTGTTGGGACTCAAAATTGCAAGTAGGTTTTGAGTAATTGTTGTGGTCTCACAATGCATGCCCCATTTTTCCTAGAAATGGGGATCCCCTAGTAAATGTTTTCCTACCAAGATCTTAGTCCAAAGCTTGGTAGAATTTGGATTCCCCCCAAGAGTCCAAGTCAAAACCCAGTATATAATTGGGGAGGTTTGGAGAAATTTTTGGGAAACGTGATATTTTGTACTTAATAGTGCTTTAAGTGTGCACTAGCACACTTGCACACATGTGCAAGTGTGCTTAGTGTGCAAGTGCAATTAGTGTACAAGTGTACACTACACCCCATTTTGGGGATGTGTACATGTGCACCTACGCATGTGCACAACCTTGGAAGGTGCAAACCTTAAAAAATGCACACATCCATGGGATGCACACTGGTTTGAGATCTATATAAGACCCTGAGCCCCCCAACATTCCTCACTTGCTCTCATTCTTAGATACAGACTTTACCTTTGTAGTTGTCCCCTATGCACAACTATGCTCCTAGCTTTTTACTTTCTCTTGGTCCCTTGGAAATCAACACAAAACAAGGTTAGCAGTTAATGAAGGTGCACATGTGCATACCTTCCAAACTTTGTATAGACCTAACCTAATAAAAAGACATAAAACCAATAAACTTTAACAATATGAAGGTTCATATGTGCGCGCCTCTACAAGGTGTGCATGTGTAAACCTTCTCACATTCAAAATACTAAAGATAAAATACAAGCCTTCAAGGAAAATGAAGGTCCACATATGTATAACTCCATGAGGTGCACATGTATGCACCTCTACTACTTATGGAGAAAAGCATAAAAAACATAAAGATTAACTTCCCCCCCAAATTTCCATGCATAGCTACACATATGCAAATGTATGCAGCTCACATAAGTGTGCAAATGCACAGGTGCACAACTGCACATAGAAGCCATTCAAGGGCTAAAGTAGTGCACCTTTGCATTTGTAAAGGTGCACAAGGTACATTGAAGTGCATGCGAAGGGATATTTGGGGGATTTAACTACTGTTCATCATGTTTTCACTAATTTTCACCTATTTTGGAGTTAATTACGGTCTATTTTAAATCAATTTTTAACCTTTTGTATAAATTTTTTTTTCTTGTGCAGATAAGATGTCATCATCATCTTATTCAATGGTGGAAAATATGGCTTTGAAACCAGTCACATTCAAATATCAAAGGGCACCAAGGAAATCAAGGTTTTAAGATAGACACATCGAGATTAAAGATATAGAACTCAAACATATTGATTGGAATGCATTCCTCATGATTTACAACTAACCTAAAGAGAGATCCAAAATGGTGTCAACACTCATCCAATTAGGCTTGGTCAATGCAACATCCACCCAGCATTAGTTAAATCCTCAAAACTGATAATAACCCTTGCAAAACACTATGTGACCAAAGAGAAGGTCATTAAAAGTATTACAGGAGAGAAAGTCTTGGACCTTCAACCTTGGAACATCAATATCTATTTCACCTTCCTAGGGTGAACCAAAATCTATGAATAACATATGATAGAATAGAACGATGGTACAAGGTAATATAAAAGAAGCGTAGGAAATAGTTCAATCCTCCTTCTTGATTAACAAAATACTAGTAGGCCATAGAGTGGTAAAAGTTTATATGACATAGGGATAGATGAAGGACACTATTAGATATGAAATTGTGCTATTAATTAGAGTTATGGGCCTCCCAACAACATGTCACCTTTAGACCTAGATGATACACTTTATTGAAACCATAAGAACTATAAAGATGCCAATTTTTTGGGCTACCATCCCAAGTGACAACTTGGATGTGCAACTGGTAGCGAATAAAACCATAGATTACCTAGGCCTCTACAAAAAGGAAATCATGTAGGATGAAAATTCTTGGTCCTATGTGGTATATCCATAATTGGTGAAGAAGAAATTTCCACTACAAAGTATGGAATATGGAGTGGTGAATGATGGTTTTATCTTCACAATCATCAGGTTCATCAAAGGTGACTATGCCAAAATAGTGTCAGTAGAGGCAATAAATAGGATTATAGAGATCAATACCTCATACATTCAGTTCAAGGGCTTCACCTATCTTCAGTTAGCTAGTACTCTACTATACCTAAAGAAGCTCCCAAGATACTCATTAGATAGGCTCATCCTTCTAGAGATTGTGTGCCAACTCACATCTGCATATGATAGAGTGAGAAGATAACGCAAGAAGACATGTGTCTAGCCCATCACAATTGGTGCTTTTGAGGTGAAGAAAAAGAAAGATATTGCCACTTTTGAAATTGAGTGGGATCAATGTCCCTTAGAAGAATTCAACTCCCCTTGTCCATACTTTGATAACAATGGGATGGTACAATACTTGGCAGGGAAAGAGTTTGTACATGAAGAAGCATTATAACATCATTAGATGAGCACTATAGATGACTATGATTTTTGTATAAGGGATTATTGTAGGATGACTCTATAGTTAGTAGACTAGGTAATAAAATGAAGATTCCTCTTAAGGCCATGGAAAAGAATGTCAAAGATATCATGGATCCTTTATACAATAGGGATAAAATCTATGAACAACCAATAATGATTTCTAAAATAGGGAGGGATGAGAACAGTGATATAAATCATCAGGCTAGGCACAGTCAAATTGACAAAGGAATGGATAAACAAACCATTTATAATGGATATAGTTCCTCAGGTTATACCCCTAGAAGCCAAAACAAGGCCAATCAAAGGAAAAGGTACAAAGGCACCATGCCAACCTTTTCTGGTCAATCCATAGTAAGGTTGGAAATGGTATATCAATTTGAGTGGTAGGTTGAGTACTTTAGGGCTGATCAAGGAAATAAAAGGAAGATAGTACCTTCTAATGAAAGGAAGAAAACAACTCAAGATCAAGCACCTCCATAAACAACCTAAATAGGAACAAGATGAGCCACAATCTAGGCCTTAAGTTGAGTCTCAAGTACAAGAGCCAACCCAAGAACCACAACAACAAGAGCCAACCCAAGAGCCGTAAAAATAAGAACATCCAGAATAGTTTGAAGAATAGGTAGAGGAGCAGAGGGTACCACTTGTAGCAACTAAAGAGGAAGAAGCCTCCCCCTTAGCTCCAAAGAAGGAAAGAGTTGAATCAACTATGTCAAGAACTTAGAGAAGGAGATTACATAATTAAAATACTCTATCCCCCCAAATACCTGAGACCATCCTAGAAATGGAGGATGGAGGGGAGAAAATTGAATTTTTTCCTTTGAGAAAAATAATCCACTTGGGTAAAGAAATAGAGGAAGAGAGGAGAAAAAGCTCCACACTAACACCTCCATCTCCTCTAAGAGAGCCTATCTAGGTGTCAACTTCAAAGGATGAACAATAATGATGGATAGATGATATTAAGGGTCAAGAAACTAATGTCTTCAATGTCTTTGATTTTGACTTTATGCCAGTAGGCACTAAGATAGTGAGAGAGAGAACATAAGAGATACACACAAATGAACCCTTAGGAGAGGAATCAAATCAATTACTATCTCTACCTCAAGGACCTCTAGGCATTCCACCACCACCATCTTAAGATTTGGTAGTTTTGGATAAAGGATCAGTGACTCCACTTCCCCCAGCTACCAAAGAAGAAGAACAAGTGACTGAGGAAGGGGAATTCTAGTAGTTGCATGCTGATGAAGTATCCAAGGAAGGGAAAATACATGAAGAGCCTCAATCGACTCCTCAAAATATAGAGGCTAGGACCTTATACCAACTAGAGACCATTGTAGACACCTAAAAACCTTTAGAAAATAAAGTATTTTTATTTTTTGAAAAAATCCTGATGACATCATCATTTATTAATTAATTAATTAATTAATTTTTATGCCATTAAATCCCTTTATCTTAATTAAAAATATTTAATTAAGGAATCCCTCCCAAAAATGTTTAAATCTTATTTAAACATTATTTCCCTATTTATTAATTATTTAATTAATAAATTGACCAAAAAACCCAAAATAAATAAACAATTTATTTTTTGCCCAAAACTTGGCCAATTTCCTTAAGACCACTAACCTCTTCCAAAATCTTCTAATCCTTCTTTAATTTTGATTAAAGGCTAATCCCATCATTTCCTACCCCTAATCCCAACTCAAAATATTTAATTAAGATTAAATATTAATCCTCATGTTTATTAAAAAAGTTTTAATAAATATCTCCTCCTTCACCCACCCTCATTAAATGCCATCCACTTCCCTATCCCTAAGCTAATCCTAAACCATCCTAATCCATCCTCTAATCATTTGCACAATCCTAAGCAATCTTAAAACCCTCCTAATCAAGCCCAAGTCGAAATTGCTCTCATCTCCCTCAAAATATCTCAACCATAAAATTTTATGAAGCCCACTAGGCCATAAATGACTCTTCCAAGCCCTTTTATTGCTCTTACAAGCCATTATGAGGGTCTTTATGAAAATTTTATCCCATTGAGCCTCCTTTGTTGACTCATCCTTCCCCTTTCCTCCATCCTCTCACCCTGTGACATGTGTCACTCCCTGATTGGCTGTAAGGAAGCACAATCCATGTGCTCTCCTCTCATGCAATCTGAGCCCTCCATGAGCTTTTTCCCATCCTTGCATCTTAGCCCTCAATCCCTCAAGCCTCTTTCCTATAAATTGGATCCTTCCCCTTTGCAAAATAACACAATCCATGAAGTAAAGTCATAATGCCATTTTAAGAAGCCATTTTACATCAAAACCATACACTCACACCCAAATTCCAACTCCATTTGAAGCCCTTTTTGAAGCATAAGCTTGAGCATACATCCTATCTATTTAGACAAAGCCACTCAACAAGAGAGTTTCTTATTGAGAGAGCCCATTAATGGCTCATATTCTTAATTGAGAGCTCATCTTAGTCTACTTGAAGTTTATGAATTTTGTTTAGTTTGTAGAAGCTTTATTTAAATTTGGTTTCTATTAGCATACTAACATTGCATGATATACATTTTGGCATGCTTGGTGGGACCCCGCATGGGTCATCTTCATTAGCTTTTTTAGTCAAGTTTTGTATGTCATTTGCTAATTTTGGCTAATTTTGCTTGTTTTTGTGATTGGTAGGATTGTATAAATTGGTTTTGTAGGTCCACATGAGCATGAAGAAGAAAAAGGAACTCATAGTCTATCTCATAGTATTTGCAGATTTTTCAAGCTTATAGGTGGACAAAGCACTTGAAATTCTTCTTCCTCTTCTTGTTTATATTCTTCTTATTCCATCTACTTCTTCTTCTTCTTCTTGTGGGAGATCTTGGCCATTTTTTTTTAAGGAAGCAAAATCATACACACTTCTTTTTAGTGCTTAAAATGAACCCCCAAATCATACTTAAATCCATTAAAAAATTAAAAATTTGCAAAAAAAAAAAATCTTTTAACAAGTGAAACTAAACCAATCCAATCATTTGCATCCTTGCAACATAAGGTTTTAGATGCATTCATGCAAAGTTAGGAACACTTCATTTTTGGGAATTTAAAAAGAACTTCAAGTTTCCATTTCAAAAGGTTCAAAATCAACACTAAGGGCACACTAAAATCTAAATCAAACTCGAAGCATCAATCAAGGATAAAATGAACCTCATTTGCAAATATTTTAAAGTTCTTTTAAAAATCTCATGAAAACTAAGAGTCCTAAATGGTTGCCAAAAATTGTCCTAAAAGCTTTGTTATTTGTTCCAAACAAATGTCTTGTTGCAAAATCTTGAATGTTTCTTATGTTTTTCATGCATCAAAACAATCTAGGGATATCATTTTTGGGCTTAAAATATGCAAACTAGAACACAAAATCTTGAATGAAAACCAAAGTCCAAAGAGTCATTTTCACTTTTGAGTCCAAAACAATCTTGAATGATCTAAGGTTAAAACAAAGCACTTCAAAGTTCTTAAAACAACACACAAAATCTCAATCTTGAATGCTCAAAGGAAAAAAATTGAATGTTTAATCACTTGTCTTTGAATGCATGTTGCTAAACACACTCTTGAATGCCATGCATTAAAATCAAATTTTCCTTGAATGAATGATTAAAACAACAAATCCAATCTTGAATGCCAAGGATCAATTAACCATTGCAATATGAGCTCTCAACTAAGATGAGCTCTCAATTAAGAATATGAGCCATTAATGGGCTCTCTCAATAAGAAGCTGTCTTATTGAGTGGCTTTGTCTAAATAGATAGGATGTATGCTCAAGCTTATGCTTCAAAAATGGCTTCAAATGGAGTTGGAATTTGGGTGTGAATGTATGGTTTTGATGTAAAATGGCTTCTTAAAATGGCATTATGACTTTACTTCATGGATTGTGTTATTTTGCAAAGGGGAAGGATCCAATTTATAGGAAAGAGGATTGAGGGATTGAGGGCTAAGGTGCAAGGATGGGAAAAAGCTCATGGAGGGCTCAGATTGCATGAGAGGAGAGCACATGGATTGTGCTTCCTTACAGCCAATCAGAGAGTGACACATGTCACAGTGTGAGAGGATGGAGGAAAGGAGAAGGATGAGTCAACAAAGGAGGCTCAATGGGATAAAATCTTCATAAAGACCCTCATAATGGCTTGTAAGAGCAATAAAAGGGCTTGGAAGAGTCATTTATGGCCTAGTGGGCTTCATAAAGTTTTATGGTTGAGATATTTTGAGGGAGATGAGAGCAATTTCGACTTGGGATTGATTAAGAGGGTTTTAAGATTGCTTAGGATTCTGCAAATGATTAGAGGATGGATTAGGATGGTTTAGGATTAGCTTAGGGATAGGCAAGTGGATGGCATTTAATGAGGGTGGGTGAAGGAGGAGATATTTATTAAAACTTTTTTAATAAACATGAGGATTAATATTTAATCTTAATTAAATATTTTGAGTTGGGATTAGGGGTAGGAAATGATGGGATTAGCTTTTAATCAAAATTAAAGAAGGATTAGAAGATTTTGGAAGAGGTTAGTGGTCTTAAGGAAATTGGCCAAGTTTTGGGCAAAAAATAAATTTTTTATTTATTTTGGGTTTTTTGGTCAATTTATTAATTAAATAATTAATAAATAAGGAAATAATGTTTAAATAAGATTTAAACATTTTTGGGAGGGATTCCTTAATTAAATATTTTTAATTAAGATAAAGGGATTTAATGGCATAAAAATTAATTAATTAATTAATTAATAAATGATGATGTCATCAGGATTTTTTCAGAAAATAAAAATACTTTATTTTCTAAAGGTTTTTAGGTGTCTACAACCATAACTCCCACTAAATATCTTTCTCAATAGGAGAAGACTCCAAAGAGGAATGATAAGGGAAAGAAGCCTGTAGAAGGACTAACCTCTTCATCAAAGC
Organism: Cupressus sempervirens; assembly: GCA_028749045.1. NCBI lineage: Eukaryota > Viridiplantae > Streptophyta > Pinopsida > Cupressales > Cupressaceae > Cupressus > Cupressus sempervirens. Next base: position 734,075,755 of record CM053793.1, read on the forward strand.
ACATGTCTCCCATGGGAATTACAATGATATGGATGAAGAGGGAGGTTATGTTTCAATAGAAGAGGTAGTTGGACCTACTGAAGAGGGAATGAAGGAATTAGTAAAAGAAATCAAGAGGCTTGAGAAACCTAAGGGTGATGCACGAACATTGCCCTTTATAATGAAGAACCAAGATTAGGACCTACTTGCACATATTTTCATTTCTCCTACTCATGCTAACACCAAAAAATTGACTCCTAAAGGTTACCAAATTAAGGAGATCATAATGGGAAGGCACACAGTAGATACAACAAAAGTAATGATCACTATGGGTATGAAAGAGATGTTCAGGAACATGGACCAAAATGAGTTTGAGTTGATAATGTTGTGAAAGAAAAATGAGATACTAAGAGGCTATTTGAAAGAAGTTGTGGGCCCCATTGGCTTAGAAAATATAGAGATTACTCTTGCAGTAACATTAGAGAGAAGAGGAGTAGGGACAATAGAGTTAGATCAATTTTTGGAAGCATGTTAGCAATGGTGTAACAATTTTGAGGAGAAAGGTATGCAGATCATATAGGAAAATTTGGGCCTATTGTACCACATCTAGTAAAGTTCCAAGAAGTTGGTTTCTATAGTGAACCAAGATTTTGGGTTAATGGATGAAGTTCATACCTAGGAAAAATACCTACAAGATTTGAGAGCAGTAAAAGGTTAAATGTATTATATACTAATGAAGATATATGTAGCTCAAGAGCTTGATAAGCTTGATGATTGGATAGATAAAATATTGGTAGGTAATATTATTATGTAAGAATTGCATGATGAGATTTAATGGATTAAAGATAGGGCTTAAGAGCATTTTTTAGAAGTAGAGAGGTACTACAACACTGTTAGCCTATAGATTTTTTAGGATGAGTTAAAGACCAAGTTTTTTGTGGTACAATAAATTATCCAATAGTTTAGAGCTACATTTGAAGAAGCTTCATTAGAAGATCACATTAGAAAAGCCTTCAAAATTGAAGAAGCATTGTTGGAACTAGACAACAAGCTTGAGGATTTTGTAGAAACAAGGATCGAAGTAAACAATTACTAGTAGCTAGTAAAGGATAAGTATGTGATTTTAGATTTACTAGAATGTACTAAAGTGGCTAGGATAATAGGTAAGTTTAGGAGAAAAAATCTAGCCATTGTTTTGGTGTAAAAAGGGAAAAAACCAAGATGCTAGAAATTAAGTTTTGACACTAAGATTTTTTTTGGATTTTTGAAACCCATCACCAAGGTGCGTAGGTGCACTTTTCATAGAGGCACACTGATAGTTTTGAAGAAGAATTAGTGCACTGACAGTTAACTACCAATTCCTAATTTAGTTCATTCCATGCACTAGAAACACATTTTGGTGACAATTCAACTCTTAGAAACTCCTAGAGAAGGTTGGGCTTCCATTTTTAGAGCTTCTAGAGACTTTTAGATCATTTTATAACTGTATTCTTCTTATCTTCTCATTCTTTTATTTTTTTGTGTCATGTAAAGTCTCATGCACCCATTAATTGATGTAAACAAGGGTGGAGACCTACTTAGCACTATTTAGAGAGAATTTGTATATAAGTAGATTTATTTTTTAAGGTTTTAGCATGAGTTGCATTTTAAGAACTCTCTCTACTGACACAAAGGGAGGAGATGATTTCTTATAGATATATGGATATAATATGTACTCCAAAATAATATATACTATTGGTGCTCTCATTCCAAGTGTATTTATTCTTGCCAGAGTGTATTATATTTGTGAATTCATGTTCATGAATGATAATGGAGCCAATGGTATTATTGTATTGTTATGATTATGTGATCTTTTAGTTTTGGTGTTTTCCTTGTGCTAACAAATTTTATTGATATAATTAATTGAAGAAAGGATCACCTATTATTCTTGCATAGCTTCTTGTCTCACATGAGCACACTTTTCATGGCCTTGCAATTTGATGAAACATCTTTTAGTTTATATTGAGTTCCCATCACTGATTACATCACTAGAGTTGAGGAAATACTCCTCCTAATTTCATTGGTTTCCTACCAAATATTTTTAGCAATTTAATTCATAGACATGCTATTACTATGGGTTATGTCTATTAGGAGTTTCCCTTTCAAGTTATTTTCTTTAATCTCTCATTACCCTATTTTTGTAATCTTCTTTTCTAACAATTGGTTGAAAAAGGAATTCATATAGTTTCATCAATAAATTTTATTAATCATAAAACAAAAAATACTAGAAATATATCTCCTTTTTGGTTACTTTTCAAACAACAATAGATCAAACAACTTATCAAAAATTGTTCAAACTAGAAAAGGCCTCCTTATTAAAATACACATTTATCTTCAATTGAGTAGATTTTAGTAGGTCTTAAGATCACTTGGAACCTTGGAGTTGATCCTCGATTAGCTTTTCAAGAGAGGGATTTGAAAGGATCCTTGTCGTTTAGCATCATGCAAAATGACAAGTCAACTGAAGTGGCACTAGAAGGAGGGGCTACAAACCATTTAGATAAGAAAAATAACTTTCTATTTGAAAATTTTATAGTTTTCAAAAGTTCAAAATTTTTTCAGTTCAACACTATGAAAAGGTATGCAGGCGCACTGTTTTGAAGGAGTGTGTTTCTGCAGATTTGCACTTTTCTAGAATTGACACAAACTGGAAGATCCTAATCCACCATCTCCAATTTAGCAAGCCTTACATTCTTGAACTGGTGCATACAAGTTCTTAGAACCCAACCATTTTCACAAGCCTTGCAATGAAAAAGGATTACCAAGAATTCTACCACTTCAATTTCAAATTTCATCATCTTCTTTAGTTCTACCTCATAACCTACCTCCACCTATCATTCCACCAAATCCTCCACTGATGTCCTTCTTTTCTAACACAATAGATTCACTAGTTAACTTACAAGTTACACTTAATGACCTTCCCAAGAATCTTTAGAATTTTTTCCCCAAGGTTCATCTATGGAGAAACAAAAACAAATGATGACAATGTCAAGGTATTCAAAGAAATAATGCAATCAAAACTAGATTAGAGAAGATAATGTGGTCCTTAGTTTATTCCCATACTCATTGGGAGAAGTTTCCTTTAACTAGTATGTGAATTTTCCATCAGGATGTATCCAAAATTGGGTCACCTTTCAAAAGTTGTTCCTAGAGAAATTTAAAACATTCATCAAATAGACAATGATATATCATTAGTTTATATTGATCAAGAGGGATCCAAAAAAAACCATTTCATATTTTAATCATCGATTTCACATGGATTACCACAAGTTGGAAACACCCTACAACATACTAGTTGAAGCAATCATCTAGATTTATTTAAATGCTATTGACCATCTCATGACTATTTTTTTGAGAAGACTTCCTATTGTAGACATCGACACATTGGACAACATTTTCTTAGAAGCAATTGCCTTTACTAAACAAGCCACTCCTAATGGAGGAGAATTGGCAGTCTCAGCTCAAGCTACTACAATAGTACTGACATATCTTGCTAGAGCACAAATGTGTTGGAAATAAAATAGGAAAAGTTTTAAGTATTGATTCACCCTCCTCTCTCAAAGTCTACTTTCCCTATTGTATTTCCAACAATTGGTATCAAAGAATAGTTCTTTGGAAGTAAATCTTTACAACTTTGAGGAAAGATCTTGGAGATGGAAGTCTACAAGTTGGGAAAGACTATTGAAAACTAGAAGATTGAAATACAACTTACCCTACATTAGCTGAATGAAGCAAGAGATGAGCTAAAGCAATCATTGAAAAGAAGGAAATAGAAATTGAGGAGAATGATACACATTATCAAGAGATTGACACTACTAAATTGTTTGTAGATGGAAACACAAGTGAATTTGATGTAGTAGCTATAGATCTGATTGAAAATAATTGAACCCTAACTAAAGAGGTCATAAATCTCAAGATAGAAGAAGAAGTCCAATCAATTATGCTTTGTGAAGTCACTGAATAGAAAAAGAAAGCCATAGAAGACAAAGTCATGATTGAATATGACAAAAGGATTTTGACTAATAGACTAGAAGAGAAAACATCAGAGATAAATAGGATTACTAACATACAATTGGAAACTTTGAGTCAAATGATGATTTCTAATCATGAACTGAATGTAAAGGATATTGAGATCACAACACTAAAGTTGTAGAATGAACAACTAAGAAATAATTTGAAAAGAGAAAAAGAGTTTGCTAAAGCTTTTAACAAACCTACTCAAGCTATCAAGTAGTTTGGGAAAATGATGAGTTCTCCCAAATCAAACAGTGATATTACTAGATTATGTTACACCAGTATTGAAGAAGGATAATCATCCAAAAGTGGTGAAGAAAGAATTAACAAAGGTAAGAACTCCGAACCTACTTTTCATAATTATGGTAAAATAGGTCATACTACTAATGTTTGTAGGAGGGTAAAAGTACAAAGCTATATCACCTTTTAGGTTGACTTATACGAACGATTGAATTTGAGTACTTCTATCCGAAAATAAATTTTTCTCAAACATATGATCTAGATAAATTCATTCTAGCTAAGTTATATATGGTCTCACACTTTTCCAATTGGAAATGTCTACGAAATGCATGTTTTATACTAGTTTGTATCCAATTACTAAAGAAATAATATTATTTTAGAAAACTAATGTTTCAATAACTCTTACTATTTTTTTATGATTTTTTTTAGTAAAATAAAAACACCATTTTATAGAGCTCAAACTTAAGAATATTCCCATATAGAGTTTACAGTGTTTTAATTAGATATAGTATATTGTAATTAAAAAGTTCTATAAGAACGCATTTTAACACTCGAAAAGATGTTGATTTTGAAAAAGAAAAAATATTAAATCATATCAAAAAAATTTAAAAAATATATGATGTTCTAGAAGAGAGAGTCCTCTTTTAGAGTGTATAATTTTTCTTTTGGTTAGAATAAGTTTATTTTCAAAAAAGTGGTGGGAGATGAAAACTATCAATTTTAGGTGAGTTGAAATTTGAATCACTATAAAAGAGAAAATATAGGTTTAAAGTCAATTTTTATTTTTGATTGTTCTAGCTATATGTGTTATTTATAACATAGTTTGAGTTCAAATAGATATAAGTTTATTTCCATATAGTTTCATGGTGGGAACTAAACCCCTAATTTTTAGCATTTTTTAGTAACTAAAAAATTATCTATAAAAAATAGGAAAATATATCATTTCTTATTTCAAATAATTATTATAAATTATGACCCTAAACTTCAACAATTTCTACACATTTCACTAGTTTACTTCATTTTCAAATTAAATATTTATTTCAACAATTTCTACACATTTCACTAGTTTTATGTCATTGAAGGTGAACAGTTAAACTTTTGATAGCCTGTCCCTTTACAAAAGGGTGACATAGGTATGTGCTTTTACCCAGAAGCAAGATTACAAATCAGAATCCTAAGTAGAAGTTCATGGGTCACAACCATAAATGAAATAAATAGGGACATTAGGCACATAAATGCAAAACCAAGACCATAAAAATACAAAGATTTGAAGGATACTACTATAACTATTAGAAGTATGTACATAGAGCATATGAGTGTAGATCCAAGCCTAAACGGTCATCAAACAAGTAGACAAAGGTAGAACACAATGAAACATCTTGTACTTGGGATTATAATACTAGGAGTAGTTGTCACTATTGTCAAGAGTATGGACATGTTGCTGAAAATTGCATAAGAACACATTTTAGAAGTGACTACAAAAGATGGTTGAATCAAACCACATCTTTTAGCTATTTCAGGACTAGTCACATAAGCAGGTATTGTCCAAAAAGGTCAAAGGCACCTAGTAGTGAGTTCAATAAAGGAAAAGGAAAGGTAGATGTTGAGAATGTTAGAGATGAGATGAACAAGACATGGAAGAGAAAGGAAGATTGCAGTACATCAAGCTCATATGAGGTCACTTCACCTAATGGTTCAAGCGATCACACCTCCTCAAATTAAGCAATCAAGAGGTATGTTGAGATTAATGTCTTAAAAGGCATGCTATACATTAGTTCCAAGGATTTAGTTCTAAAAATATTATATATGCATAAGTAGGATGCAAAGTGTTGATTATAATCTAGAAGAAATCTTTAAATTATGATAGTCTTCATGTTATTATTGAGCATGAAGTGTTTCACTTTGGATGCCTTGTGAAATGTTAGTTGTTTCCAAGCTATCATCAGTGATAGTGTTGATCACGCTTGTAGTGTTTGTTGAGCACAAAGGGAACTACATGGAAGCTGAGTGAGTCAAAATCTCTATTGAAGCTAGGCTTACATCTGTGTAAGAACTTAGCATTAAATGCATGGTTTTAAGGTCTATATGATCAATTTATGCTCATTTCACATCATTCAAATTTGAAGGAGACTTGAAGAATGAAAGCCAATTTGAAGAGATAATTCCAATCATTTACAAGTAGGATTCAATAGTCACTCGACATTATCTCAATAGATGTACAAAGGTATTTAGCATGTGTTGAGCTATGCAGTTTGAATTTTTGCAAGCCCTAGGTTTACATAATGGCATCTAGTTCTTTAGCATCAAAGCTTAAAGAGGGGAAGAAAGTTTTGGATGTATACTTGATAATAAATGAGATCAAATAACCTTATTTTAGAGCCATTCCTGATATTACTTACAAGCAAGATCCATTTGGTGCGTTATCTATGATACCACTAGGAGTTTTGATGATTTAGGATGTAAGATGGTACTACACATGCAAGTTGGGTATCATAAAATACATGGAGATTAGGGAAACCTATAGGAAATTGTGTAATAATAGAGAATTAAGAGATGAATTTAAAATTGTATAATCAAAAGGGTTAACCCATTCCCTAGATTTACCCAATATTTTCAAAATTGAATGGATAAAGATGGTTCTAAGAAAAAATCATGATAATTCTATATGGTTAGATAACAGACCAGAGAAAATCACTAAGAAGTTTGTACACATATTGACAAGGTATCCAACCCTTGACCAACCTAAAACCACTGAAGAAGTTATTGAGATGAATATAAGGGTTGTGTGGAACAAATGAGGTATACCAATTGACACTATCTTAGATCCCCTAATTGCTTTTGTAGTGACAATTATAACACACAAATTTTATCAATCTAGCAGGCTCAATAGTGTACCATGTACTGCTATTGACATGGCCAACAAAATAGTTAAGAAGGATCATACATATGACCTTGTTGAGTTATAGTTACAACAATTGGTAAAAAAATTGGGAGTAATAAGGAAGAACAAGAGTGCTTAATGTAAATTTGGATCAATTCTTATATGTATATTCTTTTATGTACATTATACATTCCCTACATTTGGTAAAGTTGGATGGAAGATAAACAGATCCATTGTCATAAAAATTGGTGAGTTTATTGAGTATCTTGGAGAAAATTTTGATTTGATTATGACTAGCTACTTTGAAGATTTCAAGAAGTCAATGAAGGAAAGACTAAGGATACTAGTTTCACTAGTTGACAAACATTTCAATGATGTTTTCTTTCTAGTTGACATTGATTTTACATATGTTCAAGCTATAGTTCCAAGGGTAAGGTGGCTAAGGCCGCTAGGCTATGAAATCAATGTAGATGAGGCCTCTACAACAATCACAACATTACTTGTAGAAGATGTAGATGCTAAGGCTACTGCCTTTGGGAACTATGACATGGAAAAATTTGAAAAAATGATGGATTTGAAAACTTCCTCAGTCATAAGGAAGAAGAACACAATTGTGAAGAAACTCAAAGAGAAATTTGGTGAAGGTGCAGAAGAAGATGAAGAAGAAGATAAAGAAGAAGATGTTACTGCACAAGCACCATTTTCCTTAACTCAAGGTCAAGGTAAAGATCAAGAAAAAGAGGTGGATATTGAAGAAGGTGCCAAAGGAGAAGAAGCTAGTGAAACACTTGAGTCAAAGAAGAGGAAAGAAAAAATCCCAGTAGTGAGCAAACCAAGATAGGTTGTAAAAGCTAAGCCTGTAAATCAAGCAACTTGAACCAGCACAAGAGCTACTGCTAAGAAAGCCTAAGAAGCAGTGAAACCAAAAAAGAAGAGGGTTAGATCAGTTAGCAAAGAAGAAGAGTTGGAGAAGAGACCAAGGAGAAAGTATATAACTCTAATTGAATTTTCTAAAGAGAAGACTGAATCTGATGATTATAGACAATTTAAAGTGGTAAGTCATAGTTCATCCTTATATCCAAACAATATGTGTGAAAGAATAAGGAATAATGTTAATTTATTTGGTCTTACACATATTGAGTTTAGTAAACTTGGAAAAGTTGAAATAAACCAAGTAGAGGAGTTAGTATATACCATGATGGCAACATTAAAAAAAACTCCAATTGAGATTGCCAACTCTCTACCAAAGGAATTATCTGATAGAGTTGAGTAGAAGTGGCAATATAGTCTCACAATAGAAAGACAAATCAGAGAGACTATACTTTCCCAAGTGATGCTAGAATTGAATAGGGTGACAATGTCAAAGGAAATAAAGAAGCATGCAGTGAAATTTGTACCAAAAGATAGAGCATTCAACATACTACAAAATAACATTTAAGATGTTGTACAAAAGACCACTTAGATTTGGAAATCACTATATAGTTTGAAAAAACCTAAGGCAACAACATAGATACCTATTGAGGTAGGTAAGGACAAAGATGACCACCAAAAAGTAACTGAGGTTTCTATAGTTGACACTTAGACAATTGTACAAGAGGAAGGTACTATAATACATGAAGAAACACAAGCTATAGCTAAGGATGAGTAGAAGATAGAGCAAAGTGTATAAGATACACTAATATGGAGTGCCAATCCTCAAAAAGAGTTGTATATAAATACTGATATTATAAAGATCAAGGATGTTTCTAGTACTATCAATTAGAAAATTAACCCCCTTACAAAGGAAGACTTGAAGAAGATACTGGTAGAATCCACTACCTAGGCAAAACTATGTGAAAATCCTATAGTGGTAAGTGTTGATGAGATTGAGAAGGCATATAAAGCATCTACAGGGGAGAAAGTTCAAACAGAAGAGACATCTACAATCCCAATTCACCATGATACAACCTACATTACCCCTTGTAGTGTATCAAAGGAAAGAGCCATACTACAAGATTCTCTTGCAAAGAAGAAACATCAAGAACTTCTTAGATAGGAGCATAGGAAGAAGTAAGCCTTGTTAGATGTCAAGGAAATTTTCCTTGATGCATTTAGTCTATCAGCACCAGAAGAAACCAAGTTGATCATAGAGTAGTTAACCAACCTTGTTGAGGAGATAAATGATGCAGACCTAAATTCAAATGTCAAGTTACTTGAATGGTCTGAAAGAACATTTTAGAATAAGGTCAATGATAAGATATCAAGTGTCATTACACTATCACAAGTTGAGTTAGCAATCAAAATTGACCATGTGAAGAAGGTGCTAGAGAACATGTTCTCTTTGTACATTAAATTATGTAATCCAACACTCTTCACACAAGAAATAAGGAGCCACATATTGAGTTTGGAGAGTCATATGCATTCATCTAACATAACTCTACCAAGTTCTCCAACCCAAAGTGAGAAACATTTTAGGAATCTCTTAAACTCCTAGAGTCAGTTAGTAGTTTTACACATAGATGAAGCAAACATTAAGTCTAAACTAATCAAAATCTAGTCTATGCTAACTCCACATATGGAGATATTGCACAAGGAACTAGCCTTTTTTGAAACACTCATGAAGAAAGATCTACATCTTTCTACTCATGAAGGCTTAGTTTACCTTGTTTCCAAGTTGGCCATCCAAATCAAATCATTGGAGGTAGCTTGTGATAATTGGGATGCTGCTTTGAAGATAATGCTTGAGATCCATAAAACATTTTTGGATAAACACACTATTAGTGTATAACCCTTTTGACACAAGTGTCAAAAAGGGGGAGAAAATAAGGAAAGGGGAGAAACAGGAAAGGGGGAGACATAACATAATTTTTTTTTGAAGGAGACAATGACAGAGACAAGATATATAGTTCAACTTGCACACATTCAGTAGGAGAAATTATTTTGGTTCAGATATAGAACAACATAATCAACTCAGGGGGATTTGATGAATTTTGAGGTATGATGGATAACATGTTTTGCAACATTTTAAAATTTTAAAATTTTGTATATAATAAAAACAAAGAGATTTAATATCTAAGTTTTGCTCGTATGTGAAGATCATTCATGCATGATCAAGTATTTTTATCACTCATGTCAAAGGGGGAGATTTTTAATTTTAGATAGGTTTTGACAATTGAGTATCTATACACCTTATTCATTTATAAGTTGTTTACTTAGTTCATGCTGAACAAGTAATGCATGCTGAGCATAACATGTTAGATATTGTGTGCCAAGTAACTAGTAAGTACCAAGTCACTCAAGTGCCAAGTAGATAGTATGTGTTGAATTAATTAGATGCCAAGTGATTAATGGATGCTCAGTCATTCAGAGGTTGAGTTACAACATTGAAGTTGTAGGTTATACTGAGCATTAGGGACATACAATTTTGACATAGTTTTTTGTAATGGCACAAATTTCTATGTAAATCATTTTGGAGTTGACTTAAGGATTATTTTATGTTCTTAGATGATAAGAAAAAATCTTTATTGTGAATCCCTATATAGAACATGCATTTTAAGTAGCTAGATGGATGAATTACAATCATTAATTCATACCTAACCCTAAGTCACCTAGGTCTTCTTAAGGTGGACAAACCATAAACATTTTATAAATGTGAAAGAAGAAAATAGGAGAAGGTTTGCATGCACAAACTGAGCTTTCATGCGACTAAGGAATTGTGACTTGAGATACATAGTATAATTAGTTAGAGGAGAATAGAGGAAAGGATTTAGAAGACAATAGAGATACATCTCATTAGAAAGGATCAAGTACACATTAGGAAAGAGGTGATCTGTCATCAAACAAACATTGCTAACTGAAGGATCACTAATGAGACATTCTAACAGGTGAATCAATCAAATCTCTTAATCAAGTAGTCCTAATAGGCTATTGTAAATCCTTTAACAAGGTGGTTACTTCATTGTAAGTTAAAGTCCTTTAATTAGGCACACTTCTAACAAGGTGTAGAAATCATTTAATAGGGTAAGACCTAATAGTCTTTGTAAGCCTTTAATAGGGAAGACCTTTCATAGGGTAGATCATGTTTCATGATCAAAACATTGTAACCTTCATTGGATACACTTTATTACTATAGTAGTGAAGATTTATGGGTGTTGTCCCTACCTTAGTTTTATCTTCTCCTTGGAGGGTTTCTGGGTAACTAAATATCTTATTTCATATATGTGATTAAATGTTTTACTTTTATGCTATGGATGTATATGCTTAATTTGGTATTTTAGTTTATATGCATAAATTGTGAGATGGATATGTGGTGAATATTTTTGAGGTTTAAAGTTTTAAGCATTGATTCACCTATTAGAATCTCTCAACATTAGTCTTTTGGTTAGTAATATTTTCTTGATGATAGATCACCTCTTTCCTAAAGTGTACTTGATCCTTTCTGATCTTATACATCTTTGTTATCTTCTAATTCCTTTCCTCTATTCTCCTCTTACTGATTCTACTATTCATCTCAATTTACAACTCCTTAGTCACCATGAAAACTCAGTTTGTACATGCAAACCTTCTCCTATTTTCTCCTTCCACATTTATAAAAAGTTTTGAGTTTGTCCTCCTTAAGAAGACCCAGGTGACTTAGGGTTAGGTATGAATCAACGATTGTAATTCATCCATCTAGCCACTTAAACCTTCATTTTTTTTGATTGAATGCATGTCCTATATAAGGATTCACAATAATGATTCATTCTTATCATCTAAGATTACAAAAAAATCCTTAAGTCAGCTCCAAAATGGTTTACATAGAATTTTGTGCTATTACAAACAACCACGTCAAAACTGTATAACTCAACATCTAAAGTCCTTGATGCTCAACATCAACTACAACTTCAATATTGTAACTCAACCTCTAAATGACTCAACATCCATTGATCACTCAACATCTGATGAACTTGACACATACTATCTACTTGGAACTTGAGTGATTCAACATGCACTCTCTAACATGTTATGCTCAGCATGCATTTTTTTTTGGTATGAACTAAGTATACAAATTATAAATGACTAAGGTTATAGACACTCAATTGTCAAAACCAATTTGAGATTAACAAAATGATTCCTAGTCAGTTCATTCCAATGAATCCAATTCCACTACAACATGCATCAATTGTACAAGTTCTAGCCATAACTTATCTAGGATAAGAACCTCCAAAAGTTGCTTTCTTTGAGTAGAAGGAAGCCACATCTATTGAAGAAAAAAATAATGTTGTATCTAAGATTGGCCAAATGAAGAAGACCATGTCTCAAATTACCATCAAATTGACCCATTTAAGGTTATCACAAGTGAATAACAATAAATTTTAGAGAACGAATGCAAGATCTTACAGAAACAACTATGGTCAAAATTACAACAAGAATTTCAACGAAAAATAACAATGCAAGAAACAACAATACATGGAACTATTTCAATCCTATAGATCACAACAATAGTTTTCAAAGACAAAGTTGACAATGGAACACTCATCCAAGCAATGGAAGCATCACTATAGATAACAACAACAATGCTCAGTTTGCAGACATTAATCAATATGACAATAATCAAAATGCATCGAATGAGGACATCTCATAATTCAATCAAGGAGTGAACCAAAATTCACAAGGCAATAAAAATGAGCCCCCTATGCAATTCAATACTATGATGTTGGAATCTTATGATTCTACATAGAATTTAGGGATGGAAAAACAAGTCAATAAAGAATTTAATTTTCCATTCAGTCAAGAATCAGATACTCAACTAGAAGAGATGATTTCTTTTCAAAATGACAATAATAATACTTAAAATTTGAGGAACCAAAGAGAATCCATGACTAATGGGATTCCTCTAGCTTTGAAACTAATACCTCTAGATCCAAGGGCTAATAACAATCCAGTACCTACCAGAGTGTTAGAAATAGGGATTACTAAGAGGGGGGGGGGGGGGGGGGGGGGTGGTTTAAACGATGCATAAAAAAGAAATAAAGTAATGTTGAATAGTAATAGTAACAATGCATAGAGATAACTCATGATACCATATTTTGTTAACTAGTGAAACCCAGGCTAAGGGAAAACCATAATGGGGATAATACCCACTAGATAATTTACTGATATATGTTCCTTGTTAGAGGAATGACCCTGTTAGGAGTTAATGAGAAAATTTAGTATAATAGTCCTTGTTAGGAGACTTTGAATCCCTATTAGGAGTTGTGGTTTGATGTATGCAAGATGAGCCCACCGCCCAAACATGTAATTTCTACTCCAAGAAGATATAACTACTCATACAAGTAATCTACTGTTATTTTCCTTGTTTGATCTCTAATCTTTAAATTGATCTCAAATCGCTAGATAGTTCATACAAAACTTCACATATATCACTTTCACAAAAGTTTTCTCACAAGTTTTCTCTCATGATACATCAAGATTACACACACACACACACTTCTTATTGCAAGAAGTCCTTTGCATAAATACCATACCTTTACATAAAATAATGTTGTGTTGGCTAAGACATAATTCACTTTTCCAAGTTAGAGTAAACATCTAGGATGTCGGCCCTATTTGGACAAGTAAACAAGTAATTGTTTTGCAACCAAAACAATTCTTTCCTTCAATTCCACTATCCTACTTCATCAAAACATGACTAACTCTATTCTGTATAGTTTGTACAAACTTCCAAGGCTATACACATCATCATCAACATGTATATTATCTCCATGTAACTTTGCTTTCCATAATATGATGTTTGCAACATGTTATAAACAACACAATATACTGCTATAAACCAAATTCTATACTTAGACAATTTTCTAATCACCAAACACTGAGTATCTTTATTTTTGAGGTTTCCTATCAACATGTACATCATATGTTGTCATTAATGACAAAAATTACATATCACAATCAGCCAATTGTTAACAATCTCCCCCTTTGACATTGATGGCAATAAAATAGGAAATGTTGGCTATGTGACAAAAAATTAACTATCAAAATAAACAATACATTTATTAAAACTTTACAACTTTACATATATGCTCCCCCTTACAATATAATTCATAGTAAAGAAGCACTTCTCCCAACAATCTCATGTATATAATTTTCTCTACTATTACTCCCCCTTTGACATCAATGACAAATGTCAAAATGTCTAGATTCTATTCAAAACTATCAAAACTACTTGTCCTTGGCTTTATGTTGAAATAATCTTCATACAATCTTCAAAAATAGTTTTCAAGTTTCCCATATCTTTTGTCCATGTCTCTTTTGTAGACTTTGTTGATGAGAAAATTGCACATAATATGTATGATGCAATAAATTGCATTGATATTTGAATATAGAAAGTTAATATATGTTTCCTTGGCCTTGACACATTCTTCTAGTTGCTTCTGAACAAGTGATAAATATAGAGAAATGGATTCACTAAAATTGGATGTTCTCTTCAATATCTGCTCTTTCCAAAGTTCGAGTTCCCTAATCTCACTATGAGCATTGGCAACTTGGCTTTCAATATCATCAACTTTACTAGATGGGTGCATGAGCTAGCTAATTAAAGCCTCAAGTTAATTCAACTTGCCTCTAATTGACTATCCAAATCCTTAGTTAGTTTGTATGATAAGGTACACTTAACATACAAGACTTTTCCTTCCTACTGACATCTACAAAGTTCTTTTATGCAAGTATCAATATTGACTAAGTCATTCTTAATATTCAGGAAGATGGTGCTAAACAAGTTAGAATCATGGGAGATGTGAGCTTTTTCCTCTTCTACATTCAAAAAATTTGGAAATTCTTCATCAAAAGACTTTAGAACTACCTATGCTCTCTATTTGGGATCTGGTTCTGAGTGCTGAACTACTAATGTATTATGTAGTCAATCTATCACTTCCATCAGTGTTCTTTGTATACTCTTTATTTTCCTATTTTTCTCAATTAACTTGGTCAAGGATGAGATCAGATCTATTTGATCATCATCATTAGTAGATAGAATAGCAAGAGAGAGTGTAGTAGATGAATGAGATGGTTTAGTTTCATCCTCCCTCTATTTCTTTGCCGCTTCCTTGGCTTTCCTCTCTTCCTCTTCTTTCCTTTCTTTTTCTTCTCGTTCCTTCTTCTCTTTTGATCTTTTCCTTTCTTCCTCCTCTATTTTTCTTTTATTATCTTCTTATTCCTTTCTTTTCCTTTCATTCTCAAGCAATTGCTACTTGACTTCCTTTATCTTTTTCTTATCAATTTTTATATCCCTTTTTTCTTCCTCAATTTGCTTCAACTTATCTTCAACATCCTTAGTATTAGGTACATTTGGTTTAGAGCCACCAAATGGATTTGTATCATCAATGTTTAGAGTAATATTGGTTTGATCAATCTTCATGGTATCTCTACTAACTAATACTTCCACTATTTTGGGAGTTGGAGGAGTTGTTATCTATGATTCTAACAACATCTTGTTGATGGCTACTACTATCTCCTTTCTCAACTTATCCTTCTCACCAACCATAAATAAGAATGACCTTAACTTATTTTACAAGTACAACGTGAGGTTATTACAGATTGTGCTTAGCGTAGACTTTCAAAGTTTAATGTTTTCTTCCATTGCTGGAGTCTTCTTCTCTATAAGTCTCTCATAGGCTTTCTGGTTCACTATTCTCTTGATATATTTCATACTTAGATCATTTGAAATGATATGTCTTACTGTAGAAATATCAATTTGATCTTTCTTAAAGTTATTATAAAGATTATAAAATTTGTTCATTCGAACAATGTTTCCCTCATTCACAATTGCTTTGTTTATCTTTTCAATAATTAGCTTCCATGGTTGTCGAGCTTTTCCTGCTACTTGTTTAGGTGTAGTCACCTTGATTTCTTATCCCTCAAATTCCTCAAAACTACTAGATTCAATTGTCAACAATGCTTTATGCTTCTTTTTAGGTCCTAAATCCATCTACTTGACTCTCTTTGCCTCTATTGGCACTGCTTTAGCTAATCTCTCAAATTTTCTCTTATGTTCACTAGGCTAAACATTGAATATTGCTACATAAGGTATACTTTGTCTTGAAGTTATCTCTACAACTAAAAATGACAAGGGTTGAATATTCAATACACCTTGTTGTAATGTCTATCTTATGGCCTCAGATTCATCTTTGCCATTCCAATCTCAGATAATGCCTTCTTCATAATTGATTCAATCTTCTTGTGAAATGCCTTCTCTAAGGTTGCTTGATGAGCATGTTGTTGTTGAGATCTAATTGAAAAGATCATTGAAAGAGGCAGATTGTTGAAGAAGACTATGTGTTTTAATAATTATTTTTTCATTAATGTGAAACTTTTTATTTTTGGTAAGACAACTACTTATAAGATTCAAGTACTATCACTTGATTGATGAAGAGGATTTGATCAATAAGATGCAACAAAAGCACCTAGAGGAAAGGTTGAGTTATGATTATGTAATGAAGTACAAGGATCAATTAAGATAATGATGACATGATGTATTGATAATGTACTTAAGGTTACAAATGTTGGCTACACTAAGAAAGTTTAGAAGAACAAGTTATATAGAGTTTGTCTACCAAGTTTAACCGAGTGGATAGCAAGGTACTAAGAAAAGTCAGTGTAAGCCGAGAAAAAAGTTGGTTGGAGCTAAGTAAAAAAAAAAAATCTAGTGGATTCCAAGTAAGATAGTTGATGCTGCGCATCAGTGAACTTTAGTTGATGCAGAGTGATTTCATAATAGATGTCGAGCAATGTAGTATGTATCAAGCATTAGAAGGTTGATAATGTCAAATTGCTGCATTATTTTAAAGAAGATTTTCTAAATTTGAGGTAACAATTTTGTTTTCTTGAATTTTGTGAACTAGGTGGAGGATAAGGCTGATGAGCTAGTGGCACAGAATTTGAAGTAAACCATTTTTAGGTGAATTCAAATGGATTCTAAGAGAAGTTTCTAAAAGAGATATGAGATATTCTACCTAATCCATCCAAACCCTAAATTTTGATGATGGAAAATGAGTACAAAAATATCCTAACTTTCTACTTATAGGAATGTTTGGTCATGAAGCTAAGTTTTTATGCGTGAGAACCTAAGGAATAGAAGGAGCTAAGGGTTTTTCTTCATCAAGTGACCTAAGACAAGAGTCTACAATGGAATGTTAAGCAAGAAGGCTCAAGGAAATGAATGCTTGAAGGGTAAACAAGCTATCAAAGCTGCATAGTATTGTTGGTCTAAATAAGTAATTACTTATTACACTTAAGTTTACTTAGGTTAATGCATTATTTAATTATTTTGCATTATTTTATTTGTGAGACACTTAGGAGTTTGTGCACTCTTGTGAGTTGTCTTGATGACATCACAAGGGTCCACACCTCTTTTAGGCATATGTTGTCTACAACACAAGAATCTTCTACACACATATGACTCTTTGTCATTCTTATCCATTCATCTAGAATGTTGGATAAGGTGCTTAGTTGTCTTATCTTCTAGTTGTTTCTAGAGACATTCTAGGTGCTTCCTAAGAGGCCTTTATATACAAGTACTCCTAGTGTGTTTCAACATCACATTCTAAATAGAACAATGTATTTGAACATAGTCTGATTAATTGATCATATCCATTTTTGGTCTAGTGTGTTCTTGTGTTTGAGTTCTTAGTTCCTGGGTGAATTTTTCCCTTGGGAAAATTCTTACATGGTATCAGAGAAACTTAGAGATTTTCTCATCACATAGCTATTTGAGACCTCATCTTCCTTCATCACCACAACCTGACTCTGGAATATCATAGAAATTGGGAGTGTCCAGCATTAGATCTGACCTCACCATTGCATCCAGACCACTGATTTGGTGAAAATTGGCTACAAAGCTACCTACCCTAGGCCAAAGTTGATTGTGAGGCAAATTTTTTTGCAAACTACCACTCGAAGGACTGATTTGCAAAATTGGTATGACCATTTCAGATTTGTACCTTTAATTTTTAGATCTACATTTCTTTTCATCTGCATCTCTACTATTTTTTTTGGATTTGCATTATTTTCCAAAAAATTTTTGGCCATAGGGCCATACGAGAGATTTTTTGTAGGTGAAGATTGAAGCTTGTTGGTGCAAATATGATATTTGCATCACATTTAAAGGTCCAAAAACTCCTAGATCAGATTTTGTTTCATCCAAATCAGACATCTGAGGCAAAATCTAGAGCCATTTGTTTTTTGGATGTGCGGCGGCGATTCAGAAAAAATAAAAGTAGCAACGATTTTCAAACAACAATATCTTCCTCATACGGACTCCTTTTTGTGAGTAATTTTTTTTTGTTTCGGGGTAGGATTTGGTGATCTGCACATTGGTGCAGGTGGTTTGAGATCTCTGTTTATGAATCTTTCTACAACTACAAAATTTCAAATTTTGCCACTTAAAATGCTTGGTATGGGCTCATCTAGACTCCAAATCAGGTTCCATTTTTTTTCTTGAAAGTGCATTTTTTTTGTCTACTTTCCAGATTTGCAATCACATTATAAGTTTTGTAGACAGAAATACTACTTTCAAAAATAGGCCCTAAATTGGCAAGTGGCTTTCAAGTGTCAACATCTTTTTTAGGGGGGTTCTTGATTTTTTTGGAAGTTTCTTTGATTGGTCCATCATGGAAGAGGAAGATTTGATTCAATTGACCCCACAAAACTATCATGAATGGAGTCAACTTGCTATCAGATATCTCCATCAGCACAATGTACTACCCTATGCACCAGATCTTGAGTTTACTTTTGACCAGCACGAGATCATTTGGCATACTCTCTATTTACATATGGAATATAAAGTTCTAAAAAAGCTAATAAAAATTAAGTCATCTAATCCATATATTTTTTGGATGTATCTTTGGGAGCATTATGGAGATCCAGCTATTCCTCCATTCCCAGAAGATCTTCTTCTACCAGTTGCAGCTGACTCCTCTTCAGATGAGATCACACCTGCAACTCCTGTTGCTCCTACTGATCCTATTTCAGCCATAGATGCTTAAGAATTAGTGTAGTAGGATACTTTATGTCTTCCTTCTCTACTTTCATGCAAAGACTTCCTTTTAGACATTGCACAAATTGTTCATGGAGTCTCACATTGAAGATGTGGGAGATATTCTTGATGACATTCATCTTCTTTTTGAGGCGGATACTCCATCCTTTGCTGCAGTGACAGATTCATGTACTTTAGCACTATAGGGTACTCATGGTCTTCCAGGTGATGATTTTTTGCCAGATATTTCAGTTCTGTTCTTGGAGTCACACACAATAGATATGGGAGACTTTTATGATGATTTCTCGCTTCTCTTTGTTGAGGAGTCTTCTACAATTGTTGCGAGGGCCCACTCTGAGCCTCAACTCCATGCTCTACATGATCAATCCTTCCAGGTTGGCATGATTGTGGATTCTTATGTACAACATCTACAGGAGGTCTCTTCATTAGTTGAGAAGACTGTTGGTTTCCTGAGATAGGTTCTACCTCCTTCCTTGTTCAATTTTCTCTTCTCTTCAATAGTTTTGGAGGAAGCTGTCAATAGTATTGACATGGGGAATTTTGAACAAGTTTAAGAGATACCAGTCATCATAGAGATTCCTTCTCCATCCAGGGGAAATATCTCGCAGGTACCCTTGCTCCTATTTCTTCCAAAGGGGAGGAACATAATTCAAAGGTTGTGGATCAGCTTCTACATTAGAGCATTTCTCACCGATCGACACACTACTTTTAAGGGGGGGGTACTACTTCATCTCCTTCTTCTCCTTTTTCGGGGTGAGTTTTTCCTCATAGGAGGTTTTATCCTTCTCCATTCTTTCTTTTATATACATGGATGTATGTCATAATGGGGGGATCTTGATTACTCCATCCATCGATGCATCCTTACTCATCTCTCTTTTTGGGGGAGGGTTTTTCCCATGATGTTTTCCCTCTTTCCCTACTTTATGAGAGATTTGTATCTTCATTATGTACATGGGTACCTAATATGGCCTTGTAGCCAAGACCCATTATGCATCTTCATCCTAGTTCGTAAGCTTAAGGGCATTCCCCTAAGTTTCACTTAAGGGGGGGTGTTGGTGTAAATAAGTATTTACTTATTACACTTACTTAAGTTTACTTAGGTTAATGCAATAATTAATTATTTTGCATTATTTTATTTGTGAGACACTTAGGAGTTTGTGCACTCTTGTGAGTTGTCTTGATGACATCATAAGGGTCCACACCTCTTTTAAGCACATGTTGTCTACAACACAAGAATCTTCTACACACATATGACACTTTGTCATTCTTATCCATTCATCTAGAATGTTGGATAAGGTGCTTAGTTATCTTATCTTTTGATTGTTTCTAGAAATATTCTAGGTGCTTCCTAAGAGGCCTTCATATAAAGGCACTCCTAGTGTGTTTCAACATCACATTCTGAATAGAGCAATGTATTCAAACATACTCTAATTAATTGATCATATCCATTTTTGGTCTACTGTGTGCTTGTGTTTGAGTTCTTAGTTCCTAGGTGAATTTTTCTCTTAGGAAAATTCTTACAAGTATGAAGGCCAAGTATAATTGAGAATTGAATATAAATTTATGATCTACAAGAGAAGTTGTAAGTTATATCAAATCAAAGCTCTGCTATTACTCTATAACAATTGTACTAGTCTAGGGTAAATCTTTTGGAGTAAGGTTGACCTAATAGTCATTTGTATATCCTTTAATCATGTGGTATTCCAAGTGAATGGTCTAAAGTCCTCTAACCATGCTCACTTCTAACAAGGTGATTGAAATCACTTAATCGAGTCACATTTAACATTGTGTATTATAACCTTTAATAGGGTTGGCCTTTCATAGGGCATAACTTTAGAATAGTGAAAAGGAGTAGCATGTTACTGGTGGTGTTTCAAAAATTAGGTTTCCATGTAAATCATTGTGTTAAGTGTGTTGATGAATCTGTTATGTTTCATGCTTTACATTTCTACAAGTTGATTTGATAGTAACCTACAAGTTTTAATGATTGCATAATCTTAAGGATGCATGCATGTATATTTTATGGGTTCACTAAGCTGTGAAAAGTTTTATTTGCTCAATTGGACCTTGGATAACTAATTCACCCACCCTCTTAGTTATTCTAAAGTATTACAACAATTGGTATCAGAGCCATCTACTTAAGAGAAGTAGTTTTAAGGTACTAGAAATATAAAGATCAAGATGTCTAAAAGAGAAGTACCCAATCTCAATAGAGATAACTTTTCTACATGGAAAATTTTGATGAATCTACACCTTAGAGGACTTGGAGATCATGCACAATCTACCATTTTAGTGGAACATGTTGATCTAGCTACAATCCTGACTACTGAAGATATAAAGAAGAAGAAAAAACACAATTAGACAATGTTGGAGATTGTCTCTACCCTAAAATATGCTGAATTTGATGATATCAAAGGTCTTGATAGCGCAAAGAAAATGTGGGATTCCCTAGCCACTATCTATGGAGGAGACAAAAATGTTCAAAGAGCCAAATTTGAAAGTCTCAAAGGTAGGTTTGATGATATTAGAATGGAAGAAGGTGAAAATATTGCTTAATATGTTGCTAGAATAAAAGAAGTTGTTAGTGTAATAAAATGAGCTACTGGTTAGATAGATGATGATACTATGTTAAGAAAAGTCTTGAGAACACTACTGCCTATTTATGCTATTAGAGTTTCTACAATTGAAGAATTGAGATGTGTTCTAGGAAATAATTTAACCTTTAAAGGAGTAGTAGGTAGACTCACTACTTTTGAGCTATCTAACTTTGATAATTAAAAATTTGAGAGTCTTGAATTTGCTTTCAAAGCTAAGCTATTATTGAAAGATCCCAATGAGGTGAAGCATAAGAAGAAGAGAAAGATAAAATATGTGTCTAGTGATAGTGATATAGATAAGGAAGATGTTGAACAATTGGAAGCATTACTAGCAAAAAGATTCCATGGAGGTAAAGGTGAGTTCAAAGGTAAGTAACCAATCATTTGTTTCAATTGCAATGGGGTTGGTCATATTACTAAAAGATGTACATAGAAGAAGAACTATAGAGGTGGTGATAAGTATAGGATTAGAAGAGAAGATGATAGCAAAGATAACAAAGATAAAGGAAAACAGTCTTGCTACATTGTTGAAGAGGAAACAAGGGATGATTCTAATGAACATGAAGATGAAGTGGTGTATGTTGCAATGAAGGATGAATCTAATGAAGATAAAGCTACTTTACTCTTGACTTGTGTAAACAAAAATGATAGATGGATCATTGACAATAGATGCTCACATCACATGAGTGGAGACAAAAGTAAGTTCATTACCTTAAATTGTTATGATGGAAATAGTGTAAGATTTGGTAATGATGCACCATGTTTAATAAAAGGAAAATTTTCTATCAAACTCACATATAAGATTTCATGTGACAATTCTTACTATGTTGAAGGACTAAACTATAACCTATTGAGTGTGTCATAATTAAATAATTTGAGATGCAAGGTTGAATTTGAAAACAAGATTGCTAAGATATATGAGACAAATGGGAAATTGATTGGAAAAGGTGATCAAACTAGAAGTAATCTATTCTATCTTGATATAGAGGATGCTACTTGTCTTGTTGTAAAATTTGATGGTATATGGCTTTGGCACAAAAGGTTATGTCATGTTGATTTTGATAACTTGGTTAGTATCAATAACATGAAGAAAGTTAGAGGTTTTCAGAAGTCGAAGAGGCTTGATATTGTAGTGTACAAACAATATCAATTAGGCAAAATGAAAAAGTCAAGTTTTAAGAGTAAACCTTATACCTCAAAAGAATACTAGAGATTGTTGATACTGACTTGTGTAGACCAATTGAAGTGTAAAGATACAAGGGAGATAAGTACATAATTCTATTTATTGTTGATTATTCTAGGATGATGATAGTTATGTTTTTGAAATAGAAATTTGATAATTTTTAAATGTTTAAGTGGTACTTGGAAAGATTGAAAAGGAAATAGGTAAAAGTCTAAAATGTTTGAGATATGACAGAGGAGGAGAATTTACATCAAATGAATTTGAGATGTTCTACAATGATAGTGGAATCAAAAGATAGACATTTGCCCCTAGAACCCCTCCACAAAATGGAATAGCTAAAAAGAGAAATAGATCTATAATAGACTGTGCTAGAACACTCATGATGGAGAAGAATATTGCTTCAAAATACTGGAGAGAAGTTGTAAGTATAGTTGTCTATACCTTGAACCATGTGCAAATCAAGAAAGGTACTCATTCAACACCTTTTGAACTTGGTATGCATATCCACCCAATGTAAAATACTTTAATGTATTTGGAAGTAAGCGTTACATTTTTAAAGATGTTGAGAATGAAAAACTTGATGCAAAAAGTGATGAAGATATATTCCTAGGATACTCCACAAGAAGTGAAGCTTATAAGTGTTTGAATACTAACACTAACAAAATTGCGAAAAGTAAAAATATGAATTTTGATTAATATATAGAGTTACATGATGTTGAACCTATGAAAAAGCTAGAAGAATACAAATTATTTGTATACTTTTATGATGGCATGCTTGTTGAAGAAGATGCTACAAATCAACATCAAGTTTTAGTGACTTTTGAGTCAACCCCTGTGAATTTCAAGTTGTATTCAAGAACCAAGTTGCATTCAGATGTCAAGTTATAAAATGAAGTGGATGCACATTCTAATTTTTTGAATAGTGCACATAAAAGAGATGATGAGATACTTGACAGAGATACATATAGTGATTCTGAAATTGAGAGACAAAATTAAGAAACAAGCGTTGAACCAAGATTGTCTAAGTATGTCAAAAGATGTCATCCTACTACTCAAATCATTGGAGATAGAAATGCTAGAACAATGACAAGAGACAAATTGAGAAGTGAAACATGTTTGCTAAGCTTTAAGAAACCCAAAATAGTAAAAGATGCTCTAGAAGATGCTGACTGGTACAAAGCCATGGAAGAGGAGATTGAACAAATAGAGAAGAACAAAACATGGTGTCTAGTTCCTAGACCAAAGGACATGAATGTGATTGGTACCAAGTGGGTATTCAGAAACAAGCTAGATGAAAATGGTGAAGTCACAAGAAACAAAGAAATATTAGTTTGCAAGGGATATGCATAAGAAGAAGGAATTGACTATGGGGAGACATTCCCCTGTTGTTAGATTGGAAAGAGTGAGAACTCTACTTGCTTATGCTGCATACAAAGGTTTCAAAGTTTATCAAATGGATATTAAATCTACATTTCTGAATGGCATATTAGAGGAAGAAGTTTACATAGAATAACCATAAGGATTTTTTGATGTTAATAATAAGAACATGGTATGTAGACTACACACAACTCTATATGGTTTGAAACAAGCTCCAAGAGCATGCTATGAGAGAATTCATAACTATCTTTTGAAGATTGGATTTGAAAGGACTAATGATAACACCAATCTATACATAAAGATAGAGAAAGGAAAATGTATTTTTTAATTTGAAATATTTGTTGAGCATATCATATTTGGAGGTCAAGATACTTTATGTAAGGATTTTGTAAATCAGATGGAGCAAGAATTTGAAATGTCCATGTTTGGAGAAATCAACTTTTTTGTAGGTTTGCAAATATATCAAATGAAATATGGTATATACATCACTTGTCAAAGGATGTCAAGGAAATATTGAAAACTTCTGGATTAGAGGATTCAAAACTAGTAAGTACACCTATGCGATAGGACACAAGTTGTCAAAAAATGATGACTCTATTGAGGTGAACCAAATTATGTATAGGTCTATGATTGGAAAACTATAATATGTAGTACATAGAAGACCTAATATTGCATTATCTATAGGGATAGTTGCAAGATTCTTTGCTAATCCTAGGGAGAACCATTTAATGGCTGTGAAGA
The DNA here is from genome assembly GCA_028749045.1 of Cupressus sempervirens. Lineage (NCBI taxonomy): Eukaryota > Viridiplantae > Streptophyta > Pinopsida > Cupressales > Cupressaceae > Cupressus > Cupressus sempervirens. Next base: position 734,100,816 of record CM053793.1, read on the forward strand.
GAATAATGAGATATCTAAAAGGAATAGATGAATTTGGTCTATACTACCAGAAGAATGAAAAGTTTGAGTTGAGAGCCTACACTGATGTTGATTGGATTGGAAACATTGATGATAGAAAGAGCACTAGTGGAGGAGCATTTTTCTTAGGTAAGAGACTAGTTACATGGACTAGCGAGAAACAAAGTTGTACTTCACAATCTACTTTTGAAGCTAAATATGTTATTTCTACTGTGAATTGCACAAATATTATATGGATCAAACAACTACTCAAAGGAATAAAGGAAGAAATCATAGAACCTGTGATACTTTATTGTGATAATACAAGTGCTATCAATATATCAAAGAACCTAGTGATGTACACAAAGAGAAAGCACATTACAATCAAGTATCATTACTTGATAGAGTTATTTTAGGATAAAGAGGTGAAGATGGAATATGTTAACACAAAGGAGCAAATTGCTGATATCTTCACAAAACCATTCCCTATGAATGCTCATGAGTATCTAAGAGGTAAATTAGGGGTGATACCTTATCAAAGGATATCTAAATAACAAGAGGAGTGCCCTACATCAAACAAGCTAATATTCATATGTTAAACATTGATGTAGAGGATCTTACTTTAAGAGCTGCCTAAAGTAATCAAAGAGCTATAACTTCAAATTAGCCACAAGAAAGGTGCTAGAGGGAGAAACTAAAGAAACTAAAAAAGCCTATATTTAAGATGTTAAGATGCTATGTCTTTGGCATTGTTGTCAATGAGGGAGATATTCTATTGATCAAGAGTTAGAATAGATAGGGAGATATTGATCAAGAGCTAGAAAAGAGGGAGAGATTTATTGATAAAAAGAGAGACATTCTATTAATCAAACCAATATAAATGCTGAGGGAGATATTCCTAATCAATAGTATCAATAGGGAAGTATCAAGATATTGTTATCAAAGAGATGAAGAGTGTTACTGATTAGCAATATCAAAAGAAATCACATGTATGATGAAAAAGATGCAAGAAGGAACTCAGAGAGAGTCATAAGAAGGAGTTTTGTAACCTAATTAGAAGATGGTCATTGCTAATAGAGGGAAAAATTTTGATACAAGTTTCTTTTTGGTATTGTCTTATTTTTTTAACCTAATCAGTTTGGTTGAACAAGATATTTAACATTTGATTGACTTAGTTGACCATATTGGTTTACCATCAATGCCAAAGAGGGAGATTGATGAGATCTGATTGAAAAGATCATTGAAAGAGGGAGATTGTTGAAGAAGACTATGTGTTTCAATCATTGTTTTTTCACTGATGTCAAACCTACTATTTTCTTGTAAGACAATTACTTATAAGACTCAAGTACTATCACTGAGTTGATTGATGAAGAGGAGTTGAACAATAAGATGTAACAAAAGCACCTGGAGAAAAGGTTGAGTTATGACTATGTAATAAAGTACAAGGGTTAGTTAAGATAGCAATGACATGATGTATTGATAATCTACTTAAGTTTACAAATGTTGGCTACACTAAGAAAGTTCAGAAGAACAAGTTATATAAAGTTTGTCGACCTAGCTTGATTAAGTGGATAGTAAGGTGCTGAGCAAAGTTAGTGAAAGCCAAGTAGAAATTTAGTTGGGACCAAGCAAAAGAAAAATTCTAGTGGATGCCAAGCAAGATAGTTGATGCCAAGTAAATTTTAGTAGATGGCAAGAAGCACTAAACTTTAGTTAATGCTAAGTGATTTTATAATAGATGTTGAGCAATGTACTATGTGCTGAGAATTGTAAGGTTGATAATTCTGAGATGCTACATTATTTTAAAGATCAAAGATTTGTTAAATCTGAGCTGACAAGTTTGTTTTCTTAATTTTTGTGAACTAGGTGGAAGATAAGGTTGATGAGTTAGTGGCACAGAATTTGAGGTAAACCATTTTCAGGTGAACTCAAATGGATTCTAGGAGAAGTTTCTAGAAGAGATATGAGATATGGGGTAGATACATTGTATCCTACCTAATCCATCCAAACCCTAAATTTTGACAATAGAAAATGAACATGAAAATATCGTAATTTCCTACTTATAAGAATGTCTTGTCATGAAGCAAAGTTGTCATGTGTAAGAACCTAAGGAAGAGAAGGAGTTAAGGGTTTTGCTTCATCAAGTGACCTAAGAGAAGAGTCTAAAATGACATGTTAAGCAAGAAGGCTTAAGGAAATAAATGCTTAAAGGGTGAACATGCCATCAGAGCTACAAAGTATGAAGGCCAAGTAGAATTAAGGATTGAATAGAGATCTGTAATATGCAAGAGAAGTTGTAAGTTGTATTAGATCAAAGCTCTATTGTTACTCTCTAAAAATAGTATCAGTTTAGGGTAAATCCTTTGGAGTAAGGTTGACCTAACTATCATTTGTAAATCCTTTAACCAGGTGGAGTTCCAAGTGCATGGCCTAAAGTCATCTAACAAGGCTCACTTCTAATAGGCTGATTGAAATCCCTTAACTGGGTCACATTTAATAGTGTATATTGTAACATTTAACATGGTTGGCCTTTCAAAGGACATCACTTTAGAAGAGTGAAAATGAGTAGCATGTTACTAGTGGTTTTTCCCAAACTAGATTTCTATGTAAATCATTGTTTCAAGTGTGTTGATGAATATTTTATGTTTCATGCTTTATATTTCTACAAGTTGATTTGATAGTAACCTACAATTTTTAGTGATTACATAATCTTAAGGATGTATGCATGGATATTTTATGAGTTCACTAAGTTGTTAAAAGTTTTATTTACACATCTAAACCTTGGATAACTAATTCATCCCACCTATTAGTTATTCTAAAGTATTTCAATAGTGGTGTGATCTCATCAAATGTACCAATTGTAATCAGCTTTATCTATCTCAAAATTCAATAATAGATCAATGTAGCCAACTACAACATCATTACTCAATTCATAGCTCAAAGGATCCAAAAATGTTTCCCAAGGTTCCATTGCTTGAATGTATATATAGTTAGTATCAACTAAAATACATACATCCTCCTTGAACCTATCCACAATAGCAGGTGAGATCCTAAATCTTTATTTCATCTCATTTTGGAATGTTCTCATAATTATATTACCATTGTCCAAAACCTTTTCTATAAGCTATCTTCTGCATACCTCTGATATCTTCTCCACAGTGCATTATCACTAGTCATAATATCTATTATTGACAAGCAAGGATATATCTTCAATACATGAAAGATTATGTGGTTAATTAATGAATGGAATCTATATACACCATTCTTAGTTCTTTTAATTTTCTCAAGGTTCTCCAAGAGTTGCATTCTCAAAATTTTACTCAAATTCACCTATTCTTTCTCAATGCAAATCTTATAAGCTGCATATATTAATCCTGTTGAAAGTTCATCTATCTTAGAACTTGCACAAACCAAATAAGCTATTATTCTGCTCAGAAATATCACATCATCCTACTTGATGCAGCTGATTACCATAGTATTTCCATTATAAACTACCTTAGTATAGCTTTCTACTTTCTTCTTAACTAGTTTTTCTCCTATGAGTACATGAATTGTTTTCTAAGACTAGTTACCTAATTTATAAGGTTAGTAGAAATGTCTACTATATTATCTTGCATCCATAACTTTCCATCATGTATTCTACTTGGTATAATCTGTGTCCATTCTTATATATCTAGTTCATGGTAAAAATGATAGTTAAACAAGTCCAATTCACTCAAATGTTCAAATCTAGTCTTCACTGTCATGTCATGATTAAAGACAATTTCCATATCCTTATTCATATATTCATTGCCAATAGACTCAAACTTGCAATTGAAATAGTTTTCTATATCTTCCAAATAGGCTACATTGTTTAGGGTGATAGAAAGTGTAGAATTAGGGTTTCCATCACTAGGTTTTACAAAAACTACCTTAAACTTAGGTCTATCCTCAGTCTTGATACTATGAACAATTGACTATCCATAATTCTTATCAAGAATATCCTTTACCAAACAAATATTGTGGAAAAATGATAGAGTACCTCTTTCCAAAAATAGGGTTGCTTCGAAATCACTCTGACAAGTCATTTTGAAATGTACTTTGCTTCAAATGTGTTTGCAAATGAAGTAAAATCAATTTTGCACTCCATTTATGCATCAACTTGGAATTGCATTAACTGTGTACTTTACAATGATGAAAAAGCTATTATTTGCATTTTGCAATCAGATAATTGCACAAGCTAATTTATTTGATCTTTGGATGTCACTTGAGGTTTACTAAAGCCTCCTTCCATCAAAAAAATCATCCTCAAAACTTTGCATCACAAAATTCTCTACAAAAAAGTACTTTTCATCCTTCGTTACAGAATCAACTCTCACAATAATACCAATTATTCTAAAATTCATCATAGCTTGTTTAGATGAGCTCCAAATTACAAGTGAGCTTAGGTACCATCTAAACACAACTAGATGCATCTTTTCATAACTTCTCTATGTCTAATTTGGTTTGTGTATAAACTTAATTCAACTTAATTGATTCAAATTCAATAATTGACTTCGATCTTTCTGTCTCATCATCATGTTGGGAATTAACAAGTGCAAAGTATACTTTTGAGAGGGGGGTGAATTAGAAGTATTAAACTTTAACCAATACAACTTTTAACTTTAAAACATTGCATGCATAAACATATGAAAATAACATGTAAAGTAAATGCATCCACATAAACACTTGACACTAGATATGATTACCTAGGAACCCTCTAATGAGAAGGTAAAACTAGGGTGGGGATGACACTCACAACTCTTCACTACTATAGCAATAAAGTTCACCTATTAAGGTTACATATCTTGACCATTCTCATGATCTACCCCGTGAAAAGCTTGCTCTGTTAAAAGCTTACAAGGATTGTTAGATCCTACCATATTAAAGGATTTTAACACTCTATCAAAAGTGTACTTGGCTAAAGGATTTACAAAATATTCACTTAGAATATCATCTTGTTAAAGGCTTTATACAATGGCTATTAAACCAACCTATCTCCATAGGATTTTATTCTGCTAATACAATTGTTAGAGAATATAGTAGAATGTTTGACCTAATCACTTGCAATTTTCTATTGCTAATTTCAGATCCTTGTTTTGTCCAATTTGATCCTCATTGATCTAGTATTAAACTATTTTGACCTTGATTCTTTGTTCTTCTTGTTGATACTACAATGCTCTCCTTCTTCAAAGTTAATTCACTTCTTTAGTTTGTTTCAAACTTCACTATTTTTATCTCCTTACATGTATTCTCTGTTTGCACACTTTTTTATACATACTAAATTATGGGGTTTTGACCTCCTTAAAAAGGATTTTGTGACTTAGGATTAGTTATGAATCTATTTTTGAGATTCATCCATCTTTACTACTCAAATCTTTCCATTTTTTTGATTGGTTACATGTTAATTGCATAGGGAATCAAAATAGATTCGATCTTATCCTTTAATCTTTGAGATTTATCCTTATGTCGGCTCAAAAATGGTTTACATCTTAGTTTGTGTAGGAACAAACTCTTATGCTGATTCTGTGTTACTCAACACTTAATGATTATTGATGCTTGGCACATACTAAATTCTATCTTGCTTGGAAATTGAACTTTTCTTGACATCTATTAGTCACTTGGCATCTGAAACTTGCTCAGCACTGTCTGTTTGCTCGACATTTGAAGGACTCGGCACTTGTTTAATTTTTGGCTTGGCACATATTGTGACTTGACATCTATATTATACTCAACATCAACTTAAAAAATTTCTTAAGTGTGTTGATACTCAATTTTCAAAACCAATATGAGATCAACAATCTCCCCCTTTGACATGAGTGTCAAAAACACTTAACAATACATAATGAAACTAATCTCCTCAAGTATAATATATATTCTGTTTGACATATATAAAATACTTCAAAATTATTCAAAATTCTATGAAGGACTATATACCTTAAAATTTTTGTATCTCCCCCTAAGTTGATGTGCCATATCCTTGTAACCAAAATATCTCTAAATAGATTGATGTGCCTCAGCTGATACTCCTTGTCTTCAATGTTGACACTCTTTATCTGATGTGTTCTTGTTATGTTTTGTATGTTGATATTTTTTATCTATTTATTTTATTACTCCCCCTTTTTATTTTAGCTCTTGGGTCCCTCTTTTTACATGGTTCCCTTGTAGTTTAAGTGTCCTTTTGGCTTTTCAATTTCTCCTAATGTGCCTTTAATTTCTCCCCATATATCAAAGGGTCTTAGACACTAATTGAATACTTAGCCAAGAATTTCTTGTTCACTTCCACTATAGTTCTCAGAGTAGCATGCCAATTTTTTATTGCAATTTCTAGGGATTTAATTTGGAAGGTTGTCTTTGTTGCAAGGTGAATTAAGCCATCTAATGTAGAAAGATTTGCATTTTTCTTTATCACATTCTCTACACAGGCTAGTTCCTTTTGCAAAATTTTCATGTGAGGAGTGAGGGAGGCTTATATCTATACCCATTTGGCTCTTGTGTTAGCCTCTTCTGCTATTAATACAACTAATTCCTTTTGTGTGTGAAGTGTTGTATTAAAGTGTTTCTCACTTTCAGCTGGATATTTGGATAGTTGCATACTTGATATTTTCAAGTTCCTTTCCAAGCTAATAATTCTTTGGCTAGTCCCCTGTGTGAAGATAGAAGGATCACACAATTTTGAGTATAATGAGAATATGTTCTTGAGTACTTGCTTCACCTTTTCAATTTTCTTAGCTAGTTCTACTTGAGATAGTGCTATCTCACTAGATATTTTTTCATTTACTTTTGTTTAAAACTTCTTTTCTAACCATTCCATTAGCTTGGCATTAGTATCATGGTTTTCACTTTGCACCTAGCCCACCATGTTTGAAAGTTTCTCTGTTATGGGCTTTGTTTCATTAGGTGTCTGCAATCTAATTGCATCTAAAAATATGTCTTTTATTTCAATCAATTCTTGCCTCTCTTTATACTCACTCCTGAGTATCTCCTACTTTTTCTTCCTCTCCAGTGCCTCTTGTACTTCATTGATTTGATCAATGTTCATAGTTTCATAGTCATACTTGGGAATGACTATTTCTTCATCTAGTGCAGGGTCTCCATGGTGAAGTACCCTTGCTACCTTTTTAGAGCTCAAGCCTGGTGCTGATATTTGAAGTGGTACTACTTCAATGCTCAGCTTTTGTTGCATTTTTGTTGGAGTCCTAGAGGTTGGTAGATTAACCAAAGTTTGAATAGCTGCTTGCCCCTTTTCTTTTGGGGTCTTCTTCTCTTTTTCTAATCTTCCTTGATCAATGATTATTATCTGAGGTGGCTCACCTTGTGCTTGTGTAGTAGGAATAGTGGTATCCATCTATCCTGTTTGATCCTTTGCTGGCTCCTCAACAGTTGTAGTCACTATGACTATGTAGTCAACCTTAGCTAATGTATCTTGCACAACTTTCTCTTTAGGTTGTCCACTTGTAGGTATAAGGATGACTAAAGATGTTTCTTGTGTTTCCGTCGTATCCCTAGTTAAGTCAACTAATTCCTTTTTCAATTCATCTACACTGACCAACACTAGATTGCTGCATAATTGGGCTTGTAGTGTTGTTTGGTAAATGATCTTCTTGAGATCCTCTGAAATCAATGGATTTATGTTCTGACTAGAGTTGTCAAGAATATCCTTTACTTTTATGGAATTTGTAGGTGTAAAAGTGTCATGTGGAGGACTTGGAGGTGGCAATTGTGTGTGTTGCACACTCTATTCTATTTGCTACTTTTTAGTAGTTACCATATCATCCTTTTCATGTTTTCCTCTCCATTATATCTGTCTTTTCTTTTTCTCCTTCACCTTCATTTTCATTCTCATCCTCTTCTCCATTATTTCTCCCTTCAAAGGGATCTTCTTCTCCTTCTTTTATAGTTGTGAGGCCATAGATTAATTTTCACATTTGTGTGGACTTTTTCACAACATCCTTAATCTTATTATGGAGAATAATGAATGTTCTATATTTGGGTTCAAATTTTCTCCCATGCTTCTTATTTGCCTTGCTTATTTTCCCTTTACTGAGTTTAGGCATTACTTGAGCCAATGTTGACTCTCTTATTTCTTTCTCCATATTAAGGCAGTAATGCCATTTATTTTATACAATAGAATATAACTCCTTAGGCATTGAATTGTCAAGTTCAAGTGGAGTGTTCTTGAACTTGACCATCATCATAGTGTAGATTGATTCTTCAACTATGTTCTATACTTGTCCATGAGATTTGTAATTGCTGCATCAAACTCACATGAGTTACCATTTGTAAATAACTTTGTGGTGTCAATCTCCTTCTATTGAGTGTCATTCTTAGCTATGGCAATCTCTTTCCTTCTCTTTAGCGAACTCCTCAAGAAATTTTTGGCTTCATCCAATTGTTGCAGTAGGAGGTGTATCTCAATCTCCTAATTTCTCAATGGTTTTTCCCAACTTGTAAGCTTCCATCTCAATATCTTTTCTCCAAGCTGTAAGGCTTTTCCTGATGAGAACTTAGCTCTGATATCAATTGTTGAAAATTAACAAGTGGGAAGTATACTTCTGAGTGGGGGGTGTGAATTAGAAGTATTAAACTTTAACTAATAAAACTTCTAACTTTAAAACATTGCACACATAAAAATATGAAAATAAGATGTAAAGTAAATGCATCCACATAAATACTTGACATCAGATATGATTACCTAGAAACCCTCCAATGAGAAGGTAAAATTGGGGTGGGGATGATGCCCACAACTCTTCACTACTGTATCAATAAAGTTCACCTATTAAGGTTACACATTTTGACCATTCTTATGATCTACCCTATGAAAGGCCCAGTCTATTAAAATCTTACAAGGATTATTAGATCCTACTCTATTAAAGAATTTTAATACTCTATCAAAAGTGTACCTGGCTAAAGGATTTACAAAACATCCACTTGGAATGTAACCCTATTAAAGGCTTTATACAATGGCTATTAAACCAATCTATCTCTATATGATTTCATTCTACTAATACAATTGTAAGAGAGTATAGTAGAATGTTTGACCTAATCACTTGCAATCTGCTATTGCTGATTTCAGATCCTTGTTCTATCCAATCTAATCCTCATTGATCTGGTCTGAAACTATTGTGAGCTTGATTCTCTATTCTACTAATTGATACTACAATGCTATCCTTCTTTTAAGTCAATTCACTCCTTTCAGTTCCTTTCAAACTTTGCTAGTTTTATCTCCTTGCATGCATTCTCCTTTTGTACAGTTTTTTGTACATACTAAATTATGTGGTTTCAACCTCCTTAAAAAGGATTTTGTGACTTAGGGTTAGGTATGAATCTATGATTGAGATTCGACCATCTTTCACACTCAAATCTTTCCATTATTTTGATTGGTTGCATGTTAATTAGATAGGGAATAAAAATAGATTTGATCTTATCCTTTAATCTTTGAGATTTATCTTTATGTTAGCTCAAAAATGGTTTACATCTTAGTTTGTGAAGGCACAAACTCTTATGTTGATTCTGTATTACTCGACACTTACTAATTACTGATGCTTAACACATACTAGATTCTGTCCTACTTAGCATCTGAATGACTCAACACTTGTTTAATTTTTGGCTTAGCACATCTTGTGACTCGACATCTATATTATACTTGGTATCATCTTAGGAAATTTCTCAAGTGTGTTGACACTCAATTATCAAAAAAAATATGAGATCAACACATCATTTAACTTTTCTTTTGAGATATCTGTCCCTTTCACGAATGCTTCATTAAGTTCTTCTAAAATTTCACTTACAATGTTTCTTTATTCTTCATTGTTAGATCCAAAGTTCCTTCTACCATTCCTTCTATTTTTTAAGTTTCTTCTATTGTTCCTTTTGTCTCCAAAGTTTTTGTCATTGTTCCTTCTATCTCCAAAGTTTCTATCCATTCTATAGTACTTTACTATGTGTCCAAAGTTATTGCATAATTGACATTTAGGTTCTCTGATTCTAGGATTTTGTTGATCATTAGGTGCATGGAAATTTCAAGCAATGTGTCCTAAGTTGTTACACTTATCACACATAATCTATCCTTTTTCATCATAAGATCTTCTTTTATTTGCATGGTTAGTATTTCTAGACATTCTACTATTTCTTCTATCATCATCATACTTAGGTTTCCTACAATCAATTGCATTATGACTTATACCATGACAATTATGACAATAAAAGTCCTTAACATGATTAAATGACTTACTAGTACAATCTTTTTCACAAGAGCTATTTCATTACATAAAAAACACTTACCTCTAAATTCATACCTAGTTTCCTTGGGAGTCTCTACTTGCTTTGGTTCATCCAAGATTTCAACTTCATTGATTTGCACAACTTCTTTAGATTTCTTAGAAGATTGATTACATTCAATCTTATCATTAGATTTTTCTTTATGTTTTGGATCTGATCTAATCTCAGGTTTCTTTGCAAACAAGTTAATTAGATAACCAAGACTAGTCTTATCATAAGAAAGTCTCTGTATAGACATTGAATCATCAAGATTTTCTTTGATATAATAGAGCTTCTCAAGCTACTATTTGCACTGTGTCAATTCATCTTTCACAATTGTATTGTACTTATGGGGCTCTTTATGATCTTCTTTCAATGTTTCAAACTCAGATGTTTTCTTTGCAAGACTTGCTCTTAGATCTGCATTTTCAATGTTCAAATTAGATTCAATTTTTCTAGGATCGCTTCTCAAAGTCAACTTTAGATTTGTAATCTTAAATTCATGTTTCAAGATCTTGTAATCTGTCTTTAATTTTGAATAATCATCATCACTTTTTCCAAATTTAGTAGATTCAAGCTTGGATTTCACATGATCAATATTTTCCTTCAACTAACCAATGTATACTTTAGAGTCTTCATATCTGTCCTTTAGCTTATCTCTTTCTTTAGTAAGAGATCAATTTGTTTAAGAGCTTCTTTGAGGTTCTTCATCAATTTCTCCATATCCATAGGGATCTTACTTAAGTTGCTAAGCCTCTTGAAAGTAATTGTGCTCTAATACCAATTGTTAGAAATAGGGATTATTGAGGTGTGTTGGGGGGGTGTGAATTAGTAATCTAAAAATTTAGTTGCCAACTAGATATTATTACTCACTTTAAACCATGAATATCAAAGAAATAAAGTAATGCTAAATAGTAATAGTAACAATACACAAAGATAACTCATGACGCCATATTTTGTTAACTAGGGAAACCTAGCCAAGGGAAAATTCTAGTGGGGACGATGCCCACTAGATAGTATACTAATATACATGTTCCTTGTTAGAGGATGGACCCTAATAGGAGTCAATGAGAAAATTTACTATAAAAATCCCTATTAAGAGACTTTGAATCCCTATTAGGAGATTCCAATCTTGTTAGGAGTTGTAGTATAATGTATGCAAGATGAGCCCCTTACCCAAACATGTAATTTCAACTACAAGAAGAGCTCACTACTTATACAAGTAATCTACTATTATTTTCCTTCCTTTTTTGATCTCTAATCTTCAACTTGATCTTAGATCACTAAATAGTTCATACAAAACTTTGCATATATCACTTTCACAAAAGTTCACTCACAAGTTTGCTCTCATGATACATCAAGATTACACACACACACACACACACACTTCTTATCCCAAGAAGTCCTTTGCATAAATACCATGCCTTTACATAAAATACTATTAGGTCAACTAAGACCACAATTCACTTTTCTAGGTTAGAGTAAACATCTAAGATGTCTGCTCTATTTGGACAAGTAATTGTTTTGCAACCAAAACAATTCTTTCCTTCAATTCTACTATCTTGCTTCATCAAAACATGATCAACTCTATTCTATACAATTTGTACAAACTTCTAAGGTTATACACATCATCATCAACATGTATACTATCTCCATGTAACTTTACTTACCATAATATGATGTCTGCAACATTCTATAAAGAAAACAATATATTATTGTAAATTAAATTCTATACTTAGACAATTTTTTGATCACCAAACACTAAGTATCTTTATTTTTGAGGTTTCCTATCAACATGTACATCATGTGTTTCCATTAGTGCCAACAATTACATATCACAATTAGCCAATTATCAACATAGAGTGCCCTATGTTGGACAACAAAATTGAAACCAAGGAAATATGTGTACAATCCTAAAGATTCTTGCTTGGTCAACTAAAATGTATAGTGTAGTGGAAGATTTAAAAAGAAAAAAGGACAATATATCCTTGTTTGACATGTTAAAAAATTATCCTAATCAAAGGGAAGCACTGATAATGACTCTTGATCATACAAAGGAAACACCTAACATAGGTCCTTAAAAGGCAATATCACAACAAGTCAACACTTCTGAGGCTATGCCAACCATGTATAAAGACAAGGTAGAAGTGCTTCCTTTCTTGCTTGGCATCAAAATATTTGGAAGAAACCTGCACAATTATCTCACTGATTTAGGAGCTTCTTATAATTTCATGCCACTTTGGATAGCTCGAAGGTTGGGATTTACTCCTCAAACTTTGAATCAAATAGTGATTCAACTTGACAAGACATAAGCGAAAGTTATTGGGGTATTGAAACATGTTCAAATATAGTTGACTATTGACCCCAAATCCAAGAAATAATAGATATACATGTGGTGGAGATTCTAGAAACATATAGATTGCCGCTGAGTAGAGAATGGAAAAAATAATTAAGAGGATGGTTTTCTATTGATTTTACTCAAATATGGCTACCTTGGAAAGGACTAAATAATCAGATCAAGATCGATGTCGAGTAAAAATTGAAGATGATGATCACATAATACAATTCACCAAATAAGGTAGCATTCTTTCATCCAATTTAGGCTCCTACAAGGTGATGGCTATTGACATAACTTCAGCCAAGAGATCAAACAATCTGAATAAAGAATCCATGATCCCTACCCCAAAAGAAGAGGTTATGACTCACTTCATAGACAACATGGTTGTAAAATTACAATGCTTAGGTGAAGAAGCAAACCCAAATGTTATTCTTCTCCCAAGATTTTATAGACTACAAAAAGAAAGTCATTCAGAATTTGAGTGCTCACATTGCCAAGAAGTAATTGCTCAAGTACTAACTTAGATAATACAATTAAAAAATGGTTAAACTCCAAGTGAGATATAAGAAGAAAATTCAAGTTCCACATAAATATCTGAAGTCATGAACAAAGTTGAAGAGGAAAAATAAGATTTTAATGCATCATATAGTAACACCTCTTCAAATGGTGGGGGTTTATCTTATCCTCCACCAGGGATGATCAATGTACTAAGGAGAAGACATTTTGTCAAAGGTCAAGGTTGGGCCTTAGTAGTTGTTCATCCTAAGCCAAAATTTGATAAAATCACATAATTGATTGGGGATATTCAATATCAACAAGAAAAATGAGAAACCCCAATATAAAATGTAAACAATGGAAACTTGCCAAGTCCACCACATGAAAGATTACAATGGATCCCAAAGAAATAGTCCTTCTATTGGTGTTTTAAATTACCAAGTAAAAAAAAACCTAATACCAAGATGGTGAAGAAAAAATTATTCTAAGGGTTAGCTATTCCCTATGCTTAACTAAAACATTTTCAAATTTGGACCCAACTTCAACAAAATCACAAGGACTTTCTACTCTTTAGGTTCTACAAAACCAAGATGGGTGTACATGAGGGATAAAATGATTCAAAACTTAATACTATCTTTAAAATTCATTTATTTACTGATATTCTCTTACAATACTCATCACCTATAGCAGATGTTTGGTCACAATTCTTAGATTACATGTAATTCAAGGTAACAATAACTAACTAAAATAGAGAGATTAAATGCGGTCAATTATTGACTAGCTATGGTACTCTTCATACATTTAAAGTAAAATTGATTTTAGTTTAATATTTTTCTTGATGCTTATTCATGGTCTCTTCATATGCAAAATAAAATAATTGATCAGTGCCTTATCCATTAGGATTAAGAGTTTACCCAACTATTTTGAGCTAATTCATTGCATTACAATCAATACTATTAGCATTTTTCCCTAAAAATCATTCTTATGCATATCCTTCTTATTGCTTAGAAATGCTATCATATCATTAAAGAATTTACTTAATTCATTGAATTAAAAGCAATAGAAAACTGATATACAACCTATCCTAGTTGCATTAAATTGAACAAGCTTTTCCCATACAACCTCAAGATAACTAGTCAATAATGATGGAGACATAATTCAAAGAAAATAGATATGGTGATAGTTTATCTTTGTACTAATTTTCTTTGAAAATTATATAACATTGGAATAAAACTCATAACAATATAGCAAAAGAAAACATGATTTTTAAATGTTAATGTATTCTCAGATTTGTAGAGAAACTACATCACAAAATTGGCGTCAAGGAAATTGGATCAAATGTAAACCTAGCAAAAACTAATTTTTTTATAATAGTTTGGACCCTTTCTCTAGCCTTAGGATCTCATTTATTTAGCATGAAATGCAACAAGCTTTAGGCCTAGAGAACTATGATAGTTGTCCTTAAGATAAATGTTGGGCGTTCATTTTGCACGAGGTCAACGACAGGAATCTGTAGTGTAATTCCTCTCTTGAAAAGCAAATCTTTTTAAGGATCCACTCCAAGGTTCAGTGTTTGTCTTGCAACGTACCAAAATTCGCTCAGTAGAAGATAAATTTGAATGTTCATGAGGATGCCTTTGCTAGTTCCAAAAACTCTTTTACCTTGGAATCAAGTAAAATCTATTCGCTGTCTCAAAATATCACACCAAAAGAATAATGTTTTTTGTATTTTCTATTTTTCAATGAATGCAACTCTAACAATGCAACTACTATGAGGTCCTATTCTAACAGGGGGGTTAGCAAAGAAAATAATGAAACTGAAAGCAAATAACATGAAATCAAATAACTTGAAATTGAAATTCCTAAACGGACATAAGCTACAGAACACAACACGCTGTGAGTTAAACCTTTGAAGAAATCGGTAGGAAACCAATGAAAATAGGAGCAACGCTTCCTAGAATCCACTAATGCAATCGTCAGTGAGAATCTTTAACAAATCGAATGATGTTTCGCTCTTCATCAAATTGTAAGGCCACAGAAAGTGCACTCATGCGAGACAAAAGTATGTAGACACAATCGGGTGATCTCTTCTCAAGCTCGTTACGTCAATGAAATTCATATATCTATAGCAAACACCAGAACTAAAAGATTGCACAACTAGAAACAACGCAATAAACATTTGGCTCAATCACAATCTCATGACTAAAATCCATAAAACAATGACACATCCAGGCAAGACTAACTACACTCCAAATGCTAGCACCAAAAGCATAATTTTATTGCATAATAACGACGACCCTTGTTACATTTTACAATGGGGTATTTATAAGAAGTCATCTCCTCAATTTGTGTTGAGAGTGAGAGATATCTTGATGCAATAAAATGCTTTTCAAACATTAAAACAAACTAAATATATACAAACTAACAATCTAACTGGTGCTTAGAGGGACTCCATCCATATTTTATTCATTAATTGGATGCATGAGCCCTTTACATGTCGAAAAAAATGAAAGAATGAGAGAGAAAGTAGGAGGAAGGTATTAGTTGAAGTGGAAGTGCATGGAGACACCAAAAATAGAAGCTGGCCCTTCACTTGATGTGTGTCAGTGTTAAACTTGCCATCAGAATGTGCTCCCAATGCATGGAAAGCGATATTTTTGAAACTGGCAGTCAACTGTTGGCACACAAATATGCAGAGCTACATGAAAATGCAGAGCCGTAGAGCTGCAGACGTACATGCCTGCAGAGTTGCGGACCTGTGGAGCTCAATTCGCCAAAAAATCAAAGTTCTCAATTTTGAAAACGATTTCTGGGTTTTGCTCAAATGAGGTTTTAGATCACTTTTTGTATATGCTCTATGCCCATTTTTGATGATTTACACCCTCTTTATAGCCAATTACTTTTTATAAACTTGCACTCCCTCTACTTCTTCAATCGAAAATCTCAAGGCACCTATATTGGATCTTGTCCCCAATAGCTGCATAAGATGAGGAATCTGATTTGCTTTATGTGTCAAACCTCTGTATCTTTGATCTTTGTCTTCTCTCCACCTGTCCAATCTTTCCTGGTGAGAAACCATGTGATCCAAATTATCCAAGACGATCAAATGTTTGCAACTTTTCATATTTTTTCACAAATTTTCTAGGCATTTTTAAATGACCTTTTTGGAGGTCTTTTGCTCAAAATTTCAAGTTGGAACCTTTGTCGGTCCCTAAAATTGGGCAATTGAAGGCTCATTGTTTTAGGGATTTGAAATTAGATCTTTAGTTCTTCTTTCCAACAGTGCAAGCAGTTTTGAATTCTGAGGTCCGAGTCAAAAGTTATGATCTCGACAAGTTGAGAATGTCATTTTTACCTACAAAAGAAGCAAACATTAGTCCTTAGAGTTAACAATGCATAGTAAAGATACACTAGCCATTCAAACAAAATTGGAGGTGAATCTAAAAATTTGGCTAAGTCTGAAATTTTGAAGTCCTGAAATTTAGCTAAGTCTGAAATCCTGAAGCCCTGAAATTTTCTAAAATCTTTACCTTATCTCCGGGAGGTCTGAAACCTATCTCAAAAGATTCGTCGCATATATTAAAATATATCTTAAGTATAAGAACTTATACTTAAACAATATATTTTAAACCCCTTTTATGGCTATTCAGACAAAACTGAAGCTGAAAAAATAGCTTGACAAGCACACAAGGCCCTTGGGAGCATGATGGCGCGAATGCGCATAAGGTACCTTTGGTTGTGTGTGCGTATGACCCTTCTTGGCGGCACGTGCGGCCTTTATGCACGCATGCACTCCTCTTGGTGGCACACCCTACCTTTATGGGCACGCGTGCTCACTTTGGCGGTGCGCGCCCTTAGCGGCACTTTTTTTTTTAAAATTTTTTTTTCAATTTTTTTTTTTTTTTTTTTAAAATATAATTTTTTTATCAATCAATTTTTTTTTTTTTGTTTTTTGGTGATTTTTGGACTCAACTTTCTAACTTATTTAACTGAGTTTTCTTCTCTCAACTCCTGAACTATGAGTTCGGGAGTCAAAAAAAGTAGGGGGTCCCTATTCCTAGTAAGGAATGGGGCATGTGTTGTGGAAACCACAACAATAAAAAGATATTTACAAAAGTTACTATCATAAAAGAAAAAATTTGGTGAGCATAATGATTTACATTATGAATATTCCTTTTGTGGGGACTACTTCTAGTATGCTTCTTTGTTGCTAAGGAGTTTGTAATTGGCACTAATAATGATGCTTGTGATGGACCTAGTTTTGATACTTGAAAACTGAGCTTAACTTGTGGTTCTCCATCCAAGTCATCGTGTATTGATAAAATGACAATCACACTCGATTGTTACTGCAGTTGATTGTTTATCTTTGTCTCCTTATGCTTTAATTGATCATCTTGCTTCATCTTATCTTCATTAGTTTCACCAAGCACTAACTATTTTGAATGTACAAAATTTTCCATCCACTTGTTAAATAGTGTATCATCTGGCTAATCAAAACTTAATACTTCACGTTGCTTCTTTAAAACAATCTCTCCTAACTTATTTATTTCAACCAATTCTTCCCTTAGAGAATCATAGAATATTTGAACTCTAACAAATTCTTTAGTTGTTTTTCCCACAATGCATGCCTCTTTTCATTTATGACCCCATTAATTCTAAGGCATAACGAATCATCTAGTTCTTTGGCCCATTCTTCCTTGCCTTTTAATTTATCTATTTTTTTGAGTGCATGGGAAAAAGTTTAAAATTTTCAGCAAGATACTTTGAGAAATAGATTATGATTATCTTTTGCACTAAAACCCTCTTATCATCAAAATTAGATAGATCATTAATCATGTCAAAAGTTTTTTCTATCTATTCACAAGACAAACTAATGACTAAAACACATAAAAGAGTGAAATCTTTGTCCCTACTATCCCATTTTTTCATAATTGGCTTCAGAAAAATCCTCACTACCTTTTATCTCATTCCATATATCCATTATCTTTACAAAGTGATCATAAAATGTGTGTCAGTCAATTTTATCTACTAGATACAAGATTATTTTTCTAATGTTATCCTCATATTGGTCATTCAATTCCACATGTAATGCCCAAAGTTTATTCTTCTCCTCTTCAAACTCCTTAGCTGTATAAAATTGTGGTTTTTGTGGAGTATCTGGTAGCTTTACTAGGGTAGTTGACTTGAATGGTTCAATTGGGGGATGAGGAGGATAAGCAGTCTTGGGCTGGCTAGATTCTCCCACCTTTCTCTTTCCAAGTTGCTTATCCATTTGGACCACCTGAACCTCTAACTGATGTATCCTATTTCTTTATATGTCTTTTGTATCTCTTCAAATTTATCATTGAGCTCCAAGAATTTTTTTTTTGTCTTTCACAACAAAAACTCCAAAGTCCACCTTTTCTTTGGTCATTCTAGATTGCACCTCTTTTGCTTTATAGACCATGACGCTTCTTATGTGGTGAATATCTAAAAATTATTGCATCCTAGCCTTATCCCTTTTCTTAATAGACCATATCACCAATGCCTGATCATCATCATTATATTTTAATCCCTTTTCTCAATAGACCATATAGACCTCTTCTTCAATTTTAAACTGAGTATCTTTTGCTTTTCTTACAACATCAAAAATCATGGCATTTGCAATGTCCTATTTAGGGAAAATAAAATTCCTTAATCTTTTAACAACTGTCTCCCACCTTCAAGGATTATCTCTGTAAACTCTTCCATAAAACTAGCTTTGAATTCCTCTTCAATTTTAGAGTCATTTTTGTTAAGTTTCTCTACTTTAATTAGTTTACACTTGGCCTCAAAATTATCAATATTTCTCCTACATAAAAATTGAGAAAATTCTCTAGAATTGACAAAAGTTTCATCATTAATAAATCTTTTAGAAGCATGTGCTATTACATGATCTATTTCCTTACCTTTGTAATCTCCCATAATGAGAGCTAATGTTGGCATAAGAGGTTCCTCAGGTACTCCTATATTTGTAGTTGTAACTACTATATCCCTCTCCCCTCCTATTTGTCTCAACTATTCTCTCAAGGATATTTCATCATCCATCTTTGTGGGGTCTAGGTAGGTGAATATTATTCAGTCTTAGAAGATGATACCTACTCCAATTTTTGTCTCTTAGGTGCATGTGTAGTAGGTGGGCTTTCAGAACTTGGTCTTTATATGGAGGAATAGGTTGTACACTCCTAGCCACTATGTAGCAGACTCTTTTCTACAATGTATACTACCTTGGGTTCAAAATCATTTTAATTGCTAATCTCTTCTTCACCTTAGTGACCTTGTTAGGGTATGCTTGTCTCATAACTTCCTTCTTTTCATTCAAAGTTTGCATAATCCTAGCAAAGTTATCCATCAACATATCTACTTTCATACCCCAATATTTTCTATCAACTAGGGGATCATAATCTAGCTCAAAAGCATTTATAAAATCCAGAACTTTGTTGTATGCTTTCCACTTCTCCTTCCTAAGTTCTTGATCTTGTAATGAGAACTTATTTCTAACTATATCCTCTAGAAAGTATACCATTTTTTATGAGCTTTGTACTTAACTCTTTCTATGAATAGATCATAAAATCCCTTTGAGTCTATAAAGTGGGCATGGGATTGAGCCATTTGATATTTGTCTAAAAATTTCTCCAAGTGCCTCCATCCCTTCTTGACAAAAACAAACTTGTGCACAATAGTAAGTTAGGGAAAGAAAATACCTTTACATTTTCCCAACAATTCTCTTTCTTTGACTAATATTATCTGCCATATAATCTCACCAATCCCTGCTTTTGATGGCACTTGACAGGGTAGCACATGTGGTTTTTTAAGAAACCATAAAATTTGAGAATAGTAGACACTGCATATGGGATGATGTCTCCCCAATTGTGACTCACCATAAACCTTTTAGCATGATCCTTTGGTCTAATTAATTCTAGTAGAGGTTGTGGTATTCTAGGGCTATCCCCTATTAATAGCATTCTAATCTTGGAACCAAAACACCTGTCAAATTTGACAAAGCTGGCATTAGTCACCTCCCATGTCATATCTACACTCCATAATTGGATAGAGAGATTTTATCCATCTCTTTTCAATTCCAACTTCATTTCTTTAGAGAAAAATGTAACTCTCTTATACAAGCATATGTACATAAGCATGGAGTACCAACGTAAGAGCTTATGAACTTTAGCCTTTACAGTTCTTATTCACCCAGTATGAATCTCTTCTACCAAGAGAGTAGCAAAGTAAAAAATAAAACTCATACAATACTGAAGGGTTTTAGCAATGATGAATACAATGGAGCCTAGGATGTGGTCTTACTCATCCATGCTAAAGGTTTTGCCTAGAGAAAAATACAATGCCTGTGCTCTAGGGTTAAAATTATTTTTCAACAAAAGCTTTGGAGTATTTGGTGTAACCAAGGGCAATGATCCTATTTTGAAAAAGTTCCCTTGTAATGGTCCTCCCCTTAGATACACTCTTTGTGCATCATACTTATCTTAGAGGTCTTGCATGTCTATCTTTTCATGGGTTGCATAGTTAGGGTTTAAATTAAAAACCTCTCTAATCAATTCACGTGAAACCCTAAAAAGATTATCACCAACATTATTCTTCACAATCCTAGTAATTAGATCATATTTCTTCAACATTATTACAAGAAAATCAATATCAAAGCAAACTCCTATGATAGTTAATTTGCCTATGTCAAATTCCCATACATTATTTAAGGGAGTATCTAGTCTTCTTTCTACAAACCATTTACAAAAAATTCCTAAACCTCAACCAACTTATTTGACATCCCTCAATTAGTTTGCCTTGTCATAAAAACCCTTACTGACTAGGAACCTAGGGTTCTTTGGAATAAACTCTTTTCACCTAACAAGCTCATTCATGGATTATAGTATTTTCTCTAGGAAACCATCATGCACAACTCTTTTTAAATAATCTACCTTCCCTAAAATATCCCTTCATGGAGGTATATTTGATAATTATCCTACCGTGAATATAACTTCTCAATTTTTTAGAAAGTCAAAAGACTCACCCAATTTTTATTTTTTCATCTAAAAATTTCTTATCAGTAAATCAAAACCCTTGGAGAATTTCACCCCTAGCTATTAAAATCCTTTCTCTATGAGAATTCTACAACCTTACTATTTAATAATGGAAAATAAGAATTCTTATTGCCAAATTAACCTCGCTGAAATAACATTGTTCATAATTAATGCTCCAATAGTTGTATTTCATGTCATGCCATAAAATTTGAAAATGAACCTTTAATCTTCTCAAATTAGATGATTTATCTTTAAACTCAGAGAGACTACATTATCTTTTTGTGAAACTAGCCATGCATCAACAAGGCACTTCCCTATATTTTCTAAAGTTTGGGCACTTTCATATTGCAAGAAAGTAACAATTGTAGATCTTTATAAGATTGATGATTAGGAAAACCTTTGGAATTTTTTACATCCACTTTTAATATTTTGGGACCACTTACATAGTCACCCTCCAACTTAGCAAACATGTAGACCACTCAACAAATCAGCATAAGACATTTCAACATGCATCCCAACTTAGCATGACTAAGCAACCTTTTGAACAACTGGCCCCACCTATCCACATGTCAATTAGGTGCTTCCTCACATTCTTTAAACATTAGACATCTTAATAATGTGGGAAAGGGCTCTCCATCGATCTTTATAAGATTGGCAGTCTCACAAGATTTACTTTTCTTGCAATCTAGTTAGAAATAGAAACCAATAAAATGAGTTACCTTTTCCAGTGCATCCTAAAATTTTCTAACTATTCCAACACCTTTTCAAACTAGGGCTCATGACCTCATCAAGTACACATGTCACCCAGACAGTTTCCCACGTTTCATAAAGCTCACACATCTTCAAATTGTAGGGAAGCACACACCATTGATCTTAAAATGATTGATGGTATGATGTTATATCATTGAAAAGTAATCTTGCTACCCAATTCAACCAATGAAATAGCTCAAAATTTCTAGCATGTCCCGACAAACATCTGATAGCTCTGAACTTATTTTGACATGTCCAACTTTCATAATTGAAGGAGACTCTCAGTTGGTCATTAGACAAGTCAATTCAATTTATTCTTACAATGATTGAAGATCACTTGCATAACAGAAAATAGTTTGGGAATTTTTGGAATATTTTGAGGCCTTGAACATAAGGTCCATTCTGAGAAAGAAGAACATGGTAGTCAATGCTCTTGCAATTTCAGCTAGTACATTGCAAACCATTGAAAGAGCAAAACTAAAGAGGTTTTTAGTTGAATTTGTTGCTACTCCATTTATCCTAGATAATGTCATGAGCTTCCAGGTTTTCCAAGATGACCAACATATTCTTGAGTTCATTATGTATAATGGCCTTTTCAAAGGCCAAGAGATTGATGATATCCTTGATGATAAATCTAAAGACAATGAACTAGAAGATGAAGATGGGATTATAAATTTGAAGACCAATAATCTTCTTGAGGGGATGGTAGTTGGAACATATCTTCAATCAAGATGAACCAACACATAGTAAAATAAATGTTTAAGAAAAGTGTATTGAATAATGTGATTCATGTAATCTAGGTATGAAAGAAGATCCTAAGATGGTAAGAATTAGAAAGGCATAAAACCTAAAGAATGAGAAAGTATGCTTTGATTACTTATAGAATACAAAGATCTCATAGCATGGAGTTGTGAACAACTCAAGACATATGATCCTAAAATCATCACTCATGACATTTTGTTGAAGTCTAATGCCAAACCCTTTTGTCAAAGACAAAGATCGATGAATTTGACTATTGAGCCTTTATAATGAAAGAAGTACAAAAGTTACTTGATGCTAAATTTATCTTCCCAATTTGACATTCTACATGGGTTGCTAACTTGGTTCCAATAAGGAAAAAGACTGGAGAAATTCTCCTTTTTGTGGATTTTCACAATTTTAACATAGATTCCCTGAAGGATAACTACCCTTTTCCCTTGATTGATGAAGTATTGCAAATTGTGAATGGGTTTAAATTGATGTATTTTCTAAAAAAATATTCAAGATACAACCAAGTGATGGTCGATGAAGAAGATAGGTTAAAGACTACATTTACAACAAAATGGGGAACTTTTCATACAAAAGAGTGCTTTAATTAATCAATGCAGGATCTACCTTCCAAAGGGCCATGGATAAAGCATTCAAAGGGTTGATTAATAAGTGTATATTTATCTACATGGATGACCTAACTATATTTTCAAAAGATCAGAGTACTCATGTTATAGATTCAAGGTTACCAAAGGAAAGATTTTGGGGCACATTATCTCAAAAGTTGGGATATCCATTGATCTTAAAAGGGTAGAAGCTATTCTAAAGTTATCTCCTCCTCATTGTTGCAAAGAGCTCAAATCTTTCTTCGAGAAGATTAATTCTATGCATAAGTTCATTAGTATATTTTCTAAGATAGTATATACCCTCAATGACTTGCTAAAGAAAGGAGAAAATATTGAATGAGATCCTAAACTAAAGAAATCTTTTGAAGACATCAAATTAGTCATCTCTACAACTCTAGTACTTATAAGCCCATATTATGAGCTGCATTTCAAAATCCATTCATTTTCTTTAGAATATTCATGTGTTGATATTCTCACTCAGAAGAAAGATAAAGAAGATGAGAGATCTATTGTGTTCATGAGTTGTCTATTAAAGAATGCAGAATTGAACTACTCTAATCTTGAAAAATAATCTTTCACCCTGATAAAGGCAGTCAAGAAATTTTTCCATTACATACTTAGAAGTAAGCTATATGCTATTGGATCAGATCTTATGGAAAAATCATTATTGATGTCGAATGGATTAGGTGAAAGACAAGGAAAATAGATGGCCATATTTCAAGAATTTGATTTGGAAATTCAACCGATGAAGCTGGTGAGAGGAAAAGGACTAACTAAGATGATAACTGATAATGAAATTAGTACTAACAATGAAATCAAATTTAATGATGAGATCAGTACTGACAATGAACAAATGATCATAGTGTTTGAAGTGGATATTGATCGAGGAGTAATAACAAATGTTTGGTATAAAGATATTGTCTACTATCTTTTGTAGAATCAATACCCTAACTAGATGAATAGTTCCCAACACATAGGACTCAAGATGAAATGTGAATCCTATATGCTTTAAGGTAGGAGATTTTATAAAAAAAACCATGAGGGAATTTATTTGAAGTGTTTGGGATGTGAAGAAGAGAAGGAGATATTAGAACAATATCATGATAAGTATAGGACAGGACATGGATTAGTTGAGGCTACAACCAATATGATTTTGAGGTCAGGTTACTTTTGGCCTACAATCTTCAAGGATACATTTGAACATGTAGATTCTTGCCATATTTTCTAGATGAGTGCCAATAGAGAGAGACATCCAACTATGTCACTACAACCAGTATTTGAGGTATGCCCTTTCGCTAAGTGGGGGATGGACTTTAATGGACCAATAAATGCACTACCATCTATAGGAAAAATTTTCATTCTCACAACTATAGACTATTTCGTGTGCTAGATAGAAGTTGAGACTTTTAAAAATTGCACAACAATAGTGGTTACTAATTTCTTGGAAGAACACATTGTCATAAGGTTTGGAATGCAATTCTTGTATGCGAAAATGGATCATCTTTTACATCTATCTTCCTTCCTTAATGACCACTATACAAGCATGCTATAATCAAGTTCTCATCTAATTACTATCCCCAAGGGAATGGTGTGGCTAAGACCAACAATAAGAACTTGATCACAGTGATAAAGCGCTTACTAAAGGAGAACCCAAATGATTGGAATACTCAGATAAAATATGTATTATGGAAGGATATAGTTAGGATTAAAACTATTTTGGGAACACCCCTATACCTACTCATCTATTGATAGGAACTACTATTCCCACTCAATTTCAAGATTCTCATGTTGAAATTCATGAGAGGGTATGTTAAAGATGCAAATAGAGTCTAGATTAGATTGTTAAATCTCTTGGAATTAGATGAGAAATAGAAAAAAGCTTTAGAGCATATGGAAAAACATTAGGCTATCTTGAAATGGTGGTTTGTCAAGTAGGCCACAATCAAATCTTTCAAAATATCTAACCTTGTTCTCCTATGGGACAAACAAAAAGAAAATCTAGGCAGTCACACTAAGTTTCAATGCTTGTGGATTGGCCCTTATCAAATTGCAAATTTTTTGGGAGAAAATACTTTTAGGCTAAGTTCTCTACAAGGGGAATTGGTCCCATTTCCAGTCAATGGCTAGTCCTTGAAACTTTATTTTGAGGCCTAAAAGAAGAAAATATTTTTGAAAAAAAAAAAAACCTTTTGTCAGTTTGTTTACTTTTTGTAATTTTGTTTACTTTTTGTAAGTGTGTTTAATTTCAATCATGTCTTTATTTTAGGTTTATGTTTGCTTTAAAAGTCATATATGTCATTTCTTGTCAGTTTAGGGATTAGGCACAATCCAAACTCTTTCTCTACACGTCTCATAGATCACTCCTAGTTGTTTCAACTTTAGGGAGGAGGTATTTCTTTGTCAAAGTATTTAGATGATTTTTTTTCTTGTACCAACTAAAAAATAGATATGGCTTGTAGTTGTAAAGGAATTTTAGTCATAAAATTAGAGTTGACTTTTCAAACTTTAATGATTGACTATCTTGGTGATTTTTGAATCTAGGTTGACTGTAGCAAGGCATAATCCAAACTTGCTAGTTTAGAAAAAGGGTCCAAACTTATTAGTTTAGACAAAGGGTCTCTTCAACAAATTGCTAAGATCATTTTTTGGCGTGCGAGTTTCCCAAGAGTTCAATAAAAGAGGAATGCAAGAGTTATCAAACTAAAGAAAAAGACTAGAAATTAACACCAATGCCTTGGACACATAGTCTAATCATGGTCAAGGTACAAAACAACAAAAAATAATTATAGATCGTGTTAAAATGAAGATTTGAGATGATCCTAAAAGGTAACCTAACAAAGGGGATATGCACTCCAAAATGACTATCCACCAAATATACAAAAGACTTCAAGGAAGAATCAAATGGAAACATGTGAACTCCATGAAGAAAATCAAAAGAGATTATCAAGGTCTCCAAAAGAAAATAATTTGTTAACTCATCAAGAACCCTTAGAATAGATTCTCTCATCTGGTCAGATAGTGATTGATAAACTAGTTTTACGAGGATTTCTAATGAATGGACTAGTGGAGATAAAGATTTTTTCCAAGTTTCTAGATACTCATGATAGATTGTACCTTGAGACATCGAAGGATAATAATACATTGAGTACACATTGAGCTTGAAGATTCAAGATTCTAAAATTTTGACTATCAAGGAACTTGAAAGTAGCTTGATGTATTTGGAATTTAGTTGTCATTTCAAACATGCCAGAAGAATGCTTGATAAAGAAGAAACACCTTTGTCATTTCTTCCCTTTTTTTGGGGCTATTTGTTGTGATCTCACAATGCATGCCCCATTTCACCTAGAAGTGGAGACCTTGTAGTAAATTTTTTCTTACTAGGCTCTTAGTCTGGAGCCTAGTAGATTTTGGATTCCCCCTAGGAGTCTAGGCAAAACTTGAATGTCTGACTAGGGAGGTCCAGAGAATCAAAAATGGAAAAAGTGAGATTTTTTACTTAATAGGGCTTTAAGTATGCACTAGCGTACTTGGGTATAGGCACATGTGCACTCAGTGTGCAAGTACACATTGCACCCCATTTCAAGGATGCATACCTATGCATGTGAACAACCTTGGAAGGTTCATAACTTCATAGTAGACAACTCCATGTTGGATACAATTGTCTAATTGTGTGTTGTCTTTGATGTTACACAAATGTCATATCAATTGGTAGACAATGCTTATTGAGCTCACTTGGTCGGCAAGGCAATTTTCCTTGTCTACCAAGCATTCCTAGAGATTACTCTACATAGATAGTGTCTATTGAGCTCACTTAGGTGTCATAGGAGATTATGGCAGAAAGTAGTGTTAACCAAGCTCTCATGGTTAACGAAGGAAAGTTGGTCAAAGTTAGTGTTCACCAAGTTCCCTCAGTTTCCAATAGATTTTGCAAGTTCACAGTGTTAACTAAGCTTCTGTTGGTTAACATAGAAAATCATTTTAGGATCACTATTTATCGAGAAGGGTTGGCCAATGAAGGATTTTGTTGATTTGAGAAATAAAGTTTAATAATTTCATGTATTGATTCCAACTAACTATGGTAATATTTATTAATCATTTTAATTTGTAATTGAGCCAACTTGATAATTTGAATGGTATAAATAAAAGGTCAAGTTGAGATTTTAGAGTATGAGTGAATATGCAAGTATTTTGATTGATTAAGAAGGAAAGTGTGAGTGAATTTGAAGGATAGTCAGATATTCTTGAGGAGAAACAAAGTAATATTCAATCAGTAAGGATCTAGCATGAAGAAAAACAAAGATTTGTAATCAGAAATTCAGTTACATCTCATTTAGGTCATTTTATTTCTTACTTTCTTACCATTGTAGCAGCGATTTCAAAATCTCTTAGCAGAGTTGGTTTAATAGCTAGTTGTAAATCCTCTAACAAGGTGATAGTTCTATTGAATTATTGTAAAGACCTCTTGCAAGGCCACACCTAATAGGGTGATTAAATACTCTAACAAGGTCAAACCTAATAGTGTGTTTTGTAACCTTTAACTAGGTTGGCTCCTAACATGGCTCACTTTAGAAGAGTGAAAATCAGTAGCTAGTTACTTGGTGGTTTTTTCCATATTGGGTTTTCATGTTAAATTTGGTATCTCATGTGTTCATGTTATTTCTTTTATGCTTGCATGTTAATCACTATGTATGTTTAAGATTAGTAATAAGTAGATCACACCACTTTTACTGAGTTACAACAATTTCTATGTGTTTACTGAACAACAGTAGTAATCGGTATTATTGTTATAATTGAAGGGATCTCCCCTAGTTACTCCATCTATATTTCCAACAATTGGTATCAAAGCTTTTGGTGCTTGCAGGAAAGGTTTCAAGAACCTAAGCTAAAGATTAGGATGTCTTACAAGAGAGAAATTCCAAGGCTTAATAGAGATAACTTTTCAGCAGGGCAGGGTCTCATGAGACTTCATCTGGCTTCCATTAGTGATTCAAGACTGAAATATATTGATGAAGAATACACAACTCCCACTGGTACACTATCTATTGGTGACATTTCTAAGAAAAGGACTCATAACACCATGATGATAGACATTGCATCTACTCTAAGCTATGAGGAATTTGAAGATATCAAGGACTACAAAACTACCTTTGAAATGTGGAACAAGCTAAAAGACATCTGTGGTAGTGAGGAAAATGTGAGGAGAGCTAAAGTAGAAAGCCTTAGAGAAAAATCTTATCAGATGAGGATGAGAGAAGATGAAAACATTGGCAAATATGTTGAAAGGATCAAAGCAAGTGACAGTGCAATGAAAGCTTCTAAAGGAGAGATCAAGGAAAAAACTGTTGTAAGTAAAGTTCTTAGACCATTGCTTCCCATCTATGCAATTAGAGTATCTGCTGTCTGAGAAAGAAGATGTGAGACAAATCACAAGATAACTTTGGATACCTTAGTAGGAATATTGATAGCCTTTGACCTAGATAACTATGACAATCATGTTCCAGCTTCCAAGAATATTGAATTTGCATTTGAGGCTAAGCTTTCACTTAAGGAAAAAAGACAAGAAAATAAAGGATACTCAGTCAAAAAGTGAAGAAGAATCAAAGGAAAGTTCTAGCAATGATCTTGAAGTTGTTGAAGCTCTACTTGCAAGGAAATATTCTAGAGGTAGAGGAAAATGCAAAGGTAAAGTTCCCCTAATCTATTTTTCATGTGAAGAAATTGGTCATATTGCTACCAGGTGCCCAAACAAAGGAAGCAAGGATGAGAAGAAAGGTCACAAGTGCAATGGCAAGAAGGATTTCAAATCATTCAAGGATAAAGGTAAGAAGACATGTTTTATGGCTAAGGATTTTGATAATAGTGAAGATGAAATAGTATACATTGCTGTGAAAGATGAATCTAATGATGATGAAGAAGATAAGATGGCACTTATCTCTCATGTGAGAAAAAATGATACATGGATCATAGATAGTGGATGTTCACATCATATGACTAGTGACAAAGAAAAATTTGAACACTTTGAAAACTATGATGGTGGTAGTGTAAAGTTTGGAAATAATGAACCTTGTTGCATAAAAGGGAGAGGTTGAATCTCATTAACCAAAGAACTTGTATGTGACAATGCCTATTGGGTTGAAGGACTAAAACATATTCTGTTGAGTGTGGCACAACTAATCAACATTGGATTCAAGGTGGAATTCATGCATGGTAAGGAAAGACTACTAGATGAAAAATGAAAACTGATCAGATCAGACAAACAAACAAAATGTAACATATTTTATCTTGATCTTGGTGAGTGCTCATGTTTTATTGCTCAATTTGAAGAAATTTGGTTATGGAACAAAAGGTTATGTCATGCAAATTTTGTTAACATGGTGAGAATAAAGAAATTTAGGAAAGTAAGAGGCATTCCTAATTTGAAGAAACCTGATGTTGATCTATGCAAGAATTGTCAGATTGGCAAAATATGAAAGACTAGTTTTAAAAGCAAAAACTATCAATCTGAAGATATCTTGGAAATTGTGCAATATTAATTTGTGTGGACCTATTGGAATTGAGAGCTATAGTGGAGAAAAATTATTATTATTATTATTTTTTAATGACTACTCTAGAATGATGACTATTATATATTTAAGAGAGAAGTTAGAAGCATTTGAGAAATTCAAATGGTATTTGGCAAGAGTAGAGAATGAAATAAGGAAAGGATTGAAATGCTTAAGATTAGATATAGGTGGTGAATTCATCTCCAATGAATTCAATAACTTTCACATTGAAAAAGGAATTAAAAGATAGGCATCAGCCCTTGGAACTCTCGAGTAGAATGGTATAGTTGAAAGGAGAAACAAACCTATCATGGATTGTGCAAGGATTCTAATGATTGAAAAGAACATTGCTATCAAATATTGGAAAGAAGCTATTAACACTATAGTTCATACCTTAAACTGAGTATAGTTGGAGAAGGACTCATATAAAACTCCCTATGAGTTATGGTATGGCTATAAACCTAATGTAAGTTACCTGAAAGTATTTGGAAGTAAATGTTATATCTTGAAAGAATCTAGAAAAGGAAAATTTGATGTGAAAGGTGATGACGGCATATTTTTAGGATATTCTTGCAAGAGTAAGGCATATAGATGTTTGAATTTGTCTACTCAAAAAAATCATAGAAAGTGCACATGTGAGAATTGATAAGTTTGCAAAAAGGACTAAAGAAGAAAGAAAAAAGGAACCAAAACATTACATGAGACTTGTTTATATTGAACCTAATACATTGCTAGGCACATCAATCAATGTTAGTGTTAGAGTTAGTGTTCATTGAGTTCACTCAGTTTCCAAAGGATTTTGCAAGTTCAAAACGTTAACCAAGCTTTTGTTGGTTAAGACATGAAATCATTTTAGGATTAGTATTTACTGAGCAGGGTCAGCCAATGAAGGATTTTTTTGATTTGAGAAATGAAGTTTAATCATTTCAAGTATTGATTCTAACTGACCATGGTAATATTTATTGGTCATTGTAATTTGTAATTGAGCTAACTTGATAATATAAATGGTATAAATAAAAAGTCAAGTTTATATTTTAGAGTATGAGTGAATATGCAAGTATTTTGATTGATTGAGAAGGCAAGTGTGAGAAAATTTGAAGGATTGTCAAATATCCTTAAGGAGAAACAAAGTAATATTCGATCAGGAAGGACCTAGTGCGAAGTAGAATAGAGATCTATAATTGACAATTTAGTTGCATCTCATTTAGGTCATTTCATTTTTACTTTCTTACCATTGTAGTAGTGATTCCAAAATCTCTTAGTAAATTTGGTTTAATAGCCAGTTGTAAATCCTCTAACAAGGTGATAGTTCTATTGAGTTATTCTAAAGACCTCTTACAAGGCCACTCCTAACATGGTGGTTAAATTCTCTAACAAGGTCACACCTAACAGTGTGTTTTGTAACCTTTAACTAGGTTGGCTCCTAACATGGCTCACTTTAGAAGAGTGAAAATCAATAGCTAGTTACTTGGTGGTTTTTCCCATATTGGGTTTCTTCATTAAATTTGGTGTCTCATGTGTTCATGTTATTTCTTTTCTGCTTTCATGTTAATCACTGTGAATGTTTTAGATCAGTAATAAGTGGATCACGTTGCTTTAATCGAGTTACAACAATTTCTATGTGTTTACTAAACAACAATAGTAATCAATTTTATTGTTAACATCAAAGGGGTCTAAAATATTTTTTTGGTAACTAATTCACCCCCTCTCAGTTACTCCTTCTATATTTCCAACACTCCATAGGGTAAAAATTGAGTCAACGCTACATAAGATCCTAAACCCCCTAGCCTTCCTCACTTTCTCTAGTGCTTAGATCTAGACCCACACCTTTGTAGTTGTCCCCTGAGTGCAACTACACTCCTTGATTTGTGCTTACTCTAGGTCCCTTGAAAATTAACAACAAAAAAGGTTAGCACTTAATGAGGGTGCACACATGTGCACCTCCAAAAGGTTTGAATGTGTACACATTGCAAACTCTACACATGCCTAACCTAATAAAAAGGCATAAAAGACAATGAACTTCAACACTATGAAGGTGGACACATGCACACCTCCACAAGGTACACATGTGAGTACTTTCTCACATTCAAAAAAATAAAGACAAAACAAAAGCCTTCAAGGAAAATAAAAGTGGAAATATGCACACCTCCACCATTTATGGATAAACCCATAAAAAAACTTTAGGATTAACTTTTACCCCCCAGATTGCTATGTGTAGTGCGCACCTCACATAGGTGCACACATGTACAAGTGCACAACTATGTGTAAAAGCCATTCTAGGGTTAAATCAGTGCACTTACAAACTTGTAAAGGTGTGCAAGGTGCATTGAAGTTCATGCTAGGGGATTTAACTACTTTTTTTCATATTTTGACTAATTTTGACCTATTTTGGAGTCAATTGGGGTCTATTTTAGATTAAGTTTTAACCTTCTAACTAATGTCTATTTTTCTTGTGTAGATAAGATGGCATCATCATCCTCTTCAATGGTGGAAAAGATGACTTTGAAATTAGTCACATTAAAATATCAAGGGACACCAAGGAATTCAAATTTTCAAGATAGACACACCAAGATTAAAGATACAAAACTCAAACATATTGATCGGAATGCATTCCTCACAATTTGTAATAAATCTAAAGAGAGATATACAATGCCATTAGCACTCATCCAATAAGAATTGGTCATTGTAGCATCCCACCCAACATCAATTGAATCCTTAGAACTAATAAAAACCCTTATAGAACACTATGTGACTGAAGAGAAGGTTGATAAGAGTATTGCAAGAGAGATAGTTCTAGACCTTTGATCCTAGAATGTTGAGAAAGCTTTTTACATTCCCAATGTTGACCAGTATCTATTAATATCATATGATGGAGAAGAATTATGGTACAAGGATAATTTGAAAGAAGCACATGAAGTAGTTCAACCCTCCTTCTTAATTAAAAGAATTCTAGTGGGCTATAGAGTGAGCATGGTTGATATGACAAGGGGATATATGAAGCACAATATTGGATTTGTAATTATTCTATTAAGGAGAGTTAAGGGCGTCTTAGCAATAGATTACCTTTAGATCTAGATGGTACACTTTATTGAAACCATAAGAATGACAAAGATGCCAATTGATTGGGATACCATCATAAGTGCCAACTTGGATGAGAAATTAGTAGCCATCAAAGCTGACCCATGCTTTTATATGACATCATACATGGTGTATTTATTGGCAGCTAGAACCATAGATTAACTTTTTAGGATCCCTTTTCAAAGTTCCCTTTGAGATGAAGCCCAAAAATGTCAACTCTATCAACATAAATTTACATTTTTCAAGATTGATTGCTAACTTCTTTTCATGTAGCCTTTGAAGGACTTAAAGTGTTTCATATGTTCTTCCTCAGTGTTGCTAAAGATCAATATGCCATCTAAAAAGACCACTACAAACTTACCTATGGAATCATGAAGCACTTCATTCATCAATCACATGAAGGTGCTAAGGGAATTGCTAAGACCAAATGGCATGCCAAGCCATTCATACAATCCTTTAGTGATTTTAAATGTTGTTTTCCACTCATCTCTAGGCCTGATCCTTGTTTGATGATAGGCTAACTTAAGCTCCATTTTTGAAAAGTAACATGCTCCACCAATTTGGTCTAATAGATCTTCAATTCTAGGTATAGGGAACCTATACCTTATAGTTATTTTGTTTATTGCACTAGAGTCATTGAAAAGTCTCCATTTTCCATCCTTTAAGGGGACAATACACTAGAGACTACACAAGGGCTGAGACTCTTTTGTATATGTCATTTTGGCAACAAATCACTAATTTGTTTAGACACCTCTGCATTGTGATCAAAAGTGAATTTGTAAGCAGCCTTGTTGGGGAAAGAAGCACTTGATATGAAGTCTATCTAATGTGAGATGTCCCTTAATAGTTAGTTTTAATCTGGTGTGTCCCCTGTATGTATTCCTTTGTACTTCTTCAGTAGACCATCAATTTCCTTTGACACTTCTTCAGAGATTACCTTCATCTTATGCTTGAGGACTATGACATACCCTATCTTAGAGTCTTGGATAGTGTCTAAGATTTCTTTCTCTCCTGCTATTATGACTAATTATTCTTTAGTCTTCTTTTGGTGAGGGTTAGGGAGAGGGTGTAGGTTATACTTATGACTATTTTGATTAATTTGATACTTATTTGTCACACCATCATGCTTGGATTTAAGGTCATACTGCCATGGAGGCCCTAACAAAAGGTAACATGCATCTATTTCCATGGCATTGCAAAGGACTATATCCTTGTAGTCTTTGATTAAAATTTCTACTCAAGTCTATTCATTTGGGTGGGGTATTTTCTCCAAATTTAATTTATCTACCATTTCCTTAGATACAAGATTTTGAGTAAAACTAGAATGAATGAATACTTTTAATACCTTTCCATGAGTTTTATAGTTGGTCCTAAAAAGAGCCTTTCTCTAAGGAAGCTCCACTAGCATGGGTGCTTGATTCAATGTCCTCTTCATCATGAGAGTATCCCCTTTTTCACCAATAATATCTCTTACACTTTTATCATCATCTTTTTGGACAATATTTGTTCTTCTCTCTCCTTGGTTATTCTACTTCCTAGGGCACTTTTTGGTATAGTGACCCATTTAGTTACAATTCTAGTAGTTGATCTACCCATTATTTCTTCTACCATTTCTGCCTCTTCCATTATCTCTCCTTGTTGCAAGCACAAATTCTGATGATATTTTGATGGGGGAGTATTGTAGAAATGTTACTTTAATGATATGTTACATTCATGACTGAGTTTGTCATCAAAGATCAACATAGTAGTTTTTTATGGTATCTGATAGAAGAATAGCAGAAAGATCAAGTTAGTATAGATGACTAGTTGAGTATTTAACTATTTGAGATTATGAGAGATACTTTTGAGTATTTTGCATATGTAGTTAACATTAGAAGATGGAATGATAAGTATGGAAGAAGTTATGTAATTTTTTTGTGATGCTTGTTCTAAGATAGAGTTTACAGAGGCATGTTCTAGTAAACTTGTTATATCTCTTAGTAGAATTTTTATTCTAAGAATTGAGGTTGAGGATGTGTAGAAGACATATTGGTGATGATATGGTTATGTTTTTTAGTCATAATATTGCATGTACAAAAATTTATTCAAGTTTCAAGGTAGAAGATTAATGCTATTGCTAAGTGTAACATATTATTAATGTGCTCCTATAATAATTAATTGAGAAGGTCTAACAACTGACTCAGGAAATTATTTTATGGACTTAGTATAAAGGAAGGACATTTTCCTTTATAAAGGAAGGACATTTTCCTTTATCATATGACATGGTTGATGATTGATAATAAGCAGTTGTAAGAGTGGAATGCAAAGTTGAGAAGAGCAGAACAAAAGTGAAGGGAACTTCATTATCGAGGTTTTCCTAAGTGATTTGAGGTTTGATATTTGGATCCAAGGTTTTTGGCCTAGTATACAAGGCCTAACAGTGATTGGTTTAGTTCACAGAATATAGGAAAGAAGAACATAATAGTAAATTGCATGTTTGAGCAGTGAGCTTTGTTCGAAACAATAGTCCACCAATATAACTAGGGGGGGGGGGGGGGAAGGGGTAAATCAATTATATAAAAATTATAATACACTTATCCTCTTAAACAATCTTGACCCTTCAACTAAAGTAAACAACCATAAAGAGAAGCACACAGATATATACACTAGATATGTTGACTAGGGAAACCCTTGATCAAAGGGAAAACCCTAGTGGCAATGATGCTTACAAAATGATGTACCAATATGAATATTCCTTATAGAGGATGGAACCTATTAGGAGTTGTGGAAGGTAGGTGAACCCACTGTCCAAATAGCTTCAAGATCAAATCGATGAACCCACTGTCCAATTGACCTCAATACTATTCCTTTCAGAATAATAGATGTGTAACAAGCTTTTACTTCCTCCTCTATCTAGTACATTGGAATCCTTCAGCTTCAAATCATGCAATTAGATTTGGAACTCTATAATCAGCAACAATAACCCTTAACTTATGCACATAGGTAGGTCACTCTACTTTTGTATCACATTTTCTACTCAACAATTCACAAGTCTTCTTTGCTCACTAAGTGAAAAGTTGAGAAGAGAAGAATGAAAGTTAAAAGAACTTCATTGCTAAGGTTTGATATTTGGATCCAAGTTTTTTGACCTAGTATACAAGGTCTAACAGTGATTGGTTTAGTTCATAGAATAAAGGAAAGAAGAACATAATAGTAAGTTCATGTTTGAGCAGTGAGCTCTGTTAGAAACAATAGTCCACCAATAACACTAGGAGGGTGGGGGGTGAATCAATTTATGAAAATTCTAAAACATTTATCCTCTTAAATGATCTTAACCATTCAACCAAAGTAAAAAACAACCATAAAGAGATGCATACAAACAATTATACTAGATATGTTAAATAGGGAAACCCTTTATTAGAGGGAAAACCCTGGTGACAATGATGCCCACAAAATGATGTATTAATATGAATATTCCTTGTTAAAGGATGGACCTTGTTAGGAGTCTATTATAGTATTTAGTACAAAGAGTCCCTATTAGGAGACTTTGAATCCCCATTAGGAGTTGTGGAAGGCAACCAAACCCATTGTCCAAATGGCTTCAGGATCAAATCAATGAACCCGCTGTTCAATTGACCTCGGTACTATTCCTTTCAGAATAATAGATCTGTAATAAGCTTTTACTTCCTCCTCTATCTAGTATATTGGACTCCTTCAACTTCAAATCATGCAATTAGATCTAGAACTCTGTACTTAGTAACAATAACCTTAATGTTACTTACACACATAGGTAGGTCACTCTAGTTTTATATCACATTTTCTACTCAACAATTCACAAGTCTTCTCTGCTCACTATGTGCAAAGTTGAGAAGAGTAGAACAAAAGTGAAGAGAAATTCATTGCTGAGGTTTTGCTAAGTGATCTGAGGTTTGATATTTGGATTCAAGGTTTTTGACATAGTAGACAAGATCTAATAATGATTGGTTTAGTTCATAGAATAAAGGAAAAAAGAACATAATAGTAAGTTGCATGTTTGAGCAGTGAGCTCTGTTAGAAACAATATCCCACCAATATAACTGAGAGGGGGGGTGGGGGGTGAATTAGTTTATGAAAATTCTAAAACATTTATCCTCTTAAAAAATCTTGACCATTTAACCAAAGTAAACAACAACCATAAAGAGATGCACACATACAATTACACTAGATATGTTGACTAGGGAAACCCTTGATCAGAGGGAAAACCCTAGTGGCAACGATGCCCACAAAATGATGTACTAATATGAATATTCCCTATTAGAGGATGGACCCTATTAGGAGTCTATTACAATATTTAGTACAAAGAGCCCCTATTAAGAGACTTTGAATCTCTGTTAGGAGTTGTGGAAGGTAGCTAAACCCACTATCCAAATAGCTTTAGGATCAAATCAATGAACCCATTGTCCAATTGACCTTGGTACCATTCCTTTCAGAATAATAGATGTGTAACAAGCTTTTAATTCCTCCTCTATTTAGTACATCAGACTCTTTCAACTTTAGATCATGCAATCAGATCTGGAACTCTACACTTGGTAACAATAACCCTTAAGGTTACTTACACACATAGGTAGGTCACTCTAATTTTGTATCACATTTTCTACTCAACAATTCACAACTCTTCTCTACTCACTATGTGTAAAACATAGAAAACATCTTTCCTTTATACCATGCTCAATAATAAATTCTTGAGTCAACTTTTCACACATTTAATTAATGTTGTTAGCTCATAATTATACAAAAACTTTCATAGATGTAACTTCCATACATGTACACTCTCTGACATCATCAAAAGTTAGTATAATATCTCCTGTTGACTAGGCAACCCTTCACTACAGTTGTAATGAACTATAGCAATCATACAATAGGAACTACTTTTCTAATACTTTGTTTCCATATAGTTCTCTATAGGTCAACCATATCTTCCATACATTATCACATTAGGTTCTACATACTTTCCCTTGTAACAAATAAAAACTGTAGTATGTGTTTGTAACTGCACATCATCGGATAAGTAATATAATATTCTCAATATAAAAATCACATTCTACTATTCTGTCAATCTCTTACAAACTTGTTAGTATGTTGTCATTAATGAAAAACATAATTATAGATACATCATATCAATGTTTTGCAATGCTCCCCCATAGCATCTACATTCATGCTAACAAGCTCTTCTTGTAATTGAAATTGCATGTATGGGGAGTGGGCTCTTCTTCCATATATTGTACTACAACTCCTTACAAGGTTAGAAACTCCTAAAAGGGATTCAAAGTCTCTTGATACGAACTCCATGTACTATATGTTGTAATAGACTCCTAATAGGGTCGATCCTCTAACAAGGAATATTTATATTAGTACATCATCTTGTGGGCATCACTCCCACTAGGGTTTTCCCTCTGATAAAGGGTTTCCCTACCCAACATATTTGGTGTAATTATCTATGTGCATCTTATTATGGTTGTTGTTTATTTTGGTTAAATGGTTAAGTTTCTTTAATGAAGATAAATGTTTTAATTATTGTATAACTGATTCACCCCCTATCCCCCCTAGCCTACTTAGTTATCTTGGTGGACTATTGTTTCTAACAATTGGTATCAGAGCTTCAAGTCATTGAAGATAAAGTTTAATAACTTTGGGAGATCTATGGCAAGAATATTTAGAAAAGATAGTCTGAAGTTTGATGAAACAAATTATGACAACTAGAAAGAAAAGATGAATACACATTTTTTGTGTATGGGTCTGGGATATTGGATCTTAACAAAATTAGCAAAGACAATTATTGCTGAAAAGGATTTGGAAACTTGAACCAAGGCAAAAATACATCTTTTTATGTGTGACATGAGAGCTAGGGAAGCAATATTAACTATACTTCCTAAAATTGAATAAAATTAGGTAAAATCACTTGCTACTTCACATTTGATTTGGAAAGCTTTGGAAACTAGATTTGAAGCTTATGAACATTATAGGAAGTTGAGATTACAAAGTTGGATTTGTGCATTTCAAGATGCTAAAATGATGGAAGATGAATCTATAAGAACATATATATGTAGGATATCAGAAATTACTAATTATATTAGATCTCAAGGAGGAACCAAAGAAGATGATGAGGTTATGTCAAAAATACTGAAGAATCTAACACCACCATTTAAGTCACCAATTCAGATGATACAACTATTGATATCTTGTACCAAAGATTTCACAAAAGAGGCATTGCTTGGAAGACTTGATGCTGTTGAGAATGAACATAGATAGTCCAGAGAATTGACCAAAATAGAGACAACTTTTAGTGCCTTAAATATTTGACCTAATTTATCAAGGACAACAAGTGCTAGAGGAGATTTTGCTAGCAGCAACAGATCTGAAGAGGACAAAAAGATTGAAGAAGGAGTATCCGTTCTATTAATATGTGAAAAAGGAAGTAAGAAAATCTTTAAATGTAAGACTTTTGATGAATATGGTCATTATGCATCTAAGTGTCCTAAAAGAGAATTTTTTTAAAGAAATTACAAGCCTAGAAAAGATAGAGAGTGTTTGTATGCAAATTAAGATAATGATTCTAATGAACAAGCATTAAGTGCTAGTGATAAAGGAATTGGATTTGTGGTTATTAAAGAAGAAAGTCTAGAGAAAGTAGCTTTTGTGTCAATTAGATAATTGATAGTGGTTGTTCACATCATTTGATTGGTGATATGAACAAGTTTGTTAACTTCCAAAATCAGGATAGAGGAATTGTCAGAGTTGAAAACAATGCAAAATGCCAAGTTAAAGGTATTGGTTCTACAAGTCTTGATGGTAAAGCTAATACCTGGGATGTATATTTTGTTGATTGTTTAAAGCATAATCTTTTGAGTGTTATACAACTAGTAGACAAAGGTTATCAATTATAGTCCACAAATAAGACATGCATGATCTGAGATAAATATGGAAAGGTAATTCGAACAAGAATCAAGTCTAGAGGTAATGTATTTTAGTTAAATCCTAGTTAACTAACATGTTTGGTTGTAAGGGTAGATGACAGTTGGTTATGGCATAAGAGATTTTGTCACATAAACCTAGACAATATTGTGAAGAATAGTAATATGTTTGTAGTTAGAGATTTTCCTAATATTGTAAAGCCTACTGACATAATTTGCAAGAAATGTGTGTTGGGAAAGCATATCAGAACTTCTTTTCCATGCAAGAAGTTTACTACTATAGTGACGTTGGAGATTGTACACATGAATCAATGGTACTACTAAGACAAAAGGATTCTATGGTGAAAGGTATTTTATGATTCTAATTGATGAATTTTCTAGAATGATGTGGGTTGCATTTATTAAAGAGAAATATGAGGCATTTGATAAGTTTAAAATATTCAAGAATAGAGTTGAGAATGAATCTAGTATGGAGATTAAATATTTAAGATTATATAGAGGAGGAGAATTTACTTCAAATGAGTTTAACATGTTTTGCAAAGAAAATAGAATCAAAAGACAATTATCAATTTCAAGACCCCCTGAACATAATGGTATTGTAGAGAGAAGGACCAGGTTAGTTATAGAAGCTGCAAGAGCTATGTTAACTAAGAATGATGTATCCAATACATTTTGGAGAGAAGATATGAATAAAATAGTCTACACTGTGAATAGAGTGCAAGTCAGGAAAGACAAACAAGAACCCTTATGAACTATGGTTTGGTCACTCACCTATAGTTAAATATTTTAGAATTTTTAAGAGTAGGTGTTATCTCAAAAGAGGTGATGTTATTGGTAAGTTTGATTCTAGAAGTGATGAAGGTATGTTTCTTGGTTATTCATTGAAAAGAAAGGCATATAGATAATATAATTAGAGAACTAAGACTTTTATGGAAAGTGAAAATGTGAGAATTGATGAGAAATTTATGATACAAGAGAGAATAATTGATTATAATTTAGATGATGATGTTGTTACTAAGACAAGGAATGATGATTTATTTCTTGAGACTAACAATGATTTGTAGAATGAAAGAGAGCCAAGGCATGAACAAATCTTAGAACCTTTAGTGGAACTTAGAGTTGAGATAGTAACTCCTACTTCAAGAAAGAATATGATCAAGAATCACCCATTCGAGTAGATCATCAGAAGCAAAGATAAAGTTTTGGTGACACAAAGCAGAGTCAATGAAAAACTATGTTTGATATCTCAAGTTGAACCTGAGAATGTAGATGAAGCATGAAAAAATGATCATTGGAAAAAAGTTATGAAAGAGGAATTGGATTAGATAGTAAAGAATGAGACAGGAGAATTGGTCCCCAAACCACTAGACAAGAATGTGATAGGGATTGAATGGGCATTTAGAAACAAGATGAATGAACAAGGTGAAGTTGTAAGGAATAAACAAAGATTGGTATGTAAAGTGTACTCATAGCAATAAGGGATAGATTATGAAGAAACTTATGCTCTAGTAGCTAGAATAGAAGCAGTATGATTATTCTTAGCCTATGTAGCATAGTAGAAATTCAAAGTATATCAGATGGATGCCAAGTCAACATTTCTAAATGGAGAACATGAAGAAGTGTATATTGAGTAGTGTGAAGGAAATCCTTTGATAGATGATAAGGACATAGTATGCAGACTGAATAACTCATTGCATGGCTTGAAGCAAGCACCCAAAACTTGGTATGCGAGGTTGGACAAGCATTTGACAAAGCTTGGATATAGCAAAGGTACGGTAGATAGTAATCTATATTAGAAATAAATTGATGATGGTTTGATGATTTTGGTAATATTTTTTGATGATATCATATTTGGAGGAAATGATGAAGAAAGTGAGAAGTTTTCTGAGGAGATGAAGAAGGAATTTGAGATGAGTATGATAGGAGAAATGAAATATTTTCTAGGATTGTAGATTGTATAGAATAAAGAAGGAATCTTTATTTCTCAGACTAAGTATTTGAAGGATTTACTCAAAAGGTTTGGTTTGGAAAGATGCAAACCCATGTGAACATGAATGGTAACTGGACACAACTTATCTACACAGGATAAGACACCAACTAGTGAGAAGAAAAAGTATAGATCTATGATTGGAGGATTGCAATATCTGACGCACACAAGGCTAGATATAACAAATGTATTTGGAATTGTGCAAGATTCTAAGCTAATCCTAGAGACGCACATTATGGAGTAGTTAAAAGGATATTTAGACATCTAAAGGGAAAATCTAAGTAAGGATTGTGGTATGAAAGATCAAATGATTTCACTCTAAGTTCTTATACTGATGTTGATTGGGCAAGTAGTATGGATGATAGAAAGAGCACCAGTGGTGCAGCCTTCTTTCTTAGAGGGAAATTGGTTTCTTGGCACTACAATTGTATGTGTTTCATCTTTGAATGTAGAGGATAATTCTTCACAAGATGAATGGCACTCTAACTATCTATAAAAAAAGAATTATCCTTCTGAGGGTGTCCCAATTCTTCTAGGAAAAATTGAAGCCATATCATTTCCTTGGCTTCCATTGTAGCACCAACATACTTTGCCTCTATAGTGGATAAAGCATTAACCTTCTAAAATCAAGAAACCCAGCTCACTGTTGCCCCACCAATAGTAAATAGATAACCTATAGTACTCCACATAGTATCAATATCCCCTACCAAATCTAAGTCAATATAGCCCTCTACAATAAGTAGTAGAGCCCCCAAAATGTAGACACTTACTAGATCTTCCTCTCAAATATCTAAGAATCCATTTAACTGCATTCCAATGCTCAATTCCTGGATGACTCATATACCTACTAACAACTCCCACCACATGTCCAATATCTAGCCTAGTACATACCATAGCATACATTAAGCTTCCTATAGCTCAAGCATAAGGTACCATTAGACATTTTATCCTCCTCTTCTTGTGTCTTTGGACACATCTCCTTAGTCAACTTCAAATGACTAGGTGAAGATGTGATGATAGCTTTAGCATTCTCCATAGAGAAATGTTGCAACACTTTCACAATATAATCAGCCTAAGATAATGTCAATTTCCTATTCTTCTTATCTCTACAAATATTCATACCAAGGATTTGTTTCTCTACCTCCAAATTCTTCATATCAAATGCATATGCTAACTAGCATGTCAGCCCCTTAATGTGATCCATGTTAGACCTAGGTACAAGCATATCATCAACATATAAACATAAAATAAAGTAGTTGTCATTACTAAATGACACCTACTATATCCATGCTCATGCATAAAACTATCAAATTTTAGATACCATTGCCAAGATGCTTGCTTCAAGCCACATAAATTTTTTTTCAATCTACACACTAAGTTCTCCTTACCTTTGACCTTAAATCCCTGTGGCTATGTCATATATATCTCTTCATCCAAATACATTTTACAATATAAGGACATTTTTGGCTTTTCGGGCATTTCCCCTAAAAACCCCCACAGGGGTATTTCCCCTCATCCCCACCTTGTACTACGATAAGGAACACACCTAGGGCATTGTCCCTTGACTCTGTCTTGGGGGTGTTGCCCCCAAACCCTCATAGAAATAATATGATGAAAAAACCACATTGAATAAACCTTGGAGTCTGATTAGGCTCTACATCACAATAAATAGATCATAATTTTATTGAAGTGTAAGCTCTTAACCTGAGAGCAATAAATGCTAACCAAATTTCTTGTAGAGACAAACAATTCAGGAAAATGGATTAGGACAAACTATCACACCCAATGGAATGACTATGGTAGATTTCCTTGAATTTTTTTGACCTGTACTCCTATTATAAATGTAGATTAATCATCTAAATATAATATAAGAAAGGAAGAAGAGATGCACATTAGGGAAAATAGAATTGCTTTAACTATTAGACTTAGGTGAAATGAAATCCAACAAGTTTCTAATAGATTCATCGAAATTTATTCTTCAATTCCCAATGAAACTACTTTTAACATGCCATGGAACAAACAAGAGGAGAAGAAAAACCACACATGAAAAAGTAAATGGAATTATGTATACTATAAATACCATGGTGAAATGGAAACCACAATATGGTACATGTAATCATTCATCAACTCTTACTACAGAAATAATATATGAATTGAATGGGAAATAAAAAATTAAGAGAAAATTAGGTAAATGAAATTACATAGCCAATTCACTATCAAGTTTTCTGACCTCAACATTATTAGAAGAAATTAGATTTATAGCTTTCTGTCATTCCTCTATTCTGGCAGTGCAATAGTCACACTATAGAAAGAAAATATGAATAAAACATGTAAATATCTAATTTTCTACATGGTATGGATGTGTGGCATCTTTCCCTATGATGATCTTGATCCCATGGCACCTCTAAGAATACCTAGCAAACCTTTAGCTTCATGTAACTTTAGAAATGCTATGAAAATTTTCATTTCCTTCATATTTTATTGTTAGTATCAAATCCATATAATTTGTATCTCAACATTCATAGTAGGTTTAAATCTCCACCATTGATCTTGAATCAATAGTCACAATTAAAATGTAGCTACTCCATTTTACTTTCCCTCTAATTAAATCAATGATTGTCACATTTTCATGTTCCCTTTGTGATAGAGTTGTGATTGAACAAGGGTCATCTATCTTCCAAATCTTAAGCACTTCCTTTCTTCTCTAGCGGGTGCACCTTTGCACATACATCATCATCTTGCAACATCTTAGGCTTGCCTTCGCTTCTGACATGCAACAACATGTGGTACCTTTGTAGGAGATTTTTTGACATGAGCTTTTACTT
This sequence comes from Cupressus sempervirens, assembly GCA_028749045.1. Lineage (NCBI taxonomy): Eukaryota > Viridiplantae > Streptophyta > Pinopsida > Cupressales > Cupressaceae > Cupressus > Cupressus sempervirens. The sequence goes on from CM053793.1 coordinate 734,145,462, forward strand.
GCAAGAAAACCTCCCAAAATGAAAAAGTGTCTTGCTTGGTTTATCGCTATAACACATAGTGATGTCTCATTTCCATCACTCATTGCCACAAGGTATAACTGCTCAATCCAAGCTCTGATGGGATCATCATGATGAAGGGTGCTCCCCTTAATACCATAAACCATAATAGAAACAAAGCAATAATAAAAATTGCAAGAACAAAATATGGACATCTTATTTGTGCTACAAATGCAGAATTATAGAATTCATAAGTACTATATGCTAACCCAAATGGGTGCCTTCATTATAGTAATCTATAATGCAATATACCAACTATCACTAGAGTTGTTCTAGAAAATTTTTGGGCCTTTCTTAAAAAGGAAATTTTATGCCACCTCGGAAGGTTCTAAACATTGAAACTTAATACCTAGGGTCAACAAACCTTGATAATACATATAGAGTTAGCCAAATACATCTTTGACAATTATTTTAGATATTTTGGGTATCCCAACTTTGAAAGGCCACAAATCATGAACTGTCACTCCAATTGGCTACTATAATCACTTTTTGAAAATGCCCACTCATGATCTATAGGCTTAGAATGGTGCATGTGCCCTTTCATCGAGTTTTTGGATCTCATCCAAGCACTCTAAGGCCTCCAACAGTGAGCTTGAAGATTTTTCTAAAAATATTTCTACCAAAAATTTTTAGCATCTTCTTTGATACTTAATGTAGAGCAATAAGATTTTAATGGTAGGCTTACAACTCTAAAATGAACCTTCATGTAGAAAATGAGAACATTCTGAGCTTGTATCAAGATATTATTAAAAATAGCAAGTTGCCATAAATAGTAACCACCCTATCTACTAGTCCTTATTAAAATAGAAAAGACTAAAGAGAAAATATTTTTGGGTGATGCAAGATTGCTCTAACACCCAAGATGCTCTTGCATCAGATGGCCAAGGTAATTTGAGAAGTGACTCTATCATGTCTTAGGTGTTTAATGGAAAACCAAGATGGTGAACTTCCTCCCTTGCTAGTCATGATGAATCCTCTACTAGCATCCCTTTCCATTTGACTAGGTATTCCTCATAAGTTTTTTTCCTTATACTTTTTCCCATGCGACTATCCAATATCTCCTCAATCTCCTTTGTAGTTGAACTAGCTGCTAGAATACTCCACTATGCTTTTGCAGCTTCATCTCCATCACCTCCTTCATAATACTCTATCATATCTAAAATGTTAAATACTGGTGATATATTCAATTCAACAGGCAATTGCAATTCATAAGCATTTCCAAAATCATGCCTTTTCACTATCTTGCATGGTCTAAACTTCTTCATCTTCAGCTTATTATATGTACCCACTGGAAAATTCTCCTTTCCTCAATGAACCATGACTTCATCTCGAATCTAAAATTCCTTATACCTCATTTTCACATGTGACTTAGCCTTATAGCATGTATTCATCTTTATGATGTGTTTCCTCACCTCCTCATGGATGTTCTTCAAATATTTAGAAAATTCTTCTGCTTTGAAACACTACTTATCTCTCCTTTATCTAACTTTCTCAATTTAGAAGAATTTCTAGGACTACTCCCATATACAATTAGGAATGGTGATTTACCATTCCTCCTATTGATTAAATTATTATATGAAAATTCAGCGTGTGGTAAAATCATATCCCATCCTTTTGGCTTATCTCCAACTAAGCATCTGAGCAAGTTTCCCAAACTACAATTCACAACTTTTTTCTATCCATCAGTCTATGGATAATGTGATGAATTGAACCTCAAATCTATCTTCAAGTTCTTCCACAATGTATTAAAAAAAATCCAATAAATTTGGTATATCAATCTGAAACTATACTATTTGGTAGACCATGTAGTCTTACCGCTTCTCTGGAAAATAACTCTACCACATGAATAACATCACTAGTCTTCTTGCAAGGAATGAAATGTGCCATGTTTGAAAACTTGTCAACCATTACAAAAATAGAATCATGCCCATGCTGTGTCTTTAGTAATCCAAGAAAAAAATCCATGCTGATATCCTCCCATGACTTCTCTAGTACAAGTAATGGCTAATACAACCCTGTATTCTACTTTACTCCTTTCACCATTAGACATACTCTGCAACTCTATACAAAATTCATCACATCTTACTATAACTATGGCCAATAATAATTATCAAAAACTAAAGCTATGGTTTTATCTCTGCCAAAATGTCCAACCAATCCTTGACTATGTTTCTCCTTGATGAGATTCTCTCTCATTAAACTTCTAGGAATGCACAACTTGCTTCCTTTGAACAACATACTATCCTAGATCACAAAATCCAACCATTTTGTCTTGTCAAGTGTAACAAGTTTTGTATAAGCCTTCCATCCTTCACCAAAATTAGGATCAAGTATATATTTCCTTTGCCAAGGATGGATGATATTATGGACTATTTGAGTGGAGCTAAGTAGTTCACAAAGATAGATATGAAGAGAGGGTACCATCAAATTTGTATCAAAGAAGGTGATGAGTGGAAGACTATTTTCAAGACCAAATAAGGACTTTACAAGTGGTTAGTCATCCCTTTTGGGATAACCAATGCTCCAAGCACTTTCACAAGGATCATGAGTGAGGCACTGAAGGAGTTTCTGAGTAAGTTTTTCATTCTTTACCTCAATGATATTTTGATCTTTAGTAAGACATTGGAGGAGCATTTGATTCATATTTTTAAGGTGTTTGATAAGTTGAGGGAAGAAAAATTGACAATAAACTCAAAGAAGTGTAGTTTTGTCAAGAAGGAGTTGGTATACATGGGATTTGTAGTCTTAGAAAAAGGTCTAAAAATAGATAAAAATAAAGTTAAGGCTATCCTTGAATGGCCTTCTCCAAGATAAGTGTTGTGATTTGAGCATTGATGGTAAATGTACTAGAAATCTTCTTACAAGCTAGAGTTGTTGTTGCACCAAAAGATCGACTTGTCAATGCCTAATACAACCATTAGACTTATAGAACATAGGAGGTGGCTAAGCCATGTCATGAATTTTGAAGGGGAACATTTGTGGTTAGTCCAAAATTCCCCCTTAGCATTACCTGAGGAAAGTCAAACCTATGAACAAGCTCTAATACCACTTGTTACAAGCTAAAGTTGTCATTGCACCAAAAGATTGACTTGTCAATGCCCAATACAACCACTAGACATATAGAACACAAGAGGTGGTTAAGCCATGTCATGAATCCTAAAGGGGAACATTGGCAGTTAGTCCAAAAAATCTAGTGTTAGAAATTATAGTCATAATGTTCAAGCTAAAGAGGCAAAAACATTTGTGTCCATACCATATTTCTTGGGTGAAAGATGACCACAAAGTCATGGTCAATGAGCAGTGCTTAGTGAAGTTCAAGATTGGAAGCTACCATTATGAGGTACTATGTGATATCATACCTATGGAAATATGAAATATGTTGTTGGGTAGGTTGTGGTACTTTGATAAGCATGCTATACACAATGGGAGAGCAAATACCTACACTCTAACCAAAGATGGAGTGAAGCATAAAATGAAGCCTATGAAGGATAAAGAAGAAAAGCTATGTAGTGCTGCCAGAATATGTTTGCTTGATGGAAAATAGTTCCTCAAAGGTATGAAGCATGAGCATATGTATTTTTCTATAATTTTGAAACATGGTAAAGAAGAAGTAGAGGAGGTACCTACAAAAGTTGCACATATGTTGGGATAATTTTTTGATATTGTATCAGATAATGTACCTGATGGATTTCTCCAATGAGGAAGATTAGTCACCAGATGGATTTGGTTCCAAGAGCCAGTTTTTTCAAAAAAGTTAATGCACAAAATGATACCAATAGAAAGTAAAGAGTTGAAAAGACAAGTTCATGAGTTGTTGTAGAAGGGTTTGATTCGAGAGAGTCTCAGTCCATGTGTTGTAGCAGTTGCATTAGCACCAAAGAAGAATGGAGAATGGAGGATATGCATAGATTCTTGCACTATCAACAAAATCATGATCAATTATAGATTTCCATTACCAAGGATGGATGATACTATGGACTATTTGAGTGGAGTTGAGTATTTCACAAAGATAGATCTAAATAGTGGCTACTACAAGAGTCATATCAGAGAAGATGATGAGTAGAAGACTACTAAATTTGAAGTTCTCACAAAGATCCCTTGGTCTACTGGTGAAGTTGAAAGGCTCACAAAGAGCCCACTAGGGATCAAGTCTTGGTAAGTGTAAGGCCCTTGACATCTCAAATGGATGAGGTTAGGATCATGCCCTAGGTGAATTTGGTGGAATGGATACCCCTCACTCTTTTTTTATCTAGATACAAAGTGTTGAGTTCCTTGAATGCAGCCACCTCTATCTACATTTCTTTAGACAAAAAATTTCTTCTACTAAGAGCATCTACAACTTTACTAGACCTCCCACTCTATGTTTCCAAACAAATGTATACCTCTACAAAAAATCAACTGACTTCAAATGCCTCTAGTTCAATTTTCCTTGACTATTCAAATATTGCAAAGCTTGATGATTAGTATACAAAATAAACTCCTTAGGAAGAAGATAGTGTCTCCATTTCTTCAATTCTTGAACTATAGCATAAAATTCCTCATCACAAAAATAATATTTTATTTTTGTATCATTCAACTTCTCACTAAAATAAGCAACAGGTCTACCTTCTTGGCTCAAAATAGCTCTTATTGTAGCACCACTAGCATCACAGTCTACTTGAAATACCTTTTTAAAAAGGAAGTGCTAAAATAGGTTGCTAAGTAACTTTCTATTTCAACATATTAAAACTCTTATATGCTCCTATAGTCAACTTAAATTCTTTCTTATCCCCTCTCATTTTTTTAGTCAAGGGTCAACAAATACTGCTCAAACCTCTTATGAACTTTCTGTAAAAACTAGCTAGTCCATGAAAAGATCGTACCTCTATTGTACTCCTTGGAGTAGGCCATTCAAGGATAGACTTCACTTTCTCTAGGTCTATTTTTAGACCTTCCGCTAAGACTAAAAATCCTAGGTATGCCAACTCCTTTACAAAACTACACTTCTTCAAGTTTATCAACAACTTTTCTTCCCTCAACTTATCAAACACCTTGTAAATATGAAGCAAATGCTCCTCCATTGTCTACTAAAGATCAAAATATCATTGATCTAAACAATGAAAAATTGCTTAGAAACTCCTTTAGTACCTCATTCATGAGCTTCATGAAAGTGCTCGTAGCATCGGTTAGCCCAAAAGGCATGACTAACCACTCATATAGTCCTTCTTTGGTCTTGAAAGTAGTCTTCCACTCATCACATTCTCTGATACAAATTTGATTGTACCTAGTTTTCAAATCTATCCTTTTGAGATAGTCAACTCCACTTAAACAATCTATAATATCATCCATCCTTGGTAATGGAAATTTGTACTTGATTGTGATCTTGTTGATAGTGTGAAAGTCTATCCACATCTTTCATTCTCCATTCTTTTTTGGTCTAGTATGGTTGGTACAACACATCAACTTAGACTCTCTCAAATCAACCTCTTATGCAACAATTCATGAACTTTCCTATTCAACTCTTCACTTTCTACTAGTGTCATTCTATGCAATGCCTTGTTTGGAAAGCTAGCTTTTGGAACCAAATCCATCTAGTGACTAATCTTCCTCATTGGGGGAAATCTATCAAGTACATTATGTTGGTTTTTTTCAACTATCAAGCAAAAAAATACTTAATACCAAGATAATGAAACTCACAAAATCTAAAGATTAGCTACTTCCCATTGTCAATCTTTATGGGCTTCTTATCTAGATCCAACTTCAACAAAATTAAGACTAATTTTCTACTCTTTACGCTTTGTAGAACCAAGGTGTGTATACCTAAGGGATGGAAGATTCTCAAAGTAAAACCATACATAGATTTAGTTCATTACATGACACTCTACAATAACACACATCCCTTAAAAGTAGATATGGTCACCATTCTTCTTATAAGTTTACACATAATTCTAGCCACAACAACTAACTACAATTCATAAGTTAAGTGTAAACAAATGTTGACCAGCATTGATAACTCTTTGAACAGTAAAAGAAAATTGATTTCAAATTTAAGCTTGATGCTTACTTATGATCTTTCCATATGAAAACTAAAATAATCAGATCAATGCCTTATCTATTGGGATTTAGAGTCTATTCAATTCATAGATCAGATTGATTACATTACAATCAATGTTATTATCAATTCTTATTGAAACTCATTCTTATAAACATCCATCCTATTACCATGGCTATGCTAACAATTTTACTGAAGCATTTACTTAATTCTTTGAATTAAAAGAAATACTAAATTGGCATAAAATTTAATTCAATTGCATTCAATTGAACACGACTTGCTCATATAGCTTCAAGATAACTAGATAACAAAATGGAGACAAGATTCAGCTAGACAAATATAGGGACAATTCATCTTTACATTCATGCCATTTTGAAAAGTTGTATACAATTGAATAAGATTCAAAATGACTCAAGATGAAACATCTAAATCCTATCAAGTTGATGTATTCTCATTAAACAATGGCCATTCAATTTTATCAACCAAATATACGAGAGCCTTTCTCAGTTTGTCCTTATACTGCACATTCAACTCTACATGTAAGGCCCACAATTTTCTCTTCTCCTCTTCAAAATCTTTAGCTGTATAATACTGTAACCTCTATGGTGTATCAAGAATCTCAATAAGGGGAGTGGATTGAAAGGGCTCTACTAGTGGAAAATTAAAACATTTCATTTTCTTCTCTTTTAGCTATGGCTTCATTTAAACTAGTTACTTCCTTATCTAGATGTGCAGCTTCTAGATTGGTAGTATCTTCCACCCTTTTCACAATCAAGTTACCTATCAATCCAGTATTATTAGGTTGAGAGGAGCCAATTCTAGATCCTTTCCTTATTGACCAAATAGCTAATGTAGCTTGGTCCTCACTAAATTTGGTACCTTTTATTTCTTTATTCCCTTGATCTTCTATATTTAATTTTCTGGAAACAAAATTAAAAACTAAGGCATATGCTATATCCCAATTGGGTAGTAGTAGAATACCAAATGATTTTTCCATCTACCTCCCTTCTTCAGGGGTTATATCTTGGAATTCTTTCATTATTTCATCTTTTATTTGATTCTGTATGGCTGCCTCCTCCATTTATGGATGCCATGTTCTTAGCTTATTGCACCTTTCCTCATATTTTCCCATATTTGTTCTGCATGCAAATTGGTAAAAGAATCTTATTCTAATAAAACTATAATCAGATAAAAATTCATGACTAGCCTATTCAATTACAAGATCTAGCTCCTTTCCTCTATAGTCTGCTGCTATCGATTCTAAGCTAGGAATTGGAGGTTCCTGCAGATTTCCTTTTTTCAACTTAACCTATGTGATGGATCCAATTTTCTCCATCTACTCCCTAGTGAGATATTCATCTCAAATTTGCAATGGGGATTATGTAAGTGAATGATTTTCAACTTAAGGTACCTATTCCCTTATTATCTTCTACATTTTAGGCAAGGATTCATCAGGTCTTTCCTCTAAGGATACACTAGTAGATGTTGCTATCTATTTCCCTTTATCTACAACACTTCTTTTGTTTTGAATTATATAATAACCAGGTCTTTTATGGAAAATCAATGGTCCTGTTCCAACATTCAGAATGAGTACCAATCTCCTCATGAGCTCTTTGGCTTTGTCTACATAACAATTGATAAGAAATTGTTTCTTCTCATTCATTGTTTCCATTATTTTAGGAAAAGTAAGCATGAGCTTAATTATTTTATTTGCCTCTATTTTTGCATTACCAAGAGGTGTTTAATCTTTGTCAAAACAATGAATAAATTCCAAAATTCTAGAAAAAACTCTCCACTTCTCCTTCTTGGTCTCTTGCTCCTGCAAAGAGAACCGTTGGTGTAAATAAGTATTTACTTATTACACTTACTTAAGTTTACTTAGGTTAATGCATTATTTAATTATTTTGCATCATTTTATTATTTTTATTTGTGAGACACTTAGGAGTTTGCACACCTTTTAAGTTGTCATGTAGACAACACAGGAGTATGCAACTCTATTTAAGCACATGTTGTCTACAACACTGTTTTGCATGTCACACCCTTGTAGGCTTATCCTCTCATCATCGCACTTACTTCTGTGCTTAATGGAGGATAATCCATATTTGGGGGACATGTGCTTGGTTGTATGACACATCATGATGCTAGCTTCTATGCATTCTAGAAGCTCTCCTGAGGCCTTTATATTCAGGCACTCCTAGTGTACTCTTATAATGAACCAGTTATTGAAGCTCTCCTGAGGCCTTTATATTCAGGCACTCCTAGTGTACTCTTATAATGAACCAGTTATTGAATACATTGTTATTTTGATCACACTCTCTCTCTCTTTTTGGTCTACTATGTGCTTGTGTTTGAGTTCTTAGTTCTTGGGTAAATATTTCTCTTAGGAAAATTCTTACATGGTATCAGAGCAACTTGGAGATTTTCTCATCACAAGTCGTTCGAGACCTCTTGCTTGCTTCATCACCTCAACCCGAATCCGGAGTGTTGCAAAAATTGGGAGTGTCTAGCACCAGATCTGACCTCGCCATTGAGTTCAGAATACTGAATCGATAAAAATTGACTATAAGCATGACCACCTTGGCTCAAAGTTGACCCTGAGGCAATTTTTTTTTGCAAATTGGAACCCAAAGGCCCCGATTTGCAGTATGGGTATGGTCTTTTGCAGATCTCATTGATTATTTTTAGATCTGTCTTTTTTTCTCTATTTTTTTCGAATAATTTTCGTGGGCATTTTTCTAATAATTTTCATATTTTTTTTTACGAAAATATTTTTGGATTTTTTTTTTTCCTATTAGAGAAATTTTTTCACAGACCCTGGCTGTCAACTCCTAGATCTGTATTTGGTGGAATTTTTATTCATTTTGCAGAGTTTATTGAAGTCTATGGGCCCCTCCAATATTCACCAACTAGCCTAAAGGGCCCCTCAACCTATAGTGGCCAACCCTCCAAACACCCCTGGTGAGCACTCACTGGTTACAGGCGGGCTTCATTTGCATTTCAATTCTGCTGGTGTTTGTTTTTACAAAGTGCTTTATGTGCTCTCCCACCAAATGTGGGATTAAACTCGAAACCCTCCGGCATTGCAGACTTTAGATTTTTGAACCCGCATTTGAAATTTTTGGCAGTCCCTTCAATATTCTAACCCGTGCAAGATTTCTAGGCATTCACTGCGATACGTCAGACGCTACAAAGTTTTTGATAGATCCACGTGTTTTGGCACCCTACGTTCTCAGTCTAGCATTGGTGAAGAAGTTCCTGGCTGCGCTCAGGTTTTTTGGTAGGGGTTTTAGCATTCTCCTACCCAAACTTCTGGCAATAACAGAGAAATTTGATGATGAATAAAGCATCTCCCATGCAGCAACCCTACTTTAAAACTTTGACAACTGCAAAAGGAATATTCTGCAAATTGTTTGCGATTTTTTGGCATCTGTTCCTTCTCCTGACTGTGTAAACACATCTCGCAACATCTTGCTAACTCAGCGCCATGGTGGAAACAATTAGCATCTGAGACTGCCACGTTGTCATGTGCAACTCGACATTTTCCACATCAGCGTATAGAGTGTCACGTGTATGTTTTGTACAAGTATGGATGTCCAACTCTATTGACACACCAGCTAGGAGTGCACTTTTTTTTGAACCCCTAGTTAAATTTGACACCCATTTGGACGTCATTTTATGGCATTTTAGAACTACTTTGACTACCATTTGATCGTCAAATTTAGACTCGCAGTTTCTCCTCCAGACCCCTCTACAAATTGCTTTTCAGTTTGACAACTTGACTTTGCGAGCCCATAATTCAGACATTTGGACTCCGATTCAGGTGAAATTTTCTTTGAAATTAGGTAGAATTTCTTGAATTTTCCAGTGGTGGTGTTTTTTTTTGGTTTTGGTGCATAGATTTTGTAAAATTTGTATTTTTTGTTGATTGTACCTGCATGATCCTACATTTTGCAACTTCAAAAGCTCCATATGGGCACATCTGGTCACTTTTTTAGGTTTCATTTTTTTTGAAAGTGTGTATTTATTTGTCTACTTTCCAGATCTGAAGTTAGATTCTAGGGTTATGTGGACTAATTTCTCACTTTTAGAATTAGGCCCTCTTTGGCATTGTAAAGCTTTGATTCTTTTTCAAAATTGTTGTAAATCTAAGCTACAGTGCTTAAGTGACAGATTTTAGCCTTATAAGGTAGTTATAAAAGAAAAATTAGAAAGTCCACTTTGTTCATTTTGACAAGTGGCCCATTGTAAACGCACTACTTATAAAGTGCCACCAACATCTTTTTTGGGGAGGTCTTTAGATTGAGTGAAAAGGGTGGGGGTGTACTATGTTTTTTGTGTCTCTCTATTGTGCTCTTTTCAATTCTACATCATGGGTTTTAAATGTCCTCCTCTAACTTCACGCAACTATTCTACGTGGAAAGATATTGCATGGAGTAGATTAATGGAAAAATGATATAGTTTATATGTTGATGGTACAATTACCAAACCTACTGATGCTAAAGAACTCATTGATTGGAGAAATATAGACTGACAAACTTTAGGTGTAATCAAGAGTTGTGTACATGGAGATCTTCTCTTTCACATTAAAAATTGTTCAGAATCTAAGGAAGCTTGGGATAAACTTGAACAGTTGTATGGTAAAGTAGATGAAGAAAAGGGATTTTAGATTGAAGATGATCTACTTCTCTTGGATCCTAAGAATTATGACACAATTCAAGATTACCTCATTAAAGTCAATGAGTATAGGGCACTTCTTAAAGATTGTGAAAATCCCATGAAGGATGACAGGTTGATTCATCACATCCTGAAGAAGCTACCTTCTGAGTACGCCAACTTTGTTTTGAGTTTTAATACTCATAGGTTGACCATGGGATCTTCTTACCAGAAGCCTTCCTTTGATGGATTTGCAGACATGTTGATTGTTGAACAATCTCACTTGGTGGATTTTGGCCTTCTCAAGTCATCTAAGACAAAAGCCTTAGTGGCTAGTGATGATCCCAAATCTAGTCAAGGGGGAAAAAACAAGAAGAAGAAGAAGCAGTGGAAGCAAAAAACACAATCTGAGACACAACATGACTCCTCTCAACAAGGAAATACTTCTTCAAATAGGAAAGGAATTAATGAAATATTATATCCTCTCATTCCTAATTATATCCTTAGGAAAATAGGGCTCATTATTTATGCAACAAAACTTAAGCCTAATTATAAAAATTAGCTGATAAAATCCCTTAGTATCACAAAAATGGGCATGAGACATAGCCATCTTATACTGGTCTAGAAACTGTTGAAAAGACAACTAACCACCTTTTGTAATTACAAAGTGGTGGGCTATAGTACAAGTTGGGAAAATTGAGCCTCTACTTCTTCTCCAAACAAGTTTCCTTCAATCCTCCTAGCTACCATAATATCTCAGCTATCCCTACTTTTAGAGGCACCTGGTAGGGAAATACATGAGGAGTCCCTTGGAAACCATAAACTCTAAAAATAGTTAAAACAAGGTATGGTATAATACCTCCCCAGTTATGTGATACTTTCAGCCCAATAGGATTATCCATTGGCCTGATAAATCCATTAGTGCCCTAGGAACTCTGGGATTGTCTCTTAATAAGAGGCACCTTAACCTTCAAGCAACGTACCTTTCAAACCTGACAAAACTAGCATTTTCTACATCCCATGTCATATTTGCACTCCATAATTGAAATGGTAGGGCTTCTCTCTCCTTTTCTCTATTCAAGGCAATTTCCTTCCCAAAATATGTCACACCTTTAAACAAGAACATATGCATTAGCAATGAGTAGTGACCAAAAGTTTTTCTACCTTGCCCTTGGCAATTCCACCAAGCCTCTATGGATTTCTTCTACTAAATAGGAGGCAAAATCAAAAAAAATATCAAAACCAAAAGAAGAAATTTGAGCCATCATATACATAAAACTTATAGGCATGACATTCTATTGATTCTCACCAAAAACCCTACGCAAAGTCATATATATCTCTATAGCCCGAGAAGTGAAATATTTCTTTCTAATAGGTTCCCTAGTAGATGTTGTGATTATTGGCAAGTTCCCAATTGTGGCTATGTGTTCCCTAAATGCACCTTGCCTAATCTTATCCATTTTTTATTGATATTCTTTTTCCAATTCTTGTAGGTCAATAGGTATATGATAATCTAAAAGTGGCTCAAGACCAAAAACTTCTCAAATTTTCTCAGGGCTTATTGTGATCATGTTAGTTTGTGGTTACTAATAAGAAAATTACTATACATACTTCATAAATTTTTTGGGGCTCAGGATTTTGGGTCAAGATGTAATTATTAATTATAACCCTAAACCAATAAAATACTTGTATAAAAGGGCTTAGGGTTAGGGATTGTTTCATAAGGTGATGCAAAAATTGGTTCTTGTGGTGGTGTTGAGCTATAAGGCATTACAGATTGTAATCAAGTTATTATCACTAGATTTTAATAATATTAGACTTGTTGTTTGGTGGACGTAGCCCAGGGATTGGGTGAACCACATTAAATATTGGTGTCTTGTGTGCCTTTTTTTGTGATCTATTATTTTCTAATATTGGTTATATTTGTATGTAATTGCTATTTCTATTTTTGGTTTAATCCTAAGAAGTGGTATTAGAGTGAAGTAATTATTTAGTTATCCTCTACAAGAAAGTCTCATAGTTGAGTGGAAGTCTCATGGTCGAGTGGGAGCAATGCAGATGAGGGTAAGTTGAGGGTTGATAGGTTTAATGGGCAGAACTTCCATTTATGGAAGATGCAAATGGAAGACTATCTTTATTAGAAGGATTTATGGAAGCCATTGGAAGGCAAAGCCAAGAATTAGGGATCTATATCAAATGATGAATGAGATTTTTTAGATAGAAAGACACTTGGAAGAATTTGTTTATACTTGGCACCATCAATGACATTTAATAGTACAAAAGTAAAGACAAAAGAAGAATTGATACAAATCATAGCAAAACTATATGAAAATCCCTCTACTTCAAACAAGGTATTTCTCACAAAGTGTTTATTTAATATGAAAATAGTAGAAGGCAGATCTATTGTAGATCATTTAAATGAGATTAATACTATTACTAGTCAGTTATCTTTTGTGGGTATCAATTTTGATGAAAAAATTAGGGCTCTCTTGATTTTGTTTTTTTTTGCCTAAAAGTTGGAATGGCTTGGTAATGGTTGTCAGTAATTGTGTTCCTGGATCTAGTACCCTAAAATATGATAATATGATCGGTGTTGTTTTGAGAGAGGAAACTCATAGGAAAACCTCAAGTGGATCTACATCAGAAAGTTCTTTGAATGCATAAAGTAGGGGTAGAACAACTAAGAGAGGAAGTAATTTTGAAAATTACAAGAAATCAAGAGGGAAGTCAAAGGGGAGAGGTCTCAGTCGAGAGGACTGAACAACTGCTGGTCCTATGGGAAACCGAGGCACAAAAAGAACGATTGTTGGAATTGAAAAAAAAATGAAGGAGATAATCTAGATGGAGACAATGAGGAATATGTGGTAAGTAACAAATTTGAAGAGGATGCTTTGCTTCCGTCATTAGAAAGTGTTGATGATTCATGGGTTTTAGATTCTAGTACTTCATTTCATGCTACACCTCATAGAGGTTATCTCATTGATTATGTAGAAGGGGATTTTGGACTTGTTTATTTGGGGGATAATGAAACTTGTTAGATTTTCAAAAAGAGAAAAATTAAGATTAAGTTGTAGAATGGGAATCATTGGCTACTACATGAAGTAAGACATGTTCCAAGGTTAATTAGGAATTTAGTTTTAGTAGGGTAACTCGGTAATGAGGGCTGTGTAGTTACTTTTAATGATAAACAATGGAAGGTTTCAAAAGGTTCCCTTGTAGTAAGCAAAAGGTGTAAAAGTAGACATCTTATATCTTTGTACAGGTCATATTGTAAATTCTGATACAGTGTTGTGGCTCAACAAACTTGGGCACATGAGTGAGAAAGGTATGAAGGTACTTCATTCAAAGAAAGTTTTACCAGGTCTAAAATATGTTAATATAGATTAATGTGAAAGTTGTGTGTATGGAAAAAAAAAAGAGAGTGAGTTTCTAGAGATTGGGAAGGAAAACAAAAAGGAGAAATTAGAGCTTGTGCATATAGATGTATGGGGATTGGCTCAGGAATCTTCCCTTGGAGGCTCTCATTGTTATGTTACATTTGTTGATGATGTAACTAGAAAGGCATGGATTTATTTCCTTAGAGAGAAATTTGATATATTTCAAATTTTTAAGAAATGAAAATTCTTGGTTTAAAATGAGACTGGTAAGAAATTAAAATGTCTTAGATCTAATAATGGTGGTGAGTATTGCGGTCATGAATTTGAAGATTATTGATCCACTAATGGTATTCATAGACAAAAAACTATTCCAAGGACTCCACAAGAAAATGGAATGCTTGAATGCATGAGTAGGACTATAATGGAGCATGCAAGGATTATCAAGTTGGATGCTAGGTTACCCTTATACATGTGGGCAAATGATATCAATACTACTGTATATTTGATTAATAGAGGTCTCTCTACTCCTTTGGGTTGTGGTATTCTAGAAGAAGCATGGATTGGTAAGAATGTGAGTTATTCCTTTCTCAAAACCTTTGGTTATGAAGCATTTTCTCACATAGATTCTAAAAATAGAACCAAGCTAGAAGCTAAGTCAAAGAAATTAGAATTTATTGGATATGGCATTAATAAATTTGGTTATAGGATTTGGGATTTTAAAAATCATAAAATTGTAGGAAGCAAGGATGCTATATTCAATTAGAAAGTGTTGTACAAAGATCTATTGCAGAAACATGAGAAGAAAGAAGATGATTATGTAGTGCTAGATGATACTTCAAAAGCTAATGTTCTAGTCATTCCTCATGATGTGCAACAACTATAACAACAAATACCACACACATTGATGAATGTTAGATGGACAACAAGGCAAATTACTCCATCCTTATATTTAATTTTACTTATCAATGTTGGTGAATCTATCAATTCTAGTGAACCTAAATGTTATAATGAAGCTATGTAGGTGGATACTAAGATTCAATGGGAGTTTGAAATGAAAGATGAAATGGACTCTTTGTTGAAGAATAAGACATGGGATTTCTACAAGTTGCCTGCAGGTAAAAAGGCATTAAAAAATAAATGGGTTTATAGGTTGAAAAAAGAGGAAGGAGGTAAGAAAATATTTAAAGCTAGGTTAGTTGTAAAAGTATTTGCATAGAAAAAGGGCATTGATTTTGATGAGATATTTTCTCTTGTTGTTAAGATGACTTCTATCGATACTATTTTACGTATTGCAGCTACTGAAGATTTGCATTTAGAACAACTTGATGTAAAAACAAAATTCCTTCATAGTGATTTGGATGAAGAGATATATATGGCTCAACCATGAGGATTTGAGGTCAAAGGTAAGGAGAACTTAGTGTGCAAATTGAAGAAAAGTTTATATGGCTATAAACAAGCACCTCGGTAATGGTATCTGAAATTTGACAGTTTTATGCATGAGCATGGATATCATAGGTGCCATTCAAATCATTGTGTTTACTTTAAGAGGTTGAATTATGACAACTACATGATTTTATGTTTTTATGTTGATGATATGCTTGTAGCTGGGTCTAACATGGATCATATTAAGGGGCTAAAATTTCGATTAGCACATACATTTACTCTAAAGGATTTGGGGGTAGAAAAAAAATCCTTGCTATGAAGATTTTCAGAGATAGGAAGTATAGAACATTGACACTATCTCATGCTAATTATGTGGAGAAGGTGTTGTAATGTTTCTCTATTGAGAATGCTAAAGTTGTCAGCACACCTTTACCTAGTTATTTGAAGTTGACTAAGGAGATGTGTCCCAAGACACAAGAAGAGGAGGATAAGATGTCTAAGGTACCCTATGTTTCAGCTATAGGAAGCTTGATGTATGGTATGGTATATACAAGGCTAGATATTGGACATGCAGTGGGAGTCATTAGCAGGTATATGAGTCATCCAAGAATTGAGCATTGGAATGCAATGAAATGGATTCTCAAATATTTGAGAGGAACATCTAATACGTGTCTACACTTTGGGAGTTGAACTACTAATTTATAGGGCTATTTTGACTCAAAATTGGCAAGGGATATTGATACGAAGCAGAGTACTATAAGTTATGTCTTTACTATTTGTGGTGCAAGTGTGAGCTGGTTTCTAGGTTATAGAAGGTTAATGCATTATCCACCATAGAGGTAGAGTATGTTGCTACTACAGAGGCAGAAAAAGAGATGATGTGGCATTAATTCTTCTTGGAAGAATTGGGACATCATCAAAAGGATAATTATTATTTTATAGATAGTCAGAGTGCTATTCATCTTGTGAAGAATTCAGCCCTGCATTCCAAGACCAAACACATACAATTATAGTACCATTTCATTTGGTCAATTTTGGAGGATGGACAATTAAAGCTGGACAAGATACATACAGATGAAAATCTAATGGATATGTTTACCAAGGTAGTGACAAGGGAGAAGCTAAACTCCTCTTTAGCTTTGGTTGGTCTTCTAGACTAAACATGAATAGAAGAATAGTAGAGTCTAGGGTGGTTTGATCTAGTGGAAGCCTCATGGAGTAGTGGTATAGCTACAAGATCAGTCTCCAAGTGGAAGATTGTTGTTTAGTGTGGAGCTTGATCAGTCCCCAAGTGGAAGATTATTAGTTTGTGGTGATTGATTTGGAAAGTACTGTAAATACTTCATAAATTATTTGGGGCTGACATGTAATTATTAATTATAACCCTAAAGCAGTAAAATAATTGTATAAAAGGGCTTAGGGTTAGGGATTGTCTCATAAGGTGATGCATAAATTGGTTCTTGTAGTGGTATTGAGTTGTAAGGGATTATGAATTGTAATCAGGTTGTTATCACTAGATTGTATTAATATCAGACTTATTGTTTGGTGGATGTAGCCTAAGGATTGGTTGAACCACATTAAATCTTGGTGTCTTGTGTTCTTTTTTTTTGTAATCTATTATTTTCTAATATTGGTTATGTTTGCATGTAATTGTTATTTTTATCTATGGTTTAATCCTAACAGATTAGACATTCACCATCCAACCTTCTCACTACTTTGATTGTTGGGTCATAATTTTTGGCAATAGCTACTACTAGGTCATAATCCATAAAAGCACTAGGGACCACTAGTTTTCCCAAGTCAAGGTTTGAAATATTCCAATGAGGAGCAAATAATTTTTTTTTCTTCTGAAAACCATTTTTTGAAAAGGAAAAGCCCTATTTGAGAAGTTTTGGTATCTCTAACCCAATTTCACTTATCATATAGTTTGTCAGTAATCTTGAGTCTAGGGTTCAGAGAGATTAATTTTTTCACTTGAGTAGATTCATTTGTGGACTCAAATAATAACTCAAGGAGATCATCATGTATGTTTGTAGATAAATAGTCTACCTAACCTAAGAAAACATTCTTTGGAGGCATGATGACTACAATTGTAGAATATTTGAAGGCTTAATATATAGTGGACTGAGAAACTTACTTACTCTTTGCCATTTTGTAATTGTAACTCTACAACACATCATGATTACTAGAAATTTCCTTCTGTTTTAATTACCAACCACAATTTCTCAATGGCTTTGAGCTCTTTGGAAGTCTGAAGATTTGTTTGCATGGAGAAGAATTAGCAAAATCTCTATAATTTACTATGTTCCTGGTTTGTACAAGGAACTTTCAATCTTCATAAATGAACTGTAAGGAGAATACGGTGGAACCACCTTCTATTTCTTTAAAAAAACACTGTTGATTATTAAAAGTTTGATGATCCAAGGATATGATCATGGATGATTCATTTTCTCACCAACCAAGTTAGTAGTCAACCCTATAGAAATTCACCACATAAGCCTTTACTTTTGCCACTAACAACTTGACCTGGACCCTTGGTGTTCGCATACACGTGTCATCTTCTCACTATGTTGCTGTGCCTAAACAATGAGTAGTTTCCTTATGTGAGATAATGACCATCATTGATTCATTATAATCTGATGATAATCATTTCACTAGTACTTTAACATGATTGTGGTGGGTCCCTCCATTTCTTCCTTTTGTTTCCATGTCACTACCATTAAAAATCAAACAATTTCTCATAACGACTTAGCACCTACCATTGATGCAATTTAGATCATACGGTGAGGAGCTTACAACTATCTTACTTAAGCTATGGTGGGACCATGTGTTCTTTCCTTTGGTCACCATGTCACATGGGATAAACATTGAGAAACTCTTCATAGTGACTTGGTGATAGTCGTTGATGCACTTTGATCTAACAATTCTAACTATTCATCTACTTTATTCTTGAGTGTGAATCCACATAATATATGACAAGATATTGCCTTGACACGCTGACAAAGTAGTAGTATTGATTATCTTTTTGGCATTTCCTCCTTTTCTATTCCTATCATGTTTTAATTTACCAAGAAGGTGCTATGTCACTATAGGCCAAAATGATAAGTTTTCCAATTGTGACATGGAAACCTTTGAGTCATTTGAAAAATTTTGGCAGAAAAAGAGATGCACATTCTTACCACTAATATTGCATTGATTACTTCAAAAAATTTATGAGAATTACATGGTGCATTAATGTTAAAGAACAATTTGTTATGGTGCTTGACATATATTAATCTCATTGCCTTTCACTTTAATGGGAAGGCACTATGTCACTATTAGTCAAAACAATGAGTTTCTCGATCATGATATAGTGACTTCCATTATCTTTCAAAAAACTGTCACTGTGAAGGAAGAAATAGAAAATCTTCACTCAAGCTTGAATTACTGCATCTAACACCTTTGACAACTTTCCATGCTAACATGGCTTATTAATGATATGCTAAATCTAGGTACTATAACTTACTTCTGGTCCCATCGTCTTTCATTTTTGTGAGGAGTTGTTATGTAGCTCTTGGTGAATATTTACCACTTTCTAGTCACAACATAGCAACCTCCATTGAATTTAGAAATTTTTTATGGTGTTGCCAAAACATGAAAAGTTCACATAAAATGTTAGCTGGGTCCCAGGGGTAGCAACAAATTTGGTCACTATGTCACCAAGGACAAAGTAACTAGAATCCTTCAATGCGACATAGTGACTACTATAGATCCCAAAAAGATCTGACGGTGTAGGTTTTTTGTATGAAGTGTCAATAAAAACATAAAAGTTCCAAGAAACTATGACCACTAAAATAAATTTTTCTCTTAAAAACTATGGGATGATGATCATATGGCATAGAGGGGATCAAAGGTATTTAGAATAGAGTTTTTTCTTAGGGTTTAAACAATATTGTCATGACCAAACCCTAATTTGCAAACTCAATCCAACAAGAAATGAATATACAAGGAGTATATATAGACACAAAGGATATACAAATATATAGAAACCCTAAAAACTACTATTGATGGAGGAAAAAGTATTTTAGCGAAAATACCTCTTCAAGAATTGTCCATGAAATGGAAACTCAAGAATGTTACCTAATAGATATTTCAGCAAATAAGAATACTCTCTTAATGAAGCTTTAAATAAATAAAGGCCCAAACATATAGGATCAAATTTTCCATGTTTTCCCTTATCCTCAATTCTAGCATTCCACATGACAACTAGATCTTCAAATTCAAATTTCTTACTCACTATTCTTCTATCATAAAGTGTCTTAACTTATAGTTGCAACTTCTAATTCTTGATAGATGCTTGTTTTCTTGTCTCAACCAATCCTACTAGCTATTGAGCTATCATTTTTCATGATGCTTAATGGTAGGAATCCTTTTGAACTCCTCTCTTGAAAAGATAATCCGAGGATCAACTCCAAGGTTCTGAGCAATTTTGTGACCTACTAGAATCCACTTAGTTGAAGATAAATGTGGATGTACATGAGGAGGCCTTTGCTGGTTTGTTTTGATCTTGGATGAGATGAAGAATCTACACAAAATTTCAAAAATAACACTGAAAAAAAGACTATGTTTTTTTATTTTTATGTTTTTTATGAATGCAATCTAACCATGTAGTTAGTATGAAATCCTATTCTAACAATGGGGTTGATAAAGAAAATAACAAGAAATTTAAAGAAAATAACATGAAATTCAAAGAAAATAACGTGAAACTGAAATCCTAATAGACATAAGCTACAAAAAACAACACATCTATGAGTTAAGCTTTTGAAGAGATCGATAAGTAACTAATGAAAGTAGGAGTAGTGCCTTCTCAATTCCACTGGTGCAATCATTGGTGAGAAAATTTAATGATCATATGATATTTCACTCTTCACCAATCATAAGGCCACAAAAAGTGTACTCATGTGAGACAAGGAGTTATATGCAAGCACAATTCAATGATTTCTTCTCAAGCTCATTATGTCAACAAAATTTGTCAAACTGTAGCAAAAACCAAAACTAAAAATATCACACAATAAAAAACAATGTAATAAACCTTTGGCTCAATTAGAATTCCATGAACAAAATTCACAAAAACATGAAACATTTAGGAAAGAATTACTACAATCCAAATGTGAGCATTAAAAGCATAATTTTATTGCATAACAATGATGGCCTTCATTACATATTACAATGGGGTATTTATAATAAATTATCTCTTCAATTTGTGTTGAGAGTGAGAGATATCATCATGCAATAAAATGCTTTTTAAATAATAAAACAAACTAATTATATACAAACTAACTACCTAACTAATGCTTTAGTAGGACTCCATCAATTTTATATTCATTAATTGGATGCATAAGTCTTTACATGTCAAAAACAAAGAAATTATGAGAGAAGAAAGAATGAGAAAGCTCTGAGTCAAAGTGGAAGTGTCTAGGAGTGCCAAAAATGGAAGCTAATCCTTCACAGGGCATTTGTAGGAGTTAAACTACCATCAAAATGCATTTTTGATGCATGGAAAGCTCTATTTTTGAAACTGATAGTTAACTATCTGTAGAACTTTTATGTAAATGTGCACCTGCAAAGCTACATACCTATGGACCTGCAAAGCTACACACCTCAAAATGGTCCAAAATCTCAAAATTTTACTGAGTGTCAAAATTGAAATTCTAGCATTTGGGTTTTGTTCTTCTTCATCCAAAAGCTATGTTTGGACATTTGCACCTGAATTTCTCTATAATTTCAATAATTTTAACCACATCTGGTAAATCCAAAGCCTTGCATTTTTCTTCACCTTTTTTCTATAATTGTCTACCTTAATTTAGGTGTCAGCAAAATCCCTAAGTTTGATATCCAATTCTAACAATGCTTCTTTAGTCCTGAAGGCTTGTCAAATGTCCTCATCATCAAAAACTTCCACAAAAATCTTTCTAAAATTCTCTACCACTGTCTCTATAGGTAACAAATTTTCTCATTCCTCATCTTGAAAAATATCCAAGCATGTATCACTATAGTGTCTCTTTCCTTCCAGAATTTTCTCTTGGGCTTGGTCCTTGAGCCAATGAATTTCCTCATGTAATTTTTCCATTACTTTATTGCTATCTATTATTTTCCCTATCCAATTATCAATCATATCTAACTCTTCTCCTATATATACATCAATCAAAATCCGTTACCTTTGCCCCTTTATGGCTTGTGGATTTTTTAAATCCTTACTCTAGGCCCTTACTTCATCCATAATGCTAAAGTCCTGCTTCAAAATTGCTATGATTTAATTTAAATTCTCCTGTGTAGCATGCAATAACTTCAAATTTCTCATGATAATCATAATACCTTTCTCCTCAAAAATTTCCTACCACTACTACCAAACTTTCAAAAATGGATCCATATGCATAGCTCCCCCTTCTCTAAGAATGGTATTCAATGTGTCCTCAGGGTGCTCAGGATCAAGAGGACCAACCACTTCGGGCAAATATCCCTTTAGGATCTCAATCTACCTTCAAAGTGTTCAAAATTCAACCTCTTCCTGCTCCATGCTCTTGAGGATTTCTTTGACTCCCATGGTGACCATCAATCAGGTTATATCTTGTGTATGTCTCCCAATCATGGTCTCTTTCAATTGATAATCTTTGGGACCAAGGCTTTCTACATTTATGTCCTTAGGAGGAGCAACCACTTGTGTGAACAACTCCTAGTTCTGTGTACTGGTGACAAATTCCAATGGTCTTACCTCATGTGATGGGGACTCAAGTTTATTCAAAATTTTTGTAATCTCAAAAATGTCTTCCTCCAAAGCACAAAATTTAGGTCTAGTACTCCTCATTATTTCCTTTTGGAGCCATCTTGGGATGTGCTTAGCTGAAGAGCTTCTTCTCGAAGATGAAGTGGTGTGTTCTACTACCTCCTTCCGCTTATCGCTCCTCCTCAAAGTTGTTTCCCTTTGCAAGGGTTCTTCTTCTATGGTCTTAGTATCAGTGGACCTTGGAGCTTGTACCTTAGTGTCTTGGGTAGGTGATTGAGAATATTCCACCATTTTTCCCTCCTTTGACACTTTATTGATTGTTGTTTGTTTAGGTTCTTCCCCTTGTGATGGTTCCTTCTGGATATGTTCCTCTTCTAAACTTTGGGGCAGAGGAGTAACTGTGCCCTTATCTACCACCATGACTTGTAGTGGAGATGGGGGAGTAAGATCAAGACCCTATGAATATAGTAGCATCTGCATCCAATCTTCTTGTTGAGGTTCACCTATAGGGGTATCCTTGATCTTATCCCCAACTAGTTCTGTACTAATGGGCATAAAATTAAAATTTGACATTTTGAAAATGTTATCACCTTGTTCACTTTGCTCATCCACCCATTATTGTATTTCATCTTCTAAAGAAGAGACTTCCAAGGATCTTGCTGGGGTGGATGGCAATACACATGTGGTACTTCTTCTCCTTTCTTGCTCAATGGCTCTAGCTAGCCAGGTTCTTTTCTGCAAGGGTAGCTACTCTTCTTCATCTGTCTCCTCTTTTTCCTCCTCTTCCCCTTCCAAATGGTCTCAAGAATAGATGGAAAAGGTACCATTCTACTGGTCACCATTTTCCTTATCTTCATTCAGATCTTGATCCTCTTTTGTTTTGTGGAGGTAAAGAGGGATACTGGCTCTTCTTGCAAAAGAGGAATCGAAACTTGTTGACTCTCTCCCTCTTCTAATTGGATAGGTACAGAAGGAGGCAATTGAGGGTCATCCTAGACTTGGGAAGCATTAGTGTCCTCAAACCCTTGTACACTCTCTTCCTAGTTCTAGGGAGGTACTTTCACTTCACCTTGTTCTATTTGAATCCTTTTAGGAGAGGTCCTCTTCCTTTTTTTCTTCCCCTTCCCTTTTAGAGGATGATAGTATCCAACTAGGTGGTCAAGTTGGTATACTATCTTTGGCCTGATGGAAAACTGGGCTGCAAAGATAGGAATTGTAATTTTCCTCCCTCTACCTTTTTAAGGGCAGGCTTGAGCATGAAATATTACAGTGTTAGGTATTGGATCAAGTTGAATAGGCTTCTTGATCCAATACTTCATCATTCTAATTACATGCCTCGCCCAATTATTAATATCATCACCCTCCTCCCTATCAACCTCGACATTCATGATGGGCTTGTCTCCTATTTTGTCAAAGTAGAAAAAAGGGTGTAGTAGCTCCCATGAATCTTGTTGCCTTATTTCCTCTAAGATGTCTAGCTTAAGAGCCTTCTCTACTAGATATAAAGTCATCCTACAATAGTCCCGTATGCAGACATCATAGTTGTTTTTGGCATTCATCTAATGATTTTCTATGGCATCTTCATGATGGAAATCCTTGCCATCCAAACTCCCCACTCTCCTGATACTATCAAAATAGAGCCTAGGTGAATTGTACTCTTCAAGGGAATAATTCTCCCATTCCTACTCAGAGGAAAAAATATCTTTCTTTTGTTTGACTTGATATGGTCCAATGACTACAAGCCATGTCCAATAGGGTCTCCTTTGTCTCTTCACCATCTCATATGTAGACTCAATCTGTTGAGTAATCTTCAATAACACCAGTTTGTCACTTGGATATCTAGGGAGCTTCTCGGGGTTGATAGTTGCACCAGCTACCCATAGATATGTGAATGTCTTGAATTGGATGAAGTAAGCCCTAATAGCTATTATTTGTGCTTTTACCTCATTGAATAACCTTTTTTCATAATCTCCCTCTATGAATCAAATGACCAAAAAAATGAAAGTGTCATTCATGATTCTATACTCCTTGCTTTTTTCCAAGAGCTTCTTCCTTACCAGTTAAGAGTAGATGATGTAGGGCTAGGCATTAGGATCTTGCATATTGCCTCTCTTGTATAAATTGGGGTAGTTTTTCCCCCTTGCTACAAGTAGATATATCATGTAAGAAGTTATATAGAACTTCTTCTTCTCCTTAACTACTCCCAATTGCTCACACAAATTCTCACTTAGTGTGGTGGCCCAATCTAGTGGCATCCTCATGGTCTTGATTGCCTCAATGAAGTTAACCATGAAAGTGCTAAGGTGGCCAGCTGTGGGTAGACCCATGACCCTATTCAAAAGGATGATGGAATAGCCAATATCTTCATTCATGTATCCCCTACTCATGTCCACTTTTCATTAGTGCTGATCTCTCAATGGGTTTATTGTAGATTCTAAGGAAGTCACCTAGGTCTGTATGCCCCAAATTAGTATCTTTGATTTTTACATGATCGTCATGAAATCTCAATTTTGATGACATGCCTTGCAGTTTGAACACAATGGGCTTGGGTGTCATTTTATCCCCAGATGTGGATGCCATTTAACCTATATGACATAAGAACAATGATTATTAGCTCAAAAAAAAAAAAAAAAAAAAGACTCAATTACTCTTTAATTGACTATTGATGAAAAATAATTTTTTAAAAAAAAAAGGGTGGGTCCTTTTATTTTTATTTTTTATTTTATTTATTCTTTTAATATATATTTTTATTATTATTATTTTTTAACTTTTAATTTTTTAGGGTTTATTAAAAAAACAACAATGATATGAAGGCAAAGCTAGGCATGCACAACGTAAAGAACACATGGTGTGATATGATGTGCACATGGGCGTGTGACATAATAGGGTTTCAAGGTTTTATGTTGGGCATAGGTGCACACATGAGCAATGCACAAAGTGCGAATATGCACGGGGCATGAGGGCCATGCAGTGGCAAGACTGCAAACCTCATAGATGCGAGGTAGGCACACACCACATGGGCACGTGATGCACCATTTGGCACAATTGTAGAGGGGCATAGAATGATTAGTGCCACTTTGGAGTGCACATGATTAGTAGTGAGATTTTGATGAGTGCAACACACTATCAATCAAAGCACACACTGTGTTGGTAAATATGCAGGCGGCAGCACAATGTGCATGGGCAGGTGACACTGTGTAAATGGAAATGTGCTGCAATATAAAAAAAGGCATGCAATGCCAAGATAATAATGGGTGCATGGCCCAGGGGGCTCATAGATGTGCATGCAATGGATGGAAACACATGCTACCATTTTCCACATGTGGTGGATAAAAAATGTGCGGCATTATTTTGCACCCGCAATGGTGTGGGTTGTAGGAGGCACACTATAAGAGGCTCATGCATGGTGTGCATCATAGGTGTGTGGTGTAATAGTTCACATGGCATGCAACATGCATGGGTTATTTTTACACACTTGTTAATATGCGTGTGGCATGTTTGGAGATGAGTGTGATGTGTAGTGCACGTTTTAAGAAAATGCAAATGAGAATGGTAATGAGTTTTGGGGGAAGGTGAGGGTTATATAACCCCACCCACTTGGGAGCTTTGTGGTGCATCCTTGCACAGGTGTGTACCATGGACCACTCAGGTGGTGCACCTCCCATGCCTTATATGTGGCGTGTAGGTTTTTTTCCAATTTTTATATTTTTTATGACTTTTTAAATTTTTAAATTTTTAATTTTTTCAATTTTTTGACTCTTTAACAATCCTTTGGGCCCCTGAATTGTGACTTTGGGATCCAAAAGAAGTAGGGGGTCCCCATTCCTAGTACAAAATGGGGTGTCTATTGTGGAACCATAATACTAGTTCATCCAACCTTTCTTGCATGTCATCAGTAATGTCTTTATCATACATTTGGATGTAATTATAGAGTCCCACTAGGTTGTTCTAGGGCATTCTTGCCAGGATTCCATACACAATATCAAAGGGTGTTACTCCTATATCCTTTTTTAGTCAACCTATCAGCCCATATTGCTAACTACAATTTAGAATCCTAGGCTTTCTTATTATCATCTAGTGTCCTTTTATTAGTATTAACAAGCCTTTATTAGTGGATTTAGCTTGTCCATTTCCTTGTGGATGATATGGAGAAGATGTTGATCTTGTAATCCCATACTTATCACAAAATTTTATGAATTCCTTAGATCTGAAACACATTGCATTATTTGTTACAATTCTTTCAGGACAACCAAACCTTGAAATGATGTTATTTAGCAAAAAATTATTGACAACCTTGCTAGTTGCATTTTTTGTAGGAATTACCTCTACCCATTTTGTGAAGTAATAAGTAGCAACCAATATCCATGAATAACCAATAGTAGACTTAGGAGAGATTTCTTTTATGAAATCCATTCCCCATTGTTGAAATGGTGCTTGAACTTCCACTGGTTTTAATGGAGTGTTTCCTAAAAATTTCAATTTACCTACAAATCTTTGACAAGCATCACATTTTTTGACTATTATTTGAGAATCTTTGAAGAGGGAAGGCCACCAGAATCTAGCTCTCATCAATTTATGTGTAGTAGTCTTGGCCATATAATGTCATCCACAGTCTCTAGAATGCATTTCACTCAACACTTCTTTTGATTTTTCTTGATCGATACATTTTAGTACTAGTCCTTCAAAATTTCTCCACCATAAGCTATTCTGGATGATAATATATCTGATGGCTTGTAATTGAGTGCTTCTCTTTTCATTTTTAGTCAAATGAGAAGGGGATTCCATATGTTGTAGATAATGAATGACATTAGTATACCATTCACAATGGTCCATGCCACATGAGTTTGACCTTAAATCATCTATTACTATATTGATTTGATTAGCATCTAAGTTGGATTGAGCCATAAGCTTAGCTAATCCTTGACCTCTTACCAATTTTGTGATCTAAAAATCAATGTTAAATTCTTTGATCCTATTAATCCATCTACGTCTCCTACCTGATACCTCTTACTGAGAAAATATGTCCTTGATAGCTGCAATAGGTACAAATGTAATTATAGTGGAACCTACCAAATAACACCTAAAAGACTTAACAAATTTTACCAAGGCATATGCTTGTTTCTCATTTATTTCATATTTCAACTCAACAAGCTATAATGATTTACTATAAAATGCAATGGGTTGTTTGTATCCTTCCTCATTCTTCTGTAATAAGATTGTAGCTACAATATGGAATTATACAAAAGAAAATATGTACATTGGCTTAGTATAATCTAGGGTTCTAAAGATTGGAGCAATTTTTATAATAGTTTTAATATCTTGAAAGGCCTATTAAGGTTCACCATCCCAATTGATAGTAGCTCCTTTTTTAAGCATTTCTGAAATGGGCCTATTAATCTCAGCAAAATTTGTAACAAATCTCCTTAGAAAGTTTACTTGTAAAAATAAAGATTGTATTCCCTTTATATTTTTTTGGCCTAGTCACCTTTTCAATGGCTTCAATTATTTTAGGATCTATTTTTACTCTATCCTTTAATACTATATGTCCCAGTAATTTGTCTTTAGTTACTCTAAATGTACATTTCTTTGGGTTTAGGGACACCCCATACTCCAAGGCTTTGATAAAGATCTTTTCCAAATCTCTAAAATGGTCTTCAACCTTCTTGGAATAAGCTATGAGATCATCTTGGTATACTACTGTGAACTTGTTAATATATTCATGGAATGATACATCCACAACTCTCTGAAAAGTTGCACCTACATTAATCAATCCAAATGGCATTCTCACATATATACATAGGTTCCCCATGGAGTTGTAAAAGTTGTCTTAAATTGTTCATTTTCTTTCACAAGGACCTAATTGTATCCTGAAAATCCATCCATCATGGACATCAATTCTAAACTAGTTACTTGTTGTAGCATAGCTTCCATATTTGGTAACCCATAATTGTCCTTCAAAGATGCAATGTTCAAATATCTAAAATCTATGCATAGCCTTATATCCCCATTATTTTTTGGATAGGTACAAAATTTGAAACCCAAGTGGAGTGTCTAATTGGTTTGATTATCCCCCCATCCCTGAGCTTCATCAACTCTTCTTGCATTTTGGGGGCTAGTGTAGGATTTACTGGTCTCTGCTTCTATCTGAAAGGTTTTACATTATCTTCTAATGGTATTTTATATTGGAAAATATCTTCTCTATAGGCTTTGAGGTCATCATATGAACATGCAAAGACATGTCTATACTTAGCAAATTAATCAGTGATTTTCTAATTTTAGTTGGCAAGTTTTGGCAAATATAAACCTTCTTAGGAGCCTCTTTAGTACCGAGATTTATTTCTTCTAATTATTGAGGCTTGAGGTCCCTAGTAATAGGTTTTAGTCTATCTTGATTATCAAAAATATTCTCTAGGAATACTAACCCCTTGGGTAGCTTGTTAGTTTTCAAATGCATGATGTCCTAGCCAAAAATTGTTTCCTTACCATTAATGGTTTCAATTAAATCACTGCAATCCATTTCTCGACTATGGAATTTTTCCTCACTTAACATGAAATCTAGAATATCTTTTTCATCTTCAAAGACTTGCTAATTTTCAACATTGTTAGGTATTGAAGGCCTATTTTGAACCTCCATCTGTGAAATTCCTACAAATGACATTTCCTTAGGCTTGATTGCCACATTTTCAATTAGGTCTACCATTTTATTCTAACTTCTATCTCTCCATGAAATACTAAATGCATCAAAAAGCTCTATCTAGTTCCATACTATATTTCTATATTGTTTCAATCTTTTATTTTTGCAAGCATAAATTTCCTTTATTTGTGAAATGACCAATTTAGAGTCACCTATGACATGCAATTTTTTGATTCTATGGTGCATGGAAACTTTCAATCCTAATAGAAGAGCTTCATATTTTGCTATATTGTTAGTACAAGAAAAGTTTAAAGTAAATGAATATCTAAACATATTCTTTTCAAGAGAAACAAAGACTACTCCTACCCTTGAACCTTCTTTGAAACTAGCTCCATCAAAGTACATGGTCCACAAGACTGGTGAATCCATACAACATTTTGTACACAAGATTGGTGAATCCATACAACATTCCACTTCATGTTCAATCATAGTAACAAATTTCTCTACTTCTTGAATGATCAATTCTACCCTAAAAGCATTCACACTAGTATTTAAGAAACAAGTTGAATCCTTATCAATGACTTCTCCAAGAATTTTACTAACCCTTGGCTCTCTATCTACCCTAACTACCTTATCACCTATATGGAAACTTGCACAAGACAAGTCACATTGTAGACATTGTAGACTACCTCCACTATATTGAATGATAGTGCACTAATATTACCTATAACAGGGACTTCTCTAGCATCCATACATCTACATCTACCTTGTTTAGTATCCACCTTTAGACCTAAAGCTTCCATGACTTTAAAGGGCATGATGGTATTAGATGCTCCTAAGTCTATCATGCAATTCTATAGGATTTTTCCTTTTATGATCAAACTAAGAAAAAATAAGGTAATATCTTCTATGTAGGCTACTAATGAATCATCCAAAAACATTTGAGGTATTTGGGCTATAATTCCATTATCTTCTACCACTACTGGGGTTTGCTGAATGGTACTTGATTCAACCATACTACCATTATTTCCTATCCCACCCAACCATGATAAGGCCTTACTCTTGTGCTTCTTGATTCTAAATAATTTAGGAAAAGGTACTTTGATAGTAATTTGTGACAACATAGATATCATATCAATAAGC
The DNA here is from genome assembly GCA_028749045.1 of Cupressus sempervirens. Lineage (NCBI taxonomy): Eukaryota > Viridiplantae > Streptophyta > Pinopsida > Cupressales > Cupressaceae > Cupressus > Cupressus sempervirens. The sequence goes on from CM053793.1 coordinate 734,175,503, forward strand.
TCAAACATAGCTGGCTTCACAAGCATACCTGGTGTGGAAATCCTTTGAATAGTAGGAACTACAATCTGCTTGGCTAAATAAGATCTTGAATTCTTTTCTTGCATTACTATTCTAGGGGTATCATTTGTTTGAAATTGCACTTTCTCTTTGGGCTCCCACTTCTTGACTTTACTATCTTTGGACTTTTGTGTCTTAGAATGAATTTTCATGCTCTCATCCTGCATCTTGTGTGTAATATCCTTGATGAAAATACTAGAAGGTTTTCTAGCATCATTTCCAATTGTTCTATTCCTCAAGTTATAGTTATTGTGCACTTGAGACATCATTTTTGTAGTGATTTTGTCAATCTCCTCCTTTGAAGGCATTCTTAAGTTTATATTATAAATATTTGTGGATATATTGCATACCTTGTCTTTATCATAATTTTCATCATCTAAGAATACTTTTTGATGATGCAGTTGGTAAGCAATTCTCTCACTAGTAACATCATCCTCATTTTCCTCTAAATCAAAATCTACACAATCAATCAAACATGCCTACCATATTACAACTTACATCATGATGGCTCTTTTCTTCTTCTTCTTCTTCCTCATGTTGTGTACTTTGATCTAAAGAAAATGACTAAGCAACTATACAATAATTTGCAAAGTGAGGTGATTGACATATAACACACCATGGTACATCATCATTCATATTAATAGAGCTTCTTTGTAGAGGATCTAGTGTACCCTTATCTTTTATATTTTGGGTCTAGTTGGGAATTGGTTTACCATCCTTCTATTGAGTGGTATAGGGGTAATTCTACATTCTTGGTTGTCTATTGAAATGGTTATTATTTGAAAAGGCCTTCTCACCAACATTGGGTTTGTTTGAATTGATAGTTGATGTATTAATCTTCTTTAATAAGTCAAATACTTGACCTATTGTGGGTTCTTTAGGCTTCTTTCCATTTGGGACTTTATCATTTTCTTTCTTGATCTTCTTTAGTAAGTCAAGTACTTGACCTATTGTGGGTTCTTCGGGATTCTTTCCTATTGGGACTTTATCATTTTCTTTCTCGATATTCTTGGGATTGAAAAACTTTGGGTCATCCCTTCTCCCTAGCTTATCAATTTTTTTTATGTTATTTTCAATATTTATTGCAATTCTAAAAGCATCCCTTAAAGTTTTAGGCTCTTTTTCCCTCAACTAATAATCCATCTCGCTATCAAAATCATTGAAGTATGTTGTAAGCAAAACATCTTCATTTAACTTCATAACTTGAAACAATTTGTACATTCCCTTCTAGAATCTTACATTTAAATCAAATGTAGATTCATTAGGACTTTTCTTCATATTGTTGAAATTGTTCAACATGAAACTAACATTAGTGTTATCACCAATTTTCTCTTTGAACAATTTCCCCATATCACTCCAGGAACTAATATAATCATCTAGCAATCTTCTAAACCAATCCCTAGCATCCTCAATCAATGAATGTACTAACAATTTCATCACCACATATTCATGCTCAACTTCAAATTCATTTAACATATCTATAAAAACTCTCAAGTGTTCCTCACTAGTGACAACATTATTTCCAGAGAACTTGATTTCTTTATCCCTTATATCAAAAGATATGGGATGAGGGAAACTAGGAATCCCTAAAAATGATATTTGTCTAAATTTTTCCATATATATATGTTTTTTTCTAAAAACCAGTAGCATTGGATGTACTTTCTAAATTAGCCTAATTATGGGCAACATTTTGTGATTGTTGTATTTGGATAGTAGGGATCTGAATGCTAGTGGTGGATGAAGAGACAGAGGTAGATTGAGACATAGTCTGACTAGATATTACTGGTCCACAAGTAGGCATAGAAGTTGCAATTTGAGTAGACAAGTTGGGCTAGGAAGCTAAAGCAAAGCTAGAATTAATGAACTAAATCTTTCTCCTAGTTTTTGTTGCTTGAGCTTCATTCTCAACTTTCTCAAGTTCTTTTGCCAAATCCTCTTTCTCTTTTATAGAATTTTCAAGATCAAGGTCTAGTTTAGACATGGGAGGATTTATATATTTGTTTAATGCAACTTAGGGTTCATTTATTTGGATTCCTCTAGCTTTTCCCTTTCCCTTATTTGTCGGTTTCACAATATATTCTATAGGATCTGCTTGGATAGGCTTGTAGGCTTGGACTTGAGAAATGAAAGGTTCTTGCCTTTGGTTCATGAGCTTTTCTTATTCTAGAACCTTAGATCTTAAGCTATCTATATCCCCAAACACATCAGCATGAAGGACAAAAGTCCTTTCTTCTAACTTTTTATTTTGTTCTTTCAAAGCAGCCATCCTTCTAAGTAGGTTATCTCTTTCAATAATGGCATTTAAGGTGGCTTGCTCTCTTTCTTTTTCCAAATGGACATGCTTGGCCTCCTCTTCTACAACCCATTCTTCAAGACTTCTATCTTTGAGAATACTTCTTAGGATATGTAGAAGTTGCTTCTGAATCAACAAGGTCATCAAGAACTATAAGATTAGTTTTTATAAATGGGACTATTCCTAAATTCTTCATAATATTCCCATAGCCTAATGTATGATTCAACTCTGATCTATGAAATGTATCTCCTACTAAGGCAACATTCTTATCATGATAAACGTGGTCTTCTTGAAGTGGGGTACTAAATATCCCCTCTAAAAAGCTTGTAGTTTTTGACTCAGAACTCAATGAGGAGGATTCCCTCCTGACTACTAGTTGGTATTGAGGGTAAACTGATGTATTACCCCTTGGTTTCTAGGTGGGATTAGGATTTTCCTTCCTTTTGTCATTGATTCTTCCTACCACCTTGGGGTAGATCAGTATATAAGGGTACATTAGGATTGGCCCTTGTGTAAGCTCTTGTATTCTTCCTTTTATCAACTATCAAGAGGGAATCTCTTATTAAATAAGCACTAGCTCCAAAACCTTGAATAAGTCACCACCCTATTCTAGGGAATATATGATAGTAAAATAACCTTTAACTTCAAGGGAAAAAGTATAAGAAAATACCAAATAACTACGCAACATAAAGGGACCAATAAAAAAGATGCATGACTGCAAATCTTGCTTGATGGGTAAGACACTTGTTATGGGATGTATATGTCAGTGTAGGTTCATGGTACTTATGATCCTTTTTTCATAAATTCTCAAGGTTTTTCACTAAAAAGTTCCACTAAAACAACAAGAAATACTAAAAGAATTTGACATACATGTATACACGAAGACCAAAGAAATTGCATTACATTTTACACACACGTGTTTTAAGTGGATCTTAAGTAGAGTCACCATTTTGTTGGTTTTTTTCAACTATTAAGCAAAAAAATACTTTATACCAAAATAATGAAACCCACCAAATCTAAGGATTAGCTACTTCACATTGGCAATCTATGTGTGCTTCTTATCTAGATGCAACTTCAACAAAATCAATACTAATTTTCTACTCTTTAGGCTTTGCAGAACCAACATGGGTATACGTAAGGGATGGAACATTCTCAAAATAACACCATACATAGATTTAGTTCATTTCATGACACTCTACAATAACACACATCCCTTAAAATCATATATAGTCACCATTCTTCTTAGGTTTACACATAGTTCTAGCTGCAATAGCTAACTACAACTTAGATGTTAATTGTAAACAAGAGCTAACCAACATTACTAACTCTTTGAACAATAAAAAAATTTTGATTTCAAATTTAAGCTTGATTCTTACTTATGATCTTTCCATCTGCAGACTAAAATAATTAGATCAGTGCCTTACCTATTGGGATTTAGAGCCCATTCAATTCATAGATCTGATTGATTGCATTACAATCAATGTTATCAATAATTCTTACTTAAACTCATTCTTATAAACATCCATCCTATTACCATGGCTATCCTATCAATTTTACTGAAGCATTTACTTAATTCTTTGAATTAAAAGCAATAGTAAATTGACATACAATTCAATTCAATTGCATTCAATTGAACAAAACTTGCTCATACAACTTAAAGATAACTAGATAACAAAATGGAGACAAGATTCAGCTAGAAAAATGTGGGGAAAATTCATCTTTACATTCATTCCATTTTGAAAAATTGTATATAGTTGAATAAGACTCAAAATGACTCAAGACAAAACATCTAAATCCTATCAAGTTGATGTATTCTCATAAAATTGCAAAGAAAACATATCACCAAGTATACATCAAGGAAAGTTGGACCAAATGGACTTAGTAAAGACTTAGAAAGAGAATAATTTAGACCCTTTCTCTAGCCCTTGAATCTCACTCATATAATGTGAGATGCAACAAGCTTCAAGCATAGAGAACTGACAACTATCCTTTTGACAAAAGATATTTACATATTAAAATTTTCATAGAAAGATAAAATTGTGTGTAATAGGACAACCTTATACCAAAGTATTCCCTTTGATGGGCCTACCTTTTGTTACATTTTCAAATTCTATAAATTTCATGAATGGCCCTTTGCTATTGTAAATCCTCATAATATGTAGCCATCAGGTGTGCCAATGATGTGTCAGGTTATGAGTCTTGCAAATTTACCAAAACTTAGGCATTTCCACTTGAATCATCATGTACTGTCAAGGTGACAATTACAACAAGGTTTGTTTCTGCCACATCATCCATCTGGTCCACAGTACTTTCCACCTAGGATGGTTTCCCTTCTTTGTCTTCTTCTTTCCTTTGATATCTTGAAGGTGCATCAATTATCTGTATTTCATATCAACCCATCTCACCATTATCACTTTCAACTTCTTCCCACTTCTCATTCAAAGTAGTATCTACCATCCACTTGTGAAAAAGTGTGTCATCTGTCTAGTTAAACAATAGAATATCATTTTTCTTCTTGATTTAATAATAATTCACTTTGTCAATGCTAAAAAAATCTTGTTTTAAAGAATCAAAGAATAATTGGACCTTCATAATTTCCTCTATTGTGGTTGCCCACCATGCATATCCTTTTTCATTAATGACTCTATCTATTCTCAAAAAAAAACAAGTCGTCTAATTCTTTGGCCCATTCATCCTTACTTTTCAATCTATTCTTCTTATCCAAAGAAAATGGGAATAAATAAAAATTTTCACTTCTTTACTTATCCAAGTATCTAACAATTCTTCTTTGTAGCTCAGCTCTTTTATCATCAAATTCCATAAGATGATCAGCAACATCAGAAGTTTTTTCAATATGGTCATGTGAAGATCTTATAGTAGAGTAACATAATAGTGTGACCTCTTTTCTTCTCTTGCTCCACTTATTGACAATGGGTTTCAAAATTTCTTCACTTGATTTTATTTCCTCCCATATGTTTATTACCTTTGCTAACTAATCATAAAACAATGGCCATTCAATTTTATCAACCAAATACATGAGAGCCTTTCTCAATTTGTTCTCATACTGCACATTTAACTCTACATGTAAGGTCAACAATTTGCTCTTCTTTTGTTCAAAATCTTCAACTATATAATACTGTGGCCTATGTGGTATATCTGGAATCTCAATAAAGGGAGTGGATTTAAAAGGCTCCACTAGTGGGCAAGGGTATGTGATCCTTGGCCTAGTAGACTATCCCATTAGCTTATTCTCAAGTTTAATTCTCCTTTTAACTCTTTTATTGTAGGCTTCTAGAAGCTTTTCATATTTTTTTTTCAATTCAAATATTGCCTTTTCTTCTCTTTCAGCTATGGCTAAATTTAAACCAAATACTTCCTTACCCAAATGTTTAGCTTCTACATTACTAGAATCTTCCACCCTTCTAACAATCACGATAACTATCAATCCATTATTATTAGGCTGAGAGGAGCAAGTTCTAGATCCTTTCCTTACTGATCAAATGACTAATGCAGCTTGGTCCTTAGTGAATTTGGAACATTTTATTTCTTTATTCCCCTAATCTTCTATATTTAATTTTCCTAAAATAGAATTAAAAACTACGGCATTTGCTATATCCCAATTGGGTAGTAGTAGAATACTAGATGATTTTACCATTTGTCTCCCTTCTTCAAGGGTTATATCTTGGAATTCCTACATCATTTCATCTTTTATTTGATTTTGTATGGCTACCTCTTCCATTTTTTGATGCTATATTCTTAGCTTATTGCACCTTTCCTCATATTTTCCCATATTTGATCTCCATGCAAATTGGTAAAAGGCTCTTGTTCTAATAAAATTGTCATCAGATAAAAATTCATTACTGTCCTGTTTAATTATAGGATCTAGCTCCTTTCCTCTATAGTCTACTACTATCAATTCTAAGCTAGGCATTGGAAGTTCCTATAGATTTCCTTCTTCCAACTCATCCTATGTGCTGAATATTTCCCCTTGGGATCCCATATGCTCTATCTACTCCCTAGTGAGCTATTCATCTCCAATTTGTAATGGGGATTGTGTAGGTGAATAAACTTCAACCTGAGGTTCCTATTCTCTTATTATCTTCTATCTTTTTGGCAAGGGTTCATCGGGTCTTTCTTTTAAGAATACACTAGTAATGCTGCTATCTATTTCCCTTTATCTACAAAGCTCCTTTTGTTTTGAATTATATCATAACCATGTCTTTTATGGACAATCAATGGTCTTGTTCCAACATTGGAAGTAAACTCCAATCTCCTCGTGACCTCTTTGGATTTGTCTAGATAAGTATTGATAAGAAATTGTTTCTTCTCATTCATTATTTCCATTATTTTAGGAAAGTTAAGCATGAGCTTATTTATTTTATTTGCTTCTATTTTTGTATTACCAAGAGGCGTGTTATCTTTGTCAAAACAATGAATAAATTCAAAAACTCTGGAAAAAACTCTCCACTTCTTCTTGCTCTCTTGCTCCTACAAAGAGAACTCATTCCTAATTATATCCTCAAGGAAATAAGGCTCATGCTTTATGGAACCAAACTCAACCCTAATTCTAAAAACCATATCATAAAATCTCTTAGTATCACAAAAAGGGGCATGAGACACAACCATCTTATACTAGTCTAGAAACTTTTGTAAAGACAACCAACCACCTTTTTGTAATTACAAATTGGTGGGCTACAATACAAGTTAGAAAAATTGAGCCTCTACTTCTTCTATCCAAATAAGTTTCCTCCAATCCTCCCAGCTGCCATAATATCTCAGCTATCCCTACTTTTAGAGGCACCTAGTAGGGCAATACATGAGGAGTCCCTTGGAAACCATAAAATCGAAAAACAATTGAAATAGGGTATGGTATAATATCTCCCCAATTATGTGAAACTTTTAGACCAATAGGATTATCCATGGGCTTGGTAAAATTTATTAGTGCCCTAGGAACTCTGGGATTGTCACTTAATAAGAGGCACCTTAAGCTTGAGGCAAAGTACCTACCAAACCTGACAAAACCAGAATTTCTACATCCCAAGTCATATCTACACTCCATAATTGAAATGGCATAGCTTCTCCCTCCTTTTGTCTATTCAAGACCATTTCATTCCCAATATATGTCACACCTTTAGACAAGAACATATTCATTAGCAATGAGTAGTGACCAAAAGTTTTTTCTACATTGCCCTTGGCAATTCCAATGAAGCTTGTATGGATTTCTTGTACTAAATAGGAGGAAAAATTAAAAATAATATCAACATAGAAAGAAGAAATTTGAGCCATCATATACATAAAATTTATATGCATGACATTATGTTCAACCTCACCAAAAACCCTACATAGAGTCATATATATCTCCATAGCTCGAGAAGTGAAATATTCCTTTTTAAAATGTTCCCTAGTAGATGATGTGATTACTGGCAGGTTCCCAATTGTGCCTATGTTTCCTTCAATGTTCCCTGCCTGATCATATCCTTTTTTGATTGATATTCTTTTTCCAATTCTTGTAGGTCAATAGGTATATGATAATCTAAAAGTGGCTCATGACCAAAAAATTCTCAAATTTCCTTAGGGCTTATTGTGATCAAATAGTCACCATCCAACCTTCTCGCTACTCTAATTGTTGGGTCATAATTTTTGGCAATAGCTACTAATAGGTCATAATCCATAAAAACACTAGGGACCACTAGTTTTCTCAAGTCAAAGTTCCAAATATTCCCACGAGGAGCAAATAATTTCATTTTTGAGAACCATTTTTGAAAAGGAAAAGCCCTATTTGAGAAGTTTTGGCATCTCTAACCCAATTCCCCTTATCATATAGTTTGTCAACTATCTTGAGTCTAGGGTTTAGAGAGGTTAATTTTTTCAGTTGAGCAAATTTGTTTGTGGACTCAAACAATAAGTCAAGGAGGTCATCATGTACATGTTTCTAGATAAATAGTCTACCTGACTTGAGAAAACTTTCTTTGGAGGCATCATGACTAAAATTGCAGAATACTAGAAGGCTTAATATATAGTGGACTAAGAAACTTACCATTCTATAACTATAACTCTGTAGCAAACCCTAATTACTAGAAATTTCTTCATGTTTTATTCACCAAGCACAATTTCTAATTGGCTCTGAGCTCTCTGGAAATTTAAAGATTCATTTGTGTGGAGAAGAATTAGCAAAATATCTACAATATATTATGTTCCTTGTTCACTTGAGCTTTTAATCTTTGTAAATGAATTGTAAGGAGAATAGGGTGGCACCACCTTCTATTATAAAAAAAAACACCCTTGATTACAAAAATTTGACTATCCAAGGATACAATCATGGATGATTCATTTTCCTACTTGCCAGGTCAGTAGTCAACCCAATAGAAATTCTCCATGTAAGCCTTTCCTTTTACCACTAGCAACTTGACTTGGATCCATTGGTGCTCATGTATACATGTCATCTTCTCACTATGTCACTATGCCTAAATAATGATCAATTTCCTTATGCAAGATAATGGCCATCATTGATTCATTGTACTTTGACAATGTGCATTTCACCAACAATTTAAGATGATTATGGTGGGTTCCTTAATTTCTTCCTTTGGTCGCCTTATCGCTACCATTAAAAATAAAAGAATTTCTCATAATGACTTACTGCTTACCATCGATACAATTTAGATCATATAGTGAGAAGCCTGCAATTATCTTACTTAAGATGTAGTGGTACCATATGTTCTTCCCTTTATTTGTGATGTCACATGGGATAAACATCAAGTAACACTTCATAGCGACTTGGCAATAGTCATTGATGCACTTTGATCTAATGGTTCTAACTATTCATCTACCTTCTTTCTGAGTGTGAATCCACATAATATATGACAAGGTATCACCTTGACATGCTAATAATGTATTAGTATTAATTATCTTTCTTGCACCACCTCCTTTTCTATTCCCACTATGTTTTGATTTACTAAGAAGGCGCTATGTCACTACCAACTAAAATGATAAGTTTTCTAATCGTCACATAGCAACCTTCAAGTCATTTAAAAAATTTCTAGTAGAAAGAGAAAAACACATTCTTAAAACTGATATTGCATTGATTACTTTTGACATTCCATGAGAATTACATGGTACATTAATGATAAAAAATAGTTTTTTATGGTGCCTAACATATATTAACCTCACCACCTTTCACTTTAACAGGAAGGTTCTATGTTGCTACTAGTTGGAACAACAAGTTCCCATTCATGACATAACAACTTCCATTATCTTTTAGAAAATCATCAGCATGAAGGAAGAAATGACAAGTCTTCACTCAAGCTCCAATTACCACATCTAACACCTCTAAAAAATTTCCATATTGGCATGACTAATTAATGATATGCTAAATCTTGACACTGTAACTTACTTCTCATCCCACCATCTTTCACTTTTGAAAGGAGTCACTATGTCACTACTAGTGAAAACTCACCACGTTTTGGTCATGACATAGTGACCTTTGTTGAGTTTAGAAAATTTTGATGGTGTTGGAAAAACATGAAAACTTCATGTAAAATGTTAGCTAGGTTCTAGGGGCAGCAACAAGTTTGGTCACCATGTCACCAAAGACAAAGTAACTAGATACTTTAATGCGATATAGCACCTACCATAGATCTTAGAAAAATCTAACAGTGCAAGCTTTATATATGAAGTGTCAATAAAAACATAAAAGTTCCTAGAAACTATTACCACTTAAAATAATTTTCACGCTTAGAGACTATGGGTTGATTATCATATGACATAGAGGGGATCAAAGATACTTAGAATAGGGCTTTTTCTTAGGGTTTAAACAATATTGTCATGACCAAACCCTAATTTTTAGACTCAAACCAGTAACCCATAGTAAGATATCTTTATGAAGACATATGGCAAAAACATGATCAACACATTATCTATAAAATATCAGAAAATTCTCCCAACATATTGGCAACTTTTGTAGATAAATTCTCTACTTCTTCTTCACTATCTTTTAAAATTATAGCAAAACACATATGCTCACACTTCATACCTTTGAGAAGCTCTTTTCCATCAACATAAAATATTCTGACAACATTACATATCTTTTCTTCTTTATCCTTCAATGACTTCAACTTATGCTTCACTTATCCTTGGTCAAAATGTAGGTGTTTTCTCACCCATCATGTACAACATGCCTGTTAAACTGCCATGACCTACCCAAAAACATATGACATATTTCAATAGGTATGATATCACATATTAACTTATTCTGGTAGCTACCAATATTGAACTTCACTAAGCACTACTCATTGATCATTACCTTGACTCATCTTGTAGCCAAGAAATATGGTATGGATGTGGGTGTTTCTATCTCTTTAGCTTCAATTTTGTAACCATCATTTTTTATACTATATTATTACTACTTCCACCATCAATGATCACATCACAATGCTTATCTTCACATCTACACCTTGTGCAAAATAAGCTCCTTCTTTGATCAGGCTCATTCTCACCACTCAACAAGACTCTTCTGTTAAATAGAACTTCTCCTCTTTTGAAATCTTAAGAATGTGATGATTTGGAATCTTCATCAACATGTAAAACCCTAGCCTAGCCTTTTGTTCTTTTATCTATCCTTCCTTAGCACTAGGAAGATTCAAATGCTCTACACCCTTCTTCTCCACAATGAAAACATTTCCCACAGAAGCCTCCTCTTCTAGCTCCTTTTCCTTTGTCTCTTCCTCTCTAATATCTATTATTCTAATCATGGAAATTTTTGGAATTGCTTCCCTTTGGTTTTGACTACTACTTCCAGAATTATAGTTGTTCTTCTACTCATCATTATGGCCTTGATAAGATCATCCATAAGATCTTCCACCGCAACCTCTCTTGCTATTCTTTTTGTCAAACTTCTTACTCGACTTCTCCTTAACTCTTAGGGAAAATTGCAATTCCTCCTCAATATTGTTCATTCAAACTAGACTTAGCTCATCCTCAATGCTTGATCTTAATCTATTAAGATAAAAAACAAATTTCTCCTTATCAACTTCTACATGGTAGTTCTAATGAAAATTTGGTGGAACTCTTTGGTATACTCTTGAACATATTTTTCCACTTGCTTCATCCCTTGCATCTTCTTCAATAGATCAAACATTCTAAGCTCATATGAAAAACTTGCTAAGAATATAAAGTTCTTATAAATAGTAACCACCATGTCTACTAGTTCTTATATTAAAATAGAAAAGATTGAAAAGAAAATATTTTTGGGTGATGCAAGATTTTTGTTACACCTAGGATGCTCTTTCATCACATCACTATAGATATAGTGATAAACTCTCTTTTGTGTATCAAAATCTTGATCTTTACATCACTATGACCTATGCCAATAACATCATCATCCATCAGTATAACTAAGTTTTTCTCCTATGCTTGGTGATGATCACTAAACATTGTTGCAATGGACATTTCTTATTGATCATTGTTGTAACTAAGCTTTGTCTCCTATGCTTAGTGATAAGCTTGATCGCTATGACCTATGGTGATAACTTCATTAATCATCCATTACTTATTGCTCATTACTATAACAAAATGTCATTTCACCATAGCATACAATGAATAACTTCATATCTAGCTTCCTTTACTCATCTTCATAACTATTATCAATAGTCTCATCAGTCATCGCCACAACTAAATCAATGACTTCTTGGTTGCCAATGATTTCCATAAGTTACAACAATATACCTTCCTTTATTGCTCATCATCATAACAAAAATGGGCCTTCTCTACAAAATGATTAACCCAATCACTTTAGGCTATGGTGATATCAAAACTAACTTCTTGGCTACCAATGATTTCCATAAGTCATAGAAATGTGTGAGGAATTGTTTATGTTGTGACCTTTAATCTGATCCTTATTTGGTAGTTAGGAATCCATCTCTAAGGGCAATTAACCTTTCAACTAGTGACATAGAAATTCTAAGGAATTCTTTGCTAGTGATTTGATTTCCATCTTAATTCCTTCCTTCTTTGACTAGGTTTTTCCACCATTGCTAAAGATTTTGGCTCTTCCTCTACATCAGATCCAAATTATCTTTCTTATAACCTATTTCCATGATCAACATCATATCCTCTAGCTTTGATATTGATATTCTTTGCTACTTTTTGCTTCTTAATATAAGTATGATCTTCTTTTCGAATACATCATGTCTTTACCATGAACACTTGATCAAAGCATTAGGGTTTTAAAACAACTTCCTTCTCATCTAAGAAATGCATAGACTTGTCGTCCCTTTCCAAATTACTTAATATGAATAAATGAAATAGATTTCTTTTGAATGCACACCTAGGTTCATAGAAAGGGGGTAGATGAGATGAGAAGTTCTTGAAGGGTAATATCGACACAAACATGACATCACATTGATTCAACCCTAATTCTAGAATTTTCAAAAATATATGGGAACTAAAATGATAGAAATAGTTGGCTCTAATAGGGAAAATAGGTATGTTAGTGCCTAGATAAGAGCATAGCAATCTTTGGTTTTAGAAAACAAGGTGGAAACCTTGGCAATAAAAAGAGCATACTAATCTAGGAAAGTAGCAACAACTAACTAAGAAAGTGAGCAACTAAGCTAAAAAAAACTACATGAAAGAAAAACCTACCTAACTAGCTACTATGCATGGGTTACATGCTTTAATTTTGCATTTGATACAACTTCAAATCCTACCCGTTATAAGAGCATGGAAGGGATTCTCCAGTGGGTTATGCCAACTTGAGGGAGTTATTCTAGTTCACTTGCATGGTTTAAAATGGTCTTTTCCACAAAGACTGAAACTTGGAGTGCACACCTATTGGTTCATACCTCTTATCCCATAGTAGGATCAAATCACCTTCCATGAACTTCCTTGCTCTAGTTTTTTTATAAAATAATCTTTTAGCTCTTCCTTGGTGTTTAGTAATTCTGTCAACGATTTCTTCTCTTTCCTCCTATAGTTTGGTGAGATACAAAATTCTCTTTTCCGATCCATCTCTAAATGTGTCATCTTTAATTATAGTCTTCAACTTAAATTTAGTAAGCTCTAAGGGCAATGGAAAGTTAGCTTCAATCCCATAAGCTAATTTGAAAGGTGAGATACCAATGGCTCTTTTGGGTGTAGTCCTATCTTCCCATAAATCATCATGTATCTTCTTGTGGAAACTTTTTGATTATCCGAGACCAATTTCTTCAAGATATTAATCAAATTCTTATTGCTAGATTCAACCCTCCCATTTCTTGAGGGAAAAAATTAGGGGAGTGACCAACTTGGATACCATTATCATAAAAAAATTCAACAATTTCCAAGGAAGAAAAATAAGATGCATTGTCCATTATCAATTTCATAGGAACTCCAAATTTGACCAATATATGTTCTTTGAGAAACTCACATAACACCTCTAATGAAGTCTTATTCATAGGTTTGGCTTCCACCCATTTAATGAAATAGTCTATGGCTATTAGCATAAAATAATGTCCTTGAATGCAAGGAGGATTGATTGGGCCTATAAAATCTAAACCCTGTTGATGAAAAATAATTTCAATCACTACTCACCTAAGAGGCTAGAAAACTAGCTAAGGTTTACCAGTAAACATCCTATGTTTCTCACAATTACAAACACACTTATACGCATCTTTAAATAAACTAGGCCAATAGTAACATTGCCTCAAAATATTGAATCCAGTGATAGTAGAGGAAAAATTTCCTCAACATGCTTCATTCTAAAAAGGTTGTACAAGCCTCTCTTGTTTCTAATTATAAATAAATCTTAGGATTGTACCATCAATAGCTCTCTTATACAAAGCATCATCATGAATTATTTATTTCAAGGCCTTTATTTTTAGATCTCTCCTTTTCTTAGCACTTAACCCATCGAGACACTCACCATAGGTAAGAAAGTATGCAATATTTGAAAACCAAGGATCTTGAAGACTTACCATAAGAACTTTTGGAGTATCTTCCTCTTCAACTTTCTTCCCTTCTTCCAAGGCTTTACAAGCACATTTCCTCTCATAAGTTTGGTTGGCTTGATCTCTATGTTATACTCTTGGACCTTTGGTATCCAAGATCCTCTATTATTACAACCAAAATCTTGTGTCAAAATGCTTTTCACTATATGATCTAGCACATATATCACTGAATGAAAATGCAAAATATAAAATCTGAAATTCTTGAGAGCTCTAACAACTACATATGCATGTTTCTCCATTTGTGAGTATCTCATTTCTTAATTATTCAATTGAAAACTCATGAAAGAAATTGGGATTTGTATTCCTTCTTTGCTTTCCTTCATCAATATGGCTAACATGGTATGCTCTAATGCATAACAATATATGATGAACTCCTTAGTATAGTCTGGATAAACAAGGAAAGGGGCTTTGACAATAGCACCTTTGATGTCTTCAAAATATCTTTTTCCAACATCACTCCATTTGAAAGCTTTATTACCCTTCATCATATCTACTATACACCTATCTATCTTAGAGAAATTAGGCACAAATCTTTTTAAGAAATTTATCTAGCCAAAGAAAGACTTTAATCTAGTTTTTCTCAATGGTAGACTTAGTTATTGAATAGCTTTAACTCTATCTAGATCAATCTTCATGCCTTCTTGAGAGACAATGTGACCAAGAAGTTTACCTTTAGTTACACAAAATATTGATTTCTTGGGATTCAACAAGACAAAATGATCTCTATACCTTTGAAACACTCTTTCTAATTCCTTGATAAGATCTTCTCTTTTCTTAGAGAAGACTATCAAATCATCTAGGTACATAGTTCAATGATTTTATCCTTCAAATCACCAAAAGCCAAATTCATTGCACATTAAAATGTTGCACCCGCATTAATAAAACCAAAAGGAATCTTGTTATATGAAAAAGTACCCCACAATATGGTGAATGTTGTCTTGAACTGATTTTCCTCATCTACTTGGATCTAATTAGACCCTAAAAAGTAATCTAGCATAGACATCATCTCTGATTATACAAAAATTTGCAAGAGGTGATCCATGTTGGGGAGTACAAATTTATATTTGAGTGAAGCCTAATTTAGATTTCTAAAATACACACAAATCCTTATCCCTCCATTTATCTTCCTCATTGAAACAATGTTATCTACCCAAGTAGATTAATGAATATTATATATGATCCTAGCCTTCAAAATTGTGTCAATATCATTAAAGATTGTTGTTGTCACTTAGGTTTTCACCCTTGTCCAAAGCCCATGCATGAGGACAATGTAGTGAAACATGGAAACAACCTCCAAGCTGTGGGACTTGAACTGTGAGGTTGAGTCTCCAGAGAAGGCTGGCTTCCTCTTACTATAAGGATGCACCTAACTACTCTTGGAGAGGAAAAGGAAGAAAGAGAGCATGAAATAAAATCTACCTAATCTAATCTAAAGAGGTGATGCACCAAAATAGAGTGTTCAGACCAATCTTTGCCCATATATACACTATTGAACTAGAATGAAACTAAGGATATACACATTCAAACTTGCTTTAATCTAATAATCACATGCAGATCAGAAGACCAAGATGAATGACACAAGGAAAGAGAGATTCACTTATATTATCATTCATAGGCCAAGGAGATACAGTCATGCAGATCATAGGTCTCTACAAAACACTAGTGGAGGCAAAGAGTTCTTGCACTTCACACCAATGGTTGAAAGAGATAAGGTAGAGATCATACAGTTCAGAGGCAAAGGGAATTTTACACTGGAATTGCAGAGCAATAATAGAGAAAGGTCCCCCCTTACAAAATTCACAAAAAAATGCTTTTATAGTTCAGGCATAACTGAGATCTTCCCTCCAAAACCAACCTGCAACCACTGCCATCAAGGCTTTACCAAGAACAATCATGGGGATTTGAAGAAATGTGATCTAAGTATAGCTTTAGGTACCATGAAATCTAACTATTAACTAAAGTAGGGCCTTGAGAAGATAGAGGTGACACCATTGATTGTCATGATCAAGTAGATGGATTGACTGGGGATGGTGGAGTGCTTTTTTGTATTCTTTACATTCACTTCTGGTGGTTGGAATCGATCATAAATATCAAATCATGCAAGAAACCTAACCTCTTATCATTCTTTGGTGCATGAATCAGTAGAGTCAGCGAGTCAGCTGAATCTCACAACGAAAAAATGCACCACATGGACCAATAACCTCTTTTTATCTTTCCACCTCACCGGAGTCCTACGTTATCGACCATCTCTTTCATTACTAACCGTGCCACCTTGCAAACCTGACCGTGACAGTCACATTAACTGCCATTGCGTCAAACTATTACTGCCTCCACTAGACCCACTAGGACACATGTCACTAAGGTGCTATATTGCTATGCGTATCCTCTGAGAACTTTCCCATAGTGAGATAGCACCCACCATCGATGTCCTTAGATCTAAAAATCATGAAGACTCGCCATATTATCATGCTTTACCCTTAAAACTTTTGGTCCCATGAAATAGCTTATCACACTTGGCATCCAACTTGGCCCGAATTGGTACCATCCCTACAATTTCATAACACTTGGCCCCACCTTGCTACGTGTTGCTGAGGTTCTATGTTGCTATGCATAACATCCTCACAACTTTCATAGTGAGATAACGCCCACCGTTGATCTCCATGAGATCAACGATTGTGGAAGATCCTCATAATACTGCGCTTGCCTTCATAAAGTTTCTGGTCCATGAATCCACTTGGCAACCACCTAGCACAACCTAGCATCCTCATCTTGGTGAGATCTAGCCCCACTGATCCACATGGCACAATGGCACTATGTCGGTATGGGTAATATCCTCGCAACTTCCCATAGTGAGATAGCACCCACCATTGATTTTCTTTAGATCTACGGTGATCAACAAAATTGTATGACTGCACACTGAGTTGGCTGAATGGACCAATGAAAAAAACACCATTGTATTGTGACCCACCTGACAACTACCACTGACGATGAGCCGTAATATCACTTTGGAGAAAGGCGAGCCCATGATTTCATCTGTGCCATGCGTTGCCGAGGTGCTATTTCGCTATGGATAATTTCCTCATAGCTTCCCATAGTGAGATAGCACCCACCCTTGATTTCGTTAGATCTCATGGAAAGCAAGATGGATCTAATCTATTAGTGTACCAACCAATGAGAACTGGCCACGTGCCAACCTATCTGACAAGTCCTCACAAGGCCCACATTCTACACAGTCATACCTCAACTAATGATGAAATTGACCACTACCAATGTGTCTGAAAAAATTCATCATTGATATCTGACAGGGCATACTTGGGACCCACCTTCTTTTTGATGTTGTCACAGTATCACTTTTCGTCTGGGTGCTATGTCGCTAATGGTGAGGAACACTGATTTTTTGATAGTGCCATAGCACCCACCATTGATCTGTCAAAACTCGATGCTAGAGAAATAGCAAGGAAAGGGAGGACTGAGAAGGTGCTATGTCACTATGGAAAAATAACTTGCAACTTTCCATAGTGACATAGCGCCAACCGTCTATTTATATTGATCCAACGATGGGGACTTGAGGGCCCACAGAACATAGAAATGCTCAGAGAAAGAAATATATGAGGTAAGATCATTTTATTTTTTTGATATTCCTAGGGATGTTTAAAATAACATTAAACAGGGAAGTGACCATTGGCCAGGCAGTATTTAAAATTAAAATATTTGGCGAGGGGGGGCACAATATGTAACAATTGCTCCTTCAACTATAGGGTTGTTTTTCCTTTGTTTTTGTTTGAATGGAATTTCTCTTGGCTTAAGGGGGATTGCCTGTTTGAATTTCCCATCCAAGAATTTTTTAGATCTTCATAGCTCCAAGTAAATACATCTTGCTATTCAATGAGTAATTTATTGATTTCTACCCTCTCCTTTTGTGTGCATCACTTCCCTATGTTTATCAATTTTGGACTGATTTTGGTCCCTATATTTATTCTGTTATACTCACCAAAAGCTTTTCCTTTCTTATCTCTTTCTCTCTTAATGTATGCATCATATCTATCAAAAAGCTTTTCCAAAGAAATGAGATAAGATGGGATCTTTTTTACCTTTCAATTGGATCATATTTGTATCTAGTTTCCCTTTGTCATCTGCCAATGGCTCACCACTTGAATTAGTGCTTCCTTCAAAATTTAGGCCTACAAAAGATTTTTCCCCTTCAATAAATTTTTGTATGTGTTTTCATCATCAAAAAAAATATTGGACCTGAATAGAACTCCCACTTTATAGATTTGATTGATCTTTGAAGTCAAGATGTGGTAGGTACAAATATGTAGAGAATGCTAAAGAATCAGCTATTGAATTGAATTCCCTTAGTACTGCTATAACTAAGAAATCATCCAAAATTTCAATCTCATCCCACACCTTATTATGATAGTTTTTCAATTTTTGGCTATCTACTACATATTGGTTCTTCACTTGCTTTATTACCAAATTTGCATCTCCTTAAGCTTTGAGTATCTTGACCCCCCCCTTTTTTTTCTATAATTATGCCAAGGAGAATGGATTCATACTCTACATTATTGTTGGTATTCTTGAAATCTAATTTGTATTCCAAACAAGTTGTTTCTCCACTAGGTGATGTTAAAACCACTCCTACACTTGAACCATCATTGGCACAACTTCCATGAAATTATAAAGTCTACAAATATAGACAAATAGTCTACTATAATTCTTCTTCAATATCAAGGGTTTAAGAAAAAACCATATAGTTACCAAACTACATTTCTTGATATAGGATTTGAGGCCTATGATAATATGATTTCAGAATAGTGAACTTTCCTTCTTTTTTTAAATCTAATTTCACCTTTTTGTCTCCAACTTGGATGATGGCATAGGACCAGTCCAATTTTATTTCTTCCCCCATGTCCTTGCAAAAACTTCTACTTAGGAGCATTCCATAACTTGTAGGAATTTCTACCACTAGGATGGTGAGTTTAAGTCTCTTGGAAGGATAGGCAACTAAAGCAACTTGAGAATATTTTATCTATCCAAGCAAGGGTACTTTTTTTTCATCTATTAAGTAACAATGGCCAAAAATTTTAGTTAAGGGTGGACCTAGAACATTAGGTACAAAGGAAAGCATCACATTATTAGAATTCTCTAAGTCTATGATGCAATTACTCAACCTATTTCCATTAATAAATAAGGAAATGTAAAAAGGATCTTGTTATTTATTAGGAGAAGTAGCCAAGATAATGAATTCTTCTTTTTAAAACAATTTAGGTAGTGCAAGTTCTTCATTAGCTAAAGGAGTTCCACTAGTGCTTGCTTTGTTTTGATGATCAATGTTAGCATTAATACTAACATGTCCTTCATCTTTATTATTATAGTGCTCAACTAACCTTTGCAATTTGATCAAGATTAGACTTTAAGTAATCTAGTGGAGATATCTAAGTTCTCATCTATTCATAGAATTGTATTATATCAAAGGAATTAGGTGAGTTACCTTTGAGCTATTTTTGTGAGGTTAAGGGTACCATGCCACTGTCTTTATCTTGTTTGTTTGATAATTCATGATTTTTAGCAGGCATTGAATTAGAGGATTGATTCCTATTCTTCAAACTTCTAGTCATGACTATCAACTATGGTCCATCTAGAGTTGAAAAATAGTCACATCCTATCTCTAAATCTAAATCATACTCCAAAAAAAAAAATTAGGGTCACCACATGGAGCATGATCATCTTCAATTTTAGGATATTCAATTACTTGTTCTTTATTTTCCACCATCTGCTTCTATCTAATCATTTTAGCACATGTATCTCCATCATGCTATTACCTTAGGTGTAAAGCACACATATTTTTTCTCTTTGGAGCAGCCTCAATTGCTAATCTTTGTTGAGTAGGTGGTATTTGAAATGTCTTACCTCCATTTGGATTTATAGAACCTTCTTGAGAAGGTTGGTGAAAAGAATGAATAGGCCTATTATTGTTTCTTTAATGAAATAACCTCATTAGACATCTTTTGAAGCATGACATCTATATTATTTGAAGAGCCAACTGCATTACCTATGGTTCTAGATTGAAGTTCTCTTTTCCACTTACTCGAGGCTACCATATCATCTTCCATCTCTATAGCTTGTGTTTGCATAGCTTGTAAATTTGCTACATTTTCTCTCCTAAACTGACATCCTAGATCAGGAGGCATAGTGTTGATGTAGAAGGTCTTCTTATTGTCATCTAATGGTGCACTTACAATAGGTATTCTCTTGATGAGTTTTTTAAACTTTGCATTAAAATCCCTCATAGAAACAAATGCTTTTTTCTTCATTTGTGCCAATTGTAGCAACAACATTTGTGCATCTTTTTACTTTTATAGCATTCTTCAAAAAAAAAAAAATCATGTGTTCCCAATCTGTGATGCACCCTATGGGTAAATCTTGAAACCAATCAACAAAAATATCTACAAGAGTATCCACAAATATCCTGACTATCACATCTTCATGTTGAGGATTCACCACACCATAGTCTTTATGAAAAGCACTCAGGTTTTGTTTTGTAGAGATTGTGACATCACCATTGAATCTTGGGAAATTTTTTCTTGATGCTCTTGGTAAGTCATTATTAGCCCCAAGGTTGAGAGGACCAATTGCATTTCCCCAAGGAACTACCATAGCTACTGGTACAATGATAGGATTTTCTTGGAAAGTGACTAAAATAGGGAGTGCTACACCATGCAGCAACAAAAAATTACAAATAGGAGAAATAGAAGTTCTAGTAATAGGTGGGGGAAGAAGATTGACTTATCCTTGTTTTGGTAGAAACAAATATAGGCAAGAGAGTTTCTTAGAGTCTCTTAGCCATAGATTCCCTTGTAATTGCTCTTTCTTTTTTGAAAATTTGTTCTAGTATAGGATATTTGGCCTTCTTGATTTCCTCATATATTGTGTCAATACTTCCTCTTTCCTTTGAACTCCTAGTATATTTGGGATCTAAGATGAATCAACTACTTAGAAAATGGTGTTTTGAGTTTACCTTAACCCTAGTGATCAAGGAAACTTTACTAGTCTCTAACTTTGAGTTAGCTTCTACTTTTCTAGTAGGTTAAGGCTGAAAAACTGGTATTATGTTCTTATGAAAAACACCTTGCCTCCACAAGACGTATCTTGCAACTCAAAATATATAAGGAATTAGAGTGAAAACTAATTATGAATGGAAATTCTTTAGAACTTTTTCATTTTAAATTCTCCCTAGTAGAGTTGCCAAAAATTGTTGGTTAACTTTGTCCCTCTTGCTAACTTGGCTTTACCTTGACTCTAGACTCCCCAAATATGAGAAAACAAAAGGATGTTACCAACAAATGGATAACTGTATGGGTTATATCGCTGCCCTCTAAATTATAAGCTATAACTCCCTTATATGCAATATATACAATGAACTGTGTCTTTAATAGATCATAAGTTTATGACAAAGTAATCTCTTAACCTAAGAGTAGTAAAGGCTAAGATTACTTGTAGAGACAAATAATTCAAGCAAAATGGATTAGGACAACATATCACACCCAATAGAATGACTATAGTAGATTTCCTTAAAAATTTCTTACCCTTACTCCTATTCTAAATGAAAATTAATCATCTAAATACAATAAAGGAAAGGAAGAAGAGATGCACATGAGGGAAAATAGATTTTCTTTAACTATTAGACTTAGCTGAAATAGAATCCAACAAGTTTCTAATAGATTCATCCACATTTATTCTTCAATTCCCAATGAAACCACTTTTAACATGTAATGAAACAAACAAGAGGAGAAGTAGAACCACATGTGAAAAAGTAAATGTAATTACCTATACTATAAATACCATGGTGAAGTGGAGTTCACGGGGTGATCACATAATCAAATGTAATCATTCTTCAACTCTCAATGTAGAATTAATCTATGTATTGAATACAAAACAAAATATGAAGAGAAAATTAAGAAAATGGAATTATAGAGCCAATTCATCATCAAGATTTCCAACCTCAACATTATTAGAAGAAAATTCATTTATAGTTTTCTTCCATTCCTCCATTTTGGAAGTGCAACACTCACATGATAGAATGAAAATATGAAAAAAACATGAAAATATCGAATATGATACATGGTATGGACATGTGGTATCTTTCCCAGCAATGATCCTAATCTCATGGCACCTCTGAGAACACCTGGAAACCATTTATCTTCATGCAACTTTAGAATCCTTGTAAAAATATTCATTTCCTTTATATTCTTCTATTAGTACCAAATTCATATAATTTGTATATCAACATTCATAGTTTGTTTAAATCTCCATTGTTGATATCAAATCAATGATCACAATTAAAATGTAGCTAGTCTCTTTTACTTTTCCCTCTGATGAAATCAATGATCATCACATTTTCACTTTCTTTGTGTCAGAGTTGTGATTAAATGTAGGCTGTCAATCTACCAAAGCTTAAGCACTACCTTTCTTCTCCAATGAGTCTACTTGTTTACATATGTCATCATCTTGCAATATCTCATGCGTACCTTCACTTCTAACATGTGACAATACATGGTGCCTTTTTAGGAGATTTTCTAAGATGAGCTTGTACTTACGAGAAAACCTTCCAAAATGAAAAAGTGTCTTGCTTGGTTTATCTCTATAATAGATAGTGATGTCTCATTTTCATTTCTCATCACCACAAGGTCTAACTACTCAATTTGACCTTTGATGGGATCATCACTATAGGATATAGCAATAAACTCTCTTTTATGTACTAGGAGCTTGATCTTTACATCACTATGTCCTATGCTAATAACTTCATCATCCATCAATATAAGTAATTTTTGTTGCTACACTTGGAAAAGATTGTTGAAGGTTGTGGCGATCAAAATTTCTTATCACTCATTATTGTAACCAAGTTTTTTCTCCTGCACTTAGATAATATTAATCACTATGACCTATGGCAATAATTGCATCTATCATCCATTCCTCATCACTCATTGCTATACAAAAATTTCATTTCACCATAGCATACAACAAATAACTTCATGTCTAGCTTTCTTTACTCATCACCATAACTATTATTGACAACCTCATTGTTCATCACCACAACTAATCCATGACTTCCCAACTGTAGATGATCATCACAAGTTATAACAATATACCTTCCTTTATCGCTCATCATCATAACCAAAAATGAGCCTTCTTGACATCATGATTGACCCAATATCTATATGCCATAATGATATCATATGCGACTTCCCAACTATTGATGATCACTATAAGTTATAGTGATGTTTGAGAATTTATTTAAGTCATGACCTTTGATTTGATCCTCATCTAACAATCAGGAATCCATCTCCAAGGGAAATTGACCTTTCAACTAGTGACATAGAGATTCCAATGCATTCTAAATTGTTGATTTGATTTTCATCCTCATTATTGACTCCTTTGACTATATCTTTTTACCATTGTTGAATATTTGAGCTCCTCCTCTCTATTGGATCCAAATTCTCTTTCTTCAAATCTATTTCCATGATTTGCATCATATTCTCTAGCCTTGATATCAATGTTCATTGCTACCTTTTTCTCTTAATAATAGTATGATCTTCTTTTTGAATGCATCCTATCTTCACCATGAGCACTTGATCAAAGAATTAGGGTTTTAGAAAAACTTCACTCTCATTTAGGAAATGCATAGACTTACCCTCCCTTTCAAAATAACCTATTATGAATGAATGTATTAGATTTATTTTTAATGCCCACCTAGGTGCACGCAAAGGGGTAGATGAGAGGAGAAGTTCCTTAAGGGTAATCTAGACACATACATGACATCACATTGACTCAACCGTAATCCTATAAGTTTGAAAATTATAGGAGAATTGAAATCATGGAAACAATACCCTATCCTAGGACTAAGATGTACACAATGACCATAGTCAAAACCCATGGTTTATAGAACACCAATGGTGACTAGGCCTTACAAGTAAGCTTATTTCAAACAAGAAAACTACTTATACTAATTACAAATGAATCTTAGACATGAATTACCTTGAGTAAAACTCATGAGGAGTTTAATATACTGGATGCACTAGAGAGTGGAGGAATAGGTGCTACTATACCATGCTCCCTTGTTTTGAATACTCAAGTCCCACTTGAGTGTCATTGTTGAACATAAGTGCCATGTTTAAAAATGAATTCTTCACTAATCCATGTAGCATCTATATTAGGAAGACTATTCCATTTGACCAAGTAGTCTATGTAGGTCTTCTTTCTTATTTTCTTAAATACCTTGGAATCCAAAATATTCTCCAATTTTAATGGTTGGCTAGGTGCAAAGTCTTTGATCCATTTTTCTTGTACATAATTAGTATCCTACATTACATAATTAGTTCCTACATCAACTTTGAAAGGGGTGAGATCACAAACATTAAACATAGGAGAATTTGAAATGCTTGGGGGAATGAGATTTCATATGCATTTTCCTCAAATTTATGCAAAATCTAATGGGGTCTAATCTTTCTCATCTAAAACTTTGTATGTCCCCTAGGTAGCCTTTTTTTATTTAGATATTCCCACACTTGATCTCCTTCTTTGAAAGCAACATGTCTTTTCTTGTTGTCTTCTTGTTCTTTATAGCTTGCAATATTATGATTTAGAGTGTTTTTGACCTAATCATGAATTTGTTTGATCCATGCTGAGAGTTCTTCACCTTGTGCACTAAATTTGAATTCATTTGGTAAATCTCCCAATTCCATGACTCCTCTGTGATAAAGTCCATAGTTTACTTGGAATGACATCATCCTTGTTGACCTAGTTTATTGAGTCATTGAAGGAAAATTGTGCTTTAGGGTGGATAGCATCCCATGTCTATCCATGTTACTTGGTTAGACACCTTAGAAGGTTGCCTAAAGATCTATTTACTACTTTAGTCTATCCATCTATTTGTGGATGGTAGGTAGAACTGAAAGATAGGTTTATGTCCAACTTTTTCCAAAGGGTCCTCCAAAAATGATCTTTGAATTTCACATCTCTATTTGAGATGATGGATGTTGGTAATCCATGAATCCTAACCACCTCCTTGAAAAATAGGTTAGCTATATGTGAAGCATTATTAGAGATTTTGTAAGGAACAAAATGAGATATTTTACTAAATCTTTCTACAATGAAAAAAATGTTATCAAAAGCTTGTTTAGTTCTTGGGAGACCCAAGACAAAATCCATACTCACACTATCCCATGGCTTTGTTGGAATTGGTAAGGGATGGTAAAGACCTTGGTTTTTTCTTGCTATTTTGGCTCTTTGGAAAAAATTACATGTTTCTATAAACTTTTTGACACCAGTAGGTAGTTTAGCCCAATGGTAGTTTCTTCTTAGGAGTTCTAGTATCTTGTCAATCCAAGTGACCTCCTAATGTGCCACAATGATTCTCTCTAATTAGATTTCCCCTCATGGAGCATCTTTGAATTAAAAGATATCCTCATTTGAATAAGAGGCCATTCTACAATAAATATTTTAAGTATGTGCTATTATAAGCATTAGATAAAGTAGAGAAAATCTTATGGATGTCACCAAAATTTGGATCATCTTTGTATTGGTATTTGATGGCATCAATTCCCATACTTTGTACTTATATTTCTTCAACCAAAGTGACTCTCTTGCTCAAAGAATCTACTACCTTGTTTTCAATGCCTTAATTGTTCTTGATAGAGAATGTGAAGGCTTGGACTTGCTCAACCCACTTCATATGCCTACAAAATTTGTCAAGAAACTTTTGTTGTAAAGTTCAACTTTTTACAATTTTTGCAAAATGCACATTATGACCAAACTAGGACCTTCCTCTAGTTCCCTAGGAGCCTAAAACATGGTAAGATGCCTAGAAACACACCTAACCTATCCTAGGACTTAGATGTGCCCAATGACCATAATCAAAACCCATGGTTTATAGAACACCAATGGTGACTAGGCCTTACATGTAGTCTTACATCAAACTCAAAAAATACTTCTACTAATTACAAATGACTCTTAGGAATCAATGCACTTGATTGAAATTCATGAGGATTTTGATGTAGTGGAAGCCTTGGAGAGTGGAGGAATAGGTTCTCCTACACCATGCCTCCACCAACACAGGCACAACTTGAACATGCACAAGCTGAGCCTCAACCTGAGTCCCAAGTACAAGAGCCAACTCAAGAGTTAGAATAGAAGAAATAGCCAAAAAAACTAACTAGGAAGAAGCCTCCCCCTCAGCTCCATAGAAGGAAATATTTGATTAAACTATGGTGAGAACTCAAACAAGGAGACTAATGAAGAAAAATACTCTGTCCCTACAAATCCCTAAGACCATCTTGAAAGTAGAGGATGAACAAGGGGAGAAAATATTTTTTCCCTTTGAGCCAAAGAACTTTCTTGGCTTATAAAATAAAGGAAGAGAGGAGGAAAAGAACCATAATGACACCTCCATATCCTCTAAGGGAGCCTATCTGGGTGTCAACTTTAGAGGATGAACAACAAAGATGGATAGATGATATGGAGCATATAGAAATTGATGTCTTTGACCTCTTTGATTTTGAATTAATGCCTATAGGCACTAAGATGGTGGGAGAGAAATAAGAGATTCTCAAGAGTGAACCCTTAGAAGAGGATTGGAATCAATTACCACCTCTACCTCAAGGACCTCTGGGCATCCCACCACCACCATCTCAAGATTTGGCAGTTTTGGATAAAGGATCTGTGACTCCACTTCCCCCAACTCTCAAAGAAGAAGAAGAAGCAATTGATGAAGGATAATTCTAGTAGCTACATGCCAATGAAGTATCTAAGGAAGGGTAAATACATGAAGAGCCTCAATGGACTCCTCAAAATATAGAGACTAGGAACTTAGCCCAGCTAGACATAATGACTCCCATTGAAAATCTTTCATGATAGGAGAAGACTCCAGAGAGGATTAATAAAGGAAAGGATCCTACAATAGGACCAACCTCTTCAAGAAATTACATGTTTACCATGGGCACCACACCAATAGGGCTAAAGAGGGAGGTTATGCTTCACAAGAAGAGGTAGCTGGACCTAACAACATGATAGCTTCTATTTTCACTAAGCTTGATTTTCAAAATTTATGGTGAAAATACTAAATTGAGGTTGTAATTGTTAGGGTTTTATATTTTGTTTTCATTTGTAGATGAAACCCTAGAAATTTTTCCCTAATCCTATTATTTTTCATTGTTGTCCCAAGTGTAAAATTTAGTGCCCTAGGGTTTTAAATTTATCCTACATTGAAAAATCCTCATGAAATTTGAGCTTAGGTCCCTACCCTAGGTTTTGAAACCAAGAAAATTTTCATTTTGTCTTTTACATTGTATTCTATGATGTTATAATAAGAGGGTTAGCAGAGTATCATGACAAAGAATTTTCAATGTCCTAATCCTAAGGTAAAGTGTTGTATCATAGTATTATAGATGAGAAATATGGTCTTCCTAATCTTACAATTGCCTTTATATTGTATGATCATGTGGTAGTTTGATTGGTTTTCTTTTTGGACTATATGAAATTACAACAAGGGAGGTCATTGTAGTGTCATGAACAATGAAAAGAGGTGTTACAATGTTACAAAGAAGTGGACATATTAAGATCATAAAGGAAATGCTTGGCTACTATGATATTAGGTGATACTTATGATCATCAGATCATAAGGAGGTTGAGGACAAGTAAATGTAGTGATACGTTGTTAGATAGGTGTCCATTTTTTGATTGGCCAGACTATGGTACAAATACCAGATGTATTTTTAGTTGGAGCAATGGGATAAGATGAGATTTTATAATGAGTTTTTATTAGCATTTGGTGATCTATGATCTTATGACATATAGTTCATCATGAGATCTCAGGGTGATAAATTATATGTTCTAATGCTATGAGTAAGTCATGATCATAAGATTGTAAATAAAAATTGCAAAGCTCGTGATGCTATAGTAGAAAGAGTTAATAGTTTATTAGACTATTGTAGAGGTTTCAAAGGTAATAGGATATGTTACGAGATAACAAAGGTGACCATGATCATAAGCTCGTATGATGAATAAGGTCAAAGGAAAATTCTACGCTAGTTCAACAAAGCTATTTTACAAGAGATCATATAAGAAGGAAAGGTTGGCACTAACACCATGACAATAAAGGAATTATAAGATCATACAAGGGTTTTGCCATTTGACTAGTCAAAATGAGTTTTTCAAATGGTTTCATAACATTGAGAGATTGTTTCTTTAGTGGTAAGATAATAAGAGAAGTCTTTTCATTAGTCATGATAATAGCATTGTAGACCCTGTTTTGACATTAAAAGTGTTAAGTCACTTTTTTGAGCTAGAAGAAACAATAAACTTCTCAACCAATGAGATTTAATCATAGTACAAAAATGCATGAATCGACAGTAATGGTGACACTCGTGTGAATTGATAGAATAAGTTGATATTATGCTTCAAGCATATTAAAATCAATGCAAAGTGAATTT
This sequence comes from Cupressus sempervirens, assembly GCA_028749045.1. NCBI lineage: Eukaryota > Viridiplantae > Streptophyta > Pinopsida > Cupressales > Cupressaceae > Cupressus > Cupressus sempervirens. Next base: position 734,204,320 of record CM053793.1, read on the forward strand.
CAATTTGCATATATTAAATGGGAAAGATTTTCCTACTTTATAATTGTAGTTTTCCATTTGCAAAGAAAGAGAATTTGAGCATTTTTAGAGCTTCTAGCGCAATACATATTATCATTTCAGAGCTTTGAGAATGGTTTCCATGTCCTATATTTGCCAACATATTGTCAATATGTCTGATAAAGAGGTGGAGAAAATTCAAGCATCAGACATGAGAGTTGCAGATCCTTCAACCTCTAAGGGTGGGAAAACATGATAGAAGAAACCAAATAGATTTGTAGAGGAATGGATACAACTATTCCCTAGTTCTTCTAATGCTAATGCTGCAAATGATCTAGCCTTTATAGATCCATATGCCCTTTGAAGAGATGTTATGCCCTGGTGTTACTAGTTTAGTGCTTTTAAAGTATTTCTACTATAACAAGGAGAAGAATATTCATATGTGTAACCTATGGAAGAAGAATTTACCCAAGTTGATTTTTCTAGAAGTCTTTATAGATGTAGATTTGATGAAAGCTCTTTCTCATTGCTACAACCCAACCACTAAATCCTTTCATGAGAAAGATGGAACCATCCTCTGCACTCTTGACATAGCTAGATTGAGCTATGTGCCAACCTATAGATTTAAAGGGTTTGTTGAGGAAATTTGAGGCAAATACCAAGGCTTATATTGAGAAATCTATGCTACAACATATTCCCATGGATTTGATGGAAGTAGGTGATTACCCTAAGAAGGTAGAAAAAATGATGCCTTTGGACAAGTTCAAATTTTTTTTTGTAAAAATAGTATATGGTGTCCACAAGGTGGTCGGCAAGGATGAGACTGATATGCTTTATGGAGCTGAATTCATAATTGTTAGAGATGTACAAGACTCCTACCATGGTGGGGAGTATGATTATGTTAATTACATTATAGAGGTGATGAAAGAAAATATTGCCAGGGCTCAAAGTGAGGAGCTAAAAGATTTCACTTTCCATCATTATTCACTCCTAATGCACTTGATCCTCTACAATAATGTAGGATATATAAGCTCTAATTTTGATGATCACACTTCTGATGCAAATGGAGTTCTCCCCAGTTTAGCTGTGGACACAAGCATGGGATAGTAATTATCATTTTTATGATTTTGTCTCATTTTTCAATAATTGTAGTGTTGTAATAATGAAGATTCTAGATCCAAGTTACTTTAGGGCACCCAAGATTTTAAAGAACCTTTTCAAGCTTGTCCTGTGTCCAAAGAATAAAAAATTAGATCATAATTGGGGGCACATTTTCTTATTCCCAACCTTTTATTTTATGTGAGTTTATGGTTGTCCTAAGCCACCCCATATATTGCCAAAGTTTATCCCTCATGGATAAGGTATAATTGAATTTATTTGGCAATTATTTATGGTCAATAGGGAGTATCTAGGACCCAAAGTGCACAAGGGTACTTTATTATGTAGATTCTTTAGGATTGGTGATTTTACAATTGGCAAAGAGGCCCTTGACCAAATCCATACTTTCCTCCACCACTACAATTTGTCAACTGACCCTTATAGAATGTATGACCCTAACAATTGGATGAAGATCACCCTCAAGGAGATGAGAAATTATGTCATTCCTAACACCAAGGAATTACCACATGAGGATGTTATTCCAAATATAGTTGCAAAGGCTAAGGTAACTAATAGGCTAGCAAAGCTAGATGATGTTTTAAGGGTAGAAAATGAATTGAAGAGAATAGATCCCCATTTTTTGGGAATTTACATGGATATTCCCTATCATTAGAGGATTAGGAAGATGGTTATAAACCATGCTAAGATTATGGCTAAGATGTCAAAATGCCCAATGGAAGAAAATGTAGTGTATGGCTAGACAACCTTGAACTTGATGTAACTTTAGAAATAGAAGAAGATGATGTCCCTCAGGCATCATGGGTTATAAAGGGAAACAAAAGACAGAAGATTATCTATATCCTTGCATAGGTAAAGTAGAAGACATTGTAGATTTTACCTTGAAATAGTTAGTATTTTTCAAATTTAAGGAAAAATTATCTCCAAAATAGGATTAATGTAGCTAAGGGTATGCTCACTAATTTAGAATTAGCAACAGTAATGCTTGATGATAGAATTATCCATAACTAATAGTTCCTTGAGGATGATGAAATCATTAATTCTACTGAATTCAAGAGCTTTTTGTAGAAGATAAAATAGAGTGAGCTAGTATTGAAAATGAAACCAGGAGAACCTAATGAACAAAAGTTGGAACTAGTAGAGAAGTTTCAAGCCTATGATCCTAAAAGTGAGGTCATGGCTCTAGAGAAAGCCAAAGATCTTGTATAGAGGAGTGGTATGCTATTGGTTCCTAGATGGGACTTGGAACAAGTATTTATGCTTGATCAAATAAAGAGGTAGTAAAATGACATTTCATATGAGGCATTTGGTGTAGATGGATTACAGAGAGGAACTAGTTTCAACATTCATACAAACTCTCTAGTAGTTTGGAGTATGGTTCCTTCCCCAAATAAGCCAAAATTAATGGATGTATAGAGCACTGAGCAAGGTAACATGGTTGTATGGACCCTACAACACACCTCTGGTACAGAGATTTCTAAGGCATTGAAACACTTTTCATTTATGAATGAAGCCAAGGTAGAGGAAATAGAAACTACACTTTCTAAATCTATACATGATTACATAGATGTGAGGAAGCTTTATGAGGATAAGCTAAGAAAAAGCCATGTGTATAAGGAGAAAATTATAAAGCTTGAGGCCAAGGTCCAAGCACTTGAAAATGAGCTTGCATCTCTTAGAGAGCAACTTATATAAGTAGAGCAGGTAGTTGCTACAGAATAGAGAAAAGAACAAAAAGATCAAGAGTAGCCAGCTAGGGATACAATTAAAGCCCCAACACAAATAAAGTATTTGGGGGAAGAAGAAACATTATAACCTAGGTGTATGAGCACTGATGTTCAATCTACGTAGCAAGGAAGTGATATAAGGACTATTGTCCTTAGGAATATGATGAGCCATAGAATTAAAGTTTTGGAAAACATGTTACGACATGCTCATATTTTTTTATGTTGCTCTATAAAGTGCTGAGCAATTTTGCAATGAGGCACTTTCATGGCTATCAACCATATTCAATCTTTGAGTGCCATATACTCAATTTTTGGAAAGGCTAATTGTACTAATGGCTAGAAAGCTATATTTTCCTGATAAAATAATTTCATAATGAAGGAAGGCCTAGAGATAGCAAAATAATTAATCGGTTTCTTCATTGGGAAGTTACAAACTATACATGGGAAGTTAAAAGTTTTATCTCAAGGAATACATCCCCGCATACCATCAATTTTGGATGCTACTAGCATAGTGATAGACTGGCAAGAGTGGTTTAATTCTTTTGATAATATTTTGACTCAAGAGGCTATAGTATCAATTTTTTAAGACACTTTTGACATTCCATATAATGAATTAATTGATTCTCTATTTAAGGTAGAAATAGATTTGAATAAATTTATTGTTGAATCAAAAGTAGTCATGAATTCTAGGTGGACCAAAGCCACTCAAGATTTCCAGAAGGTAAAAACTATAGAGTGGCCCACAAAAAGGGAAATTTATGTCTAGGAAGTGGTAGGAGAGATTAAATCTTTGTTGGTTGGAAGTAGTTGAGATATTTTGCATACAGATTAGTGAAAGACAAAGAGGAAAAAAATCAAAGGGTTGATATAAATATTCTTTTACTATCTCAACTACTTTTATTTTTTCTGATCGATCTTTTGGAAGAATGTTCTCAATACCTTTTTGTTCCCATCTTCCAAAGTTTTTGTATCCATTCTTATTTTGACATGTGTCCTCCTCTCATTTTAGCTTTTTGCAATCCTATATATGGATTTCCAAGATGAAGAGTGGAGGTCAATTGTCTATAGAATTTTCTCATTGTCATGTATTATTTTGTAGTTTGTCCATGTGTTCTATAGTTATATAAATGAGTTCACTTATTGCATACTTGAATACAAAAAAAAGGTGAACATTTGGTACATATGGTTTTGTCTTTGAGTTATATCATGAGTTTTCTGTTAGCAGTGTAAAGATGCATATAAGAAGGATTTTCCCTTAATTATCATTATCTTTGAGTTTTGTCTCCTTTCACATATATCCATAATCTTGGGACTAAATGAACAAGTTTCATTTAGTTTAATGCAATTTACACAAGTTGTATATCTATTGTTGATTGTTGCTAATTTAAAGAATTAGGTAATTATTTTTTGTAATGGATAAGGTTTAGGGTTTATGAAAGGGATGGGAATCAGAATGAAACTTAGAGTTGATGTTGATAATTTTAATCATAAGTTGATTAAAAAGGTCGCAACTTGGTAATCTTTGACTCTATATATCCCATTGGATAAAGACATTGGTCCATGTTAAAGTTCAATAAATACACTGATGATTCACTTGATTGTAGAATATTCACAACAAAAAATCAATTTACCATTTAATGTATCAATAGCCTAAGTGTTGGTCATCACTTATTTGCATCTACTTTTTGGTTGTAGTTAGCTACTATGCTCAGAAATTTTATCAACAAATTATAGAAGAATATTGACCATTTTTGCTATAGGGGATAGTCTTTTAGAAAAGAATATCAAGTTAATAAGATCAATCCCTTAGGTTTGCCCACCTTGGCCCTACAAAGCCTAAAGTGAAGTGAGTCCTGATGACTCTATTAATGTTGGCCCAGAACTAAGATTTAGCATTGTTGAAAATATGATTTAGCTCATCCTTAGGCTTGTCTAGGGTATAATTTAGTGGCTAATATTTGTAAATTGGCTAATTTTAGAAATTTTTGGCTAGTAATTTGGATAATAATTTAAGATTTGATACAACCTAAATCGTCATAGTTTTATAAAATTCAGCTATAGAATATTTAAAATCGCTCACTAATTTATTTTATTCAAAAAATTAAACTCAAATATTTACCAAAATATTTGTTACATGAATAGATTTGAGTTACCTAAATATAATATATTATTGGAGAAATTAAATTGAATTGACCAATAATTATCATAATTATTAGTTACTTTAGGGATATATCACCAATATTTATTTTTCACTATTGATTTAAAGTATATAATATTCCACGAAGTAAAAAAATGTTCAATTTTGATTTGTAATATTCTATGGTGATTAATGAACTTCCTACTATTATTGAGATTCATCAATATTTAATACAAAAAAAAATTATGATTCAAAAATAATTGCCAATATTAATCATATTTAGAATTGATGCAGGAGCATCCAGAGGTATAAGGGCAATCCTATGTCACCCAAAAAAATGTACTTAGACTTAGTTTCTATTTTATGTCTTTACATTTTTGGATACCCATTTGGCTCAAATAAAGGTTCCAACTCTCATAGTTCAACTATCAGTGCATTTGAAAATCTCAAAAAAATAGGAGCATGCAATTTGACCATCATTTTGGTGACCTAGAAGGTGCGACTTGGCCAGATGAATGTAATTGAGATTTAGAGCATTCCAAAAAAAGAATCAGGTCAAAAGGCCCCACGGTTTGAAAGTTATTGCAGTTTTTCAGGTTTTGGAGACCTCCTAAGAATGCTTCGAAGTCAGGTTTGGGGCATTAAATGACCTCGAAAAGGGTCAAAAAATGGGGGACGAGCAAAGCTGGTCCATAGGGCTATAGAGCGCTTCAGAGCTTTCTGAAAATGTAAACGGTTCATCAATCGGAGCTACGGTTCAAAAGTTATGCCTCCTGGAAGTTCGGCTACCATTTCTGGATTCTTCTAGATTTGCACCGACTTCTAACATGGCTTCTGGAACCTTCTGTTTTGTCGGTGGATGCCTACTAGCACTTTCTAGAATGTAATCCTAGTCCTTAACCCTTCGGGGTCTATTTAAGGAGATTTTTGGCATTGTAAAAGGCAGTTCGGGGTGGAGTTTGAGAGGAGGTGCTATAAGGAGAAATATTCTCCAGATTTATGCTATTGTAAGCCCGTAGGGCATGTTTTGAAGTTTGTTTTCTCTGCACTGTTGTACTAGCTTATTTTCTTAGTTAGTATACTTCCCCTTTTCTATTGTGTCTATTCTGTTGTTGGGTTGTGTCCCCATCAAGTGGTATCAGAGCGGGAGTTCCTGAGCGTGCGGACAGATCGCCGAACGTGAGGCAGTTTGCACTAGGACCTTGGGTTGGTTGAAGTTTGTCAAGAAGTTCTTGATTGTGTAGACAGATCGCCGACTATGAGGCAGTTTGCACAAGGTTCTTGTTTTGGACAAGATTTTTCTTCTGAAGACTTGATTATGGAGAAGAGAAAGAAGAAGATGACTTTTGTGATTAGATGGATTCTAAGGATTCCTTGACTTGAGAAATTTAGAGCAAGAAATCAACAATCATTGCTAGTTGATTTGTAGAAGCAAGTGAACGAATTAGAAGCTGAGTTGTGGAAACGAAGAGCATGTCACCAGAAAAGAGATGTTGATAATTCCTTGGATGTGGAAAAGAAAGATGATCCAGTTGAAGAGCAAGTGGATGAAGAGAAAATTATTTGCGAACCAGAAGTTGAAGAAGATGAAAGAGAAGATGAAGAGCATGAAGATAACCAGATTTGTATGCCAAAAGTAGATGAAGGTGATTGGAAGACTAAAACAATGGAGGAAGAATATAGTGCCTTCGTTGGAGATCAAGCAAGTGGAGTAGTTACGTGCATTGTTGATGACATAAAAGAGGCAAGCAAAGATGAAGATGTCAAACAGGTAAATTCTTATGAATCATGGGATGTTGTCTTTGATATGAGTTTAAAAGATATTGATGATGGTTTGCATGAGGATCTTGTTAGTCATGTGTGGTATGCAAAGGAAGATTGGTATGGTGTTGCTAGGTTTATTATAGGTGTGATTAATTCAACAAGATTGGATGAGGATGAGAGTTATACTTGGATAGAGTTCATTGCGAAGGAGTATTTTCAGCAGCAAATAGTTGTTCCGACTAGGTGTTGGAAAAGAAGAAAGAAGGAAATATATTGGCATCGAATACTTGTTCCAGCTATGTGTTGGAGGAAAAGAAAAAAATCTGTCAACAGTGGCTACTTCATTTTGTGAATCCATATTCACAAAATTTTTCCTACCATGGGAGTCGAATGCAGGAGCATCATGCATCAACAAAAAAAAATGTGGAAGATTTGCATGTTGGTTTTCTTGTCCTGTTGAGGTGGAAGCTTGTGGTGAAGATGAAGATGGTTGTATATCTTTCTTTTGGCATTAAAGTGTGGGACAGACTTTTCTATCTACCAAGGGAGTCTGATGCAGGAGCATCTTACATGGGAAAATTAAATTATTAGAAAAAAAAAAGAGAGGGGAAAAAAAAAAAAGGAAAAAAAAAAAAAAAAAAAAATTGGAGGAGAGAGAAAGTGACGAAAATAGAAGGAAAAATTAAAAAAAATAAAATAAGGGAAAAAGGAGAAAAGAGGAATTTCTATTTTCGAGGTGCATGGGTGGCATAAATAGAAAAATAATAAAAATAGTTGTTATTCCATTAATCGAGGTGTGTAGGTGGCATTTTAGAAGTTTGTGGAAAGTTCCTTAAATCATGCATTTAATATTTGTTGTGATCCATAAAGAAAATTTAATTTTGTAATTGGGCCACATGGTGGTGCTTAGTTGTATTTAGGTGGAAATTCTAGAAGGTTGTGGATATTGTAGAAGGTTGTGGAAATTCTAGAATGCTGTGGATAAATCATGCCTTGGGTGGTAAGTGCCTATATAAGGAAGGCTTATGTTCATTTGTAATCAAGCTCTCAAGGTGTAGCTCTTCAAGTAGTAGAAAAAAAAGTTCAAGAAATGGAAGCTCTTCTAATGGAAGTTGGAGAAATAGAAGCTCTTCAAGACAAGCTCTTCAAGTAGAAGCTCTTCGGATGTAATTTCTTGTAGAAGCTCTTAGAGAGAAATCTCTCTTATATTGTAAGAATTTGGAGTTTTTTTTCCATTTGGAGAATATTCTAATGAATTTCAAGTATTAATGGAATTTTTATGAAGCCTTTTGTCATCTCTCTTGTCTCCATATTATTGCATTTTTTGGTTGTGAGTTGGTACGGGTGGTGTGGCCCGTCATCAGTGCAGAATAAAAAAATTGAGAGATTCACCAATAGAAATAATTTTGTTTTTTTAAGATAATAAGAGATTCGCCAATATTTTATTACTTTATTTGGAGGCGGCTTTCTTAAAGTTTACCCTAGGCTTGTCCCTATCTTTTCTTCCTAGTGTTAGGTTTAAATCTACTTGGTATGTTCCTTACAAGAAAGAACTCTAACAAAATGGTGACTTTGCTAGGAACTACTCTACACCAATTTGTATGGTAAGTTTCTCATTAAGTTTTGTTTCAAGGTTATTATTATCAATATTTTGTGTTAATCATAATTGTTTAGGCTTCATTTTATACTTTACCTTCATAGGGTGGCAACTCAAGTCAAGGTTTTGTAGCTAGTGCTATAAATTTTAGGAAAATCTTAAACAAATGGTTGAGAAGAAGAAGAATATACATGCCTTTACAAAGGACCATCTTGAAATACCACTATTTATTGAGTTACCTACTAGGGGGAGAAAGAACCAAAAATAAAAGTATGAGTTTAATCCTACATGGGTTCCCAAAGGTACCATATCAACCCAATCATTATATCATCCTATGGTAGAAAAAGAGTCATCCTCCAAGAGTATCAAATCAGAGGAGCCTACCTTATTAGGAGAAGCTTTCACAACTCCATTTAGGGAGCAAAGGGTTTTTCATGATAAAAATATGTCTCCTATGGGGGGTATCCTTTATAGACCAAACCTAGTAAATGAAATAAACCATAGTTGTGGTTTTAGAGAGAACCTGGATACAAGTTTCAGTCCTAAACAACAACCATATGTAGAAAATCTTATTGATTTATATGATCTAGTAGATTCTAATGCTACTACTATAGACCATGAGGAGTTGTATCTAGAATTTTTTCTTCTTAGAAGGAGAGTTTTAGAGGAGGAAGCTAGGAACATGCGTTTGGAAAAAGAAAAAAGAAAAAATTATCTTGAATACTATTATTGGAAGAGATAACTTACTTAGGAGAATGGCTTCCTTACAAGAACAAAAAAAGAGATTGGAGGAGAGATCTTCTAATTTACAGTCTAATACCTTTGGAGATACGGATGTTTTAAAGTCTAATGTTCAAAAGTAGGAACAACTTCTTAAAGAGGAGGCCCCTATTGATGTACAGGTTTAGCCTTACAAACCATTAGAGACTAGAGTGCAAGATATGAATAAAAAAGGATTTAGACAAGGGGAAGAAAAATGTTGCTGGGATATAAATCAATGAACCCCATCCTCCTAATAAGCTCAATTCTTTTGTTATGTCAAAACTTGATTTAGATTTGGAAAAGGCTAAAAAGGAAAAAGATCCAATTCATTAAATCAAATTCTACCCTAGTTGTTTAGCTTAGCCAACCTTCACAAGTTTCTCCTACTATATCTAGTATTGGTCCTTTAACAATGGGCCAAATTTCTTTACAATTGGCCCCTATTTCCACTTCTACTACAACTAGCCAAATTCCCTAGTTCAACAAACCCAATAGACTCAGATTCTTATCCAAACTCAACCTGTTGGAGCAAGTACTTCAAGTGTTCCAATTTCCCAAAGGAGACCAATTTATATGGAAAAATATAGACATATGTGTTTCTTAGGTATCCTTATTTTTCCTCATCCTATCTTAAATGACCTTAGGTAAAAGGTCACAACATTTTCTAGAGATAATGCTATTACTAGTGAAGAGCATCTCAAAAAGTTCATTGATATGCTAAATGATTATGAGGTGGAACATGAAGATGTAGTGATGAAATTTTTTGTTCATTCACTAATTAAAGATGCCAGAGATTGGTTCAAAAGATTTCCTGATGAGAATATCAAATCATGGAATGATCTTTAGACATTTTTCAAAGGATAGTATGGTTATAAGACTAATGTTGGTTTCATGATAAATGACTTCAACAATATCAAGAAGAACCCAATGAGTTAGCCCTTGATTTCAATGTTAGATTTCAAAAAGATATGTACAATTTATTCAAAGTGATGAGATTGAATGAAGATGTTTGTCTTATTTCTCACTTCAATGCATTTGATAGAAAGATGGCTTATGTTCTTAGGGACAAAGATCCAAAAACATTAAGGGATGCTTACACAATGCCTATAAACATTGAAAATAATGAAAGAGCTAATGGTAAACTTGGATAAAGGGATGACCCTAAATTGTTTAATCCTAGGTCTAAGAAAGATAATGAAAAGAATATCATAGGAAAGAAACCTAAAGAGGATACAATGGGGCAAGTTTTAAGTTTACTAAAGAAATCGAATCCTCCAGCTTACTAGGAAAATTAATCAAATGCTGCAAAGAAGGCTCCTTTTAATATCAATTTTAATAGGCAACCTAGGATGCAAAACTACCCTTATACTAATTAGTGGAAGGATGATACGCCAGTTCCCAATACCACTCAAGGAGATAAGTATAAAGGAACACCTGATCCTTTAAAAAGAAACTCTATGAATATGGAAAAAGATGTGCCTTGGTGTATTACTTGTCAATCTCCCCATTCCCCTAATTATTGTGTTATAGCTCAATCTTTTACCACAAATAAGAAAGTACAAAATAACGAGGAAGAAGAAGAAGAAAATCAAGATGTGACATGTAATGTTGGAAATATGTCCAATCAATCAAATCATGTAAGTTATGGTTGTCATTTATGGCAACATATTTGTTTTGCAGATCAGTCCTACTCATCTGTAAAGAAAATTGTCTAAGTGTTAGACAGTGTTACAACATCATAACAGTTTTGATGATAAAAAAAATTCCCTTGGAATATTCTTTTGTGCAGTTAACTAGAGATGTAGGACATCATAATGATGATGTATACTAGTGTGCATGTCTATACGATCAACCAAGTTTGAGTTATGAAGGAATTAGTAATACAGTGATGGTTCAACATAGGATAGAGCATGTCAAAACATTATGTTAAATGACTTGATTTATTGTTTTAATTATCATTTCTTAATAAGTTGACTCTAATGATGTTATATGAGCCAACTAAGGAAGAACTTACCAATATTCTTGGTATAAGTTAAGAACTTTATTTGCAAAGTTAATATAGACGAAGGGCATGATGATAATGATGTGTGATTAGTGATTGTGAAGTTTATATGATCTTGTGAAATGAGAGTAACAAGTGAATGTGACTTTGTGATATATGTTGCAAAACATTGTTATGCTAGATATGATGTGGATTAAGTTGTTTGCAGTCACTCTTGTATGAAGAATTATCAATCAAAAGATTTGTGAAGTACAACAAGTATCTTAGAATTGTATGTGTAGTTATTTCCTAATGATCTTATTGTATAGTTGCATGTTAGGGTAGTGGGATCTTCTTGCACACATTTTTATATGATCCACCACCTCCTAACAGGGTTGAAGCAACTCCTAACAGCATTGAGGCTTCTAACAAGGCCTAGTCTCCTAAAAGGGACTTGAAACACTATAAATTCTTCATAAAACTCCTAACAGGGTCAATATCCTTAACCAAATTCTTTATGTAGTGAATCATCTAGTGGGTTTCATCCACACTAGGGTTTTCCCTTGGCCAGCGTTTCCCTAGTTAACAAGATATGGTGTTATGATCTCTCTTTCTATATTGTAGTTTATACTATTCAGAATTATTGGTTTCCTTTATTATGCATGTGGTAGAGTAATTAATAATATCCAATTATGGGAAAAAAGATTTAAAATACTGATTCAACCCCCCCTCCCCCCCCCCCCCATCCTACCACCTCTTAGTATTATCTACTTCTAACAATTGGTATCAAAGTTTGGCAATTTAGAAGAGGCTTAATAGCTTGAATAAGATCCCTATAGATATGGAACAATTGAAGAGGAATCTTGAAGAAGCACATGAATAGATTGATCTCCTTACTAATGAAAGAGATGACCTTAAAGATAGATACAAGGATGCAAAAGCCTACATTGGTGAATTAAAGGACAAAATTGATGACCTGAAGCAAAAAGGATCTAGTAAGAAAACTAGTAATGATGAGATTGAAGATCTAAAGAAAGAAAATGAGATCCTAAAATGTGAGTTAAAGATAGTTGAACTTAAGCTGTGACTTAATAAAAATGGAGGAAAGAATGACTTTGAAATTAAAGCTAAAAATGCTGATCTAATATCTTAGTTAAGCAAGGTAACATCTGAATTGGAATCTATTAAGTTAGAGCATGTAGAATTAGAGAAATACAACACTATTGTAAAAGGTGAGTTGGTAAAAACCAAAAAAAAACTTTAGAAATTATATACCAATGTGATAAGATTGAAGAAAAAATATGAAGACCCAGTTATGAAAAGACTGGGCTTGGATTCTTTCTTGGACAATTTGCCAAGAAATCTATTGAGAGAAAAGAACCTGATACTCCTAAAGTCAATGATGATCTAAGAAAGAAAGATGATACATCTAAAGACAAAGAGAATGTTGTTCACTCTTAAAAAGTTAAAGAATTTGATCAAGATGTGGGCAACAAAAGAAAGGAACCTTTTTCCTAGTGTGATGAACCTGAAGACACTAAAGTCAGTTGCAAAGATAAGTCCTTCAAACCTATTTCAAAGTTTTATTTCCATAATTGTCATGGATATGGTCGCTACACAATAGATTGTAAGAAACCTAAATTTAATAGCAATAATGCAAATAGTAGGATATATAGGAACACTAACCATGTAAGAAATATAAGAAGATCTCACCATAGTGAACACGGAGAAAGAAAAAAAATTGTTTGCTACATATGCAAAAATCTTGCACACGTTGCAAGGAATTTAGTGAAGATGACAACCAACTAAATGAATAGAAAAGAAATGTACCTATATGTCATCTATGCAATAACTTTGGACATAGTGAAGCTTTACAGAATGGACAGAAAAGATCTAAATAGGAATCAAAATTATAGAGGGAACAAGAGAAGAAATGATGATAGTTTGAAGAAAGAAATTAAGGAGTAGAAAAATGAATTAAAGGAATCATTTGTAAAGGAAAAGGAACTAGAAGGTTCTCATACAGTTACAGAAGATGTACCTAAAAATAAAACGAAGTCACTTATTATTTGTGACTCTCCTTACCAGAATTAAGCACTCTCAGTGAAATAGAGTATTAGTTATTGATGACTGATGTTAGAGTAAGTATCAAAGGTTGTGTAGTTGACAATATGTAGTAGATATTGAGATAAGTCTATAGTAAAGTGTGCATTTCCTAGTAAGATCAGGATGAAAATATGTGAGAAGATTTATCTCTCTATTGTACAGATACAATTTATTGAACTAGTGGCAGACATGCATTTAATGCAAAGTGAAGATCTCAAAAGATTTAATGGATGCAAACTGATTTGCGTACATCATTTTCTTGTGTGAAGTCTATGTGCAAGATTGAAGTAGGATTTGGAGAATTAAAGAGGCTTGCAATTATGCAAAGTCATTAGAAAACCTAATACAAAAAATGGAGGTATTTTCTAAATTGTTAAGCATAATCTTTTAAGAATGGCAAGACAAGAAATATTTAACGTAAGCAATAGACCTAGGTACAATTTCAAGAAACACCCTTTTTTTTCTTTGCTTGATGACCCTATTGGAGCATTTTCACAAGTTCCAAAAAATGTTCTTCATGTCAAAGATATAAGAGGATATATTCATTACAAGATTGAAAGCATAGGTGATTCAGAGATTCATAAGGAATTAGACAAAATGTGCAGAAATGACTTGTCATTGAAACTTGAACATAGATAACTAGAACGACTTAACCTAGTTAAGCATAAGTTCTACATAGATTTCAACAATAAAGAATGGACAAGGATAATTCTTAGTAGAGTACATGATAATTTTCTATGGTTGGCAGATTCTATCATATGTATAGATAATGACCTAATTCACAATGTCGCAGGTTTGAGCAACAAAGGATGCAATCTAATAAATATTAAGAGTGTACGCAAGATAGTTGAGACAAATCTCAATACATATTTTGATCGTAGAAACACAAAAGTCAACACCATTCAAGATGATGGAGTGAGACTCATTTGTAAGATTTTGGGATATAAGTACAATCATGGATCCATGATAGATTCAATACCTATAGGATTTCTTAATGAAACTTATTTGGTAGTAAGAGGTGAAGAGGTTAATATGTGTGACATTATCCTAACATAGTTTTTGGATAACATATCTAGAATCAAGAAATCAAGGAGTGCAATTTTTAGATTTGAATCCCTATTGACACATATATTTTTCTATGCTATTAAGAAGTTCCCTAGAATTACAAATTGGAATGAAAATGAGTGTGCAATGTAGCTAATCACTCAAGCATATAGGTCAAGACCTGAAATAGTCAGAGATAGTGATATTGACAAAATAATGAAGTCCTTCCAAACTAAAATGAAGCAAAGGTATAGGATACCACTTGTGCTAGTAGAGAACTATGACGATGAATTTTATTTTATGGTTGAGACAAATTTCACATTTATGGAGCTAGTAGTTCCTCAGGTAAAGTTCATCGAACCTATGGGATATGAGATGAGTGAGGAATTGATTGAAAGGTATGCATAGATAATCCTTCATTTTGAAGTTGTTTTTGAGTGTCCCAGACAGGGGACATATTTATAGAAAATGAGAGAAGTCAAAACTAGTCAAGTAATGAAGGACTCCAAGGAAAAGGTGGAGAAAGTAATTGATTCTATTCTAAAATAATTTGGGATGACTAGGAAAGAATTTGATGAGGTGAAAGGGATATCTATGGAAATGAAGGCCAGTGGTTAATCTAAGCTTTTGACCCCTACACCCATTGCATATGTACGACCTATTGAAGAGGTCATGGTTGCTCAAAAAAGTGTGCAGACACCTAATGTGCCCTATCTAGTAGTTGCGGAGCAGCAACCTCCAAGGAATTTAGTGAAGACTAAAGAAGAATCAGCTGTGAGGAAGCCTACAAAGCCTAACAAGACCAAAACACCTCCTAAAAGAAGAGTGAAGTAGACTACAAGTGACCTAAACAAAAAGAAAACCTTATAGATTAGCTCATCTAAATCTAAAGAAGAAACCGGTGACAAACCAATTGACCAACTGATCAAGAAGTAAAGATATCAACAGGGCAAAAAACATCAAAGCCAAAGGTAAAAAATATTAACATGCAAATAATTAATGAAAATGATTTTTTATAGTTGAATAAATACTATGATTTGTATAATAATATGGATAGGAGACAACTAGAAAATTTTGTAGTTAGAAACATGATTCTTAAGGATAAGAGATTTGATAGTATAAAAGGTCAGATACTTGAAGATTTGTATAATAGATTGAAAAATAGAAAGAGTAGAATTGTAGAGGAAGATAGACCAATAAGAATGAATATGGTTAGAAAGTTATGTTCTATAAATAATGATGAAGACATAATTTTTTTTTTGAAAGGTATAGCACCATTGTAGAGACATAAGAAGAGATCCATTCTCCTCATGGGAAGAAATCCTGAAGAAGTTGATAAGGAAACTCAAGAGGCTATAGTTTCATACATGTCTACTATGCCTAAGAAGAGTGCATAGCCAGAAAAGGCAAGCCCAATGATAGATAAAAGTGCATAGATAGAGGAGGAAACCAAATGCCTAAGGAAAGTGCACAACCAAAGGAGGTAAGCCAAACACTTGAGAAGTGTGCACAAACAAAGAAGCTAGTCCTACAACATACACTCCTCCTCATAGTTTTGAACTAGTAGATACACCATGTTCTTCACCACATATTACCATTGGTAGTGAATCTATGCAAATAGATAACACTAAGGTGATAGATGATAGAATAAAAGATCCATTCAAGGATTTTGGTACTAGCATTGTTGAGAATATTGTAGATTGTAGTAGCTCATCAAATAAAGTAGAAGATAAGGAGACAAAGGAAGAAGAAGCAACTTTTGCAAAGAAAATTGAGCCTAGCAATCAAGTAGCTACCTCAAATGTACCCTTGACACCAACAATAGTAACACCATCCACACAACCTATTCAAACAACACTGGTCACAAAAATAGTAGCTCAATTAGATGAAGAAGATGAAGTGAAAAATCTCCCATCTTCTTTGAGTATATTTATTGAGAAGAAGAAATTAGTCAAGTCAATTGAGAAGACTTTGACCTTAGTTTTGAATAGAATAGAGAAAGTAGTAAGCCCTATTGACACCCCTATAGATATTCAACAATGTGCAACAATTTTGTGTAAAGCCTTTGATGATGAGTTCACAATACTCACAAATGTGGCTGCAATTCAAGCACAAATAGAGCATGATGGTAAAATTTTCAATACCATGTGCACTAATATGAGAAATAATATAGAAACTTTGAATATATGTATCAAAGCATCAAGACAGTGTATAGAGGAAGAAAAATAGGCTTATACTAAGTGCAACTTGGCATATAATTATCTTTAAGAATTTGATGATGAGATCAAAGAAAAGGTAACTAAGCTTTAGAGAGTCACTAACAACTTTT
Organism: Cupressus sempervirens; assembly: GCA_028749045.1. NCBI lineage: Eukaryota > Viridiplantae > Streptophyta > Pinopsida > Cupressales > Cupressaceae > Cupressus > Cupressus sempervirens. Next base: position 734,220,880 of record CM053793.1, read on the forward strand.
TGAAGCAAAATCAGAAGATGGATATCATTGACCCATCTTTATAGATACTTCATGATAGCATCAGGGACTTACAAGCAAAAAAGGAGAAAGCTCTGAAGAGATTCACTCTCCTAAGAGAATACTTGTTCCCATAAGTAACATTGCTAGAGAATCAATCAAACGAATGTTTGTCAGCAAAATCTTCCTATTGTAATCACCTAAAAATGGTCATCTAGACTATTAGCCCCCTTCTCAGCATTTTGGCTAAATTAATTTAATCACTTACCTAAGCCAAATTGTTAATAATCAATTTATTTGATTATAACCTATAGTTTGACTATGCTATCCTAAGTTCATTATTTGATTAAAAGAACATGTCCCCTTTTAATTAAATAAAACACCCCATTCTTCTAACCCACTTAAAGTGCACACATAAAGTCCTTTTTCTATTTTACAATTAAAAGAAAAGGCTTGTGAGACTTTTGTCTTATGTGACAAGTCAACTTATATTCTATTGGTTGACTTGTGTGTGCACATGGATCACTCCTATTTTCGAATTCCACCGTTGATCATCCACCATCTTCATCTTGATCTCTACTAGCCATACATCTTTAAAAGGGAGAGAGCTTTCCCCCTCAATCCATCCTCATTTTGAATATTGTTATGCTACAGGTTTTCTAACAGGTTTCTTTGGAGCTTTGTGGAGAACTTCTATTTCTTGTCTATATTCTCTCATATATGGCATCATGGCATTCTAGCTTAGCTTAGCTTTCATTTTTACATGTAGCTTAATCTCACATAGCTTAATAATGGTATTGTAACACTCTCAACCATGCTTAGAATAGCTTCACTTTTCATATTCATTCTAGTTTAATCTTTAGTTGCATTGCATTCTTGAGGAACTCCTTGGGACATTTGCATTCTTGCATCTTGTCTTTGGAACCTCCCATTACATGGTTTACTAGTGAGAAGAGTATCTCTAAGGCTCATCTGAGAGCCTTCTTATTCTTGAAATATAATCTCTTGCACTCCGTGGATAGGGAGCTCTAAGATGGCATCCAAACATTCCAACTCATGGAATCGTTTGGATAGAATGGTTTAGAGTGGGACACTTTCAAGTGTACATTTTTGGTGCCCACCGTGGGGCTTGAATCAATTTTTTAGCTCCATTTGCTTTTATTTTTCATCTTTGGTTTTTAACAGCAGCATATTGGATCTAATCAAGTGCTTTTGTAGAATTATCACTTTGATTTTAAGGTAAACCTATAAGTAAATTGGTTTGAAGACCAAAAATCTAGTTGGTTTAAAGATTTGATCATATCTTTTAAACCACTTGGAGTTTGGTTCTAAAATGTTTCTTACAAGTTGGGTATGTCTTAGTCCAATTTTTAGAGCATTTTGACATGATTTGCGAGAGTTATGATTTTTTCTTTTTTTTTCATAAAAAGTCATTTCTGATCGCAAATCAGCACATTTTTTGAAAAAACTTATATTTTTGGAATTTTTTTTGAATTCTAATGTGGGTTATTTCTTTGTGTTTTCACTGTTGAGGTCGTATTAGGGATCAAAATCTTGATTTGATAAATCTAGCCTGTTTTGACAAAATCGATCTCTAGGGAGCAAATGAAGAGATTTTTTTGAATTTCTTACATTTTTGGGAAGATCTCTGATTTTTATTAGGGGTATTTTCTTTTCATTTCTATTTTTGGATATGAAATCATAGCAAACAATTCCAATCTTGTTGACTAGGTCAAAATCAAAGAGTAAAAATGAGAGCATTTGTGATTAGCTTGCACTTTCTTTGCATGCACTTGGTTGGAAGATAAATTGGATATTTGAGGAAACTAACCACATTTTTTTTAAGGTTTTTATGTTATTTCACACTAACTTGTGGTGCTAGCAAGTTGTGATTGCAGGTTGCCATCATTGTGAAAAAAAATTGAAACATTGCATAAAAAGAACGTATGTTAAAGCTTCAAATGCACAAGGGCTACTAATGATTGTTTACAGGGCTGCCCAATGCATAAAAACCTAATTTTTCTTGTTCTTTACTTTTACATGTGCGGCATATACTAGTTGTTTATTTTTAGGCACATAAAAATTTACAATTGGGATCTTTTGGTGATAGGAGAGTATGATCTTCACCCTTGTGGTGAATCAGAAATCTTGACTTACAATTTGATTTCAAGAGTAAGAGGCAACTAAATCTTTTTGGTGTGTTTGGGAGAAAATGATTGGAATAGGAGACTATGCTCTTCACCCTTGTGGTGAATTAGAAATCTTGACTTCCAAAAGTTGATCCACTCTTTGTGTAGTTTAGAATCCTTTAAAGGGCCTGCTCTCGGACAACCTGAGAGGAACGACCCCAGTGGGGACAAGCAGATTACCTGGCTCTTCCAACCCACTATAAACTCAAGGCTATCAAAGACACAAAACCTTGGTAGACATAATGATTATCTTTGCCTAGTGTGATCACTTATGGGATTTTGACCATAGGGAGATCACTAGGCAAGAATGCTTAAGATACTCTTGTGGTCGCGAGATTGGTTACTCATCGCAAGGTGAGGTGTCTCGTAATTGGGAGCAAGAGGAAAACTATGAATGGAAGGCCGATCTAAAAACCCTAAGTTAGTAACTACCCTTTTAGCCACTCAACTTCTTGGTGCAAGGATTGATCCTAGTGGACTACTCGGATCACCCCAAGATTTTACACTCACCATATGTGTTCTCTTGGTTGTGCTTATGGCATTTCCATGACAAAGCTAATATCTCTTGTGGGAAACCACTTGGTGTGAGGCAAAGGAGCATCAAGCGTGGGCCAATTTGTTGAGTAATGAACCATGTCCTTTAGGTAGATATTGCTTGATGTGTTCTCGAATGTGGTATACCTGTGAAAATATTTTGAACATACACATGACGATAATTCTAGGAAATTCTTTTGAGACCTTAGATATGCTTGTATCATGCAAGGTTGCTTTTTCCCTTGCTTGATTCTTTGAAGACTACTCCATGTGTCACTATCTTGCTTGAAAAGAAATTTCTTTTGAACATCAAACTTGCTATGCTATCAACTATTGTCAAACTTTGTCAACCAAGTCAAAACATCAAGTCTTAACATTTTTCTATTGTTGCTTGCTAAGGGGAGTCTCATCATTTGATTTTTATTTTCTATGTCTCTAGTTCTTGAACATGCTTAAAGTGTCTCTTTGGTCTTAGTGCTCTTGGTCTTTCTATCTTCATGGTCTATGTCCACTTCCTAGTTATCTTTTTGCTGAAATGGTTACCTTGATTTTTTGACTACACTCTTGGGTTGGGAAAGTTTTTCACTTGTCAACCTACTTGCTCTATCTATTTGGCTATTTGGGAATCTTGCCTAGCTATTGACTTGAGTCATTCATGTCATAAGTTTCTTGGACATATTGTTTGACGAGTCACTTTAATCTCTCTCTACTATCTTGGCAAGTGAACACTCTACCTCCTATAGTTTCAACATCAAGTTATCTTCTAGGCTCCTTTATGCTTGGCTTTGCATCTAAAACTATGGGATCTAAACCTTGTGCTACCACACTTCAACCAAATCTAGATGATCATGATATCCTCCATGTCACGAAAGAGTTTCAAGATCTATATGCACAATACAAAGAACTAGAAGAGACAAATGATCTTTCTTACCTTCATCTCTCTAAGCGCATGATGGAAATGAAGTCTAAACTTGAGAAAAGGTTAGAGGAGAAGATTACATTGTTACATGAATCTTCCTTAAGGTCTTTATATGCATGTGAGTCACCTTCTTTGAGGTCATTCTCTTCTTCTAGTTCTACATGCTCTACTTCAAGACATCAAATGTCTTCATCTTCTAGATCTAAAGACCTCTTTAGAGACCAAGCAAGTGATACCTTCTTTGAGCCTATGCCAAAATTTCATTATGGAACTATCTTTAACGAAGATAATGATGAAGACATGAATGCATTCTATTCACTTGAGAAACAACCAAAGGACTCTAGACATACTTTTGAGAGAAATTTTACTCCCTTGGGGAATTCTTATGATGACATTTTGAGAACACTTCTTGACACCAAGCTCATCATGTTGCCTAAGTTTAGCTCCTATGGAAATCCATTCTTGGAAACCTATTGTGCCTATCATCGATCTAATGACCATGCTACTTTAGATTGCATTGAGATAAAACATAAAATCCAAGATCTTATTGATAATGGAATTGTTGATACCTCTAATGATTCATGCGATGAGGATACTTTTCATGAGCAAGATTACATTAATGAACCTATGTCTAGTAGCAGCTCTATTACATCTTACACTTCTTCCAACACTCGTGCATCTCCCAACACTTCAAATAAAGAACCTAATGCTTTCCACATAGACTACGTGTATCCTCAAGGGCTACCTCTAAAAGAAACTCAAGCTAACCTTCACTTGGTTGCAAACATTTTCCATGCTACTAATCCTAAATATCCTCAACCTTCATGCACTACAATGCCTAATCTAAGCACTACTCCACTCACTCTTCATTCTCCCTTGTTCTTAGAAGTGGCTCCATGTCAAGAGGACTCTCAAAAAGAAAAAGCTATAAATGTCAAGAAAGATAAAGATCAAGCACCCTTTCATCTCTTTCAATATTTTTCCCCTCCATATCCTATATCTTGTCCACCTCCTAAGTATGATGAAGATAACACTTCCATTATATCCCTTGAGCTTACTGAAAATTATGAGAAAATTTCTCTTCATATTCTATCCAAAGCTACTTGTCAAGATCAAAGCATCCCCTCATGTTCTACTTCTCCACATCCACTTCAAAATTGTGCTCAAGCTTCAAGTGCTTCTATTAAAAATGTTGTTCCTATGAAAGGTACTCAAGAGTCTATTGATGGCTTTGACCATGTTGCTCACTCTAAAGATGTTGATATCCCTTCCCACTATCCCTTTGCATCTTCTAAATCTATCATTGGTCCTTATCCATCTAAGCTAAAGCATTAAAACCTTCCATCCATATTGGGGCCTTATGTTCCTCCATCTCCTACATTCACTCATAGCTCATTCCCTAGCTCTCCTATATTACCTCAAGATCAACAAAGACACTCATCCTTGATGAATTTTCACCCATCGATACATCTAAACCAGTCATATCATCCTTATTCATCCACAAATCCCAATTCCTTTGGAAGTGAGAATAAACATAAGAATCCATTGAAAAATAAAGATCACTATGTCCCATCTAATCGACATGTGAATGCTAAGAAGGAAAATGCACAAAAGAGACTACAAAGGTCCACTATTAAGAGAGCTAAATCAAAGAAAATGTGGGTTCCTAAATCCATCATTGAAGAAATGCACTCTCAAGCACCCAAAGAACGAGGAAAATCTAAAGCTATGTGGATTCCCAAGTCTCTTTTAAAAGACTTGAATATTGAAAATAGTTCAAAGTTGACATTCAAGCTTCCAAAGGCTTCCATTCCATCTTCTTCCAAAAATCTTTCTAAAAATATTCCAAAGCCTTCCACTCCACTTTTTTCCAAATCTCTTCTACCACCTCATACATCTAAACCTCAAGCTACTTCATCCATGATTCCTCCATCATTCCAATACCCTTCAAGGTGTGTGGAAATGTTGATCTTGTCCAATATTTTAGCTACTCTCATGAAATCCTCTAAAGCTTACACTTACTTTCTATACCTGAACTATTATCCTCCATATACTCTTCCTACTACCATTTCTCTTTCATCACCCTATCAACATCTTTGAGAATACCTTTCTTTGGTCTTGGCTTATCATGAATTATCTTTTCTTTAGGAGCACTATCTACATTCAAACAGCTTGAGCTCTTTCTAAAAATTCAAAAAAAGAAAAAGAAAAAAAAATGAAAATGTGCCTTGGTGAAAACCACTTCTTGTGGCACCTTGGTAGCAAAACTAAAGAGAAATAAATCCATCCTATGGTGAAAACTACTTCTTGTGGTACCTTGGATAAGTACCATGATGAAAACCTGGCAAACAAGCATCATGCGCAATTCTTTCACCATCCATCTATCCCCTCTTCTCTCTTTGATCTTGACAATGTTGAGCTATCTTTGCATATTGGCTATCTTATCCATGAGATTCTCTATTTGTTCTTTCTCATTCCCTCACAGCCTCCATCTTGAGCTTTATTTTTATTTCTCTATCCCATCACTATCCTATCTAGTTGACCCCTTGGTCTTGATCATAATAAATGAAACATGGTTCTCATAGGTCTCTTGACATGGCTACTCTTTTGGATAGCACACTTTCATGCTATCTTACTCATTAGCTTCCATCACTTATCTTATATTCTATCTCACTTGTTGGCTTCACCACTTATCCCACATGCTATCTTTCTCATTACTTCCATTGCTTATCCAAAACATGTTTCATATGACTATTTCACCTCTTTCCCTAGCTTGGGTACTCTTGAGGAGTCAGTCCTTGAGGATCACTTTCACTTGCTTCAAATTCCTTTCTTATGCATCTTTTCTTATCTATCGGCTTGTTTCTCCATCATGTCCTATACCTTGCTAGACATTGGGAGAAAATGATGTGATCTTGCTTAAGAACTAGTGATCTCTAAAACCTTCTAAAAAATTCAAAAAATCATATATGATGCTGAAAAAAACCTAAAAACTAGAAAATGTCTTGAAAAAAATATCTTCTTAGTGAAAACCTAGCAATAGGCACTTTGATGTATCACCAAAAAAATGAAAAATACAAAAATACAAAAAAATTGAAAAAAGTCCTGAAAAAATTTGTCAAGTGGTGAAAACTCAGAAACAGGTGCTACTTGAGACCCTTGCACCTATGTCTATCAGTCTCAATCACCTACTTTACTACACATTTCCTAGCTTGGAATTGTTTCGTGTCCTCATCTCGGGGGCATAACTACTTAGCCTTTTTGAGGTATTCTTATGCATTTGGGTTTCTTTGACAACTCACAAAATAGTGTTTCTCAACACTTCCCCCACCTTGACATCAAGTGTTTTTCAACACCTTTCAGATAGTTTACCTATGGTCTCAGATGTCACAATATTTCTCACTATCAGAATCAAGTCTTGAAGAAATGGCCAAGTGACTTACACACACGCACTTTAACACTTAAACAACTAAGCTATGCTGATCTTTATCTACTTTGTGTGTTTTCTATGACGATTTATTTACTATATGTTCCATCCATAATAATCTTTCAAGGATGTCATTGACTAGAAGACAGGGGGCATGGGGCATGTTTTCTTGATTTTTGCTTGTGGGTATACTTTGTTTGTCTATAGTGTTGTAAGCATTTGTGCTTGTCCTATTCAACACTTTGACTTATAAATGTATCATCCTTGACTATTTCACAAGACCACACTTGGGGTTTATCCTAGCGCTTATGCCTTGATATAGGTGTAATCTTGCTAAATTAAACTTAGGGAATCTAATCATATAGTTATCTTGACTTACATGTCTTTGATGCTTAGATTGGATTTCCACATACCTATTAGATATTGATCATATTCATACCCTCATAGTTATACTAGTGATGGTTGTATGATCTCATGATGTCCCTAATAAATGCTCAATGATGAAATTAAGATTCTAAATGTTATACACTTCTTGCTGGTAAACCACTTTGCATATTAGCTTGCATTTTAGGTTCATTTTCTAGATTAGTCTTGCATTCTTGCATATGGGGAGAGCTCTCTCTTCATCTTTTTCATAGACATATCGGCTAAATCCTTTCATATATTTCTTTACTTTCTTCTTGTTCATGTCCTTTACCTTCTTAATCTTTCACTTCATCTCTTTTCTATCTTATCATCACATTGTATAAAGTTTTGACCTCTTAAATAATTTCAACGTCCTAGATTCATTTTCAAGATGAAATCCAAATTCGAGTTCATCTTGATGGTCAAAATCGCATTTTAAAATTTTACCTTCTTCTGAGTAGTTAGCTGACCATTTGAGGTCTAATCTTTGAATTATCATTGGGGCATCTTCATTTCTTCATATTTTCATCATTTCTATGCTTCATATCTACTTCTAGTCACCTTTTCCACATCTAAATCATTTCTCTACTAGATTTGACCTAATTTTTATGTTATATCCTTCAAGGTCAACTCTGGTCAAACTGGGGCATTTTATCAATTTTTTTTATAGTCATTCTTTGGTTGTAATCATTTATCTATCATATTAGACATTGCTATATCTCGATTTTCTCATATCTAGCTAGTTTCTGCTTCCTCTTACCTCATTTTGATTTCGATCCCGAGGGGTACGAAATACTCTATTGCTAATTGTTACAACTATCTATTTCTTAGGAGCATTTGTTTGACCTTATCACTTGCTCTCGATCTATTCACTTTACTAGGTGTTACAATTCTTTTTAGATCCTAACATCATCTTCCTAGTGTTCAGTACTACCGCTATTAGGCTGTGCATTCAGGACTTGCCATCTATTTCTGCATTTCATTCTTTGAAATCAGATATCTATATCTATCACCGCCTACTTGGCTTTCTATTTTCTTTGACATAATGTGTTCCCAGATCGATCACACATTAGTCAAAGAGGGGCAAATGTAATCACCTAAAAATGGTCATCTAGACTATTATCCCCCTTCTCAGCATTTTGGCTAAATTAATTTAATCACTTACCTAAGCCAAATTGTTAATAATCAATTTATTTGATTATAACCTATAGTTTGACTATGCTATCCTAAGTTCATTATTTGATTAAAAGAACATGTCCCCTTTTAATTAAATAAAACACCCCATTCTTCTAACCCACTTAAAAAGCACACATAAAGTCCTTTTTCTATTTTACAATTAAAAGAAAAGGCTTGTGAGACTTTTGTCTTATGTGACAAGTCAACTTATATTCTATTGGTTGACTTGTGTGTGCACATGGATCACTCCTATTTTCGAATTCCACTGTTGATCATCCGCCATCTTCATCTTGATCTCTACTATCCATACATCTTTAAAAGGGAGAGAGCTTTCCCCCTCAATCCATCCTCATTTTGAATATTGTTATGCTATAGGTTTTCTAACAGGTTTCTTTGGAGCTTTGTGGAGAACTTCTATTTCTTGTCTATATTCTCTCATATATGGCATCATGGCATTCTAGCTTAGCTTAGCTTTCATTTTTACATGTAGCTTAATCTCACATAGCTTAATAATGGTATTGTAACACTGTCATCCATGCTTAGAATAGCTGCACTTTTCATATTCATTCTAGTTTAATCTTTAGTTGCATTGCATTCTTGAGGAACTCCTTGGGACATTTGCATTCTTGCATCTTGTCTTTGGAACCTCCCATTGCATGGTTTACTAGCAAGAAGAGTATCTCTAAGGCTCATCTGAGAGCCTTCTTATTCTTGAAATATAATCTCTTGCACTCCATGGATAGGGAGCTCTAAGCTGGCATCCAAACATTCCAATTCATGGAATCGTTTGGATAGAATGGTTTAGAGTGGGACACTTTCGAGTGTACACCTATGACAAGTTTGTGGCTATAGACTTGAACATAGTAGAGTTGGTTGTATATGCCCTATATGCACTTATTAGTGTAACTGATGCATAGAAGGAAAGTTGGAAGAAACATTTTGCATAGTTAAAAACCAACTTTAGTGATTGCTTTTCCAAGTTTTGATGCAGCTACCAGATTTTAATAGTCTCTTTTCTTATACCTTTGTAATTGATGTCAAAGGGGGAGATATATGGAAAATTATAATTAATCATAATTTTAAGGGGGAGTAATAAGTTTCAATAGGAAGTTATAATTGATGTAACCTTTTCATAACATGAATACAAATGTTTTTAATTATGTTATAGTTATTTGTTTTGAATGGTATGACAACATCTTTGGGACTTAGGCAATTTTCCCAAAATGTTTCCATCAATGCAAAAGGGGGAGATTGTTAGAAATATGTCCAATCAACCAGATAAGGTAAGTTATGGTTGTCATTTATGGCAACATATTTTTTTTGTAGATTAGTGTTGCCCATTTGTAAAGAAAATTGTCTAAGTGTCAGACAATGTTACAACAACATAATAGTTTTGATGATAATAGAATATTCTCTTGCACATTTAACCAAAGATGCAAGCCATCATAATGATGACATATACTAGTGTGAATGTCTGTACAATCAACTGAGCTTGAGTTATGAAGGAATTAGTAATGCAATGATAATTCAATACAAAACATAGTATGTTAGAAAATTGTGTTAAATGACTTGATTTATTTTTTTAATTATGATTTCTAAATAAGACGAATCTAATGATGTTATATGAGCTAACTAAGGAAGAATTTACCAATGTGCTTGGTATAAGTAAAGAAATTCATTTGTCAAGTTAATATAAACAAAGAACATGATGATAATGATGTGTGAACAATGATTGTGAAGTTGATATGATCTTGTGAAATGTGAGTAACAAGTGAATGTGACTTTGTGATATATGATGTGAAGCATTGTTCTGCTAGATCTGATGTAGGTTAAGTTGTGCACAATCTCTCTTGTATGAAGAATTGTTAATGAGAAGATTTGCAAAGTACAAAAAGTATCTTGGAATTGTATGTATACTTATTTCCTAAGGATCTTATTGTATAGTTGCATGTAAGGCTAGTGGGCTCTTCTTGTACACATTTGTATATGATCCACCAAATCCTAATAGGGTTGAGGCTTCTAATAAGGCCTAGTCTCCTAACAAGGACTCGAGACATTATACATTCTTCATAAGACTCATAATGGGGGCAACATCCTTAACTAGATTCTTTATATAGTGAATCATCTAGTGGGTTTTATCCCCACTAGGGTTTTCCCTTGGCCAGGGTTTCCCTAGTTAACAAATTATGATGTTATGATCTCTCTTTGTATAAGGTTGTTTATATTTTTCAACATTATTGGTTTACTTTCTTATGCATGTGGTAAAGTAATTAATAATATCCAGTTGTGGGCAAAAAGATTGAAAATATTGATTCACCCCCCTCTCAGTATTATCTATTTCTAACATGCAATATGATCCACCTTTGTGATAGTGATGGAGCTTATGATATTAATGAATATGAACATGATATTGGAGACCAAAGAGATTTGTATCATATGTATCATCAAAAAGTGTTTTCTAATAATGAAGATCATTATATGTAACACATTGAATGCAATAGATCACTTAAATTTGAGAAAATTTCCAAGGAGGAAATTGATAAAATTACTTCAAAGATGGTTGCACAAGTTCAATGTACTTATAATTTAAGGAATAGGACTATAAATGGTGCCTCATTAAAGCCAGAAAGTATTTTTATCAAGGACACTACTACAAACTAATGAAAATAATAATGATATTCTTGAGACTTCTAAGATCAAGGAAAATAAGAATAAAAAGTGGGAACCAAAAATAGGGTACACTTTCAGGAAATTAAAACTACCAAGCCAAATGCATCAGAGAAAGGATCAAAATTTGAGACTATCAAGTAGAGGGAGTCATGTGTTGTCCAAATTTTTATACCCATAGGTATTAATATCAAACCTACCAATTATGATCTAGCTGATATGATTTCTATTTTATCACATATTACTATCAAGGTTCCTTTATCAGAAATGTTTAGGATAAAAGAACATAAGAATAAGGCTCTTTCTTGGTTAGAAGGGATAGGAAATAATAATGTTGTTATGCAAGAACCAATAATTACACAACAACTCCCATCCTTAGGAAAAGAAAAGAAAGATAAGGAAGTAATGTCCCAAATACCCCAAATGTATTTGAATAAGTCATCAATTGCATACTTACAAGACATTGAACCTTTTGTCCTTAGTTTGATTATAAAGGGTAGAACTTTGAAGAATTGTGTGATTGACTTTGTTGCCTCAAACAATATAATGCCTTTTAAGGTTATGGGGGCCCTTGGTATAGGAGTAGACACCATGCAAGGTAGATGTAGGGAAATAGATGCCAGGGAAGTACCTATCATAGGTACTATTAATGCTTTACCTTTCGAACTTGTTGCATACTTAGATGAAGAACTAACTATGTCAGTCCTCGTAATAGATATTCCACCTCATGATAGGATGTTGTTATAAAGGAAGTGAAGTGCTAAAATGGGGGGTATTTTGCAATGTGATTTTTCATATGTTACCTTCCAAGTAGGGGAAAATTCTATCAAGGTAAATAGGAAGCCAAGGGTAACTTACATTTTTTATGAAAATATTTACAAAGGTACAACTTGTTTCTTAGACATAGAAGTGAATGCATTTAGAGCTGAATTTATCATCCAAGAAGTTGAGAAACTCCCTACACTAATTAGACAAGAGATAACATGTTGTATTGATTCACCAAAATTATGGAGCATGTATTTTGATGGAGCAAGCTCAAAGGAAGGATTAGGAGCAAGAATAGTTTTTGTCTCCCCAGACAAAAATACATTTAGTTATTCCTTTTCTCTTAATTTTTCATGTACCAATAATGTTGTAGAATATGAGGCCTTATTGTTAGGTTTATAGGTTGCAACAAGCCATGGAATCAAGAAAATACACATCATAGGTGATTCTAAGTTAATTATTTCCTAGGTTAGAGGAGTGTATGTTTCAAAAAATAAAAGATTGAAACAAGATAGGAATGTTTTCTTGGATATGATTAAGCCATTTGATGCTTTTGGAATAATGCAGAAAGAAAGAAGTAATAATAAAATGGCTGATTTATTGGAAAATGTGACCATAAAGCCTAATGACATATCATTTGCTAGTGTATCTACTATGGAAGTATATAATAGGCCTTCAATCATAGATAATGTATATAGTTCTAAATTTTTCGAGGATGACAAAGATATCTTAAATTTTCTCCTTAATGAGGATAAATATCATGGATAGGAGCTTGATGGTAGTGCTTGGGTGGAAATAGTAGATGGAAAAGAAAAGATTTTTGGCCAAGAAATTTTGTAGTTGAAGACTAATAGGGTGCCAAAGAGATTGGTTGTTTTGAAAAGTGCTTTTGATAATGAGGACCAAGTATATCTAGATGCAAAAAAAAAAAGAAACCATAGAAATTAGAAGAAATTAAATTTGTACACAACTGATTCTCAAAAGAAAGTATATATTTGTAAGTCCTTATCTCTTGAGATTAGGAAAAATCTAATAGGTCTATTAAGAAAAATTAGACATGTTTTTGCATGGTCTTATGATGAGCTTAAGGCTTATAAACAAGATTTATTCTAGCATGTAATACCTGTCAAGGATGATGTAAAACCTTTCAGATAAAAGCAAAGACCAATGAATCCCACTCTAACTCCTACGATGCAAGAAGAATTATTGAAGCTTAGAGATGGAGAGATAATTAAGCCAATTAGGTATTCTTCATGGGTATCTAATTTGGTACCTATTAGGAAAAAGAATGGTGACATCAGACTTTGTTTCAACATTAGAAATTTAAACATTGCATCTTTAAAAGACAATTATGGATTGCCTAATATGGAGGCTATGTTACAACAAGTGATTGGTTCAAACTTAATGTCTATGATAGATGGTTTTTCAAGATATAACCAAGTCCTCGTTGATGAGAAAGAACAATTCAAGACAACCTTTACTACTCCCCAGGGAACTTATGTGTATGTGAGAATTCCTTTTGGTCTCATAAATGCAGAAGTGACCTTTCAGAGGGCCGTGGATGTAGCTTTCAAAGAATATATTGAAAAATTCATGGTGGTATATCAAGATGACTTGACTACTTATTCCAAGAAAGCTAAAGACCATTGCAAGCATCTTGGAAAGATTTTTATTGAGGCTTTGGAATATGGTGTATCTTTAAACCCTAGAAAATATACTTTTGGAGTCATAGAAGGGAATCTTCAAGGACATATAGTTTCAAAGGATGGGGTAAGGATTGACCTTGAAAGGGTGGCTGCAATTAATAAAGTGCTAAAATAAAAAAGTTTCAAAGGTATACAATCTTTCTTTGGGCAAGTTAATTTCTTAAGGATATTTGTAACTAATTTTTTCGAGTTTTGTAGGCCAATTTCAAAGATGCTCAAAAAAGGAGTTACAATCAATTGGGAATATGAGCCTAATGTTGCATTCTAAGAAATTAAAAATGCTATTAAGAATGCTCCAGTCCTTAAAACCCCCAATTATGAGAACACTATGCACATTTTCTCTTTTGCATCTTTTCATACTATTGCAATAGTTTTACTCCAGAAAAATGAAGTTGGCTATGAACAACCTATAACATTATTTAGTAAGTCTTTGAAACCTATAGAACATAAGCATGAAATAAATGAGAAGTAGGCATATGCCCAAGTCAAATCTATTAAGGCCTTTAGGTGTTACTTAGCAGGTGCTATTGTTATTGCTTTTGTGCCTAATGTAGCACTAAAGTACATTTTCTCTCAATAAGAAATATCTAGTAGAAGATGTAGATGGATTAACATAATCCAAGAATTTAACATAGATATTCCAATTACCAAGTTGGTAAGAGATCATGGATTAGCTAAGCTCATGGCAAAGACCAATTTAGATGCTAATCAGATAAATATTCAAGATCAGATTCTGAGCTCTAGTACATGTGATATGGATCAATGTGATTGGTACAAAGATGTGATATACTATTTACAACATAGTCAATCTCCACCTCATCTAATAGATAATGAAAAGTGAACTATAAAATTGCATGCAGTCAGATATATTATTGTAAATGGAGACTTATGATGGAGGATTTTTGAAGGAGTGTTGCTAAAGTTCATTGATCAATAGAAATTAGAGAAAATATTGAATCATATACACTCAAGAGTATGTGGTGGGCATTATGTGGTAGAAACTACTACCCATAAGATTATGAGAGCAGGTTTTTGATGGCCTAGCTTGTTTAAAGATGCCCAAATTCTAGTTAGGAAATGTGACTCTTGCCAAAGGTGTTGGAAATTTGTTCAGTGCTCCCCTAAGATTTGTGACAAGGGCTTAATCACCTTCTATGTACTATAATTTGAGTGGTTGTATCAAACATTGATAGATCAGTCTTTTGGTGCAATGGCAACCCCAATCTAACAAGTGGTATCAAAGCTTGGCCATAGGTTCAAATCCTTAGACCCTTGAGTAATGCTGAGGAGGAGATTGTTGGAAAAAAAATTTAGCGCTCCCCTTAGGATTTGTAAGAAGGTATTAACTACCTCCTATGTACTATAAGTTGAATGGTTGTATTGGGCATTAACAAATCAATCTTTTGGTGCAACAAAAAACCCACTCTAACAAGAGGTTTGTAGGAAAATTAATTGTTTTTGAAATATACCTTTGAAATAAATTGAAGCCCAAGCACCTTTTCAACAATGGAGAATGAATTTTATAGGTGAAATTTGACCTCACTCTAATAGTGGTTTCTCTTGGATACTAGTTGCAACTAATTATTTTACAAAATGGGTGGAGGCAATCCATACTAGGAATTATACTAGCAAAGTGGTAAACAATTTCTTACTAAATAATATCATCACAAGGCTTGGATGTCTTGAATTAATAGTAACTAATAATGCTATGTGCTTCAGGTCTGAGGAATTTGTCAATTTCTATGATAAATATGGCATCACTAGATCAGTTTCATCATCTTATCATCCACAAGGGAATGGACAAGTAGAATCTATAAATAAGAGTTTGTTAAAGGTCATAAAGAGGACCTTGGATGACAAAAAAGGGCTTGGGTTTGAAATTTTCAGTTAGCTATTTAGGCTAATAGAGTGATACTAAAAAAGGCAATAGGTGTATCACCTTTTGATCTTGTATATGGAATTCAAGCCAGAATGCCTCAAAACAATCTAATGGGTATGTATAATTATATTTAGATGTATGGTGATGATATTGTTGATGACATGCATGAAGGGATAGATGAATTAGTTGGATTAACTAAAACAAGAAAAGAGGTCGCTTCAAGGAATATGAAATTACAATTGCAGACAAAACATTTATATGACAAAAAGGTAGTGATTACAAAATTCAATTAGATGATCTTGTCTTAATGTGGAATGCAAGGCTATAAGATAAAGGTAAACATGGGAAATTTGATCCCATTTGGCTTGGTCCTTATTTGGTTGATTCAACTTGTAGTGAAAATTTATAATTCATTAAGGAATTATCAAGAAATTTTCTAGAATTGCTAATTCATGGAAAATTCTTAAAGAAATACTTCTACTGAAGGTATTTATCTTCCATGAGTAGTAGTTAGGTTCTATGTTTATGTACATCTTTTTAATTACTTGTACATTTTTGTATACCCTTGTATATTTATAGTTTCAAGTTGTTACTTCAAGTTATCAGGTGTGCGGTCTGCTCAAACAAGAAATTCTAAATTCTTACATGGATACAGGTTATCCATCATCCCCAAATAGAGCCACTAATAGCTCCTATTTTTACTAAGATTGATTTTTGAAAATTTATTGGTGAACATGCTAAATTGGGGTTGTAATTTTTAGGGTTTTATATTTTGTTTTCTTTTGTAGAGGAAACCCTAGAAATTTTACCCTCATCTAATTATTTTTTCACTATTGTCCCAAGTGTAAAGTTAGTGCCCTAGTGTTTTAAATTTATCCCACATTGCAAAATATTCATGTAATTTGAGCTTGGGTCCCTTCCCTAGGTTTTGAAACTAAGTAGGTTTTCATTTTTTCTTTTACATCATCTTCTATGATGTTACAATAAGAGGGTTAACAGAGTATTGCAATGAAGAATTCTCAATGTCCTGATCCTAAGATAAAGTGTTGTATTGTAATATCA
This sequence comes from Cupressus sempervirens, assembly GCA_028749045.1. Classification (NCBI taxonomy): domain Eukaryota; kingdom Viridiplantae; phylum Streptophyta; class Pinopsida; order Cupressales; family Cupressaceae; genus Cupressus; species Cupressus sempervirens. The sequence continues at coordinate 734,237,606 of CM053793.1, forward strand.
TGGATGAGAAAGATAGTCTTCCCAATCTTATGATTGCCTTTGTATTGTATGATCATGTGGTAGTTTGACTAGTTTTCTTTTTGGTCTATACAAAATTACAACAAGGGAGGTCATCGTAGCATCATGAACAATGAAAAGAGTTGTTATGACATTACAAAGCAATGAACATATTAATATTATAAAGGAAATACTTGGCTATTGTGATGTAACAAGATACTTATGATCATAAGATCATAAGGAGATTGAAGACAAGTAAAGGTAATGATGTGCTATTAGACAGTTATTCATTTTCTGATTGGCCAGACTATGGTACAATACCAGATGTATGCTTAGTTGGAGCAATGGGACCAGAAGAGATTTTAAAATGAGTTTTTTTATTAGCATTTGGTGATCTCTGATCCTATGACATATAGTTCATCATGATATCTTAGGGTGATAAATGATGTGTTTCGATGCTATGAGTAAGACATGATTATAAGATTGCAAATGAAAATTGCAAAGCCTACAATGCTATGGTAGAAATAATTAATAGTTTATCAGAGTATCATAGACATTTCAATGGTTACTGGAAATGTTACGAGATAATATAGATGACCACAATCGTAAGATCATATGATGAATAAGTTCAAGGTAACATGCTATGCTAGTTCAATGAAGTTGTTTTCCAGGATATCATAAAAGAAGGAAAGGTTGGCACCAACACTATGACAACAAAGGAATCATAAGATCATAGAAGGGTTTTTCTATGGTTTTTGACTACTTGACAAGGCTTTTTCAAAGGCTTTTGTAACATCATGAGATTTTTTCTTAAGTGGTAAGTGTATACACTAATCTAATGTGCTAGAAATACTAATCTAATGAAAGCATTTACACATTAAACTAACATAACATATAAGAGAGACAAAGAGAAGACAAACTCAAATGAAAATGTGAGCCATGGATAGGCTCTCTCAATGAGATTTGTTCCCTTGTTTTTGAGATGTGTCTATGTGTAGATTGGGGATGTATGCTCAAATGCTCAAAGTTACTTCAATGGTGGAGATGGATAATAGCAAATTGGTAGCTTTGTGAGCTCTCAATTTGGCATTATAAGGGTATGGTTATGGCTTTTGGCTCTCAAAAGTGCATGGTAACTTTAGCTCAAAGATTGTTGATGAAATGGCTTGGGATGAGATTCAATTTATAGGCTAAGGGCTTGAGGGATGGAGGGCTTAGATGCAAGGATGGGGAGATGGTTAAGGAGGGCTAAGATGCACTCAAAGGGGAGCACATGGATTGTGCTTGTTTAGCACCAATGGGAAGTTGACACTTTTCACAAGGAGGATGGTAGGGTAAGGGGTTGGTTAAAGGCATGATGAGTGGGGTTGAGTATGTAAGAGAGATGTAAGAGGAATGAGTGTGGAAGAGGGAAGAGTGTGGAAGATGGATGTAAGAGTCATGAGTGGGCTTGTAAGAGTCTTTTATGGTTTGTAAGAGCACTCATGACTTGGTGTTTGGGATTTTTGAGGGGAGACTTTGATTTGGTTTAGGTAAGTCTTAAACTTGTTTAGGGAATGTGACAACATTAGGGGGTGGATTAGGCTTGGGTTTAGGATTAGATTAGGGATGTTAGAGATGTGCAAGTGGATGGCATTAATGAGGGTGGGTGAGTTAGTGGCTAAGCTTGGCTAGTATGGGTGGATGGGGTGGATTAGGCTAAATGGAGGATTAGAGATAGGTTAGGGGTTTTTGAATTTGAGGATTTCATTTATCAAATAGATTTATTTAATAAATGGGGATTTTTGGAATTAGATAGAAGAATAGGATTTAATTGATAAATGATAGATTATTTGATTTATCAATTTGGACTATAGATGATTAATTAAATTAATCAACTAGGGGATGACAAAGGATTAATTAAATAGAAATTTAATTAATGATTCCTTTTTAGATAACTAAATAGGATTACCAAAATAGTGTAATCAAATTTAGGTGTCTACAGTAAGATAATATGAGAGATCTTTTCATTAGTCATGATCATAGTATCATAGACCTTTATTTTGACAGTAAAAGTGTTAGGTCACTTTTCTTAGATGGAAGCAATAATGAACTTCTATACAAATGATGCATGCCTGAACAGTAATAGTGATGCTCCCTTGAGTTGATATAATAAGTTGATATTATGTTTTGAGCATGTTAAAATAAATGTAAAGTGAATGTTGATTTGTAAATATTAAATGGTAATGATTTTCCTACTTTACAATTACAATTCATCATTTGTAAAGAAAGATAATTTAAGCATTTTTAGAGCTTCCAGTGCAATACAGATTATCATTTTAGAGCTTTAAGAATGGTTTCCATAGCCTATGTTTGCTAGCATATTGTCAAGATGTTTGATAAAGAGGAGGATGAAATTCAAGCATCAGACATGGGAGTTACAAAGCCTTCAACCTCTAAGGGTGGGAAAAAAATATATAGAAGAAACCAAATAGAATTGTGGAGGAATGGATAAAATTGTTCCCTAGTTATTCTAATGCTAATGTTGTAGATGATTAAGCCTTTATAGATACATATGCCCTTTGTAGAGATGTTGTTTTCCCTGGTCTTACTAGTTTGGAGCTTTTCAAATGTTTCTATTATAACAGGGAGAAGAAAATTCCTATGTGTAATCCGTGGAAGGAGAATTTAGCCAAGTTGATTTTTCTAGAAGTCTTTTTAGGTGTAGATTTCACGAAAGCTCTTTTTCATTGCTATAACTTGGCCACTAAATCTTTTTAGAGCGAATATGGAACCATCCTCTACACTCTTAACCAAGAATCATTTATTGAGACTTTTGGACTAGATGGAGCTATGGGCCAGCCTATAGATTTAAAGAATTTGTAAAGGAAATTTGTGGCAAATACAAATGCTTATACTCATAAATCTATGCTACAATGTATTCCCATGGATTTGAAGGAAGTGGGTGATTACCCTAAGAAGGTAGGAAAAATGATACCGCTGGAAAAGTTGAAAAACTATTTTGTAAAAATAGTATATGGTGTCCACAAGGTGGTTAGCAAGGATGGGACTGATATGGTTTATGGAGCTAAATTCATAATTGCTAGAGATGTAAAAGAATCCCAACATGGTGGGGAGTGTGACTATGTTAATTACATTCTAGAGGTGATGAAAGAAAATATTGCTAGGGCTCAAAGTGGAGAGCTAAGAGATTTTAGTTTCCATCATTATTCACTACTAATGCACCTAATCCTCTATAAGAATGTAGGATATATAAGTTTTGATTTCATTGGTCACACTTCTTATGCAAGTGGAGTTCTACTAGTTCAGTTGTGGACATAGATATGGGACAATAATTATCATTTTTCTATGTTTGTCTCATTTATCACTAATTTTAGTGTTCTAATAATGAAGATGCTAGATTCAAGTTACTTTAGGGCACCTAAGATTTTAAAGAGCCTTTTGAGGCCTACCCTACTTCTTGAGAATAAAAGATTGGATCATAATTGGGGGAACATTTTCTTATTCCCAACCTTTTCTTTGATGAGAGTTTATGGTTGTCCTCAACCACCCCATATATTACCAAAGTTTATCCCTTGTGGATAAGGTATAATTGAATTTATTTGGTAATTATTTATGGTCAAGAGGGACTATTTGGGACCCAAAGTGCATAAGGGCACTTTATTATGTAGATGCTTTAGGATTGGTGATTTTTAAATTGGGAAAGAAGCCCTTGATCAGATCCACACTTTCCTCCACTACTACAATTTGTCAACCAACCCTTATAGAATGTATGACCCTAACAATTTGATAAAGATCACCTCAAGGAGATGAGAAATCATGTCCTACCTAGCACCAAGGAATTTCCACATGAGGATGTTATTCCAAAAGTAGTTGTGGAGGGTGAGGCAGTTGATAAGCTAGCAAGGTTAGATGATGTTTTAAGGGTAGAAAATGAATTGAAGAGAATAGATCCCTAGTTTTTGAGATTTTACATGGATATTCCTATCCTTAGAGGATTAGGAAGCTGGTTATAGACCATGCTAAGATTATGGCTAGGATGCTAGAAGCTTTAATGCGAGAAGAACATAGGGTATGCCTAGATAGCCATGAACCTATTGTATCTCTATAAAGAGAAGAAGAAGATGATGTCCCTCAAGCATAATGGGTTACAAAGGGAAAAAAAAAAGAGAATATTGTACATATCCTTGCAAAGGTGAAATAGAGGACATTTCAAATTTTACCTGGCAATAGTTAGTATTTTGCAAATTTAAGGTAGAATTATCTTGAAAATAGGATTAATGCAACTAAGGGTATGCTCACTGATTTAGAATTAGTAGCAACAAGGATAGATGATAGAACTATCCAAGCCCAATAGTTCCTTAAGGATTATGAATTCATTAAATACACTAAATTCAAGACCTTTCTATAGAAGATAAAATAGGGTGAGCTAGTATTAAAGATTAAATTAGGAGAATCTGATGAACAAAATCTAGAATTGGTAGAGAAGTTACAAGCCTATGATCTTCAGAGTGAGGTCATGAGTCTAGAGGAGGCCATGGATCTTGTATAGAGGAGTATAGAGGAGTGGTATGCTATTGTTGCCCCGATGGGATTTGGAACTAGAATTTATGCTTGATCAAATAAGGATGGACGAAAATGCCATTTTATATGAGGCATTTGGTACAAAGGGATTACAGAGAGGAACTATTTTCAACATTGATACAAAGTCTCTGGTAGTTTGGAGTATGGCTCCTTCTTCTAATAAGCCAAAATTAATGGATGTACATGTATATGTGAAATTAGGGGCCTCTGATCCTCACATACACTTCAACATAGGCTTTACCTAAGAGATCATTGCAAAATAAACATTGAATTGTTTATTTGAGTAATCTTATTAGGATGACCTATTGCCTTCTAACTAGAAGAATTTTTCCTATCTCTCAGACTACGAAGTAGGCAACTAGACCTTTTAGCACAAAGGATTTTATGCAACTAAATGAAAGTGCAATTAATCTAAATCTGAGATGCAATTAATCTAGGAATAAGAAAAAGCATCTAATCTATATGTAAGCATTATATTAAGCTAAATGATATTCATGCTAGAATGGTAAGAGTGCTAAGAGAACATAAAACAAGTGAGTATTCAATTTGATAGTAATTCTATGCAATTCAAGATCCAACCCCTATAATGAGGAATTAGAAGCATCTTATATAGAAATCCCAAAATCAATCAACAGTTGAGATCAACTCAAATCAATGGTTAGGATTGAAGATGAGATCTAGTCAGGATGGAAAATTCCTAGTGTAGGTGGTTAACTAACTCATGTCTTGGGTGTGATGGAGAGTTAACTAAAATTCACCTAAGTGTCAAAATAAGTGGATTAAGCCAATTCAAATTTGAGAGATAGATCACTTGGAATTTCCATTCCTGAACTGAAGAGAAGAAATTAGAAGGTTATTTATTTGAATAAAAATGAGATACGACCGCATAAATGTATATTTTAATTAATTGAATAATTACAGTCAATAATTAAAATGAGAGCATTATTAAATTAAATACATTTAATTCCCTTAGTACATTAGCTTAAAGAAATGACTTAATTTAGTTAAAGTATAAGCACTTTATATTAAATTAAATCTAATCAATAGGTTTAATGTAGCTAATCTAAGTCAATACTTTAGGAATTAAATAAGTAATATATGATCAATATAGATTAGGATTTTTTGCATTTGACATGTAAGTCAAGTAGCAAAAATTAGAATGAGAACTACCTAATGAAATAGGACTTTAGGGTTGATCAAAATATATCAGAATTGGTTATCATGGAAATGAGCCAATTTTGGGGTATTACAATTTGCCTCTTTTTGAATGAATGTGCAAGAAGCATGTTCAATTCAAAGAAAATCAGAAAGCATGATGTGGAGATCAAGAAGTAAGATTGATTCTACATTGATGACATAGAGACCAATTGATAAGCTTTTAAAGGTCATCTCCAGAACAAAGCTTAACCTTAGGGGATCCAAATAGAACACCTAGATACCTAGACCTGATAAGATTGGTTCCAAAATTGATGACATGAAGAACAATTGATAAGCTTTTAAAGGTCATCTCTAGAATGAAGCTAAACCTTAGGGGATCCAAATAGAACACCTAGATACCTAAAGTTGATAAGACTGGTTCCAAACTTGATGATGCAGTGACCAATTGATAAGCTTTTAAAGATCATCTCCAAAATGAAGCGTAACCTTAGGGGATCTAGATAGAACACCTAGATACCTAGATTGACAAGCTTTTAAAGATTATCTCCAGAATGAAGCTTAAACTTAACGAATCCAGATAGAACACCTAGATTGATAAGCTTTTAAAAATTATATCTAGAATGGTACTTAACCTTAGGGAATCTAGATAGAACACCTAGATACCTAGATTGATAAGCTTTTAAAGATTATCTCCAGAATGGAGATTAATCTTAAGGAATCCAAATAGAACACCTAGATACCTAGGATGAATAAAAGATAACAAGATCTAATCATGAGTCATAGAATCATCCCTAGAGCAAGGCTTAATCCTCAAGAGTCAAGATTTAGATTGTCCTAATAGCAATCCATCAGACCTTGATAATGACTGTTATAAGGTGTGATCAACCAATGAAAAGATAAGATAGATGACAAAGATGCCAAATAAAGGGGAACAAGATGCCCCGAGTGATGACATACCCCTGGTGATGAGGACATAAGATGGAAATCAGATGCCCTAAGCAATGAAGATTTAGATTGATTTGGGATTCAAGTTCAATGATGTAATCATCCTGCCCTCTCAGGAGTGAAATCAAAAGATCACACATTAGAAATATGATGTAAAGTAGTGTATTAAGAGATACAGAAGAAATCTATGATTGAAAAGATCATAAAAGAGATCAAAATGATCAAATGACAATTTGAAGTGATTTCAAGGTCTAGAAGACCAAGTTTGACCAAAGGTTGACTACATTTTAGCATAGTTTACTTGAGTTGACTTTTTCCAAGGAAATTTGAAAATTTTGAGGGAAATATGATGTGAAAAGATTCCAAAATTTAGAAAGTATTAGGAAAATAGATTGCACAAGCATTCAATTGCATTGGTCTGAGAATCATAAAATGTGATTTTGAGCTATTTAAGTGTGTCAAATTTTGAATTTGATCTCGAAAATGGATTTAGAGTAATCAAATTAGCCAGAGGTGATTTTTGTGCAAATCACAAAACTTTGAAAAATTAGGTTAGAAACTATATAAGGGCCCAAAGGGTCATTTTGAAATCATTTGCACTTTTATCTTTAGTGAATAGTAGAGATCTAAGGAAAAAATGGTGGTCTTCATGTCTTATCATTTTGAGTGCTCCCGATGACATAGCCGACTAGCAGACTATAGATCTCTAGTGAGTAGTCGATAACCTTACCTTGTATTTAATTTTTCATGCTTTACAATGCATTTTTTGAATCTTTTTAGGGTTTTTGAATTTTTTTCCATCAGTTCTCACATGGGGATCTCATTCTTCATGTAAAGCCAATATATCCTCATGCAGAGATTCACCAATCTGGTGTTTCTTTGCATGGAGCAGTGAGGTTTCTAGCGACGGAGATGCCCAACTTTCACATGGAAAGCCCTAATTTGTGTGTGCATTTTGCTTACTAGGTAATCATTCCTCATGTGAAGATTTTCTTTCTCACATGTAGATATGAAATCTCACACAAGAAAGTGTGTTTGTGAGTGAAAATCTAATGTTCATTGCAATTTTGTATGTTGGTTTTTGTCATATTTACTTGTTGAGTGGATACTGACTGTTTGCCTATTATTTTTGCTCATGTATGTAGGTTATGGAGCTCTATTGTGGAACCTTGATCATGCCAATATGGCACACATAGATAGATTGGGTTTGTCACATCTATGCTAGATCCTAGTAGTGTCGCTGAATCATGACATATTAACTACATTGGTAGAGCATTTCCATTTAGATATGAACACATTCCACCTACCATAGGGAGAGGTGATAATGAATCTTGAGGAAATATATAGGATCTTGTGTATACCCTTCCATGGGTTGAGAGTGGTGTACAATATAATGTTGAGAGTACGCATATAGGAACTATGGACCATTTTTCAGTAGGACTTGATTATGGGGCAGGCCATCACATGGGACGAGCTTGTACATACTTACCATCCCACCCATAGGTTGGCCTCAAGTTTTGTAATTTTTACTAGCTATTTCTTGATGCTTGATATAGAGCAGCATAGATTAGAGTTCAGCTAGGGCCAAATGCTCTAGAGGATGCTAGATGCACTAGAGAGATTTGGGTGGGATTAGTGCATGTTGGTACATATATTCTACGAGATGCATGAGATAATGTATCATGAGAGGAGAATGGTTGTTGGGGTCTATGTTATTTAGATTTGGGCATGGGAGCTTCTGCCAATGATGCAACCCATTTTTGAGGATGAGAGGTAGCTGATGGAGCCATATATTTGTAGATATAGATGCCAGGTAACCTAGACAGCTCTAGGGAAGACTAAGTAGTGGAGGGCTCATCTTGATGACCTGGTATTTGGCATATCATGACCCTAGAGAGAGACTAAGGACTAGGATGATGTACCCTAGGAGTTGAGCCACATGTTTGCATCATGGCCATTAATAGGCTAATCTACACAAAAAGTAGAGAGATTTTCTCTTACTCGTGTGTTGTGTTAGTATGGATGACAATAGGATTTCTCATAGGAGTATTGCTCCTATGTGCAACTAGTGAGGTATCTGAGCCATGAGTGGTCATAGAGGTTGGATCCAGGGAAATCTATGATAGATGTGCAAAACTTTGTTGCAACATAGTGGGATTATCTATCGGCAATGAGAGATGCAGAGATGATGCCAACCTACCAAGTGTATTTTTCAAGCCATCCCTTCCCTTGTTTCATAGATCTAGTGGGAATGGAAGCTCCTAGGCCATAGGGAGCATCATAGCAGGCACCAGCATAGGGTCCCCAATAGGTACCTCAATAGGTGAAGCACAAGTTACAGTAGGTACAGATACCATCATGGCAGATAGGGGCTGATATAGGTGTAGGAGGCAACAGGACTGGTAAGAGGTGGCTAAGATGGTAGATAGCAGAGAAACTCACTGAGTAGGGTGACAAGGATATGCTAGAACAACATGTAGTGGGAGTTGATATCTTGGAATAGACACGAGAGGAACTTAAGAGAGTGAGAGAGAGAGGATATGGGTGGTGTAGCAAAAACTTGAAGAGCTATAGATCTAGGTAGCTATCAGAGGTACACAACTAGTAAAGCAAGATCAATAGATTTGTGACTTGTGAGGATAGCTAGAGCTAGAATTTTTGATATTAGAGTAGAGAATGGAGTAGCAATAGGATGAGATTCAATTGTAGTTGGTGAGAGTGGAATATTATTTTACAGCTTATGCAGAGGTCATCCCAAAGGAGACAAAGCAAGTCCCTCAATACTCACAGTATTCATGTGAGTCAGGAGGTGCATGACTAGTTATGAGACTAGATATGCCTCTGCCGCCTCCTCCTCCTCCACCTTCTCCTCTAGAAGGTGAGGAAGTAGAAGAGAGTTAGATTAATTTTTCTAAAAGTTTTGATCTAATTATGTATCGTTTGGTGTGCTAGCACCATTTTGTATCATTTTTTATCAACAGGGCTTGAGTAGCATCTATTTTTGTACTAATATATTCTTTTGATACTAATATATCTATCTATATATATATATATATATATATATATATATATATATACATACATACAAGATTTTGAGTCAAGTACCATTTGCATGTGTCATTGTCTATCTTTATTACTTGTTGTACATGAGATGTTTTATGCTATGATTATGAGATGTAGAAATGATGCATGAATGCAAGTTGTGAATTGATTGACATCTCATGGAGTGTTCTATGTTTTTGTTAATAGTGACAAGTATCCCTTGAGGAGCAAGAGGATGAACCAAAGAATCAAACACTTTGTGTAGCCATTAGGAAGCATGATATTTTGAGAAAGCCAACAATCCTACATGATAGAGAATGTAAGTGAATTAATCATCAAACCATGTACTTATGCAAGGCAAGTCTACACTAGATGCAAACCCTAGGTTCGGTTACCAAACTTTGATAATTATGATCACTAAGACTTTAGAAAAATCCCACATGTCATACAATTCCCATGGATATTGCAATTATAGAGATATGAATATGACACATATTCTAGTTTTTTTGGGATCAAATGTAGGCATTCAAGGCATAAGAAGCCAGAATGACCAGAACATTTGTCCCTTTTAATAGAGCAAGTGAACATAAGCATCAAAGCATAAACACTAGCATGACCAAAATATTTCTTGCATGTAGACACTCTAAACACATGAGAGATCCTTCTTATGCTAAGTAATTAGTAAGTATTCTATCTATAATGACCCATGCATTCATAACCTAAGATAGAAGTGCACTAAGTATACTCATAGTAACCCTTATTTTCACTTAGTATGACAAGTATCAGTATTTACTATAGCATGAAGAGTTCACTCCAACAAGAAAGGAGAAGAACCAAACTCGCTAAATTATCGATATAAAAGGAGTCAAGGTACACATGGCCATCCAATACAAGATGGAGGCTCTTATAGTGGACACCCCTTTTATATGGATGCTTGTTATTATTGGAACTAAACCACAAGCAAAAAGAAAAGAAAAGATCATGCCCCTAGTCCTTGCTTCTCTAGTTCAAAATAAAATCATTGAGTTGCTCAAGGAGACATGATAAAGAAAAAATGAAACAAATAAAGAAAATCTCAACATATCCAAACAAGTGCATCATTTTTGAGGTCAATGCTTTGTGTTATAGGATTGATATCAAGTGTCAATGTCCAAAACATATTTGAAAGAAATGTCTTCATTAGGAGGATGACAATAGATAGATGCAGTTATGATGACTAATTACTAAAGTCAAGAGGAATCTTCAATAGAAATAACCTAAGTAGGATTGAGTGATAGTAGACAGATGCAGTTAGGATCACTGGTGACTAAATCAAGAGAGATCATCCAGGAGAGGAATCTCTATGTGACACTAGAAATAGTAGGTAGAAATAGTCAGAACAATTGGTGATTGTTGTGAGAGAGATGATCTATGAGAGGAATCTCGAAAAGTGACACTAGCAATAGTAGGTGGGCATAGTTAGAACAATCGGTGACTATCGTGAAAAAGATGATCCATGAGAGGAATCTCAAAAAGTGACACTAGTGACAGTATCCAGACATAGTTAGAATAGCTGGTAACTATTGCAAAAGAGATGATCCATGACAGGAATCTCAAAAAGTGACACTGGCAATAGGAGGAAAATGTAATTAGAACAATTGGTGACTATTGCGAAAGAGATGATCCATAAAAGGAATCTCAATAAGTGATAGTGTAGGGTGTTTCCCTCAAGCTATGATGACTTAATCCATGGATACAAGAGTGAAAGATGCAAACTAAAGTAGGTAAGAAACTATACATGAGCCTAAAAATGCACTATAATATATAGCATTAGGAACAAAAGGTGCCTATTTATCGGGTTTTCACCTTCTTGGTAAATATTCTTCTTTTTTGCTACCATGATGCCTGTTTGCGAAGTTTTCATCAACGACATTTTTATTTTATTTTTTATTTTTTTATTTTTTTATTTTTTTCAATTCTTTTGTGTTTGTGAGTTTTTTTCAATTTTTTTTGGTATTACCAAGGTGCATATTGCTAGGTTTTCACCAGGGTAATGATTTTTTTCAGGACTTTTCTAATTTTTAGGGATTTCTTATAGGACATTTAGATATATACAAAGAGCTTCTAAAATTAGATCAGCTATAGAACTACTTCACATGGAGAGTGTTGATAGGATCCTTGAGAATCTCTCCCTCGGCTATAGAAAGCTAGTAAACATCAAATCTATACACTATAGTGAATATGTAAGGACCAAGATAGATTTGGTTCAAACTTCCCTTTTTTGACCCTTTCTTATTGATTCTTAGAGTTCTCACTCCAAACAAGATCACCTAGATGGAAGTCATGTGGCTTTACTTTCTTATTGTAGCTTCTGGACATACACCGCTAATAAGCTTGAAGATGATCACACACCATTTGTCGATGTTCATCTAATAATACTAGCTCTTGAAGCTGAAATATTCTATAATCTTCATCAGTAATGAGGACCTTCATGTGGATTCTCAAAGTGGGGATCTCAACCTCAATTAGAAGCACAACATCTACTCCATAGACCAAAGAAAAAGGTTTTTGTACCCATCAGAGTTCTTATACTTTTTCTATATGCCCATAAAGTAGGACTAATCTAAAGGTGCTAGTCCCTTCTAGATTTACTAACTATGTAATGCAAGATCTTAAGGATCACCTTATTGGATGCCTCTACTTAGACATTACCCTAGGGATAGTAAATAGAAGACAAATGTTGCATAATTATGAACTTTTTGCATAACTCCTTAAGGTCCTTGTTTTTAAATTATCCTCCATTGTTAGTAATAATGGAGGAAGATACACCATACCTGCATATGATGTAATTCATGATGAAAAAAGCTACAAATTTTCCATTTTCTATTGAGAGAGGGACCACCTCAACCCACTTTTTGAAGTGGTCTATAGCTATAATAATGAACTTATGTCTGTTAGAAGAAGATGGGTGAATATAACCCACAAGATCAAAGACCCATTTTTGGAAAGGCCATAGTGTAATAGATGGAATTAGCTTCTTAGTTAGAGTATGGATCAGATTCCCATAGAGCTAACATTATTTGTAGGACTTGGCTTATTTGATTGCCTCTTGCTCCATATTCAGCCAATAGTAACCAACTCTAATAAGTTTACGAGCTAGTGTCAAGCCATTTGTGTGAGATTTGTAACTACCCTCGTGGACATCAATTAATGTACATTTAGACTCTTTAGATTCTAAACACCTTAGGAGTGTTAAATTAAGACCTGTCCTAAACAAGTCATCAACAATAATGACATACTATGAAGCATTATGGATAAGGTGATGTTTCTCATTCTAGGTTAGACTGTCCAAACTGGTTTGGTCACACATAGAGGAGTGTATGTGGTGGTAGCAGAATGAATCTTGTCCTACAATAGAACATATCATCCCTGATTTAGGAGTATCATAAGTATGGTAGAGTAACATTTCCACCAGGAACTTGTGTCAAAGATCATTCTCTAGCATCTATAGTAAAGAAGCTATAGTAGCCATGGCATTAGCCGCTTTGTTGTCTATGCAGGGAATTTGTTGAAAAGTGATATGAGAAAAGTATTGCTTCATGTCATCACCCATGCATTTGTAATGGATCAATTTTGTATCCTTTGATATACATCATTGACCTGGTTAATTATGAGTTGAGAGTACCCAAAAATGTTCAATTGATGTACTCTCCATTCAACTACAATTTTCATGCCATTAATCAGAGCCTTATATTTTGCAATGTTGTTGGTACAAGGAAACAAAATCTTGTATGCCTTAGGAAGTGAATATCTTTGTCATGTAATGAATAGTAATCCAGCACTAGATCCTTTTTATTGTGAAGGAACCATCATAGAACATCACCCATGTTTAGTGTGTGAGTGTCAGAATTGATTCATTGGGAAAATCAATGTTTAGTGGAGAAGACTCTACATCAGTGTATCCACTAGCTAATCAGAAATCATTTGTCCCTTGATAGCCTTTTGTTCAACATACTAGATGTCAAAATCACTCAGTATCATGACCCACTTAGCCAATCTCCTTCTTAGAATTGCCTTACTGAGTAAGTACTTCAGTGGATCAATTTTAGCCATTAGTTGTGTAGTCTGAGCAAGCATGTAGTGTCTCAACTTTTTGGAAGAAAAAATGATGGTCAAGCAAGCTTTCTTAATGATAATGTAATTCATCTCATAGGAGATTAGTGTATGACTTAGATATTAAATAGCCCTTTCCTTGTTATTATGGTCTTCCTGAGCTAATAAGATACCCAAAGATGTCTCTATTGCTAAGATGTACAAAATCAAAGGCTTCTCATAGATAGGAGGCATCAAGATCAGTGGATTAGCAAGATATTTTTTTATCTGTATCAAGCTTTGCTCACAATCTTGACTCTAGTTATATTTCACACCTTTATGTAGAGTCTTGGTAAAAGATTGTGATCTATCCACCAATTGTGAGATGAATCTATGAATAGATTGAAGTATTCCTTGTAAGCCTCTCATTGGACTGATATTATGGAGTGGAGGCATATCCATAAGTACTTGAACTTTCTTTGGATCCACCTCAATCCTTTTGTAGACATAATGTATCCTATTAGTTTCCCTAATGTGATGCCAAATGCACATTTCTTAGGATTAAGCCTTATACTAAATTTTTCCATGTGATATAGGATAGGTCCCAAAACTTGAAGATGAGGATTGTGTTTTGCACTCTTAACCAAGGTATCACCCACATAGTCCTCCATATTCTTATGCATCATATCATAGAAAATTGTAGTGACCACTCTTTGATATATAGCATCAATATTTTTCAAGCCAAATGGCATCATGTTCCAATAGAAAGTTCCCCATGCACAAGTAAAAGAAATCCTTTTCTGATCTTCTAGTGCAATTTTGATCTGATTATAACTAGAAACTCTATCCATGAGTGAGTACATCTCATATCAAGTTGTCATGTTGAAATCATGGAAGTTAGTACAAACTCTAATAGATTTGTTATGCTTGGAGATTAGAATGATGTTTGATATCTATTTAGCATAATCAATAGCATGGATGAAACCAACTTTTAGAATTTTCTCAAATTTAGCTTTAATAAGCAATGCAACATGTGGATGCATTTTCCTAAGATTTTTTTGACTAGTTTAACACTTGGTGCAATGGACAAGTGATGGATAATGAGGTTAGGATCTAACCCTGGCATGTCTGAATATGTCCATGTAAAGTTTATCTTTTTCTCTTGGAAGAAAGTAATGAACTCTTCTTTTTCCTCTAGAGATAATGATTGTGTAAGATGTATTATGTGAGGATGTTCTTCTGTTCCCAAGTTGATTGGCTATGTTGGCTCTATCAACATCGATGATCTTTCCTAAAAATGACTAAGAAGTGCATCAAATATCTCATTTGTGGGTTTCTTAGAAAGGTTTCCATCCTTAGATATGTCTTTTATTTTTACTTTTTAGGTTCCAACACTACCACGATGTTGTTTTCACCATCAAACATTCTATTTTTTTCTTTTTGATTGTATGACTAAGATATTTGATGTCAACTTTAGTAATATTAATTCTTTGTTCACTGGTGGAAGATACTATTGGTTTGATAACATTTAAGTAGAAAGTAAGAGCATAGTCATTCTAGAATGTAGGGACTTCACTAGATGTATTGGAATTCTAGTCTATAAGCTTGGGATATGTGAGTGAATGTGTAGTGTTAGGTTTGATTGCATTTATGGTATAATCATTAAATTTTTGGACAAGCAATTCAAAACTTAAAGAAGCTTCATCCATACGTGTGTCTGAATGCCTTTGAGTACTAATATCATCAACTAAAGACTCGAGGACACTAGTTGGATCAGACTCATTTTACCTAACCCTAGACATTTCACCTACTTTAAGTTGGTTTTCATAGTCATGAACTTGATATATATCTTTATCTATAGTTGCTTCTAAGAGAGAGTCAAATTCATATTCCTTAGAATCAGTGCTACATGGCAAGAGACTAAAGAATTCCCCAATAGTGATAGGAACATACTCTCCTTCATCATCTAGATTTTTGCATAGGTACTCAATGCATAAAGCCTAATAAGACTCTCCCTATTCTGAATGAGCATGATACAAATTAGTAGTGTCCTCAGAAGAATCACTAGTACTATCCATAGTGTTGATACATGGCATAAAGTCATCACATTCACCAAAGAATTTAGCAAGATCATGAGGAATAGGATAAGGATAGGGATCCTTATTGTCAATATTATCTTCTTGGTCATCAGACTCAACTTGTGACTCATTTCCAGGTGAACTCTTAGGTTTTGGTATGAATTTGTTAATCCCTAACAGAAGGGAATCTTCTTAAAGCCTAGACTAGATGTATCTCTATTTATTCAAGCTATTTCTTTAATAGGATCTATTAGACCATTATTGTTGTATCCAATTAGGACCAGTTTCCTTATAGCCAAAGCATTTCATGAGTCTATGACTAGGGTCATATTTCTTAGGAGTGATCTCATGAGTCTATTTTGTGAGGTCAGCCAAAGTCTCCTCTTTGTAAATCCATGAAACAATTGCTCTATTTTCATTTTTGTCCTCTAGGGGGATTGTAGCCTTGAAAAAAGTACCATTGTACTTGCTTTGAGGTGTCAACACAAATGACTTCTTAACTTCAAATGGTCTTCCATAATGATGGGGAGACTCAGGAAGAGATGTCAATGATAGCGATGGTTCTAGGTGATATTCACCCATTCTAGTTTCTTTTAGCTGGAGTGATTGTTCAATTTACATAAGCTTATTATCATGATAATTAGAAGATTTCCTATTAGTAGGTACAAAGTTTTTAGTAGCTTTTAGCATCTTATAGGTATAGCTACCACTTGTAGGGATAGTAACTTCAGAGCCATGAAATGGGAATTTTACACATTGATGATAAGTGGATGTTATAACATGCATCTCATGTATCCATGGTCCTCCTAGAAAAATATTTTAAGCCAAGGGAATATCAAGGACTTGACAAGTGACATCTCTTTCTACAAGACCGACATAGAGAGGAAATACCACAAGATCTAGAGACTTTCACTCAACTTTGTCATACACTTGGATAGTGATCTTGTGATGAGGATCAGTAGACTCCTCAGAATAGTGTAATTTCCTAAGTAGAGTAGTAGAGCCAATGTTTAACCCAACTCTAGTATTGATGAGCACCCGACGGATACATTTTTGATGTATCATGACCTTAATGTGTAGAGGTTGATTGTGCAAGTAACTTAGTGAATTGTCATCCTCCTCAGAGAAACACATATAGTAAGGTGAGGTCAGATGACCTACCATAGATTGGAATCACTCAAGATCAAGATCTTGAGGGACATTTGCCTTGTTGAGGGATTTATCAAGAATCTACCTATGACCGGGCAAGATTTTAAGTAGCTCAAAGATCATTATTTGAGCATTAGTTCATTGCAACTGATCAAGAATACTATAGCTAGTAGGCAATGAATTTGTTGCAAGTTTTGAAACTTTGCCAGATAGACTACCGAGGGTTTTATCTTTGTGTTTTTCAAGATCAGGAGCAAAAGGTGTAGGGCCTTTGAGTACCAACTTGGCATGGGAAAGTGTAACAACATTGGCATAGGATTCCAAAGACTCATTGTCAAATGTGTGGGAAGTAGGGCCTCTTAAGAAAAAAGGTGTCCTAGGTTTATTGTTGTCTTACTTTCCTTTGATGATAATGTCACTGTACTCAAAATCCATAGGTTCAACCATGTTGATCACATTGTCATCATTACAACATGTGTAATTGACCTTGTTGTTAGGTTTTGGTTTTGAGCTCTCTCCTTTTTCATAAGATGGGAAGGGCTCCTTGAAAGCCTTGTGATATGAGTTCTTGTTATGTCCATCTGCCAAAATGTCACCATCATCAATCAAGTCTTGGACTTTGTGATGCAAGTTTATGCAATTGCTATTTTTGTGACCCTTGTTTTGGTGGTATTTGTAGAATGTGGTTGTGGATCATAAGGTTGAGAGTTGTCCAATCGAGATATGAGATTATTTTGTAGCAAGGTCTTATAGACCACATCCAAAGTTTCACAAAAAGGTGTATACTCTCATTTTGGACATGAGACCCAAGAGTTCCTCAATTTGTTTCTAGATGCCTTATTGTTAGGAGATATCTTAATATTGTTGGTTTCTTTAAGATTATTTGTGAGATTAAGAGCTACCTTAGTAGGTTTAGGAGTAATTTTGTCAATAACCCCATCATGTACAACCTCTCAATTCTTGTTCACATACTTGAGTTTGTTCTTGTTAGAGGTGGATCCTTATTTTGTGTCCTTTTGAAGGGTAAGTTCACCCTTCTTGACCATGAAATCCTCTATGTGGATAGCTTGTGTGACCATGTCTTTGAAGGTTCCTAGACCTTGAAGTTGGACGCTATACCTAAAATCAAATAGGAGATTATGAATGAAGATGTCAAGCTTTTCCATTTCAGGAATCTTACTGAATATTTAGTATAAAGTTGTCTCCATCTTTGAAGAAATGTGAGGAAAGGTCTCCCAACTCTTTGTTTAAGATGAAAAAAATCTCAGATGCTAACATGGTGTTGAATGTTGTGAGAATACCATTAGACAAACACGATGGCAATTTCATCAAATGTTTTGATACTAGGAGGCAAGTGTGAAACTACTCCATAGCCTGACCACCTAGACTTCTTGGGAATAGATGCAAGATTATGTGTGATTATGCATAAATTCCATAGAAAAGGCCCCAAATTCCTACAAATGATCTTAGGGATCAGTAGTTCCAAATTATTTATCATACTTAGGTAACTCCATTCCTCTTCAAAAAGGAGGCATGCCTATACTCTTGTCAAATGGGAATGTAAAAAGAGCCTTTAAGGTGTATGTTTTTGGAGGTGTGTCTTTATCACACATCATTTGGGCTAGTTGGTCTTGCATGATTTTAATTATTTTTGGAGCTTGGAAGTTTTAGTTTCCTCTTTAGGCATGATAATATCTTTGACATTAAAATGATAAGGTAGCTTAGCTCCCTCTTGTTCAAGCTTGAGAAAGTATTTCTTTTTCTCTTCGTTAAGCAGGATTTTCGTGACCTTTTGGAAGTTTTTGTCTTTACAAAATTTTTCTATGTGTTCAGGAAGTATTTCCACCTCTTTCACATCTTCATAAGTGGAAAGGTCTTTCAATTTCTCATTCCTAGGTTGGTCTTGGTTTCTACTATGTTCATTGTGTTCAGGTTTGTGATTAGCCATTGTAGGAATGTGTTTGGTTTTAGTATGTTTTGATTGGGAAGGTCCTGTCAAAAATAATTCAAATGTATTGTTTGGAGATGTAGGACCTTTGCTAGTTTCAAGATCCTCTTGATACAAGGGGTTCCTAATTTTTCATAAGTTTATAGAAAACTTTCTTTGGACTTGAGGTGATCTAACAAGTGAAGGAGATCATGAAGATTCCTCATTGGAAAAACTGAATGTAGACCATGTACAAATTGGAAGGCAACCTCTATCATGATTATGATCCCTAGCTCTACCTCATCTAAGTCTAAGGGGATAAAACATGTTTCTACTTCTTGTTTTCATAGTCATAAACAAGGATAGGAAGCATAAACATAGACAAAAACCACACTAGAATGTAGTCTCAAAAAGAAAGAAAAGAGTGCTACATACTAAGGTCCTTGTAATTTGTGTAAGGGATAGAACAACCAAAGATTATGACTATCATGACATCGAGTACAACAAGAACTAAAGGAAAATACCAAGATAACTAGAGGAAAAGACTAGTTTAATTGTAGAGAACAAGTCATCAACCAAGTAGGATGTCACTATTTGAGGTTGTTTACAAATAGACAAGAGCTAACAAGTTGTAGGTACAAACTAGACTTAGAGCATAGATAGCTCTAACAAGTTAGATTATCAATTTTAATTCAAGATTTTTTGTGAAGATTCTTTGGGAACCGCACAAGAAACTACACCAAGGCAAGAAAAGACTTAGAACAACAATTTTGAACCGGAATCTCGCACAAGGACTCGCATAGAGCCACACGAGGAAGTGTTATACTAAAAAGTGAAATAGGATTCTAACAAATGAACAAAGTTGCAAGATCTCATGTAGAGAATTGCACTAGGAATCATGAAGATCTTGATAAGGTCATGTGAAGAAATGCCTACTTGTGTGAAGAGACGTAGAGTCAAAAGGAACTCGTGCAAAATCTAGCAAAACTAGGTATAAAAATAGAGACTAGACATACAAATGAAACTAGATTTTGAAGAGACTCCGATGGTTTTAACTATTTTGGATAGATTTTTGGTTGATTTGATATATTTTAGATAGATAGCAAGGTTGGTTTTCAATTTATTAATAGCATTTAGTTATGAACAAGATAAGTGTTATTAAAGAGACACGGGAAGCAAGTAGTAGTTGAATACAATCCAACCGAGGACAAAGCAACTCAAAGGGATGGGGGAGTCTTGACTTTCTATTTTTTTAGATAGGTTTGGACATGTTTAAGACTTGATAGAAAACACACTCTATCCCTAAAACCAAAAATGGTAGAGAAGGAAAAACCCTTGTCCCACAACCTATGTGCATGCGTGCACCTCACACAGTCATGTAACCCACTAGAGGGCACCCATGTTTTTGGTGTATTTAAAGGGCTCAATAACATATACAATAAATGAACACCCTTGTGGTAGGGGTCAAGAATGTATACCACCTTCCAACACCCAATAGCATGCCTATGGTGAGTTCTACAGGAGAGATTCTTCTCCCTCCTTTGACAAAGATTATGCCACCTTTCAAAGATGAACTGCATAGCAACAACTAAAAAAAATTACTTTTCTTCCATTTGTATTAATCCTTGGTGGCTCCAAAAGTAGAGTTGAGACCAATAGCCCACACTAGCATCTAAAAGTGAACACACTTGACTAGCAAGATTAGGGTTGATGCTAGCCAGTGCAATAGATAAAGCCTCTTCTTGATATGTGATATTAGGAATGAAGAAGAGGAAATTATTATGGTCTTTTTCTCTACAAAGATTTTTTATTATAGTGAGTTGGAATCTCCAGCAAAAGGAGTGCACTCACTTGGGTTGTTCTTAGAGGTTGGATCACTCCAATAGGCCCTCTAAGGGTTGACTCAGACTCGTGGTCTAGATCTAAGGGTCCAAGTTTCTAATTTCCCTCAATGGGAAAGAGATACTCCTCTACCTTTTCACCTCACCCAAACACACAAAACATGTTAATCACCAAGTTAACTTAATCAATTATTAGCCGTATTGTGAGTCACCCTATTTTGAACTTTTTCTAAATTTCCCATCTAGTTATTGAAGCTTCTTATTGTCACTTTCTATTCTCTTGACCATTGAAAACATTGTATAAAGCCTTTCGAAGCTTCCCATCATTCCTTCTATTTATTTGAACCTATTTGAACCACTTTGAACCTCAATTCAAAATATTTCAAAGCAGTTCAATCAAAGAATTTTTTTCGCTAACCTTTGTCTTCTACACGTCATTTGCACAAGACTATAGAGTGTTCTTTTAAACTACTTTGAGCCCCTTTGAATCTTGGTTCAAAACAATTCGAAGCGGTTCTACTGTTGAGGGTCCTTGGAAAAAATTGATTGTGGGTTAGTGAAGTCACCATTTTCACATGGAAAATTTTATCGTTTCATGAGGTGTCAGAGAAATCATCATCATCTCATGATTAAGTTGCATGGGAAATCATCATCATGATTTAAAGTGGAAGATCTTTTTGCTGAAAAAAGAAGGATTGGGTGTCAGAGAAAGTTAATCATTGTCAGTACAACCACAAAGGGAAGTAGTTAATAAAAAGGTCATGTCGAGAGATTTTGAATGTGAGAGCCTAGCCATAGTTGATTTTTCATGAATACCTCATTATGAGGCTATCCTTTTACATGTATGTTCTCTTTCCCTTAAAAAGAGCATAGTTTTTCTCTTTATTATAACATCCTAGCCAAGAAATGGACAACAACTAATTATGGTGGAGGTTCAAGGCTACCTAAGATAGTCACAAAAGATCATCTAAAACCCCATATTCATGATCTTGTAGTGTTGTTACACCAAGTTAAGGGTTTAGTAGATGTCCTCCTTTTTGAAGAATGGATGTTTCTTTATGTAGAAATCATTTTAAAAGGGGAACAATTGATGGATTGGGCTGAAATAATTGCTAGCTCATTAAGAACATAGCTTCAACATGGTATGGAATCTAAGGAAAATTTCTATATGGCCTCTTATCTCACATAATACATTACTTGTGTTAGTAATCTCACTTCCCTACCTCATGAAATTTGGAGTGAGAAAATAATAGTCTATCAATGTTGTCCCCTACTTCAAAGAGATAAAGTGTTAGAAAACTCTAGAAAAGTACAAGATTTATAGGTAGAAATTGTGCACTTATCTCTAAAATAGGTACCCATACCCAGATTGTCCTTAGAAGCCTAGAAACTAATTCTAAACTATGGAAGCTATTACATATAGTTCCCTAACTTCACCTATTTGAGAGTAGGTGGATTTCAAGATGAGCCAATGAGGTTACCATATTATGCACTTGACTATTTTATTTTAGCTGAAGTCTGGAGGTAGTTATTCTCTATCATTAAAGATAATCTACCTCAAGAGAATTGGAAGTCAGTGTTTCCTATCAAAAATTGTCCTTTGACTTGTATCAACATGATCAATTCCTTAGTCATAGGAAGTAATTTTCTTGGTTTTGGTTTTGGGTCTTACCAAGGAAGAAGGGATTTTGACAGTAAAGAATTTGTGGCTCAAGTTGTTGGTTTGAAGGGTTAGTTATCCAAAATTCCACACTTGGAAGACTTATGGTATGATTTTGACGATGAAGAAGAAGTGTCAAAAAGATACCACTCAAGGTTAACACTTCAACAAATCAATTCCCCCAAATTGAAATTTCAACCAGAAGAAGTAGTTGAAGATGGTTTAGACATTGTTGAACTAGGGTGGGAGGAGGCTAGTGAGTCAAGAAAATTGGAATTAGGAAGAAGAAGATGACATAAATCTAAGAACTAGATCCATTCTCACCCATATAGACAATTGGATAAGGAAGCAAAGCATGAAAGTAGTCAATGAACCATCTCAAAAGATGGTTTCTTTTTCTAAACTACTAACCTCTGACGTCCAAGTTTCATCTCCTATTGTAGGTGGTGTGTTGACTCTTGGTAAGTAGAAAGGACATTGACTCATACATAGAACATGGCTCCTCAAACCAAATCTAAAACCAAGTCTGAAGCTCTCATGCAACAAGAAGTTCAGAAGGAAAAGATGCTAACCCAAGGATAGGATTCATGCAATGGTCTTGGTTTCTCAAATAATACTTATGGTGATGTGTAGTTTATTAAAGCTCCTAGGGTGGAAAAACCTAAATTCATGACCCCTACCCAAGATACTCAAGAAATCTCTGCCAATCCCATTGTCCCATCTTGGTTATCTAACTCAATTAGTAAGAAAAGAAATTTACAGCCAGTGTGTACACTTGTCAAAGATATTGTAACGAGGTATGTAGTACATGGTTCCAAGGTTGAAAAGATAAAAATTGATGCTAATCTAATTAAAGATCCAGTAATTGGAAAAATCATAGAAAAATCAGCCACATATAAATAGAAAATTGAATCTAGAGAAATTGATAGCGAAGGCTTCAAAGTTACTTCAGTTGAACTTGGGACCATCAACAAAAATATAGCTAATAACTTCTTCAAGTTTTCTACTGATCACATGTTAAGATAGTCAAAAAAACATAGTAGGGAGAACTAGGAACTCAAAGCCTTACTAGTAACCATGTATGCTTTTATAGATTCACTAATGAATCTCAGGGCCCTACCAGTTTTTCAGAATCCTCAATCTTTTGATCCTAATTGTATAAACAACCAACAATTGGTAAAACAAATGCAAAAGGGGAAGTTTCTTTCAGATGCAATGCAAGATTGGGTGAATTCCATCATTAGATAAGGTAATAAGTTTATCCTATATTTCACCACCATGTATGCTAAAGGGGAAATTCTTGTGGGAGAAATTAAAACTCTTATTCCAAGGTGGGAAACTAAACGGAGTTAGTGTCAAGCTATTGTGTTCTAAGTGACTGAAGATTGAAAATATGGAGTGCTTAAATTCCTAATTAAGAACCATATGAAAATTGTAGATTCCTATATATTGTTCATTATGAAATATAATATGGGTTGGAAAGATTCAATCTACAAAGAAGCAATTAAAGAAATGCAATCCATTGAAAACAAGATTGTTGCGATGCATGAGGAGCTTCATAAAGATATGAATATAGCGAATCCTATAGGAATTCTACAGTTTGATGATGGCAATATGGATTCTAAAGCATTAAAAAAATGCTTCAATGATGTTATTGCAAAGATTAAGGACAATGAATTTCCTACCACTAGTGATTTCACCACACTAGAAAATATTGAATCCATGTTATGTCTAAACAGGAACCTCATGTCATGACAGAGCCTGAAGATCAAAGAGTTCAAATGGTAAAAAGATGTTTGTAGGACTAAGCTATTGAGTTTGAAGAACCCCCATTCTCATGTGATGCATGAATTTATGAACACCTTAAGAAGCTAGAAATTAGTAAAACAAATTGTGGGTGAGGGGGAAAATGTTGGTGATGGAGTCTGATTAGGATAGTTACTTTCGATCATGTTTTGGGCAACCATTTTAAAAACTATTTAAACTAAAATGGCTGGGCTTTAATGGAGATCTTTCAAATATGTAATGGAACTATAAATGCTGGGGCATTGAACTAATTAGGGGTGAGAATAGAAAGCTAGAAGACACTCTGATAAAATAAGTATTTTTTGCATAGCAATAGACAAATAGCATATATATATTTTCTTTTTGAATGACTGTGTGCAGGAAAGAAGTTTATATATATATACATATATATATATATATATATATATATATATACATATATATATATATATATACATATATATATACATACATATATATATACATATATATATATATATATGTATATATATATACATATATGTATACATATACATATATATATACATATATGTATACATATACATATATATATACATATATGTATATATATATATATCATCTTTGATCCCGCTTTAAAACTTGGCATTTGAAGTGCTTAAATAATTGTTACTTTGTGAATATTTGATTTATCATTTGAAGATATCTATTATTGTTTCTTTTGCAATTCACATTGATCAAAATTCTTGAATGATTACATATATATATACATATATGTATATATATATATATCATCTTTGATCCCGCTTTAAAACTTGGCATTTGAAGTGCTTAAATAATTGTTACTTTGTGAATATTTGATTTATCATTTGAAGATATCTATTATTGTTTCTTTTGCAATTCACATTGATCAAAATTCTTGAATGATTATTATGAAGTTGTTGTCTTATTCTTTTCTTTGAATAAGTGGTTATGGTGAAAAGATTGTGAGTATTTTATCTTTATGTATGAATGAATTATCACCTCACTACCTAGGAGTATGTGAGAGTCCTTATGCACTTTCTAGAAAAAGTACAAAATTGGTTTTTAATTCATTAATAGATCTTTTAAAGGAAGTTGTACCTATAAATATAGAGAGAAAACAAATGACATGAAGTTTTCTCAACTATTATGAACATTTTTGTACTTTCCAAGTCTTGGGCATAGAGCAAATTATCATTGTGTAGATAGAAAGATAATCTATTCACTAATAGATTTTTGGCAACTCTATTGGGGAGATTCCTTGTTAAATAAAACCAAACTTCTAAAAAGGCTATGAATTATGATGGTTCTCCCACATAATGATGTGTTCCCTATGTTACAACCTAATCTTAGATTTGAAGTTACATAGGAGGATATAGTTTCAAATTTAACTGTAACTGCCTGGACATTGCATTGAAATAGCCAACAATTTCAACAAGTGTTTAGTGTCCTAGAAAGAGAAGAAGAATCAGCTAAACTATTAAGGGGTGTGCCTAAGGTTGAAGAAGAGGAAGTGGTCAATAGGCTTGCTCAAAAACTTGCAAGATCCTAAACAAGAAGTGAGAGGTAGAGCTGGTTGCAAGGAGATATACAAGAGGAGAAAGAGAAAAGGGGATTATAGACAAAAACTTTGAACCTTTAACAATCCCCTTTCTCACCTAAGTCTTTACTTCCATTAAAAGCTCTTGTTCCTTCTCATTTGAATATCTAAACTCTACAAGTCATATTACCAAACATGGCTATCAATCAACCATAGGGATAGAATATAGGTCTATTAAACCTTGGTGTCAATCCTATAGCATTGCCTAAAGGCACCACATAAATCCTACCTAAATTTAGTGGAGATGGCAAAGTTTTAATAGATGATCACTTGAGCACTTTTCATACAACTTGTCACATTATAATTGTCCCTACCCAAGAAATTGTTGTCAGAGTATTTGTTCGAATGCTAACTTATGTTGTTGCTGATTCATTCAATTTCCTACCCAACCATTCTATTACTAGTTGGAATGATATGAAAAATGCATTTGAAAATAGATTCAAAGCTCTTGAGAATGAGTGCTCCTTTTTAGTTCAACTTAGTCAAATGAAAAAGGAAATACACAAAATTGTGAGAGAGTTTGTGGCAAAATTGAATAGGTTAATTCCAAGAATTCCTGTAGCATCTAGTCCTAATGCCAAAAACTAATAGATATTATTTGTTAATGTTGTCCCTCTAGATGTAATTTTCATCTCATTTAGGATGTAGTTGCTGATTTACTCACTGCTCAAAGGCTAGCCATTCAATTGGAGGATGCATTTATTACTATTGGTAAATGGAGAAGAGAAGTTCAAACTTCTAGGACCACTTCATCCTCTACTCCTACAAATCCTATCACATAGAAGTTGATGAATGATGTATCAATGATGAAAAGGCAGTAGAATAAACCTCATGGCCCTTACCAAGCTCCTTACCAAGACATTCATAGGTGACAACAACACCCAAATTATGGAAAAACCCACACATTAACTACCCCTCAAACAAGGTTGCAAATTGAAGAGGCCCTTAAAGAGGCAAAGTGTTCTTTTAATATGACCATGGATCATGATGGAAAAACTTGTCCAGATTGGTTAAATTGTGTTCAAATAGCGAAAGACACTATTGAAATAAAACAATCACTTGAAAGTGAAAAAGAAGAAAATGAAATTGCCAGTGCTTATTTTCCTAAATATGAACCAGACACAGAAAGGGGAGGTGATGTTTTCATGACACTTCAAGACCTTACTTGTATAGTAATGACTAGGGGTCAAAGAAATCAAAAGCCCTATGCAGAAGCTCATCCAAACTCATCAAATGCTAAAGGGAAAGAACACATACAAGCTGATTCTACAAAAATTACAAAGCCCAAAATATTGCCTAGAGTAGAATTAGTAGTTGGTACATTAGCTTTTGATATCATAGAATTCTGTAAGTATTCTTTTATATCTATTTCTCTAGTTGAATATTTGAGGTTGAGTCCTATGGAATTAGATAAGTTGGTCTAATATGTAAAGAGAGGCTCTACTAAAAATGATTAGTTTATTGATAATATGATTGAAAACCCAAAGGCTAGGAGTGAACCTATTTTCATATCTGAAGGATACAAAAAAAAAATGCTCCTTATAGGGAATTAGCTATTAATACTAGTGATGGAGAAACAGAAGAGAAGAAACTGAATCCTTTCTATGTATCATTATTATTAAATGGACAAAAGCTCAAAAACTATATCATTGACTCTAGAGCATCAGATAATATTATGGCAATGCCTATTGCAAAAGCCCTCGGCTTAGATCTTATGAAAACTTTTGTATTTTGTTATTCTATGGATGGGAAGCAAGTACTCCTTGTTGGCAAAGTGAAAGAGGTGCAAGTTGTTCTTTATGCATGCCCAGAGAAAAGGTTGAAACTTACTATCTTGGTAGCCAACATACCAACCAGTTATGAAATGTTGCTCAACAGGACTTTCTATAAAGATATGGGTAGAGAAATCAAAATGGACTGGTCTAAAGCTTACATTATAGTAGGGAAGAAAAAGATAAAACTGGAGCCAAAACTAAAGAATAAATAAATAGTTGTACCTTTAAACAATCCTAAAGTACAGATACTATATGAAGAATGTCAGTTTGGAAACTATGTTATTTTACTTGAGAAACAATGTGAGGAAATTGAAAAAGAAAATGGCGATGAAGCCTTATGGACTCTGGAGTTTGATGGAAGTTGCTCAAGTTTTGGGTTAGGTGTGGGTGTTTTTCTAATCTCACCTTCAAGAGTCATATTTCCATTTTCTTTTAAATTATATTTTTATAATACAAACAACACTACGGAGCACAAAACATTGCTCCTAGGTTTGCAAGAAGCCAAAGCAAAGTGGGTGAAGCAACTAAAGGTGAGAGGTGATGCAAAACTCATTGTCAAATAGGTAAAGAAATTTTTTTTTGTAAAAAATGATAGGCTAAAACACTATAGAAATCTAGTTTGGGATGAAATTGAATCTTTTGAAGCCTTTTCTATTGAATTTGTGCCTCGTTCTCAAAATACTAAAGTAGACTCCTTAGCTATTTCAGCTTCCTTGTTGTTACCACATCTATAATTCAAAAAGTAATACCTACATGATTTAAATGATTTATAGACCTAGAGTCCCAGATAATGTGAATCATTGGTAGGTTTCTGATAATAATGCATAGTTAAAGGATTTCATCAAGTGTGTTAGGAATTTTTTTGAAACTTTCTTTGAAGGATCAAACCATGAGGGTAAACTTGTTGGAGAAGGATCATCTGAATTAGAAGAAGTTGTTCAATTCAAAGCTAATTGCATCCCAAAAGAGTTTGTGTCTCTTAAACATCTCTTTGGTAGAAAAGACAATAGCACCAAAATAAGAGGATTGACCTTGATAAAGGTGCAGTAGAACATGACAAAATAAATATCAAAATGAAAACAACCCCAAATGGATTTCCATTAGCCAAACCTACTCTGAGAAAGAGAAGGATAAGTTGTCTATATTCCTTGCCCAATATCAAGATATCTTTGCCTGGGGATATGAAGACTTGAAGAACTTCAAAAATGGAGAGTTTGTACATCATATACCTTTAAAGCCAGAAGTTACTACCTTTAGGCAAAAGCTCAGAAACTATAATCCTAAGGTATTTGAGGCTATTTTTAAAGAATTGGAGAAGATTCAAAGAGCCTACATAATTCATTTGATTCATCACTCAACTTGGGCAGCAAATATTGTCCCTGCAAGAAATAATAATGCTGAAAGAATTTGTGTGGATTTTAAAAATCTAAATCAAGCCAACCTCAATGAAAATCATGCTCTTCCCACTATGGATCATGTTTTACATATAGCTATTGGGTCTAAAGTTATGTCAATTCTCTAAGGGCATTTAGGATACAATTAGATTAGCATTGCACCTGAGGATCAACAAAAGACGACATTCATTACTCCCTGGGGCACTTTTGCTTACAATTAGATGCCACTTGGTTTGATCAACGCAGGAGAAACTTTCCAAAGAGAAATGAATTATTCCTTTAAATATTTGAAGTATAGAATAATTATAATATATCTTGATGACTTGACTGTATATTCTAAGAGAAGGAAACACCACTTGAGAGACTTGGGAATGGTGCTGGACTGATGCAGACAACACGGTATATCCCTCAACCCTAAAGAGTTTGTATTCTTTGTAGTGGAAGGAAAATTTCTCAAAAGTATCATTTCTAAATATGGTATAAGGATTGACCCAAAAAGGGTGGAGGAAATATAGAAACTAGCACTGCCCACTAATAGAAGTGATTTGAAGTCCTTCTTTAGTCAAATCAATCTTTCCAAAGTTTTGTTCCTAAATTCTTTGAAAAGGTAAGACACATGTTGGGTATTATGAGTGAAAAAAATCTCTTCAGATGGCAAGAAGAGGGCAAGAAAGCTTTTGAGGATATTAAAACAACCATTTTAGATGTACCCATACTAGTAAGTCCTAATTTTGAAAAAGATTTCATCATTTACTACTATGCTTCAGAACATACTCTGTCTATTGTTCTGACTCAAAAGGATGATAAAGACAATGAAACCCCAATTTCTTCCATGAGCATTCCCATGAAGAAACATGAATTAAATTATACTCAAATGGAGAAACATGAATTCACTATGGTAAAGGTGTTGAAGTAGTTCAAGTATTACATTATGCATTCCCATTCAATTGTCTATGTGCTAGAAATAGCAATAAAAAGTATATTAACTCAGCGGGAGATTGGGGTAAATAAATGAGTTGGGTAACTAAGGTTCAAGAATATGATCTAACCATTAAGACTACTTCTTTAGTAAGAGGACAAAGATTATATAAATTGATGGCTGAAAACAAAGATTCATCTCCTGATAATACTAAAGAAACACCCACTATTTTACTAGTAAGTTCAATAGACCCCTGGTTCTCCAATATTGTAGGACCAGAAAATAGGTTAAATGCATAACATACTATGAGAAAATCACAAAACTCAATCAACATATGTTAGCACCCACTAGTCTACCATGAAAGCCAAACTAATAAAGAAAGCAATAAAAACCCACTTTTTCGTTTGTAGCTCCCATGTCCTTCTTTCTTCTCCAAATGATTGTAGCTCCAATTTGCCTATAGTGCACACAAGATTGAAGCCAAAGCCTATGATATGGATAATGCCATGAGAATACTAGAAGTGTGATTTTAGTGTGAGAGAAAGAAGTGTAAATGCAAAGAAGTGGGGACTCAAAGACTCAAGAATTTGGATTTTCAAGACTTCAGCATTAAGATCCAAAATGAGAGAAAGGGTGTCCATTTTATAATTAACATGGAGGGAGAGAGCATTGGATTTTTCACCCATAGATATGCGATGTGGCAAGAGATTCCTTTGATAATCCATGATGTGTATGACAAAATATGCCAATTGTAAGATTCTATGACACATGAAAGTCAAACTTGGCTAAATGTGGAAGAGAATCTATGACGCATCATAAGACACCTCAACCCACTTAAAGCCAAGAATATATGATGAATAAGCCAAATAGGGACATGCGTAAGAGATAAGAATATTTGATTATGATATATCCCATCCAAGTGTCAAAGGAGAACCCATGAGGTGTCATATCCAAATGCCATGATGATGAAATATTTTATGAAATATTCAAATTAAAAATCCTTTTATTCCACAAAATAAGAATTAGTAGAAAATGGAATTAATGATAGAAAATGGGACTTAGGAAATTGTAAATTTCCATGGTTTGCAGATAATGAATCAATTAATTAAATTAATTAATTGAGGATGATAATTAGGAATAATAATTAGAAAGAATGATAGGATTAAATTATGGGTTATTTAATCCTATAGAGAAAATTAGTAAATGATTGGCCAAATTGATTAAATGAATGTGACCGTATCCTTTAATGAAAATGTGATGATGATATAGATATCAAATAAGATGATGATAGATAGACCAAAGCAATGGTCAAATTGATTGATAGATCGAAATTTATAACATGCCAAGGACACATGACATGAATTGGTTGAAATGTAACATTTAACCGACATCGTAAATACTATAGGATTGACATTGATTGAAAAGGTTTGATCATAATAACATCGAAGGACACTATCAATGTTATTAAAATGATTGATGATGCTAGGATCTAACATTGAAAACCTCAACAATGTCAAAGATTGAATGACATGAATGATAGTTTTACCTAGCACTGAGAGCCACGACAGTACTAAGGTCAGATTGATAAGATTGATAGATTGATAGGTTTCTAAGGCACTGAAAGCCACAAAAATTACTAGGCTAAGATAAATGATGATTGATTTGGGATGTTTGATATGTTTTGGGTTGATTAGGATTGATTCTGAGTTATTCTGAGTTGATTTGGGGTAATTCTGAGTTGACATGAAATTGATGTGAAAGAGGATACAAATGACAAAATATGGTCAATCTAGCCAAAAGATTAGAGTTAGTAAAATGAGAAAATGGCACAAATTAGTATGAAGAAGTGATGAAATTGTAGATGTGAACCATTTTTGAGCATCTACATTTTGCCCCTCTTTGATACAATGTGATTTAGAGCGTTGTGTCAAAGAATGCTAACGAAAAAGCCATAAAAGCATGCCCCAGTGATGTGGTATATATTTATGCCCCCTCAAGAAATTGACCAACATAGGCATGTGATAGGCTGATTTTATCAAAAATGAGAAAACAAAGCCATAGGAATTGACGGATCAAAAATCAGAGCTAAAATGCAAAAGTTATGGCCTCCGGAGTGCAAATAGGCATCACGACCAACATAGAAAGGGTCTTTGGCACAGCCATCTAGGTAGCAGCAAGTTATAAAAGGGATTTGAGAGGAGTTTGAAGGTCATTTTCACTCTCTCATTTGGAAGAAAAGAGCTCTGGAGCAAAGAGGATGGATCGACTACCTAGGGAGCAACATCATGGTGAACGGGTGCAGACCTTTCGACGACGGGCAGATGATGGACCTCTAGTGAGTACATCAAGGCCATCTATGTACTTTTTATGTTTTTTAATGCTTTTTTCTATATTTCCATGCTTTTTTACTGCATTTTAGGCACCTAGGAGTCTGTCGGGGGGAATCGGGGTCAAATAAGGTCAACTGGGGGTCCTAGGGCCAGTTAGGGCTTCCAAATGCCCCAACTGCACCCAAAATGCAGCCAAGTGCATCAATGAAATAGTTGGCATTCCCAAGTGCATCAATGATGTAGTTGGTATGAACAACTGCATCAATGATGCAGTTGGGAACCCCAACTATGCCCGAGGATGCTTCGGGGCTCCAATCGGGGTCTGAATGGTCCCAGATCGAGCTGAAACTTGGTATGGGTTAGCATAACCCTAGGGGGATGTTAGAAACATGAGAAAATGTAGTCAAGGTGGTCATTATATTAGAATTTTGTCAAACATAGGGCAGATGTGGGTCAAATTGAGGAAAATGTTGACAGGGAATCGTGCAAAGGGCCCAAAAGGGTGCAAATGGACTCAAAATGACTCAAAATTTGGAATACATGTTCAAAACCCTAGGAAGAGTTGAAAAAATAGGTTAACTAAGGCTAAGATAGTCATAAAAGTCAAACTTGGTCAAACTTAGCTCTGATGGAGGAAAAAATTTGACCGATGGATAGGGATAGGGTCAAAACGATGCAAAAGAGCTCGAAATGACCAAAACTTGGGAAACATAAGTCAAATTAGTAATACATGCTCAAAAAAGTCAAAATTAGTCAAAAAAGAGTCAAACTAAGTTAAACTTGGGTCAAAAGTAGGGTAAACTAGATGCAAACCATAGAAGGTTGACGTAGGCTATGTGATTATGCAGGAGGAGGTGCCCCTATTACAGGTACGAGGAAATAAGCCACAAAGCCTTGGACTACGTCATCAGATGACACCTGGTGAGCAAGGGATATTGGCTGGGTTAGGATTATATCATGTGACATTTATGCCAGAGGTGAGGGGGAAAAGAACTTTGCTAACAGCTTTGACAGAGAGGTGGCACTCGGAGATGAGTTCATTCCACCTACCAACTAGGGAGGTGACTGTGACACTAGAGGATGTATGGTGCATCCTTAGGATCCTGATCCATGGAGAGCTAGCATTGTATGACCCAGCTATAGGGTGAGAAGCTCTACATCGACTATTTGGATGTGGAGATGTAGAGCTAGGGATCCGAGACTATGAGATCAGATGGGACTTATTGGTGGCACGCCATGAGCAGCTGACAGTTGTGATTTGTTGAGTGATTGGTGGATTGCTGATACCTGATAGAAGGGGACATGGATTCCTAGTTGGATGGGGTCGAGTACTTGAGCAGATGATTATGGAGGGCACTATGTTTGCTTGGGGCCCATGCATGTTGGGGATGTTGTATTATTATCTACATTAGGTAGCATACAGAGGGGGACTATCCTTTAGCACTGGTGGCACATTATTATAGATCTTGGCCTATGAGAATATTGTGGTATTTAGGCCTCTGGTAGAGTGAGAGTTGGTGGATGATATGCCATATGCTTATAGCTATAGAGGTGTCCTCGCCTGAGGACCATTGGGATATGCGAGGTATTTTCATCATCAGATAGACATGATGACTCAGTTCATATGGAGACCATACAGAGATTGCCCTAGATGGGATGATGATGACATCCACTTACCATACTACAGGCAGGAGTGCTACCTCATAAGGCACACAGTGATTGGTCACTTGGTTATAGAGATGTACCTACCAGAGTGGGTGTGGAGATAGTTTGGGGAGACACAGGATGTACCTACAGGGTTAGCACTATTTGCTCAATTTAGAGCAAAGGTGTGAGAGTGGGGACCACCCATGAAGACACAGGTAGCATATGCACAGTTAGCAGAGTTATAGCCAAGGCTATGGGAGGTAGTAGTAGATATAGTGGATGCAGGTACTACAACAACATATGATAGGTGGTTTGCACAGCATCGACCGAGACTGTTGACAGATCCAACAGTACCAGTACCCTTAGGGAGGCCATAGGATGAGGAGGATGATGAGTAGAAGGAGGATGCGGGAGAGGATGAGGAGGGATTTGATGATGGTGATGATGAGGAGGGAGATGACACTGAGGATGCTGAGAGGGGGGATGATGAGCATGATGGTGAGGGTGACAAGGATGATGCGGGGGATGATGAGGGTGAGGATGAGGGTGATCATGAGGAGGATGCTATGGGAGAGGATGAGGGAGCTGATGATGAGGAGGGTGGAGGGAGTGTGGGTGGGGATAGGGATGACTATTGGGAGGATAGGGATACAGCTACGATGGATGTGGAGGGGGATCCCATGGATGACACTAACAGAGCATTAGTACAAGTATAGGCAGGGCCTAGTCATTAGATCTCTTGGAGGTGATTAAAGGGTTACAGATTTAGTTGGGTTAGGCTGTGGTAGAGAGTGATGCTATGATAGGAGAGAGAGATGTGGTTACATTGGAGAGAGATCAGGCAATGGCTGAGAGAGACCAGGCTAGGGCTGAGAGAGATACAGCTATGCATAGGGCAGAGATGGTAACACAAGAGTCTCAAGAGTTCATCAGTAGCATCAGAGATGCAAACTTTCAAGATCTGGTGATGATGATGAGCAAGGCTCACATGGAGGCACAGTATTGGTGAGATCAGTATGAGAGGGTGGTGCCACCGGGGCAGAGGGTAGAGAGTTTTCATGCATCGAGATCTCATTCCCATAGGACATAGAGGATACAGAGTAGTGCAGGGGTGATGGGGCCTATGAGGCCACCACAAAGAGTAGAGGGATCATCCTCAAGGCCGGACAGGGGCCACGAGGCTAGGAATAGCATGGGATGACACTAATAGACTCACACATAGAGGGGCCTCTCTACATTAACTTTTGGTTTTTTATTATGCTATTTCATGGTTCACACCTATAGGCAGTTAGTGTTGATGTAAACCATGGTCACATACTTTGACACCTTTGTACGACATTTATGAGATGGACTTATGTTAGGATGACTATATGTTATGGACTAGATGATGACTTATGTTATGATGCCTATATGTTATGTTATTCATGTGCTTTATATGTTTTATATGGATGCATTTATGCTTTTTGTGTGGACTTATATATGATGACATCATGTGTTGATTTATCGCATGTTAGGTGTAGGAAATGCGCTCTTTTATTTTTGCCACATGTTTTTCTCATGAATGAATGCTTAATGTAATGCGAATGATATGGAAATGATGTAAATGAATGCAAATGAAATGTAAAATGATAGGGAATGAATGCAAATGAAATGTAACATGGATGCAAATGAAATGTGAATTCCATATTTATTACTTTGGATTGTTCAGACATATGTAGGAATGCAGGATGACAATGTTTTTGGTGTATCAGAGTACAAGACCAGGGTAGCAAATGAAGAAGATGTAGAAGATCAAGGAAATGAGATGAAGAATTGTTAGTATGATATGTCAAATGGAGCTTTATTTTGATATGGCAAATGGATTGCAACACATCATGGCATAAAAGGCTAGAGCGCAAATGTAGGCCTTTTGTGTAAACAAGCACAATGTAGACAGAAAATGACCTTGTCCTTCCTAAGGCATATGTACATGCCCCAGACTCTCAAAGGTACATTGGAACAGATGGAACGTTTTTGAGATGTGTAGATGCAAAACAATAGGAAAAGTTGTTAAGAACGTATCATTCGGATGTATGCAGAGGGCATTTCTCATCTATAGTAACTACTTTTCAAGTCCTTAGTAATTGCTTCTACTAGCCAAGTATGTTCAAAGATGCTTACAAGTTTGTAAAAAATTATGAAAAATGTCAACTTTTCACTGGGTGCCCTCAGCTGACAGCCTTACCCCTTAGTTTAGTAGTGATTGATGAACCCTTCCATCAATGGGGTATCAATTTCATTAGACCTTTGAGTCCTCCATCAAGGGCCAGACATGTATACATATTAACAACCACTGATTATTTCACCAAATGGGTAGAAGCTATCCCAAACAAGAAGGCTAATTCTCAAGTGGTATGTGAGTTCATATTTGAATATATATTTGTTAGATTTGGGGTTCCTCAAAAGATAGTCTCAGACAATGTAACCTATTTTTCATCGGAAGAGATTTCTCTTTTCTGTTATGAGCACAACATATCTGTAGCTAATTCATTAGATTATTTTCCTCAAGGGAATGGGTAGGTATAATCTAGTAACAAGATCTTGGTTGTAATAATGAAAAAATAGGTAGTTGATAATCCCTAGAATTGGCAAAAAAAAACTGTATGAAGCATTGTGGGCTGATCGTATCACTCCTAAAAGGGCCATTAGCATGGCTCTATTTGAGTTGGTATATGGGATTGGTGCTCAAGTATCCCTACCTATAGAGTTGTCTGCTTCAAAATTGCAATCTGTGATTGAGGACCATTTTTTTAAGACTCCGTAGAGAAGAAAATAGTGTATTTGAACAAATTAGAAGAAGAAAGGGAAAAGCTTGTTGATCAAATTATAGAGCATCAAATGAAGGTGAAGCAAATTTTTGATATGAGAACCAAGCCTCATAGTTTCCTAAAAAATGATGAAGTTATTTTGTAGGATAAGAGGAGAGAACCTAAAGGAGCACATGGCAAATTTGACTCCCTTTGGTAATGGCCATTTATTATCTCTAAAGTTTTGTTTCCAAACACTTTTTGTCTAAGCTACCCAGATGCCACGATTCTGCTCTTTACTTATAATGGGTAGGATTTGAAGTTGACAAGGATCTAATATCTTAAAGGTCCTGACCATGTACATACCTTTTTTTTGTGGCTTTTTTTTGGTTTTATTTCTTCTTCTTATTCTTTTATGTTTGGTTCTGGAGCTATTTTTGTTTCTAGTTTTTTGAGTTCTCTATGTACTTTGCATACCTAGTCCCAAGTTAGAGCCCCTATTACCCATATTGTGAGTCACCTTATTTTCAACTTTTCCTAAATTTCCCATCTAGTTATCGAAGCTTCTAATTGTCACTTCGTATTCTCCCCATCATTGAAAAAATTGCATAAAGCCTTCCAAAGCTTTCCATCATTCCTTTTGTTTGTTCGAACCTCTTTGAACCACTTTGAACCTTAGTTCAAAGTTGTTCAATCAAAGAGTTTTTTCTCCTAACATTTGTCTTCTGTAGGTAATTCACATGAGACTATGGAGTGTTCTTTTGAACTACTTTGAACCCCTTTGAATCTTGGTTCGAAGCAATTCAAAGCAGTTCTTCTACTGAGGTTCCTTGGTAGAAATTGATTCTGGGTTGGTGAAGCCACTATTTTCACATGGCATAAATTACCATGTTAGGAAGTAATAATTTAAAAGAGTGCCTTAATTTCAAGCATGGGAAATTTTCATCATGATTTAAAGTGGAAGATCCTTTTGCCAAAAAAGAAGGATTGGGTGTCAAACAAAGTTAATCATTATTAGTACAACTGCAAAAGGAAGTAGTTAATAAAAAGGTCATGTCGAGAGATTTTGAATATGTGAGCCTAGTCACAGTTGATTTTTCATGAATGCCTCATTATGAGGATATACTTTCACATGTATGTTTTCTTTCCCTTAAAAAGAGCATACTTTTTCCTTTTGTTTATCATGCAAAAAGGGCGTTTGAAGAAGGAGCTACTAAGGGACAAGAAAAGAGGTCATTTTTCTTGACAAGTCACAAGTGAGAACATAGAAAAACATTCATTTTTTTCTACCATCTATGTGCATTTCAAAATAGAATTAGTTTGAGCTTTGCTTTTCTTTGGGAATGTTTCGAGTTTCAAATGCAAGAGACCTATTATTTGTGATACCAATTTAGAAGGTGTTAGACTACAAAATGTTTAGTTAAATTTCCTTGAGTGATTTAATGAATTGAGTGGTTGTATGGAAATTTTGACTAGTGGTCTAATTGAAGCTGTAGCTTTCCCTCCAGCCCTGTTAAGCCCTAAATTGCTCCAACTCTATATTGATCATTATGATGTGAGGAGTAAAAGTATCCTAGATAAAGATGGAGAACCTGTGTTGTCAATCTCTAGGTAAACTATTGCCTCAGTGTTATGTCTACCAGAAAGCACATTCGATGCATTCTCTCCCATCCAATCCCTAGCTGAGTACCAAGAAAACCTAAGAGAATACTGTAACATCCTAGCCAGGAAATGGACAACAACTAATAATGGAAAAGGTCTAAGGCTACCTAAGATAGTCGCAAAAGATCATCTAAAACCCCATATTCATGATCTTGTAGTGTTGTTACACTGAGTTAAGGGTTCAACCAATGTCCTCCTTTTTGAAGAATGGATGTTTCGTTATGTAGAGATCATTTTAAAAGGGGAACAATGGATGGATTGGGCTGAAATCATTGCTATCTCATTAAGGAAATAGCTTGAACATGCTAAGGAATCAAAGAAAAATTTCTATATGGCCTCTTATCTCACATACTACATTGCTTGTGTTACTAATTTTACTTCCTTACCTCATGAAAATTGGAGTGAGGAAATAAGAGTCTCTCAATATTTTTCCCTACTTCAAAGAGATAAATTGTTACAAAACTTTAGAAAAGTACATGATGTATTGGTAGAAAGTGTGCACTTATCTCTGAAAAAGGCACCCATGTCTACATTGTCCTTAGAATCCCAAAAACTAATTCTAAACTATGCAAGCTATTATATACAGTTACCTAAGTTCACCTATTTGAGAGTAGGTGGGTTCAAAAATGAGCCAATTAGGTTACCACATTATGCACTTGATTATTTTGTTTTAGCTAAAGTTTGCAGGTAGTTATTTTTTCATTAAAGATCATCTACCTAAAGAGAATTGGGAGTCTGTGTTTCCTATCAAACTTGGTCATTTGACTTGTAGTAGCATGATCAATGCCTTAGTCATAGGAAGTAATTTGCTTGGTTTTGGTTCTGGGTCTTACCAAGGAAGAAGGGATTTTGATAGTAAAGGATTTGCGGCTCAAGTTCTTGGTTTGAAGGGTCAGTTATCCACAATTTTGCACATGGAAGACTTATGGAAAGATTGTAAAGATGAAGAGGTGTTAAAAAGAGACCACTCAAGATTAACACTTTAACAAATCAATTACCTCAAATTGAAATTTCAACTAGGAGTAGTTGAAGATGGTTTAAACATTGTTGAACTAGGGTGGTAGGAACCTAGTGCATCAAGATGATTGGAAGTGGATTAGAATTAGGAAGAAGAAGATGACATAAATCTAAGAACTAGATCCATTCTCACCCATACAGATAATTGCCTAAGGAGGCAAAGCATGAAAGTAGTCAATGAATCGTCTCCAAAGATAGTTTCTTTTTCTAAACCATTGACCTCTGACACCCAAGTTTCATCTCCTATTGTAGGTGGTGTGTCGACTCTTGGTAAGAAAAAAGGACATTGACTCATACATAGAACACACCTCCTCAAACCAGATCTAAAACCAAGTCTAAAGCTCTCATGTGGCAAGAAGTTTAGAAGGAAATGGTGCTGACCCAAGGATAGGATTTAGGTGATGGTCTTAGTTTCTCAAACAATCCTGATGTTGATGTATAGTTTATTGAAGCTCCTAGGGTAGACCAACCTAAATTCATGACCCCTACTCAAGATACTCAAGAAATCTCTGCTAATCCATTGTCTCATCTTGGTTATCTAACTCAATCAATAAGAAAAGAAATTTATAGCTAGTATGTACACCTATGAAACATATTGTAACGACATATGTAGCACGTGGTTCCAAGGTTAAAAAGCTAAAAATTGATGCTCATCTAGTTAAAGATTCGGTAATTGGAAAAATCATAGCAAAATTAGCCATGTATAAATAGAAAATTGAATCTAGAGAAATTGATAGTGGAGGCTTCAAAGTTACTTTAGTTGAACTTGGGACCATCAATAGAAATACAGGTAATAATTTATTCAAGTTTTCTGTTGATCACATGTTAAACCAGTCAGAAAGAAGATAGTAGGGAGAAGAAGGAACTCAAAGCCTTAATGGTGGCCATGGCTACTTATATAGATTCATTGATGAATCTTGAGGCCCTAACAATTGTTTAGACTCCTTAATATTTCAGTCCTAATTCTACAAATAGCCAACAACTAGTAAAACAGATGCAAAAGGGGAAGCTTCTTTCAATGCAATGCAAGATTGGGTGGATTCATCATTAGAGAAGGTAATAAGTTTATCCTAGATTTCACCACTGTGTATGTTGAAAGGGAAATTCTCTTGGGAGAAATTCAAACTCTTATTCTAGGGTGGGAAACTGAATGTAGTCGATGTCAGGTTATTGTGTTCTAGGTGACTAAAGTTGAAAAATATGGGTGCTTGAATTCCTAAGTGAGAACCCTATGAAAATTGTAGATTCTTGTATGTTGTTCATTATGAAAAATAATATGGACTAGAAAGAAGCTATTAAAGAAATGCAATCCATTGAAAACAAGATTGCTAGGATGCATGAGGAGCTTCTTAAAGATATGAATATAGTGTATCCTACAGGAAATCTATAGTTTGATGATGGCAACATGGATTCTAAGGCATTAACAAAAAGCTTAAATGATGCTATTGAAAAGATTAAGGACAATGAATCACCTACCACTATGTATTTCACCACACTAGCAAATATTGAATCCATGTTATGTCTAAGCAGGAACCTCATGCCACGACAGAGCCTAAAGATCAATGAATTCAAATGGAAAAAAGATGCTTTGAGGACTAAGTTGCTAAGTTTGAAGAACCCCCATTCTCATGTGATGTAAGAATTTATGAAAACCTTTAGAACCTAGAAATTGGCAAGAAAAACTGTGGGTGAGGGGGAAAATGCTAGTGATGAAGTATGATTAGGATAGTTGCTTCTTGTCGTGTTTTGGGCAACCATTTGTAAAATTATTTTTGTTCTTATCATATCTGTTTAAACCAAAATGGCTAGGATTTAATGGAGGCCTTTCAGATATGTAATGGAATTATAAATGCTTGGGAATTTAACTAATTAGGGGTTAGAATAGAAAGCTAGAAAACAATATGATATAATAGGTACTTTTTGCATAGCAATAGAAAAATAGCATATATATATTTTTTCTTTGAGTGACTATGTCCAAGAAAGAAGTTTCTATATATATGTCATCATTAATCCCGCTTTACACTTGGTGTTTGAAGTGCTTAAATCATTGTTACTTTGTGAACATTTGATTTATCATTTGAAAATATATATTGTCATTTCTTCTATAATTCATGTTAATCAAACTTCTTGAATGATTATTATGAAGTTGCTATATCATTCTTTTCTTTGAATAAGTGGTTATGGTGAAAAGATTGTGAGTATTTTATCTTTATTGTATGAATGAATTATCACCTCACTGCTTAGGAGTATGTTAGAGTTCTTATGCATTTTTTGGAAAAAGTGTGAAATTGGTTTTTAATTCATGGATAGATATTTTAAAGGAAGCTATACCTATAAGTATAGAGAGAAAACAAATAACATGATGTTTTCTAAATTGTTGTGAACACTTTTATACTTTCCAAGCCTTGGGCATAGAGAAAATTATCATTATGTAATTAGAAAGACAATATATTCACTAACATCAATCTAGACTTATCCCTTTCTCAAGATTCTGATTCCCTAAAAGGAAATTATCATCCCTTCACAGAAGAGGACTCACACTAGAGAACCACTAAATTGCTTGCCTCCCTTAGATGTCATCTTTCAAAGGCTTTTGGGTTTCCTATTTACCCTTGGTCATGACCTCCATGTGATAAAGATCATACTCCCTTATTCCTCTTTCTTGCACCCTACGAAATTCACAAGCCCTAATTATACTAACGTAGAAAGTGGGAAAAAGAAAACATTTTATGTTGGTTTAAAATTGATCTTGGACATTTGTATCTCTGAAAACATCCTACAAACACATAGTCAATTCATGTTTGATATGTTTGTATATAAGGAAACTTCACCAATTATCCTACAAACCATAGTTATGCTACAGAAAAATTAGAAATCTAGAAGGAAGTGCTTCAGAGAAAATGCATTAGTCAACTAAAATGATAAACAAAATTTTGGAAAGTCTACATTTTACACATGTTATTACAAGATTTTGTGTGAACTCTTGCACTGACCCATGTGAGAAAATGAGGTACCACATGAGAAATCATGCAATAGGGCACTTTTTTGAATGAGGAAATATTAAGAAACAGGAAAAA
Source organism: Cupressus sempervirens (assembly GCA_028749045.1). Lineage (NCBI taxonomy): Eukaryota > Viridiplantae > Streptophyta > Pinopsida > Cupressales > Cupressaceae > Cupressus > Cupressus sempervirens. The sequence goes on from CM053793.1 coordinate 734,280,050, forward strand.
TCCTCAAATCTTTGCGTGAAAATGATATTTTCTACACAAAAATCTAAAAATATGTATGTACAAGTACGACATAATTATTAAAATGTCAAAAAATAAAGTAGATGAGGCCAAAAATATTAATTTTCTTGGGCCCCATGGTGGGCACAAAAAATGTATATTGGAAATTAAGGGCCTCTGATTCTCACATACACTTCAACATATCTTTACCTGAGAGATCATCTTAGAATAAACATTGAATTTTCATTTAAGTAATCTAATCAGTGTGACCTATTGCCTTCAAACTAGAAGGATTTTTCCTTGCTCTTAGACTAAGAAGAAGGAAAAAAAAACCTTTTAGTAGGAATGATTTTATGCAACTAAATTAAAGTGCAATTAGACTAAATGTGAGATGCAATTAATCTAGGAATAAGAAAAAGCATTTAATCTATATGTATGCATTATATTAAGCTAAATGATATTCATTAGAATTTTAAGAGAGCTAAGATAACATAAAAAAAGTGAGTATGCAATTCGATAGTAATTTGATGTGATTCAAGTTCCAACTCCTATAATGAAGAATTCAAAGCCTCTTATATAGAATTCTTGATATCAATCAATGGTTGAGGTCAACTCAAATCAACGGTCAGGATTTAAGATAAGATCCAATTAGGATGGAAAATTCCTAGTGTAGGTGAGGTTAACTAACTTAGATCTTGAGTGTGATGGAGATTTAATTGAAATTCACCTACGTGTGAGAAAAAATGGATTAAGCCAATTCCAATTTGAGAGATAGATCACTTGGAATTCCCATTCCTGAACTGAAGAGAAGAAATTAGAAGGTTATTTAATTTAATAAAAATGAGATATGACCTCATAAATTCATATTTCAATTAATTGAATAATTAAATTCAATAATTAAAATGAGAGCATTATTAAATTAAATACATTTAATTCTCTTACTACATTAGCTTAAATAAATGATTTAATTTAATAAAAGTATAAGCACTTTATATTAAATTAAATCTAATCAATAGGTTTAATGTAGCTAATCTGAGTCAATACTTTAATAAATAAATAAGTAATATGGTCAATGCAAATTAGGGTTTTCTACATTTGGCAAAGTCAAGTAATGAAAATTAGAATGAGAATTTCCTAATGAAATAGGACTTTAGTGTTGATCAAAATAGACTAGAATTGGTTATCATTGCAATGAGCCAATTTCGGGGTATTAGATTTTTCCCCTCTTTGAATGAATGTGCAAGAAACATTTTCAATTCAAAGAAAATAAAAAAGCATGATGCGCAAATTGAGAAATGAGATTGATTCTACATTGATGACACATAGACCAATTGATAAGCTTTTAAAAGTCATCTCCAAAATGAAGATTAACTTTAGGGAATGCAGATAGAACACCTAGATACCTATAGTTGATAAGATTGGTTCCAAAATTGATGACACATAGACAATTTGATAAGCTTTTAAAGGTCATCTCTAGAATGAAGCTTAACCTTAAAGGATCTAGATAGAAAACCTAGATATCTAGATTGACAAGCTTTTAAGGATTATCTCCAAAACATAGCTTAATCTTAAGGAATCCAGATAGAACACCTAGATACCTAGATTGATAAGATTTTAAAGATTATCTCTAGAATAGATCTTAACCTTAGGGAATCTAGATAGAACACCTAGATACCTAGATAGATAAGCTTTTAAAGATTATCTACAAAATAGAGCTTAATCTTAAGGAATCCAAATAGAAAACCTAGATACCTAGGATGAATAAAAGATAACAAGATCTAATCATGAGTCATAGAATCATCCCCAGAGTGAGTCTTGATCCTTAGGAGTTGGCATTTAGACTATCCCAGTACCTATCCATCAAACTCTGATAATGACAGTTATAAGGTGTGATCAACTGATGAAAAGATAAGATAGATGATGTTAGAAATGCTTTAGAATAACCAAGAGGGTGAGTGAATTAATTATTCAAGGTCCAAATTTCCAAATAAAACTTTTTCTTCAGATAAAGTGAGTGCATTAAACTATTCATGCATCCAATCTTAAACTTTCATACTCATAAAGTTACTATAAAATCAACATGCAAGAATAACAAATGAAAGATCAACACATAACACAATGATTTACGTGAAAATCCAATTTGGGAAAAACCACTAGTATAATGCTACTCAATTCTCACTCTTCTGAAGTGATTCCCTATAAAAGGCCTACCCTATTAAAGGCTTACAACACACTATTAAATGTGACATGGTTAAATGATTTAACCACACTATTAAAGTGGGCCTGGTTAGAGGACTTTAGGACATTCACTTGGAATGCCACCTTGTTAAAGGATTTACAAATGGCTATTAAATCAACCTAAGTCCATAGGATTTTACACTAACTGATACAATTGTTAGAGTGTAACAACAAGGGCCTTTGACCTGATATAACCCACCACTTAACTTGTAGATTTTAAATCTTTATTCAGCTCACAACATTGCCTAGCTTTCAGTCTCTTTAGCTCTAACAACTTGTCCTCCTTTCAAGCTTTGTCTCCTTGAGTCTCTATGCTTGATGTACTAGTACAATCTCCTATATAGCCACTTATTGAAGTAGAGCCTCAATGCTCTATTCTTCCTTCTTCTCGATGCCTTCTCCTTGACACCCTTTCAACAACTTTGACCTAGCCACTCTAGCTTCTTGCCATGTGACTCCTTAAATAGAAGTCTAGAATACTTTTCCTTCTTGAATCTTCCTACTCTTTCTTTTAGATTGAATGGATCAGATAGGATTCAATGAATCTACCCCATATCTTGTTCCTTCTAGAAACATCACGAAGAATCCTCTTGGATTTTCCCAAAAATGGTTTACCTAAAATTCTATGCCACCAACTCATCATCTTTATCCTCCATCTGGTTCACAAAATTCAAGGTAACAAACTGGTCAGCTTAGGTTTGATGAATCTTTGACTTTTCAAATAATGTAGTAGCTTAGCACTACTGAAATTCTATTACTTGGCACACACTATGTTACTTGGCACCAACTATGCTTTATTGATACTTGACACCTACTATGGATTCACTTGACATCCACTAAGCTTTTTTGATGCTTGAAACCTATTACTTTCTCAACACCTGAACTTGCTCAACTCCTTTTGTATCACTCGGCACACATTAGATTTTTCATTTTATTAGAACTAAGTGAAAATCTACTCAGCATGAACTAACTTGATTGGCACTCACTATTGAACTTAGTCAAGCTTTGCAGACAACCTTGTTACAGCTTATACTTCTAAAGTTTGCAAGTGTGGTCTAACTTTGTATCTTCAAGTGTATTATTAATACATCATTTTACCATTGTCTTAATTGATCCTTGCACTTTATTACAAAAACATAACTCAACCTTTCCCTTAGGTAATTTTGTTACATCTTGTTGATTAAATCCTCTTCATCGATCAACTAAGTGATAGTACTTGGATCTGATAAGCAATTGTCATTCTAGAAAATAGTAGGGTTGACATCAGTGACAAAACAATACTTGAAAATATTCTTTATCAACAATCTCCCTCTTTGCAAACAATCTTCCTTTTTCAACAATGATCTTTTCAATTAGATTTCCAACAATCTCCCTCTTTGGCATTAATGGCAAAACAAACTGATCAACCAAGTTATCAAAATGCTAACTAGGTTAAAATAGTAAATCAAATGCCAGAAAGAATTTTTTTTACCATTTCTATTTTTATCATCTCTCACATCTCCCTCTCTAATTTACTATCCTGATTTCTTTGCTTTGGCTTCTCCCTCTTAGTTGTTGTTTCCTTTTTTCTATTTCTTCTCCTTTTGCATGTTTGATCAGTTCCTATATGACTCCCTCTTTTCTGTAGCTTACCACTTTGACTAGATTTTCTCTTCTTAACTACTATTTCTCCCTCTTATATTTTTTTTCTTTAAATGTGCCATGTCATTTCTCCCTCTGCACAATATTTCTTCCTCTGTATGAATTGATCAACTTCTTCTATTCTAGTATCAACTACTTCTTACTTTCTCTATTTGATTTTGTAGATTTAATCAGTTTCTGCTATTTCTCCCTCTTTGACAAAAATACCAAAGATATTATTTTAGGATCTTATCATGCAAGTGTAGCATTTTTAGGAACTCCAATTTCTCCCTCTATCACCCTACTTGTGACTCATTTGGAATTTCAATACTTTGATTACTTAAGGTAGAAACCTAAAGTAAGTATCCTCTGGATCAATTTATAACATTTCAATATTCGACTCTCTTGATGTAGGGTAGTTTTGTTGTTGCTTAAATAGTCTTATATATGGGTATCACCCCTAACTTACCTCTAAGATACTCAAATGCATTTTTGTAACATTTGTAGGAACTCCAATTTATCCCTCTGTCACCTTACTTGTGACTTGTTTGAAATTTTAGTACTTTGATTACTTCAGGTAGAAACCTAAAGTAAGTATCCTCTGCATCAATTTGTAACATTTTAATATTCAACTCTCTTAATATAGGGTAGTTTTGATATTGCTCAAACAACCTTGGATAGGGGTATCACCCCTAACTTACCTCTAAGATACTCAAAGGCATCTTTAGGTGGTGCTTTTTTGAAGATGTTAGCAATTTGTTCCTTTGAACTTACATATTCCATCCTTACTTGCTTGTCTTCCACCAATTCTCTTACATAGTGATAATTAATTGCAATATGCTTTGTTTTGGCATGCATCATAGGATTCTTTGATATGTTGATGGCACTTGTGTTATCACAATATAGTATCACAAGTTTAGTTACCTCTTTCTTCATACCTTGCAGTAGATGTTTGATCTAGACAATATTGGTGCAGTTGATAGTAGCAGCAACTTACACAACTTCTACTATAGACTGTGAGGTACAACATTGATTTTTTCTAGTCCAAGTGACTAACCTTTTGCCTAAGAAGAGTGTTCATCCACTAGTGCTTTTTCTATCATCAATATTCCCTCTCCAACCTACATTAGCATAGGCTTTCAACTCAAATTTTGCACTGCTCTTGTAGTACAATCCAAAGTCATCTATTCCTTTTAGGAACCTCAATATTGATCTTTTTACTTCCATCAGATGATTTTCTCTTAGGTTTGCAAAAAATCTTGCTACTATTCCAACAACTAATGCAATGTCTATTCTACTATGCACTACATACTACAACTTTACAATCATTGATCTATATATTGTTTTATTTACTTCAATTAAGTACTCATCATTCTTGGATAGCTTATATCTTGTTACCATTAGTGTACTAACTAGTTTTGAATATTTTAAGCCAAATGTCTTGAGTATCTCCTTGATATATTTTGATTGGGTCACAAATATGCCATGCTTCAGTTGATGTACTTGCAATCCAACAAAGAATTTGATTTCTCCAAACATTGACATCTATTCCATTTGATTAGCAAAATCTTTTCATAGGACATCTTTTCCTCCAAATATTATGTCATCAACAAAGATTTCAGATATTAGAATATCTTTACCTTTTTTTTCCTTGATATACAAGTTACCTCTTTCAAATCTAATCTTCACAAGATATTTGTTCAGTCTCTCATACCATGCTCTAGGTGGTTGCTTCAAACCATAGAGTACTTTATACAATTTACAAACCATATCCTTGTTGTTGTCATCAAAAAATGCCTTTGGTAGGTCTATGTAGATTCCTCTTCTAGTATACCATTAAGAAAAGTAGACTTTACATCCATTTGGTAGACTTTGAAACCTTTGTAGGTAGCATATGCAAGTAGTGTTCTCACTCCTTCCATCCTTGCAATAGGGGCAAATGTTTCCCCATAGTTCAGTCCTTCTTCTTATGCATAACCTTTGTAGACTAGTCAAGTCTTATTTCTTGTGATCTCACCATTCTCATCTAGCTTGTTTCTAAATACCCATTTGGTACCAATCACATTCTTATCAGCTAGTCTTGGGACTAAGGTCTAGGTTTTGTTCTTCTCTATCTCATCTATCTCTTCTTCCATAGCTTTATGCCAAATATCATCTTGTAGTGCATCTTTCACTATTTTGGGCTTAATCTTGCTTAGCAAACATGATTCATTCCTTAGTCTGTTCCTTTTCATTGGTCTAGCTTCCTTGTCTCAAATTTATTTTTTTGCAAGGTGATGTCTTTTCACATACTTGGATAGTCTTTTCTCTATCCTTCTTTCTATGTTTGATCTTCTAGCTTTAGAGTCACTATTCACATTTCTTTCAAATATTTCATCATCTCTTTCATGTGTCCTAATTTTTGATTCAAAATGTGCATTATCTCCATTCTACAACTCAACTTCTAAATGTAGCTTGACATTCACTGGCTATAATTCGGCTAATACAATTTTTTTTTGCCGATTCCCAACTTGATTGGTAGCTTCTTCTTCAGTAGGCATTCCTTTGTTGAAGTATACAAAGGATCTATACTCTTCTGGTTTCTTGATGGATTCATCATCTTGAACTTTGGCATGCTCATCAAAATTTACATTTGCACTCTCCATAATATTGTTACTGTTAATATTCAAACACTTATATGCTTTTTCTAGTGGAGTATCCAAGAAACATGCCTTCTTCACTCTTTGCATTAAACTTTCCATTTCTAGTATCTCTAAGAATATATCATTTACAACCAAATACTTTGAAATTTTTTCATTGGGTAACTGACCATACCATAAGTCAAAAGGTGTTGCATTTGTACCTTTCTTGACTTATACTATATTTAGGGTATAGATAGCTATAAGTATATAGCATTTACAACCAAATACTTTGAAATGTTTTACATTGGGTGAATGACCATACCATAATTCAAAAGGTGTTGTATTTGTACCTTTCTTAACTTGTACTCAATCTAGGGTGTAGATAGCTATACTTATAGCTTCTCTCTAGTACTTCAAAGCAACATTTTTCTCCATCATCAATTTTCTAGCATAGTCTATCACTGATCTATACCTTCTTTCTACAATGCCATTCTGAGGTGGAGTTTTTGGTGTTGATGTTTGTCTTTTAATTCCTTTGTCATTGCAAAATTGTCTCAAACTCTTTTGATGTGAATTCTCCTCCTCTATTTGATCTTAGGCACTTCAAACTCTTTCTGATTTCTTTCTCAACCCTGGCCAAATACCACTTAAACATTTGAAATGCATCAAATTTTTGTTTTAAGAACATGGCAGTCATCATCTTAGAGTAGTCATCCACAAAAAACATTATGTATTTGTCTCCTTGGTAGCTTACACTTCTATTGGTCCACATAAATTAGTATGCACTGACTCTAACACCTGTTTGGAAGTGTAGGTTTTGCTTTTGAAACTTGACTTAGTCATTTTTCCTAGCTAACATTGTTTTCACATTGTATTCCTAGGCTTCTTCAGCTTAGGAAAGCCTCTATTTTTCTTCATTTTGTTGACACTAATCAAATTATCAAAATTGACCTGACATAGCCTTTTATGCCATAACCACACATCATCAAATCTAACAACAAAATAGGATGCATCTTCCATATCTAGGTAAAATAGATTACTCCTAGTTTGTTCACCTTTTCCTATTAGATTTCTATCAATATCATACATTTTGGTAGATTTGTTTCTAAACTCTACTTTGCAACCTATATTGCCTAATTGTGACACACTCGGCATATTTTAATCCAATCCTTCAACATAATAAGCATTATCAAATGAATTTTTTTATGTAAGTTTAATAGAACCTTTTCCTTTGATTTGACATGGAGCATCATTTTCAAATCTAACACTATTTCCATCATATTGAGTAAAGGTAACAAACTTACTTTTGTCTCCTATCATGTGATGTAAACATCCACTATCTATGATCCATTTTTCATTTTTATTCACACAAGTTACCAATGTTGTTGCTTCATCTTCATATAATTCATCCTTCATGGCTACATAGACTACCTCATCATCATTTTCATCATAATTCTCTTCCTCAACAATGTAGGACTTTTTGCTTTTATCTTTGTAATCTTTGCTATCATCTTCTCTTCTATTCTTTTTCTTGTTGCCTTCTCTATAATTCTTCTTCTGTGTGCATCTTGCTGCAATATTTTATACTTCATTGCAATTAAAACAAATGATAGGAAGCTTACCTTTGAATTTATCTTTGCCTCTGTGAAATCTTCTAGCAAGTAGTGCTTCCAATTGTTCCACATCTTCTTCATCTCTGTTGCTGTCACTGGATTCATACTTTATCATTTTCTTCTTCTTCTTTGATTTTTCCTCCTTAATGTCTTTTAATGATAGCTTGGCCTTGAAAGCATATTCAAGATTCTTAGGTTTGTAGTTATCAAAGTTGGACAACTAAAATGAAGTGAGTCTTCCTACTATACCTTCAAAAGTTAGTTGGTTTCCTAGTACACATCTTAACTCTTGGATGGTTGAAACTCTAATAGCATAGATGGGGAGCAAGGTTCTTAAGAATTTGTTATTAATAGTGTCATCATCTAAATGACTACCCAAACTTCTTATTGCACTTACTACTTCTTTCATTCTAGAGGCATATTGAGCAACATTCTCACCTTCCTCTATTTTCATGTCATCATAGTTTCCTCTGAGGCTTTCTCTTTTTTCTCTTTGAACATTCTGATCTCCTCCAAAAATATCAGTCAAGGCTTTCCACATCTTTAATGCAAAGTCACATCCTTGATCTCATCAAATTCAACATAGTTCAGGGCAAAGACAATCTCTAGCATTGCCTGATTGTGCTCCTTCTTTTTCTTCATATCTTCTGTAGTGGGTACAGTTGGATCAACATGTTATACTTCAATTAAGGTTTGAGCATGATCACTTATTGATCCAAGTGGAGCTTCATTATATTTTTCCATCTAGTAAATTTATCTGTATTGAGCTTGGGAACTTCTCTCTTAGACATCTTTGATCTTCCTACTTCTAGTTCCTTTAAACTAAATCAATAGATGGGTCTAATACCAATTGTTAGAAATGCTTTAGAATAACTGAGAGGGGGGATGAATTAGTTATTCAAGGTCCAAATGTCAAAATAAAAAATTTTCAAGTAAACTGAGCCCATTAAACTATTCATGTATCCAAGCTTAAACTTTCTTACTCAGCAAGTTACTGTAAAATCAACATGAAAGATCAACACATAACACAATCATTTATGTGGGAACCCAATTTGGAAAAAACCAACAGTAACATGCTAGTCAATTTTCACTCTTCTGACGTGATGCCCTATAAAAGGCCTACCTTGTTAAAGGCTTACAACACACTATTAAATGTGACCTGGTTAATGGATTTAGTCACCTTGTTAGAAATAGGTCTGGTTCGATTACTTTAGAACATTCACTTGGAATGCCACCTTGTTAAAGGATTTACAAATGGCTGTTAAACCAACCTAAGTCAATAGGATTTTACCCTAATTGATATAATTTTTAGAGAGTAACAACAAGGACCGTTGACTTGATATAACTCACAATTTAACTTGCAGATTTTAGATCTCTATTCAACTCACAACATTTTTTGGCTTTCAATCTCTTCACCTCTGACAGCTTGTCCTGCTTTCAAGCTTTTTCTCCTTGAGTCTCCATGCTTGATGTACTAATTCAATCTCATATATGGCCACTTATCAAAGTAGAGCCTCTATGCTCTATTCTTGCTTCTTCTCGATGCCTTCTCCTTAACACCCTTTCAACAACTTTGACCCAGCCACTGCTTATTGAACTATGACTCCTTAAATAGAAGACTAGAATAATTTTACTTCTCAAATCTTCCCACTCTTTCTTTTAGATCAAATGGATTGGGTAGGATTCAATGAATCTACCCATATCTTATTCCTTCTAGAAACATCATGAAGAATCCTCTTGAATTCGCTCAAAAATGGTTTACCTAAAATTCTATGCCACCAGCTCATCATCCTTATCCTCCATCTGGGTCACAAAATTCAAGGTAACAAACTTGTCAGCTCAAATTCGATGAATCTTTGACTTTTCAAATAATGCAGTAGCTCAGCACTATTGAAATTCTGGTGCTTAGCACACACTGTGTTACTCAGCACCAACTATGTTTTATTGATGTTTGACACCTACTATAGATTCACTTGGCATCCACTAAGTTTTTTTGATTCTTGGCACCTATTACATGCTTGCCACCTAAACTTTCTCAACTCATTCTATATCACTCGGCCCACACTAGATTTTTCTTTTGCCAAGCACTAACTAAAAATATGCTCAGCATGAACTAGCTTGCTTGACACTCACTAATGAACTTAGTCAAGCTTTGCAAATAGCCTTGTTACAACTTATACTTCTAAATTTTCTAAGTGTGGTCTACCTTTGTATCTTCAAGTGTATTATCAATACATCATTTTACCATTGTCTTAACTGATCCTTGCACTTCATTACAAAACCACAACTCAACCTTTCCCTTAGGTACTTTTGTTACATCTTTTTGATTAAATCCTCATCATCAATCAACTAAGTGATAGTACTTGGATCTTATAAGAAATTGTCATTCTAGAAAATATTAGGTTTGACATCAATGACAAAATAGTGATTGAAAACATTCTTTATCAACAATCTCCCTCTTTGTAAACAATCTTCCTTCTTCAACAATGATCTTTTTAATCAGATTTCCAACCGATGAAATAGATTCCAGATAGAGGGAAACGAGATGCTCTAAGTGATGAGATGCCCCTAGCGATGAGGACATAAGATGGAAACAAGATGCCCTAAGCAATGAAAATTTTAAAAAAATATCAAACTTATAAGATCAATCCCTTAGGTTTTCCCACCTTAGCCCTACAAAGCCTAAAGTGAAGTGAGTCTTGATGATTCTGTTAATGTTGGCCTAGAACTAAGTTTTATTTTTGTTGAATATAGTATTTAGCTCATCCTTAGGCTTGTCCTTATCTTTTTTTCTTGGTATTAGGTTTAAATCTACTTGGTATGTTTATTATAAGAAAGAACTCCAACACACCCAAGTAGGGAACAAAGGAATTAGTAAAAGTAGTCAAGAGGTCTGATCTACCTAAAGGTGATGCATGAACATTGGCCTTCATAATGAAGAATAAAGATCAAGACCTACTTGCACATATTGCCATTCCTCCTACTCACACTAACACTAAAGAACTAGCTCCTAAATATTACCAAATCAAGGAGATCATGTTGGGAAGGACCAAATTAGACACAACAAAAGTAATCATCACTACATGTATGAAAGAGCTGTTTAGGCACATGGACCAAGATGAGTTTGAGTTGATAATGTTGCAAAAGGAACATGAGCTACTAAGAGGCTATTTGCATGAAGTTTTGGCCTCCATCAACTTTTAAAATCTAAAGATTACTCTTGCAACAACATTAGAGAGAAGAGGAGCACTGACAATGTAATTAGATCAATTTTTGGAACCATGTCAACCATGGCATTACAATTTTGAGGTGAAATTTTTGCATATCAGAGAGGAAAATTTGGGCATGTTGCACCACATCTAGTCAAGTTTCAATAGGTTGGTTTCTATGGTGAGCCAAGATTTTTGGTTGATGGATAAAGTTCATACCTAGGCAAAAGACCTATAGGCTTTGAGAGAAATAAATGGCCAAAGGTATTGTATGTTAATGGAGATATATACAGGTGAGGAGCTTGATAGGATTGATGATTGGATAGAGAAAATATCAGCAGGTAATGAAGTTATGGAAGAATTGCTTTATGAGATTCAATAGATTAAAGTTAGGGTTAAAGAGTATTTTTAAGAAGCAAAGAGGTACTACAATGTTGCTCGATTTATGAGGATGAGTCAAAGACCAAGAGATTTTTTAGTGCAATCGGTTATCCAATAGTTCAAAGCTATATTTGGAGAACGTTCATTCGAATATGACATTAGAAAAGCCTTCAAAACCAAACAAGCATTGTTGGAATTGGACACCAAGCTTGATGATTTTATGAAAACAAGGATCAAAGTAAGAAATTACCAACAACTAGTAAAGGATAAGTATGAGAGTTTAGATTTACTAGAAGCTACTCAAGTGGCTAGATAATATAGAAGTTTAAGAGAAAACATCTAGACATCATTTTGGTGTAAAGAGGGAAAAAACCTAGATGCCAAAAATCAAGTTTTGACACTTACGAACATTTGGGATTTTTGGAACCTATCACCAAGGTGCATAGGTGCACTTTTCAAAGAGGTACACTAAAATTTTTGATGAAGAAGCAAGGCACCAATAGCTAACTACTAGTTCTTGATGTAATTCAATTTATGCACCAAAAATACATTTTGATGACAATTCAACTCCCAAAAATTCCTAGAGAAGGTTGAGCTTTCATTTTTAGAGCTTCTAGAGACTTTTAGATCATCTTGCAACATTCTTCTTATCTTCTCATTCTTTTATTCTTTTGTGTCATGTAAAGGCCCATGGACCCATTAACTAATATAAATAAGGTTGGAGACCTACTTAGCACCATTTAGAGAGTTAGTTTGTATATAATTAGATTTGTTTTATTAGTTTTTAGCATGAGTTGAATTTTAAGAACTCTTTCTCCTAACACAAAGGGAGGAGATAATTTCTTATAAATACATGGATGTAATGTGTACTCCAAGCCATTATGTTGATGCAATAATATATGTTATTGGTGCTCTCAGTCCAAGTGTAGTTATTCTTGCTAGAGTGTGTTATATTTGTGAATGCACATTCATGAAAAATAAAGGAGCTGATGGTTTTATTTTTTTGTTATGATTGTGTGATATTTTAGTTCTGGTTTTTGCCTTGTGTCAACAAATTCTTCTGATGTAGTCAATTGGAGAAAGGACCACCTATTGTTCTTGCATAATGTCTTGTCTCACATGAGTGCATTTTATGTGGCCTTGCAATTTAAAGAAATGTGAAACATCTTTTGGATTATATTACATTCCCATTGGCGATTGCATTAGTGGAGTTGAGGACACATTGGTCCTAATTTGATTGATTTCCTAGCCGATCTTTTTGATGATTTAATATGTAGATGTGTTGTTACTATGGTTTATGCCTTTTTGGAATTTCCCTTTCAAGTTATTTTCTTTAATCTCTTGTTACCCTATCTTTGTTATTTTCTTTTCTAACACTTGGTTAAAATATAAATTTATATAGTTTCATCAATAAATTGCATTTATCATTGAATAAAAAATACCAAAAATATATCTCTTTTGCAGTTACTTTTCAAAAACCAACATATCAAACAACTTATTCAAAATTGGTTTGAACCAGCAAGGGCCTCCTCATGAATGTACACATTTATCTTCAATTGAGCGGATTTCATAAGTTTGCAAGATCACCTAGAACCTTGAAGTTAATCCTTGATTAGCTTTTCAAGAGAGATTTGAAAGGATCCCTACCATTCAACATCATGCAAAATGATAGCTCAATAATACCATACTTGAAAACTTTTCCAAAGTAACTCCTTTTTAATGCATTTCATGCATAAATGTCTAGCTATCATTTTAAGGCATATGATGTGTTTTAGTTGTTCCATACCTTTCATATAGTGTATGCATGTGTCTCATGGTGATAAATGGAATTCAAAGTCCTTTCATGAAGTGTCAATGAGAGAAATTAAGAAATCTATGAAATTGCCTAAGTGTCAAACATCACTTAGAAGCCTATTTAGACTTGAATATCTTATACCTAGTTAAGGGTCATGATTCACCACTTTGGGAGTGTGTATGATTTAGTGAGGCTTTGGTTGTTCTTCAAAACTCCAACATTGGGGTTGCTAGGGCTATTTCAATCCTCCAAGGATTGGTTGGGTAGGAACTTCCAAAGAATCTTTGTTGGATCCTTTCTCTCCTAGAGACAAGTACTCTTCAAATTAACCCTATATTTAGTCTAGTCTTTAGGGCTCTACAAGATACCCTAGATTCTCACCAACACCCCCACACCCTGGATACATGATCCTTGAAATTCATGGTGTCCAAACCCTTCTAAAAACATCAATGAATTTTTTTTTCCATTCTCTAAATTGGGTTTCACTTTTTTCCCAATTCTTGTTCAACAAATCTATATTCTACCCAAAATAGACCTAGTAGAATTAGTCCTACAAATCAAGGTTTTGAAAATTCCTCAAAATTGACCTAAACATGACCAATTTTTTTTTTGATATTTGGATTACCTTTTGGAAGAACTATCAAATCCCATAAAATCCCATCTGGACTTCATACAAAGGTTCCCTAATCAAAAAAGATCAAAAGTGACTTGTGCAAAAGCTTAAGGCCTAAATCTAGGGTTTAAACTTAATCCACTTTGTTTCATGGTAAAAAATATTCATAAAATTTCTAAACTAGGCTCAAATATTTCATACTAGTTTGTACTACTTATTTAGGGTTCCAAAACTTGTATCACAACTCATAAGGCCACCTTAGGCACATTTTTCCTTCTTGTAATGGCTCAATACTACGCTTGATCAGCCATAAACTCACCATTTTGGCATCACAACCAAGGAGGAAATTTTTTAGAACTTACTTAAAATAATTTTATCCTCACCCCTAGCCATCCAAAAATCCGTACCCAATTAGAGGCCATGGATTGCTATTAATTCATTGAAAGCTTCAAAGCCCTAGTTCCTAAGAAAACACAAAATAAAGAAAAATGAATGAAACCTGTTGATCTAATCTAATCCAATATTTTAAATCAATTCCTTGAACATGTGAAAGAAATCTAGAGACTGCATTCAATTATTTCATCACACAAAAATAAAAACTTGCTTGAAAAGTATGAATAAACACTCTAGAAGGCATATAATTTTGCTCAAAAACTTATCTCCTTGATTCCAACCCAAAAATATGATGAGCTCCAACATATATAAACTACTCCAAGTCATTTGGTCATTTCCCAACCAAATTTTCACTTGGTTATGCATTCATGACAAGTTTTGCAAGAAATTGCAAAAATTGCCAAAATTGCAAAGTTGCAATGTAGCAACTTTTTGGCAACTTTTTGCACTACTATGAAATTTGAATCCAACTATGTATTAGATGATTCCAAATAATGTCTAAGGAATCAATATGAAAAAAATGCTGACTAACATAGAACAACCTAGACAAAAAAATACTAGGTGATCTTTTAGCCTCCAAATGAGTTCACTGACATATCAAAAATTACCACTAAGATCTCTAGACTCAACCTATACAAGTTTATTTCCTTGAGATTTTATTACACCACAAAATTGATGATCTAACTACCTACACCCTTTTTCTACATTGTGCTCTTGCACCATGCTCTTAGGTTACAAAAGAACTCATGTCCCATGAGTTGTTCGATTAGAAATTGCATTTCCATGCTTGATGATGTCTAACATAGTCATCCAAGTGGGTTTAGCTTTATGAAAACTTTCCCACCTAACTACGTAGTCTTTTTAGATTCCCTTCCTTGTCTTCTTCAACACTTTGGTGTCCAATATCCTTTCAAGTTGCATAGGCTTGGGAGTTGGAAAATCAATGACCCAATCATCTATCTAAGAGTCTTGCACTACTATTTTATCAACATTTGAACATAATCCTTTCTAGGCATACATATTACATACATTGAAGATAGGGAAGAGTAAAAAATTAGGGGGTAGTTCAAATTCATAGGCATTTGTACCATATTTTTGTAATACCTTGAGGGGTCCTATCTTTTTTATAAATAACCTTGTTGGTTGACCCTTAGGTAACCTCTCCTTCCTAAGATAATCCATCACTAAGTCTCCCACCTTCAGCTTGATTTCTCTTCTTGACCCTTTTTCTCTTTCCTTATATTTTTTAGCACTCTTTTGAAGAGCCTATTTTACTTGATCATAGTGTCTTTAATATGTTCAATAAAGTTATCCCCCAAGGAACTCCTCTTATCCATATCTTTGGTGTCTCTTAGTTCTAGTACCCCTCTTGGATGGTAACCATAAACAATCTCAAAAGGACTTCTACTAGTATTCCTATTTACTGAATCATTATAGGCATATTCTGACTACCCTATAATTAGATCCCAAACTTAGACATGATGGTTAGTAATGGTTCTAAAAAAATTTCCCAATGATTTGTTCACTACTTCAGTTTGACCATCTAATTGAGGATGGTAGGCATACAAAAATTCAAGATTAGTATCAAGCTTTTTCCACAATGTCCTCAAAAAGTGGCCAACAAACTTGGAGTCCCTATCACTAGAAATACTAAGTGGTAAACCATGAATTTAGAAAATTTCTTTTGAAAAAAGACCTATAATATAGGAAGTATCATTGGTGCTCTTGCATGAGATGAAATGAGCCATTTTGCTAAATCTATCCACTACAACATACACATTGATGTAACCCATTATTTTTTTAGGTAGCCCCAATACAAAGTGCATACTAATGCATTCCCAAGGGCTAGATGGTATGGTAAGAGGTTGATAGAGCCCAAAATTGGATGATGTTCCTTTAAGTTTTTTCAAAAGTCCACATTGTTACAACAAATGCCTAACATCTTGATACATTTTAGGCCAAAAGTATGTCCTATTTACGTATTTCAATGTCTTGTCATATCCAAATTGTCCTCCAAGACTACCTTGGTGTTTTTATTTGACAGTGTTGGTCCTCATAGACCATTGAGGTATACACAATTGTGACCCTTTAAGAAGTAATTCATCCTGCAACAAATAGTCAACATAATCCACATTGAATGCATTGGAAAAATTAAATCAAACCTTATATGCTTCTGCAAAATATTTATCTATGGCATATTGCTCCTTTAATTCCTCTAAACCCACACTTTGAAATTAGACTTCATGGATTGAAAACTCTCTTCTACTAAGGGTATTAGCTACCTTGTTTGAGATACCCTTGTTATGCTTTATGATGAATGTATGGGCTTTAAAATACTCTACCTACTTGAGATGCTTCTAATTCAACTTGTCTTGCCTATTAAGGAAATTTAAGGCATGATTGTCTATATAAACTATAAATTCCTTGGGAAGGAGATAGTGTCTCCATTTATTTAATGACTTCACCATAGCTTAAAATTCTAGATCATATGTGGAATACCTCTATTTATCCTCATTAAGCTTCTATGAAAAGAAAGCTATTTCCTGACTCAAAATAGCACCTAAGGCCAAATTACTAGCATCACACTCAACTGTAAATGTTTTATGAAAATAAAATAACCTAAGGATGGGTAAGTTAGATAACCTCTTCTTCAAGTAATCAAAACTTTCATTTACCTTAGGTGTCCATGCAAACTTGCATTTTACTCCTCCTTTAATAGTGTTCACAATAGGTGTCATGATATGACTAAAGTTTCTAATGAACTTCCTATAGAATGATTCCAAGCCATGGAAGCTTCTAATATTTCCAATTCATTTAGGTGTAGGCCAACTCAAAATTGCCTCAACCTTAGATCCATGTTCAAACAACCCTATGATACTATGAAACCAAGGTAAATCAGTTCATTTTTCATAAATGCACATTTATCTAGACTAATCATCAACTTTTCTTGATGTAACTTGTTCAAAACCATGTCCAAATGCTTCAAGTGCTCCTCCTTAGTCCTGCTCAAAATCAAAATATCATCAAGATATGCAATTAAAAATTTGCAAGTAGATTCTCAAAATACCTCATTCATCAACCTCATGAAGGTACTAGATGCATTGGTCTATTAACAATTAGCTAATGAGGATATGTAATTTTTTCCATTTATGGAAACACATGATGTACATGCTTACAAGAAACATTGGAAATAAAGATATTTAGCTTTTGGTAATTAGAAAATTGTCTAATTATAGAATTTGGTATATAATAGTGTATTATTTGAATTATAACTTGTTGCTGACATCATATCATGACTAGAAAAGTTGGTGGAGATTGTATATAGGCTGATGATGACATGTATAACCTCAAAAGTTACTAAAGACTATACAAAATAGAGATATTCATGTTTTAACTGAAATAGGACAATGGAATTCAAGGAAAGAATTATTTTGTTAACAAAATTATTACTTCTCCAATTAGGGCTGGCATCCTAGATGTTTACTCTAAGTAGGAAAAGTGTATTGTGGTCTTAGCTAACCTAGCAACAATCTTTGTAAAGGCATGGTATTTATCCAAAGGACATTTTGTGATAAAAGAAGTAACAATTGTGATATTGACCAATTGTACTCAAAATTTTGTAAAAATGATATATGCCAAATTTGTGAAGCTATTTCAAGATTCGCGATTAAACTAAGAAAGATTCTATATTCCAAAAGTTTGATTACTTGCTTGGATAGTGAACTCTTCTTGTAATTGGAAGTGCATGTATGCACAATGGGCTAATCTTGCATCTACTATACTACAACTCCTAATTGGGTTGGCATAACTCCTAACAAGGACTCAAAGTCTCCTAATAGGGAATCCTTATACTAAATTTTCTAATTGACTCCTAATAGGGTTCATCTTCTAACAAGGAACTTATATATCAGTATATTATATAGTGGGTATAATCCGCATTAGGGTTTTCCCCTGGCCAAGGTTTCCTTAGTTAACAAAATATGGTGTTATGAGTTATCTTTGTGCATGGTTATTGTTATAGGTCAGCATTACTTTATTACTTTTTTATGTGTGGTTTAAAGTAAAGAATAATATCCAATTGGAAAATAAGGTTTGTAGATTACTAATTCACCCCCCCTCTCAGTAATTCCTATTTCTAACAATTTGTATCAGAGCCTAGTTACTTTGAAGAGCTTTACCATCTTGATTAAGATCCCTATGGATATGGAACAATTTATGAAGAACCTTGAAGAGGCACTTGGACAAATTGAT
Organism: Cupressus sempervirens; assembly: GCA_028749045.1. Classification (NCBI taxonomy): domain Eukaryota; kingdom Viridiplantae; phylum Streptophyta; class Pinopsida; order Cupressales; family Cupressaceae; genus Cupressus; species Cupressus sempervirens. The sequence goes on from CM053793.1 coordinate 734,298,781, forward strand.
CTCCTTACTAAAGAAAGAGATAAGCTTAAAGACATATATGATGACTCCAAAGTATACATTGGATAATTGAATGAAAAGTATAAACATCTTAAATCTAAGCCTAAATCCACTAAATCTAAAACTAGTGATGATGATTATTCGAAGCTAAAGACACAATACAAGATTTTGAAGCATGAATTGAAGATTACCAATTTGAAGTTGACTTTGAGGAATGATCCTAGAAAAGCTGAATTTGATTTGAAGATTGAGAATTCAAATCTTAGAGCAAGATTGGCAAAGAAGACATATAAGTTTGAAACATTAAAAGAAGATCATGAAGAGCTTCAAAAGTACAACACTATAGTGAAAGGTGATTTAACTCAGTGCAAGCCACAACTTGACAATCTTTATTCTAGTAGAGAAAAGCTTGATGATTCAATGTCAATTTAGAGAGCTACTTATGATAAGACTAGCCTTGGTTATCTATTTAGCATATCTACTAAGAAAGCTGAGAATAGATTAGATCCAAAAGAAAAAGATAAATTTGATAATAAGATTGAATCTAGTCAATCTTCTGATAAGCCCGAAGAAGTTGGTCAAGACAAGGAAGTTGAAATATTGGATTAACCAAAGCAAGTGGAATCTGCTAAGGAAACTAGGTATGAATTTAGAGGTAAATTTTTTTCATGTAATAAAATATGTCATATGAAAAGAGATTGTATAAATAAGGCATTTAATCATGATAAGGATTTTTTTCTTCATAATTGTCATGGTATGGGTCATAAAGCAATTGATTGTAGGAAACCTAGGTATAATAATGATAGAAGGAATAGTAGAATGTTTAGAAAAACTAACCCTATAGGTAGAAGAAGATCTAATGAAATAACATTGAGAGAAGGAAGACCTTATGAAGACATAAGACAGATCATGAGTTATAAGTGTAACAACTTTGGACGCATAGCTCAAAATTGTTATGTACCTGATGATTAGTAGAATCCTAGAAGTAGAACACCCATATGTTAGTTATGTAACAACTTTAGAAATACAACAAAGTATTGCAAAATGGACAAAATCTTATGAGATAGAAGAAACAATGGAAGAAACTTTGGAAACAAAAGGAATGATGGAAGAAATGTTAGAAATGATAAAAGGAACTATGGAACTAAAAAAAATAATGAGGAACAAAGGAATGTAGTTAGTAAACTTCAAGAAGAACTCAATGAAGAATTTGTAAAAGGATTGGACATCTCAGACGATAAGTTAGATGACGAGACAAGAAGATCAAAGTTAGTTCTTGAGTTTGATTCAATTTAGTCAAATTAAGCTTGTTCATAGCATCAAAATTTGAAAACTTCATTCAAAGATCAAATTAGAGGATGCAAAGTTGGGAAAATGTGTAACAAGTTAAGTTTAGATGATACCTAAGCTCACTTGTAATTTGGAGTTTATCTAAACAAGTTATGAAGGAAGTAAGAGTTACTGTTATTACAAAGAAAGTCAATTCTATAGCAGAAGATGAAAACTATGTTTTTGTTGAGAATTTCATGAATCAAAGTTTTGTGGAGCTTTTTCATGATGAAAGAAAGCTATGGAAAACCTCAAATAGAATATAGAAGATCTTGAGCAATTATTTGATTATAGAATTTAATTTTATAGTAGTCAACTCATCATGCATCCTTGGAGAAGGCATCTCACAAGAAAATTGAGTCTATTATAAAGAAAGCTTTATTAGAGGCTAGTGTGATAGAGAGTGAGTTTGAGGTAGTCAAAAAAACCATGAAGCAAGGTATACTAAATATAAAACCCTTGTCAATATTTATTGTAGAGACATCTTCAGAATAGAACATTGCATATGCACTAGTATCAGATGTGCAAACCAATGAAATGAAGAGAAAAATTAAGAGAGGTTAGTGGAAGCAGTGACCACAAAGACTAAAAGGGTCAAGCAACAAGCCACTGGACTAGGCAAAAAGAAAAATAAATTATTGATAATTGTTGAGTCTAGAAAAGAAGAAGAAAAAGAACAAGAAGTTAAGAAAGAAAAAAAGGTAACAACTTCTAAGCAATTAGTAGGAAAAGCTCAAAAACCTTGGAAGTCAAAGAAAGAAAAGATAAACTCATCCATAATCATTGAAGGTAACTTTGTCTAAATGAACAAATTAAATGATTCGTATAACAATTTTGAGAAAGATCAAATTTATATCTCTACTATGAGATACATTACAACAATCTAAAATTGAAGGATATTAAGGGCATAGAAAACCAAAAAGTCTATGATATAATTATTGAGAAAAAGGCACCAACAAGAGAAGAAGATTTAGAACTTTAGAAGTCTATGCTAAGAACTATTTGCAAGACTAATGACAAAGAAGAAATTAAGAGATTATTGAATAATCTTGCATCTTACTTAAGAAATAAAGTAAGATCATTTTTGTTTATGGTGAGTGAATAAGACAAGTTAAGAAGTGAAACTACAACAACAACAAGTTAGATGTTGACAAAACCTAAGGCATCATCATCACCTACACCCATAACCTCAAAAGTGTTAGTGAGTAGTGACACTATGCAGATAGATCAGACCAATGTTACCATTAACATTGAGGATACTAACTTGTTTGACAGTTTAGATCCAACTAAATCTTATTTTGAGGATATTGAAGATAAACTATGGAAAATTTAAGAGGAGAAGAGATTACTAGAAGAAAGAGAAAGTAGAAAGAAGAGTCAAAGATGTAGCCAAGAAGTAAAGGGAGGATGACACTAAACCTTCTAGTTCATCTACTTCACTTTTTCTTACTAGCCTAGTAATTGATAATGATGATAAGACTAGTTTGATATCATCTTTATCAAAATTAATCCAAAAAAAAAAAAGAATAGTAAAGAGCTTGTAAAAAATCTTGATGGAGGTTACTAATAGAAAACATGATACTCTAGTAGTACAACACATAGAGGTATATCCAAAATAGAGGGAACATGTAGCGCCAAAATCATTTATGAAGAATTTACTAATTTGTTAAGTGTTGCAAAAGCAAAGGCATAGATCACACATGATGCTAACTTGTTTAGCACCATTTGTCAAAATATTAAGAATATTTCGTTAAATCTTGATACTTGTATCAAGGAACTTTAGAAGTGTCAATAGAATGGTAAGATATTGTACATTAAGTGTACTCTATCATATAAACTGACTAAAGACATTGATAGTTATATTAGAGGAAAGATGAGTGAGCTAGAGGCTCTATCTAACCAGTTACAACATCCAACTAGTAAGAATGATGATTTTGAAGGACAAGTGGCTAGTATTCACAATGCTATTAGAAAACTAGAACTTTAAAAGGAAATTTTTTCGAAGAGAATATCAAATTTTAGAGAGTTATTTCTCTGAAAGTATCTATTTTTTGAGAAACAATTGGAGGAATGTGAAAAGACCAAGGATGTTTATTCTAACTTTTTGTATTCAGACCTTAATGTAGTTGAGATTACATCATATGCCTTATGTGAAATTATCACCTCTGCCAAATCTACCAAGGATACATGGACAAAAGGTATGAATAATCTTAAGGCAAATTTTGATGATTGCATGAAGATTATATTAGCCTAAAGTAGAAGGACAATAGTTTTTGATAGATTCTAACATTCTAACCTTTGTCATTGATGTCAAAGGGGGATAAGTACTTGAGAAATTTTTAAGAAGGGAATAAAATGCATGAGAAAATTGTAAATCAGGTGAAAAGGATTATCAAGTATATTATAAGGGGGAGCATGTGTAAAGATGGATAAATTATAATAGATGTGAATGTGTTGTTTATTTTAAGTTTTTGTCACTTAGCCAATTTTCCCTATTTTGTTACCATTAATGCCAAAGGATGAGATTGTTGGCAATTGGTTAATGAGGATATTTAATTGTTTTCCTTTATGGCAATACATGAAATACATGCTTACAAGAAACCTTAGAAATAAAGATACTTAACTTTTGGTAATTAGAAAATTGTCTAAGTATTCAATTTGGTATACATTAGTGTATTGTTTTGATTATAACTTGTTGCTAACATCATATTATGACTAGAAAAGTTATATGGAGATTGTATACATGTTGATGATGACATGTATAACCTTGAAAGTCAATACAAACTATACGAAATAAAGGATATTCATGTTTTAAGTGAAATAGGATAATGGAATTGAAGGGAAGAATTATTTTCTTTACAAAATAATTACTTGTCCAATTAGGGATGACATCCTAGATGTTTACTTTAAGTTGGAAAAGTGCATTGTGGTCTTAGCCAACCTAGTAGAAATTTATGTAAAGGCATGGTATTTATGCAAAGGACATTTTGTGATGAAAGAAGTAGTAGTTTTGATATTGAGCAATTGTATGTGAACTTTTGTAAAAGTGATCTATGTAAAGTTTGTAAAGCTATTTCAAGATCCAAGATTTAACTAAGAAAGATTTTATATTCCACAAGTCTGATTACTCATTTAGGTAGTGAAGTCTTCTTGTAATTGGCAATACATGTATGGGCAGTGGGCTCACCACCCCACCCCCCCCCCCCCCCCCCCGCCTCTAAGTACTCATTTCTACCATGGTCAACCCAAATGGCATAACCAACCATTCATAAAATCCCTCATTGGTCTTAAAGGGTGTCCTCCACTCATCTCTAGGTCTGATTCTTATTTGATGATATCTTGACTTTAATTCAATCTTGGAAAAGTAGCATGCCCCTCCCAAATAATCCATCAAGTCTTTTATCCTTGGAATGGGAAACCTATAACTTATTGTAATTTTTTTGATGGCTCTTAAATCAGTGCACATCATCACCTTTCCATATTTTTAAAGAGCTAGTATAGTAGGCACAACACAAGGGCTTAAAATCTTCCTAATTAACCATTTATCCATCAATTCTTGCACTTGCTTACCTATCTCGTCATTTTGAACAAGAGTCATTTTATATGCTTCCTTGTTAGGTAAGGTTAACCCTAGTATGAGATCTATTTGGTGACTTATATCCATCATGGGTGGTAAACTATCTGGTATCTTGGGGACCACTATATCCTAATACTTATCCAATTGTTTTTGCACATCCCTAAGCAACTCTGTGACCTTTTCTTTCTTGGATTCTTCTTTTTGTTTTTGAATTATGGCATACCCTTCTTGTATTGGTTCATTCTTAAGAACTATGAGAAATTACTTCCGACTCAATAATATGACACTAGAACCTATGGTCTTATCTTCTACCACATCTAAAAAATGGATCCATCTGAAACTTCCTACCTAGTTTGGTGATAACATAGGAGTTCTTTTCCCCATCATGCACTACCTTGATATCATACTGTCATGGACATCCTAGAATAAGATTCCCTAGGTTAAGCAAGCATACAATTTAGAAGCCTAAGAACACACCTACCCTATCCTAGGACTAAGATGTGCCTAATGACCATAGTAAAAATCCCATGGTTTACTAAATACCAATGATGACTAGGCCTTACAAGTAGGCTTATTTGTAGTGAAAAACTACTTCTAAAACTTATAAAAGAGTATTAGGCATGAATGCCCTTGAGTGAAACTCAAGAAGATCTTGTTGTAGTGGATGCTCTTGAGAGTGGAAGAATAGGTGATCCTACACCATACTCCCTTGTTTTTAAAACTTAGGTCCCACTTGAGGATATTTTTTGAACATAAGTGTCATGCTTACCAATGAATACTTCACTAATCCATGTGGCATCTATATCTAGAAGACCCTTCCATTTGATCAAGTAGTATGTATAGGTCTTCTTTCTTATCTTCTTGACCACCTTGGAATCTACAATCTTCTCCAACCATAGTGGTTGGCCAGGTGGCAAGTCTTTGATCCATTTTTCCCATATTACATCATCAATATCCTACATGAATTTATTAGTTCCTACATCACCTTTAAAATGGATGAGATCACAAACATTAAAGATAGGAGAAATAGAGATGGTTTAGGATAATATGATTTCATATGCATTTTCCCCAAATTTATGCAATATCTGATAGGGTCCAATATTTCTCATCTACAACTTGGTGTGTCCCCTGGGTATCCTTGCTTTGTTTAGATATGCCCATCCTTGATCTCCTTCTTTGAAAGAAACATGTATTTTCATCTTGTCTGCTTGTTCTTTGTACCTTATAGTATTTTGATGCAAAGTGTCTTTGACTTGATCATGAATCTTCTTGAGCCATGTTGAGAATTATTCACCTTGTGCACTAAATTTGAAGTCATTTGGTAAATCTCTCAGTTCCATGAGTCCTCTAGGATGAAGTCAATAGTTTAATTGGAATGTTGTCTTCCATGTTAACCTATTTACTAAGTCATTGAAGGAATATTCTTCTTGAGGGAGGATAATATCCCATGTTTGTCCATGTTTTTTGGTTAGAAGCCTTAGAAGGTTGCCTAAAGATCTATTCACTACTTTAGTTTGCCCATCTTCTTGTGGATGGTAGGCAAAACTTAACGATAGATTTATGCCCAATGTTTTCCATAGGGTCCTCCAAAAATGACCTTTGAATTTTACATCTCTATCTAAGATAATGGATGTTGGCAATCCATAAATCCTAATCAATTCCTTGAAAAATAGGTTGGAATATGTGAAGCATCATTAGATATTTTGTAGGAAACAAAATGAGCCATTTTACTAAATCTATCCATAATAAGAAAAATGTTATCAAAACCTTGTTTGGTTTTTGGGAGACCCAAGAAAAATTCCATACTTATATTATCCCATGGTGTTTTTGGAATTGGTAAGGGATGATAAAGACCTTGGTTTGTTCTAACTCCATTGGCTCTTTAGAAAATTATAAAAGTTTCTAAAAACATTTTGACATCAATATGTAGTTTTGGTCAATGGTTGTTTCTCCTTAGGAGTTCTAGAGTCATGTCAATCCCAAAGTGTCCTGCTAATGTGCCACAATGCTTCTCTCTGATCAGATTTTCCTTCATGGATCATCTTGGAATGCAAAATTGCCCAACTTTATACAAGAGACCATTCTATAATAAATATTTATAATATTTACTATTATAGGCATCAAATAAGGTAGAGAAAACATTATGGATGTTACCAAAATATGGATCATATTTTTATAGGTTTTTAAGGGCATCAATCCTCATGCTTTGCACTTGTACTTCTTCCACCAAAGTGAATCTCTTGCTGAGAGCATTTGCTACCTTTTTTGCAATGCCTTCCTTGTGCTTAATAGAGAATGTGAAGGCTTGGAGTTGCTCAACCCATTTTGTGTGTCTACAACTCAACTTGTCTTGGTTTTCTAGGAAGCTTAGTGCATGATTGTTTGTATAGACAATGAATTCCTTAGGAAACAAGTAGTGCCTCCATTTCTTAAGAGCCTTAACCATAACATACATTTCTTGGTCATATGTACTATATTTCTTCTTGGCATCATTGAGTTTTTGAGAGAAGAAGGCCACTAGCCTTCCCTCTTGACTGAGGACTACACCTACGGCAAGGTTGTAAGCATCAGTCTCCATTGTGAATAATTTGTTGAAGGTAGGTAGTGCCAAGATTGTATATTGTGCTACTCTACCCTTCAAATGCTCAAATGATTCATTTTCTTGTGTTGTCCATTGAAACTTTGTATTCTTACCTCTTTTGAGGGTATCCAATAAAGGTGCACAAATATGACTAAAGTTATTGACAAATTTTCTATAAATGTTGCCAATCCATAGAAGCTCCTGACCTCCCTTATTGTCTTATCTGTTGGAAAATTAATGATATCCTCTACCTTTTCAAGATCCATTTTCAAAGTACTTTTTGAGATGACAAAGCCTAAAAATGTCAATTATGTCTGCATAAATGCACATTTTTCAAGGTTGATTGCTAACTTATTTTCATGTATCCTTTGAAGGATTTGTTCCAAATTCTTTATATGTTATTCCTTTGTTTTGTTGAAGATTAATATATCATCAAGATAGATCACTACAAACTTACCTATGAAATCATGAAGCACTTCATTCAATAGCCTCATGAAAGTCATTCATATAATCCTTTAGTGGTTTTTAATGTTGTTTTCCACTCATCTCTAGGCCTGAACCTTATCTGATGATATCTTGTGTTGGTTTTTTCAAATGAGGATGGTTCCAAATAACCTTGATGAGAAAAAGGTACATCTAGGGGCAGCTAACTCCCATCTTCAACATACTATTTTAGACACTAGGCCAACTATAAGGCTAGACCCTTCTTCTACTTTAGGTTCTACAAAACCTAGGTGGTTGGACCTCAGAATCAATTATATGGTGCCAATGCTAAAACATACACCTAAATCTAACAAAGTAGATAAAACCCCTTAATCTCCTATACTTATGCAATCACAAAGATGTACATTAGAAAATTGCAACTCTATGAAATTCACAATCTGAGTGAGGGCATCCTTTTTAGCTTTTCAACATGAAAGGGAAAAAATTTTGATTAATGACGTTGATTTTAGCAAGACCTCAAATATGCAATAGTAAGAAAAAATGATCCTATAGTTGATCAGTACCTTATCTATTGGGCAATTCTATGAATTAAACACATACATTTATGATATCAATGACATATTTCATGCACCAAAATATCAGATCTATCTAATCACTTCATGAATCAAAGATTGATGTTCATAAAAACCTCATTCCTATGAAGTATCCTTCTCAAAATCAATAGAAATCCTATCAAACACATCAAGCATTTACTTGGCCCTTTGTTACAATAGCAAAATATGTCTGATAGACAACATTACAGGGATGCAAATGAGTCTCAGTTCTTTTTTCCTACACCATGTAAGACTATAGATTACTAAGATAGGAGGCAAGAATCAGAATGAAACTAAAGAAATTCTTTCTCATTTGTATTCATTTCCTTAAAAATATACATTCAAATGTATGAAATCAAAACATAGAAATTCCTAACATATCAGAACTAGTTGTATTATCTTCACTACTATTTTTCATACAAGAGAAATATCCTGAAGAAATATGGTATCATAATGATGATAACACATCAAAACTAGAACCCTCATTTCATAAATTTGAGAGAACTCAAGATTAGAACACACATGGTATCATAGTAGTGAATTTTTTCTCCAAAACTAGAACCAACCCCCACAATGGATGAAAGAGAGAAAGATATAGAAGAAGATGAATTCCTAGATTTGATCTAAAGACAACATGTGTCCACTTGAAATTCCATCCTTTGCAGTTGTAGAACCTCTTTTATCTTTCTACCCATTTGATCTGATTTAGTTTTCATCAATATTCTATAACTAACTTGAAATATCTCCTATTCAATCATGAAAACCATTTTTTTTGCCAAAATATATGAGCTATATCATGAAATTCTAATAAAAATCTAGGTTTAAATTGATTTGAAGGTGACCAAAATTGACCCCAACTGCATTTTTACTATGTTTTACCAAACTTATAATTGTGCTTTCAATTTTTACCAATTCCACTGAGAAGGCCCAAATTTTACATTTCTACCTATAACTTGAACCAGTGACTTCCTATGTGAAAAAAAATTCTATAATTGAAATGTTCATCATTTTTTAGTTCTGACGATATATAATATGTCTATATTAGCCTACCAAAAATGCCCAAAAACTAGTTTTAAAAACTCTATCCCTGGCATGGTTCTCTGATCTAAAACTTGGCCATTTAAAATTTATCCAAAAATTTAATATTCCCTAAAGTTTAAACTTTAGGTAATATTCTTTTTCAATTTAAAACTGAAGTGACCCCCTTTTTATAAGATAATTGAAAAATCACCTTTTTTTAAAATGTTTTTGATTTTTTACTTCACCCTTGAAATTTAGGTCAACCAAGTTTGACTAGGCTACCATGTGGTGGCACCTAATTGGCTCACCTATCATGTTGCCACATGGAAACTTTTCATTGGCTCACAAATTGTCTAGTTAGCACCTTGTCACCATACCATCTAGCACCTACCACTACCTCACCGCCACATGGCACTCTCTGATTAATTGAGGACTACACTTGCTATGTAATCGTCGACTTGGTCCCACCACCACATGTCAGCTAGGCACTTTCTCCCATGTACAGCAAGCAACTTTCCTTTGTTAACCTTGGGAGCTTGATAGACATTAGCTTTCCTTCGTTAACCTTGGGAGCTTCGTAGACATTAACTTTCCTTTGTTAACCTTGGGAGCTTGATAGATATTAACTTTCCTTTGTTAACCTAGCTAGCTCGGTAAACACTAACTTTTGCTACAAAATCCTTTGATGCCCAAGTGAGCTCAGTAAACATTAACTTTTCTTTGTTAACCTTGGGAGCTTGGTTAATACTAACTTTTGCTACAAAATCCTTTGATGCCTAAGTGAGCTCGGTAAACATTAACTTTTCTTTGTTAAGTTCAGGAATGTTTAGTGGACACTGTAAATTGCTTTGCAGATCATCTGAGCTCGGTAGACTCTATCTGATGATTGATATGACATTTGTGTAACACCAAAGACAATACACAATTAACAATTGTATCCAACAATCTCCCTCTTTAGCATTGATGGCAACGCAACATGTCATAGTAGAATGAAATTTGAAAACAAGTCTAACAAGCCTTTTGTTGTTTGAACAACTTTGTCTATTAGATAGAAAACTCTCCCTCTTTCAATAATCTCCTTCTGCGAGGGATATCATAGCAAAATTCTTCCTTACAAACAAATTTCAGAAAGATATGATTGTAAAACTCTCCCTCTTTGAGAACGCATTCCAAAGACAACACTACTCAAATGAATTTAATTTACCTTTAGTATTGGTTCATATGCAATACTTCCTAATTATGCTACATCAATTGATAGATTTTCAACTTGATATGTGTTGATGCATCAGTAAAATTATGTTTTAGTGAACTTCAGATAGGGGAGTGACCCCTAACTTACTTCTTAGATACAAAAATGCATCCTTAGGTAATGGCTTTGTGAATATGTTAGAAATTTGTTTCTTTGTATGAACATATTCCAATATGATCTCCTTGTCTTGCACCAATTCTCTGATAAAATGATATTTTATTGCAATATGCTTAGTTTTGGAATGCATCACTGGATTCTTAGATATGTTTATTGCACTTGTATTATCACAGAACATAACAACTAGTTCTTTGATTTCCACCTTCATGCCTTCCAACAACTGTTTAAACCAAACAATATTAGAACAGTTTACTACAGCAGCAACATACTCTGCCTCTGCTGTAGATTGGGATGTGCAATTCTACTTTTTGCTTGTCCAAGAAACCAACCTTTTTCCAAGAAAGAATGCTCCTCCTCTCGTACTTTTTCTATCATCAAGGTTTCCTGCCCAATCATCATCAGTAAACACTTTCAAATCCAAATTACCTCCAAATTTGTACCATAAACCATAATCTTCAGTTCCTTTCAAATATCTCATTATTCTTTTAATTGCCATCATGTGATTTTCTCTTGGTTTTGCTGAAAATCTTGCTACAATACCAACTGCAAGGGCAATATCTAGACTAGTATGAACTACATACTGCAACTTTCCAATCATAGATCTATACAGTGTTTGATCTACTTCTTTTGATTCATCTTTCTTGGTAAGTTTTAATCCAGTACACATAGGAGTCCCAACTGGTTTACAATCTTCCATACTAAACTTTTTCAATATCTCCTTGATGTATTTTGATTGAGTGATGTAGATACCATTTTTATTCTGCTGAATTTGAAGACCAATAAACAATTTGATTTCACCAAACATAGACATTTCAAATTCCTTCATTTTTTTTGAAAATTCTTTGCAAATATCATCATTTCCTGTGAAAATAGTACCATCTACAAATATTTCTACCAAAACAATCTTATTATCTGGTCTTTCCTTTATATACAAACTACTGTTATCATTAGTTCTTTGAAAACCAATCTGAATAAGATAGTTATGCAATCTTTCATACCATGCTCTAGGGGCTTGTTTCAGACCATACAATGCCTTGTGTAATTTGCAGACCATGTTCCTTTTATCTGGATCAAAAAAACCTTCAGGTTGTTCAATGTAGACATCTTCATTTAGTATACCATTGAGGAATGCTAACTTAACATCCATTTGATAAACATTGAATCCTTTGTGAGCAGCATATGGAAGTAAGGTTCTGACTCCTCCCAATCTTGCAACAGGAGCAAAAGTTTCTCCATAGTCTATTCCTTCTTCTTGAGCATATCCTTTGCATACTAGTCTAGCTTTGTTTCTTGATACCTTACCATCTTCATCCAACTTATTTTTGAATACCCACTTGGTTCCAATCACATTTTTATCTTTAGGCCTGGATACAAGAGTCCATGTCTTGTTTTTCTCTATTTGTTGTATTTCTTCATTCATAGCCTCAATCCAACTATCATTTTCTGATGCATCATTGATATTTCTAGGTTCTTTCAAAATGTAACATTTACTTTCAAATACTTTTAGATAACTTACATTAGGTTTGTAGCCATACCATAGCTCATAGGGAGTTTTGAATGAGTCTTTCTTAAGCTGTACTCGATTCAAGGTATGAACTGCAGTGCTGATAGCTTCCTTCTAGTATTTGAAAGCAATGTTCTTTTCAATCATTAGGGTTCTTGCACAATCCATGATAGATCTATTCCTCCATTCAGCTATTCCATTTTTTTCAGGAGTTCCAGGGGCTGATACCTATCTTTTGATTCCTCTTTCAATGCAAAAGTTATTGAACTCATGTGAAATGAATTCTCCTCCTCTGTCTGACCTCAAGCATGTCAATCTTTTTCTTTTTTCTCTTTCTACTATGGCCAAGTACCATTTGAATTTCTCAAATTCTTCTGATTTGTTGCTTAGATACATAACAATCATCATTCTTGAATAATCATCAACAAAAAGAATGAAGAACTTTTCTCCAGTATAGCTTTCAATTCCAATGGGTCCACATAAATTAGTATGCACAATTTCTAATATATCTTCAGACTGATAGTTTTTACTTTTAAAACTAGTCTTTCCCATTTTACCAATCTGACAATTCTTGCATAGACCAACCTTAGGTTTCTTTATGTTAGGAATGCCTCTTACTTTCTTGAATTTTCTTGTCTTTATCAAGTTATCAAAATTATCATGACACAACATTTTATGCCATAACCAACTTTCTTCAAATTGAGCAATAAAGCATGAGCATTCACCAAGTTCAAGATAAAATAAGTTACCTTTTGTTTGAGTGCCTGATCCAATCAGTTTTCCTTTGCCATCTAGTAGTCTTCCTTTTTCATGCATGAATTCTAATTTGAATCCATTATTGAGTAGTTGTGCCACACTCAAAAAGTTATGCTTTAGTCCTTCTACCCAATAGGCATTATCACATATAAGTTCTTTGGTTAGAAAGATTCTTCCTCTTCCTTTTATACAACAAGGTTCATTGTTACCAAATCTTACACTGCCACCATCATAGTTTTCAAATTATTCAAACTTAGTTTTATCACCAGTCATGTGATGAGAACAACCACTATCTATGATCCATGTATCATTTTTGCTCATATGAGAAATGAGTGCCATTTCCTCATCATTATCAGATTCATTAGAATCTTTAGCCATAAAACATGTTTTCTTACCTTTATCTTTGAATGATTTGAAGTCTTTCTTGCCATTGTACTTGTAACCTTTCTTGTCATCTTTGTTCTACTTGTTTGGGCACCTAGCAGCAATATGACCAACTTCTTCACATGAAAAGCAGATTAGAGGAACTTTACCTTTAAATTTACCTCTTCCTCTAGAATATTTCCTTGCTAGTAGAGCTTTAATCACTTCAAGATCACTATCTGAACTTTGGTCTGATTCATCTTCACTTCCTAACTGAGATTCCTTTTTCTTTTTTCTTTTCTCCTTAAGTGAAAGCTTGGCTTCAAATGCTGATTCAATGTTCTTGGAAGCTGGAACATAGTTGTCAAAGTTGTCTAGCTCAAATGCAATCAATCTTCCAACTATGGCCTTTAGATTTATCTTGTGATTTGCTTCACATCTTCTTTCTTGAATTGCAGAAACTCTGATTGCATAAATGGGAAGTAGAGTTCTAAGAACTTTACTTATTACTGTCTCCTCCTTGATATCTCCTCTAGATGCTTTGATTGCACTAACACATGCTTTGACTCTCAACATATTTTGCAATGTTTTCATCCTCTCTCATCCTCATTTGATCAAATTGTCCTCTCAGAGTTTCTACTTTGGCTCTTCTTACATTATCATCTCCTCCATAGATTTTTTTTAGCTTTTCCCACATTTCAAAGGTAGATTTGCAATCTTTAATGTCATCAAATTCCTCATAACTTAGAGTAAATGCTATATCTATCATCATAATTATATGGGTCTTCTTTTTAGCAATATCATTGACAGATAATGTCGCAGATGGTTCTGCATATTTTTCATCAAGGTATTTTTGTCCTATATCTCCAATAGAAGCTAGATGAAGTCTCATCAACCCTTGCCATGCTGAGAAGTTGTCCTTGTTAAGTCTTGGAATTTCCCTCTTATTAGACATCCTGATCTTTGGCTTAGATCCTTGAAATCTTGTCCTGCAAGCACCAAAAGCTCTGATACCAATTGTTGGAAATATAGATGAAGTAACTAAGAGGGGAGGGGTGAATCAGTTACCACAAAAATCAATTCTAAAATCCCTTAGATGTCTTTACATACTATTGATACTTAGTAAATAGTGTAGGAAAATTGTAACTCGGTAGATTAATTAAGTACTGTTTATCTAGCATTCATAGTCATTAATATGCTTACAAAGATTAAAATAAATGAACACAGGAGACACCAGATTTAACGTGGAAACCCAATATGGGAAAAACCACCAAGTAACTAGTCACCAATTTTCACTCTTCTGAAGTGAGCCTTGTTAGGAGCCAACCCTATTAAAGGTTACAAGACACACTGTTAGGTGTGACCTTGTTAGAGGATTTAATCACCCTGTTAAGAGTGGCCTGGTTAGAGGTCTTGAGAACAATTCAACTGAATTGTCACCTTGTTAGAGGATTTATAAAATGGTTTTTAAACCAAATCTATTAAGAGATTCTAGATTCACTGTTATAATGATTAGAAAGCAACAATGAGGTGACCTAAATGATATGCAACTTATCTTTTGCTAATTATAGATCTATGTTCTTCTTTTACTGGATCCTAGCTAATCGAATACAACTTTACATTTCCTCTAGGATATCTAATCCTTCATCAGAGTTCACTCAATTCACTTATTCCATCCTTATCCATATGCTCATTTTTTCACTCACACACTAATTCACAACTTGAATATCTATATATATACCTTTCAAATTATCAAGTCAACTTAAATATAGGTTCCAATAAGAAGAGAATCATTACATCAGTCGGCCGCATGAAGCAATTTAAACTTAATACCAAAATAGTAAAATCCTTTGTTGGCTGACCAAGCTCGGTAAACACTGCAAACCCTGCAAAAATATTTTGGAGACCGAGTGAGCTCGTTTAGCACTGACCTTCCTTTGCTGACCATGTGAGCTCGGTAGACATTAACTTTCCTTTCTTAACCTTGCGAGCTCAGTAGACATTAGCTTTCCTTCATTAACCTTGGGAGCTCGGTAGACATTAACTTTCCTTCTTTAACCTTGGGAGCTTGGTAGACATTAACTTTCTTTTGTTAACCTTGGGAGCTCGGTAGACATTAGCTTTCCTTCATTAACCTTGGGAGCTCGGTAGATGTTAACTTTACTTTGTTAACCTTGGGAGCTTGGTAGATATTAACTTTCCTTCGTTAACCTTGTGAGCTTGGTAAACACTAACTTTTGCTACAAAATCCTTTGATACCCGAGTGAGCTTGGTAAACATTAACTTTTCTTTTTTAACCTTGGGAGATCGATTAATACTAAATTTTGCTACAAAATCCTTTGATGCCCGAGTGAGCTCGATAAACATTAACTTTTCTTTGTTAAGTTCAGGAATGTTCGATAGACACTGTAAATTGCTTTGCAGATCATCTAAGCTCGGTAGACTCTATCTGATGACTAATATGACATTTGTGTAACATCAAAGGCAATACACAATTAACAATTTTATCCAACATTCAGGTGGGGTATTTTCTCTAGACTTAGTTTATCTACCATTTCTTTAGATGCAATATTTTTAGTAGAACCATAATCAATAGCTACATTACATACCTTTCCATGGCTTTTGCAGTTGGTCCTAAAGAGAGTCTTTCTTTAAGGAGGTTCCACTAGCATGGGTTCTTGAATCAATGTTCTATTCATCATGAGAGTAGTCCCTTCACCAAAATAGTCTCTTATAATTTCATCATCATCATTTTCTTGGATAATATTTTTTCTTCTCTCTCCATGGTTATTCTGCTTCTCAGGGCACTCATTTGTATAATGGTCCATCTGGTTACAATTGTACCATTTGATTTTCCTATTATTTCTTCCACCATTTCTAACCCTACCATTACCTCTCCTTCCTTAGTATCCACCTCTTAAACTACTTTCTCCTTAAGTGCTCTCCTTTTTTGAATCTCCTTGTAGCCCATTGTTTTGTACTCCTTTACCTCCATAATTTCCTCTTCCTTTATCATTTTTTCCTTTGTTTCTACCACTTTTTTCATTCCTTCTTTTGAACTTCTCTTCAACCTTGAGTGCTGATTGGTAGCACTAGTTTATTGTGGTAGGACTTTTCAAACATAGTTCATCTTTAATGGAAATCCTTAGTCCTTACATGTATCTAGTAAGTTTCACACTTTCAGGTTCAACAAGTTTAGAATTCATTACAAACTTAACAAATTCTTCAGTATAGCTAGAGATGTCCATCTCTTTCTACCTCAAAATCATTCTCTTATTATGAAGATGAACTTCATAGTCTTTAGGGATATAGGTCTCTCTAAGTAGGGCCACCATCTTCTTATATGTGGTAACTAGTTTCTTGTTACTCTTCACCCTACCATCTTGAGTTAAGTTACACCACGTGAGTGTAGAGCCTTTAAGCCTTGACTTGGAAATCTTCACCCTTTAGTTCTCAAGGATATCTTCATAGTCAAAGAAATTGGTTAGGGAATCTACCTAATTCATGGTGCTCCTCTCCATTGATTTTAGAGTCCTCAAAAGCATCCTCTACTCAATAGGACATTCTTCTTCCTCCTACTCAAGGGGTTCTTTATCAGTCCCTTGTCTAACTTCTTTAGAGTTTTCATCTCTTATATTTTGAAGCTCTTAATTAATCTTTTCCATATCGTGCCTCATCAAATACATCTCCTTGATCCTTTTCTCATATTTCCTTAGTTTCTTTTTTGTAAGATATTTCACTATATCTACATTAGTCATCCTTGTAGATAACTCTCATTCATATTCCATGGTATTAATAGATCTTTTACCCTAAGAGATTGTACATTTCTCTTATGCTACTTGATGTAGAGCTCTCCCTTATATAGGAAACTAGTTTGTGGTGTGGCCTTAGACTACTTCAAATACCCCAAAATTGAGTCAAGAGAGAGCTCTACACCTTTATATAAAATTTACTCACAAATATGAACTAGGTGCTTGAAAGAGCACAACTAGATCACTAGGCACAAAACCACTAAATAATAGGGATATGATTGAAATGGGAATTTGTGTATTCAAAGGTGAATGTAAAGGTTCCAAATAATTCAAAAAACTCAAATTTATGGGTTGAATAGCCTAACTTATGCCCAATAGGCTTAAATAGAAAAGCTATATGCTAGGCCTAGGAGCCCAAATTTGCCATTGGCTTTTTGAAGGAAGTATACATTAGGAAAATGAGAAGACTTAGCCACCAAGAAACTAGAGTGATCTATTAGAGGTCACATTCCACCATTAGAAAGCTTTTATCCATCCCATAAGTGCTTCTGGCACTTGAATACATGTTGTCCTAAACCAAACACATAGAGATGTTTGGCCTAGGGCTGAGCTGCAAAACTAGATAACTTTCTCTTCACCTCCCATGCTTCTGGTGACTTATAGTACACCATCCTAACTTGAAATTTCCTAAGTGACATGAGGTTTCTATAGTGGAAATGCAAGTTAGGGCATTCTTACAAAAACTTATCAATGAAATGAGGGTTTTGGTGCACCCAAGGAAGAATGTGGAATATCATTCGATGCTGATCACTTGGACCCTTAAAATCACTTGCATTCTCCTATTAAGGTATTCAATATTAAAATCCAAAAAATTATCTTCCCTTTCCAATCTGTACCAATCCACACACTCATGTGGTACAACAAATTATAAGGAAAAATGGGAGATTTTATTAATTTCAAATTGCAAAAGTACATATTTTCTTCTTTGTCTTCCACCACCTAAAAGGGCTATTTGAAGACCTTTCCCAACTAGTCCAACTAATTTTCAAAGGTTTTTATCATTGGGAAGTGACTAAGTGAAATTTGTTAAATTTAATGAGAAACTGTTAGCCTTGACTAAGTAGTCAGTGTTAACCAAGCTCACTCAGGCATTGAAGACAGTTCCCCATTTGTGTCAAGCACTCAGTATTAACTGAGTTTGGAGATAGTATTGACTGAGTTGGGTCTATTAATGAAGGAACACCATCATAAACTCTGTACTAACAGAGTTAAGTCAATTAATAAAGAGATTCCTTGTGTTAATCAAGTACACAATTTAGAAGCCTAAGAACACACCTACCCTGTCCTAGGACTAAGATGTGTGTAATGACCATATTAAAATATCCCTAGTTTATAAAACACCAATAGTGACAAGGTCTTACAAGTAGGCTTATTCAGAATAAAAGACTACTTCAAAAAATTATCAATTACTCTTAGGCATCAATGCCCTTGAGTGAAACTTAGGAAGATCTTGCTATAGTGGATGCTCTAAATAGTGGAGGAATATGTTCTCCTACACTAGCAACACTCATGTTCTTGTCTTCATCCACTTATTTAAGGTCAAAGAGGCTATTCATTGCATCAATCCAATCTAGGAGTTGCTCACCATTCAAACTTCCATTATACATTGGTAAACTATCAAAATGGTCTCTGTTTAATGACTTCAAGGCTTCTAGAAAAATATTTTATTCCTTATCATCTTTAACTATTGTCAGTGTGGAAGAAGTGTCTTCTTCTTCTTCTAGTTGTTTTTCATCATTTGTCACATCACCCTATTCAATAATCTTACCATTTTCCTTTCCTTTAGTCTAATCAACCTTCAACTCTTGCATTTGGGTGTCCCACATTTCTTAGACAAGTTGTTTGACAACATCCATGTTAATAGCACTTCAACTCAATCTTGCTCTGATAACACTCTAATGTAGTAAGGCTTTGGGTATTCTTGAAAACTCCAACAATGTAGTTATTAGGATTATATCAATCCTCTAAGGATTGGCTAGGTAGGAACTTCCAAAGACTCCTCCTTGGGTCTTTTCTATCCTAGAGACAAGTACTCTTCAAATTAACCCTCCATTTAGTCTAGTCTTGAGGGCTCTCCAAAATACCCTAGTGTCTCACCAACACCCCCAACCCCTACTACAAGATGTTTTCAATTCAATGTGTCCAACACCTTCTAAAAACATCAATGAACTTGTTTTTCCATTCTCTAAATTGGGTTTTACTCTTTTCCCAATTCTTGTTCAATAATTCTATATTCTACCCAAAATAGACCTAGTAGAATTAACATTAGAAATTAGAGATTTTGTAGATTCCTCAAATTTTATTTGAACAAGGCCCCAAAAAAATTAATATTTGGATACCCTTTTGGAAGAACTATCAAATTTCAAAGAATCCCATTTGGTTTCTATATAGAGGTGCCCTAATCACAAAACTGTCCTTTTTAGACTTAAATCTAGGGTTAAAATTTGATCCACTTTGTTTCACAATAAAAAAATATTCATAAAATTTCCAAACTAGGCCCAAATATTCCATACTAGTCTGTACTATTCATTTAAGGTGCCAAACCTTGTATCACAACTCACGAGGCTACCTTAGGCACAATTTTCCTTCTTGTAATGGTTCAACACTAGACTCGTTCATTCATAAACTCAATATTCTAGCATCACAACCAATGAGAAATGGTTTGATCACTTATTTAAAGTTATTTTACCCTCACCCCTAGCCATCCACAAAGCCATAGCTAGTTAGAGGTTCAAGATTGCTAGGAATTCATTGAAAGCTTCAAAGCCCTATTTGCTAAGAATACACAAAATGAACAAAAATGAATGCAAACTATTGATATAATCTACTCTACTATTTTAAATCAATGTCTTGAACATGTGACAGCTATTTAGAGACTAGATTCAATTAGTTCATCACACAAAACCAAAAACTTTCTTGAAAAGTATGGATCAACACTCTAGATGACACAAAAATTTACTCCAAAACTTATCTCCTTGATTCCAATGCAAAAATATGTTGATCTCCAACATATATACACTCTATTGGGATAAAGATAGGGTAACTAAGAGGGGGGATGAATCAGTTACTTAGAAAAATTAATTCGCAGATCCCTTAGATGTATTCAAGATCTAGTTACAGTTGATACTTGGTAAACAAATGCTGTAACTTGGTAAATTAAACTATTACTTATTTTTCATGCATTCATGCATGTAACTAAAAATAAAATGAACACAAGAAAAACTTGATTTAATGTGGAAACCCAATATGGGAAAAACCACCAAGTAACTAGTCACCAATTTTTCACTCTTTTGAAGTGAGCCCTAGTAGGAGCCAACCCTATTAAAGGTTACAATACACACTATTAGGTGTGACCCTATTAGAGGATTTAATCACCCTATTAGGAGTGGCCTTGCTAGAGGTCTTTAGAACAATTCAACTAAACTATCACCTTGTTAGAGGATTTACAAAATGGTTGTTAAACTAACTCTGTTAAGAGATTTGAAATCACTACTACAATGGTTAGAAAGCAACAATGAATTGACCTGAATAAGATGCAACTAAATTTGCTGGTTATAGGTCTCTGTTCAGCATCATTAGATCCTCCTTGATAAAATATGGCTCTACTACTCCTCAATGATCTCTGATCATCCTTCAAATTCACTTCCACAATAATCAATCTTCATATTACATTAATTCCATTTTTTCCTCTCTTTTTTACACATAGAATTTGTGACTTGACCTCTTACTTATACCATTCAGATTGTCAAGTTGACCCATTTACATGTTACAATTACCAATAAACCACACATTAGTCAGCTATAGATATTATTTTGAACAAATAAACATTATTTCATAAAATAATGAAATCCTTTACTGGCCAACCCTACTCGGTAAATACTGCTTGAAGAAATTTCCTGAGTTAACCTTCTTGACTCGGTTAATATTGCAATATCTATAAAATCCTTTGGCTACCGAGTTTACTCGATAAGAATTGAATTCCTTCATGAGAACTTGGTAAGAGTTGCTACTACCATATTTCTTTTGATGACCGATTGAGCTTGGTAAGAACTACTTTAGTCACATCTCCTTTGATGACCAAATGAGTTCGGTAAGAACTGCTTCAATCATATTTCCTTTGATGACCAAGTGAGCTCGGTAAGAACTGCTTCAATCATATTTCCTTTGATGACCGAGTGAGCTCGGTAGATTCTGTCCTTTTGCCTCACTAACTATCTGAGCTCAGTAAACACTATCCTTTGCCTTGCTGACCTTCTGAGCTTGGTAGATACTACCCTTTGCCTTGCTAACCTTCTGAGCTCGATAGGTATTGTCCTTTACTTTTCTGACCTTTTGAGCTTGGTAGACACTATCTAATGACTAATATGACATTTGTGTGACATCAAAGACAACACACAATTTGAACAATTGTATCCAACAATCTCCCTCTTTGGCATTGATGGCAACACAACATGTCATAGTAGAATAAAATTTGAAAACAAGTCTTTTACTGATAGAATACTTTACTTTCATTTTCAAATACAACAAACTCCCTCTTTCATAATAATCTCTCCCTTTTATATAGACTCTTATATTTTGCAAATTACGGAAAGATATGATATTATACTCTCCCTCTTTGACAACACATGCTAAAGACAACTCAAAATAGCTGAATAGCATTGTAACTAATGTACTGATTCATATGTAATGTTTTCATTGGTTTGCTACATCAACTGATAGATTTTCAATTCTGTTCACATTGATGCATTACTAAAGCTATATTTTAGTGAGCTTTAGATAAGGGAATGACCCCTAACTTACCTCTTAGATACAAGAATGCATCCATAGGTAAAGGCTTTGTGAATATGTCAGAAATTTGTTCCTTTGTATGGACATATTCTAGTCTTATTTCCTTTTCTTGTACCAATTCTCTAACAAAGTGATACTTTATGGCAATATGCTTAGTTTTTTAATGCATCACTGGATTCTTGGAGATGTTAATTGCACTTGTGTTATCACAAAACATAACAAAAAGTTCTTTGATTTCTTGCTTCATACCTTCCAATAATTGTTTAAACCACACAATGTTTGAGCAATTTACTACTACTGCAACATATTCAGCTCATGCTATGGATTGAGATGTAGAATTTTGCTTTTTGCTTGTCCAAAAACCAACCTTTTTTCAAGAAAGAAAGCTCCTCCAGTTGTGCTCTTTCTGTCATCAATATTTCCTGCCCAATCTACATTAGTGAACACCTTTAAATCCAGATTTCCTCCAAGTTTATACCATAATCCATATTCTTTAGTTCCTTTTAGGTATCTCATGATCGTTTTGATTGGCATCATGTGATTTTTTTTTGGTTTTGCTGTGAATCTTGCTACAATTCCTACTGCAAGGGCAATGTTTGGTCTTGTGTGCACTACATATTGCAACTTTCCAATCATAGATCTATACAATGTTTGATCAAATTACTTTGATTCATCATCCTTGGTTAGTTTTAATCTAGTATACATAGGAGTCCCAACTGATTTGCAGTCTTCCATACCAAACTTTTTCAATATCTCCTTGATGTATTTAGATTGAGTGATGTAGATGCCATTCTTATTCTGTTGAATTTGAAGACCAACAAAGAATTTTATTTCACCAAACATTAACATTTCAAATTCCTTGTTCATTTTTTCTGAAAATTCTTTGCAAAGATCATCATTTCCTATGAAAAAAGTATTATCTACAAATATTTTTGACAAAACAATCTTATTATCTAGTCCTTCCTTTATGTAAAAACTACTATTGTCATTAGTTCTTTGAAAACCAATCTGAATAAGATAGTTATGCAATCTTTCATACCATGCTCTAGGGGCTTGTTTAAGACCATATAATGCTTTATGCAATTTGCAGACCATGTCCTTCTTGTCTAGATCAACAAAACCTTCAAGCTGTTCAATGTAAACCTCTTCATCTAATATGCCATTGAGAAATGCTAACTTGACATCCATATGATAAACTTTGAATCCTTTGAATGCAACATATGCAAGTAAGGTTCTTACACCTTCCATTCTTGCAATAGGAGAAAATGTTTCTCCATAGTCTACACCTTCTTGAGAGTATCCTTTGCATACTAGTCTAGCTTTGTTCCTTGATACCTTACCATCTTCATTTAGTTTATTTCTGAATACCCACTTTGTTGCAATCACATTTTTGTCTTTGGGTCTTGGTACAAGAGTCCATGTTTTGTTTCTCTCTATCTCTTCATTCATA
The DNA here is from genome assembly GCA_028749045.1 of Cupressus sempervirens. Classification (NCBI taxonomy): domain Eukaryota; kingdom Viridiplantae; phylum Streptophyta; class Pinopsida; order Cupressales; family Cupressaceae; genus Cupressus; species Cupressus sempervirens. The sequence goes on from CM053793.1 coordinate 734,322,361, forward strand.
GCTTCAATCCAAATTTCATTGTCTAGTGCATCTTTGACATTTCTAGGTTCAAAATCAGCAAGTAAACAAGTGCCTTTCAACTTACTTCTTGTCATTGTTCCTTCTAATTTATCTCCAATGATCTGATCTGATGCATGATGCTTTCTGACATACTTGGCTAACACGGGCTCCTTACCTTTTGAATGACTTGCATTGTTAACCTTCTGTATCTCAATTTATGGTTTTGATTCTAGTTGCTCGAACTTGGTAGATGCTAACTTTGTAGCTTCTATTTGCAACTCAGGTTCTTGCAACTTGGTAGGTATTGACTCGATTTGAACTTCTTGTGACTCGATTAATGAAGACTCTGGAGTTGAGGATTCCTAATTAATAGATATACTTAGCATTGTATCAGGTTCAATGTAAACAAATCTTATGTAATCTTTAGGTTCTTTTTTCTTTTCTTCTTCTGTTCTTTCTACAAACTCATCAACTTTCACATGTGCACTTTCTATGACTTTGTGAGTAGATAAGTTCAAACATCTATATTCTTTTCTTTTGCAAGAGTATCCCAAAAATATTCCTTCATCACTTTTGACATCAAATTTACCTTTTCAATATTCTTTCAAAATGTAACATTTGCTTCCAAATACTTTCAGATAACTTACATTAGGTTTGTAGCCATACCACAACTCATAGGGTGTTTTGAATGAGTCATTTTTCAGCTATACTCAGTTCAAGGTATAAACTACAATACTGATAGCTTCCTTCCAATATTTGATAGAAATTCCTTTCTCAATCATTAAGGTTCTTTCACAATCCATGATAGATCTATTCCTTCTTTCTGCTATTCCATTTTGTCCAGGAGTTCTAGGTGTTGAAACTTGTCTTTTGATTCTCCTTTCAATGCAAAAGTTATTGAACTCAGGTGAAATGAATTCACCACCTCTGTCAGACCTTAAGCATTTCATTATTTTGCTTGTTTTCTTTTCTACTATGGCCAAATACCATTTGAACTTTTCAAATGCTTTTGATTTCTCTCTTAGGTACATGACAGTCATCATTCTTGAATAATCATCAACAAATAGAATGAAGAATGTTTCACCTATATAACTTTCAATGCCAATAGGTCCACATAAATCAGTATGCACAATTTCTAGAACTTCTTCAGTCTGATAGTTCTTGCTTTTAAAACTAGTCTTTCCCATTTTACCAATTTGACAATTCTTGCATAGACCAACCTCAAGTTTCTTTATGTTAGGGATACCTCTTACTTTCTCGAATTTACTAATTTTTATTAAGTTGTCAAAGTTTACATGACACAACCTCCTATGCCATAACCAACTTTCTTCAATTTGAGCAATGAAACATGAAAATTCACCAAGTTCAAGATAAAATAAGTTACCTTTAGTTTGAGTGCCTGATCCAATCAGCTTTCCTTTGCCATCCAACAATCTTGCTTTTCCATGCATAAATTCTACTTTGAATCCATTATTGAGTACTTGTGCCACACTCAACAAATTATGCTTTAGTCCTTCTACCTAGTATGCATTATCACATGAAAGTTCCTTGGTTAGTCAAATTCTTCCTTTTCCTCTTATACAACAAAGTTCATTGTTACCAAATCTTACACTACCACCATCATAGTCTTCAAAGTATTCAAACTTAATTTTATCACTAGTCATGTGATGAGAACAACCCCTATCTATGATTCATGTATCATTTTTTCTCATATGAGAAATGAGTGCCATGTCCTCATCATTATCAGACTCATCTTTCATAGCAATGTAGACAATTTCATCTTCTTCTTCATCATCAAAATCATTAGAATCTTTAGCCATAAAACATGTTTTTTACCTTTATCCTTGAATGATTTGAAGTCTTTCTTTCCATTGTACTTGTGACCTTTCTTCTCATCTTTGTTCTGCTTATTTGTACACCTAGCAGCAATATGTCCAATTTCTTCACAAGAAAAGTAGATTAGAGGAACCTTACCTTTGTATTTCCCTTTGCCTGTTGAATATTTTCTTGCTAGTAGAGCTTCAACACTTCAAGATCACTGTCTAAACTTTGTTCTAATTCTTCATCACTGTTTGATTGTGGATCTTTCATCTTTTTCCCTTTTTCCTTGAGTGAAAGCTTGGCTTCAAATGCTAATTCAACATTCTTGGCAGCTGAAACATAGTTTTCATAGTTGTCTAGCTCAAATGCAATCAATCTTCCAATTATGGCCTCTAAATTTATTTCCTGATTTGCCTCACATCTCCTTTCTTGAATTGTAGAGACTCTAATTGCATAAATGGGAAGTAGAGTTCTAAGAACTTTACTTATAATTGTCTCCTCACTGATATCTCCTCCAGATGCTTTGATTGCACTAACACATGCTTTAATTTTTTCAACATACTTTGCGATGTTTTCATCCTCTCTCATCCTTATTTGATCAAATTTTCCTCTCAAAATTTTTACTTTGGCTCTTCTCACATTATCATCTCCTCCATAGATTTCTTTTAGCTTGTTCTACATTTCAAAGGCAATTTTGCAATCCTTGATGTCATCAAACTCTTCATAACTCAAAGCAGATGCTATATCTATCATCATGTTATTATGAGTATTCTTTTTAGCAATATCATTAACAGATAATGTACCAGAAGGTTCTTCATATTTTTCATCAAGGTGCTTTAGCCTTGTATCACCAATAGAAGCTAGATGAAGCCTCATCAATCCTTGCCATGCTGAGAAGTTGTCCCTGTTAAGTCTTGGAATTTCCCTTTTGTAAGACATCTTGATCTTTAGCTTAGATCCTTGAAATCTTTTCCTATAAGCACCAATAGCTTTGATACCAATTGTTGGGATAAAGATAGGGCAATTGAGAGGGGGGGTGAATTAGTTACTTACAAAAATTAATTCGTAGATCCCTTAGATGTCATAAAGATCTAGTTACTACTGATACTCGGTAAACAAATGTTGTAACTTATTAAATTAAGCTATTACTTATTTTTCAGGCATTCATGCATGTAACTAAAAACAAAATGAACACAAGAGACACCAAATTTAATGTCGAAATCCAATATGGGAAAAACCACCAAGTAACTAGTCACCAATTTTTCACTCTTCTAAAGTGAGCCCTGTTAGGAGCCAACCCTGTTAAAGGTTACAATACACATTATTAGGTTGATCCTGTTAGAGGATTTAATCACCTTGTTAGAAGTGGCCTTGCTAGAGGTCTTTAGAACAATTCAACTAAACTATCACCTTGTTAGCGGATTTACAAAATGATTGTTAAACCAACTCTGTTAAGAGATTTGAAATCACTGCTACAATGGTTAGAAATCAACAATGAATTTACCTGAACAAGATGCAACTGAATTTGCTGGTTATAGGTCTCTGTTCAACATCATTAGATCCTCCTTGATCAAATATGGCTCTACTGCTCCTCAATGATCTCTGATCACCCTTCAAATTCGCTTCCACAATAATCAATCTTCATATTACATTAATTCCATTTTTTGCTTCTTTTTTTACACATAGAATTTGTGACTTGACCTCTTACTTATACCATTTAGATTGTCAAGTCGGCCTATTTACATGTTACATTTACCAATAAGCCATACATCAATCAGCTATAGATATTATTCTGAACAAATAAATGTTATTTCATAAAACAGTGAAATCCTTTACTGGCCGACCCTGCTCGGTAAATACTACTTCCAAAAATTTCCTGAGTTAACCTTCTTGACTCGATTAATATTGCAATATTTATAAAATCCTTTTTCTGCCGAGTTTACTCGGTAAGAACTAAATTCCTTCATGAGAGCTTGGTAAGAGCTGCTTCTACCATATTTCTTTTGATGACTAAGTGAGCTCAGTAAGAACTACTTCAATCACATCTCCTTTGATGAGCGAGTGAGCTTGGTAAGAACTGCTTTAGTCATATTTCCTTTGATGACCAAGTGAGCTTAGTAAGAACTACTTCAATCACATCTCCTTTGATGAGCGAGTGAGCTCAGTAAGAACTACTTCAGTCATATTTCCTTTGATGACCGAGTGAACTCGGTAAGAACTACTTTAGTCATATTTCCTTTGATGACTGGGTGAGCTTGGTAGATTCTTTCCTTTTGCCTCACTGACCATCTGAGCTTAGTAAACACTGTCCCTTGCCTTGCTAACCTTTTGAGCTTAGTAGATACTACCCTTTGCCTTGCTGACCTTCTGAGCTCAGTAGATACTATCCTTTACTTTGCTGACCTTCTGAGCTCGGTAGACACTATCTCATGACCGATATGACATTTGTGTGACATCAAAGAAAACACACAATTTAAAAAATTGTATCCAAAACACTCCTTTGTGTCATTTGATCATTTCCCAACAAAATTTTCACTTGGTTATGCATTCTCAACAACTTTTACAAGAAATTGCAAAAATTACAAAAATTACAAAGTTGTAACTTAGCAACGTTTTAGCAACTTTTTGCACTATTATGCAATTTAAATTTAGCTATGTATGAGATGATCCAAAATAATTTCTAAGGAATAAATATGATGAAAAATGATCAAATCCATCCTTGATTCAACCTTTGACCAAATATTGACTATGTTTGACCCACCTAGAACAACCTAGACAAACAAACACTAGGTGATCTTTTGGCCTCCAAATGAGTTCACCAACCTATCAAATATTACCACTAAGGTCTCTAGGCTCAACCTATATAGGTTTTTTTCCTTTATATTTAATTATACCAAAAAATTAATAATTTGACTACCTATACCCCTTGTCTACATTGTGCTCCTGCACTGGTTTAGTATATATTTTAGAGAACCTATGTTTCAGATTTCAAGTTGTTTTGACATGTTTTCATAGGGTTTTGAATTCCCCAAAGTCTATTGTTTATCTTTGTCATGGTTTTTCACTTTCCATATTAATTTGGGAAGCCCAATTTGACAATGAATATTTTGTGACCCATGAATAAGTTGACTGAAATGTGAAAACTTCTCCACCATTCCATTCTAAGGGTTAAACACAACTAATGTTTTGAGTTTGAGATCTTGATGAATCCATTTGAATCTTTTTCAAAAATGATTCCAAATGTAATTTCTAAAGTTTTATTGGTAACCAAATGTGCAGATTGATTGGTGGCCCTATTCAAGATATTATAACTTCAAAATCATGATTGATATACCTAAACCAATTGCACCACTTTGATCCACTTTGAAAATACTTTGAGTGTGTGAATTTTCAAGTCTTGATGAATCCATTTGCATAAGAAATTCCCAAAAAATAACTTCAAAAGTTTGCCAACTTTACCCAATTATTTGACATAAGCCCAAATTACATAGTTATACTCTCCATATAAAAAAAAAAGTGTCCCATGTTTCATTTCCCTAAGTGATTATTTTATATGTTTTTGAAGCCAAATCTAAATGCATTTTTTGTTTTCTAATGTCACTAGAAAAAACTAAAATTTAAATGAGTAGTTTCAGTGGTCAATGTCTTTTGACCTAGATGTTGTCATAAGGTGAGATTTTGCAGAATAGAAAAGTATATGACAAAGAGTAGGGAATAATTTTTTTAGGGGTAATCCAATGTTGTATTCAATTTTTTAAAGCCCTTCTAAAGGGCTCCTGAATAAAATTAGTAGTTTGCAGGAAAGGTAAAAAATGAGTTTAAAATTAATACAACAATGATCAATTTTAAATCTAATAAATTAAATAAGCCTAGTGAATTAGTTTGGGAGGTTAGATGTTTGATTTTTGTTTCTTTTTAGCTAGACCTCACTTTGGGGCCTAATTGATTTCATCATATTTCTAAGGATAAATGGAGATTGAAGATGTATAATAGATATGATAATGGTTTTAATCATTACAATATTTCAATGTGCACTATCATTCTAGATCAAAAGGGTATGAGATGCATTATGCACATAGTGAATAATAAGGAGGTGATGAAACATGCCTGAGAGGTTTTAAGACTTGCATTAGTTTAAGTATACTTCAGTAACAATATCTTATGTGAAAGAGACATTTATAAGTTTTCTTATTAAGTCATGTGTTATAATATTTGCATTATTAGAAGTCAGATTAAAGTTCAGAGAGGAAGGTGTATAGGTCTATGTTGAGGTCACTACCATGGGGGAAGTTGAATAAGATTTCATCAAGTGCCTAGTATTAAACTATATTGGGTGTGGTTAAGACACTATTAAAAGAATGTGTGGATTGAGGATGATACAAGTTAGTCATGATGGAGGAATGAAAATTGTGTAATTTGAACTCACTGAAACATATCTCGGTGAATACTATATTATATCTCTAGATACTAAGATTCTTGGGAGGGAGAGACCATTCATCATGAAGATCAAGATCAAATTAAATGAAGTTGGTTGCAATGATGTTGGCAGTTTAAGAAAGAAAACAAAGAAACAAAGCATGGATTGTTTCATTGATCCTTCACTTCTAAATTAGGCAAAGATTATCTAAGTTGCAATGTGGTCATTTTGCCAATGTGAAAATTCTGAGTGGTAGGTTGAGGTAGTGTATTAAATTCATTTATGGGTGCTAAAAATGCTTGTGTTGAAGGATGCACTAGTGTGAGAAGGGATGCTTGGCTATTTAAGGAGGGAATGTTTTAAATGTTAAATATTTATTCAAGCCCGCTGCAATCTAAGGTGCAAATACATTATACAAAACACACCATAAAATTATGTGAAAGATTAGGTATTGTGAACGCTTGATTAGTAGTTTTGAAAATTATTATGATTGATGTCAGAACAAAAAAAATGAGAAATTTGCTAGTATTTGAACGTCAAGGCTATTGCTTGCAAATCATACTAAGAGGAATCTGATCATAGGTTTGGGCTCACTCTTACTGTGATGGTGGACTAAATCTTTTGGGATGTTGAGGCATGAAAAATGCTTGAAAGGTAGAGCTTGAGTTTCAAAATCTATGTAGCTTGTGTGGATGTTGTGTTTGGTTCTTGATTTCACACCAAGAGGAGGAACATATACTAGAGATTAATATTGATGAACTGTCTAACCTACTATGCAATTAAAGAAATAATTTGATTGTTCCAACTATACTCAATGTTGGAATCTACATCATAGCTGAGTCATCTACAACCTTATTACACCCAAATGTTTGTGCACAAATGAATTTTTCAACCAATATTGTATGGTATAGGTTACAAATGTGTTGAGAAGAGCATACACCAAAACTAAATGAGGTTGAATCATATCTCTAGTTTGAAATGAAATTATTAGGCTAGTGTTATGTGTAAGAAAAATATGAAAGAGATGAAGTGTCTTAAGAAAAATGTAGCAGGAGGCACGATGGTTATTTTTTGGCATAGATATCACACTATATGAGGTAGAAACCCACAATGGGAAAGGGAGAAAATGAAATGAATTAAAGGGAGAACACATCAAATGTGTGAGGATGTCAAATTAAACATTCCAAGTTAAATCTATGCAGGTACTGTAAAAACTATATGGAAATTGTGGGAAAATGTGACATTGACTTCTTCTAAGGAACCAATGAGTGGTTTAATGATATTGTCAAATTCCCAAATCAAGTTTGGAGTGCATTATTTGGCAAAGGTTGCATGTTCTCTTTGGGCCAATGGTTGAGATTTACAACAACAATGTGTTTTTTGGAGACTCTTCTTGATCATTTGTTTGGAGGGCACTATTTAAGATGCCTATATGTAATCTTAATATATGTGATAAACTGACCCAATCAAGATGTGACACATGTTTGTGGGCCCTGTGGTGAGGTGGAAAATTGTCTAACCAATCAGACAACACCATGTGGTGTTGATGCAATAGGTTGACTAGGGGGTACTTATGGGGTTGTTGACTATTCCATGATGTAGATCAAACTAGCTAATTTGATGCTACCACATGGTAGTCAATAGAGGTTTAACTAAGCATAAAATTTAGAGAAAAAATGAATATTGAAATAAAGTTTTAGTTAAGCATTAAAATAATCCTTCCCATGAATGAGGGTACAGGGAGTAATAAATATTTTAGAAGGTTAGGTGATTATATTATAAAGTTTTGGACTTTATAATAGGTTGAAATATTTTCAAAATTTTAAGGTTTTGTTCACCATGTCAAACCTATAACTTCAAAAATGCACCAAAGGCATGTTATTTTCTCAAACTTGATATGATCATATACCAACAAAATTGTATTACACTAAATTTTTAAAGTTTTACAATCATATCAAGTCAAGAAACTAGTAGGTGAAAGTAATTCTCAAATTTATCTAATAGGCTCCTTTTCCCAACTGTATTTCTTGTTTGGCAGTTCAATTTTAATTTGTTGCCAAATGGTGAAATGGGTTGTCACAAAACTTGGGAAGGATCATGCTACTAAGGTTATTTTTCCTTCTAATATATTTGGTAAATCTTTTAGCAAATTTTTTTATCAACATATATGTTTTTCTTCCAAAGGGATTTTCTCATTCTTCTAGATGGATATTTTGACAAGTTTGTTTGGTCTAATGATGGGATTTGATTCAGTTTTTAATTGAGGAAAAAGGAGAGAAGTTTTTCTTTAATATATTATGAAGGATCAAGTTTACAAGTTTTAGTTACAGATCAAATCTAACCTTTCTTTCTTCATTTGTATCATTCTTCTTTCTTGAATCTATTGGGGTGGGTTGCACTAGTTTGAGCAAGTTGTCAACCAGGTCTTCCACCTATTCTTCAATATTTTCTCTTTGTGTAAATAAAAATTAATGAATAGATAGTGATAGTTCAAATCTATTTTGTGTTTTCATGGTTTATTTCATGTATCTTGAATGTATTCTATTTTAAAGAAATGAATATAAATAATCAATGGATATATTGTCTCCTATCTCTAAGTTTTGCAATCTTTTGTGATATCTTAAAAAAGATCATGTGTCTCAATTGTAACTTGTTAGAGTTGTATGCCACAATATGTTTTGTTGTTGATTCAAAGAATCGAGTAAAGGGTTAATGTATTTTGATAGGGTTGTAGATTTCAAGGAAGGATTTTGATAAGTAGAAGGTTCACAATGAATGATGATGTCTCATTTAAAAAGTGAATGGATAGATTTTCAATATCTTGATGTATGTTTTAGTTGATGTAATACCCAATGAATTAGGCATTGATCTTAGCTAGGAGATTGTATACTTTTTTGTTTCATATTTGAGGTATGCTGCAATCATTCATATATTAAAATTATTTTCCCTCTATGTTGTAGAGCTGAAAGGATAACTATCACTTAGCTTGTGAATGCATATGTTTTGTAATTAGAAAATGCATACCTTTGTTATTTCATGTGTATAGAAGGATTTGGGTTTTTAATATACTTTATTTATATTCAAATCTATATTTTAACATTGGTCATATGGATGAATCTAATGCATATCTGCCTAGCTCTTGTACAGCTTGAAGTGTAGAAGGATTATAGCTTTATAGTTGGCCTAGGTTCTAATCAATGTGCATCCATCATAGGAGTTAGCTACTCTTAGATGTATTTTTTTTCAGCTTCTTGGTAGTTAAAATCACTAAGCCAACAAAATGGCATCTCAACTGGGGATTATATTGGATTTTACTAGTAGAAAAACCTTGAGAATCTAAAAGAGATTTAATACTATAGGAAAAAAGCATGAAAATTATTACTACAATGGTAAGGTTCTAATGTGTCTTCCATTTCCTTTCTGAAAATTCATGTCTCTGATTAATGATTTATTCATTTACAATAGCATCTTTGAGAGTTCGATGCAAACTACATTTTTAAAACTAAATTCATCATCAATCAGTTTAGCTATGTGTAAAGTGTTGTTGTAAAATTCAGAGTCAAGAATGTTCAATTGTATTTTCCCTCTTTCCCAAATATGTAAATCTTCACAAGAGGTTTGATAATTTGCAAATTTTCCATAAGTTAAAAGTCTAGTTCAAATTTCTCTTGTAGTGAGCTATGTTATAAATTTATTTCTCACAAGTGTGACTAGTGAATCTAAGATCCTTGCACTAGTTGCAATTTTTTTATGTAAAATATTTCAAGGACTTTCAACATTTTTTTGGGTATATCTTAAGCTTCTATGAGTAGATCTTGCCAAGAAAATAGAAGTCATAAATTCTTTATTGACAAGTTCAAGCGTTGTATGGAATTGTTATTTTATTTAAATTAAATATTGAAAAGTAAATCTAATGCAATAAGAATTTGAGGGTACCCATACTAAAGGTAATCTAGATCCTTGAAAATAACTACACAATGGAAACACAACAACAAGATACACAATTTGATACCAAATATAATTCTTTATTCATAAAAAAATATTTACATGTAATGGGCCTAGTTGGAAGGCCTTCTGGATTAGGGCCAAATACAAAAGAAATTACAAAAATAGTTCTGCAAGATCCAATCCCAATACTGATCCTAGCTAGTTCAAATCAACATTTTGGTAGAAAAATCCAAAGAAATCTCAACTTGTGCTCACAAGCCAACCAAGTAATCTCCTAGTTTACTAAGCCTTAGCTACTAGCCCTTCTTAAAGTTCACTCCTATACTTCATCCTCTTCTCGAAGCTAGATGACTATCTAATCTCCTCCTTAAGACTCCAAAAAATCCCTTACTTATACCCAACTAAGATACGAGTTCACCTAACCCATTACAAACTAAAATAAACCCTTAAATTAAATGTTTGCATAAGCCACAAGTTGGCTACAACACAAATTAAATATCCATACATAAATTAAATGCCAATTGTTGGCTCATTGACAACTTAGGCACTATAGGAACCAAGATCAAAATGAGTGTTAGAGATAACCATGTAGAGTGCCAGCATTCCACTAGATATAATCAAGTTCCTTAACTAACCAAGCACTAGTATGTGTTGAGTTTTTTAGAATAAATCAAGCCCCTTCATTAACAAAGCTACTCTAGAAAACATTACTACTAATCTCCCAATACAAACTAGGCTCCTAGTATATGTCAAGTGCCCAAGGAATCACTGAACATCTTCATTAACCAAGGTAATTGGTTAACACAACAACCAAACCAACTTAGTATTGACCAAGTAAAACTTCATTCTTTGATTGAGTCCTCCAACTCCAAGGTCAAACCACAACAACATACAAGATTGTTATCCAATGAAGGATCCTCTTGCATCAGTCACCCCAAGTTCAAAAATATGCTCTCAATAGCTAGAAGAACATCTTCTAGGACTCAATACATGAACCCCAAATTGGTTCTTTGCATACATATCCTCCAAGTCCTCAACTTATACACTCTCTCTATTGATCTTCTTCTACTTCTTCACATCCATCCTTAGTGTGCTAGAAGTCTTCTTTCCATGCTAACCTTTAACCCTCTCAAAATACTTCAACTCAACCTAGATGCCAATACTTAGGTTCCTTCTACCATTCTCTTCTTTCTACAAAGGAATCAAGGAATGCTTCTTGCCACCTTTCACAATTGAAAACACATTCTTGGAATAATCATGCATAGTCCTACAATCATACTACCAAGGTCTACCAAGAAATAAATGACAATTCTTTATGTCCACAATATCACACAACACTTGATCCTTATACTGCCCAATCTAGAAATCAACAAGGCACTTATCCCTCACTTCCAAAGAATGCTCAACTTGTTACCAACCAATCCTATAATGATAAGGATGCTTTATTCTCCTCAAATAAAATTTCTAAACCATCTCCTTAGCAACAAGGTTATCAGTACTACCTTCATCCATAATCACATTCTAGACTTTACCACGAGACTTACAAGTCCTGAATAGACTAGTCCTCTGACAAGATTTCATTATCCTTTGACTAATCGGTACTCATTGAGCTAGTAAACTCTCTTCTTTCTCTAGTTGACTATCTTGGAATTCAATTTCAATCACAACAAAAATTCTTCTATCACTAGCCTTAGGACATTCATAAAATGTATTCACTACTTCTCCAAATTTTTAGCAATTACCCTTAAATTCACCTCTATGAGTCCTTCTCTTCTGATCAACAAGTTTAGGTTCATCTTTATCACTTAGTTTAGCTTTTTCCAAGCTATCCTACTTCTCCTTCCCTTTGGACTTACCTTGACTTTTCCTCTTCAACTTATCTTCTGCCTTTAGGGCATACTGATAAGAATCTTCAACTGAATCAATCTTCAATATACCAACATGATCTTGGATATTGAATCTCAAACCATTAATGTACCAAGAAACCTTCTTCTTTGACAATTCTCTATGCCCATACTGAATAATCAACTTCTATAACTCCTTAGTATAATATTTCACAGTTGTATCTTTTTGTTTCAAATTTTACAACCTTTTGAACAATTTAAGTTCATAATCAATATGAATGAACTTAGCCTTCAACTTAGTTGCCATCAACCTCCATCTAGTGATCTTCATTTTACCATCCTCCTCTCTATATCTTTGTAGTTCTTTCCACCAAAGAGCTACATGTTCGTTCAAATTAGTTTGTGCCAACCTTACTCTGAGTTGATCTTCAGAATCCTCAAATTCAAAGTAGTCTTCCAATTCACCAATCCAATCAATCAAGTCTTCAAGAGTCAAAGTACCTGATAAATTAGAAACCTACATCTTATGCTTCAACTTAATCTAAGATCTAAGTCTAGCAAACTGACCAGTCCTGGTTCCAATAGGTCTATCTGCACAATCATTTTTTCCTCACCACTTGATCCAAAAACTTCAAAGTCTTCAACAACTTCCTCATAATCATCTTTAGTACCCAAATGTTGAGGTACACAATAAGAAATAATGTCACTCTTCATCAATGCTATCTCAGATATGAATTATACTTTAATCTTCTCTAAGATCCTTTCTTTCACAATATCACTAAGATCATCAATTTCCCTAGGGTCCAATCTTATTGGAGGCTCTAGGATCCTTCAAAAACCCAAACAATAAATCCACAAATATAGAAGATCAATTAGCTCCACAAGATCAACCTTCACCCAAGTCCTAGTGAAAACTAGCTCAACTTTGATAATCTATCTACAAACTCAGGAATAATTGACCTCTAATGCCACCTAATGCAATGAGAACCTGAGGGCACCCTTATTGGAGGTAATCTAAATCCTTTCAAATAACCACACATGGAAAACACAATTAAAAAATACAAAATTTGATACCAAATACAATCCTTTATTCATAAACAATTGTTTACATGCAATGTGCCCGACTATAAGGCCTGTTGTGACTGAAACTTGAAGCCTTGATTTTGAGTACCACTCTGAAAACCAAGTCAAATTGAGCCCCTATAAGATATTTTCATGCATATGTACATGACTATCATTTTGAGGCCTATGAAGTGTTTCATGTTTCTAACACCTTTCATTTAATATATCCATGCATCCCATAATGATAAATTTCCATTCTAAATCATTTTGTGAAGCATCATTTTGAGCATTGTTCAAATCTCCATTTTTGCCTAAGTGCCAAACAATGATAGGAAGCCTAGTTTGTAATTGAATATCATACACTTGTTTAATTTTAATAAATCTCCACTTTGGGTGTATTTAGTATGCATACAAGAGAACCTATGTTTCATATTTTAAGTCATTTTGATATGTTTTGAATCCATCAAAGTTGGTTGTTTACTACTATCGTGCTAGTGCATATTGCCCAGAGTTCTAGGAAGCCCTATTTGACAAGTCATAATTTTTACACAGTTGACTAAATTGAGAAAATTCCTTTCACACTATATTCTAGGGATTGTATAAATGCTATGTTCCAAATTTGAGCCTATGACAAATCCATATGACTAGTTTTCAAACATGATTCCAAATGCAATTTATGAAGTTTCACTAGTGTCCAAAAGTGCAAATTGATTGGTAGCCCTATTTAAGATGTCATAATGATGAATCAATGATAGCTGAGAGTAAATTAATTGCACCACTAAATTATACTCTAAAAATACTTCAATTGTGCCAATTTTCAAGTCTTGATGAATCCGTTTGCACACTTTCCCAAGTCATTTCATTTGAGAAAATCACTTTTCTGCTCATTTTCCTAGTTCTGCAAATCCAAATACCCAACTTTGACCATCTACCAAAATTTTCCAATTATTTTTCATAAACTCAAAACATATATTTATACTCTCCTCATAACAATAAACTAATATCCCATTTTTTAGGGCCCTAAGTGATTGTTTGACCTATTTTCAATGCCAAAACCGAACACACTATTATTTTCTGACATGTTTGTTTCTTGGTAGTTTTAAGTGAGAAACTTTAATGATCAATATCTTTTGACCCAGATGTCATTATGAGGTGATATACAATAAGGTAAAAAAATATAAACCAAAGAATAGGTATGTCAAATCGTAGGACCTGGTTGTTTGTTTCAATCATTTTCTAAAGCCAGTCTTAAAGGCTTCTAAGTAGAAAATCACAATTTGAAGTAAGTGTTAAAATTGAGCTCTTCATCATTGGATCCTAATTTGTGGCAGGGATGTTTCTACAAAAAATTGAAGGCACTATAAATGGAAAGATGTAACTAAATAAGGCCAATATTTTATACATAACGACAAGCATAGTAATTCAAAGGGTTTATGCAATCATCCATTGAGGAAAGCATTATTCCTATTATCCCACATTTAGCAGGTGGGGGAAATTTATGCTATTTTTATACATGATTATGTATTATTGAACAATCTTAAAGGTATGAGCCTTTTGAGACATAATACTTGTACATGAGGAGCCCACTCAGCCAGCTTGGTGACCAAGAGGATAATTTTGACCAAGGTGGCTGATGACAAGATGATGACATGGATTGGAGGAAAAATTGTAGTGTGCCACATGGAAACTAGGTGGATGAATAGAAAGGTGAGACATTGAATGGATTTCCAAGCTTGGCATAGATTTTGAAGTGTTGACATGGTGGGGCTAACACATGGCGAGTTGTCGTTGATTGTCGCATTCTTGCATTGCTGCATAATATGTGGTGATTGCTGATTGTGAATACAAAAATTTGACATGCTGACATGTGGCAGGGGTGATGATGTTGTAGGTTCTCAATCAATACACCAGATTATGCCACGTAGCACAAGATTGATGGTTATCACTTTGTCACAAAATGAACTTGCTCAGTATTTAAGAAATGTGACAATGTGACAATGAATCAGATGATGACACATGGCACTACATCATAGGCAAAGTGGTGATCAGTGGACCAATTAGGTGATGCCATTTTGTGAGGGCCCAATGAGGATTTTGATTGGATAGGTGATCGTGCAAAACTAACTGATCACATCATGACACGTGTCAAACTTAAGTTTGACCTAGATGCAAAATTGGAGGGAAATTTCAAAGTGTAGGAAAAGTAAATTTTTATTATTATTTCCATTTTTTCAATATGAAGACCTTTTAAATGAAACTCAATTATTTATAAAGTTAAAACTTTAGCATAAGGGTTAATTTTTTGTAAATAATAGTCTATGCACCTGTTTTCAAACCTAAACTTCTTTTGTTTGCCATGGGCAAGTCCTAGAGGCAAAAGTATGACTATCATATACTATCAAAAACATCTTGGAATGAATTTTCTAGAAATGGAATTATTTTTTTCATAGGAGGTCATTGGTAAGAAATATACTCAATTTTTTCTAAGGTACTCACATTTTAGCAACATTCTAGTATGGGCAGTTCATTTTTAGTTTGTGGTCTAACGATGAAGTGGGTAGCTACCAGATTTTGCAAGGACCTTAGCAACAATTTTTTTTTCCCTCTAAATTAGTTGATTAAATATTTTGGCATTATTTTATACCAGATCTAATGTTTTATTAGAAAGGGGCTTTTCTCATCTCTATTGATAGATCATTTCAATTTTTTGAAAGCAATGATGGGATTTGATCCATTTTTTAGTTATAGAGAGAAGAAAGAGATTTTGCAACATCAGTGGTTGGAGATTCCAGTGGACAAGTGTCGATTCCAAATCAAATCAAGTATTTCCCCTCTCCTTCCATATCTTTCTTTCTTCTGTCATTCTGTAGGGTTGATGGTTGGATGTTTTTAGTTCCATACTATTGAGCAAAGCTCTAGCTGTGATACCACGATTTCTCCTTAGCATATTCTCTTGTATGAACATCATTTAATTGATTTTTATGTATAATTATGATCTATTTAGTTATTCTATTTACATGTATCTTCTATGTATTTGTTTCAAAGAAATGAATAAAATACATCAATGAGTTTATCTTCAGTCTGATTCTTGTCTCCTATTTCTGTTGTTTGTAATATTAGGTGGTTTGTGAACAAATTAAACAAACCCAATTGCAACCTATTTTAGGTTATATGTTTTGGTATATTTTTCTTTTGATTCAAGGATTCGTATGAATGCATGATTTATCATCATAAGGTTGTAGATTTTATGAAGGGATTGGTCAAGTATGAGATTCAGTTTTGATCTAAATCTCTAAATCACAAAGTGATATGATAAATCTAGAGTCTTGATATATGAGATATATCATTGATATTCAAGGATGTATATTTGTGGCTTGTGAAATTTCCCAATAGATAAGGCATTGATCAACTACAAGATTTGTATGTTTTTTTTCTCATATCTTAGTTATGTTGAAATCAACATATTAATCAATGTATTTTCCCTTTTATCATGTTGAAGAGATCAAAGGGTTAACCCTCACTTAACTTGTGAATGCATAGGTCATGTTATTAGCTCTTTCACACCTCTATTATTGCATGAGTATAGAAGGATTTGGGGTTTTATCTTCTTTATATAGACTAAGAATTATGCTTTTGCATTGGTCACATTATGGAGTCTAAGGTTTACCCGACCAGGTCTTGCAGAACCTGTAGAAGAAGGAGTTTTCCTTATAGTTGGCCCAAGTTTTGTTCAAATGCATTCATCATAGGAGTTAGCTACCTTTCGATGCACTTTTCTTTAGTTATTTGGTTATTGAAAGAATGTTAAATTAGGACCTAACAAGGCCTTATAGGTTAGGGCCAAATACAAAAGTAATTAAAAAAATAGTTCTACAAGATCCCTTAGAATCCAATCTTAACACTAATTCCAGCTATTCTAGATCTACACTTTGTTAGGAAAACCCAAGGAAATCTCAACTTGTTCTTGCAAGCCCACGAAGCAATCAACTGGTTTAGCAAGCCTCAACTACTAACCCTTCTCAAAGTTTTATCCTATACTTCATCCTCTTCTCTAAGCTGGATTACTTTCTAATCTCCTCCTTAAGACTCCACAAAACCCCCTACTTGTACCAAACTAAGTCACAAGTTGGCCTAGCCCATTATAAACTAAAATAAACCATTACATTAAATTCTTGCATATGTGACAAGTTGGTTGCAACACAAATTAAATAACCATACATACATTAAGCGCCAAAAGTTAGCTCACTAAAAACTCAAGCACCATAGGAACCAAGACCAAATTGGGTCTCAAAGAAAACCATGTCGAGTGTCAAACTTCCACTAGACATAATCAAGTTCCTTCACTAAATGAGCACCAATATGTGTCAAGTTCTTTAGGAGAAATTGAATCATTGTTTATTCTTTTACTGATTCCTTTAACTCCAAGGTCAAACCACACCAACATGCAAGATTGCTAGCCAACAAAGGATGCTCCTACATCAAAATCACAATTGTGACTTTTACTTGTCCTCTTCAAGAGGTGACTTCTCTACATAGTTTTCATGTATGATGTGGAGGATTTTCATAGCTACACTACTATCCAATCAATAGGTTATTAATCTCAAATTGGTTTTGACAAGTGAGTGTCTATACACTTAAGTCATTTACTTAGTTCATGCAGAACAAGTAACATATGCCGAGCACAACATATAAGTTAGAGCATGTTGAGTAAATAGTGAGTGTTGAGTCACTCATGTGCTAACTCATTCAAGTGCCAAGCAAATAGTATGTGCTGAGTGATTCTCGTGCCAAGAAAATATTGCATGCTGAGTCATTCACATGCCAAGTGACAAAATTGAAGTTATAGTTAGTGTCGAGCACCAGGGACTTTAGATGCCGAGTAACTAAATTTTGACATAGCTCCTTGTATTAGCACAAACTACTATGAAAACCATTTTTTAGCTGACTTAAGTATTGACTTATGATCTTTTGTTGATAAGGATGAATCTTAAGTGTGAATCCCTATGTATTACATGCATGCAAACTTAAAAAGGGAAGGTTTAAGAGATAATATGGGTAAATCATAGCCATTGATTAATACCTAATCCTAAGTCACCTAGGTCTTCTTAAGGAGGAAAAAGCCTAAATATTCTAAGGTGAGAGAAGAGAGGAGAAGGAGAGTTTTCATGCATGAATAGGACATTCATGGTGACCAAGGTATTATGATTTAAGTTTCATTGCAAAACCAATTAAAGGAGAACAAAGGAAAGGAAACAATAGAAAACAAAGAGACATCTAATCAGAAAGGATCAAGTATACATCAATGTAGAGGTGATCTAACATTATGCAATAGAGTGCTAATTGAAAGATCATTGCTGAGATATTTTAATAGGTGAATCATTTAATCTCTTAATAGAGTAGTCCTAACAAGATGTATTGAAATCCTCTAGCAAGGTGCTTACTTAATTGTGAGTTAAAGTCCTTTA
Organism: Cupressus sempervirens; assembly: GCA_028749045.1. NCBI lineage: Eukaryota > Viridiplantae > Streptophyta > Pinopsida > Cupressales > Cupressaceae > Cupressus > Cupressus sempervirens. The sequence goes on from CM053793.1 coordinate 734,340,918, forward strand.
ATCAACCACACTTCTAATAGGGTGTCAAAATCCTTTAGCAGGGTAAGACCTAACAATCTTTTTAAGCTTTTAACAAGGAAAACCTTTCACAGGGTAGATCATGTTTTATGATCAAACATTGTAATATTCATTGGATACACTTTATTACTATAGTAGTGAAGATTTATACGTGTCATCCCCACCTTAGTTTTAACTTCTTATTGGATAGATTCTAGGTAATCATATCTATTGTCATAAATGTGTGAATGCTTACTTGTTTAACATATTGTAGATGTATATGCTTTATATGTTATTTTAGTATACTTGTTCAATTATGAGATGGATGTATGGTGAATGTTTTATGGGTAAAAGTTTAAAACATTGATTCACCACCCACCCCCTCCCCAATAATTGGTATTAGAGCCAAGTCCTCTAAAAGTAAAGCTTTGCAACTTCAAGAAAGATCTTAGAAATGGAAGTCTATAAGTTGGAAAGATTATTGAGAACTAGGAGATTGAAATACAACTCATTCTACATCAACTAAATGAAGCAAGAGATGATTTAAAGAAATCATTGAGAAGAAGTAAATTTCTATTGAGAAGAATGATACACAATACCAAGAAATTGATACTACTAAACTATTTGCAAAGGGAAACTCCAATGAATTTGATGTAGTAGTTTTAGATCTAATGGAAAAAAATAGAATCCTAGCTTAAGAGATAAGAAATCTTAAGATAGAGAAAGAATAAAAAGCCATATTGCTATGTGAGGTGACTAAATAGAAAAAGAAAGCTATAGAAGATAAAGTCATGATTGAAGATGAAAAAAGAGTTTTGACTAGCAAACTAGAAGAGAAATCATTAGAGATAAATAAGATCACTCACATGCAATTGGAAACAATGAATCAAGTCATGTTTGTTCATCATGAAATAAATAGTAAAGACATTGAGATCACAATACTGAAGTTGTAGAATGAATAGTTGAGCAATGATATGAAAAGGGAAAAGGAGTTTGCTATAAGTTTCAATAGATCTAGTGAAGCCATTAATTACTTTGAACAATTGATGAGATCCCCTAGATCTAAAAATGATACTTCTAGATTGGGATACACTAGTACTGAAGAAGGAGAATCATCCAAAAGTGGTGAAGAAAGAACTAACAAAGGTAAGAACTCCAAACCTACTTGTCATAATTATGGTAAGAAAGGTCATACTGCTAATGTTTATAGGAGCAAGACTATAAATATAAATGTTAAATAGAAGAACATGGGTCGCTACCACAAGTGTAACAAAAAATGTCATCGAGCACATGAATGTAGAACCAAGACCATGCACACTTAAAGATTTGAAGGATACTATTATAATTGTTAGAAGTATGGACATAGAGCTTTTGAATGAAGATGAAAACCCAAGTAGTCGTCAAACAAGTAGATAAAGGTAAAGAATAACGATAACTCTTATTATTGGGATTATAATACAAGATATAGTTTTCACTACTATCAAGTGTATGGACATATTCTTGAGAATTATATTAAAACACATTTTAGAAGTGATTACAAAAGGTGGTTGAGTCAAACCACATATTTTAGTTGCTTGAAGACTAGTCACATAAACATAAATTATCAAACAAGATCAAAGGCACCAAGTTGTGAGTTTAACAAAGGCAAAAGAAATGAAGATATTGAGATTTTCAGAGATGAACAAAACATGCAGGAGATAGGAAGATTGCAGCACATTAAGTGCAGATAAGATCACTTCACCTAATAGGCTAGGGGATCACACCTCCTCAAATTAAGTAATCAAGAGGTATGTGGGATTGATACTTAAAAGGATATATTATACATCAGTTCTAAGGATTTAGTCTTTGAAAAGATTACATATGCATGAATAATGATGAAAAGTATTGTTTATGAATCAAGAATAAGCTTTTAAGTTTTGTTAATTATCATGTTATTGTTGACCATGAGAAGTTTCATATGGTTTCTTAGTGAAATGTTACTAGATGTCAAGCTGGAAAAATTTTTAGTGAACGATGAGCTCATAGTGGTTGCTAAGCATATTGGAAAACACATGGATTTTGAGTGAGCCAATAAATTCAATTGAAGCCAAGGTTACAACCGTGTAAGCACTTAGCATTAAATGTAGTGTTTGTTTGATCAGTTTATGTTAATTTCACATCATTAGAATTTGAAGTAGAGCACAAAGAGCTAGAGGTGATCTAGAGAAATTGATCTGAGCATTTGCAAGATATTTAAAAATTTGTTCAACACCATTCCAACATGATTCATAAGGTATTTATTGTGTGCTGAGCTATGCAATTTTAAATTTTGAAAACCCTAGTTTCATGTAATGGAATCTAGTTCTTCAACAGCCAAGTTTGTAGAGGGAAAATAAGTTTTAAATGTGCAATTGATAAGTAATGAAATAAAACAACCTACTTTTAGGGCCATCCTAGATATAGCTTACAAATAGGATCCCTCTAGTGCATTATCCATGATACCCCTGTAAGTTTTGATGATACAAGTGTTGATAATTGGCTAATGAGGATATGTAATTGTTGTCATTTATGGTATTACATGATGTACATGCTCACAAAAAACTTTGAAAATGTAGATAATTAGCTTTTTGTACTCAAAAAATTGTCTAAGTATGAATTTGGTATACAATAGTGTATTGTTTTGTTTATAACTTGTTGTTGATGTCATATTATGACTAGTGAAGTTAGATGGAGATTGTATACATATTTATGATGATGTGTATAACCTTGGAAGCTAGTATGGATTGTATAGATCAAAGATGATCACGTTTTAATGAAATAGGACATTGAAATTAAAGGAAAGGATTATTTTGTTTACAAAATAATTACTTGTCCAATTAGGGCTGATATCTTAGATGTTTCCTCTAAGTTGGAAAAGTGTATTATGATCTTAGCTAACCTAGTAACAATTTTTGTAAAGGCATGGTATTTATGTAAAGGACATCTTGTGAATTCAATATTTGTGATTGTGATATCTTGAAGAAGTTATGTTGAGCAATTTTATGTAAACTTTTTTTAAAGCGATATATCTAAATTTTTGTATAAGATATTTTTTGATCTAAGATTGAGCTAAAGATTAGAGATCAATTAAGGAAGAAGTTACAATACTTATATTCTAGAAGTTTGATTACTTATTTGGGTAGTGAGCTCTTCTTGTAATTGGAAGTGCATGGTTGGGCAATGGGCTCATCTTGCATCTATTGTACTACAACTTCTAAGAGGGTTGGAATCTCCTAATAGGGATTCAAAGTCTCCTAACAAGAACTCATTTTATTGAATTTTCTCATTGACTCCTAATAGGGTCCATCCTCTAACAAGGAAATTATACATCAGTATATTATCTAGTGGGTATCATCCCCAATGGGGTTTTCCCTTGGCTAGGGTTACCCTAGTTAACAAAATATGGCGTTATGAGTTATCTTTGTGCATGGTTACTATTACTATTCAACATTACTTTATTACTTTGTTATATATGGTTTAAAGTAATAAATAATATCTAGTTGGAAAATAAAGTTTTTAGATTATTGATTCACCTCCCCCCCGCTAGCAATCCATATTTCTAACAATTGGCATAAGAGCATAGTTACTCTGAAGAGGCTTAATAGCTTGAGTAAGATCTCTATGAATATGGAATAGTTGATGAAGAACCTTGAAGAGGCACTTGAACAAATTGATCTCTTTATTGAAGAAAGAGATAAGCTAAAAGATAGATATGAAGACTCCAAAGTATACATTGGACAACTAAAGGAAAAGACTAAACATCTCAAACCCAAGTTTGAATCTGAAACTAGTGATGATGGTTGTTCAAAGCTAAAGATAGAGTATACGATCTTGAAGCATGAATTGAAGATTATGAATCTAAAGTTGACTTTGAGGAATGATCCTAGCGAATTTGTAACTAATTTGAAAACTAAAAACAGAAATCTGAGAGCAAGTTTGGAAAACATGACATCTGAATTTGAAACATTGAAAGAAGATCATGAAGAACTTCATAAATACAATATTATTGTGAAAGGTGAATTAACTTTATGCAAGAAACTTGAGAAGATTTATTCTAGTAGAGAAAAAATTGATGATTCAATGCCAATATAGATACATACTTATGATAAGACAAGTCTTGGCTATCTATTTAGCATTTTGGAAAGAAAATTGAGATAAGATTAGATTTGAAAGAAAATGGAAAATATGATGATAAGATTGAATCTAGTCAATCTTCTGATAAACCTAAAGAAGTTGGACAAGAGAAGGAAGTTGATTTTTTTTATAAATCAAAAAAAGTGGAATCTCTTATGGAAATTAGGTATAAATTTAGAGTTGAGTATTTTTCATGTAATGAAATAGGTCATGTGAAAAGAGATTGTTCTTGAACAAGTCATTTAATCATGTTAAGGATGTTTTTTGTCATAATTTTCATGGTATGGGTTGTAAAGCAATTGATTGTGGGAAACCTAAGTATTATAATGATAGAAGGAATAGTTGAATGTCTAGAAATATGAATCGTGTAGATAGAAGATCTAATGAAAGAACATTGAGAGAAGGATGATCCAAGATCTTAGATATTTTGATCAAGGGTTTCCCTAGTCAACATATCTAGTGTAATCCTTTATGTCCATCTCTTTATGGTCGTTGTTCACTTTGGTTGAATGGTCAAGATTGTTTAAGAGGTTAAGTATTTTAAATTTTCATATAATTGATTCACCCCCCCTCTCAGTTATATTGGTGGACTATTGTTTCTAACAATTGGTATTAGAGCATCAGGTCCTTGAAGAAAAAGTTTAATGACTTTGGGAGATCCATGGCGAACATGTTCAAAAAGAAAAGTCTAAGATTTGATGGCACAAATTACAATAGTTGGAAGGATAAGGAGACTTATCTTTTGTGCATGGGTCTACAATATTGGCTTGTAACCAAGGCATCTAAAAACATTACAGAAGAAGACAATCTTGAAAGTTGTATCGAAGAACAAAGAGAAGTATTTTTGTGAAGCAATATTGTCAACTCTACCTAAAAGTGAGTATAGCTAGGTAAGGCAACTAAAAACATCTCATGAAATTTGGAAAACCTTAGAAGCTAATTATGAGGGCGATATACATGCAAAAAGAGTTAGATTACAAAAATTTTATTTTGCATTTCAAGATTCTAGAATGATGGAAGATGAATGTGTAAGAAGCTATATTGGTAGAATATCTAAGATTTTTGTAGGAATCACATCTCTTGGTGGAAAGAAGTTTGATGATGAAGTAATATGGAAGATCTTGAAAATTCTAACACCACCTTTCAAGACAATAACACAGATAATTTGGGTGATGATACCCTATACTACCAAATTCACCAAAGAAACATTGCTTGGGAGATTGGAAGTTGAAGAATTTGATCTAAAACAATCTAGAGAATTATCAAAAGTTAAGAAAATATTTAGTGCATTTAATATTAAACCTGGTCTAGCAAGGAACACAAAAGTGCAAGGAGACATTTCTAGCAGCAAGTCTATTGAGGAAAAGATTTAGGAAGGAGTGGCTCTTCTTGTGGAAAGATAAAAAGATGGTAAGAATATCTTTAAATGTTGGACATGTAATGAATATGGTCATTATGCATCTAAGTATTCTAAAAGAGAAAGAAAGTATATGGGAAGATTCAAATCTAGAAGACCTAGAAATTATTTATATGCTAATGAAGAAGAAGAAGAAGAAGAAGAAGAAGAAGAAGAAGAAGAAGAAGAATCTTATCAAAACAAAAGTGAAGATGAATTAGGATTCGTAGCTATAAAGGAGGATGATCTTAATAGAGAGATTAGAGAAGAAAGTGCATTGATTTCACAAGTTGAAAGGAAAGATTGGAACATTGATATTGGTTGTTCACATCACATGACTGGTGATACGAATAAATTTGTCAAATTTAGAAGTCATGATGGAGGAATTGTCAAAATAGGGAATAAAGTAGCTTGTCACATTATAGGAATTAGATCTATCTCACTTGATTCTAAAAAAAAATACTAATGATGTTTATTTTGTTGATGGTCTAAAACATAACTTGTTAAGTGTTGGAAACTTATGGACAAAGGTTACCAATTATAGTTTGGTAATGGCACATGCATCATCAAGGACAACAAAGGAAATTTTCTTGGTACTAGCACAAGAACTAGAGGTAATGTATTTTAGTTAAACACTACTGAAATAATACATTTAGTAGCTAAATTTGACAAAAATTGGTTATGGCACAAAAGATTTTGTTACATAAATTTTGATAACATTGTGAAAGCTAGTAATACACTTGTTGTGAGAGATTTACCTAAGATCACTAAGCCCACTTACATCATTTGCAAGGAATTTATCTTGGCTAAGTAGAAGAAACAAATTATTATTATTTTTTGGATAGAAACCCTTTTCTCATCAAATTCTATCAAATTATTGTTTATATCAAAAGTCTTCTCTATTTGTTCACAAGATAAATTGATAACTGAAATACACATGAGAGTAATATCTTTATCTCTCTCACTCCATTTTTGAACAATTGGCTTCAAAATTTCTTCAGCACTTTTTATTTCATCCCACATATTAAGGATCTCCACCAACTAGTCATAGAATGTTGACCAATCAATCTTATCTACTAAGTATAGGACTATTTTTCTGAGTTTTTCCTCATATTGATTATTCAGTTGAACCTACAAATTCCCATAACTTAGTCTTTTCTTCTTTAAGCTCTTCTATAGTATTAAATTCTAGCCTTTGTTAGGTATCAGGCAGTTCTACAATTGGTGTGGACTTGAATGGCTCAATAGGGGGGCAAGGGTATGTAACTTGAGGCCTACTTGTTTCTCCTACCTTCCTCTTTCCTAGTTGCTTATCCATCCAGGATATTTGATTCTCCAATAGCTATCTCCTATTTCCTCTTTCCTTATATGCTTTTAATACTTCTTCAAAATTTGCATTGAATTCTAAGAACTTACACTTTTCTTTTCCAACAACCAATGAGGTGAAATCCACCACTTCCTTAGTCATCTTGGTGACTTCCTCACTATCCACTTCATGAACTCTATATACTATAAGAGTACCAGTATGCTCAGCACTTGAGATCTCTTGTATTATGGTCTTGTCTTTCTTTTCAACAAACCAAATCACTAGAGCTTGGTGATCGTTACTAAATTTCACTCCTCTATGTTCTTGCAATATTTCTTCTTCAGTCTTATATTACACATCTTTTTCCTTTTTAATAGAATAAAAAATTATAGCATTAGCTATGTCCCATTCAGATAAAATCAAAACACCTGACTCTTTTACTAGTTGTCTTCCAGCTTTAGGGGTTAATTGAGAAAAATCCTCCAAAAATTTGGCTTTAAGCTCTTCCTCAATCTCAAAGTCCAACTTATTTGGTTGCTCTACTTTTATCAATTTTCATTTTGCCTCAAAAATGCCAATTTTTTTCCTCCATAAGAATTGTGCAAATGCCCTAGACTTTACAAAAGTTTCATCATCAATAAACTTTTGAGATGCTTGTGAAATTATAGGGTCAATCTCCCTATCTCTATAATCAGCAATAGTAAGGTCAAAAGATGGCATGGGAGGTACCTCAGGCACTCCCCCTTCAATATCAGTAGTAGTAACAATAATATCTCCCTCCCCTCTAATTTTCCTCAGTTGTTCTCTTAGAGATGCCTCATCGTCTACTTTGAGTGGGGTCTAGGATGGTGAATACTCTACTACTTGAGAGGAGGATCCTTGTAACAATTTTTGTTTCTTGGGAGCATTTACATAAGATGGGCTCTTTGACCTTGGCCTTTTGTAAGAGGGAATGTTCTATACACTCTAAACTACAATATATCCAACCCTTCTTTGTAATGTATATTGTCTTGGATTCACAATCATTCTGCTATTTATTCTCCTTTCCACCTCAACAGATGTATCTAGATATGCTTTTCCCAAGATATCCTTCTTATCATTCAATGTTTGCATTATTCTAAGAAAATTGTTCATCAGAACATCCATTTTGACTCCCCAATATTTCTTGTTTTTCAGGGGGGTCATACTTGGGGCTCAAAAGAATTGATGAAGTCTAGAACCTTGCTATAAACTACCCATTTTTATTTTCTAATTTCTTGTTCTTGTAATGACAATACATTTCTAATGACATCCTCTAGGAAGTACATAGTTTGTATATGAGCTTTAGCTTTACTCCTTTCCCTAAGGAGGTCATAGAATCTTTTTGGATCAATGTAGAGGGCATGTGATTGGGCCTTGATACTTATCAAAAAATATGTTCAGACTTCTCCATCCTTTCTTAACATAAACAAAATCAATTAATAATATCAAGTTTCCACAATCCATTGTTAATGATGATGTTGCTTCTGGATTCGATTGTGTAAGTTTTTTTATCATCAACGTTTCGGATCACACTCTATGATCCATCATCAGGATGAGAGAAGGAAGTAAAAAGTATGCAGACTAGCCAAGCCAAGCAGAATAAACAAAATCATGTACAACAATGACAACAAGGAAGAATGTGCATTTACCTTTTCCCAGTAGATCACTTTTTCAATCAATCTAATTTGACATAATAACTCTACAATTCATATCTTTAAGGGCAGTTGATATGGTAATACATGGGGCTTTCCGAAAAAACCATAAACTTTGAAAATAGTAGAAATAGGGTATGGGATGATATCTCCCCAATCATGACTGGCCAATAGCCTCTTGGCATGATGCTTGGGTATTATTAATTCTAAAAAAGGCTATGGGATTCTAGGAATGTCTCCTCTTGAAAGTAATCTAAACCTTGAATAAAAATACTTGTCAAATCTAATATAACTAGCATCTATGACTTCCCATGTCATGTCCACACTCCATAACTAAACTAAGAGTTTCTCTCCATCCCTCTATAATTCCAACTTCATTTCCTTGGAAAAAAGGTAACTCCTTTATATAGACATATGTACATCAATAGAGAATACCAGAAGAAAGGCTTATTTACCTTACCTTGAGCTATTCCAATTAGACCATTGTGAATTTCCTCAGCTAAGTAGGTGGAAAAATAAAGACTTGAGCTCATTCCAAACTACAGGGTTTGAGCTATGATGAGAACAATGTAGCCTTGAATATAAACTTTCTCATCCATTCCAAATATTTTGCAAAGAGTAAAATATATGGCCTAAGCACTAGGATTAAAATATTTCTTCATCATAGGCTCTAGGGTATTTGGTGCGACCAAAGGTAGTGACCCAATCTTGACAAAATGTTGTTGCAATGGTCCTCCCCTTAGGTATACCTTTTGTGCAACATACCTTACTTTGAATTCTTCCATATCAATTTTTCATGGACAACATGTTTGGGGTTGAGCTTGAACAACTCTCTAATTAACTTGGGTGAAACCCTAAAGAGGTTATTCTCTACATGGTTTTTTACAATTCTAGTAATTGGGTTGTATTTCTTGGCCATGTTAGTCAATAGATCACTATCAAAAAATACCCTAGGAACAACCAATTTGCCAATATCAAACTCCCACACATTGCTCATTAGGGTGTCCAAGTTACATTTTGCAAACAATTTTTTAAACAATTCCAACCTCCCCCACCCCCCACTCCATTTAAACTTGTGCATCTCTCATGTAATTGGCTTTGTCATAAAAACCCTGATTGACCCCTAGCCTAGGGTTTTTTGGAATAAAATCTCTACCCTTTGTTAATTCATTGATAGGGGAAGGCATTTGCTCAAGAAAATCATCATGAATATATCTTTTAAGGTAATCCAACAAACCAGAAAAATCCTTATGAGGACACATCTTCAATTCGACTTAGCACAATTATAATTTCTCAATATTTAAAAATTACATACCACTTACCTGTCGATTCCTACTTTCTTTTCTCTATGAATTGCTTAGTAAATCATTAAAAATCCTGTAGAATCTCATGCTCTAGCTCTGGAAACCCTTGCATTCTGAGAATTTTACAATTGTGCATCTCAGTAATGGTGAATTTTCAAGTTATACTATAGCATTCAGGTCACATGAAGTAGCCTTGAATGACATTAATGTCTCTAACAATTAATTTTCATGTCACACCTCAAGTTTAAATTTCCTCTGTCGATCACATAGCATCGGATGTGCTTATTTGAAAATAGAAAAGCTACTTTTTAAAATTTGAAAACCTTGCCACGCATCAAGCAAGCACTTCCCCACTTTACTTAAAACTTGAGCACTTTGATAATGCAGTAAAGTGTCGACTGTCGATCTTTCAAAGATCAATGATCACAAAAAATAATTATAACTTTGCAAATAAAACCTTTGAAATGTGGTCCCATGGGCACACTCATTTCTAACCTAGCAAACACTTGTATTATCTAGCCAATTACTTCATTCTGTCTCATTACCTTTTTCACCCTGGCATGATTTTGACTAATTTCTTAGCAACATGTCCCACCATGCCACATGGCATGCAGACACTTCCCTTCTTTGTTTAAAATTTGATCATCTTGGTAATGTGGGCAATTGCCATCCGTTGATCTATCCAAGATCAACGATGTAATAGAATCATCCCTTTAATGTTGAGTCAGCCACACTGACCAATAAATGCATTATGATTGTGTCAACATGTTTGAAAATTCTATGAATAGTACAAACTACTTTCTTTTCTTTTCAAAGAATGCATCCATGACATCATCATATGCTAGATGTCATCAAGGCACTTGCCTACTTTAGTTAAAATCCTTTCACTTTCAGATTGCAGACATGTGCTACCCTTGATTTTATCAAGATCAACAATGTACAATCTGTGTCCTTTGATTTGTGTAAAGCATCCCTCATGACATCATTAGTGATAGGTATCACCAAGGTTCTTCCACACTTTGATTAATAACCTTGCATATCCATAAAATAGTAAAGTGTCCATCATTGATCTTTTAAAGATCAATGGCTTAATCAACATGGTAGCAAAAAAAATTCCAATGCATGGGCTAACCAATGGTACTAATGGGAAACGGAACATGCACTGACAATCCTATAAAAGTCCTCAAAAGTACTAACAAGTTCCAAAAATCTATGGTCTATGCAGTGTAGTCATAACCCATGTCACTAATTGCTATGTGTCTCAAAGGTGCTTGCCAACTTTGCTTAAACTTTGAACAGATCTATCTTGTGGGTATACGCCTATCAGTTGATCACAACAAAACACCATAGCTAAGATGTTATAGAAAAAGGTATAAAGAAAGCTAACCATGGTTAGGGCATGTTTAACAAAAAGTTTTAATTCACAAAAAGAAATAAAATGGCCTTGGAGAAAATAAGACTTAGGAAATGTGTGTCTTGTGCAATTTTGTTTGAAAAATATATTTAATCACTTTTAAAACCTAAGGCACACAAATAAGGGTTTATGAATTTTTTTAGGAAATTTTATCTAGGGTTTTAAAAAACTTATAAATTTTGAAACATAACCCTAGGGTACTCTGGTAATACTAATGATGTTTATTTTGTTGATGGTCTAAAGCATAACTTGTTAGGTGTTGGTCAACTTATGGACAAAGGTTACCAATTATAGTTCGGTAAGGACACATGCATCATCAAGGATAGGAAAGGAAAATTTCTTGGTATTGGCACAAGAACCAAAGGTAATATATTTCAGTTAAACACCACTAAAATAACATGTTTAGTAGCTAAAGGTGACAATAGTTGGTTATGACACAGAAGATTTTGTCACATAGACTTTGATAATATTGTGAAAGCTGGTAATACACTTGTTGTGAGAGGTTTACCTAAGATCACTAAGCCCACTAACATTATTTGTAAGGAATGTGTCTTGGCTAAGCAGAAGAAAGTTAAAAGGGTCACTACTTATACAAAACTCGATCTTGGATTACAAAATACCTTATACAAAAAGTTAAGCTCAATCCAAGATTTAATGAAAAGTTAAGCTCAATCTTGGATCACAAAATATCTTATACAAAACTTTACAAATATCACTTTCACAAAAGTTTTCATACAATTTCTCAACATAACTTCTTCAAGATAACACAATCACACTATTAAATTCACAAGATGTCCTTTCCATAAATACCATGCCTTTGCACAAATTTTTGCTAGGTCAGCTAAGACCATAATATACTTTTCCAACTTAGAGTAAACATCTAGGATGTCAGCCCTAAGTGGACAAGTAATTATTTTGTAAACAAAATAATCCTTTCCTTCAATTTCACTATCTTGTTTCATTGAAACAAAAGTATCTTTTATCCATATAATCCGTACTAGCTTCCAAGGTTATACACATCATCATTAATATGTATACAATCTCCATCTAACTTCACTAGTCATAATATGACATTAGCAACAAGCTATAAACAAAGCAATACATTATTGTATACCAAATTCATACTTAGACAATTTTTTGAGTACCAAAAGCTATGTATCTTTATTTTTGAGGTTTTTTGTGAGCATGTACATCATGTGTTACCATAAATGTCAATAATTTCATATCCTTATTAGCTAATTGCCAACACTTGTATCATCAAAACTTGCAGGGGTATCATGGATAATGCACCAGAGGGATCCTATTTGTAAGCTATATCTAGCATGGCCCTAAAAGTAGGTTGTTTTATTTCATTACTTATCAATTACACATTTAAAAAAACATTTCCCTCTAAAACCTTGGTTGTTGAAGGACTAGATTCCATTACATGAAACTAACGTTTGCAAAATTTAAAATTGTGTAGCTCTCCACACGATAAATACCTAATGAATCTTGTTGTAATGGTGTTGAACAAACTTTTAAACCTCTTGCAAATACTTAGATCAATTCCCCCATATCATCTTTAGCTCTTTGTGCTCTACTTCAAATTCTAATGATGTCAAATGAACATAAATCGATCAAATAGCCCTTAAAACACTACATTTGATGTTAAGTGCTTACACAGTTGTAAACTTGGCTTCAATTAAATTTATTGGCTCACTCAACATCCATGTGTTTTTCCATATATGCTCATCAACCACTATGAGCTCATCCTTCACTAAAAATTTTGGTAGCTCGACATCCACTAACATTTCACTGAGCAACCTTATGAAACTTCTCATGCTCAGCAATAACATGAAAATTGACAAAAATTAAAAACTTATTCTTGATTCATGCCTTCTCTTTTTGGACACCTTGTAGCAATGTGACAAACTTCTTTACAAGAAAAATAAATCAAAGAAATTTTGTGTTTGTACTTTTCTTTGCCCTTGGGAAATCTTCTTGCATGTAATGCTTCAATCACTTCAGAATCTTCATCAGAACTATCTTCATATTCACTATTAGATTACCTTTTAGATTTTTCATCTTTCTTCTTCAGTGATAGCTTGGCTTGAAATGCAAACTCAAGGTTGCTAGAGTTAGGAACATAGTTATCATAGTTATCTAACTCAAATATTGTCAACCTTCCCACTAGTGCATCCAATGTTATATCATTCTTAGGATTACATCTCATCTCTTGAATTGTTGAAACTCTAACTCCATGTATAGGAAGAAGTGTTCTGAGAACATTTCTTACTAATATTTCATTTTCTATCTTTCCTTCTAGGGCTCTGATTACACACATACTGGCTTTGAATCTTTCATTGTATTTTGAAATGTTCTCATCTCGTCTCATCTTGATTTGATCAAATTTACCTCTAAGACTTTCTACCTTAGCTCTTCTCCATAGATGGCTTTCAACCTTATCCATATCTCATAAGTAGTACCACAGTCTTTAACTTCATCAAATTCAACATACTTGAGAGTTGAGGCAATATCGATCATCATAATGTTATGATTCTTCTTTTCTATAATTTCTTCAATAGTCATAGTTCTAGTAGGTTCCACATACTTGGTATCTAGGTACTTTAGGCCTAACTCTCTAATGGTTTCTAGATGCAATCTCATGAGTTCCTACAATACCTTGAAGTTATCTATGTTCAGCTTAGGAATCTCCCTTTTGTAAGACATCTTTATCTCTAGCTTAGGTCCTTGAAACCTTCTTTATAAGTACCAAAAGCTCTGATACCAATTGTTGGAAATATAGGAGGAGTAACTTTGAGGGGAGGGTTAAATTAGTTACCACACAAATAAATCCCAGATCCCTTAGATATCAATACAAATCAAAATCAAAATATTGTTCTAACTTGATTAGCACTGAATACATGCATTGTTACTTGGTTAACATTGAACATAAAAATCTTATGATATTAAATGTGATTAACCTTAATTAACTTAGTTGAAAAAACATAAAGAAAATAACATGAACACATGTGACACCAAGATTAAATGTTGAAACCCAACTTGGGAAAAACCACCAATTGCAACTAGTTACTATTTTTCACTCTTCTAAAGTGAGTCCTATTAAGAGCCAACCCTATTAAAGGTTACAAAACACACTGTTAGGTGTGACCCTATTAAAGGATTTAAATTACCCTATTAGAAGTGGCCTTGTTATTTGATTTGGAAAATAGCTATTAAGCTAACTCTCTTAAGATATTTGTTAGACTGCTACAATTATTAGAGAGCAACAATGATACAACCTAATTGCTGATGCAACTATATTGCTGATTTCAGATCTCTATTCTAACTTGAATACTTGATCCTCCTTGATTAGATAAAACTTTTCAGCTCAATCAACTCAAGATACTTTGATATCCTTCCAATTTTCTTTTTTGATTTATCTTCTTAATCCCATGCTTCTCTCATTCAATCCCACAACTTGACCTTATACTTATATCATTTACCTTGTCAATTCAGCTTGGATACACTTTCAAATATTCAATATTCATTTCTTAAGTCATCTAGACTTAACAAATAAATTCATCAAACTAAATCTACCGACTTAAGAAAATCCTTCATTAGCCAACTCAACTAGGTCAACACTAACTCAGAAAAGACTTTCTTCATACTTCCTTTGGTAACCAAGTGGACTTGGTTAACACTAGATATACAACTAAATTCCTTTTGGTAACTAAGTGAGATCAGTTAACATTGGTTTCATGCTAACTTCTCTTTGGTACCCAATTGAACTCAGTACACACTATCTTCTTGCAAACTTCCTGTAGTGCCCAAGTAAACTCAATAGACACTATTTGGTAAAGCCTTGACATTTTGTGTAACATCAAAGACAATATACAATTGAACAATTTTTTTCAACATATTCCACTAGGATATTTTTATAGATACCTTCAGAATATAGTATTTAGATTGAAGAAGGTCTTAGGTTCAGATGGGACTATGGATGCTTCTAGAGGACTCTACATCATGAAATTGAATATTCAAGAACCACACACCAACATATGGTATGAATTCATCACCTACATAGAAAATTGGATTCATGATGATATTTTCTTAGCTTAGGGATGAAAACTAGAGAATTTCAAATTTTATCATGATTTTTTGTTGATGCATTTGATTCTATACAAAAATGTGGGATACATTGATCAAAGCTTCATTGAAATTATAGAATAATTTGGAGAGAATGTACTTGTACAATGATGGACTAGGGTATGGCAAAGATTCTACCCTTATTCAAATACTATTTCATTTTACAAAAATTTCATTTATCTTCTATTAAATATGTTGGGGACTATAGTAGAAAGGATTCCTAGAAATGTTAAGAATTTGATTAAGCCCTCTAGATGATTTGATGAAGGAAATTAATTGGGACATGATTGGGGAAGTTTTTTTCTATTTGAAAGTTACACAATTATTAGGGGTTTTGGGTGCCCTCAACCACCACATGTCCTCCCTAAGTTTGTTTTAGAAAGGTTAGGAATTATTGAATTCTTCTGGTAGTTGATATCAAAAAATAGGGAGTATTTGGGCTGAAATTTTAGAAAGGTGGCATTCTTGTGTAGATTTTCTAAGTGTGGAGATTTTGAAATTGGTAAGAATGCAACTGAAAAAATTGACACATTTCTTAGAAATTATAAATTTCCAATGCTCTTGTAGGAACATATGATCCTTTTGATATTTTTATGAATTCTTTGAGGAAAATGAGAGGATATAACCTTCCATTAAGAAAAAAATATTGGAAAGAGGATTCCATTGTAGATTATTTGGATGATAATGTATGTAGAGATATGACAGTAAAACAAAGAGATATAATGGGTTTTTAAGAAGAAATGAAGAGAATAGACACATCCTTTGAGGGATTCTATCATGATGAAGGGTACTAGCCTAGATTTGATAAATACATTGTAAATTATTATAAAATTATAGCCCAAGTACTTGATGAAATAAAGAATGGAGTAAACCTTGAATCTCATGAACTTGACATTGTAATAGAAGTAGACCATTTCTAGCCAAGAAATTTTGCTATTAAAAATAAACAAAGTGCCCAAAGGATTGGTGGTTTTAGGGAGCATCTTTGACAATTATGATAGAGTTCATTTAGAAGTCAAAGAAAAAAACCACAACAACTTGAAAAAGTGAACCTTGGAATAGTTGAATCACCTAAGAAGGCATACATAGGTAAAACTCTATCACATCCAATTAGAAAATCTTTCATTGATTTGCTAATAAGATTTAGGTATTTTTTTGCATGGTCATATGATGACCTTAAAGCTTATAGGGAAGAGCTTTTTCAGTACGTAATACCACTAAGAGAGAATGTCAAGCCTTTTAGACAACAGTAAACATATGTTAACCCACATTGGCCTCCAAGATGTAAGAAGAGCTTATGAAGCTAAGAGATGGGGGAATTGTTAAGCTCATCAAACATTCTTTGTGGGTGTCCAGCCTAGTGCCAGTTGGAAAGAAAAATGGTGACATTAGGTTGTGTGTTGATTTTAGGAATCTGAGTATTGCTTCTCTAAAAGATAACTATGGCTTTCCAAACATGGAGGCCATGTTGCAGCAAGTAACTGCTTCTAAATTAATGTCCATGATGGATGGTTTTATGGATATAACCAAGTTTCTATTGATGAAAAGGAGTGGTTCGAGACAACCTTCACAATTCCTTGGGGGACATATGTGTATGTTTGGATGCCTTTTGGTACGATTAATGTTGCATTTAAGGAATACATTGATAATTTTATGGTGGTTTATCAGGATTATTTGATAACTTATTCAAAAAGGGTTGAGGACCATTGTAGACATCTAGAGAATATTTTTGTGAAATCCTTGGAGTATGGAGTTTCATTAAATCCAAAGACATGCTCTTTTGGAGTAATGGAAGGAAAATTTCTTGGTCATATGCTATCCAAATCTAGAGTGAAGATTGATCTTGAAAGGGTGGCAGAAATAGATAAGGTCCCTAAACCCAAGAAAGTTAAAGGTACTCAATCCTTCTTTGGCCAAGTCAATTTCTTGAGAAGATTTGTGACAAATCTTGTTGAGATCAGCAAACCTATTTCCAAAATGCTCAAGAAAGGAGCAAAAATTAATTGGGAAGGTGAATCATTTGTTGCTTTCCAAAAAATCAAAGATTCTATAAAAAAATGTGCCAGTGCTAAGGACACTAGATTATGCAAAGCCAATGCATATATTTTATTTTGCCACTTTCCATACCATAGCAGCAGTTTCACTTCAAAAGAATGAAGAGGAATATGAAAAACCTATTGTATTTTTTAGTAACTCACTTCAACCTACAAAATTAAAATGTGAGATTGATGAGAAGAAAACATATGCCCTTTTCAAAGATGTGAAATCTTTCAAATGTTGTCTAGTTGGTGTCATTGTAATTGTATTTGTGCCTAGTGCAGCAGTCAAAGATATGTTTTCTCAATAGAAGGTATATGGTAGAAGATGCATATGGATAAATAGGATCCAATAATTTGACATAGATATTCATATTACCAAGTTGGTAAGAGGATAAGGACTTGCTAAGTTGATGGCAAAAGCTAATCTTGAAGTAAACAAAATAAACTAGCTTAATGGTGATTGTAGAAATAAATTATATCACATGGATATTTTTGATAGGTATAAGGAAATTATACTTTATTTGCAATAAATGAAAGCTCCACTAGAGTTGAATGATAATTAGAGAAGAAATTTCAAATGGTAGGCTATCAAATATGTTATTTTAAGTGGGCAACTATGGTGGAGTATGGAAGGTGTGTTACTCAAATGTGTTGATGAGAAATATTTTGCAACAATCCTAAATGAGATGGAGGAATTTGTGGAGGCCATTACATGGTTAAGACTACATCTCACAAGGTGATCAAAGAAAGACTTTAGTGGCCCACTCTTTTTAAGGATGCACAGAAACTTGTGAAAAAATGTGATGCTTGTTAATGATTCAATATATGGTAAGCTAAAATCCTTTGTTAATTTACCATTAAAACCAATAGAAGTGCAAGCACCATTCTAGCAATGGGGAATAGATTTTATAGCTGAAATTACAAATAAGTCAAGTGGTAGACATGCTTGGATTCTGGTAGCTACTGACTATTGTTGTCAAAAAAAATTGCACCCTTGTCCAAAGTTTTTACCTAAGGACAACCTTGTGAAACATGGAAAGAACCTCCAAACTATGAGACTTGAATTATGTGGTTGAGTCTTCAAAGAAGGAAAACTTCCTTTACTATCGGGATGCACCTATCTAATCTTCAAGAGAAAAAGGGAGGAATGCATATAAGCAAAATTACCTAACCTAATTTAGAGGGTGATGCACCAAAATAGTATGTAGGTCTACTATGTTTCCAATGAATGCACTAAAAACTTAATATATTTTTCATAATATACCATTATCTACAACTTTTCAATTTCTATATCATAACACGCCAAAGATAACACAATCAGAGAAGGAATACAATGGTTTCACTTGATCTAATTAGTCACCAAGTATGAACATGATTATATGATATTTTGATTGTCAAGCATATTTAGCAAGTGAGGCCATAGGGTTATACATACACTTGGTTGACAAAGAATAGATACAACAGAGAAAGTCTCTATTGAGCATAGGCAAAATTATAGAAGACCTCCAAAACTTTGAAAAGAGAGAACTCTTTGAGAATTAGAAAAAAGAGCCCCCTCAGAAAACAATAAAACCTACTTTTATAGTTCAAGCATAATTCCCACTTGCTTCACAATTCCATTCATAAATTTAATATTGTCAGAGGATGATTGGATGAAATTTGGGTAATATTTGGGATCTTATACACCTTTTAGAGTCATGGAAATCATCAGCCCTAACTTGAAGAAACTTGATTTTGACATGAAATGATGCCCTTTATTGAAAATCCCCCTCAAAATAGATAACTAGGAGGTAGGAAGCATGTCTTTCACATCTTTTTAGCATGATCATAACTCTAGAATGGTTGGAATTGATCATGGAGATTAGATCACGCAATAATGTCATTACTCCCTCCCCATTGGCTCAAAAAATCAGCCAAAATTAGTAGGTCAACTGAGTCATACAACCAAGATAGCCACGTATACCAATGGTTTATATCTTTCTTCCACCTTATGGGATCTTTTAGTGTTGACCATCATGATCTTATGATCACCAATAATGGCATAGCATCTAGCAAGTATCCTTTTTGGTTCATGATCTTATAATCCCCTTTGGTACTACAAACCTATGATACATATGAATATCATAACATTGAAAACTCCCACAACTATATTTAGGACCTCACATCAGATCATAAGATCATAGCATAGAAATTTAGTTGTGGCATTGTAGCTTTGGTTGTTCACCCTTGTGATCCTATGATGAATAGGAACTAAAGAAATGGGCCCACATGGATACATGGCAGAACATCGCTATGTTTCCATAACTAAGGGTCAATCATTTTTTCATAGCAACATAATGAGAGTTTTTGATCTTCCTCCATATGATGGCCAAGAACATGCAACCAACTTACTGACCATGCTAGAATCCAAACCAATGAGGACTCATTCATACACCAGCCTGTCTGACCAATGTTTGATATTACAACCCACTAAGGAAATGATGTCACTAGATACACATATCAAAAAATTTCTATGTCACCTCCCATAAGATTCTTGTAACTTTATAAGGTAACAAGGCGATGACTATAGATGTTAGGAAGATCTAACAAAAAGTAAAATGCATTGAAGAAATTGGACCACACCTTGCACAGTCATCACCTCAACCAATGAGAAACCAACAAACTACTGACATGATCTAACAAGAAAGGGGGGTCCACCAAAATCCATGTGTTGAGCTATCATTATGTCGCATAAAATAATTCTCTTGTATCTTTGGACAATGACATAGCAATGACCATAGATCGCAAAAAGATCTAACAATGGGGAAGATGCAGGCCCGTGGAAATATTAAAGTGCATAGTCACTTAGGAATTAAAATATAACCTAAGGTTTTAGCATAAAGTATTTTTATGCCCTATTTTATTTGAATTTTCAAATATGTGGTCGTGACTATATTTGAATTCAAATATGGCAATTTTGGTGGGAAGGCAAAAATGACCAACAAATCTTGTGACTCAGGGAGGAAGCAAACCAACTATGCATAGGCCAATACCCTATGCATCCATTGGGTAGAAGAGTTAGAGAAGTCATGAATATTTTCCCAAAAAAACCCTAAAATCATAGAAAACATACCCAAAAACCTCAAAACTACCTCTTTGCAACTGAAACTAGGAACCAAAATCCTATGCAAAAAACACATGCTTGTGCACTTCTTGGAAACCAAGAAACCAAAGGAAGGAAACTAACCTAACTATATACATGAAATACTCATGTTTTATTAGAAGTAGGACTTAAGATATATTCTATTAACTGGAATAGGTAGAATTTCACCATTAGGCCTTCTTAATTGGAAATCATTGGCCTGCTTACAACTAATTACCACATAGGGACCACTCCATAGTGCATCAAATTTTGAGTACCTCCCTAGTTTTTCCCTATCTAAATCCCATTTGAGCACAAGGTCACCCTCTCTAAAAAAATTGACCTTAGTCCTTATCAAAGCTCTTTTTCATCTATTGTTGATGTGCTTCTAGAGTCAGCATGGCTTATTACCTTGTTTCCTCTAACTTAATCAATCTTGCAAATCTAATTGCTATGGGATCATATTCCATTAACTCCAATTGATGAGCTAGTTCTAGAGATGGGAATTCTAATGAAATTAGAAGCCTTGTTTTCCTACCATATACTAACATAAAGGGTAAATTTCCAATTTTGACTCTTAGGTGTTATTCTATCAGCCCATAGTGTTGTCTTCAACTTTTAATGACAACACCTCTAGTTATCCTCTATAGTCCTTTTCATAATCTTTAGTAGTTTTTTCTTAGATGACTTAGCCAATACATTTCCCTAAGGATAGTAGTTTGAGGATGTACTCAAGTAGATATTATGATCAATTGCCCATGCACAAATTTGAGCTTCTACAAAATATTTTGCATTATCTAAAATAATGGTTGGAGGGGCATGAAACCTAGTCACAATTCCATCAAGGAACTCAACAACTAAAGATTCTATAGCATCCTTCAATACAACTACCTCTATCCATCTAGTGAAGTAATTTGTAGCTTCTAGGATCCATTTATGACTAAAGCTAGAAGGAGAATTTATGGGGCCTATGAAGTCTAATCCCCGAGTAAAAGGTTGCTCTACCTGAATGGGATGGAGTGGAAGAGCTAAAAGACTTTTCTTTCCTAAAAATAAAGTACATTTTTCACACTTCCTCACATAGTTATGACAATCATGGAACAAGGATAGCTAGTAGTAACCAGCCCTCAAAATCTTCATTGTAGTTGTTCTTGTTGAAAAGTGGCCACCATCAGGACTGTCATGAAGCTCTTTGATGATCCTTTTAGCTTGGTCTATATCAATGCATCTCAATAGGGATCCATTGAAATCCCTCCTAAAAAGGATACCATCAACTATGGAATAAAGAATTAACTACAACCTATACCATCTCCTTTTAGTTCTATCTAGTCCTTGAGGATATCCATTTCCTGACAAGAAGTTCATCATTTCATTCATCTAATTCCTTGGATTATCATTTCTT
Organism: Cupressus sempervirens; assembly: GCA_028749045.1. Lineage (NCBI taxonomy): Eukaryota > Viridiplantae > Streptophyta > Pinopsida > Cupressales > Cupressaceae > Cupressus > Cupressus sempervirens. The sequence continues at coordinate 734,362,850 of CM053793.1, forward strand.
CCTTCCTGTTGTTTTGTCACTACCATAGTGACTTCCTCATCTAACTCTTGAGATGAGATCATCTATTTTCACAATCCATTCCCTCTTACCAACTCAATAATCTAGATTTCAACATCATACTCTATTACCTTAGTGATCCAAAATGCTCTCTTCTCACTAATATCTTTTCTCAAAAGAAAGTCCTTCACACTGGCATGGGGTACTAACAAATGGATCATGTTATGAGAAAAAAAGGTGTTTGAATTTATTTAAAGCTCATATGACTACAAGGGCTTGCTTCTCCACATAACTATATTTGTATTCATATTCCTTATGCCCCTCACTAAAGAAGGTAATTCATTCTTATCATTTTTTTGAGCCAAGATAGCAAATTTACTTGATTCACCACTTGACGTAGGGAGGGATAAAGAACAAGGGCCACAAGCACACCCAACTATCAAAACCACCATGCAAGAGTTAAATTAATGGAAACTCAACTCAAAGAACATCAACCAAAGGAGGGAGAAGAGAAAAAACTTTTATTGATTTATCAAATAATTAGCATACATGCCCAGCTGTAAGGTCTTCTGGGTTACAGCTAGATACAAAATACATTCAAAACCATGATCCAACTTCAAATTTAGATTTCCAAACTCATATGCTTCCAACTTTTACATCCTCTAATTTCTTCCCTAAAACTCAATCCTAGACCTCCTTAAATACTTGTGCAACCTTAGGTTAGACTATCACAAAATTAAACCTTACATTAAATGCATACATAGCCACAAGTCAGCTCTAATCAAATATAAACTACCAATATCATAATTAAATACATGCAAGGTTGGCCCAAACTAGAACCAAATATAGATAACTCATAAAAGAAGGACCAAGACAAATATTGGCACTCTATACCAATAGGAACACTCAGAACCAATAGTAACACTCAACACCAATAGATTCACTTGGCACATGAAGGAGCACTTGGTCGACACTAGATTGCTATAGTATCATGGCATCCATTAGAGCTACAATAACTTGGCATCCATTAGAGCTACAGTAACTTGGCATCCATTAGAGCTATAGTAAATCAACATCCACCAAAGCTATAGTAACTTGGCATCCACTAAACATTATGACAACAACAAAAGATTGGAAACCACTAGCACTCATGACTAACATGTAGAATGAACAAATATGAGCAGGATAACAAGGCAATCAAGGATGCTCCTACATCACTACCTAAGGTATAAAGAATGAAATCCCTATCAAAATGTACATTGATGGGAGTAGGGGTTGAGGCTATGGCTACTTTGATCTCTTCAAAACTCACCTTCCCTTCCTTGGTCCAGGTGTAGGTTAAATTGTTTTTTAACATGGTTGTCAAGGTTTTGGCCATAGCAGGGAGGTTTGGAGTGAATCTTCTAAAAAAATTAATCCTACCAAGGAAACTTTGCAACCCTTTCTCATAAGTAGGAAGTGGGAGAGCAAGAATTACTTCTACCCTTTCTGGATCTATCCTTAATCTATTACTTGATACAATACACCCTAGGATCTTTCCCTACTTAGTAGCAAACACACACTTCTTGGGACTCAGGGAGACACCATATTCTTTGCATCTAAGAAATACCTACCTCAATTAATCAAAGTGATCTGTTGCATGTTTGGAGAAGACAATTATATCATCAAGATATACTAACATGAAATTCTCCATTACACCCTTGAAATCCATCTCCATTGCCTTTTGAAATGTGGCACCTACATTAGTTATTCCAAATGGCATTTATAATAGGCATAGGTACCCCATTTAGTGGTAAAGGTTTTTTTTATGTCAGTCTGATTCCTAGACAAGTACTTGATTATAGCTTTAAAAACCATCCAAGAAAGAAAATATTTATGATCCACTAACCTTGGATAGAATTTGTTCCATAGAAGAAAGAGGGTGATGGTCTTTAAGAGAGGCCCTATTAAGGTCTCTAAAGTCTACAAATAGTCCTATCTCTCCATTTTTCTTCCTAAAAGGAAAACAATTAGCTACCCATGAGGAATGTTTCATATGAAAAAATGATATTAGCCTCTATGAGTCTTGATAACTCCTTTTTCATTAATGGCTCAATCCTAGGATTAACTAGCCTCTATTTTTGTCTAATGGGCTTGGCATCTTGGTTCAAATCTATAGTATGCTAAAATAATCTTGGGTCAAAACCCTTTAAGTATTCATATGTCCATGCAAGGACATCATTAAATTCTGGACATAGCTTAATGAAAACTTCCTATTTAGCTTCAATACATACCTTTCCTAAATTGAGAGTCTTTCCATCAGCAACAGTGATGGGTGTGTAGTCATCTTTACCTATAGTTAGATTTGAAGCCTTGTTCCTTACTTGACCATTAGAATTCAAAATCCCCCACAAGGTAATGAGACCCTTAGGTAATTTATTAGAATTCAAATTTATAATCTAGTCCTCATATTAACTTTGGAGTTTGGATTGATTTTTTGCAAATAATTTTGCATCATTTTGCAAAAAAAATATAATTTTTACATCAGAATCAAGCACCTTCCAATTTGTGCAATTTGTAGGGACAAAAAGTCTTACAATAATCCTGATTTGTTGCTCTTTCTCATCAACAACATGCTCTGGTATGTCATAGCGGACACCAATGGCTACAAGCTTGTTAGCATATTTATTCTTGTTCCTTGGAACACTTTGAATATTGAATTCCTAAAAAAATTCAAGCAGATCCCATACTCTATGTTTATATGACTTAAGGAGATTGTTCTTAATGATTCTCTAGTTCTTAACTTGATTTAGAATTAGCTCATTATCTCCATACACCTTTAAGAGTTTAATACCTCTCTTTTGTGCCAATTAGAGACCTTGGATTAGGGCTCCATATTCTGCTACATTATTTGTGCAACTAAATTGGAGCCCTATAAGAAAATTAATACTTCTCCAATTCAAGACAGATCACCATAACACTAGACTCTGAACCTTTTTTCTTTCTTGAACCATCAGAAAACAACTTCCACAATCTATTTGTATCCTCATTTGTTTTCATGAGATTGGGGATAGAAACCCTTTCCTCAAATATACAATAGATTCCAAGAACTATCTCTTTAGCTTCTTGTATTGGATCAAACTAATAGGTAGTGACATGTTCATCCAAAAGAAAATTAGGGGCCTCTACCAATGAAGTAGCAGGCTCATGGAATGTGTATACTTCTTCCTCCTCCCTAATCATACAATTCATGCTTATAGGTCTTGGAGTATAAGTCTCTATGTGGTTAAGGGCTAAAGGATCTATCCTTAGGGAAGCTCTTGCTCCATATCTTGTCCTAAAGAAAATACATGACCTATCTTTTGCAATATGACCCCCTATCTATGCATTGAAGTCTCTAGAATGATAGACAGCAAAATAAGGTTCTACTTCTACTATTGATATATCTTGGGTTACTTTCCAACCAGGACAAGCATGTAATACCATCTTCAAATTTTTTAGGACCCTTATAGTCTTGACAGAGCTACCATCCAATTGAAAGACATCCCTGATCATGGGTTCATAATTGATACCAAGGAGATCAGCCACACTCTTGGGCACTAAAAAACTACTAGCCCCTAAATCTATCGTACAATTGTGGACTAGTTTATCTTACTTATTTGGGGAGGGCTAATTTTCTTACTTATTTTTCCTCCCTTTATTGGCTACACCAAGCTTGTTGCATTCTCTTCTCTAGGTAGTTAATCCTTGGCCTCTATGTTCTCTAACTCCTTCTACAACAATTCTGTTTGTAATGGTATAGTGGCAACAACATTCCACATGGAGATATTTATGTTAGTCCTTTTCATTTTATCCACTACATTAAAAGGAGTGTCGACTACCTTGGTTGAAGCTTTGGGGATTGTATGGGTAGGTGGCTAAGGTTGAGTAACTTGAGGTTCAACAAGGTCTTTGTTACTTTTGTTTTTCTTGTGTTGAGGAGTATCATTGGATTAGACATTCATTATAGGCACCTAAGGAACAATATTTGAAGTTGAAGATTGATTAGGTGATAGGGGCATAACATCTTCAACAGCTCTAATTTTGCTTCTAGTATTATGAGCTATAGCATCATAACTAGCATGGCAATGTTCCTCTACTTGATGGTTCATAAAAGAACAATCATTTTGCCACTATAGATATGAAACATTAGTAGGCTAACTAACACTATATGGTTTCCCCCCTTAGGTAGTTAATGCCAAATAAGATTATACCTTTTGACACATGCACTGGGCATAAGAATAGTTGCAAGAAGGGTAGAAATCTTTCTCTTGAGAAAATTATTTTGGGGAACCAAGGTTCTATCCTAATTTGTATTGGCAGCAAAAGCATGACCATTAGATATATTTTGATTATAGGGGACATAATTTGAATTTTGATTTGGAGGCCTACTATTTTTAGGGGCTTGATACTACAATTGAGGAGCCTTATTCACTTGAGCTTGTTGTCTCTCCAAAGTGACCACTTTATTGCTCACTTTTTGAATCTCAAAGAAACTATCCTCCAATTTCTTATCAACTTTCTTCCAATATCTTGCATTAATGCCTTCAACTCTCCTAGCTCACTAGATAATGTGGAAGCTTGAGGAGCTAGCAAAAGAGATTGTGATGTGGAGGATGTGGGAATAGGGACTATCACTAACCAATGATTTGGCATATTAGGGAAGAAAGGAATAGGAGGCCTTGGGGTTAGCTTGCCTCCCTGGATCAAAATATTCTTTTCCATTATGGATATCTCATAAGCACTTGATAGAGTATCCTCTCCCATAGTTTGGATTATAGTGGCAATATCACTGTCTAGGGCTCTTAGATAATGCAAGAAGGCATTATTAGGGGTAGGTTTCACTAAGGTCGATATTCTATCCTATGTTTTTTGGAACCTATAATTGAAGTCAATCATGTATTGATGGGGGGCTCTTTTTATAGTGGTTAACTTCTCTAATGGTGACAAGAAACCACTTTTATCTTCAAAGTGCTTGCATAGGGCTGCTCCTAACCCATCCCAATTTTTTATAGAGTTATGAGGCAATCTTCTATACCATTGAAGTGATTTCCCTTTTAAAGATGAAGCTAGAAACCTGATTGCAACATCATCCTCATATACACCATGAATATTACAAATACTCGTGACTTCTTGAATATATTCTATAGGGGAGATGGAGGTTTCACCAATGAAAGCTAATATACTTTTAAGAGTTGATATTGGTATGTCATGTCTTTGAGCTAGAAATAGGGGACTTCACCATTAAAGGTGGCAAAAGTATGAGCTCTAGACATATAAGCAAGTGATCTATTAATATGAGCAAATGGTATCCTTGGTTAACATCTAAAAATAGGAGTAGAAATTGATCTTGCAGGGGTATGGATATCTTTTGTACTCCTAACTGGTGATAGAGACAATCTAGTCTTTCTTTTTCTAGGATTTGAAAATGCAAGCTCTTGGTATTGGAAATTACCCCTAGAAGATGCCCTTGTCTCAAATTTGGGCATGAATCACAACATCCTTGGTCTGAAAGTAGATATGAAGGGTGTAGAGTCACCAAGTTCTTTGTAGAAAAGAGCCTCTTGAAGGCTTGGAATATTGAGAGCAACACTATCTTCTCAATATCAACTTGAAATTTTTCCCTTTTGACACTAGTAGACTTGAAATATTCTTGAATATTGTCCCACCAAGCATGCTAAAAACTGTTGTCACAAAAGTTTGCACCCTTGTCCAAAATTTTTACCTAAGGACAACCTTGTGAAACATGGAAACAACCTCCAAGCTATAGGACTTGAACTATGAGGTTGAGTCTCCGAAGAAGGCTAGCTTCCTTTACTATTAGGATGCACCTAACTAATCTTCAACCAAAAAAGGGAGAAGAAGTGCATGTAAGAAAAACTACCTAACCTAATTTAGAGGGTGATGCACACAAATAGTATGTAGGTCTACTTCTTTTCTAATGAATGCACTAGAAAACTGATACATGTGTCACAATTTCACTATGTCACCTTCCATAATATCCTTGTAACTTTATAAGGTGACAAGGTGATGACCATAAATTCTAGGAAGATCTAATGATAAGTAAAATGCACTAAAGGAACTAGACCACACCTTGCATAGTCATCACCTTAGCCAATGAGAAACCAACAAAGTACTGACATGCTCTGACAAGAAAGGGGGGTCCACCAAAAACCATGTGTCAAGTCATCACTATGTCACATAAAATAACTCCCTTGCATCTTTGTACAATGATACTGTGATGATTGTAGATTGCAAAAATATCTAATGATGGGGAAGATGGGGACTCGAGAAAATATTAAAGTGTGTAGTCACTTAGGAATTAAACTCTGACCTAAGGTTTTAGCATAAAGTATTTTTTGTGCCCCATTTTATTTAAATTTTTAAATATGTGATCATTATGATGTTTGAATTCAAATATGGAAATTTTGGTAAGAAGGCAAAAATGGCCAACAACCATTTTACAAAATGGGTAGAAGTAATCCCTACTAGGAAATCTACTAGCAAATTAGTAATTTATTTTTTTTAAACATCATTGTTGGGTTTGGCTTCCCTGAGAAGATAGTCATAGATAATGCAATGTATTTTAGATCTAAAGAATACAAGATTTTCTATGAAAAGTATGGCATTACCAAGTATACTTCATCACCATATCACCCCCAAAGAAATTGACAAGGAGAATCAAGTAATAAGAGTTTACAGAAGATCATTGAGAGGATATTAGATGCTAATAAGAGGGCTTTGGATTCTAACTTATCATTGGCACTATGGGTTGATAGAGTAACAATAAAAAGGCCATAGGATGTGTACCATTTCATTTAGTATATGGAATACAAGCTAGGCTACCTTGAAAACAATTTAAGGAGGATGTATACATTTTCCCAAAAATATGATGAGGACATCATGTTGACATTTAGTTAAGGTTTTTATTTGTGACAACACTTATTTAGATTATGTAGGGCTACTGATCTCATTGAATAGTCTACAATGTTTTCCATATAATTCAGTAGCAACTAAGCTTTACAATTCCTACTGAGCATTTCAATGGTTACCAAGCGAATTTAGTTAGTGTAAGTGCAACAATTCAAACCAAGCAGAATCAGGCAGTTTGAAGCCCAACAATTCAACTTGAGCAGTTTAGTGGTTATTAAGCTTTGTAGTTTCTACCTAGCTAATAGTTCATGTAAAGTGAAGTTAGTGTTAACTGAGCTATGTGATGATTAGTGTTTACCAAATGCAATCATGGTAAATGAGTTATTCAATTTCTACCAATTTACATAGTATTTACTAAGTCACCAATGCAGACCGAGTTTGAGACTACTCTAAGATTATTAGTATGCACTAAGCTTCTACTTCTATCAAATGCATGACAATGCTAAGTAGTGACAGTGGATGCCATGTATTAGAACTTCACCAAGTCAGTCTTTAGAACTCAAGTATCTTCAATTGGGATGACTTTTTAATATTGGTGTTAACTTGTATATTGGCTGACTTTGTAATTATGTAAATTGGATTGATATATGTAATATATTGTATCATATCCAAATGAGCATGAGATGATGAAAAAGTATGAAAGTGTAATGGTAATATGAAATAGAAGCATGCGAATGTGAATTACTAGCAAACAATGTGTATTGTAAGGCCATATTAGCAAACAAATAGTAGATCCATATCTATCAAATAAAGGTGATCAGTACTTCAAAGAATATCTATCAATAATCCAGTTGTAAGTCAGAGATCTACTATTTCATCCTAACAGGTGAACCAATCCAAATCCTCTAACAAGGTATACTTAATAGTCTTTTTTCAAATCTCTTTACCAAGTGCATACCTAATTTTGTGTTTGTAAAACCTCTAACAAGGTGGACCTAATAGTCCTAATTGCTCCTAATAGGGTAGATCATTAAAAGTGATCATTGTAAGCCTTAACAAGCCAACTTTATGTTGCAGTATTGAAGTTTTCTGGGTATCATCCCCACCCCATCTTTACTTTCTATTTGGAAAGTTTCTGGGTCACTAAATTATTGTGTTCAAGTGTTATGAATGTTTTATGCTTTCAATTTCTCATGCATATAGTTAGATCTAATTTAATGGATTAAATGGTAATTGGATTATTGTAATTAAGATCTGAAATTGGTAAAAAATTTAAGGTTACTGATTCACCCCTCCCCTCTTAGTAACCTAGCATAGTCTTGAATATTTTTAACATGGTATCAGAGCTTTGTGGTTCTCAGGATAAAGCTTGATAGCTTGAGCAAAGATCAAGGACAATGAAGATATTTAGACTTGACAAGGCAATTAACAATGAAAAGCTAGATCTAGAGATGGTCATTGCACAACTCAAGAAAGATAAGGAGCAACTTTCCCAATCCCTAAAAAGAAGGAACTTGCAAATCAAATGAATGATCATAAATACATTGAAGAAAATATTAAATACTTTTTCCCTTCAAGCAGTTCAAATGAAGCAAATGATGCAATCAAAGAACTCTTAGACAAGAATGGTTCCCTACAAGAAGTAAGAAAGTTCAAAAGAGAATAAGAAATTCAATCAGTAAGGCTATGTGAAATCTTGGAACAAAGAAACAAGATGAAAGAAGAAATGGATGAGATCTAGAACCAATCCCTTCAGCATGGAGATCTTATGGATCAAATCTCCAATGCAAATGAGGAAATCATGAGCCAAAGATAGATCAATGAAAGATTAAGAAATGATCTAAATTTAGAAAGACAATCAATGAATGAATAAGAAGTGAGCTAAGATCTGAAAAGAAAATTAGTGAAAGATTGAAAAATGACCTAAAAATTCAAAAGAAAATCAATGAAAGAATGATGAAATCCAAAGTAGACATGAATCAATTGAATCAACTATATGAGAAAAATCTCTATAGACAAAAAGGAAAAGCAAGAATTAGATACAAAGAAGAAGGTGAATCCTCCAAACAAGGTGCTTAAAGAAATCAACGACCTAATTGCAATCACTATGGTAAGATAGGTCATACATCAAATAGATGTTGGAGTAATGGTAAAGAAAAATTCAATGGTAAATGCTACAATTGCAATCAGCATGGTCACGAGGCTAATGAATGTAAAGAGAAACCAAAATTTGAAGGCAAGTGTCACAAATGCAAGAAACAAGGTCACAAGGCATCAGATTGTAGAATCAAGACATTCAATCCAAAAGAGCAAATTGTGAAAGCAATATTCGATTGGGACTATAACACCTAGTGTAGATGTCATTACTATGGAGAATATGGACACATTGGCATGAACTATGTTAAACATCACACAAGGAAGAGAGATACCACCATAAGATGTCTCACTTGTATAGAACTTGGTCATCTAGCCAAGAATTACATGAATACAGGTAGAATTGAAGATGAAAAGAAAGAAAAATAAAATAATATTTGAAAGTAGATGAGGTAGCAATGGATTCCTAAATCCACCAAGGAAGCTAGTTCAAGCAATGATGGTCATGTCACTCAAGAAGTGGGTGACTCCACCATTTCCAACTAAATCCTTGAGGAAGAACTGGAACTACGTTATCATGATCACATCCAAATAGTTCCAATTGAAAGGTGAAAAATCCAAATTAGTATTCAAGATATAGAAGGATCATCAAGGAAGATCAGTATCAATCATCACCAAGCTACCTTCTCTACCAAGTAAGGTTGGTTCATAGACTTTACTGACCAAGGTCAGGAGTAACTAGTCACACATGTTTGGTTATCAAGTTATGAAGCATTCATCGAGTGATCTAAATAGATAGTGGATGATAGCCTATCATGCATAATGATGTCATCATAGCTACCTTTATACTGAGCATTAATGGTGAAGTTTTAACAAAAAGTAGGAAATCAAAATCATTTTCACCAAGAATTCTAAGTGTTATTGCAATCAAGAAAATTGCAAAACAATCAAGCGACTTCAAGAAAAATTTAAAGCTAAAAATTTTCATAGTATTTTTTAATAGCTTACCAAGTAGCCATGGCAACATCAAGTAGCAATACTAAAGCAAGGAAAGGGTCAGAAATGCTGGTCTAAGGAGTCAAATGGAAAGCACCTAATTTCAAACTTGTGCTAGCAATTATGGAAACCCTCTATCCAAACAAAGCATAATCGCAAATCCCTCCTAAGGTACTACTCATTAATGATATATGAATTCATTTCAAGTGTGCAATTTAGGAAATTGGAACCCTAGAGATGGATGATGCCCTAGGTGAATTGTGTGTAAATGGTGTTCTTAAACCTGAACATAAGCACTTGAAAGATAAGGGTTTAACCCACATTCCCCACCTGCCCTAAATTTTCCAAATCAAATGGATCAAATACATCTTAAGTTGAGTTCACAATGGTTAGTTATGTCTTGAGCAACCAATTTTGATCACTAAGAAGATGATTCATTGCATCAAGACCAAGTTTGGAGATGATTGAGACTATTATATTGCATTGGTAGAATAATTTGTATATTGTACATATCTCAAGCTAGGGAAGCCTTTCAAAGTATTTTTAAAATTTTGGTAGAACAAAGGTCAAAACCCTAAGTTAGGTGAAGTTAGAAAAGAAAACCCTAGCCAAATGGGATGGTAGAGGTATGAAGATCAATAGTGTAACTAATGTAGAACTAAAATTTGACATACATGTGATAGCTCACAAGATATATAGTTCTAGTCATCTAAACAGTATGTCATGTGAAGTAGTAGACTTGGCATACAAAGTTGTTTAGAATAATCTAGCATATGATCTTGAAAATTTGTTGTTGAAAAAATTTAACAAAAACATGGAAAGTATAAGGACTTCCAAGAATAACCCTTGCAAATTTGGTTCATTGTTGACATGTTTATTTTTCTATGTTCAAGAATTTTTCCCTTCAAAAGGCACAGTAGTATGGAGAAAGGATGTGCTAGCCCTATATCAAATAAATGAGTATATTGCAAAAATGGGTGAGAATTTTGTTAGTATAATGGATAATTATTTTGATGTCTTCAAGGAGAAAATGAATAATAGATTTAGGATACCCTGGAAATTGGTTGAAGATTACAAAGATGATGTTTGCTTCATGGTAGGCAGTGACAAAGTCTACATTCAGGTAGTGAAACCCATAGTTGTATGGGTAAAACTTCTTCCCTATGAGGTGAATATAGATGAAGCAAAAGACATTATTGAAGCCTTGATAAATGAACCTATTGATCCAAAGGCACCACACTTTGGAATGTATGATAAGGCCAAGGTAAGAATAGAGCTTAAAATCAGGCTTCCATAGGTGGTTAACAAAGGCAAGAGGAGAATAGAAAAACTCAAAACTAGCACACCTCTTATGTTAACTAAGGGTAAAGGAGAAGATGTGGAAGAAGCAAAGGATGAAGAAAATTAGAAAAAGAAGAAGAGCTAGTGAAGAAGAAAGGCATGGTGATCATCACCAAGCCATCCACTACAGTTTTCATAAGGGGATCGAGGAAGAAAGGAAATGAAGTTTTCTTTAGAAAAACTCCTCCCACCTTCCAAGAAAAATTGAAATAATTGGTAGAAGGAGCAGGCATAACCAACTTCAAATCATTAAAGTATGAAACCAATACAGAGGCTAAGAAGAAATAGGTTGAAGAATTAGTGCTAACCAAGATGGAAAAATGGAAGTATTCCCCTAATTAGATAGCCTCCTAGATCTCTAATGAATTATTAGAGAAATTAAAGCCAAGATGGGACTCCACTATGCAAATAGCAAAAGAAATACTGAGCATCACAAATGCTAAGGTAAAAGAGACTATGAAGAAAAATGAAGATAAGATGACTCTCAAATTCAATACTTGTTTAATTTTGTTAAAAGATATAGAGTATGTGGTCAAGAATGCCACAAGTATGTGGAAGAATGTTTTTCACTTGCATAAACAAAGTGATTTTCTAGTAGAAGTCAAGGATGATGGCAATGATGATGAAGTAGAAGAAACATACTCTGAGCCAACACATTTTGACAATGAAGAAGTTGAAGAAGATAAAGAGGAAGAAGCTATTGAGGAAGACAAAGAAGATCATAAGGAGACTAGTACTATGAAGATAGCAATCACAGTCATTGCCTCACTTCCTCACTCTCTAAGCAAATCAGAAACTAAATCAAGTTCAAAGATAGCTTCAACAAGCTTGATTGTGACCATAGAAGATACATCAAATTTCCAATCACTCTTTAATCCCTCACAGCTTAGCATTTCACTAATAGAAGTGTCTACCACTTCACTGACTGAGTTGTAGCCTCTCTCTTCTTCACCTCCTGACTCAACATCATCAACAATGAGTATAGCATGTTCCACAATTTTGTGTTCCTCAGTAAAAAGTACTTCAATTTTGGATTCTATAGTTTTGTCTACTACAGTTTTGGATACATTTGTAAGTACTTTAGTTTTAAATTTAGTAAGTGTACCAGTCAGTATTCCATCTATTGGTACTATATCAATTTTCACTACTAGTCCTACTATCTCTATAATTGTTTCCATTCTGGATTCAAAGGCATTAAGTATAAGGATAGTTGAACCTTATGCTCAACCAAGTACAAGATTTTTGAGTGGAAAGGAGATAGAGGAGGATATTGACCTAGATGAGGAGACTAAGATTCTCAAATGGGATTTTGATAATGCCACCGTAGATCAAATGCATATAGCTGATCAACTCCTCCAAAAGAAGGCAAAGAAAAAGAAATTGAGAGAGGAGAGAGATAGAGAATACAAAATCATTGAAGATGGCAAGAATATTTTGACTAAGACAATAGATGTAGAAGTTGATACTTCTCAACACATTCTGTTTCAATTAAAAGAGACAGTCTAGAAGTTTAATGAGGACTCTAGTGGTCAAGACAAATTGATTGAGAAAGTAGAAAAGAAATTTGATAATAAAGTGTTTGAGCACATTGCTCAACAAATTTCCATTCAACAAGTGGAGCTTTCCTCAATTTTGACCAATCTTGAAACCTCTTGTACAAATGTAGCATTATTTTTTGGAAAATTTTGTAATGTTACCAAGTTAGCAAAGGAAATAAAGAGCAAACTAACAAAGATTGATAAAGATCTAAAGGTTAGTGCACAATAGTTGTAACTTGACCCTTGTTTAAGCTCTGCACATCATATTAAAATCATATTCTTGTTAGATATATAGGTAGAGTTGTTGAGAGAAGAAGCAAGGATCCGGCCTTCACTGATAAATATTCAAAATATGATCCCTCCCATCATAGATACAATGCAGAAGCACATTGCTCACTTAGAAACATTGATTCATGACAACAACTTCTCCATAGCAAATCACATGATAGAACTATCTACAGAAGTGCAAATTTCTCTACACACGTGCAAAGTTTTGCAATAAAATTGGGATAAGACTCTAGCACTCATACTTAATGTACACTCTAAATTTCTTTCCTATATTGGTGTCTCTATATAAATACATTTTGAATAAATCATTGGCATTATTGTCAAAAAGGGGGAGAGATACTATGTATATATGGAGTGAGACGATAAAAGGGGGAGAGACACTTAATATGCCATATATAGTGAGAGATACTTGTTATACTATGTATATTGTATGGGGGAGAATCATGCAAAGGAAAGAAAGTGTATATAGAAAAGAATTTGCAGATATAGTATACTATATATACTTACAACTAGACAAATTTTGAAAAATCTCATACCATACCAAGCCAGTACCACATTGTGATGTATATAAGTTTTGGCTGATAAGTGTTTTTGTCACTAATGCCAAAGGGAGAGATTGTTGACATTCATTCAAGTTTGTTATTAGTGAAAACACTTATTCAGATTTTGTATGGCTACCAAGCTCATTAAATAGTCTATAGTGTTTGCCATGTAATTTAGTAGCCACCAAGCTTTATAGTTCCTACTAAGCATTTCAGTGATTACCAAGTAAATTTAGTTAGTGTGAAGTGTAATAGTTCAAACCAAGCAGAATTAGGTAGTATCAAGCATAGTAGTTCAATGGTTACCAAGCTTTACAATTTCTACTAAGCTAGTAGTTCATGTGAAGCGAAGTTAGTGTTAACTGAGCTATGTGATGATTAGTGTTTACTGAGTGCAATCATTCTAAATGAGTAATTTAGTTTCTACCAAGTTACACAGTATTTATCGAGTCACCAATGTAGACCGAGTTCAAGACTACTCTAAGATGATTAGTATGGACCAAGCTTCTACTTCTATTGAATGTATGATGATGCCAAGTAGTGACAGTGGACATTGTATATTAGAACTTCATGAAGTCAGTCTTCATAACCCAAGTATCTTCATTTGGGCCGACTTTGTAATTATGTAAATTGGATTGATATATATGTAATGTATTGTATCATATCCAAATGAGCATGATATGATGAAAAAGTATGAAAGTGTAATGGTAATATGAAATAGAAGCATGCAAATGTGAATTAGCAGTAAACAAAGTGTATTTTAAGGCCATACCAGCAAAGGAGCAATAGAGCCATATCTATCACATAAGGGTGACTATTACTTCAAAGAATCTCTATCAAAAATCTAGTTGTAAGTTAGAGATCTACTATTTCATCCTAATAGGTGAACTAGTCCAAATCCTCTAACAAGGTAGACATAACAGTCTTTTGTCAAATCTCTTTACCGAGTGCATACTTAATTGTGTGTTTGTAAAACCTCTAACAAGGTGGACCTAGTAGTCCAAATTGCTCCTAATAGGGTAGATCATTAGAAGTAACTATTGTAAGCCTTAGCAAGCCAAATTTATGCTGCAGTATTGAAGTTTTTTGGGTATCATCACCACCCTAGTTTTACTTTCTATTTGGAAGGTTTCTAGGTCACCAAATTATTATATTCAAATGTTATGAATGTTTTATGCTTTTAGTTTCTCATTCATATAGTTAGACCTAATTTAATGGATTAAATGGTATTACAATTAAGATCTAAAATTGGTAAAGTTTTTAAGCTTACTGATTCACCCCTCCCCTCTCAGTAACCTAGCATAGTCTTGAATATTTCCAACACATCATTGATGAAATAAAAATTATAATGGATGATATTCTACAACTAGATGATATAAGGAGAGATTCTTCTACCAAAAATGCAATGTTGCAAGCCCAAGTGAAGCACCTGTATGATAAGAAGATAGTGGCAAGAAAATTTCAGCCTAAGGACTTGGTGCTACTATGGAATGCTAGGCTAGAAGAAAAGGGAAACATGGAAAATTTGATCCTATTTGGTTAGGTCCATACTTGATTCATGAGAATTAGGGAGAGGATTCTTATTTCATAAAATAACTATTAGGAGGTATTCTAGAATTTATAGTTCTTGGTCATTTCCAAAAATGGTATTTTTGTTGAAATAATTGTTTTTCCATGAACACTACTTTTGGGTTTGTATATTTTGTAATTTTTGTTTAGTCATGTGGTTCCTATTTGTTCTATGAATTCCCATACTTTGTTAGGAATTTCTCTCTAACTGTTGTCAAGTATGTGGTCTTCTTAAACTAGAAATTTTGAATTCTTGCATGGATACAAGTTATCCATCATCCCCAGATAGAGCCACTAATGGCCTGAAATTTCACTAAGCAAAAATCTTTGATTTTTTGTGAAAATTGGCAAGAAAATATATTTTCATGTTTAGGGTTTCTTAAAATGTTGTCATTATCCAAGAAAAAACCCTAAATTTTGCTCACATCTTTCTATTTGCAAGATCATTTATGAGATGATTTTTAAATAATAAAAAGGGATATGAAAAAAAATTTATTATACATATAATTTCCTTATTACTAAATTCTTTCTTATATTTCATATCTTATAATGTTGAGGTCCTAAGTGCTTTAAGTTGTGAAGTCGCGAGAGCCTTTTGATTGCTAGATATCACCTTTTGTTCTCTAACCATGTTGAGGGTAGTGATGTTGCAAAGAAGCCAATCATGAGGTCCATGCTACATCTTAGGTGTTAGCTCTAGTAGTTAAGTTAAGGTCATGGAGTGGAGAAAAGCTTAAAATCACAAGGTCGCAGCTTGTGATCTACAAGATAATTTTTAAGTTGTGAAGCCACAAAATTTAATTACAATGGTTATGTTATAGCTCATCACTACATCTCATGCAGTTAGAGGTAAGGTGGGTTTAGGTTGGAGAAGTGGAAATGATTGGTAATCCAAGCATTGTGAGTTAAATCATGAGTTAGAGTTTGTGGATGCAGAATCATGAAAAAGATAAAGTTTAGCTTTAAAGTTAGTGTTTGCATAATCACACAAGTTAAGGATGATATGTTGGTGCTTGTCATGAATTCATGAGATGACTAAAGAAAATGGTTTTGCAACCTTTACATTTTGAAAAATGTTAAGTCATAAACCATGGATACTTAACAATATACATAAAAGAGACATTTTGTTGCTTCACAAGGTTAAAAGGTGAGTAAAGGTAACAAGTTGTGATCAAAAGATAAATAGTTACCATGCCTTTTTAAGAAAAAATTCATGATGAGATTTTAAAGAAGAGATGTGGCAATAAAGGTTAAGTAACCATTCATTCTTTTCAATCGCGAGGTCACTATTGTTAGTAAGATGAGTGTCTAAAAAGGTTGTGAAACTGTGAAATGGGTCACATAACTAGGTTATCTACTTTGTGGGTTACTAGAAAGTAGTTTAAATCTAGGTTGGGAAAAATTAGTTGTGCCTAAGGTCTTTATCGATGTTGATTCACTAAAGGTACTGATCAAAACATACAATCTGGGGAATCATACATTCCTTAAAAAGGATAGAAGTATACTTTGTACACTAGACAAAGAAAATTTCATTGAGGATTTTAACTTAGGAGGACTTATGGCATTCCATATTGACTTAGAAAAAATTGGTGAAGATTCTAAGAATTGCAAGAATTTCTACACTAGGAAGGTCATGTTGAGACATATTACAAAAGCAAAGAAGGAACAAGAAGACATACCAAAGAAAGTGGGAGATTACATGCCACTAGGTTATTTTCAAAGATACCTTCAAAATATAGTATTTGGATTGAACAAGATCTTAGGTTTAGATGGGACTAGTGCTTCTAGTGGACTCTAGCTCATGTCATTGAATATTCAAGACCCATACACCAACATTTGGTACAACTCTGTCACCTACATAGAAAATTGTATTCATCATGAGATTGTCTTAGCTTAGGAAGGAAAAATTGAAGAATTTCAAATTTTGTCATTATTCTCTATTGATGCATTTGATTATGTAAAAAAATGTGGGATACATTGTCAAAGCTTCATTGAAAGCAATGAAGAATTTGGAGAGAATCTCCCTATTAAACAATAGATTAGGGTATAGAAAAGATTCTACCCATATTCAAATACTATTTTATATTACTACGATTTTGTTTACCTTGTATTAAATATGTTGGGCACTATAGTAGAAAAGGTTCCTAGACATGTTACGAAATTGATTTATTCCTTCTAGATGATTTGATGAAGGAACATAATTAGGGCATGATTGGGGAAGTGTTTTTCTATTTGAAAGATACATAGTTATTAGGGTTTTTGGGAGCCCTCAGCCACCACATGTCCTCCCTAAATTTGTTCTAGAAAGGTCAAAAATTGTTGAATTCCTTTAGCATTTGATATCAAAAAATAGGGAGTATTTCATCAGAAATGTCAGAAAGGGGACATTCTTTTGTAGATGTTGTAAGTGTCAGGATTTTTAAAATTGGCAAGAATGTAATTGAAGAAACTGATGCATTTCTTAGAAATTATAAATTGCCAAGTTCTCCTGCAAGAACATATGATCCTTTTGATATTGTTAGGAATGCTTTAAAGAAAATGAGAGAATATAACCTATCATTGAGAAAAAAGATATTAGGAAAAGGATGTCATTACAAATCATTTGGATGATAATGTATGCAGAGATAAGATAGTAAAATGGAGAGACATAATGAGTTTTCAGGAAGAAATGAAGACAATAGACCCATCATTTAAGGGATTATATTATGATGAAGGGTACTAGCTTAGATTTGATAAATTCATTGCAAATTATGATGAAATTATAGCCCAAGTCCCTTATGAAATAAATAATAGAGTAAACCTCAAATCTCCTAAACCTAACATTGTAATAGAAGTAGAAGACAATGAGGAAAAGCATGAAAAATCAACATGGTCTCAACAAAGGAAGAAGAAACATAAAATGATTCAAATTTCTCAAAAGGTAAGGGAGAAAGCCCTACAAATTATGCCAAGGGGTAGCCAATACTTCAATGATGCAATGAAAATATTCTTATTTGCACAAGCTAGTGAGGATGAACAAAGGGCAAAGAAATTGGAGATAGAGGATAGAATGATAGATGAAAGGATCATAGAAGCTAGAGAGTTTATGAAAGATGATAATTTCATAAAGATAATAGAATTTAAAAGCTTCATTTTTAATTTAAAACAAACTGATTTATCATTATAATTATAAGTGATTTATCATTAAAATTACAACTAGGTGACTCTGATGAAAAGGTGGCAGAAATGGTCAAAAGGCTAAAGGCGTATGATCGTGAAAGTGAGACACTAACTATTGAAGAAGAAAGATAATTGATAAAAAGAAGTGGTATGCTTATCTTTCCAAGATTGAAAATTAGTTCTTCATTCTTGTGGGACCAAATGAGGAGACAAGAAAACACTATCTCTTTTATAGATATGAATCAACAAGGAGAATTGAGAGGGTATGGTTATAGAATTGATGCTCAAACTATAGCAATATGGAGCTTAGCTCTAGAACATGAAAAACCAACTCTCATTGAAATTAAAGACTCTCCTACTGATAATGTAATCTTTTGGAATGTTCATTCTACATCAAGTAGTCAAATTTATGGGTTATTAACCTTAGCACCATCACTGGGGAAAAATAGAATTGATATATTAGATGAACAATTGTGCATCTTTTGGGAAGTATGTGGATGCCAAGAAACACTATGAGGATGAAATGAAAAGGACTTATGTGCTAGAATAGAGGAATCTCTTGATGGAAAATAAGGTAAAGACATTAAAAGATATTGTTAGACATGTTGTTGAGGTAGAAGATAAAAGTGTGCAAACAGAGGATCATGCAATAGATGTTGGTAATTTAGAAGGCCATCCTATGGTTACTAATGAAGAAGAGCTAAAATCAAGAAAAGAGAAAAAAAATTAGAACAATGCAAAATTTGTTGATTTATAACATAAACTCTCTAAAACATTCCTCACAAAATGTATATAGTAGCTATATTGTTTTGCAAGGAGCTGAATATTAGTATTTTGGGGCAATTTCATTGTTATCTCTTTTATTCACAACATGGGGCCCATACACATAGTGTTTTGAAAATATTGTGCCCATATTAGCATAGAAGAAAGAGTTTCCCAAGGTGGTAATTATCTCTATTATAAAATTGATTCAAAAGGTTAAAGAATTAAATGCCTTCTTTTTGGGAAAATTATAGCTGATCCAAAATAAAATGAAATCAATTTCCACAGGGACTCCTAATTTGTGCCTAGTGTTGTTGATGAAAATGGAGGTGTAAAGGAGTGGAAGGAATGGTCATCTTCCTTTGACGACATTTTAAGGCATGCTATATTTATTGCCTATTATAACAATGAGGTAGATGTCTCAATAGTCTATGACATGATTGATGTTTTGTATAAAATTGAATCAAAGATGGGGAAGGTAAATGTAGAAGTTAAGGCCATAGCGGATGCAAAATGTAATAAATGCCTTGATGAACTGAATGCAATTAGGGATGCCACTTGGCCAAACATTAAAATTGATATTTCCATTTGGGAGGTCGTAGCTAGTATAAATGCCTTACCATCCTGAGATAGTGATTAAGTAGTTGAAATCATAAGTAAACAGTAGAAGGGAAAAAATAAGTAAAAGACATTGATAATGATAGGTTGTCAAAGTTGCACACATGCTCATTTTGAAGACACTTGAAGAGAAATTGCTACCTAGTAGTTTTGGAACTACTTCCTATCTTGTTACCAAGTACAAAGGAATGTTTGTAAAGAGAAAATATATGAATTGTCTTTGTGTTTTGTTTTTCAATCAGAATTTGACAAGTGTCCTCCCATTTGAAGCTTTTGGAAATCCTTTTCTATAAAACAATTTCCAAGATGTGGAGTTGAGGTTTGAATTCTATTTTCTTTTAGTGTTATATAATAGATATTGAATGACAAATTGGTCAAGTTCTAAGTTATATTCTAATTTGTGTATCAGATATGTGTATTGTTCTCAAGAAGATTAATACAAAGGGAATTTTTTGAATATTTGTCTTTAAATTTTGCTGCCATTTTCATATATTTGTCACTTTGAGTCTTAACGAGTAAATTTCATTTCAGTTTAATTTAGCTTGGATAGGTTGTATGTCAATCCATTGTTGCTTTTGATTCAAGTAAATACTTCTATAAGTTGATAGGATTTCTAAGTATATGGTATGGGTATCATAAGAATGGGATTTAGGGTTAACAATTGATACATTTAATTGCAAGTCAATTGAATAGATCAAAATGTATTGATATGACTCTACATAAGAATGGATAAGGAACTGGTCATCAATTTAGATGAAAATTGAAGCAATCACTTAGTTACATAATTCACTTTACAAATCAAATCAATTACCTAAAGTATGCGAGAATGAATTACATGTTGGTCTTTCACTTATTGTGATAACTTTTGAAAATATGGTTGGCTATTGTAAATCAATAGTTCATTTCAATTTTAAGAAGGTTTTAGACCACTTTCTAGTATAAGGGATGAATAATGGGTAAGGAAAGTCAGTAATGATAAAATCCCTAGGTGTACCTACCTTGGCCCTATAGAGCCTAAATTTTGGAAAGCCCTTGTGCTTTGTTAAGTTGGTCCACATCTGAATATGGGAAATAGCTAACCCCTAGGCATCTACTTTTATTTTGTATCTTGGTGTTGTTTTAGACCTATAGTTTTAAAATAGCAACAATGTGTTAATCATTTACTTTCATATTTTATTGATGTGATTAGTTGCTAGATATAATACATCATTACAATAAATTCTTTTATGATTTATGATATTTTTGAGATAAGGTATTAAGGTGAAGTTATTAGATTGAATATCTATTTTAAAGGTTAAAGTTTCATTGATTTGTCTTTTAGTGATTAAATCATTCCTTAGACTTTCATTTTCAGATCTCAAACTCATGATTTCCTTATTTGCATTGGAGAGTTGATTGATAAGACTTTCTTGTTGAAGGGCTTGACTTTGAGTTTCATTATTTCTTGTCTCGAAGTCTTCATTTTCCTTATTCCTTTTTTTCCAAGATTTCACACAATCTTATTGACTGAATTTCTTGTTCCCTTTTCAATTTTCTTACCTCTCCATTCTTTTCTAGGAGTCCTTTGATTGCCTCATTTGCTTTATCTAAACTGCTTGAAGGGAAAAAGTCTTCAATCTTTTCTTCAACATACTAGTGGTCATTCATCTATTTTTCAAGTCTCTTCCTTCTTTTTAGGGATTGGGAAAGATGCTCTTTTGCTTCCTTGAGTTGAGTTATGGCCATCTCCAGATCTAGCTTTTCATTGTCAATAGATTTGTCAAGTCTGAATATCTCCATTGTCCTTGATCTTTTCTCAAGCTATCAAACTTTATCCTATGAACTACAAAGCTCTAATACCAATTGTTGGAAATAATCAAGACTAGCTAAGTTACTAAGAGGGGAGGGGTGAATCAATAACTTCAAAAACTTTAAATTAATTTAACACTTAATCCATTCACCATGCATTCATCTAATCTACTACATGCATAAGAAAGATAAACTTTTATGACACTTGAACACAATATTTGGTGACCCAGTATCCTTCCAAATAGAAAGTAAAACTGGGGTGGGGATGATACCCACAAAAATTCACTACTATAATATAAAGTTGGCCTATTATGGCTTACATTGACCACTTCTAATGATCTGCCCTATTAAGAGCAATTTGGACTGCTAGACCCACCTTTTTAGAGGTTTTACAAACATAAAATGAAGTATGCACTCTATTAAGAGATTTAAAGAAAAACTGTTAAGTCTACCTTGTTAAAGGATTTAGAAAACTCAGTCACCTATTAGGATGAAATAGTGGATGTGATTTACAACTTGATTTATGATTAGATCCTTGAAGTATAGATCACCTCTTGTGATTGATATAACTTTACTGCTCCTTATAGACCTTGTTGAATATGCTAATCTTCTACGAATTTTCATTTACTCTTCTCAAAGCATTACATGTCCATACTTCCATATATTCCTTCATTCATGCATACATTGCAAATGATACAATGCATTACATATATATACTATTCCAATATTTAAAGTTACAAGGTCAGCTAAAACACAAGTGAACAAAATATTACTAAGTCAACCAAATAGTAAAAACTCGATTTTTGTAAGTTGACTTGGTGAACTTCTGATACTTGTAATCCACTGCATTACTTGGCATCATCATGCACTTGGTAGAAGTAGAGGCATAGTCCATACTAATCACACAACGTAGCTTCAAACTCAGTAACCATTGGAGACTCGATAGATATAGTGTTACTTGGTAGATATTGAATACCTGATGGTACCTTTGGTCGTCGAGTGTACCGTAAAGCCACCCACACCGATCTATACCTCCATTCTTCTTCCCACCACCACCCATCCCAGAAAGTTGGTATCCTCAAGACTCTTTCCCTTAGAGCTTATAGAATTTGTGATGCTGATAACTTACCCCAAGAGCTTGATCATCTGCGCCAAGTTTTTAAGTTCAACGGGTACTCTCATAAGCAAATCTCCAAGGCCCTCACCCAAGCCAAGTCCTCTTATCTTTCTGGCAACAGTCATAAGATCTCCTCTAACCCACCTCCCCTTCTCGCTTCTCTTCCTTTTGTTGAGGGCATCTCCCAAAAAATTGGCAAAATCTTGACCAGAAAGGGCATCCAGGTAGCCTTCAAACCCCTTTCCAAGTTAAGAAATTGTATCCCCCCACTCAAGGATTCAAAAAAATCTCTTCTAGACTCAGGGGTCTACAAGATTGAGTGCTCATGTGGCATGCCCTACATTAGTGAAACTGGTCACTCCGTCATCACGAGGATCCGAGAACACAGTGTTGACATCAAGCATGAGAGGATACAAAAATCCGCCCTAGCTGAGCACTCAACTTCCACCAAGCATCATATTTGTTTGGAGAATACCAAAATCCTATCAAAAGAGGACAATCATTTCAAAAGGAAGTTAAAAGAGGCTATTGCCATTAGCTATCATCCCATTAACCTCAATCGGGATGATGGGTGGTCCATTAACCATTCGTGGCGCCCCTTTCTTGATACCCTTGACAACCTCCATTCGAGCACGCTCAACAAACTCCACCACCCTTGATGCTTTCTCGGTTTCCCTTCTTTCTTGCTCTTCTAGTTCTTTTGTTTGGCGGTTTCCTCTTCTCCTTTTCCCCCCTCTCTTCTCCTCTTTCCTTCTTGGTGCTTGTTTCTTCTTCCATGGTGGGCAGTGTTCTCTCTCTCTCTCTCTCTCTCTCTCTCTCTCTCTCTCTCTCTCTCTCTCTCTCTCTCTCTCTCTCTCTCTCTCTCTCTCTCTCTCTCTCTCTTCTCTCTCTCTCTCCTGGCCACACTTCTTGCTTCTTTCTTGTGAGTGGGTTTTGTGCTTAGGCACCGTGGTTTCTTTTATTTTAGTGTCCTTTTATCTCTAGTATTGTTTATTTTTTCACGTGGTTTTCTCCTTTCTTTTTTGTGCGTCCTCCTACCGATTCTTCTGTTCTTTCCTTGTTATCTAGTCTACTAAGCAGGTAAGAATTTTCTCCTTTATCCCTACATGCATGGCATTTTCCTCCTCCTTATTTATTTTTATTCATTTCTCTATTTAGTTTTGGTCATTTTTATTTTCCTATATTCATAAAAATGGTGTACATATAGATTGTTGTTTTTTTCAGCCCTTTATATATATATATATATATATATATAGGCATATATATCCTAGATATACATATATCTTATTTATTTATATATTTCATTTATAGTATATCGTATTTTTTCTTATATATAGCTATATTATGATCCATTAGCTATTGTAAGTGGTTACATAGCTATACATTACTCATATAGCTATTTTATTATATAATAGCCAATATATTAATAGCTATTATACATACATACATATATATATATATATATAGGCAGGATATATTTTAATTATTGTTTCTATATATATGTAGCTATTTTTTCTGTTTAGTTTCTTTCTTTTAAACCTTTTTCTTTTATTTTTTCTTCTTTCTTATACTTTTTGGTGGGTGTACCTTTTTGCTATTTTTTCTATTTTTTGGTATTGCATGGTTTTACGAGCTTCCCCCTTCTCTTCTTATAATTCTTGAGAAAGGTCCAGTCTGCATATCTTACTACCCTGCACTTTCTTATCCTGATGATGGATCATGTAGTGTGATCCGAAACGTTGATGAAATAAACAAACACAATCAAATCCAAAAAACTTAGTACTTTACAAATGGATTGTGGAAATCTGTTACTGTTAATTGAATACTTTGTTTTCCTTGCTTGCACTTGGTAAACACTACTCATTCCATCACTTGGTAGATACTAGCTTCTCATCACACAGATTGATGAATTAGTAGACACTATGAAGCTTGATGACCACTATCTGCTCGATGAACACCACTAGACTGCACACTATCTATATTCACTCGGTAGCTTCAGGAATGCTCGATGTGAACTGTGAAACTTGGTTATCACTGGATTGATTGGTACACACTGGAGAGTAAGTGATGAGCTCAATAACCATACAAAATTGAATAAGTGTTGTCACTAATGACAAATACAACATAATGCCAAAAATCTCCCTCTTTGGAATTAGTGACAAAAACACTTATAATCCAAGACTTATGTACACTGACATACTAATTTGTTTTTATTTTTCAAAATTGATCTTTGTAATGCTACTATATATACATTTTCACATATCTCCCCCATACATAAGACATAGCATATACATAGTCTCTCTTCCTTTTTATTCTGTACATATATCAGTCTATTTTCTCCACATGTCTCTTATCATCTCTTACTCCCCCTTTTTGACAATAATGCCAAAGAGTTATACAATATATTCAAATAGAGACACCAAAATCTGAGTGAAATTTGGAATGTACCTTGAGAATAAGAGCTAATGTCTTATCCTAGTTGTCTTACAAAATTTTGCAGGTGGAGTGCCACTTGAACTTCTGCTAAAAGTTCAATCATATGATCTGCAATAGAAAAATGGTTATCCTAGACTAATGATTTTGAATATGCAATATGTCTTTGCATTGTGTCCATAACTAGAAGGATCATGTTTTGTATATCTATCAATGTGGACCTGATCTTTGCTTCTTCTCTTAGCAATTCTACCTCCATATCTGACAAAAATATTACCTTAATCTGATGTACTGATGTGCTAAGCTTGAGCTAGGGTCAAGCTGTAGCCTTTGAGCACTAGCCTTCATATCTACATCAATCTTGTTGAGTTTCTCTTTTATTTCCTTAGTAAACTTAGTAACATCACATAACTTAGCAAAAAGTGATGTCACATCGGTGAAAGAATGTTCTAGATTGCTCAAAATTGAAGATAGCTCTACCTAGTTTATGGCAATGTGCTAAGCAATGTGCTCAAGCACCTTATTATCAAAAAAATTCTCTGCCTTCTCAATTAACTTTTCTTGGCCAGATGTATCCTCATTGAACTTATTGATTGCTTCTTCCAATTGTAACAAAATGTGTTGAGGTGAATCCACATCAACACCTATAGCCTTTGTTATTATATTCTTAGCATTCTCAATTATTCTAAACTCTTTATCTCTTTCCTCTCTGAGTTGTTTCTACCTTGCCTTCTATTCCAAAAGTTGATTGACCATTCTCATTTCATCAACTATAGCAGTATCCAGATCTAGCTTAGGAATTACAATTTCCTTGTCCAAATCAATATCTTTATCAATTTTCTTACTAGTAAGTAGAAGTTTTAGGGGTTTCCTTGGTTCTACTTCTAACCTTACTACCTTGGGCTTAGAAATAGAAATAATTGTAGAGATAGTTGGACTTGTAGTGAAAACTTGAATAGTACCAACTGAAGGAAAACTAAGAGAAGTTCTAACTAAATCCAAAAATGATAGACTATCCAAATTTGAAGTAACAATAGGTGGAGCAAAAACTAGAGTACTTACAATAGAAGAACTTACTGGAACAAAAATTGGTCCTAACAAAGCTATAGTAGTCATAATTGTAGAACTGGATGCTTCACATATTATTGATGTAGATGACTTGGGAGCTAATGAAGAGGGTTGTAGCTTGATAGATGAAGTAGTAGACACTCCCATTATTGATACCTAGAGCTGAGAGGGAGCAAATAGTGACCGAATAGACGATGTGTTTGTTGTAGTTGCTATCACATTTGTTGAAGTTGTCTCCAACCTAGATGATGTAGTAGTCTTTGGTGGAGAATGAGGAAGGGAGGCTATAACATGTGCTACTATTCTTACTAGATCATTTTATTCATCTCCTTCCTTGTCTTCCTCATTATCTTCTTCCTCTTTCTCTTCTTCATCATCCTTTATCAACTCTTGACATTCCTTAGCATCAATGGTGACACATGGAATGTTGTCTTCTTCTTCATTGTCACTATCATCATCATCATCCTTAATCTCTACTGGATCTTCACTTGGCTTGTGCAAATGATAGATGTTCTTCCACATGTTTGTTGCATCCCTAACCACATGCTCAATGTCTTTGATTAAAATTAGACATGTGTGGAATCTAATCATCATTTTACCTTCATTTTCTTTCATTGTTGCTTTAACTTCTACATTTGAAAGACTTGGTAGCAATTGCTTCAGTGATTGCTCATATATGTCTTTAGTTGTCTGCACAACTAATTCCCACCTTGGCTTCAATCTTACCAACAATTCATTTGAGATTTGAGGAGAAATCTTATCAGGGGAATATTTCTATTTTCCCATTTTATTGAGTACCAACTCCTCAATTTACATCTTCTCAGCATCTATTCTTGTTTCAAATTTTAGTGCCTTGAAGTTTGTGATGCCTGCACCTTCTTCCATCTATTTCAACCTTTCTTGGAAGGTAAGTGGGGCCTTGTTGAACACAACTTTTCTCACACTTTTCTTCTTTGATCTCCTTGTAAATATAGCTATGGAGGCCTTGGGTGGCTTGGAAATAATTACCCTGCCCTTCTTTTTAACTAGCCCTTCCTCCTTCTTAGATTCCTGCTCTTCTTCTTTAGATTCTTCTTCATCCTCTCCTTTTCCCTTGGTAAGAATGAGAGGGGTACTTTCATTTTTCAACTTGGGTACCTTCCTCTTGCCTTTGCTTATAGCCTAGGGTAGCTTGATTTCAAGCTCAATTCTAGCTTTGGCCTCTTCATAAGTTCCAAAAATAGGTAGCTTTGGATCTACTAGTTCATTTACTAGGGCTTCAATGATATCTTTTGTTTCATCAATGTTAACCTCATATGGGAGAGGTTTCACCCATGCAACTCTAGGCTTGACTGCCTAAATATACACTCTATCACAATCAACCATAAAACATACATCATCTATATAGTCCTCAACAAGTTTAGGAGGAATCTTGAACCTGCTATTCATCTTCTCCTTAAAAACTTCAAAATAATTGTCCATAATGCTATCAAAATTTTCACTCATTTATGCAATAAATTCATTAATCTGATACAAAATTGGAGTGTCTTTCCTCCATATGACTAAACCTTTTGATCGAAAAAACTTTTGAACATAAAAGAAAAGACAAGTTAACAAAGAACCAAATTTACAGGGGTTGTTCTTTGATGTTCTGATGCTATCCATGTTTTTATTCAGCTACTTCAATAATAACTTTGACAGATCAAAATCCAAATTCTTCTTCACAACCTTATATGCCAGATCAATTGCCTCACACAGTACACTATTTAAATGAATGGAGCTATAAATCTTGTATACAATGACGTGAATGTCAAACCTTAATTCCATTTTAGAAACTATGCTAATCTTTAGACCTTTACCATCCCACTTAGCTAGGGTTTTCTTCTAAAGCTCTTCTCAAGGGTTATGGTGGTTTTGGCCTTACTCAGCATAGGGAGACTCGTGATCTTATGAATCATTTTCTTTGTGATCAACACTAGCTATTCTAACCACAGCTGACCATTGTGCACATGACTAAGAATATACCTAATCCACTTAATTTGAAAGCTACTTGGCATATGCAGGATATAGGTTAATCCTTTGACTTCTAAATACTTATGCTCAGGTTTCAACGAACCATCAACACACATTTCTCCTAGGGCACTATCCATCTCTAGGGTTCCAATTTCTTGAATAGAACACTTAAAATGAGTGCAAATATTGTTAATGAGAAGTACCTTTGGAGGAATTTTTGATTGAGGTCTATTAGGGTCCAGTGAATCCACAACTATTGGTACTAACTTGAAATTTGGCGCTTTCCATTTCACACCTTTTACTAACATTGCATAACCTATTTTTGTTTTGCTATTGCTGCTACTCCTAGATGCCATGGTTTCTCAGTAAATGAGAGAAATTCTTTAAAAAATTCTTTGCTATAAATTTGCTCAAGATTGCTTGGATGCACTAGGAAATCGCTTTGCTCTTTGTATTTTGAAGTCATAGTGAAAAATGAAGTCAAAGTCTACACTCTTTGATAAAATTTCTCTATTAATGCTTGGTACCATAATGACGTAGTGTGTGAAAAACTGTCATCCACTCACTATGCTTGGTAGAAGCTTGTGACTCAATGATCAAACAAAACTTTTATTACTCCCAACCTAGCTCGGTTGAGTCTGTGACCAACCTTGCTTAATGAATGCTAATTTCATGTGATCCCTTTGTATCTAAAATATTGATTTGGATCTTCTACTTTCTTTCATTTGGAACTACTGGAGATATGACTTGAAGATATAGTTCAAGTTCCTCCTTTAAGAATCTAATTGGAAATGGTGGAGTCACCCACTTCTTAAGTGACATGGCCATCATTTGAACTGACTTGCTTGGTAGATTTGGGAATCCACTATTGTCTCATTTGTTTCCTAATATTATCAGCTTTAGCTTTCTTTTCATCTTCAACTCTACTTATATTCATGCAATTCTTACCTATATGACCAAGTTTAGTGCATGTATAACATCTTACTATTTAATCCTTCTTTCTCAAGTGATGCCTTACACAATTTATCCCAATGTGTCCATATTCTGCATAATAATGACATCTACACCAAGTATTGTGGTCCCAACCAAATATTGCCTTCATAATTTGTTCAGCTAGATCGAATGGTTTGGATCTGCATTTAGTTTCCTTGTGACCTTGTTTCTTGCATTTGTTACATTTACCTTCAAATTTTGGTTTCTCCTTGCATTCATTGGCTTTATGACCATGTTGACTGCAATTGTAGCATTTTCCATTGAATTTTTCCTTTCCATTGCTCCAACATTTTTTTGATGTATGACCTAACTTACCATAGGGATTGCAAGTAGGTCTTTGATTCCTTTGAGCACCTTGTTTGGAAGATTCACCTTCTTCTTTGTATCCAAGTCCTACTTTACCTTTTTGCCTATAAATATTGTGCTCGCCTTGCTGATTCAATTGATCCATATCTACTTTAGATTTCATCATCCTTTCATTGAGTTTTTTTTTAGAAATTAGATTAGCCTTCAATCTTTCATTGATTTGTCTTTCAGTGATTAAATCATTCCTTAGACTTTCATTTTCAAATCTCAGACTCATGATTTCCTCATTTTCATCAGAAAGTTGATTGATAAGACTTTCTTGCTGAAGGGATTGACTTTGAGTTTCATTATTTCTTGTCTCCAATTGTTCATTTTCCTTATTCCTTTGTTCCAAGATTTCACACAATCTTATTGACATAATTTCTTGTTCTCTTTTCAATTTTCTTACCTCTTCTTGCAGAGAGCCATTCTTTTCTAGGAGTTCTTTGATTGCCTCATTTGCTTCATCTGAACTGCTTGAAGGGAAAAAGTCTTCAATCTTTTCTTCAACATACTAGTGTTCATTCATCTATTTTGCAAGTTCCTTCCTTCTTTTTAGGGATTGGAAAAGATGTTCTTTTGCTTCCTTGAGTTGATCTATGGTCATCTCAAGATCTATCTTTTCATTTTCAATAGCTTTGTCAAGTATGAATATCTCCAATGTCCTTGATCTTTGCTCAAGTTATCAAACTTTATCATGAGAACCACAAAGCTCTAATACTAATTGTTGGAAATAATTAAGACTAGCTAAGTTACTGAGAGGGGAGGGGTGAATTAGTAACTTAAAAAACTTTAAATTAATTCAGCACTTAATCCATTCACCATTCATTCATCTAATATATTGCATGCATAAGAAAGATAAACTTTTATGACACATGAACACAATATTTGGTGACCCAAAAACCTTCTAAATAGAAAGTAAAACTGGTGGGGATGATACCCACAAAACTTCACTACTACAGTATAAAGTTGGCCTGTTAAGGCTTACATTGACCACTTCTGATCATCTGCCCTATTAAGAGCAATTTGGACTACTAGATCCACCTTGTTAGAGGTTTAACAAACATACAATGAAGTATGCACTATGTTAAGAGATTTAAAGAAAGATTGTTAAGTCTACCTTGTTAAAGGATTTAGAAAATTGGTTCACCTATTAGGATGAAATAGTGGATCTAACATACAACTTGATTTTTGATTAGATCCTTGAAGTATAGATCACCTCTTGTGATTGGTATAACTTTATTGCTCCTTGTAGACCTTGTTGAATACTCTACTCTGCTACTGATTCGCATTTACTCTTCTCAAAGCATTACATGTCCATACTTCCATATATTCCTTCGTTCATGCATACATTGCGAATGATACAATACATTATATATATATATATCATTCCAATATTTACAATTACAAGGTTGGCTAAAACACAAGTGAACAAAATATTACTGAGTCGACCAAATAGTAGAAACTCAAGTTCTATAAGCTGACTTGGTGAACTTCTGATACTCGATGTCTATTGCATTACTTGGCATCATCATACACTCAATAGAAGTAGAGGTGTTGTCCATACTAATCACACAACATAGCTTTGAACTCGATAACCATTGGAGACTTAGTAGATATAGTGTTACTTGGTAGATATTGAATACTTTATTTACCTTGCTTGCACTCGGTAAACACTGCTCATTCCATCACTTGGTAGACACTGGCTTCTCATCACACAAACTAATGACTTGGTAGACACTATGAAGCTCGGTGACCACTATCTACTTAGTGAACACTACTAGACTACACACTATCTATATTCACTCGATAGCTTTAGGAATACTCAATGTGAACTGTAAAACTTGGTTATCACTGGATTGCTCAATAAACACTGGAGACTAAGTGATGAGCTCAGTAACCATATAGAATTGAATAAGTGTTGTCACTAATGATAAATACAACATAATGCCAATAAGATGATAGAGTTGAATTGAACAACATAGAAGTCATCTACAATGATGTTAAAAAATTAGTAGAAATAGTAGTGAAAATGGCTCAAGAAAAGGCACAATGGATAGAGATAATCATCATTGAGGATGGAACCCCTACTACTGTGTCTGAAAAATGTGGACAAATAGAAAACACATTTCTATGAATCCTTATACTTGAAATCCTTCAAAATAATACCATGAAAAATCAAGATATCAAGAATTGACTCATAGCTTCCTATCATCAATGTGCAAATACCTTCAAAAGTTTGAAGTGGTGGCTCTCATATGAAGGTCAGTCTTGGTCTTCACAAGTACATCCAGTGAACAAAAGATTCAGAATTATCATAAACATGCAAGATATCTCCAGCTCACCAATAAAGCTTTAAAAATGTCTATAATAACTATGGCATAAGAAATCATCATGATCGTAGCAAAAGAAATCATCCTATCAAAATGAAGAAGGAGGACTCCTTTATATATCAATCCAAAGAGACATTCCCAAGTTGGAGGGAAAATGAAAATTAAATGAAAGGGTATGACCCACATAAAAGAACGTGCAATTAACATTTAATTAAGAGATGTGGAGTGTAACACTCCATAAAAATTATAAGATGAGGGGTTTTTTTATTTAATTTAAATGTAAAATAATCCTTTTCTTATAGAATAAAGTGTGTGATAGCTATTTAATTTTTATTTTAAAATAATAATTGTTGCATATAATATTAAGTGAGGGGGAGTTTTATTTAATTAAAAGGGAGAAAATTCCTTTAATTAAATAATACAAAAATCAAGATGATCAAACCATTTATTTAAGATAATCAAATAAATGAATTCTAATTTCATCGAGAAAATTGATATAAAATAATAATGTTTAATTAAATAATTCAAATAAATTGAATAATTCAAATAATTTAATTTGATAAAAGGAAATGATGATTCAAGCTTGAGATAAATTATGAAACTAGGGCACATCGTCAAGGTGACCATTTTTGTGTACTTACATTTGCCCATCTTTGACTAATGTGTGTCCACATACATGACAAGCACATTGCATCAAAGAACCATAAGATAAAGTGTGTATAAAGATTGATCTATGTCAAAAATATAAAGATTAAGCATCCAACTCTTGTTCCCTCAACATTCCATCAAGGGTCTTACAGTGCCTGAAACACAAAATAACGCTACAATTCTTATAATTATAGGTTCGCCCAAGGATTTTTCAGCAAATATAAAATTCATGAAATATATATAAAGGAAAAAGAAAAATATCAACACCCAAAAAATGACAAATCACACATTAACTTTCCCCAAGTACAATAATCATCTGCCCCAAGCTAGGCAGAAAAGATTGATAGATTTCAAATCAGGTTGGCAAACAATGAAGATCAATAGATTGTTCCTACTCCCTTGGGATTGAAATTGATATGATAGAGAGGCTAAGCAAGAACAAGATAGATATGATCAAATCAGAAAAAAGGTTCATGATGAAAGATAAGCAAGATATAGATCAAGAAACCAAGG
This sequence comes from Cupressus sempervirens, assembly GCA_028749045.1. Taxonomy (NCBI): domain Eukaryota; kingdom Viridiplantae; phylum Streptophyta; class Pinopsida; order Cupressales; family Cupressaceae; genus Cupressus; species Cupressus sempervirens. Next base: position 734,395,875 of record CM053793.1, read on the forward strand.
TTAAATCACCAAGCATGAAAAGCATGCCCCAAATCAGAAGAAAGAAGGAGGGTGAATGAAAGACAAGAATATGGAAAGAAGAAGATGGGAAAATGCCTCAAAAACCATCAACTATGCAAGATAGAAAATTTTGATTGAGATCATGAACAAGAGACACGTACTAAAAAAAGTACAGTCATGATCACAATTGATAGTAAAGAAAAGATGAAGGAGACCTCCAAAAGGTAAACAAACAAATCAAAACCTCCAAAAAGACAAGGGGATAAGATGCATGTTCAGGTCCATATGATGCTTCTATCTATTTTATGTACTTACTCATTTTAGCCATGATTAAGATCCTAGTTGTAATCATTCAGCCGAGCTACAAAACCTTCACTAGTTGGAACCATGAAGATATGAATGTAACTCTATCGAAAAGATCACACAATCATCACTAATCACCAAATTAATCTAAAGATATGAATGTAATCAAAATCCTCCCACAATAATCACTTGTTACCAAGGCAACTATGATGATATGAATGCGATCTGGTAGTGTTGAAAAACATTGCAAGTCTTGAGATTGAAATCACACAAGCAAGAAATCAATAAAAAATTTGTCTCATGGTCCATGGTTCTCTCAATATACATCCAAAGAGAACCACAAAGACACTTATTGAAAATCAATACTAATCAAATCACTTATAAAAAAATAAACCACATGCCCCTAGTGCAAAAATGATTAGGGAGGGAATAAAAACATGCAGATATAGTGCAATAAACATATATATAGAAATGAATAGTTAGCATACAAAGAGAGATCAAAGTATAGCTCAACGTTAATTATAAACTAAAGTGTGATAATCAACAATAAGTTCTGAGGAAAAGTTCAAGATCTCACAAGTAGTCAAGGATCACAAGACAAGACTCCCAAGGTAGTGTTGAGGAACATTGTTTTGGTGTTTAAGATATTTAAGGAATGCTATTGTTGATATTGAAAAATACCGTTTTCTTTTCTTTTTTTCTTTTATATTTTTTTTTTTGGAAAATATCACTTTAAAAAAAAATAAAGACCCATAAATATGTATAGATGCCCTGAGCAAGAATGGACATCAGGGATAGAAAATGAAGCACATTGATAGAATCAGGGAGATGATCTCCCTCAAGTGTAGAAAAAAAATTTGAACCCAATCCAAAAGTAGTTGTAATAATAAAAGGACCTAACCAATTAGGCTAAAATCTTCCTCTTTGAGCTCTATTTTTGTGATTCTTAGGATCTCACACAAAACAAGATCTCACACTAAAAATTCTCTAGGGAAAACTTTCTTATTATAAGTCTTAGACGATCTTTTATGATAAAATCTCATGTGATCAAATGAAGCTTTTCTCTTCTCATCAAGTAACTAAAGTTCTTGTAATCTCATAACATTGTAGTCTTCATTTGTCACTAATATGTTAAGAGTAACCCTCAATGATGGAATCTCAACCTCTAAAGACTCAAGATTGTAAATATGAATAACATCCTCATTGGAAACTAAAGAATTAGAGGCTATCAAGTTCCTCTCAATTTCTCTTGAATCATAAAGTTGTCCAATAACTAGAGAATCTAACTCTTGAGGAATGTGTGAGTTCAAAATCTCATTAATTGTACTACATTGAGCATCATAAGCATGAATCATATCAATACCCAAATCAACTGTAGAAGGCTCTAAAAATAAATCCAGTTCATACTTATTTGGATATGTTCTTTCATTAATGTTTTCTATATCTGAATCATTTTTAATTTTTGAGGTAGAAGCTTCATTAACCAAACCATGTCTATCTCCCCAAAGAAGATTAGTAAAAGGGATCAAATTATCACATATATCATGTTGATCAAGTATATACACTTCCTCATCGTCATCATCATAAACATCAAAGATGGGTCCATCATTATTTAAATCCAATTTCTAACAACAATTTATTCTTCCTCTTCTTCCATAGGAAGTAAAGGTTCAACCAAAGTATCACACTCAATCTTAGTAAAAGAAGAGGATTTCATCTCATGTGATGATAACTCATATGAATGAGGTGAAAATGGAAGAGTACCAATATAATCCATCCTATATTCTCCCTTTCTTGTGTCATGATATTTGATTTCATTTTTACAAAGTTTGAAATTGGTGTGTATCTCATTTGAAAATTTTGAAGAAACAACCTCACATCCCTCTATTTCATTGTTAAGTGTCTTGGATTTTGTCACATATACTACGAGTTCTTCAACTTTCTCATCTAAAACTCTATCCAAAGGTATATGTGATTCTACTGAAATATTATTAATAGCCAAAGTATTAACTCCTAAAATAGACATCTCGATCCCATTATGTGGAAATGTAACACATTGATGATATGTGGAAGGAACAGCTTTCATTTCATGTATCCAAGGTCTACCCAATAAAATTTTATAAGAAAGGGTACTAGTATCAACCACATGAAACAAAATATCACTCTCAAGCGACTCAATTTGAATAGGTAAAACAACCAATCCATTAGAATGTCTTGCATTTCCATCATAAGCTCTTATAGTAACCTTCTGTCTAGTATCAATATCTTGCTCTAAATATCCCAACTTTTCAAGTATGTTGAAAGGAAAAATATTCAACCCGACACCCCCATCTATCAGCACACGTCTAACAAGAGTTATGTGAATCATGACCTCAATATATAAGGCAAGATTATGTAGATGATTCAAATCCTTATCATTTTCCTTAATTGAAACCATGTTGATAACATTATTTGCATTAGAATATCCATAATTTTGATTGGAATAAGTATAATTCACTTGAGCTTTCCCATTCTTAGATGATTCACCCTTTTCATACTTAGGCAATGGATCTTTATAACTTGATGATCATTATTAGTAGCATGAATAATACCATCAATTGTTGACTTTCCATTATCAATCAAATTCTAAATATCATGTTTTAACCTTTGACAATTTTCTATAGTATGACCAGTTTTGCTTTGATGCTATTTATAATAGGCATTATCATCCCAACATGGACCCTTTACAAGTGGTGATTTCCAATTCTCAATCAAAGTTAAAATCTTGCTATCAACCAACCCTTTCAAAACATCCTCATAAGGTCTACTAATATTTGTAAAATTTCTTCTCTCTTGAGAGTTTTTATTATTGGAGCTAGAATTGCCTCTATCATTCTGTTGAGAAGGTGCCTGAAGTTTCACAGCATGGATGCCATTTGATAATCTAAAAATAGCTTGACCACTGGACTTGGAAGTGTCAACTACACCATCATTAACCACATGTTGATTTCCTTTATAAGAATTACTCATATTCTTATTTCCATTATTGTGGTTACTCTTGTTGCTATTATGCTTGATAATTCCTTGATTCTTCAAAACATCCTCAATACAAAAAGTTGTTTCTACCATATTATGAAAATGCTTAAACACCCATTTACCAATTTTATTTCTCAATTTAGGAACCAAATTACTCACAAGTATATCAATTTCTATTTTTCTAGAATTCCTCTAGAGTAAAAAGAACATAACTTTCTCCATCTTTGTAAAAAGGTAACAAAAGGTTCTCCTTGATCTTGTTTGAGGTTGCATAAATCCAACATAGAAACTAGTTTTTGAACATTGGAAGAGAAGTGTTGGAAAAAAATTTGAACAAGTTCCTCAAAATTCTTAAGTGGGGGAGTAATCTTAGTGAACCATTCCATAGCTTGGCCCTTTAAACTCATAGGGAACAATCTCATAAGATAAGCATCTTGATGTGAAAAGTCCAAGCTTAAAACATTAAATCATCTCACATGATCACTAGGGTCTCCATTCCCATCATACTTATCATAATGTCAAAATTCTATATTCTTAGTGAATTCAACCTCTAGAATACTCCTCTCAAAAGGTAGAGGGCACTCACTCTGTAGAGAAAATGGAATCTTAGGTGTAAGTTTATCCATTAACATCTTCATATTTTTCTTAGTTTGTTCTTGAAATAAAGGATCTTGTCTCTTGATATTCTTATTAACATCAAAATTATAAGGTACTTGAACACATTTATTGATTAAATCCATGAATTATTTATCCTTATTAATCTAAATATATCAATTCATGTACTTGTGAAATTTTGGGTCTTGCTCTAATAAATCATAATCCACACCAAAACCATATGTAGTAAATTGAGGATACTGTTATAAATTGCTTGGAGGAGAAATTTTCCTTTATTGATATCTAGGAGGAGGAGATGGTTGTCTCCTATTTCCCTTAGGAGATTGTGAAGGTGGCATATGCCTAGTAACTCTTGGAGGAGGAGAAGGAGGTGGAGAACCACTACCACTACCAAGCAAAAGTAGATCACTAAGTTTCTAATGGGCTATTTCATAAGCTTTCTTTTCTACCTCACATTGTATGAATGCATCCATGTAAGCTTATTTTTCTTGCAAAAGACATAGAAATCTCTATTCATCACCTCTAGGAGATCTAGGAGATGGAGAAATATTATCCCTCTGAGCAAGAATATCATTAACCATTTTTTGAGCCATGTCTTTAGCCATATTTCTTTAGCTTGTGCTTCCATATAAATCTTACTAACTTTACTAAACTGACCATTAGAGGTTCTTGGAGTTTTTTTGACAAATTCTTGAGATTAAACCAAACTTTCATTGATCTGTTGTGCTACTTGTTTCTCTTGTTTCTCCAAGTATGCTATCTTTTCCAATTAATCTTATTTTATGTTATCATCCATTAGGTGAAAATATTTAGGTGACAATCTAGGAGGAGTAATAAATGGAGAGTAGTGATTATTTCCTCCATGTAAATCTCTATCAAAATCATTTGTTGAGGTAGTTCCATAGGTATCCTCACAAGTTTTGCAAGGTCCCAAAGGTTCAACTCCATGTTGCCTCAATAATCTATCATTCATCATGTCATCCATGTTTTCATCTTTGTTTCTAGTGAATACCATGTCTTGCTCAAAAAGTGAAGAGGCCCTTGATATGTACAATTCACTAAGATGACTAGAAGGAGTAAACTCAATTTTTGTTTCTCCCTTAGGTGATTGATCAAAGACAGGTTCTTTTCCTTTACATTTTTGTTGAGTTGGAACTAAGGGTAATTGATCAAACTTAACTTGAGGTTATTTACCATGACTCACTTGAAACCTATTCATAACCGGCATGAGAGGGAAAACACTAGTAAATACGAAGACTCCAAGAAATGTTGGTATCACTCTAGGGTAGTAAAGTAATCTCTTGGCAAGTTAATAATGTGTAATAATGTAATTGTCTCTCACTCTCATTAACTCAATCAGCCAATAGAGGTCTCATGATTGGTTCACACAATATGCCACTATTGGTCTTACAAATGCGAAATTATCCAAGAGTTGTAATGTTCTGTAATAAAAATTTAATAATATGAGACAAATTGATATGTTTAGACAAGTGAATACCCACAATCCAAGGATGAGATCAAAGAATCCCAAAGAAAAACTTCTTCACTAGGGAAATCTCTAACTTAGCAAGTTTTGATGTCGGCAACAAGATAAGACAAGATTTACTAATTGAAAGATAGCTATGATGCAAGGAACCAAAGTGTCAACAAGTTTAGATGCTCAAGATTAGGTACAGAATGGTCAAATCAACTCAAGAATGACAAAAAAAAGGTTACCCTAGAGTTTTATTAATGAATTGAACTCTCCAAATGATGAATTCTAACTATGAAATATGTTCATAATAAGCAAGCTGACAACTAGATAGTAAACTAGAAAGTTGGATTTGGAGAACTCAGTTTTGATTGTTCTTTTTAACCAAATAAGATCAATTTCAAATTTATAAATAACAATGAAGCACATAGAACAATAATCAGGGATTCCAAGAAAATGTCTATGTTATTTCTTTCCTTTAGAGTAGAAATTGAAATGTGATCTATGAAAGAAAGAAATCACCCAAGTAAGAAATGTGAGAGGTTCATTTTAATGAAAGGAAACCAAATGTTAATAGAGCTTTAAACAAAATACCTGATAATCCAAGCAATGCACTTAGTAGATTTTACCTTATTTTTATTTTTATTGAGCTTTTCATGCACAAACCACAAACTCTCCAACAAGCAAACAAGATATGCAATGTATATTCAACTTATGCAAACCCTAGGGTTAGATTTGAAAATAAATTGTTACGAGAAAAAATAACCAGAAAATAATCCAAATGACAACTCATATCATGCATTGAACTATGTGAAAAATAAATGCAAGCTAATCATTACATGCCCATTTTTTTATTTTATTTTTTTAACCTAGTCAACAAGATTGGACCTATATGACATGAATTCAAATCCAAAAACCTAAATGAAGAAAAGAGGCCCATATTAAAAAATAGAGAGATTTACAAAAATGTTAGAATTTTATAAAAATATTTTCATTTGTGCCCTAGGGACCCATTTTGTCAAAATAGACCATTTTTTGTATATTGAGTGTTTGAGCCCTCATATGATCTCTAAACTCAAAACACAAAGAAAGAAACCCTATTTATAATTTAGATAGCTTTTCAAAAATGTAGACTTTTTTGAATTTTTTTTGAATTTGTATCCAAAAAGAGTTTTCATGAAAAGTAAAGAAAAGATTATTAAAAATACAAATTACCTAATAAAACTCTAAAATTTTAACTAAAGCTTCTCTAATATGTTGCCAACCTACAAAAAAAAAAAATAGACCAAAACACCAAGTTGTTTGGGAGATATGATCAAATATTTATATAAGGTTTTCTTCTCCAAGAAAATTTGCACAAGGGGTTAGCTCCAAAAATATCCAAAACTGGCATGTAAAGGTGGGTTGCACCATTGTAGGTGCCAAAAATGTGTGTGAAAAATATGGACAAATAGCAAACACACTTCTATGAATCCTTACACTCAAAATCCTTCAAAATAACACCATGAAAAAGCAAGATCTCAAAAATTTACTCATAGCTTCCTATCATCAATGTACAAAGATCTTTAAAGGTTTGAAGTGGTGGCTCTCATATGAACATTGGTCTTGGTCTTCACAAGTACATCCAATGAATGAAAGATTCAAAATTATCATAAACATGCAAGATATCTCCAAGTCTCCAAGAAAGCTTCAAAAATGTCTATAATAACTATAGCATAAGAAATGCTTTGGTGAATTCCCTGGATGCTCCTGCGAATGTTGTGGCTATGGATTGTGTTCTTTCCACGTTGGTGGTTGAGGAGGATGCTTTGGTCTTTTCTGCAGCTTCAGATGAGCCTCCTAGGGAGTCTATTTCTCTCAGGGAGTTTGATGTGGCTTCTCTATCCCCTAGATTCCTTGGGTCTTTATCTTCTGAGGATTGGGTTATTAAGGTAGCGAAGTTTAAGGATGGTTGGATTGCAGTTAAAAGGAAGAAGAGTAAGTCTTCTGCTCCCCCTTTAGATATGATCCTTCAGTCATGTAAGGACAACTTCAAATCAAAAGGAAAATATTATGTTCCCTTATGCTGACTAGTTTTTTAGTGATGGTGAACTGGTCGAGTTTCTGGTTTGCTAGAAACTAGTTTGGGAGGTTTGGGAGGTTGCTTTGTTCCAGTCTGTTAACTTTCCAGAATCCAGTGTTCTTATGGTTGATTTTTCTAGTCACATTTGTTGGTCTCAGGTCCCTGTAAAACCTGGTTTAGCTATTTTTCTAGTTTCAAGTCCTCTTAAAACCTAGGTGTGCTTAATGGTTTATCTTTCTATTTGTTGTGAAGGGTTTCGGGACCCCTTCAAAACCTATTTTTACCTTAATCTAAAACTATAGCATAAGAAATCATCATGATCATAGAAAAAGAAATCATCCTATCAAAATAAAGAAGGAGGTCTCCTTTATATATCAATCCAAAGAGGCATTCCCAAATTAGAGAGAAAATGAAAATTAAATAAAAGGGTATAACCCACAGAATAGAATGTGTAATTAACATTTAATTAAGAGATGTGGAGTGTAACACTTCATAGAAATTATTGTTGGAAATAGAGATGGAGTAACTGAGAGGGGAGGGGTGAATCAGTTACCACAAAAATAAATCCACAGATCCTTAGATGTCTTAAAATATAGCTGTTGACAATCTCACAAATAAATCTGAAACTTGATAGATGTTCTGATAACTTATTTAGCATTTAAAGTGATAACATGCATGCATAAAGAAATAACATGAACACAAGAGACACCAAATTTAACGTGGAAACCCAATTTGGAAAAAACTACCAAGTAACTAGTTACCAATTTTCACTCTTCTGAAGTGAGCCCTGTTAGGAGCCAACCCTATTAAAGGTTACAAAACACACTGTTAGGTGTGACCCTGTTAGAGGATTTGATCACCTTGTTAGAAGTGGCCTTGTTAGAGGTCTTTAAAACAATTCAACTGAATTGTCACCTTGTTAGAGGATTTACAAAATGGCTATCAAACCAACTCTGTTAAGAGATTTTGAATCACTGTTACAATGATTAGAAAGCAACAATGAAGTGATCCGAAATATATGCAACTTATCTTTGTTGAATACAGATCTCTGTTTTGCTTCACTAGATCCTCACTGATCGAATGCAACTTTGCAGCTTCATAGGGATATCTAATCCTTCCTCAACATTCACTCATATATTTTCTTATTCATACATTCACACTTTTATGCATCCACACACTTCTTCTTTTTTTGAATTCAAAACTTGACCCTTTATATATACCTTACAGATTGTCAAGTCGGCTCAATCAACTGAAAAACATAAATCAGTTGGCTGCATAAAACAATTAAACTTAATTCTTTAGAACAATAAAATTCTTCACTGCCTGACCCAGCTTGGTGACCACTGCTCAGAATGGTTTCCCCAGTGTTAACCAAATGGAGCTTGGTAAACACTGCAAACCTTGCAACTTCCTTCGGAGACCGAGTTAACTCGGTAAATACTGACCTTCCTTTGTTTACCGAGTGAGCTCGGTAAAAGCTAATTTTTCTTCGCTTATTGAGTGAGCTCGGTAAAAGCTAATTTTCCTTTGCTTACCAAGAGAGCTCGGTAAAAGCTAACTTTACTTTGCTTACCGAGTGAGCTTAGTAAAAGCTAACTTCTCTTCGCTTACCGAGTGAGCTCGGTAAAAGCTAACTTATTGTGTAATGTTCAGGAATGCTCGGTAGTCACTATAAATTGCTTTGCTAACTATCTGAGCTCGGTAGACTCTATCTGATGGTTGATATGACATTTGTGTAGCATCAAAGACAATAGACAATTAAAAATTGTATCCAACAATTATACGATGAGGGGTGCTTTTATTTAATTTAAATGTAAAATAATTCCTTTTCTTATAAAATAAGGTGTGTGATAGTTATTTAATTATTTATTTTAAAATACTAATTTTGCACATAATATTAAGTGAGGAGGATTTTTATTTAATTAAAAGGGAGAAAATTCCTTTAAATAAAATAATACAAAAATCAAGATGATCAAACCATTTATTTAAGATAATTAAATAAATGAATTCTAATTTAATCAAGGAAACTAATGTAAAACAATAATGATTAATTAAATAATTCAAATAAATTGAATAATTCAAATAATTTAATTTGATCAAAGGAAATGATGATGCAAATATTGATTCAAGCTTGAGATAAATTATGAAACCAAGGCACGTAATCAAGTTGGCCATTTTTGTGTACTTACAACTACTACTTTGGCCAATGTGACTATAGTTGTCAAAGAGATAGAAAAATTAGTGTCTACTGAGTTATAAAAAGAGGAGAAAGCTCCTAAATCTATCAAAGACACTATAAGGGACACCACCAGTCCAGTTATTATGAAAATTATAGAACATCTACATATTGAAAAGATGGATTTGCAGCAACACATAGTTATGACTATAATAGAAACACCTAGAATTACTATTGATTACAATGCACAACTACAACAAAAAACACTTGTTATAGCTATCGAGGAATAGATTGTGTTGACTATTGAAGACAAAAGAGATGGAGAGAATGTTAAGGAAGATCATACCACAAAGGGTAATACTGATGAGATGAATGCTCAAGTAGATAATTCTACTACTAGTGAAATAAGACCACAAGTCTTAGGACCTCTTGTTGAGGGAACAAAGGAGATAATGTCACCAAGAGATGCAAGGACCAAGGCACATGGTCAAGACTAGAAGAAAGATGTGGTAGAGAAAGGATCGAGTGTGAATGTTTCATCACACTCTTTATAGTTAGCATTGTCGAGTAGTAGCACCCAAGAGTCCAAGAAGAAGAAGAAGTTGAAGAAGGCTAGATCACCTAGAAGCTAGTAACACTTGATGAAGTTATAGTGATCCCAAAGTATGCCACTGATAACTTAACTTATGAGAAAATGGAAATTTTGCAAGACCTATTAGCTAGGAAGATCAGGCAAGAAGAATTGAGAAGGGAGCATAAGCAGAAATAGGTACTACAAGAGATTAAAGATATCTTTGTTGATTCTTATGATATCAAAGATGTTGATGAAAAAACCCCAATAATGGCCCAATTAGTTCATATTATAGAAAAGGTGAATAATGATGACATTGAGGCTAATGATAAGCTCATGCAATGGTTTGAGAAGGAAGTTTTGGAGAAAGTGTCAATTGAATTGCCATAAGGAAAGTTGAACTTTCTAATCTTGTAAATTATTTAGAGGGAGTTATAATGAATATCAAAACTTTGTATAAAACATTATGTGATGTACCAAGATTCACTTAGGATATTTAGGATCAAATTCAGAAGTTGCAATAGATTTGAAATCAATAGGACATTCTTTGAACATGGATGCAAGTTCAAGTTCTATTCATTACAATATATTGTTATTTTCCCAAGGAAGATTGGATGAATTGCAAGCTACAAATGACAAGATGCAAGCAAAAATTATTCCATTAAGTCAATGTTGATACCTCACTTAGAGGTTATGCAGAGAGAGTTGTCATTAGCAAAGGAGATAGTTAAAAGAGATTCACATCTCTCTACTATTGATAGTTTGGTTGATCTAGCTTCTCAGTTAGAACCAAAATTCAATTTTTGGAATCCATCAGATCAAGTTGGGATAATGCATTGATGCTAATTATATAGATTCACAAAACCTTTTTGGACAAATATGGTTTGACCCCATCACCCCAACAGCCATGCATGACAAAAACAAGGGGGAAATACAAATACAAATGGATATGATCAAAGGTATGATTCTTGGAGAGAAATCTGGGAAATACAAATACAAATATGGATATGATCAAAGGAATGGTTCATGGAAAGAATTTTTTTTCATGTATACTCATTTTGAAGTCAGTGTATGTCAGAAGTGATGTATATATGTTGTACATATTGAAGTCTTTATGAAGACCAAGTCATAGGCAAAGAGGGAGTACTATTTTTAATTTTGGATGTAATGTTGGATCATGACAAAGTGGTTTTTCCACTAATGTCAAAGGGGGGTATTTTTGATCCCTAAGTCTTGTTGTCTATTAGTGTCAAACACTTAGTCATTCACATGAAAAAGTTGGTTGATCATCACTATGATTGAGCCATTCTACTAAGGTCGAGCTATGCATATAGTACTTGTTCATATTTCAATTGAACTCAAGGTATGTAATTATAATTGAGCAAGTCTATGGTCACTGAGTACTCCTATACATGTTGAGTTGATCAAAACACTATATAAGCCAATTTATCTAGAGTCAATTCATGCCAAGTCATAAAATTTGTGTCAAGCAAATAGAAGTCGAGGGACAACATCGATATTTTTTATGACTGAGTGTCAAAATGTTCATGTGTCAAGCAAGCCAATTTTGGTATATTTATTTGGAATGGCAAAAAATATTGAGGTAAATCATTGTAGAGTCATTTAAGGAGATAATTATGCATTTTTTAAAGATCATTAATCCCTATGCATAGTGATCAGCCAATCAAAAAAATGGAAAGTATAAGTAGAAAAAGTGAAGGATCTAGATCATTGATTTTGATCTAGAAACTTCTCCAAATTGGTTACAAAAGAAGGATCCAAACACTAATTTTATGTATGTGTGAGGGAGGCAAGGTTTGAAGGAGAATTGGACAAAGTGATTAAGCAGAGTAGTGAAGGGAAAAATATAGATATATCATATTAGAGATCATATCAGAGATTGGAAAGAGGAGATTTGTAATGAACATATTAAGCACAAATTGATGGATCATGTACTAATACATTCTAGAAAAGTGTTTTAGGATAAATCTCTTAGGAGAGTGGTCCTAACAAACCTTTGTAAATCTAATAACAGGGTGCTTGCTTAGTTGTAGATTTTAAATCCTTTTTTCAAGGTAGACTGAATAAGTTTTGTAAGCTCTTAACAAAGTAGACTCCTCACAAGGTAGATCATCAAAAGTGATCAAAATTTAGCCCTAATAGGTGAACTTTATTGCTATAGTAGTGAAGATTTGTGAGTGTCATCCCCACCCTAGCTTTGCCTTCACCTTGGAGGGTTTCTGTGTAACCAAATTTTTTGTGTTATGTGTTAATGATTTACTTTCATATTTCATTGATGTGATTAGTTGTTACATCTAATACATCATTGCAGTAAATATTTTTGTGATTTATGATATGGTTGAGATAAGTGTTTAAGGTGAAGTTATCATATTTATTCATTTCAAAGGCTAAATTTCTATAGATCTTGATTTACAAATGGATAACATATCCTCAAAGAGATATACACATGGAATTTTTTTTGAGGAAGTGCAGTTTTGACAGGCAGGGCCTCTACATGCACCACTACCCCTTACTCCAATCCCCCACCCTAGAATTTCTATATCTAACTTTCCCAATAGAATTCCAACAAAATATATCATGTAATGTGTCAATACACACAACATGAGTAACTCCCCTTTACAAGTCATTTTGTGTCTTCAAGCTATTTTTACATTTCCTATGTTAATAGACCAACCTTTCGTAGGTCATAACTTTCAAACTAGATGTCGAATGACAAATTGTTTGATGTTTTTGAAAGATCAAAAAGTGCTCTATTATCTTCTAACTCGCTACATTTGTTAACCACATTTGAGAATATTTTGGTGCCTCTAAAGCCTCCAAATTTATCTTTGTGGGATTCTTCTAGAAGTTTTTAAGAGAAAAAATATTAATATATTTAAAACGAGACATAATCTTGTAACAGAAATTACTAACACACTTATCTAACTGGATTGAATCTTTGAAGAAAGATAGGAAAAAATTATGCTCAAATAAAAATTTAGTAAAACTAACAATCCTATATAAATATAAGATTGAGATACACTTTCATAACAAAATTCCAATAGACCATTTAAAAGGTTAAATGCACATATTTAAATAATATAAACAAACAAGGGCTTTATGGAGCTCAAGTCCCTGCCTTATGCAAGGAAGAAGAACTAAGAAACATTAAAAGAGAGTATGAGAGTATGTATAATTTCAACTAAGTATGAATAGAAGGAACATTAACAAAAGTTAAAGTTAATTAAAACAAAAGTTTATAGTGATCATCTTCCTATTTTTTTTGTTTTTTCTTGCCTAAAGGCAATAAACTTTAAAAGACATTGATCTTAAAATCCTTTTCCTTAGAGCTCATTACTAGGAATCTAAAGATGAATATATTTTAATCTTTGACTACATGTTTTGAAGCCTTGCAAAATTCCTTCATGGCAATTCGCTCACTAAAAGTTCATTTTTATAAATATATTTGCTTGGAGACAATCATGTTCCCCCATCCCTATTATTTCCTATATGGGCTTGTGATTATGCTATTATTCCATATACTAAAAACATTAATGTCATAAGCAATCGGTCTAGCTGAAACCACATTGCTACAAGATTGAAAATCTGCATAAATTCACCAAGTTAAATAACATTGCACCTCAACACCATTGTAATTCACTTTTGACAAGCTTAAAAAAATCCTACAATTCAAGATTACACCATTATTAGGAAAATGTTAGTTATATGAAAGTCACATAATGGATTATTTGATTTTATTTGTAGGTTTCTATCAAGGAACATTCATTGGCAGTCGGCTATATTGAAAGGATTGGAAAATGTAGAAATAGAAAATAGAGTTATCTTGTGAAGCATAATCTTTGTAGCCAAATATGTATTTTGCATACTGATGTCAATATCATCTATATGCTTCTTGATTTAATTGCTAGAACCCTAAACTATGATGCCAAACTGTTGTCATAAGTCTAACATCTATGCCATTTCAAGGGAGACTTGAGCATGTGATCATTGATACTAACATGCACATGCATTGGCAAGTGTCAACATCATGTTTAAAGTGGGTCTTCTCACCTAGAATGTGATGTACCCCTTGATGCAAATGACTGACACTGTAATTACACACACCTGATTTAATGATGGTTATACTTTGTTACTTCACATTATTTTTAATTTTTTATCACCAAGCACACTGTATTTGTTCATAATGTCATCCCTATCTTATATAGGTTTAATATTTTTTTGGTTCAAGGAAGAAAGGAACTAACAAAGAGGGATATAATATAAGTGGTTGATAATTACTAACCTTATGCAAGGCCAAATTTGTATTTTTTTGTTGATTATTGCCAGACTAGTATATAGAATCCCAAAAGAGATGCACAAATTTAATGTTAGGAAAATTTGACTATCTATGGTTTTGTTTAACATTTTCAATCATATCATCAATGTCACTATTTTCAGTAATCAGGGTCATTAAGGCAGCCTTCAACTTCACATGAAATGTTTTCTTTACATTATACTCAACAAGAGTTCCAAGACCCTCCTTGTTGTTATAATGAATAATATGGATACAAACAATCAGCTTTGAAAAATACAAATGCTAAGTAATAACAATATTTTACAATGACAAATACTTTTCCACAGGAAGTGCTCTACAAATGCCTTAGTAGTACGCTTCTACATTGGAAAAATTTCTAGGAGATTATATTCCATCTTCTTTCTCTTTAGTAGTCCTATAAGATCATAAAGGTTCTTATCCACCAAGTAGTCCTTGAAAAAGTCCACAATGAATGAAAAGTTGAAAACACAATGCCTTTAGCCATTATATTTCAAGGAGAGGTTGAAAAATATTCTATGGTGGTAGTCCTGATATGTCCAGCAAGAGTGAATGTAGTGAAAATTGAAAGCTTCTTTCTTTCATTTTCTTTGAACAGTTTAAGTTGACTACAAGAACTTTCGCATAACATTTTCAAGATTCTTGATAAAAAAAGGATTCTTGTTAAGAAAAGTCCTCCTGCACAATATCTTCTATGTTTGAAGAATAGATGGAAAAATACTCTACCTTAAAAGGTTTAGAATTCAACATTACAAAGGTATGTCAAACATATTCTTCAAGCTTTATGGTATGAGGTTGTGTGTGACCTCCTATGAAGATCACCTGAAAAATATTCAGACGTGTGATAAAGGTTAGCAAAAACAATTAGAAAAGAAAACCTAAGGATGCATTATTATAGAAACCTCTAGTTATTTTTCCAAAAAAAAGGATTGTGGCAAATGCATGTTTGAAGCATATACCATTAAATATGGTTGTCTGCTAATTAAATTATTTATCAATATGATATATAATGCTTTTGTAGGAACTAATTATCAATAACTTATTTTCTGATAAATCCCAATTTATAAATTCTTTCCAATATTTACTACTAAATGTGTAAATCTTATGAATTTTGTAATTTAATTGAATGTCTAACAATCTAACAAAGGAAACAAGGTGACACACATAACTTTAGTAGATGCACATATAGTAAGTGTCCATAAAGAAGAAATAGTTTTTTAGTTTCTACATCAAAATAATAAAATGGACTACCATTCTAAAGAGAAGCTTATTCTACCATGCGGTATAGAGTGTTAATCCATGAAAAAGAAGTGATAATGGACTAAAAATAAAGACTTAAATTTCTATAGCTTTCAAATAATGCCAACACTCAAATTCCACCATAAATAGACCTCATAAAATAATCACCAAGAATAAAAAGGACGATAATGTGCACAATCCACTTTTCAAAGCATATATTGTCATCTTTTCCTTCCAAATAATAATAATAACTCGAGCAAAGTGACATATTAAGAAAAACAAACAAATCCAAACCTTTGAAAATGTGTCACCATATCTTGAGAAGTCAAGACCTACTGACTCAATGCTCTTGGCAATAAGTTTTTGAAAAATGAAAATGCCATTTAGGTCAAATCACAGTTTTTAATTTTAATTTTTCTTTGAAAATTACTAGAAATGTCAATTCTTTGTACCAAATAAGCTTCATAGATTTCACTAACCAATTACAATTTTTTGTGATTAGTTTTAGTCAACCATATATAATTTCTTCTAACACTGCATGTACCCTTACATACCAAGTCATCATTATGCTCATGGTAGATCTGTACCACTACATCTGCAAATGTTGTGGGTACAAAGGTGCTACAATATTTTTTTGCAGGTCTGAATCTGTGCACCACTAAAAAGGAGCCCAAAAAATTTCAAATTTAATTAAACTTTAAAGGATGACCAATGGGGAAATGGAAACTGGGTAAGTAGTCACTGATTACTCAATCTATTCAAGAAATCATGAGCTATATACCATTTACAAAATTATATATATACACAATAGCATGGGACCTAATGCACTTTTCATGAGTACAACATAATAACATAATTATAAATTAATCTAATTTAAAATGATATTGAAGTCAAAGATAACACTGCCATATGTAATCTTTTGTAAATAAAACATTCTACTAATTTAACTTCAATAAAAAAGAAACAAAACAAAAAAAATCTAAATGAATGACCAAAATACCATAATAACTCACCAATAGCAGTGATTATTATAATTCACTAGTTCACCTAAGTTAAAATTGAAATAACTTATATCACAAAGTCTCATGCAAACTAAACAAATTATTTAACATAGTCTAAAGTGAATATTCCTTGAAAGTAAGCAACTTTAATTGGTACTGTTTAATAAAAATGAACAAATCTTTGTAATACTAAGCTAAATCATAGATAAATTAATAAATATATTATTAAAATGGGTTAATACTTATCTATAAATCACAAAGAAATAGATGTCCACTAACAAAGATTGATAGTTAGAGGTTCAGTTACAGGTCCTTTTCATTGGCAAGAACCATAAACATTCATAAGAGAACATAATTCTGATTCAGAATCCCATGAAAATATAATATCCTAAGACTTTATTCTGTAGGCATTGGCTTTGAAGGATGTGCATTCTCTTATCTTAATATATATAAAAGCAACTACCCAACATCTACAATGCGAATTAGCAGTGGCCAAAATGGTTTGAATAATTTTTTTCTTAAAATATATGCAAGTTTCTAATATCACATAAGGAAAAATAAATCTATGAAGAAATTTCTTGTAAATTGATTAGCTGGAAGAAAAGATATTAATAACTGTTTAATAGCTAGGCCTAGGAAATAGTTTCTTGTTTAGGCATGAACTAAAAATACCTGCTTAATCAAAAATGCTTATTAAAATTTCTCTCATCTTAAAAAGAGGTTTGAAAACCGATTGGTTACTATAAATAGCTTACACTTGCAAAGAATGGTAGATCATTGATAGCTGGATGTGGTGATGTTCCCTTGGCTTGCACAATGCCATATAACTCCCTTCCTAGAGAGGTCCTTCTTAGTCGTGGTCTCAAAATATCCTCTAAGAATATTAAAAGGAAGACTATGCCAAAGATCGAGTTGGTGGAGATAGCATTGTCGTCTATGGATAGCCCTCAATGGGCATTAAATCAACAACAGATTTACCCGAGATAGGAAGATTCAATTTAATACAGCTACTCTTACAAGCCATTAATCTTTGGGAGCAATCATTCAAAGTGCCACTGAAGCTTCCTTCCCCAGATTTTGTCATAAATGAGTGTTCCCACCATAATTGTCATGCCAACACACAATTGTACTACTCTGTGGATAAAGGAAGTTTAAAGTGCTCGAATATAATTCAATGTTCATATTTGACTACTATGAATTTTTTTCTCAAGAATGAATACTTTACAAACTCAACGAAGCATAGTGTTTCTTGAGTGAATTACTCAATCAATAAATCTTAATGAAATAAAAATTTGATGAAAATTGTGTCCCAGAAAATAAATTTAAAATACAATTTTTTAAAAATTAGGTCCTTTGTAAAAGAGTTTCAAAACATAGTAAAGAAGAGAACATACCAATTAAAATTCAGTCACATAAAGCAATTGAACTGTGTCTTTGAAAAGTTAAAATCTATTATCAAATAAATTAAATAAACGTTAAATGCAAGCTTCCAAATAAATTTCAATTTTCATGCTTAGATAGATTCTTTGTTGATGTGAATGCATTTATTCAGTTAGTTTTCTTGAAATAGATTTCTCAACTCAGAAAAAAGAAACAAGATTGAATATCTGAAATAAGATTACTAATATCTTTTATAAATGGACACACTAAAATGCCAAAGCTTTTCATCAAATAAGAATAGCAGAATTAGAATTGAGGTACATTTATTACTAACCTTTACACACTTTAGTAGTGCAAGAATTACAATAATAGTAACACAAAATTACAGGCCTACATAAAGCTTACTGATATCTCCATAAATCTGCAACCCTAGTTGTACACAAGGTGATCAATGGGGATAGTTCTCATGAATAAAGCTCTTTCTTAGTGAGGAAAGGGTAAATGATTTTATAAAAGCTTGGCCTTTAGTCTTTGAAGTGGGGGCAATGGTGCATGTAGAAGCCACGTGGGAAGAGAATAGCCTAGGAAATCTACATGTGAAAAGAGTGTTTGGAACTTTGCTAAATAGCATATTGAATCCTGGGCAACAAACACGTAGACTACTACATTTCCAATGGTTGTATTTTTTCTTCAATTTTCTAATTAAATTTGAAAAAGACTACCGAGAAAAAAGTAAAGAGCCAATGAAAAAATAAAAATTCTTTGTAAAAAAATACTTTAATAAAAATATCGCTTAAGACTATAGATATAACAATGTTACACAATTTTTAAGAACAAACTAATACCGAAATTTCAAATGAAAGCTATAGCCTCTGCCTTAACGTGAGGGACTAACAACCCAAAAAGAAATTTACTATAACAATTAGTAGTTCTCTTCCTTTCCGTTTACTATACAAACCATAAAGTTCACAAAATTGAATGGAAGGTATCAACTCTTCGGTTGTGCCAAACAACAAGACTACAAAAATCTAACTTTATATCATGTCATTAGGTAGGTATGTTCACTATTAAATTCATAACGCCCTTTAAAAATGTTTGAAGCTTTGGCACTTTTTGGAAAGTTTATAGGTCCTCGTCATTTTCCCACACTCTTAATATGCTGAATGTGACCAAAGGAATTCTAATACTATCGAGTCTATTTCCACCTTAAAATATGTCATTTACTAAATGTTAATATGCAAAATACAACGTGCGTGTACGGACAAATCTTTTGGTCAAAAAGATGGAGGGGACAGAACGATGGTTAAAAAGGTCGTGCCTAAAAAGAACATGTTTTGTTACATAAAGTGATGTAAGGGGCCAAAGTGGTTGTGTGAAGTATTTTTCTTTTTAATGTCCATATTAAAAAAAAATCTTGTTTCTAATTTTTTAAAATTATTTATATATTTAATGGTTGTTTTATTTTGGGTAGTTTAGTAGTTAAATGTTTTTACTACATTTTGATATTAAATTATGACATGTCATCTATAAATATGTTGTAGAGAAATTATTAAAGGAATATCTAAACATATTTTTAATTGAAAAGTTTAGAGGAATATTAGATTAAATATTTTTGTTAAAAAGGTGATAGAAGAAGACAATTAGAAAGGGAAAACATTAAACTAACACTTAAAATATTGATGTAGGGGGACAAAATGAAGGTTAAGAAAGACATGATTAAACAAGTATTTTGTGAAAAAGCAATGATGTATGTAAGGGGAAAAACAAAGCTTAAAAAATAATAATCGTGGGGGGCAAATAAGAGTTAGGTGAAAGGAGATATCAAATTAAAGTTGGATGATATTATTTTAAGTTATCATATAATGTATTTCAAAGAAAGAGCCTTAGTTATTAGAGACTTTTAGGAAATAATTTAAGTTTATTGAATTTTATGTGCATATATATCAAGAACAAGAATACAATGGTATGTGTAGTCTCTCACATTACAAAATATTTTTGTCTCTTCTAAATATGTCAAGAATTTCAAAAATAAATGTACATAAAGCACCACCAAATCATATAGAATGTGTACATTTTCTCCCACTTGTATATCAAGTTCAATTATATCATTTATATGATATATCTATTCATACTCACCCATATCAAACCACTTGTCATTTATGTAAAAAGCTCAGGCAAAAAAAATTATGCATGCAAAAAACATATAGCCAAATGCACATGATTAAATAGCCCTTGGTCTACTGGTGAAGTTGAATGGCTCACAAAGAGCCCACCAGAGATCAAGTCTTGTTGAGTGCAAGATCCAAAGACATCATAAGGGATGAGGTCAGGATCGTGCCCTCGGCGAATTTGGCAGTGTGGATACTCCTTAGTCCTTGACTCTTAGTCAAAGAGGTTTCAAGCATACGTCGGCCTGTATCAGGTACCTAAAACTTGCTTGTGGATGACCTCCATATATATACATACATACATACATATGTATATGTATATATGTGTGTATAGGTATATGTATATATATATATGTATATGTATATATATATGTATATGTATATACATATATACATATATTTACATATATTTATATAAATATATATATATATATACGTATATATACATATATATATACATATATTTATATAAATATAGATGTATATACATGTACATGTACATGTACATGTAGATATACATATATATGTATATATATATATGTATGTATATATGTACATACATGTATATATATGTATGTACATACATATATATATGTATATGTATGTATATACATATATATACATGTATGTACATATATACATACATATATATATATATACATACATATATATATATATACATACATATACATACATATACATACATACATATATATATATATATATATATCATAGTTTCAAAAGTCACCTTGAAATCGTCAAAATCATCGATTTGGCGATAAGATTCATGACTCCCGATTTTTTGGGATCGAAAATCGCTGAAGGCGATTTTTTCTTGTGAATCGCCTCAATCGCCCAAATTGGCGATTCATGGAAAAAATCACCAGAATCGCCATTGGGTATCTCCAAATATCGGTCGCGCCAGCAAGCATAAAAAGTTGGATTTTAAAAAAAAAAACATGTTTTAGTGGCTTTCTAATTTGTCTTTCCTCTTTGTTATAACCCTAAAGAGCCTTCTATTTGCTTAACATGAGTAGAAGAGAGGAAGAGTGAGAGAGAAGAAGAGAAAAGAAAATCCATAGGTTTCCAACTGGCAAGAAGGAAGAGCACCAAAGAGATCAGAAGTCCATCTGGGGAGGCCATAAATTGCATTGGGAGCATTAAGGAGTCAATATCAACACTCCTCAACTCATTTGCAAGAGGTAAGTGCTGGTTTTTTTTTTTGCATGTTAGTGTATTATGCATTTTTTGTTAAAATTTTTTAGTGTTCATTTGCAAATCTTTAATGTTTTTTATTTCTATTAAATTGCAGACTAGGGTTTGTTGTTTTGTAGTTTTTGTTTATTAGTTGCAGACTTTGATATTTTACATGAATTTTTTTATTGCAGCAGCCCTTTGCTTTCATTTTCCAATTTCCACAATGGGTAAAAAAGATGAATGCTGGAAATATAATGAAGAGTTTCCCGGGAGAACCAAATATCAAACAAAATGTATATTTTGCAAAGAAAAAATAAATTTGGGAGGTATCTATAGATTGAAATACCACATTGCTGGCATACCTAGCCATGATGTCACAGTTTGCACTCATCAAACTGTTGAGGCAAAATGCACTTGTTTAGTGGCATTAGAAAAAATTGAACAAGACAAGTTGAATAGGAAAATGCAACTTGAAGGGTTAAAAGGTATTGGCTCCCGTGCTCCCACATCCGCAACCGCATCTACATCTGCATCTGCATTAGCTTTCGCATCCGTAGGTTGTGTTGGAGAGGGTTCTTCCAGGCCTCCTTTTCATCCTAGTGCTAGTGCTCATGCGAGTGTTAGTGCTAGTGGTAGTCGGTCTTATACTGAGACAGAGTCCAACACCAACCTATTGTGGCCTAGAGTATAGAAAAATAGAATGGATAGTTACTTTGTGCCCCGCACTACTCCTGGCTCCCAACCCACGCTTGAGGGCATGGGTTTGAACAAGGAGATTCATGATGCTACCAGAAAAGAGATTTGCAAATTCTGGTACTTTTGCAACATTCCATTTATTGCAGTTAGGTAATTGATTCTTTTTTCTTTATTATCTTTAAAGTTAAAGTTAAAAGTAAAAGTAAAACTTTAATTATATCTACTTTTTTTATGATTTGATTTTTTGACATCTAAATTTCTAATCAATATCATTATCTATTTGTGACAGGGCTCCTTATTGGTAGAACATGATAGATGTCGTTGCCATTTGTGGTCCAGGGTTTAAAGCCCCAACTGAGGCTGAGTTGAGTGGATACCTCTTGGATGAAATGGTTGAGGATATGAGGCATGAGCTTGAGGACAACCGAAAGGAGTGGATCGAAAAGGGTCGCATCATCATGACTAATGGTTGGACAGATAGGAGGGGAAGAACACTCCTCAATTTTCTTGTATCTTGTGGAGGTGATTGATCATTCTACTTTCCTACATACATAATTTTGAATCGTGATTGACTATTTCAAATTTTGATTTGTTGATTGCTAATAGTAATTATAATTTGTTGTTTTGTTACTTGTAGGATATACCATGTTCCTCAAATCTATTGATGCTTCTGCTCATGTAAAAAATGCCACATACTTATGTGAGGTTATTGAGGAAGTTATAGCAGAGGTGGGGGAACAACATGTGGTGCAAGTGGTGACAGATAATGCAACAAGTTATGTTGCTACAAGTAAACTTTAAACTTTTCAAGTTTTGAAAATAAATTTATTTGAATTTTGAACTTGTTCTAATTCTAACTTAGAATTTTTAATTTTCCTAAGTTCTAAAATGTTTGAAATTTGAATTTCTAATTAACTTAAAATTGTTGTAGGTAAACTTTTGATGGAGAGGAACCCCACCATATTTTGGTCTCATTGTGCGGCACACTACATTGACCTCATGTTGGAGGAAATTGGCAAACTTGAGTGGGTCAAGTCATGTGTGGAAAGGGCAAAAAACATATGCAAGTTTATTTATAATCATTCATTTGTCCTTAGCACAATGACGAAGTACACAAGAGAGAAAGAGTTAGCTCATCCAGGGATCACGAGGTTTGCCTCAAATTTCATCACCTTGCAGTCATTGTTGACATCAAGGGATTATTTGAGGAGCATGTTTGTTGGGCGGGAGTGGATTTCATCTTCCTATGCTACGACCACTGCAGGGATAGATGTGGTGGATTGCATATTTGATGATGATGGTTTTTGAAAACCTGCTAGAGAAAACCTTAAGGTAAATTTATTGCAATTTAACATTTAATATTTTACAGTTTACTATGCTAATTGTTTAATGATTTAGTTTTACCTTAAGTTATATTATTGAATTATTCTATATTTAAGTTTTGACTCAAATTTTTGTTTTACTTTATATGTAGGCCACTGAGCCCTTGTATCTCTCCTACGAACTGGTGATGGGGAGAATCCCTCTATGGGCTACATATATGAGGGCATGGATAGGGCCAAGGAGGCCATTAGAGGCCAGTATGCAAGAGTGCAGGAGAAGTATGCCCCTATTTGGGACATCATTGATAGGAGATGGCAGAATCTGCTCCACAGACCCATCCATGCAGCAACTTACTTTTTGAATCTGACATTTCATTTTTGTCCTGACTTCAAGGAAGATGAGTAGGTTCTCACTAGATTATATACAGTGGTCCAAAGGTTGAGTACTGATGAGGATAGCAGTGCTGCAATTATTGAGCTCGATAAGTTCAATAATAAAGAAGGGCCACTTTTCTCTAGCAGGATGGCCATAGATGCTCGAGAAACAATACAGCCAAGTAAAAATTAAATAATATATTCAATAT